>CM070570.1:17687334-20087334 GCA_036346355.1 Rhipidocladum racemiflorum | reverse complement strand
TAGCCATTGTAGCATGCAGGAGTTGTGGAACTAGCTATATCTAACTCGATCTCGTGAGAGAACAATGGTTGTGCACACGTTCACAATATCAACGAAAATCGTAATTTTTAACCGTATCATTCAAGAAACGGAACTAATCGATAAATAGGTCTAACACAAATTCAAATTTTAAAAATTTTAAATAAATTATCAAAAAGTTCCCTAAAATTAGTATTAATAACTTTTTACATCTGCCATGAATTTTTTTTGAAAATTCGAATTTTTTAGATGCTTTCGAACAAAATCAAATATAGGTAATGTTTCATTTCATTGCAACTCAATTTTTTATTAACATAGCGTTTATGTATGTCCAACAGAGTACATATGTGACAATGGAATTGAAATAAAAGGTTTCACATATTTGAAAAACCAAATTGTATATATTTATGCCATGTTGAATTTGAAAAACCGAATTGTATTACATATGCCATGCAGGTCCAATATGTGAAACAGTGAAAGGTAGACTTTGTTAACCTAATCACCATCCACATCCTAATTTCTGGTAATATGGTTCAAACTAGATTTTCACCTACTTGTATTTGAACACTTGCTTTAGCTTACAAAGTGTTAAATTGAAGAAGAAAAAATATCATTACAGAATTAGTTGGAGTTTGTTTCATCATAACACTGGTCATCATTCGGATAGGCATGGCATTAAACATACTGCCATCTGGTTAATTAGAGTAGGCATCATTCTGGCGTCCGGGATTATGGCAGACCCCTATGTATGTTTGAAACAAAGTAGCTTCCCTTTTACTTTCATTTTATTTTAGTTAGTTTGAGTCAGTTTATTTTATTTTCCAGTATTTTCTGTAATTTTTTTAAATTTTCTTGAATTTTTCTAATTTCTTTATTTTAGTTAGTTTGAGTCAGTTTATTTTATTTTCCAGTATTTTCTGTATTTTTTTTAAAAATTTCTTGAATTTCTCTAATTTCCGCTGAGTGTGCCGATTTTCGGTAAAAATCGGTCGAAAATTGGTAAAACTAATCGGTTTTTGAACTATTTCGCCAATGTTTAATTGTCGAGTTCAAAAAGTTCGATTTTGCAATTCGTTTGATTTCTATCCATCAGTATCGATGCGTAGGGGTGAAAATGGTACGGATAATTTCTGACCGATCGACCGACCGAAGCATCTCAGATAGTGATTCGGATATCCGGATATTTTGTTCAGATATGGATCGGATACGGATAAAGTGTCACGGATACGGATATCTCAGATAATATCCGAGCATTTTTTCGGATACTATCCGACGAATAATATCCGAATTCCCGCCTCTTTAGCTTAGCCCCGCTTGGCCCATATGTCACCAGCCGGCCCATCTAGACTTGAGTTGAAGTGGAACCCTAGGTCCCTAGCCGACTTTGCCACTTTAGTTCCCTCATTCCCGGCCCGGCCCCTACCTATCCAGTCCACATCTCCAAGACTCCAACTCCAGGTCATGGCGGTGGCTAATGGCCATGGCTCCTAATGGCCTGACTGATGCTTAGTGCCATGCATGTACAACTTCTATGGATGATGTACAGCGGTACATGTGCAATTATGAGATGTGACTCAGTGTATTACTGTAAACTGTATGGTTTTAACGGTCTTGATCTCTCAATGTCCTATACAATTTATGTTGGTTTCCTATCGACAATATTCATTGTAGCCCATCACTCTGTTTGTATTTAGTGTTTACGCGTATTATTCGAAAAATATACATTTCGATGATTATCCGAACTTATTTTATCCATATTCGTTCGAATATTATCCATATCCGTATCTGGCACTATCCGTGTCCGAATCCGATCCGATAAAATTATATGAATCAAATACAATATGAATGGTTTTCGATCTATATCCGATCCGTTTCACCCCTACCGATGCGTGAGCGGTTTACGGTAATATAAACCCTTGTTGTGCACCTGCGTTCATCGATGGTACTACAATACTGTACGTATATATAGTTGCAATGCCGAAATGTGATGTCGTCATTTATGCATGCCATTCGTCATCAGATTGTTACGCTATGAAATGGACCGATTAATGACTCGTGTACTTCTTTCAGCGTGTAGTAAAATCTATGCATACATACATACATATACATACATATAGAGAGAGAGATTAAAAAGTGTGTATATATATGGACATTAAAATTTATATATTATAAGATTTTACTACTATACAAATTTCACATGCTGCTGAACCCTCTATATAATAGTAAAATTTATATATACCGATAGTAAAATGTATACTTTCATACCATATGGCTCATCAGAGTCTGTGCAGTAGTAAAATGTTACAATATATTCAATAATTTAGTGTTCATTTGGTGGTAAATTCTCATTCATGTGGTGTTTGTTGGTAAGAAATATCATTATGTTGCTCTCGTTGTAAGTTACCGGTGAAAACAATTTGTGAATCGAAGTTATCAATAAAAAAGCTGTGGCTAAATCAAAGAACAAAATTCATGTACAGATAAGGAAACACATTTACTATTGAGTGACCACGCAACTAATAAGCTTAGTCGATTGTGATAGTTCCGTTGCACTGAGCATTAGGATACGCTGCTCGGTCGATCAGCATTAGCTAATAGGCTATTCTACACACAGCTGAAAAATAGTGCGTGCATATTAGCTATCAAAATTAAAGAAGTTTGACCATTGGAATTCTGAAGTCTTTAATTTTGACTACCGGAATCCTAAAAAGTTGTATATTTCTAAACGGAATCCTAAAAAGTCGTATATTTCTAAATGGAGGGAGTTTAGACAAATAAGATGCTAAATTTGTAGCAACGATGCTTAATTGTACCCTGATGCTTAACAGGTACTTACGCATATAACTGCCTCTAGTTAACAGATAATACAGCCACACAGTTACAAAATGTGCTTACATTAAAGGCGGACTCTCTTACATGAGTGCTCGATGAAGTGACCATATTCACTCTTTAGACAACCATGCAAAAGCCCTCATGTTATGGTGCTAGTTGACACCCAAAAAATAAATAAAATAACTCTGTACGGAACAAATATTGCTGGTAAAAAACTGCATTCTGCAACCAGTAAAGATACAATAGTTCAGAGTGCCCAATGATGTGGTCATATTCTCTCTTTAAGCAACCATATCAAAGCCCTCATGTTAGTCATCACCCACAAAAGAAACCTCAACTATGGAATCAATATTGCTGGTAAAATGTTAGTCATCACCCACAAAAGAAACCTCAACTATGGAATCAATATTGCTGGTAAAAAACTGGAGTCTGCTATCAGTAAAGGTACCAAGCTCTGGAGTAGACTGGCAAAATAATAAGATTTCATGACAGCAAATGTTCTCAATCGACAACCACAGTCCACACAAGTGAGAAATCAGACTTCCATTATAGCCATCTAAGAACAGAAAACGATTTAGGATATATCCAATTATCCATCATAAAAACTGATAAATGAACCCAGATACATACATTATCTCACCAATTCCAAACCTGTTAATATATTCCCAACCCCAGGGAACTTATAAATGAGAACCACCAATTAAAGAACGGCAATAATGCTAGTACGCAACACTTCCCTCTTAGAATATTTGATGCTGCGACCTAGAATTTTCAAGATCACCAGACTTCGCAAATGCCGTGTGACTGTGCCTAAGCTGAGGTTCTCTATTGTACTAGGGAAGTTCTACCAACAACAAAACCAGGGCTACAACAGAACAGGGATTGAGCCTAGTATCGGCCGTGGCCTGGTGGAGGCCTCCTGTTAGAATTCCTATCTGTCATGCTGTAACGGTTCTGGGACTGCTGTGGTCGTGAATTAGGTCTTGCAGGAGGTGCCCCTCCTCCATAAGGCCCTGATCCAGCATAGGAACTATAAGGTTGTTGCTGCTGCCAGTGTTGGGCTCCTCCATATTGTGCAGGCTGGTAGCCCCCACCATACCGTCCAGGACCTGACGACGGAGGAGCAGGATGAGATGGATATGGGTTACCGCTGTTCTGATGGTATCCAAATGGAGGTGGAACCCGTCCTCTTGAATCATGGTGGCTATTTCTTGCATATGAGTGTTGCCTTCCAAGGTTATCTCGTTCATACTGAGAAGGTCCTGACCTTTCATACTGATAATGACCTGATGACAATGCATACGCTGGTACATGACCACTGGGTACATTATCACCAGGAACATGCCAACCAGGACGTCCAACAGGCTGCTCCATCCTTGGCGGCATTCCATTTGGAAAATGCATACCATTCATTATCGTTTGATATGGCATAGATGGGGCATTGTATTGCCCACCACTGCGAACATTCAAGCTGTTTACAACCAGTCGGTGTGCAGCCTCCCCAAGTTGGCAGCCAGATATCGCTCCTGCTGGGTTTTGCCTGAACCATTTCGTAAGTAGGTTAGGGTTTTCAATGTGGTTGCAAGGACCGACAAAATAAGCAAAGAGCTGTTAGCCTGTTATTCTACCTGTTGCTGCTATCATGAGGCCTCCTGTTGCTATTATCATAAGGCCTCCTGCCACTGTCTTCATGCCACAGCATAGGCGGCGGTTTCAGATCACTAGCTTCAACGGTCTGCAGAGTAGATTGAACACAAAGCTTAGTTCTGTTATCGTTTTCCAAGTGGAATGATATTACTAATGTTGATGCTGCACTGAAATAACAGTTCTGTACCTTCTTGGGTATGATAACACCAACAGGTGGACGGGCAATGTGCTTATGAGGATCTGGAAGCTTGTAGATTGAGCATCTAGTTAAGGCAAATGTCACAACCATTAACCATGAATTAGATTGCCACTAAATCGTATTAACTATATTAGGCAAAAGGGATCAAGCTTACATCACTTGATTGTCCATAATATCCTCCAGCCCATCCACAGGAGACCTGAAGATAGGAGAGGATGGATCACCACTGCAAAGTGAGATGTAACCGTTCATTCCTCCACTGCACAAAATATGCAAGGGCAGCTGTGTTAGAGAAATCTGAAATAGTATACCAATATGTAGTCAATCAAGAATCATGATAGACTTTAGCTAACCTAGCAGAAGCATCAAGCTTTTCTTTAATTTCATTTCGCTCTTTGTCAGGCAGATGTCCAAATTTGCTGCTGAGAGAGTAGATATAAGGTGAAACTGGATGGGAGCCATTCATAAAAAGCATATTGGACATGACACTGTTTCTCCTTGCTTCTTCAGTCTACACAAAAGATGAGGAAAGCAATGCAAATCTTAGAACAAGATTTTCTATTCCATATGGCTTATAAAAGAATAAATGCATGAGAAACTGTTTCATCTCCATACCGTCAAAGTATGCTCAACTTTCTTAATCTCAGTCAACAACCGAGCTTCATCAATAAAGGGCAGCTTTGCTATCCCCTGTTAAGTACGAAATTTTAGTTAGCCGTGGAAGATATACGATATATAAATATGCTCTCCTAAGATCAATTTACCTGCCAAGAATACCTCTTCCCATTCATATCTACTTCAAAATCTGCATAGTAAATGGGTGAAGAGGAATCAGGCAACAGCTTAGGCTGTCGGAGGATCTGGTAGTAGCCGATTTCATATATATTATAAAAATCAGTATACCAGTTGGATAAAAATCAATTATTGGTGAATTTGGATCAGACATCAATCGCCGATACTGTAGAGGGAGTGCATGTGCGCTGAAATGTAAAGTAACAACTATTAAAAAAAAAAGGTTCCACCACATTAAGGGACTATGATCGAAGAATGGCAATCTTAGCATATTCACCTCGCAGCTGGGAAAACCCCCATAAGCTGATCAAAAGGTTTGAACGGCAACCCAAGTGCGAAAGTTATATTAAGCTGACCCAAGCCCTTTAAATCCGAAGCAAAAGGGGCATAGTGATAAGGGTAAAACCTACATATAGTAAGAAGGAATTAGAATGATACGGGTATTTGGTGGGATGGACAGAAAGAAAAATTAAAAACCATCAACAATGATGTTGCAAATAAACCTTTACATAATTTAATATATTTGGCCAAACAGAGCAAGCTGAATTACCATTGCCATGAGCAGACACCTTCATAATAGTAGTGCATTACCCAACACAGACCTTCAGTATATTTGAGAACCTAAAGAAGGGTAGAGCACATCATATAAGACAATAAACGAGGAGGAAATTTATATTTATCTAATAACGATCAAATGACACCTTCAATGAAAGTTAGTACGGATAGAGTCATGGCAAATTGGCAAAGTGCATGGTGTGCCACCAATGAGTCGTGAATGCAATAAATTCAAAGGCACATTCAAGGTACTTACAACATCTCTACGTATTTCTTCGATCTGTTCAGGTGTTCTTTCCCCAAACTTCTCATTATAGTACCTTTCCCTCCATCCTGGTTCTCCAAGCTTTACCTGAGTATTAACAAATAATGTTATCACTTACAAAATTTTAAGCCAGTAAACTGTACAAAAACTAAAGTTCAATAAACCATGACCACTAGAAAGTAAATAACTCACCAACTTCAACTACCTCACTTATATTAAGGTCCAAACATAGAAGTATATTTCTAATTCAATACCTATAGTCTCCAATGTCTTTAATAACTTATGGAGGCCACCAATGTTTTGCAAATTGTCATATTGCACAATATGCTAGCACATTGTTTAACTTAACTGCATAGAACCAATACAGTGCAGCATATGATTTGGGCATAAATAACCAAAGAGTTAAGATATACCTTGTCCTCCTCCTGATTTTCAGAATTAAAAACATCTGATTTCTCACGAAGGGCATCTTTAAGCATTGACTTCAATTCTTCTTTATTTTCACGTTCCTAAGGAAGTTACAGCAAGAATGTCAGAAAAAACCACACAAAAAATGTTTCTTCAAAAATACATATAACATCTTCTCAAGCCAGATGAAATGAAGTACCTGTGCTTCGAGGTCATTTTCAGCTTCAACAATGGCACAAGCAATACTGGAACCTGATGATGATACCCGTGTAGCTTTCTGAGCTCGGCTGTTCCTTTCTCTATTGTCTTTATGGGATCCATTCTGTTCATATGGTGAAGGTACAGCCCCCGAGGCAAGGCGAGACCCATGGAAACGTGCAACAGGTACAATAAGATCATCCCTGACATGGGGATCCAGATCATCGCCTCGCTTTGCTTGGGCCTTTTCCCGCTTTATTCTTTCCGCTTGGCGCTACAAGAGAACAATATCATTGTAAACCGTAAGTGAAAACACCCATTTTTCACCATTAGTTTTTATAACAATTGACCAGCACATGTATAGAAAGAGGTCTGAAAACATTTTTATTCAGTAGTTCATATAGTCTAGTTCCAAAAGTTTTATATAACTCAAAAGAAACCTGTGAATGGGACACATGCCTGATTAAGCCTAACCCTTGTGAATGTGTTACACTACATGCAAAATTTCATGGATGGCATTTAAATTCCGAGGGTAAATATGGAGAGAAGACCCTTGAAAGGAACTATTTTTCTCATTCTATAGCATTGCATAGTCTCCGTAACATTCACTTGCATGCGGAGCATCTAACAAATTTCCATCAAAATTAATCAAAAACACTAAACTAAAAATGCAAGCATTGAAACTATATGGAATCAGAGAGAAATGCAAACGTATTGCAAATGGGGAACATATTTATTTATTTATTTAAAAAAGGATGATTGGCTGTCACTTGCCAACATGAGAATTGAGAAAACACACCAGATCATCGATACAAGAAAATGCCAACAGTAATATAGTGTGCTCTCCACAATATGTATGTCAGGTATAGCTCAAGTAAAAACGTGAGGTATAAAATCAAGCTAGCCACCATTGTGTACCTGGTGCAGACGAGCTCTTTTCTGAAATATTTTATCCTCATAGGAACCAACTGCTTGAATAAAGTGTTCAACTCTATTCAGATCCGGCTAAAACAACAAAGAAAAAAGTTATTGCTGAAATACCAATGTGGATCAATTGAAATCAGGTCATTTCTGAAAAGGTCACATGGACCAACTCCGATAGAAATGGAATTTGATTACCGTGCAAGCGTCGGTTAAATAACCACCCATTGAAGGAAATTCCTTCTTGTATACAGCCATCAGCAAATTAATAGCTCCCTGCAGACAAACAAGGAAATTAATACCACTTGACAACAATTTAAGAGAGTGAACAGCAAACAGGAAGTGAAACTTGCTGAATTTTTAAAGAATAAAATAGAGATCCAGTCTAGTAAGTAGCAACACTGATAACTTCATAGCTACTAGCTGCAAAGGTGGATATTCAGTAAAACATTAAATTACAAAACAGGAAACAAACCTCACGAATCTCTAGTGTCGGCATATGTGGAAGAAAATCATTGCCAACAAAAAAGCACATGAAGATGAAATCATCAACAATGCGTTCAAAATCAATCTGGAAAGGTGGATTTGGCATTCTGAACTCGTATTCTAAGTACTCCCGGAGGGTCCATATATTCAAGAACTGTAAAGGCAAAAAAATGGAGCAATACAAAATGAAAATAAGTCCTTCAGAAAGGCCATCGAATATACTCATTAGACCACAAGTTGCAACAGAAGAAATAGATCATAATTACCTGGTAAGGTTTTTTTGGAACAATAGCTTCACCCTTCTCATCAAACTCCCCAGCTTTTCTTTTTGTCTTTCCTTCACAATTTGCTGCTAGATGTCCCACCTGACCACACAAGAAGCATTTGTCCTGCTGTCCAGGCATAAAAACCACCTGCAAACAAAACGTGTATGCAAATAAGTTTTCAAGGCATAAATTTAAAGAAAATGGATAAGGAGGAACCCAGCTTTCAAGGAAAGATAAAACACAGATTTTGTGAAAGTAAAAAATAAGTAATATGGACAACAGGAAAACATAATAAACCAATTTGCCTTTTCTTATCACAAGGCAGTAACATGTATTTACAGTGAAACGCATAAATTCCACAATTTGGGAAGGAGAGCTAACCTCTCTCAGTATGGAGAAGTGTACTTCGTGTGTTGCTAAAGCTAACATTATCAAATCTGCATCCTGCATTTATGGGTATATAAAGTTATGCATTAGCAGAGCCAACAGAAAAAATATTGTCCAGTAAAAAATAGAACATGCAAGTATACAGAACATACCAGGCCATACAGGCAATGGCGGGTATTTGGATTAAAACCAGAGAGATTCCGTTGGCCACGAATATAGGACATAATTTTATGTTCCCCTTCACCAGGAACATTGGCATCAGAAAGAATAACCTTCAAAATAATTTAATCAGAACGCACATGAATCCTTCATACTCTTCCCGGTACCAATATGTAGCCTTTCCCAACTAGAAGGGAATATGATGGAACATACTAACAAAAAGCAATACCCAAAACAAAAAACTTAAATTGGCACTAAGTCATGCTTACTTTAATCTGTTTCCATCCAGGATCATAATTCAATCTGAGATGGATGTAGTACTGCAAAGAAACTGATAGAACAGCCATAAACTCTGTCCCTGGAGTAATAACATTAGAATCACAGGTTTGTGATTGCTGTTTGGGAGGAAGCTTTCTGCCTTCCTTCTCAAACTCTTCACGTAGCCTTTCTTCTTCTGCAGCCTGCCGATAGAACGATAGTGAGCAGCAAGTGCAAATATAAATGTTGCAACTGCCATAATATAATAATAATAACAATATACTGAATAAAGGAAGATAATTCCAGTAGAATACTGACCGCATCAGCTGCATCTTTTGCAGCTCTGAATCGTCTAGAGCGCTGCTGGTTCATCTTAGCACGAGGAGCCACACCATCTGTAAAACCATTGTACAACAATACAAAATATGAATAAGATACCATTAAACATAACAATAGTACATCATCAAAGACAAAACCCCAGTCAAACAAAAGTTTAACAACGATCAGAATTATGTTTCCATAGAATCAGAGAAGAGAGTGCCTATTCTAAATGACGAGTATGACTATCATGTGAGTATATATATCAGAACAAACTTTAACAAAGGCATTAACCTTACATAATTAGCATTATTACAGGGTGTTCAGTGTTCTGCGTAATAATACCCAGCAAGTAAAAGAGTAACTATGCCTAGCATTCCTAATTTCTACCAGCGATCACGTATATATGAATATATGAACTCCACCAATTCCTAGAACAATATTACAGACCGATGGAAAAGAGTAGCAACAGAAGTCCGCCCATAACAGATATATGAAATACGTACCAATGGCCATGTACAAAAGCTTTCGAGGGCGAACCATGACAAAGAGCCTATCTATGTAATCAAACATGCACTGGAAAACCTCGGCAAATGTTGTTGGGGAGGGCTGTAGCAGAAAATACAATAGCAGAGAAAAGCATGGTCAATATACAAGTTGAAAAGCAATAGAGCAATAAGTGAACATAAAAATGTTTCTTATTGAAGGAAAAGAAAATGCTTGCACTAAGACTGTTGATATAGTATGCAAACTGACAAAGCCTCCCAATGGAAATAATCTCAACTCCTTATAGGCAAATTGGCAAATTCGCGACCCTGACCACTGGTTGTCCAAAATTCATTTGCAATGCAATTTGACAGGCAACATAAAACTGAATTTGAATAATCAAAACTACAACATTAATTTTAATAGTTTAACTGCAGCGTCCTCTTCGTATCTAGCGCACCCGCACCATCCCACACCCAAACAATCCCCGCCTGCCACGCTAGGAAGCCCAAAGCAGCCCAAACACAAACGCCCAAGCGAGCAGCCGAATCAAATCAACACGTCTCGAGTCGAGGGAGAGGGGTCCAGAGGAGGCAACCGTACGTACCCTGTCCTCGGGGTGGAAACAGGGGTGTATGATGCCGTTCATGTCGAGGTAGAGGTTGTCGAACTCGAGGCCATTGGGATTGGGCTTGGAGGTGTCGACGGGGACCTTGACGCCCTCGATCTCGACGGGCTCCTCCTCCACCACGTCCACCACCACCATCGGGTACTTCTCCGCCAGCCAGCGGTAGAACGCCGGGACACCCATCTCCGCCGCCGCCTGCGAGAAGGATACTCGCCGGACACCTAAACCTAGAAGCGAGCTGTCGCGACTCGCGAGGCGGGTCGAGGCAGAGAGGGAGAGGGAAGAGGAGCGAAACCCTAACAAAGAGGGGCGAGGGCACGAGTAAGGCGGCGTGGAATTATCTCCTTCGAGCACGAGACGAGAGGTGGTTTTGCGGTTTAGACCCTGGGGAGTCAGGTATTTTTTGTTTAAGAGTGTATGCAATGCAGCCCTTAGTGATGTGCTTAGTAAAAAAAAAAATTGATTTTTCTTGTCATATAGAGTAGATAAAATGTTTATTTTAAAGCATTAATGCTTAATTAAGCGTCGATACTTATTAGGTACTTATATGTATAGCTATATATGTGATTAATAGATAATATAACATCTAAGCATCCATAATAGATAATATAATATGGCTATATTCTCTCTCTTTAAGCACTCGTACAAACGCATCTTGCATTGTACATACCATAAGGCGTTGGGTCCTGGGGAAATGCTAAGGAAGGAGACGAGGGCACTACGAACACTCCTATGTGAAGTTTCTACAGTATATCATTTTGGATCGAAATTGAGGTGAATGGAGAATTAAAGAATAGAGAGAGGTCATTTCTAATATAAGATACAACTTCTTCAAATAGACCATAGCATAAGAAATGACCAAAAAGTGCATTACAAGGTATATTATTTCTTTACTACATGTTTTGACAGGGAATCACCACTTGTTCGTCGTCGAGCCGGCTGTCGTCCGCACCCTTCGCGTGCCGCGCTCGTCACCCGATTGCCTCGTCACCAGCTCGATGCGCTGCCACGCACGCCTCACTGTAGCTCGCTTCTAGGGTTACGTGGACTCGGCCTACACTTCACGACCTCTATGGATCAGGCCTACGAAGCCGACACTCGATCGTCTCCACACCTCTATGTTCGGCTCGCTACTCTCCCAGGAGTGTGCTTTTGTTCCTCACCGATAGATGGTTCTACAGGACGGATGAGGCCTTCCCCCCGATTTCCTTTGCGACCTGGCCGACTCTGCCCCTCTCCCCTTTCTCCCCAGCTGTAAGTTCAAGCTCTATTCATTTGGTTTTGGTAATTAATGATAAATCTAAATGTGAGACTAACACACTTGTTGAGTCTGCTATTGATTAGTCCTATTTGGATGAAAAGATAGAAATCTTGAAGGTATGCATCTGATGTCATATTATTATATCTTGTTGCATTCTTTGGATACAAAAATACAGGGTGAACTACACAAAGATTTCAACTTGGATATGTGCATATTGTTTCCAATTCATATTATCCCTCCCTTACACTCGGGAGGTTTGAAGCCCTCCTAGAGCATCCACCTCACCTCCATCTTCTCTCTCCTCTTTTTGCAAAAAAGCCCTCCCAGTTTTTGAAATTACGGATAGGTCCTTTTGCAATTTTTTGTGAGAGGGAGATTTTTTCCTCGGTTCGTGTTTAGGTCCCTCCTTCGCCGTTTTACGTAAAGAACCTCCTGTTAAATACGAATCGTAAACGAGCCCTTTTATAGTTTTTCAAAATAGCGAACAGGTCCAAAATCATAACAAATAGGTCCGTGCGCTTTTCGTTCAGGTCCTTTCTCCGTTTTGCCCCAAAAAAATGTTTTTGTGGTCCGTTTTTTCCTCCGGAGCATTGAAAAAATGTTTTCGTTTCTCCGTTTTGCGAAAAAATGTTTTTGTGGTCCGTTTTCCTCCGAGCATGGAAAAAGTTTTGTTTCTCCGCTTTACGAAAAAATGTTTTTGTGGTCCGCTTTCTCCGAGCATGGAAAAATCCGTTTGCCTAAAAACCGAAAAATATTTTGGTGGTCCGCTTTTCCTCCGAGCATGCAAAAAATTTTCGCTTCTCCGCTTTGCGGAAAAAATGTTTTTGTGGTCCGCTTTTCCTCCGAGCATGGAAAAAATGTTTTCGCTTTCTCATTTCCTAAAAACCGAAAAATATTTTGGTGGTCCGCTTTTCCTCCGAGCATGGAAAAAATGTTTTGTTTCTCTGTTTTACCCGAAAAAAATGTTTTTGTGGTCCGTTTTCCCTTCGGAGCATGGAAAAAATATTTTCGTTTCTCCGTTTTGCCTGGGAAAAATGTTTTTTTTGTCCGTTTTCCCTCCGGAGCATGGAAAAAATGTTTTTGTTGACCGTTTTTCCTAAAAAAAACCGGAAAATGTTTTTGTGGTCCGTTTTTCCTCCGGAGCATGCAAAAAATGTTTTCGTTTCTCCGTTTTGCCCAGAAAAAAAGCTTTTGTGGTCCGTTTTTCCTCCGGAACATGGAAAAAATGTTTTTGTTTCTCCGTTTTTCCTAAAAAAAAACCGAAAAATATTTTGGTGGTCCGTTTTTCCTCCGGAGCATGGAAAAAATGTTTTGTTTCTCCGTTTTACCCAAAAAAGATGTTTTTGTGGTCCGTTTTTCCTTCAGAGCATGGACAAAATGTATTAAAGTATTCTCGTGGTCCGTTTTTTTTATAAAAAGATTTTTTCAATTTTTTCGTTCACGTGCGCGGCGTGCCGCCGCGCTCAATTTTCTAGTATATATATATAGGGAGAGTTCTTTCTATATCTTGAGTTTTCACTAGTATTGATCCATTTCTTTTTTTCACACATATTGAGGATCTTTACATTGAAACACATCCTTTGAGTATATGAAGCTTATATAGTTGTAATATGAAACAATCTAGTTTATTAAATAAATAAATAAGAGTATTAGACAGTGATTAAGAGAGTAATTAGCATAGTTTGTTTTTCAAAATTTAAAATTTCAAATAGAACGAATAGAATTAGAATGGGGATTGCCGTCAGACCCGCAGGCGAGGTATCGATCACCGAGATACCAGACCCGTCCGGGGTCAGGTCGGCACCTCTCGCTAGTTTCGGGGTTTATCACGCGGCAATCGTAACTTACCTGTTCGAATTGCGGGTATCCGTAGCAAATAGAATCCACTTAGCAAGCCTCCACTTAGTACTCGGTAAAAAGGAAAAGAGGAGTAACTTGGTAACTTGGTAATTTTGACCAAACAACCATGCCATCACCACTGGCCGGTCAAGTGCACCCAACCAGCCAAGCCAGTCAATGCCCAGCCAGCCAAGCACAGGAGGTTCACGCCCCCCTTGAGCAGCATCCCTCTTATTTAATCCCAATCCAACAAGGTAGCAAGGGGCATATAGCTCATTTGCTTAGCACAACCAAAGCAAACAGTCACACTCATCATTTCCCAGCCACACCAAGAGAGCTCCCCTTTCCAAAGAGCAACCAGAGGGACAACCGAGAGCAATAAGGAAGGAGAAGGAGCCCCAAGCTAGAGCTAGCAAGCAAGGAGGAGGTCCAGGAGGAGAACATCACAAGCATGGGGAGCCCGAGGCTAAACTCCTTCCTCACCAACACCTTCACCTCAACCACACCAACCTCAACATCTTCATCCCTAAACCGATCTCAGGTGCACAACCACAAGTAGAGCATTGCTAGTAGTAGCAGTAGCTGTAGCATTAGTAGTATCGTAGCTCGCTCGATTGAGTAGATCAAGAGGGGATTCTTAGTGGTCTCAGTAGGAAACCCTAGGGGTTACCTGGCTCATGCCTTTGCCATCCAACCTAGAGTCTCCTATGTGCATCATTGACCATTTTGTTTTTGCAAATCAAAAGCTTAAGTAAAGAGTAAAATGTGTAAAATCATATAGGATACCCCCCCAAAAAAAAAATTATAGATCGAGCAACCTCTGATCTTGCCTAGGCAGTAAAGGTAGAGGGGAGAAAGGGGAAACCGAGTAGAAGAAGGGGGAGCTAGGGTTCGGCTAGTAGAGGAGTAGAGGAGGGAAGAGACATTAAAGGGGGTTTAGAGGGGAGAGTAGTAGTGGGGAGGGAGGAGGTCGGCCGGGTAGTGGGCTGCGGCAATGCCCGGTGGGAGGAAGTGAAGGTAGAAGGGACGAGGGAAAAGAGGAAGGGGGTAAGAGGAGAGGACACGCGGTGGCTAGTCGTGAAGGAGGTGACTACGATGCCGGCATTAGGCCAGAGAGGGAGGAGAGAAAGGAAGGAGAGTAGAGGAGATTCGATGGCGGGGGCGCTCGACGGTGTCGATCGAGTGGAGGGAGTAGAGTAGAGGAGAGAGATGGGGAAGGGCGGCGGCGGCTGACGAGGAGGATGACCAGCGTGAGGAGGGAGGCCGACATCGAGGGCGACAGCGGCACCAGTGGGGAAAATTCACCAGGGGAGAGGCGAACCGAGAGAGGAAAGGCCAGGGAGGCCTTCAGCCAAAGGAAAGAAAGAAAAGGAGAGAAAAGAAAGAATGGAAGGAGAGAGAACAAAAAGAAAAGAAAAGAAAAGAAAAGAGGAGAAAAAGAAAGAAAAAGGAAAGGAGAGGAAAAATTTAGCAAATTTTGTTTCCCGTGCAATCCACGTAGGTTAAATTGTCGTTATTAGATGTAGGGAAAATTTTGAATTAAAATTATAAATTTCGATCAAATAGGTAATAAGTATGAATTGCAAAATGGGTGTTAATTAAATTTGCTGATTTTAGTGCTGCTAAAATAATGAGTGTCAGGGAAAAATTAGTAAATTTTAGTAAAGAGGGTAGCACCCCCTTTTTGTGCTTTTAGTTGCCAGTAGAAGGTTGGACATCGTAGCGTGTTGGGTTTAATTAATTATAGTAGTTAATACTTTAATTTGTCAGGGCCTGAATTAAATCCGTCAAGTGACCACCTTCAGACTTCGGGTGAGATCGAGTATTATAATCCAAATTTAGGCAAGCTTTCCTTTGATTAATTTCCATTTAATGTCTTTAAAGTGATTTCAGTATCATTATATGTATCATTCATGCATTGAAAGCTTTATATGTAAATTAGAAAACTTAAATTGGACCTGGATGGATTGTGGTTTAGTATGGAATTAAGGAGTTGATATTTGATTTGAATTAAGGGAATGAGAGTTGAATGTGGCGTATGAATATTAATATGGTGGGTAGAGGGCGCCGATGAGAAGAGTATGTTAGCCAGTGGGGCCCTCTACATAGAATATGATATAAGGATAAACAACTACACTCAAGCAATGAGCCGTATTTTTAGTATCAATCATAGTGTGTGGAATTGGCCAGAAAAGGTTGTCCTAGGAAGGTATTATGATCTCCACATTGGGTAAAAGTAGATAAATACGTGTGAGAAGCTAGGTATGTCGGAAAGCCCAGAGAGGCGACATAGAAAATCAGCTACGGTTGATTCGTTCAGGCTATATATGTATAAAGCCTTGGGTTGAGCATCAGTGTTACTGAGGTAGCATAATACAACTGTTAGCCACGAGCCAATGGGATGGCCTAGGGAAGGAGTCCACGGCTCAGGTAACAGAGTTGGAGATCTAATACTGGACTAGTGATAAACATTCTGGGGCCTCTCATGTATGGGCCACTATGAGTAAAGTAGTACAAACCTGCACAGGGTCAAATCATGAATTTAAGAACTAAAAATTGAAATCCGCATTTTCCTAATAAAACCTATTTTCCTGAAAATGGATTTGAGAAAGTTGGATATGTGGTGTAGTGCTGAGAAAAAACTCGTAATATGCATGTTGCTATTAATGCTTGATGAATACTTGTGTACTCACTCTTGCTAAATCTCCCTTTGCTTAGAGGATGGTGCTGGTGGTTATGCTTCTCGTTGGGATGTGGATCCCAATGTGACTGACTACGAGACTTGGGGTGAGGGTCGCCCGCAGAACCAGACCTACGAGGAGGAGGATTACCAGGAGGAATAGCTGATGGGTAGTTGTGTTGCAACTTCTTTAGTCTTTTGTGTAATTAGTATATATATGTATTATCTTTTTATTGAACTTGGATCATATATATAATTATGTACTAGACTTGTAGCCTATGTGGGATGAAATGTAATAAAGTTCCATTTCAGTCTCTAATTATTGTTCTGTTGAACACTCTGAACACGGTGTACTAACTAATAAAATACCGAGTGCGCTCGATGTTTTAATTAGCTAGTATGCCGAGATTCATGTAATTATCTCAAGATAATGGCAGTAATTAATGTCGTTACCCTGGTCTAATTATGTGGGTCGCCACATAATATACTCATGTTGATTTAAATTCAATTATTTGCAAATGTGGTGTCCTTAGTCACCATAGAGGTAGGTTAAAGGATCTAGGCCCTCCATTATATGTTAATGGTATACGTTGGTGATTAGTGACACCAGATGTGTTGAACTAATATTTTCATGAGTTGGTAAAATAGGTTAAGTCCAATGATGATGAAGAATTTGGATGATATCATGTGTTGATGGTTGTCAAGTTAAGGTTCGATGAAATATGTCATCATGTGTTGATGAGCATCAAGATAAGATCCCAAAGTAAATGTAGTTTATCATGTGTTGATGAACAAGACAAAGACCAGGACTTGGAGAGAAGATGATCATCATCGAGTGAAAACTCCAAGTGGCTGCGCAAGGCAAAGGTCTGACTAGCATAGGCTAAGGATGTGTTCCTAGTCTTTTACTGGCCTCGATATTTAGTTTGGAGACAGGATTACTAGTGTAGTTTGCAATACTATTAAGAGGTATATTGTCTAGTAGTTTGAGTCTCATCATGTGTTGATATCTCAATCCCACTTGCTCTAGCTCTCCATTGCATAATGCTACCATTTGCGAATGTGTGTTTACAAATAGTTGAGACTCATGCACTTACTGTTTGTAGTATGTGACTAAAGTTTGCAAATGTGTTTTGCAAATTATTGAAGTTCATGCATTGATCATTTCTAGACTCTTGCTAGCTTGTAGTCACACTCTTGATCAAGTCTATGTTAGATATTTCGAGAAATTAGATTTTAGACTTGTGTGGCTGTATTGGAGTTTTAGTGCTCTATGAAAATATCTATGGTTTCTTAAATTTTGAAAATACCGACACTATTATGTTGGAATTCCGATATTACCACCAGTCGATAGTATCGCTACACATGGATGGTAGTTTTTCCATAGCATGTGTTTTGGATTTTCTTCCAGGGATAAAATTGCCGGTACTACCATGTTTTGTACACTGGTAGTACCAGGTTCTACTACAATGGCTAGTTCCTATGCATTTAATGCAATGAACTATCTGTTACAGTTGAGGCTGGTACTACCGGGTTTTGCATATCAGTAGTACCAATTTTAGCTGTTTCTTGTGAATTTTACCCCCAAGGGCTAGTTTCTTTGAGGGACTATACAAGAGGTCGAGTTTGGAGGTTTTAGCCACTACTTCCGCACTCCTTTGAGGCATACTGTCGGTGTTTCGGGCACCGGCTAGTGAATTTGTATAGGTCGACGGGGGTGCACGCTCCCTCTCCTCGAACGGCTTGACTCGGGTGAGCACAGGATGTATACTGGTTCGGGCTGAACGTCCCTACTCCAGTTCGTGTGAGTTGGATTGTATTGATCTTCTTTTCTTGTTGGTCTGTTTACATGCTCGCCCCTCCCCCCTTTATATAGGCGAGGAGGAAGGTTACACTGTTGGTTAGAAAAAAGAGGAAAAGACTGTGCTCTCGGTCGTCCGAAAGTGGCGGGCTGATGGGACTGGCCGCCGACTCCCTCGCCTCGCCGGTCGTCGTAGTTCTTTGCGTCGCCGCAGATAAATGCGAGGGTCGGAACTTGTGCCGCTACGTCATCGTTATTATGGTCGGGCATTTAATGCGCTCGATACGCAATAAATGCCGCCGCTTCTCTGGATATCGGAGACCTGGTCGTGATTTCGGATCTTGCCCGTGATCGTGACTTCGCCTCGATCGCCTGGTCGGCCCGCGCGCCTTTTGGGCGCTGGGTACCCATGGTACGGTACTCGTCAAGAGCCCCCGAGCTCCCGGGCGGTCGGAGAGATGCCTGGGGTTTTGCTTCGCGTCGTCAGACGCCTGGCTTGACCAGAGTCTTCGACCGGGTGTGGCGAGCGCACCGGTGGAGTGTAGCCCCGAGCCCCGAGCTGGTTGGAGAGCGGTCGGGGGTTACGCTTGTCCGATTCGCTTGCCGTCTTGGGACACACTGACCGGGTTTGGTCGGGAGAGTCTTCGACCGGTGCGCGAAGCGCACCCGGTGGAGTGTAGCCCCGAGCCCCGAAAGCCGTTGGAGAGCGAGTCGGGGTTACGCCTTGCTCGGTTGTTGCTTTGCGGTGTCAGAGAGGTCCAATCGCAGTATATTTCTGTACCCGGGCGCCCACGCAGGCCGCGGCATCAGGCGCTCAGTGCGATGGTTGCCTCGGCGGATACGTGGTGCCCGGGACGTGGCACCGGGTGCGCAGTCGGCTGGTCGTCCTGGCGGACACGTGGCGTCCGGCCATACCGCCGGGCGCGATGGTCGCCTCGGCGGCACGTGGCGCCTGGCCGCATCTGGGCGCGCTGATGGTCGTCGCCTCGGCACGTGGCGTCGGTCGTTCAGCGGGCGCGATGATGTTGGTCGCCCGGCGCACGTCGGCCGTATCACGGGCGCGCATGATCGCTTCGCCGGCACGTGGCGTCCGGCCCGCACGGGCGCGATGAAGCTGATCGCCGGCGGGCACGTGGCGCCCATGCTTGCGCTTGACCCGGGGCGGGGCTAGTTGTGGCTCGTTTCACGCCGCAGCTGGGCGAGTTTGCTGTCGGGTGGAGGGGTTTACCGTCTGTCCCGCGTTTATGCCCCGTCCGCAGGTGTGGGACCTGGAGGGGGTGAGAGACGCGCGCTTGCCTTCGCTGGCTCGAGCGCCGCTCTCGTGGAGCTTCAAGCGAGTGACCCGGGTGGAACCTGGAGGCCCCCCTCGCGAGGGGGGTCCCCTAGCGGACGATCCCGGCGCGGGTGTCCGACCCCACTTGGGGGCGATCCATGAAGAACCTTTCCTTACTCGATCCCGTATCGGACCTTGGATCGTCACGATCCAGTGCGGTACTGATCGCCGCCGTCGACGGACTCGCGAGAGCGTGAGGTATGGTCCCGGACGTGAGTTAAGGCGATTGGGTCGTCCGCCGACCCAAGTGGGGGCCCGCTGGGGGCTCGCCTCGTCCTCACCTCTTGCTTGTTTTTCGCCATGGTGGAGCCGGATTCGTTTTTGCGGCTGGTTTCTCGCACCCCTCAGCGCTGGGCCGGGCCTTAGGTGCGGTCCGTCGAACTCTTGGACGGCCCTGGGGTTTTGGTGTTGTCGATCGCGTCCCCGGTCCGGCCTGGAAGTGGAGACTGAGAGGGCGCTGAGAGCGCCTTTCGAGGTGGCGCTTGTTCTTCCTGCGGTTTTCTGACAGCATTTAACGTTTTGCGGGGATTTGGTAACTGGCGTACTTACCGCGACGTGGATAGGTGGTCAGGACGTGCCGCTTTTCATGGTTAGCTTGACCCGCGTCCACTCGACTCCCATCGGCCCGCTTCTCATACAAAAGGAAGGGTGGGAGGAGTTGCGGTTCCCCCTGCCTTTGCCTGCAACGGGAGATAGATAGAGAGAGAGAGAAAGAAGGGAAGAGAAGAGGTGTTTTACTAGCTTCCCACTGCCGCCGTCGCCTCAGCGTTTCGAAGATGTGGCAGGAGTGCTCCACTCGCTCCTCTCGTGCGGCCGGCCTGGAGAAGAAAGGCTTTCTTGCGCCGCGGGATGTCTCCGGGTGGCGGGTTCCGGCGGTGGGGTCGGTTCCCGAGCCTCACGCCGATGAGATCGTGGCGCACGCCTGGTTCTTTGAGCGCGGGCTCGGGTTTCCTCTTCACGGGTTCGTCTGGGGGCTCCTCTTCTACTACGGAGTGGAGGTGCATCAACTCAACCCGAATGGTGTGCTTCACATTGCAGTGTTCATGACGTTGTGCGAGGCGTTTCTTGGCATCGAGCCGCACTGGGCGTTGTGGAAGTACTTCTTCTCCTGCCGGCTAGTGAAGGACAGGGGGGCGAGCCGGGGGGCACCTTTTGGAAGCGCCGCGTTGTACCTGCGCTCCAATCGGGCGTTGGAGTACATTGACCTGGAGCTCCCTAAGTCCAATCGGGGCTGGCATTCCGAGTGGCTCTATGTCCGGAACGTGGGAAACGGCGCCCCGCGTTTCTCCGGCCTGTTTCCTGAGAGCAGAGAATGCTGGGTTTGGGGGCCTGATCGGAGAGAGCGGCGGAAGGTGGAGCTGATCGTCGGTCAGATCCGGGTTCTGAAGGCGCGCGGCTTGAACGGGCGGTTGCCAGCAGCGCTGCTCATGGAGAGGCGCGTACAGCCCCTTGCGGAGAGGGTGCGCCCCATGTTTGAGTACACGGGGGCGTCCGACCCCACGAGGATGCTGGGACCCGAGCTTCCTCCGACAGAGGTTGATGCCCGGGTCCTCTCTGTCCTGGGCGGCGGTGCGTTGGTGGCGGTGTCTCGAGCTCCTGCTCCTTTAATGGCGGGTCATGGCTCCGATTTGGTATGCAAATGGGCTCCTCTGCCTGTTTTCTCCTTTCTCCGGCCGGTGTGACCGGCTCTCTAGTTTCTTTGCAGGGGCTGGGACGGATGATTTCCCGGCCGGACTTGCCGGGGGAAAAAGAGGCGAGGGCCCAGGCTCGGGAGGCCAAGGAGGCGCGAGTTGCCGCCCGCAAGGAAGAGAGAGAGAGAGTTGCGAAGCAGAAAAAAGAGCAGCGGGACGCGAGGCGGTCCCGCGGTGAGGATGTCTCCGATACGACCGATGCGGAATCGGGCGACCCGGGGTCGTCCCCAAGTTCTGGGGGCGGAGATGGCGACGGTGGGCCCCTTGTGTCTGACACGGACGCCGGAGGTGGAGAGGTCGGGGATGACGGTGTCGCGACCGCTGTCGAGCCCGCCGTGGGGGTGGCGCCGGACGTTCGGGGGAAACGGAGGGCCGATGCATCCCCACCGGGGGGGTCGACGCGAAGGGCGAAAGTACCGCGCAGGCGCTCGACGCGGTGAGTGCCTCCCCCCGCCTGCCACGCGGAGTTTTAAGATCGTCTTTGCCGTTCGACTTGTCATCGTGGTGCGTGGTCTATACAGGCGATCGCGGTGGTCGGCAAGATACGGCCGCTTCCCGCAGAGGTCGGAACCGCCGCCGCTGCGTACGGCGCCTCGTTTGCCGAGGCAGACGGCCGAGGTCGAGGCAGACCGGCCGGAGGTCGTGGTGGTCCCCACTGGTCGGGGTACCGAGTCGCCGGCACGGAGGCGGCGGTAGCCGCGGTCGTGGTTGGCGACCGAGCAACCGTCGGGCCGCCGATCGTTCGGCGATCGAGATGGAAGTGGGGCCGCTGGTCACGCCGTGGTCCGAGGAGGACCCTCGCGCTCGGCCGAGCCGGTCCGCTTCCGGAGGGTGAAGCGGCGGAAGAGCTCCCACTACCCCGGCGACCTCCCGTTAAGCGCAGCTTCGGGCGCCAGGTTCGCGTCTGCCGCTCGGCCCTCCTTCCGGTTGAAGCTGCGAGGAGACGACGATGGAGACGGCCGCCGGGCGGTGCAGAGGAGGTGGTTGTCGAGCCTCGCGGGTAGCCGGGCGCTGCTCGCGTTCCTATCCCCGCCGTCCTACTGTGCTCATCGCCGGTGGTCCCGACGACGAGGCGCAGGGGGACGAGTGGACTGGTCGGAGAGATCTCGCCAAAGGTTACTACCGGGCATCGGGTCCACGAGGCGCTGCCGCTTCGCTTCAGCCCCTTAACGCAAGGTGGGGTTGTCTCTGGGAGGCGCCGGAGAGTTGAGGTAATCTGCTTGTTCCGCTGCGTGTCTTCCCTTTTGGCCTGGCCGGGTTGAGGGTCGATGGGTGTCTTTTGTCCTTAGACTCTGAAGACCCGATCGGCGTTCAAGTCTGGGTACATCCGGGTTCAGAACCAGCGAGGGTCGTCTGCCGAGTTGGAGTGCGACCGGCTGCGCTCCGAACTATCGGAGGCTCGGAGTGCCTTGGACCGCGAGCGAGTTGAAGCGGCGAGGGCCCGCCAAGAGAGTGTGGACGCAAAGACGCCTTGCTCGGGAGCGCCAAAGCGGGCTTGGACGAGAAGGTGTCTGATCTTGAGTCCTCTTGGCGAGGGCAAACCGAGCGAAGGGGATGTTGAGTCGAACGCCGCTGCCTCAAAGAGGAGCTTGAAGCGGCCGGGCAAGCTTGCCCAGACGCTGGCTATCGAGCGCGACGCTTTGGCGCAAGTCGAAAGCGCGACGGGCGATTCGTGCAGTCGAGGAGGATCTTCGTAGTTTGGCCGACTCGTCGGGTGAGTGCCTTAGCTTTGGCGCCCTTAATTTTTGGGTTGCTTTGCCGTGGCCTCTCGATTCCACCGGGTCTTGTTGCAGAGTTGCGTAAGAACCTCGAGCGCCGCGAGGCGTGGAAGGTGGCGGAGGAGGCGCGTGGCGGATTTAGGCGCTCGTGGCGCGCGACGGCTGTTATGCCACGCGACGTGGCCCTATCCGCGCGCCAGCTGTCGGAGGAGGATCAAGCCGAGCTGACGTCTTTGCAAGCGGTGGGCCGAGAGATCCGTGATCAGGTGCTGGGGCCGGTGGACTCTCAACCAGGCTCGAGCTCGCTGGGGAGTGCCCTGGCCCGCGTGCCCGACCACGTGGAGGCTTCAGTGGCGACGGTCTTTGTTCTCGGCTGCCTCGGCATCGTTTGTACGCTCTCCTACTACGACGGCATCGACCTTGATATCGCCGCAAGAGCGGGTTGCCGCGAACCGTCCCGAGGAGGAAATCGACGCTTGGAGCTTGGTCGAACCGCACGCCAGGGCGATTGCCGACTGTGTTCCCCCGACCGACGTCCTTCATAGATGAATGATAAAGGGAAATTAAACGGTTTTTTCTTTGCTCTTTCTAGATTTGTAAGGAACTGGTATGTGTTTTGCCCCGTGCTTGTTTTTCGCACCCTTTGTTTGTGATGGTCACTATTACCGTCCATAGCCTTGGGGACCACAGGGGTCGGGCGTAGGTTGGTGTGTGCATTACAAAGTAAGGGAGCGGGGAAAACACGAGAGCGTTCAGGAACGCGCCGATCGGTCAGTGCGACCGTGGGAGGGGTGCTTCCGACCAATCGTGGGTCGCTCCGCTTGGGCGCTTCCTTCTTCCGTTAAGTACTATTTCACAACCGTAGCCGCCGGGGCGTAGGCCGTAGTACTTTTGGTCGAAAGTTTGGCGATTTCGGGAGGACCCGGCAATTGGTCGTGTCACCAACCCACGGGACTCTTATAGCCCCCGAGTGGGGCGAGGCGGTTTGGCTGTTACCGCTACGCCACTTTGAAGGAGTAACAACGAGTGCAGGGAAAGAAGATATTCACTTATCTTTCTTTGCAGCTGGCGAGGTTCTCGAGGCGTTTTTTGTTCAACGCGGAGAATCGGCGGCGCTTCGGTTTTCGCACCGTCAGTTTTGACGCTTCGGCTTCCACGCCATCAGCTTGGAAAGGCACGGTCGCGATTAATCTTGCCGGGCGGTGCCCCCTCGCCGCCGCTTCGTGCAGTCGGATCGCCTATAAATAGGCGGCGGTGGGCGCTGACTTCATCCAAATGACGTTGAGGCCTGCTACTAACTCGTTTTCATGGCTACCTCGCCTCTCAACCTCGCTCCAAGGTCGAGCCCACCCATCGACGAGATCGATCGACGCCTTTGAACAAGAGGCGGAGGATGAGGAGTTGGAGCGACGAGCCGGTCGCTTTGCGGTGGCGGCCCCGTCGGACGACGGGGTTGATTGGGAGCTGCTGGAGTGGGAGGCGGAGGAGGAGGACCGGGAACGGGAGCGGCAGGCTACGGTCGTCGAGCTGAGGGAAGCGCCGCCGCGAGCGCTCGAGCGATTGGGGGAACAGGACGCCGTTCCCCCCCGTGCCCCTTCTCCCTCAGGGAGCCTGGAGTCCACCGCGACATCAAGGCCCGCGCTAATGAATGCGCTGCCGGTCGCCCCAATCACGCTGCCGTACACCTCTCCGTCGGTGGACCCCTCTGCGGCGAGCCCCGAGTTCCCCCGGGAACCATAGAGGTCACACAGGGGGGGCGCGGGGGGCTTCCGGCTCTTGGTGTCGCACTCGGGCAGATCGGGGCTCTCCCGTCGCGGATTTCGGCGACCCGACCAGTTTCTGCTGCGTTTTGCGGCAAAAATTGTGCGGGAAGCCGAAGCCGCGCTTGGAGAGGGACGATAAGTCCGGAGATCACCGAGGCGAGGAGGATCCTAGAATAAGATAAACTTTTTCGGTTTTAGACTTCATGTTTCTTAAAGAATGTAAATGCCGTCGAATCGGAAGAAATAAAGGTGTTTGGATTCTTCGGAGGTTTCGTGTGCGCTTTTTCGCTATCTTTTCGGGTGTGCTTTTCTGGTGAAGCGCGCCGGGATCACTGTTCTCGGGTCCGAGGGGACCATCCGAGCAGTGACCGACGTGTTCAAGTGTTTTTCCGAAAAGTAGGCGAAGAATTTTAACATGAGCGTTTGCACCCCGACCTCGCTCGTCGGGTCGGGTAAAAACGCTACGCGTAGGCTCGACCGAGGGTCGGGCTGCTCACGGTAGTAGACGAGGTAAAAGAGAAATGGACTAAAGGTAGAATCGTCTTAGCTTTTCAATATTCCAGGCGTTGGACAAGATGTTGCCATCGGGATCCTTGAGCCGGTAAGTGCCGGGTCGAAGGACTTCTACTATAGTAAAGGGGCCTTCCCAAGGAGAGGAGAGCTTGTGCTTGTCTTTGTTGGACTGAACCTGGCGCAGAACCAGGTCGCCTACGTTGAACGCTCGACCTCTAACCTTGCGGTCGTGGTAGCGCTGCAGTTACTGCCGGGTACTTGGTCGAGCGGATGATGGCGACATCCCGCGCTTCGCCGAGCCTGGCCGACAAATGCCTTGTTGAGACTCGAGCCCCGGTTTCGCCGAAGGCTCGAACCCTTGGGGCGCCGTAGTTTAAGTCGATTGGCAAGACGGCCTCGGCCCGAACGCCAAGAAAAATGGCGTGAATCCGGCCGACCGGTTGGGGTGGTCCGCAGGCTCCAAAGTACGGAGGCACCTCACCGCCCAACGCCCCGCGTATCTCTTCGCCGGTCGAAGATCCGTGGTTTTAGCCCTGGAGGATCATGCCGCTTGGCGTTCAACTTGGCCGTTGTTCGCGTGGGCAACGGCCGCCAATCCACGCGAATCTTTGAAGTCGCCGCAGAGCTCGAAATTCCTTTTCCGTGAATCGCCCGTTGTCGATGATGATGGAGTTCGACTCCAAACCGTAGACGATGTTGCGGATGAAGTCCGCCGCCCGCTACCAAGTGATGGTCGTGATCGGCTTAGCTTCTATCCACTTGGTAAACTTGTCCATCGCAACCAAAGAGCGGGTGAAGCCCCGGGCGCTTTCTTGAAAGGCCCGACCAGGTCGAGTCCCCAAACAGCGAAAGGCCAGGTAACATGGATCGTCTGGAGGGCTTGCGCTGGGAGATGAGTTTGCCGGGCGAAGAATTGGCACCCTTCGCATGTCCGGACGATTTGTTCGTAGTCGCCACGTTAGCTTGGCCAGTAGAAGCCTTGTCGGAAGGCTTTCCCGACCAAGCTCCGCGACCCAGCGTGGTGTCCGCAAATTCCCCCGTGGATGTCGTGGAGCAGCTCTCTTCCCTGGCTGGCCGGAATACACCTCTGGAGGATCCCAGAGGGGCTCCTTCAGAGAGGTCGCATCGAGCCAAGACAAAGCGATTTTGCCTGCCGAGCGAGGCGCGCCTCGGTTGGGTCGTCAGGAGGGAGCCGTCGGTCACCGATCGATGAAGGGTTTCCTCCAATCGGTCTTTGGTTATCGTGGCGCCGCAGCCTTGGCTCGGTCATCTCAAACCTCCGGCCGGGTCGCGTCGTGGAGGTGCTTTCGGCGAGTCGCCCATCCGGTCGTCTGGACGATTGAGTCGGATGGATGCTTGGTGTAGGTCGAGGACGAAAACCCCAGGCGGGACCGGCCCTCTGCCAGAGGCAAGATTGGCTAGACGGTCGGCCTCGCCTTTGTTCCGTCTGTAGCTATGGTGAAGCTCAAATCCCTTGAACTTCTGCTCCAGTTTGCGTACCTCTTGACAATAGGCCGCCATCCGACTGTCGCGAGGTTCTGCGGCCTTCATGACTTGGTCGACGACCAGTTTTGAGTCGCCATGCACGTATAGCCGCTGCGCTCCGAGGTCGGCAGCGATGCGGAGGCCGGTAACGAGGGCCTCGTACTCGGCGACGTTGTTGGTCGCGTCAAAAAGCAGTCGGATGGCATACTGGAGCCTGTTTGCGAGTGGGGAAACAATGACGACCCCAGCCCCGGCTCCGTTTTTGGTGAAGGATCCGTCAAAGTACATCGTCCAGTACTCAGGGTCTTCGAGCGGAGGTGGGGCCTGAGCTTCAGTCCATTCGGCGATGAAGTCGGCTAGAACTTGAGATTTTACGGCGGTCCGAGGGGTGTATGCTATGTCGTGCCCGTTGAGCTCGAGTGCCCATTTGGCAATCCTCCCGGAGGCGTCGCGGTTATGGATGACCTCGCCGAGTGGTAGAGAAGTTACCACGGAGACGCTGCGTAGGTTGAAGTAGTGTACCGGCTTTCTTTTCGTGATTAGAACCGCGTAGATCATCTTCTCTCGCATCTGTAGGTACCGTGTCTTGGATTCGAGAGTACTTCACGACGGCGTAGACCGCCGTTGGACCTTGAGAACCCGCTCTTCCTCTCGCCGCTTCTACGACGAAGCGCCGCTAACGACACTGGTCGTGGCGGAAATGTAGAGCAACAGAGGCTCTTCTCGGCGCCGGCGACCAAAGACTCGAGGAGAGGTCAAGAACCTTTAGCGCATCGGCGCCCCCTGAAGCTTCCTTCGCCCAAATTAACCGGTCGGATTTCTTCAGAGTTTGTAAAGAGGCAAAGCTAGCGCGCCGGCGGGACGTGAAGCGACTCAAGGCCGCGAGGCATCCTGTCAGCCTCTGGGCCCCTTTGAGGTTGCTGATCGGCCCCATCCTTAAGATTGCGGAGATCTTGTCTTGGCTGGCTTCGATGCCGCGCTCGGAGACGATGAAGCCGAGTAGCTTCCCTTTGGGTACCCCGAAGACGCATTTTTCGGGGTTGAGCTTAATGCGGAACCGCCGAAGGTTCGCAAAAGTCTCTTCCAGGTCGGTGATGATGTTGTGGGCCTTCCTGGTCTTGACAACGATGTCGTCGACGTACGCCTCGACGTTACGGCCGATTTGGTCGGAAAAGCACGTTTGCATACATCGTTGGTATGTAGCTCCCGCGTTTTTCAGTCCAAACGGCATCGTTACGCAACGTAACGAGCCGTGCGGGGTG
This sequence comes from Rhipidocladum racemiflorum, assembly GCA_036346355.1. NCBI lineage: Eukaryota > Viridiplantae > Streptophyta > Magnoliopsida > Poales > Poaceae > Rhipidocladum > Rhipidocladum racemiflorum. Next base: position 20,059,165 of record CM070570.1, on the reverse strand, counting down.
ATGAATGAGGTCGCAGTTGGTCGCCTTCCTTCATCGCGATCTGGTGATAGCCTGAGTAGGCGCCCAGAAGGATGACACTCGCACCCGCGGTGGAGTCTACCACCTGATCAATGCGGGGCAAGGGGAATGGATCCTTTGGACATGCCTTATTGAGGCTTGTGTAGTCAACACACATTCTCCATTGCCCAGTCTTCTTTTTCACAAGTACAGGGTTGGCTAACCACTCGGGGTGGCGAACTTCTTTGATGAACCCCGCGCCAAGAGCTTGGCGATCTCTTCTCTTATGGCGGTGCGCTTTTCTTCGTCGGCGACGCAGACGCCGGGCGATCGGTCTAGACCAGCATCGGACGTTCAGGAGTGCTCGGCGACTTCCTCGGGATTCCTGGCATGCTCGGAGGGCCTCCATGCGAAGATATCTCGCTGGCGCGAGGAAATCGACGAGCGTGGTCCCGACCGAACGGTCTTGATCGGATCTTCTGGTCGACTGGATAGCCTTCGTGTCCTCGGCGGATTTGAAGGAGCCTGACCCGGACTTGCTGGAGTCGGGAGCAGACTGTTGGGTCGTGGCCCGGAGGCCGACGAGTTCGGCGGACGCGATGACCGCCGAAGCCAACTCGCACCGCCCTTCTCGCAGCTTGTAAGCGAGCCGAAAGATGCGGTCACGCAGTGATCACCCCATGCGGCCCGGCATCTTCACCTTCGTAGGTGTAGTTGGGGATCGCCATGAACTTCAGCGTAGCATGGTCTTCCCAAAATGGCGTGGTAGGAGCCGGTGAAATCCACGACCTCAAAGGTGAGGGTTTCGGTGCGGAAGTTGGCCGGGCTCCCGAATGTGACGGGCAGGTCGATCTGCCCGAGCGGGTGGGCCTCCTGGCCAGGGACGACGCCGTGAAAAGGCGCCCTACTCGGTCGGAGGCTTGGGCGGGGAATCCCCATGGCGTCGAGGGTCTCGACATAAAGAATGTTGAGATCGCTATCAGCCGTCCATGAGCACCTTGGTCAGGCGCTTCGTCCCCACAATGGGGTCGATGACAAGCGGGTACCTCCCTGGTTGCGGGATGTGGTCGGGATGGTCGGTTCGATCAAAGGTGATCGGGGACTCCGACCATCGAAGGTATTTGGGTATGGCAGGGTTTGCCGCGAGCACCTCCCGGTAGGCAAGCTTGAGCTGCCTTCGGTCGGTGTAGCTTGCCGGTCCGCCAAAGATCATGAGGCATCCATCGGTTTCGGGGAAGCCGGCGTCTGCCCCTTTGTCCCCGTCGGTCGGCGCTAGGTCTTGCTTCTTCCCTTTGCCCCGCGGCGTCGTGGGGGCTCCGGAAAGGAAACGCTTTAGGACTTCGTAGTCCCGGTACTTGTGCCTGACGGGGTATCCGTGGTTCGGACACGGACTCTTCATCAGCTTCTCGAAATGGTCGGGGGGTTGCTGGTTCTGCGGCTTCCCCGGCTGGTCGGCGGCCGCGACTATGCGGTCCTCGCGGACCTGTTTGCCGTGGCGCTTCCGTTTGTCGGGGCGGTCGGAGGAGGGGCTGGGCTCGGCGCCAGTTCCTCGCTTCGACTTCCCTTTGTCGAAGATGACATCTACGGCCTCCTCGCCCGAGGCGTGGTTGGTGGCGATGTCCAAGAGCTCTTTGGTGGTTCTGGGCTTTGCGCATCCCAGCTTGTGGACTAGGGTCTTGGAGGTAGTGCCGTAGATGAACGCCCCCACGACATCGGCGTCACGGATGTCAGGGAGCTCGTTGCACTGTTGGGAGAAACGCCGGATGTAGTCCCGTAGGTTCTCCCCTAGCTGCTGCTTGCAGCTCTTCAGGTCCCAGGAGTTCCCTGGTCGCTTGTAGGTGCCCTGGAAGTTGCCAACGAAGTGGTGTTTGAGGTCGGCCCGATCCTCGATGATGTTGGCGGGCAGGTACTGAGCCATGCTCGAGCCGAGTCCGCCAAGTAGATGGGGAGGTACCGATGACGAAAGATCGCCTGCGGGCTCCCCTCGCCGGCATGCTAACCGGTAATCCTCAGCCACACGCCGGGGTTCGTGGCCCAGCGTATTTGGCTATGTTGACCGGCCGCCGGAACCTAGCAGGAACCTCGCGCTGCGGATTCCTTGACAGAATGCCGCGACCCGGCCATCGGGGCTCGGCTGCCGGTCACGCCGTGCGCTATCGGGCGGCGTCGTCCGGCCGTCGTTCCACGCCCTTCGCCGTGCCTGGATGGTGGCGCGAACATCGCGTTAAATCACCCAGCGTTGGCGCACCGGTGCGTGATGCCTGAGGTTGTTCGGGGCGATACCGCCTTGTTCCGCTCCGGTGGCCGGAAGCGTCGCGGCGGGCCGTCAAGAGGCGCCCGACGCTGTGACCCGAGCCATGCGCGTGTTGTGCGGCTGCTCGTTCCACCGCCGGAGATTCTCGTGGGTTGCCTTGGCCGCGGGATCATCTCGCTCGTGGATGCCGCGAGCAACATTGCCGCCGCGCGATGTTTTGGCCGGTGTGGAAAGAACGACGAATCGTCGGTCCTTTGGCCGCCAGTGGTGAACCTGGCGTCTGCGAGCACGCGGCGCCGCTAGGTGCAGTGCGTAATCGCGGTGGATGCCGATCCAGATCGGCTTGGAGCTTGTCGAGCTCGGCTTTTGAACCTCCAGCTCTTCGCCGCCGCCGAAGGTCGGCGCGGCGAATGGTGGTCCTCCCTCGGCGTTGGAGGAGAGTCTTCGGCGTGGCCGGTAGCGGAGGGGTTGTTCGCGCTGCCGCGGTGTCGGGCTCGCGATAGCGCGGTCGTTTATCTCTCGCTCCGCTAGAGCCGTGGCGGAAGAGTTGTCCGAATGGTCGCCGTTGGCGCGTGGCGACCGTCGCTCTGGCGCGTGAAGGCGCAGCGGCAACCGCCGCTTGACGCCCGCGGCCGTCTGGCGAAGGAGCTTTTAGCGTGCTTCGGCGTCGGGGTCCGTGTGGGGGCCTCGAGCCGAAGGTCATTGAGGACGCTGGAGACGGCGCCAAGGTCCACGGGGGGCGTTTGGCGCCGGAGCACGGCGGGGACGATCACCATCTGTCCCGCCGCGGTGGTGATGAAGTCGAGGGAATCGAAGCGGATTGATGCTATCGGCATGGCGGTGTCGAAGAAAAGGACCGTCGAGGAAGCTGAGCGGGAAAGCAATGGCGACGGCGTGCGCAGCCCCTACCTGGCGCGCCAACTGTCGGTGTTTCGGGCACCGGCTAGTGAATTTGTATAGGTCGACGGGGGTGCACGCTCCCTCTCCTCAAACGGCTTGACTCGGGTGAGCACATGATGTATACTGGTCCGGGCTAAACGTCCCTACTCCAGTTCGTGTGAGTTGGATTGTATTGATCTTCTTTTCTTGTTGGTCTGTTTACATGCTCGCCCCTCCCCCCTTTATATAGGCGAGGAGGAAGGTTACACTGTTGGTTAGAAAAAAGAGGAAAAGACTGTGCTCTCGGTCGTCCGAAAGTGGCGGGCTGATGGGACTGGCCGCCAACTCCCCTGCCTTTGGTCGTCAGAGTTCTTTGCGTCGCTCGCAGTAAATGCGAGGGTCGGGAACTTGTGCCGCTACGTCATCGTTATTATGGCTGGCATTTAATGCGCTCGATACGCAATAAATGCAGTCGCTTCTCTGGGATATCGGAGACCTGGTCGTGATTTCGGATCTTGCCCGGCGGTCGTGACTTCGGGCCTCGACTGGCCTGGGTCGGCCCGTGCGCCTTTTTGGGCCGCTGGGGGTACCCATGGTACGGGTACTCATCACATACATTTGAGAGCAAAGTCTTGAGAGCTTATAGGGTAATCCTTAAGAGATTTGAGAGACATTTGAGCTAGATTTTCTTGTGTGAAATCTTTGGGCATCCTATTTTCACTCTCTTGAGCTAGTGCAAACCTCTCTACCCAATTGTGCATGTGTTGTACCTTGTGAGCAAGGAGAGAAGATCTCTAGGTATATGTGTTGCATCTAGAGGTGTATAGAGTATCCACTTTTGCATGTGTTGCATGTGGTGATGGAAGCTTGGCTTGTTATGTCTTGTGTTTGCCAACACCTAAACAGTGTGGAGGCATCGTGGTCCAATGATCATCTTAAGAAACTTGTGAGAAGGCCCGGTGTGTTGTGAAGGTTGGAACTCACCTACTCAGAGGGAAAAGAGCTACTACTAATGGATTCGAGATGTTTGGCTTAATTCGTGGAGCCGGTCCAATTCGTTTAAGATTACCTCAATGTGGATTGGGGGAGATTGGCAAGGCTCCGAACACCACAATAAAAATATCATGTGTCATCTTTTAGTTTGCTTCCTATTTCTCATTTACATTCTTGCAATTTACATTCCTAAAATTGAATTGCTTGCTTGTCACCCTAGGATTGCAAACCTTGATACAGACTAAGGTTGTAAGTGCACATAGTTGGGACTAGATGATTTAGGCCTTTATTGGGCAAAACCATTTTGATATATGCTTCTGCATATAAACTCAGTTTTGGCTCAAGAGAACTTTAAAACCACCTATTCACCCTATCTAGTCGGCCTACTTGACCTTACACCAACATAGATCAAGTGAGTGGCGGCGGTCCTCCGCCTACAGTGTGGATCGACTCGATGGAGCACGTCACCCACCTCGGTCACAAGATCAAGCCGCTGGTAGTGCCCTCACCTGCCCTGTGCCACAAGATTGAGTTGGCGATGACTCTAAGTCCACTCCCAATGTGGGATTGAGCTAGCAACAACGGGACATCCACCACTTATGTGGGTCGAGCTGACGGTGGTGCCCTTGCCCACCCCCTACGCGGGTCTCAGTGACATCTCTTCCCTCGATCGTAAGTGGTTGCTATGCATCGCGTCGGTGGTCTCGTGGTCGGAGAAGGTTTGGAAAGGAGGAAACATATCGAGGAAGCTGAAGCTTTGTTTCTCGCATCACTCTTGCATTTTCTTTCTTTTTTTGGTAGGGGAGGGTTGACTGAGCAAGCTGGTCGCAACCCAAGGCGCTTGCCTTGCCTCCTCGTGTTGGTTGGAGGTTGAAGTGCCCATGCCATGTGGCCTCAGGCGGGAGCAATCATGCTTTTGAAGCCATGTACTAAGTGCGTGTAGCTTCGATCAGTGCTCAGGATCGCGAGCCATAGCACCCAACCACATTGCCTCGTCTTAATCTTGCTCGTCGGGCACATGAGGAGGGAGAGGGCTCACTAAGCTTGCACATAGTGGCACCACCCTAGGCAAGGATGTGAGCACCCGAATGGAATGCACATGGGGCGAGCATCCTAATGCCCGCGAGGGACCAAGCCCTGAGCTACTGGCGCATCTAAGCACATGGGACCATTCATCGGGATGGAGCTAAGATGCTCAGACCATAATGGATATGGCAATATCGATAGAGCCCTTGGTGTCACATCCAAGGGCACCTACTATTATGTTCAACTCCAACATATCTAGCCACACAAGCAGGGCGATGGGGCATCACTCTTCTCTGCCCCTCCAGTGCTAGCCAAAGCGCATGATGGGCAAGGAAGCTAATGCTAGAGGAGATCACGTTACCTCCTGGACGAAGGCTTTATGCTCCACCCAATCTATGTCGATACCATATATAGGACATATGACGTGGTACCCTATCCTACTAGGTGCTTAGCCAAGCGCCTAGCCCTTTAGGATGCTTCACCTCGCTCCCTCCTACAAGGCATATGGCCCAATGCTTAGCTCATTAGGACGCTCCCGTAAGTAGGGATGGAAACAGTACAGAAAAGGTTGGTAAATGGCTATTTTATTTCCATTTTCATATTTTTTACCGATAATAAAAACAAAATAAAAAACCCCAGAAACAGATATAGAATGAATAGTGACATAAATGGATGCTGAATGGAATGGAGTAGATATGGAAACGAAAGCGACAAATTCCACAAGAACATAGTACAGGATCACAATATACACGACCACGAGAACAATATAACTCATTCCGTCTCTAAGGTGTACACAAGAATAATGTTACGTTCACCGGTATCATTAGAAAGTTTTTTCTCAAGTTTTCAGCTGAAGGCTCGTTATTTGTCCCCCACATTAGACCATCATATCCTCCTCCATATCATTATCATCAACATCCTCTTGCTCCACCAACTACAAAGGCGTAACACCCTAAAATTTGCATATTATTGTTCGATGTCCATTTATGATTTTTTTTTAGATTTATCATGGATTTTTTGCAATTTATAAATGCCATTTTGCTAATTTTAGATTTATACAATTCATTTACACCTAAAAATAAAAAAAATGATGCTAAAAATAATTGTTCTAGGTTCAAAATGTTCCAAAGTATTTTTTTTAGAATTTTTTTCAAAATTTTTGAACTCTATTTGATATTTTCTATAAAGCCATTTATATTTTTAAAATTATTTTAATTCAAAAATAAATGTAAATTCTCCCTTGTTCTTTTTGGGCCAAGCTCGTTTCCCTTTTCGGCCCATTTTTATTTTTGATTTCCTGTTTCACTTATACAAAATTTCCATTTTCGTTTCCGATAAAAAAAAATATTTCTGTTTATGTACCAGTATTTTTCGTTTTCGTTTCTGAAAAAGGCTTCGATTTCTGCTTTTCTTCGGAATGATTGTAGGATCAAGGATAACCGACTAGAGGGGGTGAATAGGAGGTTTTTAAAATTATCCGCTCTAATTGCAATAATTACTCAAGTAATACTAGAAAGAAAAATTTTAACAATCAAGGCCTAAAAACTTGTAGGTTTTACTAAAGTGTACCAACAAGCTAAGTCTAAGCAAATTACACAATTCTAGTAAGATGATCAAGAGCTAAGTAATCTAGAAAAGTACTTTGCACAAATTGAATACGAGAAAGCGAATCACAAGAGATGAACACGAAATTTATCCCGTGGTCTCAGAAACTTGCCGATCTCCCCTAATCCACATTGAGAAAGCTTGATCCACTCAAGCCGGCTCCTTGCACAAATGAGTCTTCCCTCGATCACTCATGGTAGCTCTTCCCCGCTCTGGGTAGGCGAGCTCCTTGCCTTCACAAATAAACCGAGCCTCCTCACAAGCTTCTTGAAGAGATCACCGGTTCCACACGCTTGTAAACCATCTAGGAGGCATAAACCTTCAAGAGAATAGACTTGACGCTTGTTTGAAGGTGTTTTAGTTTTGTTAATGGCTCAATTAATGCAATGCACTCAAATTGCTCTCAACAACTCCTAATTTTGATAAATGAATACGTAAGAGTATAAAGAGAGTTGCAAGGGCTTAGAATGTATTCAATGTGACCACCAACCATGCCCTTGATGCAGATGGGAGGTATTTATAACCCCCACAAAAAAAAACTAGCCGTTAGATGCCTTTTCCAGAAATTTCAACCGAGTTCGGCATTACCGCCCTCTTAGGGCCGGTAGTGCCAGATAGAGCTCCAATGGCAGACCTAGTGCATTAATTGAACTAGGTTCTAGCCGTTACCACCTAACCTCATAAGTTCGACACTACCACTCAAAAGGGCCGGTAGTGCCGCGTTTTAAAATGAGCAAAATTGGAGTCTTCTGGAATAAAACTACCGAGGCTATTAAGCGGTACTGCCATTTGCCCGGTAGTACCGCTCCTACTAGCCAGTAGTGCCACTCGGGGCCAATGCACAAAAGCATGCGATCTGTTAAAAAACAACTATCGTTCAATGGGCGGTACTACCGCACCACCGGCAGTACCGCCCCTTGAGCACAGTAGTGCCGGCCGAAGGGTGAGAGCAAACATGCTCCTCTGTAAAAAAAGCTACCGTCGTAGTAGGGATGGTACTACCACTAGACCAGCAGTACCGCTCCTGCTGCTCGGTAGTGTCAACCTCAGTGAGTAGCCAAAAACACTGCTTGTATTAAATAACAACCACCCTCTTATGGGCGATACTGCCGCACCTCCAGCAGTACCGCCCCTAAGGGGCTGGTAGTGCCGCTTTCACCATACATCAGTATTTCTGAAAAAGGGGTTTTTTATGCAAATGAATGGCCATGAGTTATCACATTAATTGATCCATTTGATCTACTCATTTTCAAGCTACTAATCAAATCCACCTTAATAGTACGGCACCTAATCTAGCAATCCGATCTCTCTTCAAACGCTGAGATTGGCAAAATGCTTTAAAAAGGTCCTTAGTTTTTATACCTTGATCTTGAACTTGACTTCGAATAGGGACTCATGTCATTAATTTTTGTATTCCGTTGACGGGGACAAACCGTCTTTTGCACACTCAAAGCAAAATGTTAGTCCATAAATATTAATTATCAGTAATTACTAAAACCATGAGAAATTAAGGGCCTAGGTGCTTCAACGGTCGGAAACTTTTCGTTCCATTTTCAACCCTACCCGTAAGCACCCATATAGTTAGAGGAGCACCCTCGTCTTGTTCTATATTGACTGATGAGTAGAGCCGCTGAATCATGTGGTCCCCATGAGATCAGCCCCACAAGGGTGCAAGCCTTGGGACCCTCCATGAGATCTCAAAGTCGAAGGCCTACCCTAAGAGGGCAATGACGTGGGATGCACTACCGCTTCCCGAGAATGACAAAGATATCCACACTTAAGTCACCCCATTGTGGATAGGATAATCTTTTTGTATCAGACCCAATGTTTATAAAATGCTCATTTTAACTATCACTTGGTCAAATTCTCATTGAATATAAGATAAGCACAAACTGGTGTGCCCTCAAGGAACCTACATAAGAAGGTACCCCCCTCTACTCCCCATCCGAGGGGCACACCGACAAGGTTGTTCCTAGCATTTCAAAGGCCTTGGGGTATGACAAAAGTGGAGGCTCTGCATTCTAACATAAACATGTAGCAATACCTTTTATTTCATTTGTAAAAGCTAAATTTTAATTCAGTAGACATTAGACTTAGTACATCACAAAATATAAAATAATAATTGGCAATAATCCACTAGCACATTAATATCATGAATAAGTCTAAAAAACTATAAATGATATTAAGGACAAAATAATTTAGGAGAATATTACATTAGCCAAAGCACGCTAAAAGAGAGCCATGAGTCATCCTCTATCACCTACCAAACAAGCAAGCGAGTTGTGAACACAATGATCATAGAAAGCAATTTCTACTAATATTTCTAAATGCAAAGTCATTTATAATCCTATCAACATCAATCTGATCCAACATATCATTCTCAATACATAAAGTGGCCAGACCATTCAACCTTTCATATGATATTGATGACCTTAAATAGTTTCAATGATTTTAACTCTGAAAAGCTTCTTTCAGTTGATGGTATAGTCATATGAACAGTAAACATGATTCGATAAAGCAATTAAAATATTTGGATAGCAGTCTATATCTCTAAAAAAACTCAATAGTTGACAATGGCACATCTGGCAAAGTCAATTGCAGCATTCCTAATTCAGGAAAAAAAAGTTCATTTAACTCAACATCAAATGAATCATTTTGAGAAAAAAAAGTCCATGCAAATTCAATGCAATACTTTTTAGTTAGACATCATCCAATGACTTCTTGTTTTTTGAGCTAAGTAAAAACCTAAATATACTTTTAAACACTTTAAGTTTCTCAAATCTATTTTTCAACGAAGCATTTGCCACATCCACCATAACAAAAAAGTAATTAACATCAAAAGCCTTCTTAGCCAATAGAATTATTTCATTGTGATAACTTTCATCGAATTGTTTTTCCTAATAGCACGATGTTTTATTGGAAATGATGGATCTATATTCATATCAGATGCAAGGCTTTTAGAAATAGCCAAACTAGTTTCAAATCCTTCGTTTCTGTACTTATCAAAGTATTACATTATACCTTCAATCTAATGCAGTGTAGAGTGAATGCACATGGGTGGAGATTGCAACCTCTTATTCACCATATTTACAACAAATAAAATGTCGTGCCAAATAATCATACCAAGTAAAAAAAAATCAAAACTTCCAAGCACATCAAATAAATTCCATGCATCACTCTTTGATTTGGGGTCATCACAGGTTTTACATAATTTAGACAAAACTAACCTTGACTGAGGAGCTTGATATCTAATAGGTTTAAGATTTTTGATTAGACTCTCTCAATGAGTACTTGACAAAGGTTTCAGAGTTAAATTCGGAACATGGTCAAGCAAAACCTTCCATATTTTAGGAGAACTTGAAAATAATACATAAATTCATTGCACAATTCTAAAAAATGAAATAGCTTTACCACAAGAATTTACCACATCACAAAGAGTAAGGTTAAGACTATGACAAGCACATGACAAATGCAAAGCTCTTGGATTCATATTAAGTAACCGCTTTTGTAACCCCTGGTGTTTACCTTTCATATTAGAAACATTATCATAACCTTGACCCCTTATCATCAATATTAAAACCAAGACTCCATCGCATTAAGCAATTCATTAAAAAGCCCTAAACTAGATGTGTCATCCACCTTCAATAATTCCAGAAAGAACTCTTTCTATTTTTTTATTTGACATATTAACACATCGAACAATTAGAGTTATTTGTTCTTGATGGCTCACATCTAGAGTACAATCAAGGATAATAAAGAAATATTTGGCCTTTTTAACAATGTGTATGATAGAACTTGTAACACTACTTGCCAACTGGGAAATCAACTCATTTTGAATCTTATGACTAAGATAATGATGGATTTCATTATTTTGAATGCGTCTAAGATATGTAGCAAAATTGTAGCAAGAAGTATCCATAAAGCTTCAATCGTATGATATGTGAAAAAGGTCTTGAAACATAATAGCACATCACATAATATTCCGTTGCTTAGTGCAATTCCAAAGCTCTAACTTAGATAATCGAATCACGTAAAGGAAATCTTACCATGAACAACTAACCAAAATATGCAATTCCAATCCCCTTCTTTTCAATTCTCTCTCAAATTTAATGGAGATCTTTATATAAAAAAAATAACTGATGTTATAAGAAAGTTCAAGATTTTGTTTTAGATAGTGTAGATGTTATGTTGGAGACTTAGAGTGGTATTTAACAGATAATCAAGGACAAAAATTCAGGAAAATATACCATGTATGCAACGACTATATGAGAGGATTTCGAGTAGAACCGATGCAAAGTGAATAAATTGAAGGTGAATTGGTGGGAAATCGATGAAATCGGGCTCTCCTCCTCCATTAGTGGCGATGACATGGCAAGTGGTGGCATTCGTTTTGGGGAAGACTGGAAGATGAGTGGAGGAGTCGAGGCGAGGGGAATACAGATGCGGTGTGCATCGAATGGATCTGATCGATGCGTCATGCCATACATTCTCTCTATGACGATTGGATTAGGGAGTGTTGGATGCACGCATGGACCGTATGGGCCACTGGTCCTATTCAATTATTCCTTCCTTCCTTCTATAATTGCAGTCAGCTGGCCCAACTGATTATATAGGTATATATACATGGGTAGGGGACCCTAGCTTTCATAAGCCCTAGACGGTCGCCTCTGTTGTTCAGGCCCAGGGCCGGCCTTGCACACCGGTAGAGTAGGATGTTTACCTTAGTTCTTAAATCTGTATAAATTCTCCTACCCACTGACTCTCTCGTGGATGACGGCTTATGAAATAGCCGGCATCTATGCTCTCTCTCTCTCTCTTGTGCCTTTTCTCAACGTACGATACACAATGGACCGGTGGTTTAGTAGTACCAGCCGCTGCCCTACGAGCCTGATCAACGCTTCAATCATGATCTTCCTGCCAATCTATAACCGAATCCTTGTTCCACTCGCTAGGAAATACACAAGGAACCCTTCCGGTGTCACAATGCTGCAGAGGATCGCCTTCAGTTTGGCTATTTCGATCATTTTGATGATCTTTGCCGCTCTCGTAGAGATGAAGGGGCTCAACATTGCAGCAGATTATGGCCTACTGAATGAGCCTGAAGTTGATGTTCCCATGAGCTTCTTATGGGGTGGTTCCTCGGTTCATTTTCGCTGGGTTAACCGGTGTTTTTGAAGTTGTCGGCCGGATCTTTTTTATGATATACCACTTTTGTTATGATCCCTTGGATTTCATTGATCTAATGGTTAATAGTTCTCTTACCAAGCAAGGGTAATCACTAATTACTTTCTAAAGGTTAATATAGTCTTTGTACGTCGTAAATTCACACTAATTAGAGATAATAAATGGAATGAGTCAATGCATATATGGTAAGAGCATGTACAATAAGACCACTTCAACTTACTCTTAGCATGTACACATTAGTTTTGTTGTATGTATAAGAGTGAGATAAAGGGAGAGAGAAGAGAGCCGGCTCTTATGCACGAGCCAGCATGGCATTGAAAACAAGATATATTAGTTATGTACAAGAGAGAAAACATAGTTATTGAAACTATCTAGAGACAACTTTTAGAGATAGCTATTGTACAAACTGGTTTTATTGCTTACTCTAGATGATATGAATGAGATATGAAGTATGTAGTGAGCTTCATTATTGTACTTTCTCTAATGAACTCATTAGAGTTAATACCATCCTTCCAAAGAAAAATAGAATTAATTATATTGATAGATCTGCAGAGGTTTATACGTGCATGTATTGCATGGGTTACGGATATATGTTGTGATAAGAAACTAGAGAGTACATTTTAAGCTTTGAATTGGAAATAAATACTCACTCCGTCTAAGTTTATAAGTCATATTTCTTTTTAACATATAGATCAAAAAGATATTCAAAATGACTATGTTACCCCTAATTATTCTCATTAAGCATTATATTCAATGTATGCATGTAGAGAATATAAAGTAAATATCGATATTTATTAGGGTATAAAGGGACCATCATATTAATTTTGCATTAGAATATGAAACACGCCCTATATTTATGGACAAAGCTATTCAAAAAATATGCTTATAAACTTAGATGGGAGGGAGTAGATTTCAGAAATTTCAACTTAATTTTGGATTTGAATTTCCATTTTACTCCCTTCATATAAGTCCAAAGGCTACTATTAGCACATACCAAGTAGTCACTACATCTAATAAAAAGTTAATGTCATACTACAACTACTTATCTACTTTGTTAGCATTAAAGGAGGGGCATATGATTGAAAATATTACAATAAATATACATTTAATCTTCGTAATGTATTCCCTCCGTTCAGAAATATAAAAACGTATTTTGACTTTGCATAAGAATCAAGGTTGCTGTGAAATTGAGAAAGTTATGAGAGAAAATAACTTAGATACCCCCACTTAATTAATGAGAGATAATACTGTGTGTACTCCTTCTGGTCACAAATAATTGTTGCTCTGGACATCGGCACGATCTCCAAAATATAGCTTTGATCACTAAGTTTTATTATAATATATTTATAAAACCCAATAAAATTGTAATCTATGGAAGTACTTTTCGAGACAAATCTATACATATAATTTTTATGTACCTAATTTTTATATTTAAAAGATATTGACAGTCAAAGTTTTAACAATTTGATTGTACCTATGTCCAAAACGATAACTATTTTGTGACTTAAAGGAGTAGTTGGTAATGAATAAATGCATATGATTCAGAGAGAATAAATAAAGGTATATGAAAAACCTTATTAAATCTAAATTCAAGCCTTATATTTCTAAACAAGATCATTCAAATTATATGCCTTATATTTCTGAACAGATGGAACACTTATATTATAGGACAACGCTTCCCAATAATAAGGGCTTATATTGCGGGACGAAGGGAGTATTTTTATATATTTCTAACATATGATTATTCAAAACTCAAATATGATATTTTAGTTTACTCTGTTAAAAAATAATAGAAATTAAATGTTTTATTTTAAATTTCCAATCATTATGATACTGCATGTTTGAAACAATTAACAAGAAGAATGATTGTGATATCTTTACTTTTACCCAAGATCTACGGCAAGAAAAAGTTAAGCATACTACCGTAGAGTATTATTGCATACAAGGTTACTACGTCAAGGCCAATTAAACGAATTTTGCAATGATATATGTCATGAAACAAATTTTGAAATGACGTATGGTATGAAAGGATATGCCAATTTAATGTTTTACAGTTTTGTAGGTGTTTCCTTACAATTTACAAAGTTACAAGTCATATTTGCAGAAAGTCCAAACTAACCTTGGTCAATCAACGACTGAGATTCAAACCTTTCCTTACCCCCCACAGTGGTTATAAGAGCTCAGGGTTGGGAGCTTCATCAGCAGCTTTCTTGTGCTTGGCAATGGCAAGGTGACCAGCAGCCTCGGACAGATCTGGTTCTCAAACAATGGGCATCGATTGCTTTTACTGGCTTCTTACCGTCCTCAGTGCTTACCAGCACTATGCACATGTTTATATCGATAAGAAGAAAAAAAAAGTACTTCAGTTTTAGTACAGTGATGGTATACATAGAGATACAAATACAAAATGCGCAGCGCAATTGCATGGACAAACATGACAAGTTTTTTTTTAGAAACAAGTAGTAAAGGAAGCTTGTCATAAAAATTCCTAACTAGTACTTACTCTGGGATTAGGCTTCTTGGTGGAGTTTGTACACTCGTTAAGAAGGGTTTATTGGTTTTTGAGACAGCCATTTTCTAAAAAAAAAAAAAAATTGAGACAGCCTTTTAAATTACTCAATTTTGAAATTAGCAGAAATGATTCTATATACGAGGTGGGAATGTGGGATGTTGATTCGCCTCTTTGACCACTGTATAGTTACTTATTCGTTTGGTATCTGCGTCAGTGTTCCCAGATGGTAGCAGCAGAACAAATGTGTTTTACAATGTTTCCGAAATGAGGGTTACTTAATGCCTTCCACACTTCCATGCTGTGAATATAATGTACGGCACAAGAAATATGAGCATATCATTCACAATCTGCTCAATAAAAAAATCACTTCACATGTTGATGCCTTCAAACAAAAGATACCAGAGAAAATGAACTATGGCATCGCTGTTAATGTCGTTAGAAGATAAATACAACAGTACAAATCGATCATCTCATGAAGTAGTTTCCTTTTTTTAATTGTTCCGAAGTGCAAACGTTCCGATCACTCTGACGCTATCTGCTGCAGCAGTTCGCATAAACGACAAACAAAATTGTTTACTATATGAAGATTTAGATTAAAAAAGGAGAAAAATTGGAGGGACATCCATCAACATGCCAATAAGCGACTTCCTTGCAACCTGGCACGGTCAGGAGCAATTTTCTCTTTTTTTTTTATTGACAGCGAAAAAGATGGCTGTGCTGTATTCACAGGGCTTAACATCACCCATTTGGCATCTTGATTTGAATTGATAGTCAATTCTTTTGGCAGCGTTGGAGGTCTTCAATTGCCTTCTTCCATTGCCAGGCACGCTGTTTTGCATCCTCAAATGTTGAGACCTTCTTTGGCTGTAAAAGAATTCAGTTAGGCGTGATGAATAGGACATCTAGGACAATACAATGGACCAGTAACAGCAAAGATGTATACCGTGCATATCCTAAAATGTGAAGAGTTTGCAACTTGTACATTGAGCTCACTTGGGTCATCAGACCAAATAATGTTCCCCTTGGTCACCATTTTTGCAGGGTCAACACAGATCAACTGAGGTTTGTCAGTGAGGATCAGCTGGACCTTCTTGTTTGTTAGCTTATTGATCTTCTTCAGCTTTGATATCAATACTACAGACTCACCAGGCTCCAGGAATTCCTGCCTGCCACGTTGTAAAAGCAAGATGCACCAACATGAATCACCTCTTACTTATGAAAAAAATGTGAGCATGGAATCGATCATTTCCCCCCTTTTTCATTTTTCTTTTATCTCCTGTAAGTATAATAGAATGTTGTGATAAACTGAGTTTACCATCTAGAGTCGAAGGAGTCGATGGAAGCTAATCTAGATATATGGGAGCGTACTTCGGAAGATGATGCAGCACCATTATTCCCAACAGGGCTGACCTGTTGGTTGACCGGTGCACTACCCATGTGTGACAACCAATTTGAATCCTGAGCATCCTCATCCTCATTTGCCTGGATGGGGAGATTATCAGAATGATGAAGGCTGGAATTAAGTGATTATATTGGCAAATGTAACAAACATACATTTGCGTCCACTGCAAGCTTTGGTGCTCGTGCCTTCCTTATACTTTTCCAGTCAATTCCTCTGAAGAAAGGATGCTGCTTCAAGGAAGCATAACCATCAGGTCCTGCACCTGGCCGTTTGCTTGGATCAGCATCCTGCACAATAATAAGATAAATTAAAGTCTACTTGTTGAAAATTCACATTTGGAGTTTTCCAATTTGAGATATAAGGCTGTGCAAATTTATTATGCGTTTCAAATAAAAAATATCATCTGTGTATTTGGAAGGAAAGTGTAACATAGCAACACATGCAATGATTAGAATGTGACTTGTTTATGTGCAGCCTTTCTATGATACAAAGACAGCATTATCTATATGTTTTTAAAGAACAAATGTACTAATTATGCACAAAAGCTATACAAGAAATAATCGGTATATTTGTATATACCAGCAACTTGCCAATGAGATCTCTTGCTTCATCTGAAAAGTACTCGGGAAATCTGAGATCCCTTGCTATAATTCTCTGGAAAATTAACCACTCAGTGGCATCCTTAAATGGTGAAGAGCCAGAAAGCATTTGAAACAGTGTGCACCCCAATGCCCACAAGTCATTTCTGCCAAGAACAGATCAAAGTTCATCAGAAAAATGTGTATACAGCTCTGCTCATATCACCACAAACACAGTTCTGTAGAAGCTTGCTAGAATGTTAGCTACCCAACTGGCAGCAAACTAGGATGGAGGCCAATACTTGACGATGAATTTTCCCTAATGCAATGAGCTTAATTTATTCTTCGGCAACATCTAAAGAATGCACAAAGACAGGGTTGTACTTTGCATCAAAAACGGTAATGCCTTCAAAAATGGATACCACATTTACCAATTTATGCATTTGCAGAAAAGCTGACTTTCTGAAAGTAAAGATATTGACCTGACAAGTGTATTTGTTCTATGCTGATGGATCAGGTAGCCACTGGGAAATGCATGTCTGCAAGTTATCACACCTAATCTCGTTTTGACTGCTTTAAGTTTTTAAGTCTTTGATGATATAACATGAAAGATGAATTTGTAGTAGGCACCGGGACTCCGGATAAATGACAACAGTGAACACATCCGGGGCAGCCGTCTACAAGACCTTAAGTTTTCTAGCAAGACAAGATTTCAGGTCTTAATGCCAATGATAGCTGGTGAGTTTGGTTGCCTGTACCAAGTAGTACATGTATGAGATGGTTCAAGTAAAAAGCCATCTATGTGTTTGATTACTTGAATAGAACCATCCCATCTGGACCAAGTGATACAAATTTAAAGAATATTCCCTCTAGATGCTAAACCATTCCATTCACACCCAAAATAATGGAACCAAATGGTACAGAACCATCACATCCCATCAACCAAACACACCCTAAAAGAACAGTGCAGTCTAGAACTCTGAATACCCAAGCACCTAGTCAGTAAATGTATAGTGCTGGTACTTGATAATGCAAGTGAATACTTCATATAGAGTCAAAACATTAAATCACTTGAAAGAATGGAGTATTTCAAGTATCACAAAAAATAATAAAGGAAATGAAATCACTCCAAAGAAACTAGATTTATCAAGGCATCAGTGTTTCTAGATTAAGTTATTCACTCACCCAAAAGTTGCTGGGGCAGAGTTCAGGACCTCTGGTGGTACATATGCAGCTGTTCCAACAAATGTGCAGGCCCTCTCATCTGTACAGTAAATATAGGGAAAACAGAACATTATGAACGGAACATCACAAATTCTAAGACAATCCAGAACTGTATATGTTTATCTTACTAGTTGAATTTGGGAGGACTTTGATTGGGGTGTCCCTAGTAGGCTTCACGCTACCAAAATCAGCAATCTTGATGTGCCCGTCAGAAGTAAGCAGTAGATTCTCTGGCTGAAAAATCAACACACTGTGAGTAAGTCATCGTCAACTGATGACAATAACTGAAAGGCCAATGTGCAACTCCGTTACAATCTACGTACTTTCACATCCCGATGAATCAGGCCTACACTATGCAAATACTCCAAAATATCAACAATTTCTGCAGCATAAAACCGTGCCTCGTCCTCAGGCAGGCGACCTTTCTGCAAGCAAAATACATGCATAAGAAGCAAATACAGAACGGGAATTAACCACATTGTGAGCAGCTCGACACCAACCCGAACTATTTGGTCGAACAACTCCCCACCTTCGCACGACTCCAGCGCCATGTCTACACCGCAAAATCAGCACAAAAAAAAAAAAAAAAAATTGTTAGCCTTGTTCATCCAAGGGCATCATCATTTTACAATGGACGCAGTAGCTATTCAGAATTAAGATTACGGTCCTCGGTGTTTAATTTAAAGAAAAGGCGCTAACAGAGAGAGTAGGTGTCCTGGAAGGTGAAGAAGAGCCTGATGACGCCCGGGTGATCCAGCTGATCGAGCACGATGCGCTCCATCTTGACGTAGGAAATCTTGTTCTCCTTGGTGATGAACTTCTTGTCCATGATTTTGAGCGCGTAGACGTTCCCCGTATCCTTCTTCTTGGCCCTCACCACCTGCCATCCATCGCACGCAAACAGCCACCTCAAGAACCGCAATTCCCACGATCCAGCCAGCCACAAACCAACAGGGAGAAGGGAACCACGATCGTATGTCACCGCACGCATCACCTTGGAGTAGGAGCCGACGCCGTATATCTTGCCAAGCTCGAAGTCGTCGGCGGTGAACTGCTCCTGCGGCGCGCGGAAGGCGATACCGCCGGCGGTGGGGGCGGGGGCGGAGGCGGAGGGCGCGAGGCGGAGCCTGGTGGCGAAGTCCCTCTCCATGTCGTCGCCGCCGACCGCCATTTCGGCCAGGGTGGGGGGCTATCTATAGGCGGCGGGGGAGGGGGATGAGGGCGCGGAGTTCGAGGGGGCGGCGCGGCCTCCGATGGCGGAGGCGGTCAACGGGTGGAACCATCGGATTCGGCTTCGAGGGGTGGGAAAGCGGATGGGAGGGGAATCGATTGGACTGCGACGGCCGCAGCCTTTCGGGCTGGGTTTGGGCGCAGCGGAGGAAAGGGATCGAATCTCTCTCTAGTCCTCCTAGAGACGGACGGAGGAAGAGTCCAGGAGAGAGAAGAGAGAGAGGAGCTTTTTCCCTCCTCCTTCCTCACTTTGTTGGGCTATGAAGTAGAGGTGGGCACCGAGCCAAACTATTTTAGATCAGTGTGAGGTATAATTGATTCAATCTGGTATGATATTATTGTGAACTGGTCATGCCAGCATGGCGTGGTTGCTCGGGCTGTGTCAGGTCTGCCAATCGGGGCCGATGGACGGCTCGGTATGGCACGTCGTGCTCAAGCCGGCACGGCCCGCACAGCGCTCCGACGGCACGCTGTGGTGGTAGGAAATGCGGTCGGGCACACAACAGAGAGTGACCGGGTAGGGTAGAGGGGCAGGGGAGGTATCTGGCCGTGTCCATCGCCAAACCGCTGTAGCCATCGCCGCGCCGCCGTGCTCCTTCTCGCCTCCTCCGGCATGGCCCGCGCCTCCTCCGTGGGCACCTGCTGTGCTCCTTCTCGCCTCCTCCGCCATGGCCGCACGCCTTGTCTGCTGTGGAACGCACCCCCCCCCCGCTCTCGTTCTGGCCTCCTCCGCCGTGGCTCGCGCCTCCTTAGTTGTGGCCACCTTGCCTCCTCTGTGGTCGCCCGCCATGCTCCTTCTCACCTCCTTCGCCTGCGGTGAGGGAGGTAAGGGGGCGGTGCCCGATGAGGGAGGTGAGGGGGCGAGTGGGGCGGTCGTGTGATGGCGAGGAGGTGGGTCGGGGAGAGCGCGATGCAGCAGCCAAGGTGGTCGACGTGGACGAGGGAGCTGTGGCTGTCACGCACGTCGATTAGGAAAGGGAGGTGCGGGAGGTCGTGGAGGAGCATTGGGCACCCGGCGAGGCAGCGGGAGGTGATTGGACGGCAGGGGACGGTGAGGGAGGAAAGAGGCGATTGGATAGTGGGGGCGACTGGAGGCAGTTGGTCGCGTGCATGGGCAAGGGAGCAAGGGTGGGCGACGGGCTAGGGATTTGGGAGTTGAGGGGATAAAAGGGGAATGACCGAAGGAAGAAAGAAAGGGAAAGGGAAAAGATAAAAATAAAAGGAAAAAATAAAAAGAAAAGGAAGGGTGAACTATGCACTTTGTACAAACACCACGGCATGCCTTGGAAATTGGTAGCTCTTATTAGTCATTTTTCGGTCCTCTTTTTTAGTTGATCATTGGTCAGTGGAAGCAACTAGTTCAACCATTGATGTTCGAGAAGCCATTGATTATTTGAGAGAGAGAGAGAGAGAGAGAGAGAGAGAGAGAGAGATTGAGAGAAATAATGGTCGTGCGAATGAGAGTGAGCGAAAGACTGAGATATTGAGAGATAGACTGATAGAGCGAGAGAGGCCGAGAGATTGAGAGAGAGATTGAGAGAGAGAGACTAATTGGGTGAGAGAGCAAGCAAGAGAGATTGAGAGAGACTGATCGGGCGAGCGAGAGAGTGCGAGCAAGAGAGATTGAGAGACTGATTGGACGGGAGAGGCGAAAGAGATTTTGAAAGAGAGCGGTCAGGCTAGAGAGAAAGCGAGAGAGATTGAGATAGAGAGAGACCACGAGATTGAGAGAGACACTTGGAGATTGAGAAAGACATTGATTGGCCGAGATAGCAAGAAAGATTGAGATAGACTGATCGGGCAAGAGGGAGGGCACGAGAGAAACAACGAGTGAGAGAGAGGGAGCAACAATTAAGAATAAATAAAATTTAGTTCTTTATCCTCTAATATTTATGTTCACTGCCTCAACTCTGTACATTTCTGGCTCCTTTCATCTCGCACAATAGTGCACATGGGCCGGGCCTAGGCCGGCATGGCATGAAGAGCAAATGGGCCGTGCCTGGGCTCGTCGAAGGCGAGCCGGGCCAGCACGATGGGCACGATGGGCTGTCGCAACCCAGCACGATTCAAGCATAAGCACAATGGGCCCGTGCCGGACCGGCCCAGCCCGGCACAATGCCCACCTCCACTATGGAGTGTGATCAAATGACGGGGAGGCAATGGATATCCAAGGGAGTGTGATCCTTGCAAATGCAATGCATGGGCTCCTGCCTGCCGAAACGGCCTAGCCTGGCACGATGCCCACCTCTACTGTGGAGTGTGATCGAATGACATGGAGGCATTGGATAACCAAGGGAGTGCGATCCTTGCAAATGCAATGCATGGGCTCTTGCCTACCGAAATGTTACCTACACTGTACATCTCCCAGAAAAGTCGGGCGAGCCACATGCCAGAATCAGTTATATATCCGATGAATAACTCCATCTTACATTCTTGGCATTCAAAAAAAGTCCATTTAATGATCTCAATTATAAAATCGGGGTATTTAGCATCTAAATTTATAAAATTGGATAAATTTACACCTTAAGACAGTTTTCGGTTTTGCTGACAGGAATCTAACTTAGGGTGATTTTTGCTGTGTTGACAATCATATCATCGACTTTTACGGATATAGATTCAAATGAGAGAATGAATGATGAAGAGAAGAAGAAAGATAATGTATATAGAGAGAAAGAAGTTAGAAAGATGTCGATGATGTAGATGTCAATACCCTTGAATTGAATCCTCATTACCAAAACTCGATGACATAGCTGCTAATACGGTGAAATCCATCTTGGGTGGAATCCAAATCATCAAAACCGTTATCCAAAACTGAAAAGGTTAGAAGATTGCCTAGAGGGGGGGTGAATAGGCTAATTTAAAATTAAAACAAATTAATGCAATGGAATAGTCGGATATTCCGATTAATATCTAACTTCCAAAACTTCGAACTTCCGTGATTACTTCGACTATCCGATTAGTACTCAACTGAGAGAGTCAAGTAGAAAGAGTAGTTCGACAACTAGCACTAGATGTTAAGAAGGTGCCGAAGAGAATCAACAAGATTAAGCAGGCAGCTAGAGACGAGAGAGAACACAATAGTTTGATTCCCGGAGTTCGGATCCTTGAGGGGATCGTACGTCTCCGTTGAGGAGGTTCCAAAGAACCCGGGTCTTTTCCAACCCTTTCCTCCCAAACCTCTGGCCGCACTTGAGGCTTGGTTCCACTATTTGGTTCCTTCCTTCTGAGGCGAGCCGGCCTTCACAAACTTCTCACGGCTTCCCACAATCGTTGGGGCTCGTGAGCGACGCCTAGCCGTCTAGGAGTCCTTCAACCTCCAAGAGAAATGAATACACTTGAATCTCGATCTTGGAGAGGTTCTCTACTTTCTCAAGATGAATGACAACTTAGCTCTTAACTCACAACCACACTTAACACAACCCTCACTCACTAAATGATCCCTAAGATCAAGGAGGAGAGAGTGCTCAAAAGAGTGCTCTAGAAAGTGCTCAAGAAGCTCAAGTAAACAGCCCAAGCAAGTGAGTAACCAAAGAAAGGAGTGGGAGAGGGGTATTTATAGTTTTGGATCAAAACTAGCCGTTACTCCTCGACTCACCTCACATCTAATGTCCGATACAAACTTCGAACATCCGATGTGTGCAAACTCCAGTGCTTGGAAAACTTCCAACTGGCCGAAAACAACACGCATCGGAAAGTCCGATAACAACATCGGAACATCCGATGACTCTCGAAGAGGGAACCCAACAAAAACAAGCTAAGTCCACATCTAACGTCCGAAAAAGACATCGGAACATCCAAGAAAACAGTGGGCTCCCAAACAGAAAAACAACCACTTTAACTTCCAAGACGCAACTTCGGACAATCCGAACTAGACAGAGAGCACCTTTACTCAAGAAGGCACACATCGGACCTTCCGATACTCAATATCGGAACATCCGAACCAAACAGAGCTCCTATCTAAAACACAATGTATCGGAACATCCGAAATAGAACATCGGAATGTCCGACCCAAATGTAACACACCTGATCAAGCACAACTCCACTTCTAACTTCAAACATCTAACGTCCGATACAAGTTCGAACATCCGACCGAACTTAAAACAAACTACATTCCGAAGCGAGAAAGAACACTTCTAGCCCTTGAGAGACTCGTCTAAGTTCATCTTGAGTGAGGAGAACATCTCCAAGTCAATTTCAATGCATCCCTCTTAATAGTACGGCATTCCTATGACTCAATAGATTAAAATTACAAGCTTAAATACCGTTTTTCTTACTCCGCGCTACTAAGGGACACTTCACGTGCATAGACGATCTCTTCTTGAAGCCTTTGCCTGTTCATAAACTAGTTGAACACATTAGTTTCTTTAATCATTTGTCATTAATCACCCAAAACAAATTTAGGGGGCCTAGATGCACTTTCAAAAACCGTATTAGGGTGTAAATTGACCCGGTTTTGTAAGTTTAATATGTTAAATATCCGATTTTATAATTAAGAGTATTGAACTGACTTTTAGAAAGCTAAATGATGTAAAGTGGACCTATTCCTTGTATCCAAATGCAAGCAGGAACGTAGAGTAGCGACATGCAGCTGATTTTCTCTGGGATCAAAACCAACAAAACTACTTGTACCTTTTTTTAGTGGCTTTCTTCCTCGTCTATCTACACATAACAAATAGTATTCTCTTAATTTCGGGATTTATCTTGGCAACAACAACAAGAGCGACAACAAAAAGTAGAAATTTATGGTCAGCACTCAGCAAGGTGTAGCAGTAGCACATAGCGGCAGGGGTCCCATGAAAGCATCACAACACAACACAACACAGCAGCATAGAACAGAACGGCACGGCACGCATCATTCTCTCCCCTTGGTCTGCGCACCACAATGTACTGTAGCAGAAAAGCGCTAGTGATGACCGGGGCCAGGCTTTCAGTTGTTGTGTGCCCGAGAAATTCTCTAGGGGGTCAAAAAAGTCGCTGGTTCCTGAAAAACAAAAAAAAAAGCTAGAGAAAGACCAGAAAGACGCTACGCAGCACGCCCTTTTCATTTGTCATGGTGCCTGCCAAACTCTTCCTAGCGCTGAATTGAGGAGGGATGGATCATGTACTGTGTTCGTAGTTGTACCAGCCGAACCAATTTTTGGAACATACAAGAGATTTGGTTACGAGCAACGCTAGTTTCGCAGCAAGCGCTTCTGCTGGAGTTAAAAGGAAACTACACCTGCCAATGCTCGTCAGAGACTCGCTATGCTTGAAACCGACCATTAGACCGGTACAAACTCACAGCATGACCCAAAGACCCAGGGCAAGAAACATGACTCCTCGTATGTTGTGTCAAACAGCAATGAGACAAAGCAGATGAAATGATGAAGACAATCTCAAGTTTAGCATGGGCGATGATGTGCTTAAGCCTAACTGCTTACCTGCAATTGTAAACTCCATGGAGAAAAAGAGACTGAATCACTGAAGAGTGAGTAGATATTCCATCTCTAGAGACTCAGACTCAGATGGCTGGGAATCACCGAAAGTTACTAACGTTACACCCTTTTTACCACCAAAATGCTTAACAACATAGTTACATACACAGAGTTTAACAACAGAAGATTCTAACTCAATAACATAAACAAAATTAAGAAAAAGAAAAGGAAAAAAAAAAACTAGACCATGGGCCGTCCCACCTAGCCCACGCCTCTCCTCACCCACTGCCCTGGCCCCTGGCTCTCCCACTCCCACCCAGCCGTTGTCTCCAATCCTCTCACCCTCCTCTGCTCTAGCTTGCTCTCACTCTCACTCCCGGAGACGCCCAAAGCAGAGGAGGTGGCGGCGTAGCATAGCGCGGAGCAGGGCAGAGGAGGAGGCAGCACGGCGCAGAGAGGAGGAGGTGACACAGCGCGGCCAGTACGTTACCTTATCCCTCCCTCATCTCATCTATGGCGCCACCTCTTGCTCCCACGACGACAACTGACGCCTCAGCAACACCATACCCTTGGGGCGAACGCCGTACTCACCTCCAGCAAGATGACAGCATAGCGCACCCCTCAAACTGCCTTACCGTTTAAACACGTCTTACAGCATCTCCAAGAGGGGCCCTAAATATGGCACTAATTTGAATTATAAGGTTTTTAGGAGAAAAGATCAACTCCAACAAGGACCTTAAATTGCTAAAATTTATCAAATTGTTTTAGGGCCTCTAGGAAAGTAGCTATATTTAGCAACTCTGTGATTGAACCCTATCTTCATTGAGTTTTAGTGCCTAATTGCTGGAGTGAATATTTCATTAGAGCCATAAATCTGATTAGTTGGGGTCCTAAATTAAAATTTAAGGCTTATTTTTAGAGCCCTCTCTTCGAGATGCTCTTAGAGCATCTCTTGAGCATCTCCAAGAGAGGCTCTAAATAGGGTCCTATCTCGAAATATAGGGCTTTTAAGGAAAAGATCAACTCCAATAAGGACCCTAAATTGCTAAAATTTATCAAATTGTTTTAGGGCCTCTAGAAGAGTAGCTATATTTAGCAACTCTGTGATTGAGCCCTATCTTCACTGAGTTTTAGAGCCTAATTGCTGGAGTGAATATTTCATTGGAGCCCTAAATCTGATTAGTTGGAGTCCTAAATTAAAATTTAAGACTTATTTTTAGAGCCCTCTCTTCGAGATGCTCTTAGGTGACGTTTTGTTGCCTGAATAATGTTGGATGGGATATGACCATCCATATAATTTATAATCATTTAATTGTTTGTATGGGTAGATGGGTTGGCTAGGGTCATTCAATTTTTTGGGAATAATTCTTCTAAGATAACAAATAGAGTCATCCAAAAAAAAGACCGGACGGGCTCATCCACACGCGTGGCTTCACCTTCTTTGGCCTTTTCTCACCTTCCTCCCCTGACCAAATTCTCGGAGTCGGCGGCGTAGATCGAGGGCGACGCGGCACGACGGCGGAGGGTGCAGCGAAGCGGGAGGCTGAAGAGCATGAGGAAGCGGGCGAACGCGAAGGTGGCGGTGCAGAGGAAGGCGTAGACGAGGGCAAGGTCGAGGAACGCACCCAGCGACTAGAGACCGCAACATCTAGTGCGCGTGCACGCCCGCACCGCCCGAGCAGCGCCATCACCGCATAGTAACCGCCTAACCGGCAACAAAATTCGACTGTATTTGCTTCGATCCGATGGGATTTGCGCTGTTGAGACGGGCGACCGCGCGGGTGGGAATCAATGGGGAAAGGAGGGAGGGGGAGTCATGGGTATTTGGGTCAGTTTGGGCAACGGGAGGAGGAGGCGCAACGGCTAAAGGAGGTGCGGCAGTAGGGGCAACACGGCTGGAGGTGGAGGTAATCTCACCAAGTGGTCATTACAATTAGCGCATCCATCTTCATCCATCCAACCAAATAAAAAATTTGCTTATTCTATTCAGTCTCATCTATCCAACCAAACAAAAAATTGGCTCATCCTATCCATCCAACCAAGCAGGTATCTCGATGGTTCCATCCCTACCCGGCTAGATGGCCATCTTCCATCCACTCTTGTTCACTCTTTTTGAGGCAACCACACGCATTAATAACCATGCATACAATCAGTCAAACAAAGCGGTACAAATGTCAAAATATCCTGCTGGTTGTTCAACTCCCCCCAACTAGGACATGTTCTACGCCGTAATGCAAGTATAATAACCCTCACGATGCCATCGTGCATCGGCTCTGAAACTGGCGGGCATTTCTTGGCAATTCAAAGCTTACATCCAACAGTTCAGCTGACCCTGACCATGGCCTTACCATAGTAGTTCAACAGCTGATCATGGATATCTTATCATTTAACTCACATTCAGAGAAACCATAAGCGGATTTGGAGAAACAGTAAAACAGCTTACTATCTACTATAAGTTAGCGCAGATCCTGTGGCCAATCTCAAGAAAGCAGTACATGTCCCAAACTAAACGGTGAATAGGATAAGAGCATCCATAGGGAGTAAGATTTCAAATACAGGTTTTGAACATGTCAAAGTTAAATACTCTGACAGAAATGTGGGTTTGAGTCAACATTTACCGCAGCGGAGCTGCAGTGCAGAAGCATCACGTGAACAAATCCTGTTTTCGAGTGGCTAAAAGAGTGATCATAAAACAAATTTTGTTTTGGCCAGGATTAAATGTAAACAAGGATACATGTCAACATCATGTTGTTCTGCATTTCTCTGAGTACCATGTTTCTGGATGCAAGTCAACATCTAAGCAAGGATTGCTGTCGGACGATTAACTTACATGAAGTTTACGCTGTTGACTTTGCACATGAAAATAATGCAAAAATATATTTGGCAGACGTACTTCCCCAATTCAATGGGGGCTTGAAAAATGCACTTCACTAGTAATTCAGGTCAGCAACTCTTTACAATGAAAGAAGAAGTCCCTAGTCAACTTTTATTTATGAATATCTAATAAGGGTTTGTATACCTTAAGGTCATTCAGAGAGATAATGCAACGCTAGCAGCTCATTGATATAAAACTTAGGACCTCCGAAAATTGCTCTGGTCGCCCAATATACAGTAAACAGAAATTCCAGATGACCTGAAAAAGCTAGGAAATGACCAAGCCTAGACGTGGAAAATAAAATAATTCTTCCAAGAGCAGTGCTTCTATGTTTTTTCCTCTCAATACAAGTTGTACGAATCTTAAAACAAGCGAAGGAGCAAGTAATTACCGTCTACTCTTTATTCATACTTTTTAATATTTGTGTAACTTTAAAAAAGAAAAGCATATCACACTCATGACACAGTCATAGGATAGTCCTAGTGTCACTGAAAAGTCTATGGTGGAAAGGTAGCGATTCAATAGCACACAGACAGATGAAACTATTTCTTTGTTGAACTTCAGATAGATGAAACTTGAAACTTCCCGAGAATAGTAACTTGAACATGGCGCCAAAATACTATCTATTGCAAGTAATAGACACATGCAACCATGGACATAAGTTACTTAAGTAAGATAAGAAGCCAGAATACCCTTTGAATCAAACCCAAAAAGTGCTGCAGATTAAACTTAAGCGCCAGAAATATAACTTTTTAACCCTGTGTCATCGGGGCAATTATCTTGTTCATCACTATCATGATGGCATCGGCAACAATACAATAGATAGATCAAACTTACAGTAGCAGCTCGATCAATATTCAATAGCTCGACCTTATAACCTAAAAGTTCAGATGGACGGATGCAATTGCAAATGACAAAAATTTGCCATGCCCAAAATTGAGTCTAGAATTCAATAGTAAGCATGCAGAGCATAAAGCTACTTCCCTTGTTGCACGTTCTGGTCAGTCTTCGAAGGTGGACACCAGCTCCGGCACCGGCTCGGGCACCGTGGGCAGCACCGGGTAGTTCCGCGAGAAGCACGCGTCACAGAGCTCATGAGCCTCATCGCCATAGATGCTGTGGAGCTTGTCCAGAGAGAGGAAGGCGAGCGAGTCGCAACCGATCGCCCTGCGCACGCCCTCGAGGTCCATCCTGTTCGATATCAGCTCGCCCTCGCTCGGCGTGTCGATGCCGTAGAGGCAGGAGCCGATGACCGGTGGGCTGGCGATGCGCATGTGCACCTCGCGCGCGCCGGCGTCGCGGAGCAGGCGCACGATCTTGCTCGAGGTGGTGCCGCGCACGAGCGAGTCGTCGACGACGACCACGCTCTTGCCAGTGATGACGCCGCGCACGGGTGCGAGCTTGAGCTTGACGGCGAGGTCGCGGATGGCTTGCGACGGCTGGATGAAGCTGCGACCGCTGTAGTGCCACCGGATGAGGCCCTGCTGGAACTCGAGGCCCGACGCCTGCGAGAAGCCGAGCGCGGAGTAGAACCCCGAATCCGGCACGGGGATGACGACGTCGGCGGTGGGGGCGGGGGACTCCTCGGCGAGCGCGCGGCCGAAGGCGCTGCGGCGCTCGTGGACAGCGTGCCCGAAGACGATGGAATTGGGCAAGGAGAAGTAGATGTGCTCGAAGACGCAAGACTTGCGCGGGCGGTGAGGGACGAGGCAGGCGGAGGACACGGACATATCGCGGCGGTCAACGAGGACCACCTCCCCTGGCTCCACCTCGCGCTCGTAGGAGGCGTCGATGAGGTCCAGCGCGCAGGTCTCTGACGCGAAAACGACGGAGCCGTTGGGGCGGCGGCCCATCACCAGAGGCCGGAAACCGAACGGGTCGCGCACGGCGAAGAGCTTGTCGGCAGTCAGGAAGAGCAGCGAGTACGCGCCGTTGAGACGCTCGCAGGCGTCGCAGATGCGCGAGAGCAGCGGGCGCGAGAGCGAGGTGGCGATGAGGTGCAGGATGACCTCCGTGTCCGACGAGGTGTTAAAGATTGAGCCTTGCGCCTCCAGCTTGTTGCGCAGCGCCTGGTAGTTCACGAGGTTGCCGTTGTGCGCCAGGGCGAGCTGCCCGAACCGGTACCCAGCCAGGAAGGGCTGCACGTTGCGCCGCGAGGCGGCGGCGCCGGCCGTGGAGTAGCGCACGTGGCCGATGGCGGCGTGTCCGGGGAGCTCGGCGAGGAGCGCCGGGTCGCCGAACACGTCGCCCACGAGCCCCAGCCCCGTCACCGACTTGATATTTCCGTCGTCCCCCGCGGCGGCGATGCCGGCACCCTCCTCCCCGCGGTGCTGAAGCTTCTGCAGGCCAAGGTAGCACAGCGACGCCGCGTCCGGGTCGCCAACGACGCCGAACACGCCGCACTCCTCGCGGGGGTGGTCTTCGTCGTCGAGGTCATAGTCGAAGGGCGTGACACGGTCGGAGAGTGCCTGCGCCGGCGCGGGGCGTCCGGCGCGGTGGCGCGGCGCGAGAGGCGAGGGCTCAGCGGAGCACCTGAGCTGGTGGTGTTTGGGGGCTGGCGCGGCGACGGCGCGGCGGAGGAGGCGGGAGGATGCTGTGGTGGCCGGCGCGGCGGCGGTGGCGGCGGCGGCCATTCGTGGTGTGCTGCTAATATTGGAGTTTGGGAGGGTGAGGGCTTCCGAGGATGCCCTCCCGAACGCACGTGAAGGGACCGGATTTAAAGAGGCCGGATGAGCGTTGGGTGACTGAATTCCTAAGGCTATCCTCAG
The DNA here is from genome assembly GCA_036346355.1 of Rhipidocladum racemiflorum. Classification (NCBI taxonomy): domain Eukaryota; kingdom Viridiplantae; phylum Streptophyta; class Magnoliopsida; order Poales; family Poaceae; genus Rhipidocladum; species Rhipidocladum racemiflorum. The sequence goes on along the minus strand of CM070570.1, from coordinate 20,029,224 downwards.
GGCAAAGTGTCATACTTCAATATCCAAGAATATCACGTAAGATAAAAAGTGTGATACTGCATTGAAGAAACACTCTCTATAAGGGCATCTTCAATGGTGCCACTTCAGCTAGCTATAAAGATGCCAACTCAGCATTTTGCTTAGGTGGATGAGAGAAAAGGAAGAGAGAGATATAGACTGACTACTAACTTATAGTCAGGCTATAGCTGATTTCAAGACATTTATCACCTCTTACATATGTGTCCATATTTAATTTTGTAGACAATGGTATAGCTAGTCCATTGAAGAGGTTGTCTATTAGCTATCTATAGATGACATGTACACTTCTTATAGCTAGTAGTTAACTATACTATTGGAGATGCCCAATGCATAGTATCATACTTATATGTTTAAAATAATTAATTGGTGTGATGTTGTGTCTATGAAAGTGGACCAACGGCATTAGATTCTGTGCCATGGCCTAAGATATCGTGCCAAAGCTGTATCTTGCTCAAGATACAGCTTTCTTCTCCCTCCTATTTATTGTTTTGCCACATCAGCAAAAAAATCCTATATGGCATCTAATTAATGATTATGATACTACCTATTGGGAATAGCCTAATCCCTACGAATAGAGGCCGTGTATTATAATTTTTTATAATTCTTACTACTACTAAAATTTACATTAAATTAATACTAAGAGTACTGAAAATTTAAAGAGTACTCAAAAATTAAAGAACAAAATACTAATTTTTAATGTCTCTTACTTATTAACTCCATGTAGATTTTATACATATCAAAAATGGTAAAAAGTCTCTGTAGTAATACTATACTGTCGGTGTCGGTCTGTTCTTCTCCTGTAGCCGTACTGGGATTCTTGGCCTCGTATTTCCCGGTTTAGTGATGTAGAAAAGATGAAACCATAATCTCATATATATAGTAAAGCGTAGACTGGGAAAACTTTACTCCATCATCTTTCCATCTGTTGTACTTGTACTCCTACGTAATTTGTTAAGAGATTTTGGCTGTCAAGTTTGGAATCAAGAGATTGACCAGAGATGACTGAATCTCTGTTTTATGGTTTGCTGATTTCTTCTCTCTCCTACGTAATTTGTTAAGAGATTTTGGCTGTCAAGTTTGGAATCAAGAGATTGACCAGAGATGACTGAATCTCTGTTTTATGGTTTGCTGATTTCTTCTCTCTCTCTCTCTCTCTCAATCTCTATACTCCTACGGTGACATGGCTGTGTATGTGTTCGTGGCAAGCATATCCTCTGCCTTAATTTAACAAAGGCATTAATTGGTGCTGCTGCTGGTCTCTTTGACTATGTCGAAATGATGTTGTTTATGACAAAAAAAAAACAACAACAATCTAATCCGTTGCAGGTGATTTATATGTGCATCGATTGGCTGCGCTCATGGTCAGTATTGCAGCGTAAGGAGTCTCGGGAGATGATGTCAACAGCATGCGATTGTCTACATGCCGTGGCTAGGGACGTCTTTATTGGGTACGGATGGCGATTTTAAATAAGACTCCGGACAGATTGAGTTTTTATTCATCATTTATTTGCTTGTTGCATGCCTTCTTTCTTCAATTACTCAGATTTAGGTGGCAGCTTTATAACTGAACCTCTGAACTCTGTAATAATTGTTTGGCTGTGTGCATCTTAGTATGTAGAGGCCGGAAGTATAATTCATTCTTCCATTGTCTAAAAAACAAAGGCATACCCTCCTAGACCGTCCTTCTAAACCGTCAAAATAGATGGTTTAGTTAAAAGCAAGAGAGATTGATGCTTGAAAACATCTCGTGAGAAAATAGGGTCATCTCGGCAGATTTAATCCGAACCGCTGTTCAAATATTTATAAATATATTTACCTTAAAAAACAGTAGCTATACAAAAGGTTACAATAGTTATCATGTTGGACATCGACACAGTCTTCAAAATATAGCTTTGATCACTAATTTTCTATTACAATATGTTTATAAAACTCAATAAAATTATAATATTACAAAAATATTTTTCAAGACAAATCTACACATATGATTTTTATTTATCTAATTTAAATATTTAAAAATATATTGATAGTCAAAGTTTCGAAAAATTGACCACATATATTCAAAACGATAACTATTTGTAACCAGAGAGATTAAATGCACATCTTTAACATTGACTAAAGAGATATATAAACCTTCCAACAAATCACTACTTTGACTAGATATATATTTTTCAGTTAAAAAAAGTTAAAAGAATTTTGTTAAGAGCCCTCTTAGCCATGGTGCACCTAATACCTTACAAACAGGTTTCACTGAAAGGGTATGACTATTTTGAGATTAATATCAAACTAATAAATTTTAAGTTACTTTCCTAGAATATTATGTGCCATCTTCTCTATCCATCCCCCTCCTTTTTGCCTACTCACTTCCCCCATCTCATTCTTCCCTCTCTAACACAACAATTTAAAATTAGAACGTTTAAACTTTAAAATTTTAAATAGGAAGTTTCAACTTAAAAAAATTCAACTCAAAATGAAAAACTAAAAAAATAAATTAGAATTTTTCATTTTAGGAAGTTTAAACTCGAAAGTTTCGAATCAAAAAAGTTTCAACATGAAAAGTTTTAAATAAAAAAATTTCAAATCAGAAAGTTTCAATTCGAAAAGTGTCAAATCAAAAAGTTTTAACTCGTATTCAAAAAGTTTTGATTTAAAGTTCAAGTCAAGAAAATTTCAACAAAAAAACAAATCAGAAAGTTTGAACTCAAAAAAAAATTAATCAGAAATTTTCAAATTAGAAAGCTTCTTCTTGAAAAAATTCAAATCGAAAAGTTTTCTCTGAAAAATTTAAATTCAAAAACTTTCAAATTTGATTAAAAAACAAAAAAAATTGTTCACCTTATTTGATGGTCTTTTAAAAAAAAATGAGATACGCAATCAGATTCGAAAACAAAATCAAAAGCAAGCCAAAAGGTGGGTTTGGAGGGTATTATGGCGAGTTGACAAAAAAAAAAGAGAGATGTATCTGTGTTTGGAGGGTGAGCACACGTCAGGCTTAGAGGTGGGCGTCGTGACGTGCCGAGCCGGCTTGGGCACAGGCCCATCGTGCTTCGGGCCTGAACCGTGCCGGGTCATGACGGCCTGTCGTGCTCGCCGTGCCGTGCCGGTCCGGTTCCCCTTCGGCGGAGCTCGGTAGTTTGCGAGTTGAGCCAGGCTCGGCTCGTTGACTTGACCGAGCTGAAAACTGAGCTCGGCTCGGGCTCGGCCGAGCCTCGAGCCGGCTCGGCTCGGCTCGGCTCGTGAGCCAGCCTGAGCCGGGGACCCCCGTCGACCTCAGCGAGTGCTTCCTCAACCTGGCCAACGACGTGCTCTGCCGCGTCACCTTCGGCCGCCGGTTCCCGCACGGCAAGGGCGACAAGCTCGGCGCGGTGCTCGCCGAGGCCCAGGACCTCTTCGCCGGGTTCACCATCGGCGACTTCTTCCCGCAGCTCGAGCCCGTCGCCAAAGACTGCCACGGACTTCGCCGCCGGCTCAAGAGCTGCCTCGCCGACCTCCGCGAGGTCTGCGACGAGATCGTAGACGAGCACATCAGCGGCAAGCGCTCCCACATCCCCGGCGACCGCGACGAGGACTTCGTCAACGTCCTCCTCCGCGTCCAGAAGTCCCCTGACCTCGAGGTCCCCCTCACCGACGACAACCTCAAAACCCTCGTCCTGGTACGACACTCTTAACTACTGTTTTGCGGTTGGTGAATTGCCATTTTTGTGACCACCACTGGATTAGTAAAATGATTAGTGTTGCACAAATTTTATACTAGTTAGTCTAAAAAAATATATTAATTATCATTGAAAAAAATCTATTTCGCTGCTACAGCATGGGTCTGGCTATTTGTTGATCTGTAGCATCCATTTCTATTTGGCTATTTAATGATCTGTAGCATGTAGTCATGACTATACATCTTCTGTTATTAGTTTTCTTTTAGTAATATCATTTGACATGTAGTCTTTTAGTAATAGTAATACTAACGTGACATGTATTATTCATATGACCGTCGAGCCCAACGAGCCTAACGAGCCGCTCACGAGCTGGCTCGAGCTCGGCTCGTTGGCCAAGCGAGCCACGCGTTAGGCTCGGGCTCGGCTCGTTGTTGCGTCGAGCCGAGCCGAGCCCAGCCTCGAGCCTCGAGCCTCGAGCTAAAATTCCACCCCTACCAGGCACGGCCAATTTGCGCTTCGTGCCTGCTTCGTACCGTGTTGGCCCATGTGCACTATTGCACGAGAGAAAGGACCTGAAGACGCACGGAGCTGAGGCAATAAACACAAATATTGGGGGAAAGGAACCGAATCCTCGGCTACTCGCTTTGCCCTTCGGCCGTGACGAGCAAGGCGAGGTGGCCACAGCGACACTGGTGAGGCGACACGGTCATGCTGGCGAGCGGGCGACCACGGCAACGAGCCAACGGGTGATGATCACGGCGGCACAACAACGACCGGGTCTGCTCGCCTGCCCCTCCACCTTCCCCTTCGTGCACTCGGTCGCGTGCCGCGCCGAGGATGAGCTCGCTGTGTCGCTCTCCTCGTTGACGTGCTGACGTGCCCAGCCGTGCCGGCACGAGCACGAACCAAATGGTCGTGCCAGGCTATACCACCCACCATGCTCACTTTCTTAGCCCAGCACAGCCCGATGAACAATATCAAACCGGCACGGCACGGTCCACCCCATACCATGCCGGGTTTTGAGTCGAGCTAGGCCGCCGTGCCTCGGGCCGGTCCACTGCACACGGCCCAGATGCCCACCACTTCAGGTTGGTTGAGAGCACCGTAAATTAGAAAAACCATCTACTAAAATATTTTATTTAACATAACTGGTCATCGACAGTTACACTCATTGATGACCGAAGGTTAATAGTCAACTTCTCTGACTAGCGAACCATGTGAAGGTTTTATTGAACATGTCAGAGCAATTAACTGTTGTTACAACAGGTGCGACGGTTGATAAATGACGTACTAAGATGCATACTACAGTACTCCCTCCAGTCTGGTAATATCTGTCGTTTTGGACATCGACACGGTCTTCAAAACACAACTTTGACCGCTAATTTTTATTATAATATATTTATAAAACCCAATAAAATTATAATATTATGAAAGTACTTCTCGAGACAAGTCTACACATATAATTTTTATGTATCCAATTTAAATATTTAAAAATATATTGTTAGTCAAAGTTTCAGAAGTTTAACCATCACTATGTCCAAAATGACAGGTATTACCAAACCGGAGGGAGTATTAACCGCCATCAATTAGACAAATATAATTACGTGACCTGCGTGCCTCCAAGGAGATAACATTGTTTTCCGCACTACTTGTAAAATTATTGTCTTCAACAATAAAAGTATCTAGATGTATTATTATCTTTATTATTATTTTTTTATATGTTCGTGAGAGAGTTCTCAGCCGGTCAGCCTTGTGCATCGACAAATACTTTAATTTTAGACTCGGAAAATATGGTCATAACCGTTGAGCTATGCAACGAAGGCACAAGTTGCCCTATTATTTCCAAATTCTCCTTGACTACGTCATCAACCTACTAAGCTGGTTGTTAGAATGTGTTTGACTGCTTGTACCAAGTGGTACATATATAAAATGGCTCAAAAAAAAGTCATCTATGTGTTTGGTTACTTGGAATCATCCCATTCAGGATGGTAGGGTATAAATTTGAAGAATATTATCTATAGATGCTGAACCAATCCATTCACCCAAAATAATGGAACCAAATATTACAGGATCATCCCATCCCATTCAACCTCATCCCACCAACCAAACTCACCCTTAGGGCCTGTTTGGCAACAAAGTATTTTCATAGTTTCTAGGCAAAACCATGGTTTTGGAGAATACCATGTTATTTTTGGCAACATGGTGTTTGGAAGCAACCCAAAAAACTTTGTTTTGAAAACCATGGTATTGCCAATACCATGGTATTTTTGGAGTATTGAAAACTCCACTCAAAGTGGAGTTTTGGGCTTTTGGTGTTGGTGTAGAGAGTGAGAGGTGTTAATACTTTGAAAATACCATGCAAAAGACTTTGTAGCCAAACAGTTTGTAGTTCCAAGAAAAACCATGGTTTCAATGGTGGTAGGTGAAACCATGGTATTTATGCTAAAACAATATCTAAGCCATGGTTTTGTAATACCATGGTATTGAAAAACTTTGCTTCCAAACAGGGCCTTAGTTGTTGTACATCGGTGCCCATATTTACAAACAAAGCTCAACAAAAAGTTAAAACCACACTAATATCCTCATTAACTTAAAAAAAATCTAGATCTATGAGGTCTGTATTAAAAAAAGTAAATTTCATAAAACTTTAGGCCTCTTACACAAACTATAAAAAACTACATATTTTATTAACTATTATAACTCTATATTTTAATAATATTTATTTTGCAAGACTACATATTGTAGCATCTAACTTATTACCGCTTCGACAATTGAGACATACATAATGGTCACATAATTCGACTTGACCAAAATCAAATGGGACAAAAGGATTTTGTGACTGACACACGGATCCCATCTGTCGGTGGTAACAAATTACAGTAAATATTATAACTTATATTTTTGTGAAAAAAAAGTTTTTAAAATTTGAAGTTCTCTAAAATATATATTAAAACATGTAAAAAAATCGTATAGATTATACGATAAACCTATAGCATTGAGAAATTTGCTAAAAAAACCCTTCGGGCGGATCCACCGCTTAAACAAACATTTCTTGCCAATCACCACCGACAAGAGTAAGATGTTGCTATTGCACCTCCTGGTGCCAAAAAAGGGTTTCATACATATTTCTTTAATATAAATTATAGCCCATCAAATATGCAAATCATTTCAACCACCTGGTACACATGAGAAATTTTAAGACTTAGTCAAACACTGTGGCCCTATTTAGAATGCATTGATTTTACAGAAGTTTCACAGAAAATAATTGAATTTCCATATGAATCCGCGTTTCAAATGGGTTCCAAATTTAAAGTGCACCTTGCGCTTTGAATTTTAAGAAACCGCCGAGCTAGAATAAAATGGAACCGACTTTGACTACTTCGACATTCCATCCGTCCTTATCAACCAGATCCTGACCATTCATTTATGATGCATTTGGTTTATGGACCGAGGATAGATGAGATAATCCTATTTATCTCCTTTTTTTTATCCATTCCATTGTTTGCCTCGATGGATAGATGAGGTCACACAAATTTCATTCCACCCACCATCCAACTTTTTTCACACTATTCAAATTTGGATTTTCACCTTATCCACCGTTCAACTTTCATCCCATCAATAACATTTGGATTCTCACCTCATCTACTATCCAACTCTCTTTCCACCTAACTTTATTCCTCCAACTAAACAAAAAATTGGTCCATCTCGTCTCTCGTCTCTTCAACCAAACATGAATTTAGTTGACTTTATATATACCAAACTGAATAGCTCCGTCCTATCTGCTCTTTGTTCATAAACCAAACGAACTCTTTATTGTATACCAACTTGTGCCACAGAGACGGAGGCACTGAGGATCCTCGTTCCTCAACACGGCGGTCCACGGGCTCTTCCGCCTGCTGGCTTTCCAGTTATGGATAAGCATTAGTCTGTATGCATAGCTTTGGGTGGGCTCGAGAACACAGACACTGACTTGTGGGCCCACCACTGAGCCGACCTGACCGCTAGCTGGTGGGCTCAGCCAAGTGGGGTGGGTCATGGTCCTTTCACGTAGTTAAAACCTCGCGGGCCCACCGAGTACAAATTGGTTCTGGCTAATACTAGGTCAGATTGGATACAGGCCATACTCCCCAATCTTCCCATGATACTACTCTCACTGTTCATTTTTATAAGTTGTATTTTAATTTTACATAAAAATTAAGATTACGTTAAAATTAAAAAAAGTACGAGATAAAATAACTTAGATACCCTTACTTAATTGTCTTGAAGATGAAAGATGTACTTTGAATGAGTAGTATACTACATATAGTTAAGAGAAAATAAATAATAGTATAGAGGAAAGACTTCATTAAATCAATATGTAAGTCTTATATTTGTAAACAAGATCATTCAAAAAATAAGTGTTATAAAAGTGAACAGAGGGAGTACGATTATAGCACGAACCAAGGATCAAAATTCTGCGAAATTTCGTGAAAGATTGGATTTCGGTTCGCCCAAGATTTATAATACCGACAAAATAAAAAAACTTGGGGGAAAAAACCTAAAATTGCTACAGTAATCTTGAAAATTTCAGGATATTTCGTTAGTTTTAACTAGATTTTGTTGTTTATGTCGCGCCACTTGAATTCTATTGCTATTTGTAATATATATAAAAACCTTGCTACAAATTGGCTCTAGTTCAGTTGGTTATCACTCATCTCTGCTGCCTCAACCACTTGCCTTTGAGTCCTATTCCTCGCTTTTTTTTTGCTGCTGGCGTAGCGAGCTACTCCCTCCGTCCCACAAAGAGTATATTTCTAGTTTTTTTAAAACAGATTAGTGTGCAAGGTAAATGACTAATGTGACCCTCATTACTCCATGCATAAGCGTGTTGATGCTTGGTTTTCACCGGCACTTAAATGCGCATGCATACATTTACAGCTCTGTATGGAAAAGATTAGTGGGATATTACTCCACACTAAGTCACTAAACATGCAAAAGAGCCAAAAATTTTCAAATATCGGAGTGGAGTTATGGGAATTTATGGACTTTGGGTGGGTTCTACGGATTAAAGATGCACTCTTTGTGGGACAAATTTTGAACACTAGAAATGCATTCTTTGTGGGACAGAGGGAGTACTGCGCAAGTCACGGACAAAAGGACAAGCTCGGCGTCTCGCCTCGGTAGAAAAAAGGGAACACTAGCAATTTGGGTAGGGATCTAAAACCCACGCCTTCAGGAGACCTAAACTTTGTTATACCACTACGCAAGGTTTAAAATTTTGTTTTCGGTATATATCTTGGAGGTGGCCGAAATCTAAAATCTCGGCGAGATCTCGGAATTTCAAATAAAATATGGACGAAATCCAAAAATCAAATTTGAAATCTGGTCATTTTTCAACCAGAAAATGCGAGATTTCGGCCGAAATCACTAAGATTTTATTCAAATTGAAATGATAAAAAAATAGTCAAAAAAATGTCAAAAAAAATTTTACAATTTTTTGTGGATGATTTTGACCCCAAATCCAATAAATCCGGCCAACAAAAATCAAAATACAGTAAAAAAAATCTGAGATTTTGATCAAAATCACCGAGATCTCGCCGAGATTTAAATAGTAATGATTTTATTGAGTGACGAGATGCGAACCGAAAACAAAATTTGAAACCTTGGCACGAACGACCAAGCTATCTTTGCTAAGGAATTTCGTCTAAAAAAAGCTTTGCTATGGAAGTTAGTATGGATTGCCCGTGGAGTGGCATAATGTATGCAAAAGTACACAGGGTGTTCAAACTTGTCAGCTTAGTTTAGTATAACTAGCAAGATTTGCGCGCTCTGCCGCGCCGTGCGAAATTTGATCTAAGTTTTTTTTCTCCTTGAAAAAAGGTAGGAAGATCTAAGCGTTTTTTTGTTCGCTTACGTTTTTTTTTTTGAAAAAAAATACACTAGGTACGAACCGGCGACGAATTTGGGAAACAACGGGCCATTTTGCCAAAAGAAGAAGAATAATAATACATGTTCTGGAAAATATTGGATTTCGAGTTGCCCAAGAAACTATAAAAGCCGAGTTTTACACTCTATGCGTTTACCAGGTAATAATACATGTTTTAGGGAATATTAAAGATCGAGCTGCGAAAAAAAATTTAGATGCCGAGTTTAACACCCTATGCTTTCACCGGGTAATAATACATGTTTTGGAAAAATATTAGAGATCGTCCCGAAAAATATTAGATTCTGAGCTGCCAAAAAATTATAGATACCGAGTTTAACACCCTGTGTGTTCGCCGGGTAACAATACACGTTTTAAAAAAATATTAGAGATCGAGTTTCAAAAAAAATTATACATACCGAGTTTAACACTATATACGTTAACCGGGTAATACATGTTCCAAAAAATATTAGAGACGTCAACCTTCTCTTGTCGAATTTAACACTCTATGCGTTCACCGAGTAATAATACATATTTCGTAAAACATTAAAGATCGAGTTGGAAAAAAAAAAGCCTAGAGATAGAGCTGTACACATATTTCTGTTGACGAAAATATTTTTTTCGAGAAAAACGGAGAAAGGACATGTCGGGGACCTATTTGCTACATTTTTGGACCCGATCGCTACCCCGAAAAATTAGAAAAGAGTTCGCTCGAGATTTGTATTTAGCGAGGGGTTTCCCGTAAAGTAACGAACCAAGGACCTAAACGCGATTTAAAAACATTTTTTTTGCACTCACAAAATATCGCGAAGGACCTCTCTGTAATTTACAGGAACCAATCCGTAATTTGAAGAAAAGGGAGGGATTTTTTTGCAAAATGGGGAGGGCTGACGTGAAGGGGCTGAGAAGCCTCCAATTCCTTCCGGGAGTTAAATATTCCTTACGTCCGGACTCCTTTTTTGTTGGTGGCCGAATTTTTTGTTGTTGTGGCTAGTGAACAGCAGTCACCGTCGATTCTAAAGTTCTCCTCATCCGAATGGAGGATTTGCGTTCGGTCGGCGCAAGTCGTGGAATCGTCGAGGCGTTGCGTAGCGTGATTCCCTCCTCTCATTTGAACGGACGGCAGCGAGCGCGAGCCGCGCGGCCACAAACCGAGCGGCCGGTGGAGTCTAACGGGACGAGCCTTCGTCTCGGAATCAGATCCGCGGCGGCGTCTCACGGAACTCCCACCGCCACTCCTTCCCTCGGGTGGTGGTCAGCCCAAGTCTCATCTCTCCAGGCATCCGTGTGACTAGGGCACTAGGCCAACACAGAGTGGGCCGTTCAGGCGGCGGTCGGGCGGGCTCTCCGCCTTAAGCTGGCGTTGCGTCTTCACCGTCGTGCCCAGTCTGTACGTGTCCTTGGCTTCACGTCACGCTCCTTCGAATTTTCGAGAGGCACGAGACTACGAGAGAGTTCTCGTGATAAGTTAATTTGTTCGTTGTAGATTGCTTTCCCCCCCTTTTTTTTACCAGAGATTTCTCAGAATTACAGAAGTAAGAGATAACACACCATCGTCATCACAACTGCAGTACTACTTCTTTTAAAGTAGTAAGAAAAACGAGAAAAAGTTGGTAGCACACGAACACAAGGTAACATTTTGAAGGCGTGTCGATTGGGTGGCGGTCAAGCTCTGCAAACCCGTGATGCTGTTTTGCTACGTTCTACAGAGTTTTCCCTTAGCGTATATGCATACTATTTATTTGTCCGGTGCACCGTCTGGAAGCTTAGGTCTCTTTTTTTTTTGTTTGGACTTTTCTCTAGTTTAAAAATTAAAAGCCGGAGATAATAGCTTTTTAACTGGGTTTTTTAAAAGCCATAAACTTACCTTATTTGGGACGGTTTCAGTTTTCTTCTCTCCTCACTCCTCTAATATATACTTGTCATATATCTTTATTTGTAAAGAGGTGCTGTAGATAGCATATAGCATCTGGTACCGTTGATCCCCCCCCCCCCCCCCCCCCCACACTAAACCTGCTGCGTATCGCGTCGAAAAGTAGTGTAATCAAAAGAAATTTCGTCGCGAAAAGAGGCCACGACTCCTCTCAAGTCTCGATCTCATGCCCCGCCCCCACCCACCCGGCGTTGTCTTCCTCCAGTAGTCTAGTGACCACCGGTCTCGAGGCGGCGGCTCGCAATGGCCGGCAGAAAGAGGCCCAGTCACCCAGAGGAACGCCCGTCCCCGAGCTAGGTTAGCCGGCGCGCGTTTTTTTTTCTCCAAACGCGCGCGCGCGTCCGCTTCGGCTAAAAAAAAAGACAAGTCCAGTGCTCCGGCGGCAAGAGCTAGGTTGGAGGGCTAGCTAATTGTTGCGGGTTAAGACGAGTTGGCGACCGAGACGAGATCTGGATCGCGGCGCGCGCGGTCGCTGTTCCAGATGCTGACCCGGGCCTGCGGGGGCTCGTGTTACTTTTGTCTCATGGCAGGCTCACCGCGCATCGGAGCAGGAATCAACGAGTCCTTTGTTTTTAGCTCTTGTATCGTCCCTGTCTCTAATCTTTCTGCTCAGATAAAGAGATTATCACTTTTCGTTTCGAACTTAAATTTCGACGATCCGGTGGTATCGAAATTCACGAAAAACTGCTTGAAATTCGCTCAAAACCGTTCGATTCGAAAGTCAAGTAAATTTGAAATTTAGTCAAACCTCGGAACGAAATTCGCGGTTTTCAAACCGCTCGAAGAGCTCGAAAAACCGCGGATAGTTGAAAAAATAAGAGAAATGTAAAATAATTTGGAAAAAATTGTAAAAAAAAATATTGTAAAATTTGTAAAAAAACCATTAAATGCTAAAAATGACATTTACAATCAAGATTCCTGGTACTCTATCTGTTTTTAATACATGTTATTATAGCTTTCAAATTTTATTTCAAATACATACCATTCTACAATTTCAAGATGACTTTTCACTCTCTTTTCTTTATATACCCATTTCACTTGGCTATTTTGAAGATAATTTAATGCTACTGACTAGAGTAATTCGCAAATAAGCAGCCTCATAATAATAAAAAAAGTAATTTCATCTATCGTACATTTGTTTTGGTTGAAATGTAAAATTCTAAAACATCATTCATTCGGGGAGAGGGAGTAAAAAAAGTACCGTAAAAAATGTATAGCAAGCTTCAATTAGCACTAGATTTCACGTCACTCCCAAGTCCCTCGTCCCAAACTTCGAATCGAACACGACACTTCAAGCCAGTGTAGACATCCATGTACTTAGAGCCATGTCAAAACAAGCCCAAACATAGGAAATGAAAGGGAAACAAACTACTACTCAAAATTGTAAAAATCCTCCATCTTCCTGCTACGCTTCTTCCATTCCCTGGTCAAAGCACACCGCCTCCAATCCAAATCCGAACATAAGGCTCGCTTCAAATGCGCCGGCCACGCGCCGCCGCACGCCACCGATGACCCCCGCCGTGACGGACGCCGGCGGCGACCTCTTCGCCGCTAACCTCAAGGGCGCGCTCCTCGCCGTCGCCTCCTCCGCCTTCATCGGAGTCAGCTTCATCGTCAAGAAGAAGGGCCTCCGCCGAGCCGGCGCCGCCGGCTCTCGAGCAGGTCTGCCCCCCCACACGCCGCCTCGGCGTCCCAAAGGCGCTGTCCTTTTCGTTCTCGTTGCAACTCTAGGCCTTTCTGGTTCTTGGGCGCCAGTTCGAACTTACATGCTGTGGGATGTGAGAAAGGCGGATCCTTTATGCCCAATCCGATGAATTCCTTGCAACAGACGATGTGACCTTCGTTGCCTTGATGGGAATTTCAGGTGTCGGAGGGTATGGGTACCTCTTGGAGCCTCTCTGGTGGGTCGGGATGGTCACCAGTAAGCTTTCACGATCCTTTTGGCCTCATTTGTTCCTAATCATGTGGGAATTCGACTTAGATATTTCGGTAAAATTGCAACTTTGCAGTGCTTGTCGGGGAGATTGCCAATTTCGTAGCTTACATGTTTGCTCCGGCCGTCCTCGTTACGCCGCTGGGCGCACTCAGCATTATTGTCAGGTAGAATGTCAAAGTTTTTAATTGGCGTATATTTCATTTGGAATTCATTGTTTTGGTTTGTTCTGATATGTGTATGTGTGTGCTTCTGTGATGATTTGTTGGGGGCAGTGCTGTTCTAGCCCATTTCACACTGAATGAGAAGTTGCAGCGGGTGGGCGTGCTGGGCTGTGTTCTCTGCATTGTTGGGTCGACGGTGATTATCCTCCATGCTCCCCAGGAGAGGACTCCGAGCTCAGTGGAGCAGATTTGGCACTTGGGGACACAACCTGGTAAGTTCCCATGCTTTCTCCATGCAGCTACTTGCCATCACAATGGACTTGTGTTTTGACATGTTTTCTGTAATGTTGTTGCAGCCTTCCTTTGCTATGCTGCCTTTGCAGTGGCAGTGTCACTGCTCCTGGTGCTATATTGTGCTCCGCGGTATGGGCAGACAAACATAATGGTGTATGTTGGAATTTGCTCAGTGATTGGATCCCTGACGGTAAGTTTTCTGCATGGTTGTGCCTTTGACATCATATTGTTTCGTTGCTAATACGGTTTTTGTGTGCTGTTGTGTTTGGTTAGGTTATGAGCATCAAGGCTGTGGGCATTGCCATTAAGCTTACAATTGAGGGCATAAACCAGGCCGGCTATTTCCAGACATGGCTGTTTGCAGTGGTTTCAACAACATGCATAGTTATCCAGTTAGTTTACCTGAACAAGGTACACCCACTGCCTGATCAGTATACATGAAAAAGAGGCCTGTTAATCTTCGAATTCTCACACATCGGTACATCCATAGCAAAATGAAAAGTATGCTGTATGCAAATTGTGCCAGGGGTTCCTTACAAAAATTGTCTGAGAGGTTCAGCTGATTACATATTCACATTTACATACTCATTCATACTCATTTAGCGCAGCCTTACTTGAGTGATATTGCAGTACTTAATTTCAATGTTGGTTTACCTTAGTGAAAAGACAAAAATTTTGAGAGGTTACATCTCAATTAGTAGCTAATGTAATTTTGGCGTTGCTGTGTGCCCTGCTAAATTTTCAGGCACTAGATACTTTCAATACAGCAGTTGTCTCTACCATCTATTATGCAATGTTCACAACCCTCACTATTTTAGCAAGTGCCATAATGTTCAAGGTGAGCAAAATTTGAAGACTTCAGTATATGCCCAGTATTCTCAGTGTTGTGTTATCTGTTAGTGAACTTCTGTTTTGTGACTATCCAGGACTGGTCTGGGCAGAGCGCAAGCAGTATTGCCTCTGAGATGTGTGGATTTCTTACAGTTCTTGCCGGTACTGTTGTGCTACATTCTACTAGAGCACCTGATCAAAATCTATCTGCAGGTAGATGTTTGTGAAGTTTGGTGAATGATGTCGCAAATATCTTCCTCTAAAGTGTGAACTCAATCATTTTCTTTTTCTGTATATCACTGCAGACCTGTATACACCTCTCCCTCCAAAGGTATATTGGCACATCCAAGGAAATGGTGATATAGGGAAACAAAAAGAGGATGAGTCGCTTCCCTGTGACTTCATCACTGTCGTTCGGCAAGACTACTTTGTATAGGTATCTTCCAGAATGCTTGGTGTTTCATGTGCTATTTCTTAGCCCTCGTTGTGTAGATTGGAGGCTGAAGCCTGTCATTCACAGTGCCCTGAAGACCATCTTGACACCAAGACCTAAGCCACTGTGAAATTTTGTATAAATCATGCCGGATATTGCATCCAAGCTAAGGGCCATACTATTCCTTCTGAACAACCTAGCCCTCTAGTCTGACGTTGCTGTGAAGATATTTGTAGAAAGCTCGTCAGGGATGTAGACTTTTTTTCGTCTCATCTTAATGTCAAGTATATAAGGCTTGCTATTGCTAGTGTGACATTTTGGTCACCCTTGTCGTCTCCGGAATGTAAGTTGATGTATTTGAGGTTATTATTGTACAGTCTATTCTGTATCTATCTGGGTTAGAACTTAGAACCGCTGTTTCAGTGAGGTATTGAAACCAAGCAAGCTGCATGTTTTTTTCCTCCCCTGGTAGCACTCTGAGAGCATTGTACCTCGTGTTTTCGCTGCTTGAGTGCTTTGAACACAAGAACTTATTTGTTCGGCAAAACCCTAAATGTTTCAGACTCGCGTGCACTCTCGTCTGTGTTCGATGTACTTTCTTCTGCAGCATCGTGAGGATAACCCTTCCATCCGGCTCTGCGAATGCAGTCGTTCGCGCACGGCGGACACATTCTGGCTAAAACGAGCTTCACCCTCAAAAGCAAAAATATTGCAATATCAATGAATTGCAAACATTCAATAAGTAAAAAAGAATACTATGCAATAACCTGCTAAAAAAATAGATATTCTTAAATAATAAAATAATAAGAAAATAGTATTCGCTACAACTCGATTATTTCCTAATAATTGTTGTAACTCACAAGTCACATTAATTTGTTTACCGGCGTGTCTCTACTCTTGACTACTAACGCGTTATAAATATAAGGTAACTTGTCTGAGAAAAAATGATATCCAGCATAGGTCCAACACTTTGATGAATACGCCCTGTGTTTTTTTTTTTCAATTGTGAAAACCCTGGGACGAGAAGTAGGATGATTGGTTCTCATAATTATCACATAATTTTCAAAAAAAAGAATTTGTCAAAATTTATCTTTTTTTGTTGAATAATGCCAAATCAAATAAAAAAAGAGCCAAAAATCCAAATGTCAATGAGTAAAAATACAGGTACATGAGTAACAGGACACTGGCACCTTTCATCTGAAGTCCTTGTTTGCTCCTTTTTTGACATAAAAAGGTAGAGAGCTTTCTAACTTACGACCATTATATTGAAATAGCAGCCAAAAATTGTTACATAAAAGAGTTTAAATTGACACAAAAAGAGAGGAATGAAATAAAAAGAAGAAAAAAAGAGGTACAAAAAATTGGAGAAGAAACTATAGAGAGAATATTAAGCTAAATGAACGATCTCCGAATTTTGTCAATGTGGTATGTAGGTATATATGATAACACTGCATTTATCATTCATCCCAGAGAACAAAAGCGGAATAAATAGCTAATAAAACGGCATAATCACAAGCTTCAAAGAAGACGCTGACGATGTACTACTTATTTACTTGTCCCTCCTCAAGTCAACATATTATATTGTTTAGGGGAACTACACCTACATATTTCTAGCAAGTGTTAGAAGACCCAAAGTTTGTGCAACGCGTGCAGCTGGCCCAGAGAGGTAGATTTGAGAGACAAACGATACATCTCTTTTAGCTTTGCGGAATCTCCCCTATTGCTAGTGTTGGCCTGACCGACAGGAGCTGGTCTGCCTGTGCTGCTGCCTGCAGGCAGTGATGTTGCCAACATGCTCTTCAGCAGGCTCTGCAACTGGCTCCAGAACTTCGGCTTTATGTCCAGATTCACATCGTTTGAGTACTCTTCGTTCGCTTCAACCACATGGCGGCCTTCCAGCAAGTGCATGAGTGCCGCTTCAAGCATCTACGAGGAAGAGAGACCCAACATACTGATTTAAATGATAAGGGAACATTCCACTTCAGATGCATACACAAATAAGACATTCTAGATGTTTTCCGTAAAAGAAGAAGAAGAAGACAGTATAGATGTGCATATACTAGACGGCAAGAGCAAGGTTCAGGCAACCTCATAGCCTCATGCTCAACCGGTTTCGACGTACTGGTTATTATGGTGAATCTGTATTGCTAGCCATAGTGCAGTGAACTATTGCAATTTGTATACTGCCAGAAATGCTTTTTTTTTTCAAATGTTGCGCTCTACAAAAATGTGTAATTCCTACTCGGCAGAAATAAAATTATAATTACTCAGCAAAGCTACTGTACCAATACAGCCATAATAGTAGTACCAAATATGAAGTATAACATGTTAAATTATGCTAAGCAAACAACACTGATCTGCTCTGCACAATAAATAGAATGCCAGAA
This sequence comes from Rhipidocladum racemiflorum, assembly GCA_036346355.1. NCBI lineage: Eukaryota > Viridiplantae > Streptophyta > Magnoliopsida > Poales > Poaceae > Rhipidocladum > Rhipidocladum racemiflorum. The sequence continues at coordinate 20,011,658 of CM070570.1, read as the reverse complement.
AGAACACTAGAGGAACTAAATCTAGCACACTGAGCAGCTGGAATCGGAAGAGATAGCAAGGCCAGAAAGAACATACCGCGCCCGAGTGAAACGAATCGAAGAAGTTAATAGAAAGGGCAGATTGCGCCATAAGGATGTTAAGAAACATGGTAGGATGCGTGTTTGGACCATAAAATTCTAAAGCCTTCTGCCAGTTCTTCTCTGCTAGTGAACCGTACCACTTAGCTTTCTGACGATATTTATCCTCATTCTTCTGCTTGATCTCCTTGCCAACCAAATCCAGGAACTTTAAGCACAGATCCCTCTGATAACATGCAAGCTGAAAATGACCAAAAGCAGCTTCCTGTTTGCGGTGTTCACCTAGGGATTCATATGTAGACAAAGCCTCCCGAAAAGCATCACTTGCTGAAATCTCAAGAACTGTTCTATTAGATGATTCATCAACAAGTCCACCTTTATAATTATCAGTTAAGAAGCTTTCCCTTGCAAAAAGCATTCCAAGCCTCAGGTGGGTATGGGCATACTGGGTGTAAACCTCATTGTACAGTACTTTATCGACCTCATTATCAGCATATGTCAGTTGTCTCTTAGCTGCTGTATAGTAGTTTATTGCTTGAAAATATTCTGACTTGGCAGACTTAACGGATTGCATATATGCCCCTTCAGGAAGATCATACTTCTGAAATTCATCTATCCTTGATACCAATTCCTCTGCTAAAGCTCTTCTACCATGGCCTAAGTTACAGTTGATCAATATAACATTTGTATGGTCAGAGACCTCTTGAAATGCTCTAATAGCATCAGCAAAAGCACTCTCAGCACTACCCAGATTTCTACTCTCAAGTCTATGTCGCCCCAGTTCATTGAATGCCCAGCCTCTTTTCTTGAGAATGGCAGACATTTCTGCTGAGTGCACAGGACATGAAAGCACGGTTCCCTTGGCCACACCATAGCAGTGAATAGCAGAACATAAATTGTATTCGACATCTCCTGGTTTAGGACCTGCAATGAACTTGAAGATACCACCATCCCTCACACTGGAAATGCCTTCATTAGATTTATCAGGAATCCCATCAGCATTGATTGACTGATTTTCCATGGTATGGTTATAATGACCAATATCAACATTTGATACTGAACTTTTTTCGAGACAAGTATCATTCTCACTGTGCTGCTTTTTTTCAGAATCTTCCATAGCTTCCTGTGGACTGGGACTGGGGTTTTCTTTCGTTTCTCTAGACAGTGAATGAAAGTCCCTGTCAGATGATTTTTTATTTTTCTTTCTTCCATAGAATGTAGAGGCCTCAGGACTACTGCTGCTCGCACTGCTGCCACTATTTGCCCTATCACTTTGGCAGCTACAGTTTATCAGTGAGCACGTGCCACAATTCTGCTTATCCTTTCCCAGTTTTCTCTTAAGACGTTTGACCTCCATTGCAACTTCATTTGACATTCTAAATTCACCATCAGGCTTTTGTTCTGTCAATACCGGTGTTTGATAGCCGCTCAATCTGTGATATTCCGCATAGACATCGCCTACAAGCATCCATGCCTTAGTCCAAAATAAATAATTTGGAGGCAACCGTTGAGCAGAAACTTCATAGCTGAAGCATTTTGTGTTCTTGAAATAATTTGCCTCATCCAATACAAGATTTGCCTTTAGATCACCATCTTCAAGACTGAATGAACTATTGGACATGGATGAAATGAATTCATCACCATCAAGATGCTTAGGCATAGACCCGTAAACAAGACAAGCTAATTCCACAACTTTAAGAGTGCGATGAAGCTGCCCGTCATTCTTGTATGACTCTCCCAGTGCCAGATAAGATTCTCCAAGCAAAAGAACAAGTTTCCACAATTTATGATCCATTTTCGATTTTGGTAGCCACTCCCTAATGTCACAAACTTCAATACAGTCAACATCACCACACCGGCATAAAGAAAAGTCAACAGGTCTCTCCCAAATGGTATCTGCACTGTCAACATAACCATCTTGAGTGTACTGCAGCTGCCGGTTCCATCTAAGGGATTTTATAGCTTGTGATATGTGGTGTATAGCTGCCAGCTTAGAGGAGATTGCATCAGCAATTGTTTTTGATATCTGAGAGGTTCCAGCCTGACACATTACCAAGCTATCCAAAGAAGCACCTCCTTTTATAGCTGAAGATGCAGGACCAACATCAATATGACCTGGTTCCACTGAACTATTTGACATACAAGGAGATTCTGACTGTGGACATTCCAAAACATTATCTAAGGCTGCTGACTCACCCCTGCTAATCTCTGGCAATACATCATTTTGCTTTGATAGTGGATTCTCAAGGCTCAACTCTGGAGATTCAGCATCCAAGTCAGTAAGAGTAACTTCAGATTCAAGCAGAAATGATTCAGATGTCAATTCCAGCTCGTCGTAACATTTAAGGATGAGACGCGCAAACTGTTCATGAGCATATGCTCGGACAACCTAAAAGATCGGGAAAAAGAAATTGAGGCAAATTCTTACCAACAGAAGTAAACAATAAACTGATGTAAGAGTGATATGATAAATAAAAATACCAGGTGATCCTGCTCTCTGAGAAAGTCCAAGCATTTTCTGAGGAACTTCGCACATTTTACTCTATTACTAGGTACCTGCAAAGCATATATAATATTAACAATCAACAAAGCTGTATGGAAGCAAAGTAAGAGATACAATTCCCTAGTACCTTTGATAAGGACATTCTGTGAGCAACACGATAAAGGAGTGTGCCCAGAGAGAACAATGACTCTTTTCTCCCTTTGTTCATTAAAGAGGACATAGGACCACATGTAGATCTATGATGACCAGCTGTGTGTTTTTGAGGTAAGATAGACAGATCATATAGCTGTATAACATCTTCTTCAGCACCTTTGTACAGCTGAGAAAGCAAAGCTTCAGTGTCATGCACAAGAACTAGCATGATGGTTATTGCTAAAAAAGATTTGAGCTTTAAGTAAAAATACTCATGTGGTACAGATAAGAGACTAAAAGGTAGAATATGATAACTGAAGTAAATAAGTTCAGATGCCATACCCAATATGCACCAGGATCTTGCTTACAATTATCCTGAAGGAACCTCAGGACAGCCAGGCCATTTTGCTGGACAACCTGTGGATGAAATGCAGGTGTACCATCATCGGACACACCCTTAAGTAGAGATATATCATCATTTTTTAGAAGCTCATAACCTTGGACAACACCATTCTGATGATAACAGATGGCCAATTCTGGCACACTTGCCATTACATTGTCAAGCCAAGCTTCAAGCCAGTTCAATGGAGTAACCTATCAAACACACAGAGAGTAAAGACTAGAGAAAGAAATTGTGAAGCCATATTAAATAAAATTAAGCATACCTGTCTCGAAACATCCCAGAGGTGCAAGCTGACTGCAATATATTTCTCATTGCTAAATATAAGCAAGTCGCTACCCAAAAGCATATGGAAATTGTGAAATTGCCAAAAGCAAACCTTCCGAAATCCATTGTTTCCCACTCTCCTACTCTTCTCAGATTCTTGCACGTCACATCTGGGTTTTTCACCACCATGAGTGGTTTTCTTAATGGGATCTGATGCTTTAACTTTTTGCTTATTTTCCCTTGTACCCCAGTACAGGTTTTCACGTGTACCATGTGATGTTTTTCTACTTTTACTGACATTCTGATCCAGATACTGTGATGTGCTAAAACTAGATGACGAGGGTGGATCAAAGGAACCCTCCCTATGACCAATGGGTCCACGCAACATAGTGGATGCAGTTTGTTTCTCCTGTGATGGTTGATGACTTGGCGGGCAATCACAAGCCTCTGCTCTCACTGAGTGCATTGCAAAATTCAGAAAAATCGAAGGATCGGATCCTTTAGGATGGTTATTTTGTCTTCTGAATATCTTTTCGCCTTCATCAACATCAGGCCTGCAACACAATATAGAGCACTGCATTGGTAATAGCTACATTGGCATTATCTTTATTATGCAAGGAACAACTTACCCTGTGTTTAGAATGAGAGTATCTCCAATACGGTTAACAGCAATAGATACTTGTGCCTTGGAGTATGGTATTTTGAAAATTTGCTTCAAAACATCAGTTGGAGCAATCACATCTATTTCATCACCATATTCAGCTAGGCCTGACACAGCTAGTGCTTCACACTTCCTTGATAAGTTTTGGTTGACAAATCCACTTCCATATCGTAATCCTGAGAATATGAACACACATAACAATAAGAAATGCTGGATGGCTCAAACAGGCCAATAGCCACATGCACAATTTGAATGGTTTTGCGGAAACAGCAGCTTGTCGGGGGTGAGGCAGACAGGTGTCATGAGCATAGAATAGAAATTCCCCAAAGCTTGTATTTTCACTCGATAAATTTCATTGCTCTAAAATAAAGCTAGGTGTAAAAACAAGAATTAATACTCAGAGTCGTGCTTATATGCATCACCTTCCCAATACAAATTGCACAAATCTTGAAGCAAACGAAGGGGTAAGTAATCACCATCCACCTTCATTCATATTATAATATTTGTGTAACTTTCAAATAGTGATGCACAGAAGCACTTCCCTAATATTCATGACAAGACAAGCATGTAACCGTTTGTCAAGCGGTACTAAATGTACCAAAAGATTCAAAATCTTGGCTTGCTGATGAGCAAATATGCTGCAATATAAATTTACCTGGTCTTCCCATATAGATTTTTCACAGGAACTCATAAATACCAAACAAAATTTACATATGGGACTTTACATTTATAGGGAGTGACCATGAAATCACTTGGATAAAATAGACATCCAGATAATATGAGTGACATGTAAGGTAATCACTTAGTGTATGTTAAACAGTTACACATTTACAATCATATAAAGGTTGTACTACTATCTATACTTGTTTCAAAGTACAAGCTATTAAGAAGCCAATATAATTCTTTTGTTGATCAAAATATAATGACCAAGCCTCGAAAGAGAACACCTTCAGTACTCTTAGCATCCATTGGGGAAACCTTCTCTGGGAGGTTTGGAATCATGGGGAGTGTGTTGAGATCAGTCTCCAATGGCAGCATTTGATACCTTGGAGCTCCAGTCCTACATTAATTGTGATCACAAGAGCAAAATTAAAATAACAGTTCTCCTTAATAAGGCATTGACAGACTGGGCGAAATTCCATTGGATAAGAATTATGTGCAGCTTTGCACTTCTACTAGTCGAAGGCACATGCTTTGCTCATGTAACATTACAACATCATATTGTAGATTATAGTAGTTCACAACATGAGATTAAAGGGAGATGCATATAAAGGACATAAAAGGCAACATGCAACTCATTAATAAAGAATTTCTTGGTACGTGGGATGATTCTATATTAGCTTCTCAAACAACATGGGGAACCACCTCTTGGTGGGGTGATGGAAATTGTGGGTGTACAACTCCACCCACCAATGTTCAAATCCTGGTGCACACCTTTATGCACACACGAGTGCGCTTTCAGCAGGAATTTTGTGAGGTTGAGGATTTATTCCCAGCCCCCGTCTTTCTAGGCGTGTGCTAAGGAGGCACAATCGCGTGTGTGCGTCTGTCTTCCTTGTAAATAAATAAAAAAAAACTTCTCAAACTAAATAAATAAACTTCTCAAACAACACACAGTTTCTTTGTTATTAAGTTCCCTTGCAATAAAATCATATGGAAATCGCTATCTTCAACTTGATTGGATTACGTTTCGAATTTTTCAAAAATAATAATAATAATGGAAGATGGCAACTTTTAGTTTTAACAAAGCAATGCAGCAAAAAGACCAGCTTATTTTAGTTTTCATTACAGAGTTAAAATCTGTTAGATAAGAAATATTTCATCCCTCAATGGGTATTTTGCTAAAAGGTAAATATAATATCTGGTCAGTGCCTCAAATCTCCTTGCAAATGTTCGCAGGTGTGCTACATACACCAGTTCTACTTTCATGAAGCCATCCTCATTCCAGCAGGAGAGGGTTGGGATTTTGTACCAAGTGGCCTAGATTTGATTAATTCCAGCTTTCCAGGTTCGCTAGTGGGGTTGTTTTCTCCTAGTACATATACGCAAGTGCGGCTAACCATATATACACGAGCGCGGCTCAGTGAGGAAGTGTATCTCCTTGCTCAATGAGGTCACAGATTCATCCTCAATCTCTTTAATTTTATCTTATACAAGTGGAAGTGGGTGCACTTGCGTGTGGATGAATGTGCGCATGAATCCACTATTGTACTTTAAAGGGATTAATTATACTTTCCGAGTTCACATACGAAAGGATAATTTTCTCTGTCACCAGCTAGCCAAAGGAACAAATTTTTTTCAATAGTATCCTTGTTTCACAGCACAGGTGCTTAGTCACCTGCGGCATGGAGCATGGAAATGTGAAGGTTCCAGATTTTTCTAGTTATGTTTCTTGCCATCAGAAGCTGGCACAATTGGCTATTTTATTTGTTTCTTCGGCAGCAGGACTCTTCCTCGGGAGTGGGGAGCGAATCCGGCTTGTCTTGGCCATTCGATTATGTGAATCATGGTTTGATGGAGGGTAGATGTAAGCATGAAATAGCAAATCAACAGTGGACATTAATCATACATTATTTCAGGCAGGAAAACCAAAAGGAGATGGTTAATCCAAATTCAAAACTGATGCTTTGTATAGTAGCATAGATATCTCAACATGATTGTGACTACGTAATTGTTAGTCGTTACTGTACAAAAGATAAAACCAAAAAGGGGAGGTAGTAATATTATCCACCTGCATTCTAGGTTCCTACAGAAATAACTATATTCTGCTGGCTTGTAAGTTGTAACCACTAAATTAAGACACGCTGCATCCATCAGACCAATCTTCGCTAGCAGAAGCGCACATGGCATGCCTGTTATCCATTTCACTATAATCATTCCACCCCTAATCTCTCATAAGGATCAACCAATTGAAGAAGCGACGGACACCTTACCTCTCTCGGCTCAACTCTACTTCCTCTCCTCGGTCCTCCCTAACGAATCACAATCACAATCACAAACAATTCTAATTCCACAACCACCATGCAGAGAGCGCTCACTTCCATAGCATTCTAGCTAAAATTCCCCACCCCAAACCTTAAAATCCTAGCAATACATCCAAACTATTAAACCCTAAGCAGCAACCGCTCGTGATTCGGACCATACCACCTCCCTGGGACTGAGTCGACCAGGAACCACATCAGAACCCAACGAATCCCACAAGCATTAGATAGACGCCTAGACACACGTCACATCATTAAGCACGCGTTCAGAAGCGAGGTTTGGGGGGGGAGAGCTTACGGGGATGCGGCGGGGAGGAGGGCGGGGAGGGAGGCGGAGGAGTCGGTGGGGACGGGGAGGGAGCCCACGCGGAGGTAGCGTGCCGGCGGCGGCGCAGCGATCTCCAGCCGCCCCACGCACTGCAGCTCGCCCGACGCGTCCATCGCTGCCGTCCCTCTCGCCGGCGGCGTCGGCTCTTGGCGCTCTCTCCGGTCGTCGGAGGTGTTGTGTTTTGGGTGCTTAGCGGGTCGATGATTTCGCAAACAAACGCCCTCCGAGTCACTGGAGACTACTAGACGCTTCTCCCAGCTAAATAGGTCCGTTCGGGTTTGCCGAGCTCAAGCTCCTATCTTCTCTCCAGGAGGCCAATCACTCCGGGCTCCACAAAATTTTGAAACCGGAGCCAGAGAAGTAAACGTGTATCTATATAAACTACTAATCTACGAGGAAATATATGGTGAAAATACACACGATGAAAACATGAAAGTAGATAAATATAAACATTGAATCGAATTTGAATAGTTTAGATCCTAATCTATATCATATATAACGTCGAAGTATAGGGTAAAACTAGATATATAGTGAAAATATGAAAGTAGGTAAATATATGCGTTAGATCGAACTTATACTTAATTTCATGTTTTTACTGTATATCTACTTTCACCATATACTTCCTCAAATATAACTATATATTGATACTTGGGGCTCCCACTGCCACATGAGTCATGACGCTATCTACAATGCTTAGCTTTCTGACTTTTAATTTTAAACAATTTTTTTATTTATTTTTAAAGGAATATTTTTTAAAGTTTTTCCAAAGAAATATTTTTTAATTTTTGTAAAAGAAAATTAAGTTTATTTTTTAGGTATTCTCAAAAAAGATTTCCTCTTTATATTAAAATCTATGTTTATCACGATACTTCTCTTCACCCACAGCACGCGAGCCCATGAAGCACCTAGTAACTTACAGTTCTTGGGTATGTACGATAGCCACCTGCCAGCCCCACAACATCGTGTTTTTCCATGTAGTTTCTCCAGTGAAATGCTACACAGGCTCATATTTTATTACGCATCACATTTCACAAAAGGCGCATATCTCAGCTTCCGGTGCATGCGCGAGATCTCGGGTTCAAATCTCGTGAAAAACGATTTTTTGCACCAACTCCCCTGATTTAATTGAGCTTTTTAAATTATGTTTTAATTTTTTTGAAACTTTTTGAGAATGGTCCTCAAAGCATGCCTAACCTACCATAAAAAAAATCAAATTATGATCAAACTTGCGTGATTTTTAAAAATTCTAACAATCCTACTGATACACTTAAAACGACTTTTCTGATTTAATAGAGCTACTAAATTTGTAAATTCTTGAAAAAAATTTATAAGGGTCCTGAGATCATGCCTACGCTATCATAAAAAATTCAGAACGTGACCGAACTTTTGGAATTTTTAAAAATTCCAACAATGTTACTAATGCACTTAAAGAAACTTCACTGATTTAATTAAGCTACTAAATGCGTAAATCCTTTAAAATTTATGAGAGTGGTTCTGAGATCATTCCTAAGCTACCATAAAAAATTCGGATCATGATCAAAGTTTTGCAATTTTTAAAAATTTTGACGTTGATTGTAATGCATTTTAAGCAACTTCACTGATTTAATTGAGCTATTAAATTTGTAAATTTTTGAAAATTTGTGAGGAGAGTATTGAGAGTATACCTAAGCTAACATAAAAAAAATTCGGACCATGTTCAAACTTTGATAAATTTTAATAATTCTAACAATGTTACTAATGCATTTCAAGCTGTAAGTTCAAGCTCCATTTGGTTTTGGTGATTGGTTTAGATTAATGCTTAATCTTTGTTTAAAGACAAATCTAATCTTATTGAGACTAACATGTTTATTGAGTTACATTCAATAGTCTCATATCTGGATGGAAAATGGAAAACCCAAGGTATGTATGCATATTCATTCTAAGTATTAATTGCATACTTTGGATTCAAGTTTAAGTTTGAATTCTCCATTGCATTAACCACAAAATGTGCATTATGTTTCCCAATCCATATATTACATGGATGCACATATCTAGGGGGAGTTCACACTTGAACTTGATGTATCGATGTATTGATCTATTCTTCACTCCATATATTTAAAGGATCAATACATTGGAACATATCAATTTAAATGAATGTTTAAATTGAGTTCATTTGTCTTCTAATCATCAAAGAACATTTCATCATGCGTTGATGGTGTTCTTGTGATTGATTAAAGGCAAATGAAGAGTTCTTGGGTAATATGAAGCATTAGTTGCATCATGTACTCAAGACACATATAAGTTCATTTGATTGATTTAGGTTGTGCTCAATTGATGTAAGCGGTATCCATTATGTGTTAATGGAGTGCTTAGATGATTAAGACAACCATGCATCTTGGACTAACCATTTCTATAAGTGATGATTGAGCCAGGCTATGTCCAGAGATGAAAGAGATGAATAAGTTCATAGAGCTGTGTGACGATCTTGAAGATAAGATGATCGGAGATCATAAAGACTTCAAGAGACAGCCAGAGTGATTATCCCGGGGGTACAAGTTGATTGAAGAATCTTAAAGACCCCAAAGGGGATTGCTTGCGGCAGCTAAGGTATAACTAGATAGGCTAAAGATTTTCCTAGTTTTGTGTCTAGTTTTTTAGCGCCATACTATTAAGAGGGGTTGAGTTCTTCTTTAAAGCTTCATCGTGTGTTGGTGATCTCAATCCCGTAGTCACTCGAGCTCAAATCTTATTTGGATTTGGTTTTTGCATGGAGCTAACCATTTGGCATGTGTTGCAAATGGGTGAAGCTCGTGCTTGGATTTTGCATAAGTTCTATCTGGCATTCGTTGCAAATAGGTCAAGCTTGTGCTTGGAGTTTTCGCATTGAGCTTTGATTTGCATTCGTTGCAAATAGGATAAGCTAATGCGTTGGCTTTTTGCGTGAAGTTCATTTATTTGCATATGTTGCAATAGATGAAGCTTCATGCTTTGTTTTTGTTTTTCAAACAAAATCTTATTGCGTTTATTTGGTATTGCTTGGAGCTATATTTGCACGGGTTGCAAACGAAGAGAGCTCAAGCAAGTGTTTAGTGCATGGGGCTAGAGAATTGCAGGAGTTGCAATTAGAGAGCTCATGCACTCTGATTTGTCTTTGTTTGGTGTTTGCATGAGGCTATCAATTTGCTTGAGTTGCAAAAGGGAGATAGCTAATGCTTTGTGGTTTATCAGTTGCATGGAGCTAAAGAATTGCAGGAGTTGCAATTAGAGAGCTCATGCACTCTGATTTGATTTAGTTTGGTTTAGTGCATGGGGCTAGAAAATTGCAGGAGTTGCAATTAGAGAGCTCATGCACTCTGATTTGATTTGATTTGTTTATGGGTTTCGATCCTAAGTTCATGTGATACTTGCACCTTTGTGTTTGCAAGTCCGTTTGGTCATGGTTTGACCATCACATGGCTAGGAGGATCAAACTCACAGACTCGTTGGTTATTTTCTTAATGGTTTTTGCAAATACGTCTTTGAGTTGTTTGCGAAAAGTATTTCCGCAAAGTGTTTGTAGTTTGCTTGGGGCCAGGCTTTTTGCATTTGTTGCAAAAAGAGAATGCTCAAGCATATAGTGGTTTGATTGTTTATTTGCGAGTTCGTTGTGCGAATAAACGGGAGGTCTATGGGTTCCGGTCCTAAAAGCATGTGATACTTGCATCGTGTTTTGCAAGTCCGTTTGGTCGTGGTTTGACCATCACATGGCTAAGAGGATAAACCTTATAGACTCTGGGTTTTATTTGCTTAATACGTTCTTGCAAATATAATCTTTGAAAAGTTGCGAAAGGTGTTTTTCGCAAAGTATTTGGAGTTTGGTTGAATTCTTTGTGCATGGTTTAGTGGTGTTGCAAAAGTATTTTGCAACTTAGTGTGATCGTGGTTTGATCACCTCTTGGCTCAAAGAATTGTCGGTTTGAAGTTTTGGAGAAAAGTTTTTAGCGAAAAACTGGTTTTTCTCCTGTGGCCACTAAGGAGGTAGTAGGGCGATAATCTGTGAGGCCGGCGATCGCTTATGGGAGCGGTACTGCCGCTCAAGTCGGCACTACCGGCCCTAATACGTCGGTAGCTGTTTTCCAGAGAGCGGTGTGCTATGAAGTTCTGGCCGGCACTACCGCCAAGTGGGGCCGGTACTGCCGGTGGTGCGGCAGTACCGGGAGTTGAACTCCGGTAGTCTTTTGACAGAACAGGTGTTCTGTGGTTTGCCCTAAGGCCGGCGATGCATTGATGGGGCGTCTTTGCTGCTCAGCGGCACTACTCAATTTACTGCTTGGTAGTCTTTGGGAATATAGCCGTTAGCCGACCATTGGGTTGGGGGCGGCACTACCGGCCCTATGAGGGCGGTAGTGCCGACTTTGCTGATTTTTCGTGGGTTTTGCCCCCAACGGCTAGTTTTGGCTTGTGGGGCTATATAAGACCCCCTTGGGGGGCAAGGGCAAGTTGTTGCTACACTCTAAAGTGTTTATTGAGCTTGGTTTAGTTTGTGGGAAGGTTTTGATGGTTTTGCCTCTTCCAATTTGGTTTTGAGCTCAAGAGTGACCCTAATTGCATGAGTGGCAATTAGAGGGAGAGTGAGAGGATCCTAGTTGCATTGGTTGCACTAGGTGATCACCGGAATCACGGAGGTGTGATCGGTGAAGCTTGAGCGGGGTGCTCAACTCGTTACTCTTGGAGGTCGGTGCCTCCTAGACGGCGTCGGTGCGTCGTGCGCGGGAGCTCTTGAGGTTTGTGAGAAGCCCCGGCGAAAGTTTGTGAAGGTTGGTGCTTAGCCTACCCGGCGGGGTAAAAAGCAACCATAGTGGATTCGAGGTGAAGGCTCAAGTGAGTGGGCCGGTCCAAAGTGAGTTGGACTTCCTCAACGTGGAGTAGGAGGGTTTGCTCCGAACCACGGTAAAAAGTTTTGTGTCTCTTGCCCTTTTACATTCAAGCATTTACTTTAGTGCAATATTATCAATTGCTTGATTAACCTAGCAATTCTAGCTTAGAGACATAATTAGTTAGTGCACTAGTGAGCCTAGTTGATTTAGGCTTTAATTGTCAAAACCTTATTCTTCCGCTTGCGCATAATCTTTGTGTAGGTTTTGACATAGGGGTAATTAGAGGCGATCCTCGATTAGTAAGAAGAATTTTTAAAACGCCTATTCACCCCCCTCTAGGCGCATCCTCGACCCTACACAAGCAACTTCACTGATTTAATTGAGATACCGAATCATATTCGAAAATTTTGAATTCTATTTTTATTTTTTGAATATATTTCCTCTCTCTAAACTGTTGTTCACGGTAACATGTGGTATTTATGATGCACGGCGCCCTGGTCACTTCCGACGCCACGCGCCCTCGCGTGGGCTACAGAAACTACAGCGATCAGCCTTTTGTGACGCGTTCAATGGGTGTCCAGCCACCATCTAGCTCGTCCACTTCGCCCTCACTCTCTCGGCTTCTCCTCCCGATCCACGCTGACACGCTGTTGCACGACTCTCTCCTGATCCATCATTTCCCTCGATCCCAGCACGATCCCCATTCCCCTGCTGTCCCTGTTTTGCGCCGCTGCTATGACGGATTGACGGCCACTATGCCCCCTCCCTTATCCTTCGGCGCCGCGGCTTCCAGCCGACCCGGCGCCAACGTCTTCTCTCCTACGCGTCAACTCCACAGTCATTGCCATGCTGGGCGTTGCCTCTGCAAACCCACGCTGCCATCGTCGTGTGCTTTGCACTGCCACACCTCAATGCCACAATCGCGATCGTGTCGGCTGTTGCCCTTACCGTTCTCAGCGCCGAGCCCTTCCTCCTCGGTGCCTCCGTAGGCCTCCCAGCCGCCCTACTAGTGCCTCCCTCAGGCCTCACCGTCGCCCTGTTGATTCCTCCATTAGGCCTCCCCGACACCCTGCTGCGCTTTAGCTCCACTGTCGCTCCCACGATGGCCGTCGCACGGTATATTTTTCTTCCTCCTTCTAGGCACTGATGTGTTACTACTGGATTGTTTATCCTAATGTCTGATAATTATATAGATCCCATCCTACGGGTGCCATTTTGCGAGTCCTGATTACCTCCCATCCTGGTCAGGGTTCACAAAACCGGTTTTTGACCGTATCGAGCCAGTTCGAAACCCTAAACCGATCGAAAACTGGTTTAATTAAAAAAAAATCAAAAAATTTGAAAAATTTATGCAATGTAAACCAGTCGAAAACCGGTGAAAACCGTACAGTTTTTGACAAAAAATGATGAAAACCGCTCCAAAAACCGGTCGCCCAAAAGATTAAACTCACCGATCGGTCTTTTTGAGAAAATCGATGGGTTTTCGAGAAAACTCGGTTTCGAAACTCTTTGGTTTCTGACTATTTTCATTTGATTTTCGTGATAAACCGGTACCGCCGAGACCTCGATTTTCAATTCGAAAACGGTTTGGTTAACCTTGATCCTAACCTTTCCAATATCAACTTTATTATCACTAGAAGAGTTGCAGCTCACCCAAGCCTCCACATCATTCCCCATCATTTTGTAAAAAAGTTCATCTGTTTTCTTTAAATTACAGATAGGTCCCTATAAATTACAAAAAAGTCCTTCATGATTTTTTTTTAAAAATTCCTCAATCTTGTGAGGGTAAAAAAACGCATTTTTCAAAATAAACTTTGTGTTCTTCCGAGTAGCATTTAGGTCCCTCGTTCGTTTCTTTACCAAAAGAAAAAATTCCCGTTAAATACACATCTCAAACGATCCATTTTCTAATTTTTTTAGAGTAGCGCTCAGGTCAAAAAAAAATAACAAACAGGTCCCCGTCCCTTACGTCCAGGTCCTTTCTTTGTTTTTTCTGGAAAAAATATTTTCGTCAACAGAAATATATGTACAGCTCTATCTCTAGATTTTTTTGGCAACTCAATCTCTAATATTTTTCGAAACATGTATTATTACTCGGTGAACGCATAGAGTGTTAAACTTGACAAAAGAAGGTTGATATCTCTAATATTTTCGTCAACAGAAATATGTGTACATCTCTATCTCTAGATTTTTTTTGGCAACTCAATCTCTAATATTTTCGAAACATGTATTATTACTCGGTGAACGCATAGAGTGTTAAACTCGACAAAAGAAGGTTGACATCTCTAATATTTTCAAAACATATATTATTACCCGGTTAACACATAGAGTGTTAAACTCGACAAAAGAAGGTTGACCGGGTAATAATAGAGTGTTAACCAAATTCGTCAAAAGAAATATGTGTACAACTCTATTTCTATATATTTTTTTGTAACTCAATCTCTAATATTTTCCGGAATAAGAAATATGTGTACAGCTGTATCTCTAGAGTTTTTTTTTTTGCAACTCGATCTATAATATTTTTCCAAACATGTATTATTACCCGGTGAACGTATAGAGTGTTAAACTCGGCAAAAGAAGATCCTTTCTCCGTTTTTTCCGAGAAAAAATAGATTCGCCAAAAGAAAATGTGCACAACTCTATCTCTATAATTTTTTTGTCAACTCGAAATCTAATATTTTTCGGAACATGTATTCTTCTTCTTTTTTTTTTTTCAAAAAGACCCGTTGTTATGCTAATTCGTCAACGGTTCCTACCTAACATATTTTTTCAAAAAAATTATCAAGAGAATAAAAAAACGCTTAGATCCTCCTACTTTTTTTTAGAAAAAAACTGAGTCAAACTTCGTATAAGCTCTACAGTTTGCCCATAGCATTAAGCTTGTAAGTTTTAAATTAAGGCCAATCAGTGCTTCCATTACCATTTACTTATATTACTTGGGTATTTTTATTTCTAGGCATACTTCCATTGGTAGTTTGCCAACAAAACTGAACATCACACCATGCCCCTTTTATTTAATGTAGAAATTATATGAGTACACTGGAAAGTGAAATTCTCATTCCATTACAAGATAGCCCAGAATGATGCTACGCAGCCCAACCACCAGTAATAACAACAACAAGAAGTCTCCTTGATGTTTATCGGTCTCACACCTTACAAGCTCCTAGATGTCGAGGCAACAAACATTTCACAACGAATTCAATAAATTGATCATGATAGTTGCAGATATCATAATTCAGCAGACCAATTCTTTTAGAGAGGACCCTATCTAAAGTCCGATGGAAAAGATTAGCTCCTTCCTTAGTAGAGAATGTTTTTACATAAAGATAATATACTGTCAGTACTGTTTGCCCATTACATACAGAGAGGTGCTTCTATGCTTTCGTTTTGAAAATTGTATAAATATTAAAGCATAAATAAAGGGTAGAGGGTGATTACTTACCCTTTCGTTTATTTCAAGATTTATGCAACTTGTATTCGGTGGAAAAGCATAGAAGCATTGCTCATACATTAAACTCGTAGGCTTCAAATAACACAGGCTATGTTATTTACCTCTTTTAAGAGCCTAACATGGAAGAGACCTTTACCTAAAAACTGCATTTCAAATTTCAATAACTCAGCTGAGAAAGTTCCTCCTGCTGTTTATTGTACAGAACTGCAGTCCACTAGAGTGCTTGTCAGCTGCTTAAAGGAATGCCTCAGCTATGCAGAGATATCGAGGTTGGTAATAAAATCCAAACTTCCTTATACTACATCTGTTGGTTCATGCTATGATATTTTCAAATTGCAATGGGATTGCATGATTTCTTAGCTCATTGATATTACCAAGGCTATAAACTGCTATTAAATAATTGCCCATTTGAGTGCATCAGTTGTATTTGTAAAAAATTGCCGAGTCCAATTCCTTGCTTGTATCGGTTGTATTTGTTCATAATGGAGCGTATATGCAATCAGGTTTTTGATGCTAAATCTTCTTCTTCATAATGGACTCTTCCAACGGACTTAACACGTTTAGCAATGCTTCATGACGCTGTGACAATCTAGAAATTTATTCTACAATTGAATATTTAATCTATTTCACATATGTACATAATGCTATTGCATTTGTATTTAAAACCCTCAATTCATATATGCGATTAACTTTTACGCCCACTGCAACACACGGGTTCCAACTAGTTTGTATAAGAAGATTAGAAGGAACCAAGCTTCAGGAACTGGAAGGAGGGACTTTTAGCGGCCATAATAGCGGTAGCGACACTTAGACGCTACCGTAATGGCGTAGCAGGTTAAACTAGGATTGGAATGTGCTTCCATTTGCGTAATACGAGTTAATGCACAAGGAGTGAGAAGTACATACTTCTGGTAGTATGGAAGCATTTTCATATATATATATATATATATATATATATATATATATATATATATATATATAAAAGGTGATATTGCAGCGGTAACGGATGATATAGCGGTTATATAGCTGCCAATAAAACTAAAAATTATCACTATTATTTGGATGATGTCAACCATCCGCTACACCGGAGTCAGTCCGCTATCTGCTATTTAAAACCGACGAGCTGAAACCCACTATGCCAAACACACAATTTGGAGGCTGTTTGTTCTATTGGAGTCCACCTCAGGGGCAACAAAGCTTGAACTTGACCAAACAAGTAGTAAAAATAAGTTTTCAAACCTGGTTTTTTTTTTTTTTTTCCGATTCTGACAGTTTAAGTCACGACCTGATTCATTTCGTTAATGCTCTAGATATCTATAGTTAGTGGTGTCGCATGGCATTTTGCTGATTAAATCAGTGGGCAAAATGCTGAAATTAAGCTCTCCGTATGTGATGGCATAGATCCCTCAAACGTCTTTTTTTTTTTTGCACGTGGCGCCCATTCTTGCACAGATTACCCCGCACTCCTGCAGTAAAGTTTTTGCACTTAAGCAATTAAGACTCTATTTAGCAAAGCTCCAGATCCAAGCTCCAGGCTCTCTTCAAGGATGGCTTGGAAAATGGCATGTTTGGATATTTGGAGGTCTATTTAGGCCTGTAGCAATCCCAAAGGGGTGTGCTATGTGCGTCTCTATTGAAGAGGCCGAAGGGGTTCATCCCTATATAGAGAGACCGTTCTCGCGTCATTGCGTGTGCTATATGCGAAGGAGAGGTTTCTCTTATGGTTGATATACAGGCAGGGAATTCAGGCTATGGTTAGGAATCTACTCAATATAAAGACCTAAATCAAATGCAGGCTGCACTGTTCAGGGCTTGTACAGGCCTGATTTTCCAGGCCATCATTGGGTTCAATCTTAGAGCTGAACCTTGTAGACTGAAATAAAGTGACTTAAATTTATAATTTTATTCTAAAATATAAACAAGATGATTCACCTAAACACTTTTAATATACCCACAGTTCCAGCTTCATAAATCTGGTGAAGCTAGAAATACCCAACTCCACCAACTCTACGAATTTGATGGAGAGCTAGAACTCTGCCAAACACCCCACCCCATAAGTTCTGAGCATTGGACGATATACTGCTATAACCGGACCTGAAATATGAGAAGGTTATTGGATTCAGAAGAATGCTGTAGTATACTCCTAGAAGAGAAGTTGTTGCTGTCCCTAATGAAACGTCATTTTACCCGGAGGTCATTAGGTCAAGCGTCCGGTGAGGCTGCCTGTCCACGATAAAACCATGACCGTGCGTCAAACGTTGCGATGCACGCCAATTGTTGCTTTTGGTTCACACAATGTCACATTGAGATCTTTGATATCCCTTCTTTTTGTACAAAACTTGCATTCCTTGTACAAGAACTAACAAACACAGCAAACTCCTTTTTTACAATAAAATCTCCCTTTCTTTTTCACTTCATATCATACATAAGTTAGCCATGAGGCCCATGACCCAACCATCTCTATCTATTGGTACCTTCAAATTGGCACCCTCTGACAGTTCGTCTCACGCAGGCACCATTTGCTGCAGGCACATGCCAACTCAGTTCAGCAGATTTCTTGTATCTTAAAGCGATCTGGATTTTAAAGATCACAGCGCAATTTTCATGTCTTGGCACCAATTAGGCGATTAATCTTGATTCCTCACTGTTTTTTTAGATTGTCGACTCTATCAATCACATCCAGAGCTTTTGTCCTATCGATTTCGAAGTCAATGATAGGGAGCAGCCTCCTGGTTGATAGCCACTCTTTCCTGTTGCCACAGCTTGGTGAATGGCTGTTACTTTTGCTCAATCTGCTTTGCTTGTTATGTCTTGACTTAGTGTCAAACTCTTGGCTTTTGCTTATACCAGGGATGAATTTCTTGTACTTGACATCCCTTAGCATATCTTGATCTTCTTGTGTCAGAAGAGGTGATGAATTGCTGGCTTTGTTTGGAGACAATGTGATAGTGTGGCCCGTGATGGGAGACTGTTCACCATTAGTGGCTTTGGATTGACTGATAAGATGATGAAGCCACACAACAAGCTCAAGGATATGTGCTTCGGTCTTGTCCTTGTCAGCATGGTGCAGTGTCTCAATTCGGGTGAGGTCCACCTGCCCTGTTGGCTTGCAGTTCACATCTGACCTGCACAAGACAAAAAAGATCATGACCTCGAAATTCTAGTGTTACCATTTTCTGTTCAAATTGAATGAAGTTAGATAGACAACAACCCTGTATTTGCCCACTCTCCAACCCATCCAAAACCATGGTGAGCCCTGGTATGGACAGATGATCACAGATTCAGTATAAAAAAAGGAAAGTCTGTACTTGATTGAGTGCTACGAGAATTACTTGGTGGTGTTATTTGCAATCGGAACAAGCCACCGCGATGTCTTCTCCATTTCAGCCTTGATTTGAGAAATAGTAAGCTGCACCAATCCAGTACAAGATTACATCAATTTTACAGTTGCATGTAATAACAATAGCATCATGTTGCCTATTACAGTCTTACTCCGTTCTCTACTCATGAAGTCATTATCACTCTATAGCACATGTATGTTGGTTACCATCCTGCATACCTCTTCCTTGACTCCAAATGAATGTAGCTTATAACGGAGAGCAGATTTTATGGTAGGTGGCAAATTTTGGTATAACGAATCCCTTGTGTTTGGAGGAATAGAACTTGATCGAGAAACCTGCCAATCAACCAACCCTTGTTAGACTACCAGAAGAAAAATAACAAGTTGAAGTGTTTGTTTGTACAACAACAAAATCAAGCTGCATAGGCATGCAAATGCACTAATATCCTGTGAGTGTAACATCATACGGATCCTTTCTCGTAAAAAAAGGTTGCATTTATTAATTAAATCATGGGCAGTTTAGGGTTTATGGGGGAAATCCATGCATTTTTCTATATCAGCAAACAGTTCTCGTGCATGTGCAGTGGAGCTTGTGAACTTACAAGAGTATCGATCTGACTGATGATATTGGCATAATGCAGAGCAAGGCCTGCTGGACCCAATCTATTACGTCGTTTTGTAGGTTCTTGTGATTCTTCATTGTCTATAGATTGATAGGAGCAAAAGCTTTAATCAATGCAAAATAAAAATAATGGTGAACAAAGCATCATAGTATTCAGCACAGGACCATAATCTTTCTAGACCTTGAATATGATAATATTTCCATTAGATGCAAATTACAGAACCAAATAGAAAGTTTAAACTTGTTCACGCATGCATGTTATTGTGAGTTTATTTTGCAGAGAGCATAGCTGTAGCTAAAAAGGAGGTCAGATCTCAAATTGGAATAAATCATGGCATTCTGTCAATGATTAATTAAATCACAATGTTACATAACATGTATTCACTGCCAAACTGTCTTATGCATAAATTAGTTGACTTGTAATAAGAAACAAATAATAAGCAATTTTCAATCACTATTATCGTTTACATTGAATGTGTGTTCCATGCAATACGAGTGATCAATAATGATGTCAAGTGGGTAATGACTGTTCAATTTCTGTCACAAATATACGAGGAATCATCTGAACATTTAACCAGTTAATAATGACATTTTTCTATGGTTTTTAGA
The DNA here is from genome assembly GCA_036346355.1 of Rhipidocladum racemiflorum. Taxonomy (NCBI): domain Eukaryota; kingdom Viridiplantae; phylum Streptophyta; class Magnoliopsida; order Poales; family Poaceae; genus Rhipidocladum; species Rhipidocladum racemiflorum. Next base: position 19,991,451 of record CM070570.1, on the reverse strand, counting down.
CTGGCTTTACGCAATAGAGAAGTATGGTACAAGTGATGACTCAACCAAGGCATGCAAATGCATTCTTGTATTGATTAAAACATCTACATGAAGTACACATCAGAATAAATATTTCATACAGCCAAACAAATGTATGATAAGGCCTGCTAAATCCCAGGGATGAGGGGGCAAACTTGGAAGTGTTAAGGACCTGAGCTGAGCTGATTTGCTTATCCAAAAGCAGCACTTTCCAACTAAACCTACAGGGCTGTGATGCTTATCATAAGGTAATTAGAGTGGGGAGGTGAAACTGAATTTATGATACATTAGTAAACGGAAGTAATTTGCATTAGGTAGCTCACACTTTATCTCATCGGTAAAACAATTAAGAAATGACAAACTAGCCAACCACTCAATTTGTCTAAAAGGGATATAATTTTTATACAAGATGATAATCACATAGCTTATTACCTGAGCGCCTAAAGGCATTATGGATCTCCAAATGTAAGAAGTGCACAATGTCTACAAGCTTTTCCATAACCTAGGAAGAAAATACTATTTCTCAAATTAGTAGAACAGGATTGCGCAAGCAAATTCTAGTGTAAGATAACTCCGAAGGATCGAGCGAGAGAGCATGCTTTCCTAGAGCTAAGTGTTGCTGATAGCACAGAATTATAATCAAACTAAATACCAACCTCTTCCAAATTCTTGGACCAGAGAGACTTTTTCTTCAAACTTTTAATATGCTTGCGTTGGCTTTTCACTTCCTGCTTTAGAATGTGCAGGTTATCACCTACAAATAAAACAGAACCACATTAAGCATCATTATCAAATGGAGTCAACAAAACAGTGCAAAAAACTCTACTCATGAACGAGTAAATATTAAGATCAACTCTAAGGAACTGGTAGGTACCAGGGACAAGTGCATTAAAAATATAGTGCTTACATGCAATGTGAATATGTGACACTAAAAGAAAAGGAAAAAAGGATTACACTGGTAACAACAGAAGAAATGACATCGCTAAATATTAAACTTGATCCAGATAGTAGCAGTAGTTCTGCACTTGTGCTACATTTTCAAAGATGAAAATATGTACTGGAAGTTGGAGTTCCGTTGCCTAGGGATTATTCCTATTCACAACTCATGTTCTCTATGTCTGGACTCTGGACTACTAAGTAGTTTAACAAGCAGCACACCACAAACAAATACAGGCTGTGGTGTTGAACTGTTGGTTCACTGAACTCTAATTCTGAAACAAGTGATGGGCAATGAAAAAAGTTTTGGCTACTTTGACTTTGTTAGGTGCAGTCATGCAGTCAGCTCAACCATGGCATTAGCCCCTGGATATGTTGGTCAAAATACACTAGCTACTGCTCACCTAATGATAGTTTAATTAGACACATGGGACAGTGATAGATGACAACATAAGCAAGAGACCTTGACTCTGTTAATCTAATGCATTGAACTGTCAATGTCAAAATAAAATTCCTAATAATGGAAATAAAATTTAATGTCTGTGATTAATGGCATCAAGCATGTCTCCTAAAACAATGATCCTAGACAAGTAGATAGCCTGAGGCTTATGCTCATTCTAAACTTTTCAGATGACCTGAAAAAGAACCAGAAGCAGCACGGCAGCACCCATTTCAGACACAAGTGTTCTTCATCCAAACCAGGAGTTTAACATATCAAGGGATTCTTACAGATGATTCTCATGTATTGTCACACAAAATGAACTAACCTCTTTGGACTACACTTGAACCATCCTCTTCCTGCTGTTTACGTTGATAATCTTGTTCATGTCTATCCAGGGCATGCATTTCATGGTATAGTTCCTGAAAAGAAAAACAAAGAAACGAAATTAAAGTCCATTCGAACAACAGGTGCGAAAAGAAGAAAACTGATAAATGCCAGGAGAGTGAAAGTTAAGATCCAGATAAAATTGTATACTTCATGGCTACTGGCAGCTGAATATAAGATGAAATTGCAAATAACTCTAGGTATATTGTCAACGGTTTCACAAAACCACAGGGTTAGCCTAAACTTTCACATAACGACACATATATTGAACATCTGTTGCAGCTTGCCCCAACGAACTCGTTAGGCTCTGCAGGTTGACCCACCTTGCTGACTCCTTGAGGCTGCCACGCAGGCATGCTGATATGGTTAGGTGGATGTGTGGTATAATTTGAGGGAGCACACAGAAAGGGTAACGACGGCACTTGCCACTGCGTCGCGTAAGGTCCCTGCGCACACCTCCAAGAGGACTGCGGCTGCGGCAAGACATTCACTAGCGGGCAGTGGGCAGCGCTGGGTTGGAGGATGATGGCGATAGCAAGGGCGGAGTTTTGTGTGGGGCTCTAATGGCTAGGGTTTAGAGTCAAATTGATCTTGTTTTTGGTGGAATGTGTTGGCTTGGATTGGTTTGGGAGGAATCCAATTTGTTGATTTATCAGGTTTCAGCTAAGATGCGCAACCGCCACAGTTTAGGGTTTTTTTGGAGTGTCTAGGAAGAATATGAGTGTTTTCTTCCTAACTAGCACTCAAATTTTGAGCTTTAGATCTAGATCGAATTGATGAAACCAATTTGCCTCCTCTCCTTCCATTCGAGTACTATTTTATCAATTTTTTAGGTATTGGATGTGTATCTGGCTGTGTCCACTAGTTTGCTATTTAGTTATTAGCATGTGATGTGATACATTGAGGAATGCTCCAATACATGTTATTTTTTCTGCATTGCCTTTTTACATCAATTATATACTAGTTTTACACAAATTACATTTTGTAAAAAATGATGTGATAATTTGTAAAAAAAGAGGAACATCATTATTTTTTACATGGCCTTTTTACATCAATTATATAGTAGTTTTACACAAATTAATTATATAAAAATGATGTGACAATTTGTAAAAAAGGAACATTATTATTTCCTCTATGGCCTTTCTACATCAATTATATACTAGTTTTACACAAATTAAATTGTGTAAAAAATAATGTGACAATTTGTTAAAAAAAAGGAACAAAACAAACTATAAGGAACACAACAAACAAAAGCTTTACAAAAAAAATTCTACTTTTTCATTTATGTTTTAGCTCTCAACGATCATAAACAAATTGATTATTCCCTTATCATATTGTTCACCCCGAGAAAAACTGGCAAAATGATAAAGCACAACATGGATCACAAAGCAATATCTGATAGACAAAAAAAAGTTGAGTGCTTACAAACAAAAAAAACACTCGAGTGCTATTTAGCAATTCCTTTTTTTTGGAGATGCCGCCACAATTTAGTTGGTTTGTAAGATCTATAGCATTGCCTTGACATTCCAATTGCAGGATTAGCTACTTGAGTTGCTGCATAATTACGAGTATGATCCTGATTTCATGGGCACTGAGTAATATCTACAAGCTGAATGATACCACTACTAGTCTAGTGTTCACCAAGGCGCTAGGTGCCAGTACGGCGGTAGACCGGCGCCTAACGCCTAGCCCGCCTACGTGGCCGACTAGCACACAACATGAAGCAATGAGATAGCAAGATAAGAGGGGAAGTGTAGAAGAAAATGAGAAGAAAAAAAAGAAACGAAAAGGTGCAACCTACCTCAGCCCAGTTCAGCTCACCAGGCCCAGCACCGCTGCTGCCATGCATGTGAGGAGGCAAGTAAGGGTTTCCTCATGCACAACACTACCGCTGCCTCAAGCCGTCAACTTCGACTGAATCGACTCCCATCCCGATCTTGACCTCCATCAACTGCCCTGCTCCCTCTCAGTCTCTTCTTCTCTCCTCTCTCACATCCTATCGCCAGTGTAGGTTGCGTGGAGCAGGGGTCGATGTTGGCGGTGAGGAAGCTAAATCCAGCAGTCACGGCGTCGATTCGACCGGCAGCGACGTTGATTGGTGGCGCCGATTTGGGCTACCCTCGACCTCGCTAGTCGCTGCTTGCAGCTGCCCCGCCTTGCGCCGCCTTGGACTGCCGTTGACGACTTAGGCGGGTCCAGTGCCTAGCCCACCGATTAGCACCAAATCGCGACGATGAGGCTGCACCTAGCGCCTAGACGCTGCCTAGGGGAACACTGTACTAGTCTGAAGAGGTCTTTAGAAGAGTTGCAGAAGAATTGGATGCTGATGCACTCAAGGAAGATGTACATTGAGGATGAGACCTTGTGGAATTGAATGCTACACTCGCTGCTGCTTTGTATCGCTCCTTGCAACTAGCGATCGCACGGCAACCTCTTTCCTTTGTCGTGTTTCACGTCATAGGGGCTTCGAGTCGTATCGAGGAGCAAAGCTGCGGTCGAACTGATCGCATCTCCCAAAAGGTGGGGTTTTAAACCCCATTGAGCTAATGTGACATCCCTTGGCCACATCAGTGTCATGACATGGCCGAGCGCACAACCTAGCAAAGCAAAATGGTGTACCTGCAGCTGGACCCTCCTTGTTTCCTACCCATCCGAATTGAGCTTGACGGGTATGTTGGGGTAAGCTGCAACAAATGTTCAATATATGTGTGGCTATGTGAAAGTTGGGGCTAACCCTGTGGTTTTTTAAAAATCAATAGTGCAATATACCTGGGGTTAGCTGCAATTTCCTCTTAATATTATATACTCCATTGCTCACAAAATTGAGCACGAAACAATTTTGGTCAGGAATTGCTGAAAATGGAGTCTCGATGATTCTCTAGTCCTCTTAAGGCTCCTCTGACACCTCTATGTATTCATAGAATACACAACTTAACATTTGTCAAGAGCAGATTTGGCCTTAATGATGCTGTGGTCTGCTAAACTATAATTATAGACCTAGTAGATAAATAGCATTACGGGGCACTGCTTAGAAGGAAAATAAACATTACTTACAGCTGTACATTGAACACAAGTCACCAATTGCTGCATCACTGGTTCTGCCTCTTCTTTCAGGTGATGTTGAGGAGTCCGTTCTGACGCCAACCTGAAAGAGTTTGATGCGGGAAAGTGCTAAATTAATACCACAAAATCATTGCATTTATCAAATGTAGGGACCAAAAATGAACTGAACTTGTCAAAGTAGCGATCCAAATTGTGCCACTGAGGATCCTTGCAACGATTTCCAAAGCGAACAACTTCTGTAGAGAACACTTTAAGCTCTTCCCTGTTGGAAACAAGCAGAACTTCAATAAGGACAGATAGTACAACATGCTAAATACAACTTTCTTGCCATACAATTGGTTGAGCATATTTATAGCAAAAATAAATAAACCATTTGGCCAAATGTTGTAAGTTGTAAAAGCAGCAGAGACTCAACAATAACCTTTTGTCAGCAGCAGCAATCTTGAGTAATTCATCCATATCTTTGGATATAAGATTTTGAACACCTTCTGAGTGAAGCACCACTTCTTTCAAATGCTTTATGCTCTCTTTTGAAAGAGCCCGCATCAGATCACAACCTTTGACTATGGTATTGGCAACCTCAAATGCTAAAATTGATATTTTGTCACCCTTTGCTGTAGTGCCTGATCCAAAACCACTAGTTATATTCAAACTTGTCATGCTACTACCAAGTGTGTCTAGCACTTCCACTGCTTTCCCAAGCCCGGCAGTACTAGCTCTACCCAAAATTGAGCTTACTTCCGAAACCTGTTTCAACATGGCAAGCAAACATTAAAAATGACATAGGGTCTAACAATCTGGAAGATTCGAGCAACAAAGATCAAGGATAAATTGTGGCTGGAAAAGAGATATCTTTAGCAAGGACAAAAGTTCATAAAGATTTACATCATTCCTAGGTGTAGCATGACAATTCATCTATGGGCTTGGAAGTGCTCAAATCAAAATATATGCGGTAATGAGCACGTGATGAGATCCAACAAGCTGAGGATATTAGACATTCCTCGTGATGAAGAAGCCAACTTCCAGTTTTTCTTTCTGTGGTAGGTTGTAGTTAAGCAACACATAATGTAGGCACTTTAGTAATTTAGTTAGCTGTAGTGCAAATTAGACTACCGAATCATGGCTTCATGGCACTCAGACAGCTATAAACAACAACAAGTGTACAGCAAGCAGTATCAAATTTCCTAGAGTCCATGGCGATCGATTCAAAACTGACAGATCATCAAAAGGAAACATTCAAACCAAACAGCTGAGCAGCAAAACCTACAAAAATATACTTGGCAAAAATTATAGGCGTGCAGGTAAATGCAGCATCCAACTTGAAGGATGTGCACTACCAAATGGCAAATGCTCTACCTCTATAAAGGAAAATATTTTGAGAGGGCTATGCTGGGTTCATTAAAGGAGACCTAGGCAGGATAGGGTCACCAGTGAACAACACATCCCTAGTTGTTGATCATTCAAAGTGAAGTAACAAACTTAAACTTTCTGCAATGATGCTAGTAGATCATCAGTTAATCAAAGGAATCCTCAAACAATAATGCTAGAGAGATAGTTTTGCAATTACTATGCACATAGTATGCTAATATCTCAGCAGCAGTAACAGCAAGAACAAAATGCACTGATATTAAACAAATAGCAAATCGTTTCCGAACAGATGAGACTAGTAGCCGACAAATGATGAATTAAGCTGCATTGCGCTCAAATTCAACGCAGTGTAAGGAGTACTAGAAACATGAGCAGAGCACTTGCCTTGGCAGCACCGGCTTTCGCCATACCCATCCCAGACTTCTGGGATGGCAACCGTGCCAGCTGCGGCACACCATCCCATGGCACCGCCCCAGCGTCAATGGCAACTCCAGAGACCGCAGTTTCCAGGACCGAGACAGGCCGTTGTTGCTGCTGATGCTGCTGATCGTGCATCCTCTTGGCAGCAGCCTCCCCCAGGGCCGTCTTCCTCTCGTCCTTCACCGCGCCACGCTCATGGCGATCGACCACCCGGTCGGGGCCGAGCGTGGTGTCGCTGGGCGACTTGTCCACTGCCGATCCCTTGGAGCAAAGGCCCCCCATTCCCTTCGCCCCTCCCGAACAAGGCAAACCCTGAACCCCCCACCCGGTGGCCCTCACCTCCCACGCGCCCAAACACTCCAACCTCCGATCCCCACGCCACCTCCTCCCATCCCACCAAGCCGATCCACGCGGAGACGAATCAGCTCGGAACGACCGCCCGCGCCCGCAGCACGAACCCGGCGGCTCGCTCCAACCGGCCAACAGCGGAGAGAGCACCGGCGGCGATTGGATCAGCGAATTGGGCACCAAGGCGGGATCTCCACGAGGGGAATTGGCGGATTTGTCGAGGAGAGGAGGCGACGGGTGGGTGGTCTTCGGTGTTTGTTTCTCTTGTGGAGTATAACGGGACGGGAGCTGCCGTTGCCAAGAGCGTCCGGCATTTGATCATTTGCCCTGAAGTTGATGGGCATTTGATCGTTCTTTGAGATTGATAGACGTTTGATTATTTCGCTTTACGTGTCTCAATCGACATGTAGCTAGACCCGCATGTCAATGAGACATCGTAGGGCAAATGATCAAATACTCATCAACTTTGGGCAAATGATCAAATGCACATCAACTTCAGGGCAAATGATCAAATTTTCCCTCCACCACCACTCCACCAGCAGCAGCAGGGTCCGGCCGGGGGTCGCGGGCTAGCTGGGCAGGCGCTACTGCCACGCGCAGGCGCACGCACGGCGGACGCCGCTCGTAACGCTGTCACTCACAGGCTCACAGCGCCCGTGTCGCCGTCCGTGTGTATACGCAACAGATGTTAACAACGGTAGTCGTATCATCTCTCCTAAACATGTTTCTATACTTTTTTTTTCTTTTTAATATGAGTTATATGCATCTTGAAACAAATAAAGATATAAATAATTATCATCTATTTTTTATTCGTGCTTTAATATTTATACAGTTTAAAAAAACAAAGCATAAAAGTTTCTCTCTTAGATTTTTTTTCTTTTACCTTATTAGTGCATTTAATAGTATCTTCTGCGGATGTGAATTCGATATATAAATTATATTGCCGTTCGTATAGAGAGTGTTGCCTTTTACGATAGGTCTCTACGTGTCACGGCCTTGTGAAAAATCTGCGTAAATAAATTGTTCGCATCCTCGGCAGGTCTCCTTGACTCAAATCTCATTCTTAATAAAAAAGAATCTGTACAGGTAAATTTATGCGAGGTACTCTTAATAAAAAGAAATTTTGCGAGGTACTTTAACAGAAAAATGATCATGCTTTGTATGAAAAACAGTGCGGCACTGTGTTTTCAATATTAATCAAATTTGTAGTCGTAAGGAAAGTACCCTACATTATCACTTTTCACGTTGTAAGGTGAATATGTGATTGTTTTTTGTGGATATACCACGAAGATTAATGTTTGTTGTTGGATAGGTCGGTACTATATGTATGTATGTATGTATGTATGTATGTATGTATGTATGTATGTATGTATGTATGTATGTATGTATGTATGTGTGCGTGATGGTGGAATGGGGCACCATGATTTCAAATACGTAAATTCACGTTAATTTCGGGTATTTTTTTTTAAATTTCAGTTTAGGGTATATATCCATCTATTACAATTCACATTAAACACATAACTTTGAAAAATATACTCGAATTTGAAGATTTGAACGAATTTAGATTACATGCTTTGCTGATTTATATATAATCAAACTACCATAAAAAAAGAAAAGGCACCATGATCTAAAATGGGTATTTTTCCTATGTATTTGCATGCGAAGATTTTTGAAATTTTAGTATGTTAAGTTTAACTAGTTAGTTTGAACTGAATTTCGAACTAGAGTTTCTTTTTTATGATAGTTTGATTGTAGATATGTGCTGATTGTGTATATAAATCAACAAAGTATATGATCTAAATTCGTTCAAATCTTTGAATTCGAGTATATTTTTTCAAAGGTATGCGTTTTATTTGAATTGTTATAGATTGGTATATACCTTAAAACCGAAAGCTTCAAAAAATATACCTGAATTTGACTTGAATTCATGCATTTAAAATCATGGTGCTTAAACACCATAGTGTCCCATTACGATATATATATCTCATTGAAATGCATTTCATCGTTTGCTATTGCAACAAGTAATTCCTTACATGGAGTGTAGTTCCTTTTTTTTATGTTGGTTTTTCGTGAACTTCTGTCTGAAATATACAGCTTTAAACAGTCCAAAGTTGGAACTGTAGTATTAGATTATCTAGGTATTATAATGTAATTTGCTATTAATTGCTCATAAGCATCTGCAATAATGATCTAGATTGTCCAATTGATTTGTTTGACTAGTTAACCTTTGTCTTAAAATATAGCTGCCTGTGATCATATAAAAAATATGCAAGCATCAACACTACGTAATCGTGTGACTTTACAAGCATGTTTGTATTTTAAGAGTTCTCAACTGCAATATGAATATCTTGTAGTATCCAGCACGGCTACTTGCGTAGGTTGTTGAAGGGTAACACAATACAAGAACTCAAAAGTAGCGGTGGATTCAGAACAAAAATACAGGGGATCGTTGCTCATGAATTAAGCCAATGGTTCGTAAAGAACTAGTACTACCTTTAAGTAAGTTGATCCAGTTAAAATTTTATGAATTATGTCGTACTAAATACAAAAACCGACAAGCAATAGGTGGCAAAACCCTTGCAATCCTGTGCGCATTTAGATCCTGTATGGAAAACTCCTCTCTTGAGTTGGCATCATGATTTTTTTTCTATATTCAAGTCTTATAAATGTACTGTATATGTTAATTATATTCATAAGCATTTTATCAAACAATTTAGGACGTGCTATTTAAGAATTTCAGGATAGCTAACAAAGAAAACAAGCTAACATACTTTAATATTAAATTACAACAAAATAACATCAAACAAGAAGACAAAAATCACATTAATTCACAGTAAAATGAGAAAACATTAATACAACATTAGTGCAGGTGGCCAACTGTAAGGACGCTGGATACCGACCCCATTGGATCCGCCACTGCTCAAAAGCATCTTCCAAGTATCAAAGCAGCACCTATGTAAGTAGGGTGCAGCTGGGGCTGGTCAAAACCTAAACCAAAATGGACTTGTGGGAGAAGAACAGAACAGAATTCTCTCAATTCCAAGTCAGTCTGTGGATCATGGGCCAGACAAATATTAGGAGGCTGATATAGGCTAAGCTAAAACCAGGCAAGATTTTAAGGCGAGCTATGGTTGGCTCCTAGTCTAACTTAAATATCTACCCTTTTGCTGTCATTGTCTTGCACCAGGTCAACTTTCGGACCACTTTCTTTGTCCCTATAGGAAAAGGAACAAATTTCTTTGCCCCTATACGAAAAGGAACAAAAGAGAAACGAGGTGAAAGGATATTAAGGGTGCGTTTGATTGCCTGTACCAAGTGGTACATGTATGAGATGGTTCAAAAAAAATCATCCATACGTTTGGTTGCTTGAATGGAACCATCCCATCCTGGATCAAGTGATACAAATTTAAGGAGTATTCTCTCTAGATGCTGAACCATCTCATTCACCCAAAATAATGGAACCAAATGGTACAGGACCATCACATCCCATCCAACCTCATTTCATAAATCAAACACAGTCAATTGTTTCGACTTGGTCATCCACTGTGCTGCTCGACAGCAATGGATACACTTGTCACACAGTACAAATATTTAACCTCTGTCAAATACTGGACTTGGTACGAGCTGCGCTCGGCCAGTCCGGTTGTGTTCAAGCGTAGCTCGACGTGGGCACACGGAGAGCTGTGTGTAGTGTGTGTATGTGTATATTGGAGATAAGTATGTGTTTATAGTTGATCTTTTAACGAATGCTAGAGCGTTCGGCCAATTTCAAAAAAGAATACTGGACTTGCGGATCAGTTTGGTCGTTGCTACGCAAATCTGGACGCATGAGCTTTCCATATAACGCCGATATGTTACTGTCGTGATTTACTCAGTGTATGCCCAGCACAGTAGTAGTACATGCATACTTCAGAAAGCCTCTTATAAACGAATGCAAGAAAAAGGGGTGTGACTGTTGTGGGAACTGCACACATGCAAGAAAAGGTAGAGCTCACATCTAGAGGTGCTTCTATGCTCTTACTTTTTAAAGTTACACAAATATTAAAGCATGAATAAAGGGTAGATGAGGATTACTTATTCCTTCGTTTGCTTTATGATTTATGCAACTTGTATTAGGAGGAAAAGCATAAAAGCACTGCTTGCTCAGAAATCACCTGTTACGTATCAAAACTTTCCGGCATGAGATATCGAGGAAGACCCTGCTTAGTTCTGAGTCCATGGCATGTACTATTTAATTTGTGGAGAGAAGAAAAAGGGAGAAGCATGGTGAAGGGAGGTTCACCTTTTGGAGAAAACGGACGAAATTACAGTGATGTGAACACTCAAATGGTCAGTGATTCCAAACTTTAACTTGAAGCCTTCTCTTGGCCCCTAAAATGAGAGTGATCGATTTGACAAATGTAAGCAACAAAGTCGCAAATGGTAGCCATCTTTCCGCCAAAGTGCCAATGGGCTCTCTCACTCGGTGTTCAGTAAAAAGCAAAGCTCACAGTAATTCGTAATTTACATGTTTAACTTGTATTTCCAAACGAGTTTTGGCAGTGGTCCAATTCTACTCTATTGGATTAGAAATTTATGGTACATATATTGAAGTCATGAATTGCATTGCAATGTCTACGATAGTCGATCGTTGGTCTTCTTTTCCATGGAGTATCAATCCGGTTGCGGTAAAAATAAAATCTCTAGTTGTCATACGAAACAGACAGGAAGCTTGAGTTTCCGCTAAGGAATATGCTAGCGGAAGGTGTTTTCCGGATAGAGTTAGCTCCGGTCGATCTCACGCTAAAAACATAAGAAATCAAAGCTAGGTTTAAAAAATTCCTTCGTCAATGCTGATTGCAACTGGCTCACCTAAATGTCATAATTAACAGCCAAATCTTTGAACCGGTCCTCCCTCCAGCTTTTGAACCGGTCCAAACCTGCAAATCATGCAGTATGTCCACCTAGCAGCATGGCCACTGCAACCAGGAAATCGAAGGGGGAGTGTATAGGTATCATCCGGATGTTTTTGTCCTAAAAATTATCCAAACTTTGAATCGTACGATCAAAAGACACATCCGTAGGATCAACCCATCTTAAATTCAGGGAGACGTGCATCGATCTGAAAGCAAATTCAATGACCAAAAATTTGGATGATGGTTGCCAATCGAAGGAGGAGGAGGAGGAGGAGAAGTGCATCGCCAAATAACCGAAGCCATGTGCGGTCAAACGACAGCACATCACATTATTGTTTTCTGTGGACACGGACCAAGTCCAAGGCGGGGTTGGCTCGGACCACGCATGGATTGTCACGGAGCTTTGCCGCGTGATTTGACAGGTTCGATCGCTGGCGAGAACGCCGTTCGCTGCCGGGATTCCGGGGCGACCGCGACCTGGAAGGCCGGCCGTATCACGTACTAATACATGGGATCGATAGATCATCACGAGCCTTTTCTGTACGCGCGCGGTGTCATGGCAATAAACCGGTAAAAAGTGGGCGAGGGATTGGTAGGGTAGTGGTGCATCGCCGGTGGGCGAGCGATGGATGGAATAAACGGGGTGAGATTCGCGTGAGAGGTAGGCCACGCACAGACTCCCAGCTGACTTGGATCATGGGCTCGTCGGTCATCTACTATTCTACCCGTCGGGCACAAACCCTATACAGTAGAATGGCTATTGTAGCACCGTGTAGAGCTTCTCTATTACTCATAAATACGAGTTGGTGATGATCGTTTGTTCTCTTTTCCCACCACCCCTCACATACGTATTAGACCCCAACACCCCACCGCTATGCTTGCTCGACCTCCGAAACAATGTCCACTACTAATTAAATGTGGACATCTGTGTCGATTTGACATAAATATTGTCGGGAATTGAATAATCTTCATAGGGACTGTTGTATTGTACCCCGGCAGTCAGATTCGACTGACCATGCATGCCCTTGGACGATGTTATAAGCTATAAGTACCCCTGGGTAAATTGATAACGGGGACGCGAAAACGCACAGACGAACCTGCCTTTAAGAAATCAACAGTAATAGTGAAACCACTGGAGTAGGGCTATTATCTCCGCTGTGGGAGGCCCGAACCAGTATAAACTCTTGTCCATTTTTCGAGTGTCCAACTCCCCACGAGCATTCTTTAGACGTAAACCCTTTTATCGAAAAAGAGGGCATGTGTTGATTCCTCATTCAACAAGTAAGCTTGGCGGGGACCTGTTTCCCAAACGTCGACAAATATATACATATATATTTCGTTTTATGTGTAATATAAATTTGATGCTCATAGTACAATTTAAAATCCAATTTTACTGCTATGTATCACCTTTTTTAGTACTTCGTTGCAACACATAGATACTATGCTAGTTGGTATCAAGTTTCAGTCACCCCAAGTTTCAGTCACCCCACCAATTCACTCAATTAAGTGAAGCTAAGCAACATACCGCGTACTTAAAACACTTTCTTTCACGTCTACCTTTATTGAATCTGTGATATGGAATTACAGTGGCCCACTACAATTAGACGACTTGGATCACGTGTAAGGTACAGCATCCCCCGCCGTCCTCTACACGCTCAGCGCGCATGGTTCAATATTCAATGAAATACTCCCTCCAGTTTGATTATAGCCGTCGTTTTAGATATGATGATGATCAAACTTCTAAAACTTTGACTATCGATATATTTTTAAATATTTAAATTGGATACATAAAAATTATATGTGTAGACTTGTCTCGAAAAGTACTTTCGTAATATTATAATTTTATTGGATTTTATAAATATATTATAATAAAAATTAGCGGTCAAAGTTGTGTTTTGAAGACCGTGTCGATATCCAAAACGACAGATATTATTAAACTGAAGGGAGTAGTGCTATAGAAGACCTTAGATGTGTACCTCCATGGAACAAGACAACGAGAGGCCCGTGGATTGGTTTAACTGCCACACCAAAATTAGGACGCTTCTCTCCTCTTGTTGGAGTCGTCTCCATGGAATTCTTCCTCCAGTCGCCAGCCACCACTCAGCCAGGTGCGCGTGCGGCCGCGCCGGGGAAAAACTCGGTGATCCGGACCGGCGGCAGATGGGACACGCCATTTCATTGTCCATGCACGGGACGTAGAAAATTCAGAATTCCATCTGACACTCGCCTTGCATACAGAGGAAGAACGGAACGGTTAATTAGTATCCAGAATACCTTGTCGACAAGATGAACCTTGAGAGGGACGGTCGTCCGGTCCTCCGCATAGACACAATCGTAGAGGTACGGAAACTTCGGAATGTTCTGGGATGACGACACGTACGTCGACTAAATGTATGCATTGACAGGTAGAACTACCGGCAGACACTAAGTAATTAATAACCATCCATCGTGCATTCACTTCAGTCAGTAAGATTGTAGTGCTCTTTTTTACGGGTGAAGAACTGACTGGCGGCAGGCATTCAGGAGGGACAGCCGGACAGCTGTTGTAAAACGATGATTTTTTTTAAAATAATATGTTTTTAAATAATTTTATAAAAATAATATACCGATTATATATATAAATATACTTCTGCCGATGTTTGTTTTCGTCGCTGATTAAATTGGTCAACAGATTATTTTATCGCGGATTTATTTGGCCGACAAGGCTAAAGCTTTTGCTGCCAATTCATATGGTGATAAAAGAATTGTCACTAATTCATATGGTGAGAGATCTTTTGTCACCAATTAAATTGACGGCAAAGCTTTTATTGCCAATTGAAATAGCGATATGGGTATATTTTTGTACAAAAATCGGGGGTATATTTTTGTAAAATTATCTAAAAAGTGTATTATTTTAAAAAATCATAAAATGATGACAATTGACATATATCAATATCAATACAAATACAAATCAATAATAGATGGAGAACAAGCTCAATATATGAGCATGCTATAGGGAGATCAACTCTTTTTTTTATTGTAGATTGGTTCTCTTGTACAAAAGGGTGCTATATTTATACCCATAACTTTTCAGTGGTAGTTTTAAAATTCGCCCACCAATACCAAGAGTTCAAATGTATGTCAATGTCGCAGGTGTAGAAACTGAACACGAGTGGGGAGGTGGACGTCGGCTGTTTAACGGGCTCTCGTCCACGAGAGTGAAAAATAGCACATTGTTTATACAGGTTTGAAAGTTCGAGAGGATCACCCTACTCCTGTCGGCATGTCTACAGGGGTAGTCTCCGGAGAGTAGGGCCTCAAGGACTCACTATAGCTTTGTTCAAGAGAGCTCAAGTTACAAATGAAAGTTAAATGGGGTATTTATAGGCTCTAGGGCTTGTACAAATGACTAAAATACCCCTCATGAGAATAGCTAGTCTATGAATACAAGTGAGGGGCAATATTGTCTTTTTCAGGTATGACTGCAGCTATTTGATATGCTTGTTGTAGAGCGGTTTACTGGTTAGGTATTATCCAACACTAGTCCCCTGCCTCTTGGCGCTAAGGAAAGCATCCATAGGAGTGGTACTGAACTGCCATGCGTGCTTGCGGAGGTCATGGAAGGAATGCCGAGCTCGATCAAACTTTGAAATCCCACCATGGAGAAACCAGATACTTAGCAAATTTTGGTGTCCAAGTCATATCAAAATTATCTAGTGCGATTTTGGGCCAGCCACTGCCTTTTTGGCATGCAGGCTACACTTTCTCAACTGCCACGAGACTTGGGCTAGCTCAAACCATTATTGGGTTGGTCGGCCCATGATCTTATGCAACCCAAATTGATTATGTGGGGGGAAGACCTAATCCTTCTTTTTCTGGGCCTTGGGCCTCACCAACCTTTTTCTTTGGCCTAGCAACACACCAATGCCACCACTGCCTTTTGAGGGCAAGTATATAAACTCTTGAAGCCAAGAGGGGAATCGGATCCTTGGAGCAAGCCGGTCACTTGGTGAGCCCTCTTCTCTTTTTGCTTCTCGAATCTAAGGGTTGCAGGGCGCTGACGCAACAGCGATAGGGTGTGGGGCGCAGGGTTGGCAGCAAGGTGCAAGCGTGGCCACTGCAGGGCGCTGGCTTGGTACGGGCTTGTCCAGGGCATTAGCTTGGCAGGGCGCAGGGCCGTT
This sequence comes from Rhipidocladum racemiflorum, assembly GCA_036346355.1. Classification (NCBI taxonomy): domain Eukaryota; kingdom Viridiplantae; phylum Streptophyta; class Magnoliopsida; order Poales; family Poaceae; genus Rhipidocladum; species Rhipidocladum racemiflorum. The sequence goes on along the minus strand of CM070570.1, from coordinate 19,975,417 downwards.
GGCGTCTGGGCGTGCGGGTGCCTGTCGTCGAGGTTGGGAGTAGGGCACTCGGTGCCCAGGAGCCATGGCGCAAGGTGTAGGCACAGATGAGGGCGCCGCAGGGATCTCGGCCACCCGGCGCGAGTCCCAGGTGAAGCAGGGGCTCAGGGGCTCGGCCGTGTGACGCGGGCGCCATGGCGCAGGGACGGCCGCTGCAGGGCGCCTAGCTATGGGGCTTAGGGCATCACTGCAGGGTGTGGGGCGCCCTGCAGTGAGCTCGGGGCGCCGGGAGAGGGTGCAGGCCGAGGTATGGGCTTGGCGGGGCGCATCCTCGCGGGACTTGGCAGCCATCAGATGCGAGGTGCAAGGGAGCCGGGCAGGGTGTGCCATGGGTTACGCTTGAGGGCACTGGCACAGGGGCGCGGGCGCTAGGGAGTGCGAGCCGGGCACAGGGCGTACAAGCTAAGCGCAGGACGCTTGGGTGTGACCAAGTGGCCCACGCAGGGCGACGGCCGCGAGGGAGCGCACGCGGTGGCTGCTTGAATGTGGGACTGCAGAGCAGTGTGTGGGGCCGTGGACCGCGGAGCATGGTGCGGGGCCGTGGGCACAAATGCAGGATGCCAGGAGCCGGTTTCGGGTCGCGGGCGTGGCGGCGACCAGGGCGTGGGGCACGTCCATGCGACACTTGGCCACCGCAAGATGCTAGGCGCACGGGAGTCGGGCAAGGCGCACTGCGGGGCACACGCGCGGGCGCTAGCGCCAAGGCGTGGTGCACTCGGGGGCGGGCGTTTGGCACGTAAGGCGAGGGGAACCTTGCAGGGCATAGGGTGCCGGGGTGCACAGGGGCCGCGCATGGCATGCATAAGGACACAGGGCCTGTCCAGGGGTGCCGTGCATTGACCAAGAGCCACAGAAGCAAAGTTGAAAGTTGCTGGGGAGAAAGTGGATGTCATTCGTCAAGTGAACGTGAGCTTAGAAGAGGATGTGACTAAGTCATGGTAGCACCTTGGCAAGTTCTATGATCTTGAGAGGATTACCCTCATAGCTCAGAGATCCTTGGAGGGCCTTGGGATCAAGGTTTTTCCACTTCTGTCGGACCCGGAAGTAACACCTCTGAACCCTATGTGTAAAACACATTGATTCAGGATCGAGCTAATGTACACAATAAACAAAGTTGATAACATAACATATCAAATGTACCTTTATTCTTTAACTGACATAGTCTTTCACAATAATATTGGCTTGCAGGCCAAGTAAAAGTAAAGCAGCAGAAATAAAATAAATTGAAGTAAAACCCGATAGATTTGCCACTAGCAACCAACTGAGGTAGCGGTCCTAATTATCTTGATCCTCTTCATCGTAGACACACTCCTCTAAAAACAACAATAAAGCAAGGGTGATCACTAAAAGTACTCAGCAAGCTACACAGGAAATACAATATTAATGCAAAGAAATGTTGTATGATTATTTTAGCGTAAAGTAGACTTGTAAACACAATAAGTAATTTTGAAGGCATAAATGATGTAAGAAAGACTAAATTGTGAACCAATTTTCAACACGGGATAAAACCCAGAGCTAACCAATTCCCCACATGAAATATCATTCCATCACACAGAACATTTTCTCGAAACCATTTGTGTAACATCAAAAATCTAATCTGTGAAAGACCAGCTCGGCGAGCCCATGACTGCGGGCATGGCTAATCGATTAGTTTTACACTCTAGAGAGGTTCTACAACTTTACCCACAAGACATGATTGTCTCCTTGTGCCAAAATACACACTTCCTTTGGTGTGCGGCAGAGAAAATCACGACAATGACCCATATAAAGCTCCATCCATGTAGTCATGCCCACTAAGGTTTCACCACTGAAAGGATCCCCTAATTCAGAAGCCCCCTCTTGCGCCAAGTGGCAGCATTCCCGCTTTCACCACACCACTCCACCTAATGGCACGGCTGTCCATGGTATGTTGCAATACGGATAACCAGGTCTATCCTATACCAGACATGTGGTAGTACAATAACGCTTTACGTTCAGCAACTCACAGACTAGTCCTTAATTGACTAGACGAGCTTTCACAACCCATGAAACCACCACACTAACCTGTCTCGCCCAATCTAAATCATATTTTTAACTTAATCATGAAATGACATAAAAATCCATGGCACAACATTCAATAATGCTTAAAAGCATAACTCTCAATGATCATCCAAACATAATTCTTAATTTCAATAAAATCCTCATTTGGCTCAAATTCCCAAATTAACCTAAATTCAGATCTAAACATGTCTAAGCATATCCTAACTGTTTTGATAATCAACATACAACATAAATACAACATAGGGTTACAATGGCACAAGAAATTCAATCATCAATGGTGGCTTTAATCAATTATGGCATAACTATTTAATTTAAAATTGGGACGAAAATACATTTATAGAAACTATGTATGCAATAATTTAAATTTAACATAGCAATTCACAAATTGGGTTCAACATGGTCAAGGATGTGTAACTTGCCTTGAAAAAGTCATTCCTCTGGTTCTGAACCTTGCTCTTGAGTCCACACTTCGCTCTCGTGTTTCAACGTCTACGCAAACCAAGAAGAAATGCAAGTAAACACCAATAATGGAGAGCAAATGAACTCCAAAAATCAAATAAAATTCACCATTAAATAGAGCTTAATTTTACAAATTTTTATGCTCTAGAATCACCTCAATCGGAGTTCGTATGAGTGAAAACGGATTTTTGGAAGTTTAAATCATCTAGACAGGTAAAGAAATAGTTTTTGAATTTTTAAAATTACTTTTATCATGAAAAATAAAATTTTGAACTACTGTACAACAGCAGCAACCCAAGTATATATTTTTTAAAAAAATTATTTTTTTATTTCCTTTTCGAAATTTCTCTCTCCTCGTTCTACAGTAATGCATGAGCACTATTCACCCGAGACTTGCTTCGGCTGTACATGCGAGAACAGAAGAACTACATAGCCAATAGAGCTCAAGGAAAAATAAGGGAACAAGGACTAATCTAGGTCTAAGGACAAACCAAGAGAAGCACTACGAAGCTCTTGACACAACGAACTCAATGATGGCTTCGGTTACTATGGGGAGGCAAGAATGACGACGCAATCCCACGATGAACAACTATGAACAAACTTCAGTAAATCAAAAAAGTCGTCGCCTACGGTGCACCAAACTTGAAATTATTTGAGGGGTTACCTTCACGACGACAAGGGGCACGCCGTGACGCAAACGGTTTTTGAAGAGAAGATTCGAGACGTCAGGAATCTTGCAAGAGCACGTCGATGACATCTGGTTCGCGCTTCGAATGCCACCACGGTTCGTGCAAACAAGGGCATAAGAGGTTGGAATGAGTTGATGGACGTGTAGAGCAACGATAGGGGATCCTGGTGCTCTCATTAAGTAGGCTCGGGTGGCTCACAGAGATAGCTACAATTTATTTAAAGAAGAGTTTGTTTCGAGTCAAACTCGATTTTATCCCGAATTAAAGGGTGTTAGGATGGGATAATCATGGGAATTAGTTGAGGTTAAGATGACACACGTATTGAACAAGAATTCATAAGCAAAACGTGAAGGTTTTGAGCTCTCTAATTCTTGGCAATGGTGGAAGAGAGAACACATGGTTCTGGTTTTGGGCTAGAGGTTGAAAATGATATGACATGTGGGTCCCACCATTTTTAATTATTTTTTAATTTAATTACTATTGAAAGTAAAAAGGCTTTAAAACTATAGTAATTAAGTCCAAAAATTATGGAAAATTCTCAAAAAATACTTTGGAATATTTACAACTTACTGTAAATTTTTTGAAATTTTTATAATTATATTTTGTCTTCAATAAATATTTTTTATGAAACAAAAATAGAAAAACAATTCCATAAATGCCATCAAATTTAGTGAAAATCCTAAAAAATTAGAAATAAGTGATAAAATATTATTTTAGGTATAAAATATTATTTTAGGAATTTTGGGATGTTACAACTTCACTCAGGACCGACAAAAGCGAAGAGATGTATTCCCTTCCTGAAGGAGCATGTTGACTCCTTTGCTCGAGTTGATGAGGATAGTTGTTAGTCTTTTGCCACAGCTACCCTGACTGCTGGGGCCCTAGCCATATCCCATCTCAGTGATACTTCAAGCAGACAGGCAGTGCGAGATGGTCTCCGCAACCTTTTCACTTCAGAGGTGAAGAAGGCTACCCCTGGGGAGAGAGCTGCAGACAGTGGGCATGGTAATCCTGCCATTGTATGACCCTCCTAGATTATGTCTTGTTTAGCAGGGAGTGATTATGATGTTGAGTAGATTTGCATGATGCATTCTTGCAGCCGCTACTTCTTTTGCACTTTCAGTATGTAGTCTCCCATAAATGAGTATGCTTTACGCTTATATTTGGAATGTTATGAGAATGATATGGTGGCATTTGTTTGTTATCCAGGATGCACCCAAGAAGGAAATCAACCTCAATTATAAGAGATGTTCTCAAAGGAGTTGGGCACCTCGGTGATTGAAACCACCCAAGAAAGCATGCTGCAAGACAGGGTCGCTTAATAGGGGCACAATTGTCATTTGGTGCCCGATCACCCAGAGGGGTTCCCTTCGGCCTTAGCTTATGTTGAGTGAGGGGATGCAGATCTCTATGTATTCCCGAAATGCATAGGCATCGGGCCATGCATGGGCCCTCGCAACAGTGTTTGCGAGGTCCTTGTATGCTGAACCCAACAAGGGCAAGCGTCCATGGCCACCTGGAGGGGATGTTTCCCGAGTTAAGACTATTCAAGTAAAGAGGTTTCTGTTATGCCTTGTGGCAAGGTATGAGGTTGTGACCCAAGGTTTATTTGTCTTAGGGCCTGGGAACCATGAGAGACTAGGCTATGGTGCACCCTAAGACCTAGGCAAATTGCCTTAAGTCATCACCCTCTCCTTGAGTCCAGTAGGGAGTGGGTCGCCCAAGTGGGACTTAAGATGTCCTGATCGCTCGGGCCTTTTTTAGGGGAGACCATGGAGGCCATACGCCCTAGGAATGTGCTTCTTGCAAGCAATGTGAGGCTATGACCTATCCCCTAGTAGCAGCGTGTTGGGGATGGTCTTCTCAAAACGAATCACGTGAGTGATGAAGTACGCATGGAACTCAATCTTGAGGTTTCATTGATAACCTTTGAAGGGTTTACATCAACACAAGTTGAGTGCCATTACGGCATACAAGAGGACTTAAACATAGAACTAAAGCTTGTCTGTATTCCAGGCATTCTTGAACGGTTTGTCTTTTATGGTGAAGAGGCGGTTGCCACCCAAGCCCAAGACTGTAGAGATGCGGTAGGGTCCCTCCCACTTAGGGTGAAGCTTCCCTTTGGCTGTTGGGTTGGTGACCCTCTTTATCTCCAAGTCCTCAGGAGGAAAGATGTGACATCTCAAAGGGTGACTTTATAGAATACAGCTCTACGGTATGTCTTGTGTAGCGTGATTTTGGGCTTTCCGGGGGGGAATTGGGCCTTCCAGGGGAGTTTGGGCCTAGCGGGAGCTAATTTGGGCTTTAGGGGGATGAAGTGGGCCGTTGGGGGGTTTGGGCCCATGGGGGAAGAATCCTGCCAAAAACCCTCCCCATGTGCCAGCCCCACCTCTTTGTGCGCCCCACACCCTTTTCCTAACCCTAGCCGCCCCCCTTGCGCCTCCATCCCCTCCCCCTTGCTCCTCCACCTCTCCACCTCCTCTAGCCGGCCCTAGGAGAGATCCATCCCCACCCCTTGCTGGATTCAGATCCTCTGCCTTTCTTAGTGTAAATGCACGGTGCATTTTGACCTGGCAGGCTAAAGAAATCTGAGAAAAAACAACTCAAATTGCTACAGTATTCAAGATTTTAGTAAATTTTATTGAAATTTTGGATATTTTGATCGAAATTCATATTTTAAAACTAGATTTGATTAAATCTCGCAAATTTTTTCAAAAAATATTGTAGCAATTTGAATTTTTTCTCAGATTTTTTTAGCCTACTAGGTCAAAATGCACCGTGCATTTACACTAACAAAGGCAGAGGATCTGAATCCACGCCTTGCTGCCACACCCCTCCGATCCTTTGCCCTCACCGTTGGGAAGCTTCACGGTGAGAGGATATGGCGGTTTTGGCGCGAGGAAGGAGATCGGGAACCGGAAGGGGGAGATTTCGCCGTTCGAATGGATCTTCGAGGGAGGTAAGAATTGGTAGATCCTTTGGTAGGGTTTTGATGCTAGTTAGGGGATTTCATGCCTTAGATCCATGTTTAGGTGCTATCCCTAGATGAGAATAGGAATTTTGCAATGTTGTCCCACGTTCTGTTCATGGGCAGATTGGATGTCCGACCTAGGGCTTGAGTTTTGGCAATTTTAGAGTCGTTTTCTGATCGGTCGGCTGCAACGAAAGTTGTAGGTAATTAAATTATCTTTAATTTTACACCAAGAACGTGAAATTCAGATCAGCCGTTTAAAAGTTATGGCCGTTTTACCGAACGTTGTCAAATCTGTGACGTGTTTGGGACAAATCGTGTTCATCTATAGCTTAGACAATTTTAGAGGCCGATTCAGCCTTCGCTAATACTTATAAAAAGTTAGAAAATTTCATAAGCTTCGAGAAAATATACCCGTTTGCTTGATTTGGAGTATTAGAACTCAAGTTATGCTAGTTGGAAGCGCGCTGTCCCGTCGGGACATATTATCTGTTTTTGGGTTTTAGGAGTAGTTTGCGAAGTCGGGGTAGATGATTATTCTTGTACTGTTTTGTGAGCACGATTTGAGTGTGTTGTACCTATGTGCAGGTGGTGTGACACCGGGAGTGCCCTCAACCTCTCGCCACTCCGTCGCTCATAGTTGAAGGCAAGTGTATTGGGATGGGTTTGGGTGTTGTATGACTATTAGACTTACATATGTGCAATATGGCTACATGATGTGTTAACTTGCCATGCTTGATAATTGCTTATGATATGATGAACATGGTTAATTGTTGTATTAAATGTTTATGCAAGTTTATACATGTTCATGTCATATGTGCATTCATAATGGAAGAGACATCCCATTCTGATGCGGGCCTCTGTGTTCACACGTAGTGAACACGAAAGACCTATCTCGTAGTCCCATCCACAGTTGTGTATGGGAGCGAGTCAGTAAGAGTAGGCACCCTCCATCTACGGGATGGAAGGGGAAAGAGGGTGCACACCGACGGGTGTGCACTCGACAATACCGGTATGTGCTTCGAGGAGACATGTGCATTGCATTGCATATATAATGATGTTTATGAGATGTTTACAATGTGAATATGAAATGCTTATGAAGTTGAATAGGAGATGTAGTGATGATGGTATTGAAATTGCTTGCTTATTCCATTGCAATATACTTGCTGAGTGATGAACTCACGCTTGTGCTTTATGTTGTTTTTAGGTACTATGAAACCGGCATGCGGGAAAAGGGCTTAGCGACACACCTTCACATAGCATCATTCAATTAGACAACAACTCTTTTACCTTACGTAATTGTGATAATAAGTCCATTGCCTCACTTGTGTGCTTGGTCATGTCAGTTAATTCGTTTAGCTCATGAAGTGGTCGAATTTATTATTCTGGACTTAAACTGTTGCGATATCTCTTGTGATTGCTGTTTTAGATGTCGTTCTTTATGATATAACTTGTGTTATTCATGCTATTGCTTCAAACCATGGAAAAACAAGGGAGATGCTGCCGAATTTTTTGGTTGAAGCATTTACGCCCTTGCTGTAATTTAATCTTAATTGTGGTATTTAATTGCTATTTATTATATGTTTGGTGACATCCAGGGCATACTAAATGCCGGGGTGTTACAAAAGATCATTCTTGCACGCGGTTATTGTAGAAACGGGTTACTTTGCGCTCATAGGAAGCATGCTTGACAAGGGCATGGTCACATAGATCCTCTGCGAAGTCCACCTCCATCTTGTGGTTCTCTTCATTCATCATGCAGTTGATGGGACAGGGTCCTGAGAGCATCTCCACGCGGAGCGAGCAATGGCGGACCTCTGTAGGGAGGACAGCTTTCACTCTGTACACAAGTGAGAAGGGCGTTCATCTTGTGGAGCAGCTGGGCATAGTGCGCGTACCCCACCGGACATTGAGGATGTGATTGATGCCAATGGTTCAGCTTCCACCCACTTAGTGAAGTAGTCTACTACCACCACTGCATACTTGTAGCCCCCTTGGCTGCCGGGAATGGTTCGATGAGGTCCATATCCCATCAGGCAAAAGGACATGTAGTTGGTATTTGATGTTGAGGTGCAGCGGGAGAGTGGTGAGCTGATGCCATCTTTTGGCAGCCTTCGCAGGTTCTGAGGGTCTTGATGGTGTCTTGCACCATGGTAGGCCAATAGAAGCCTTGTCTTAATGCCTTTACCGTAGTTGCCCTTGGTGCAATGTGTGAACCGCAGAGCCCCTCATGCACATTCCTAATGATTCAATGCCCTCTCTTTCGAAAGGCTCTTGAGCAACATGGAGGATCCTTTCTTGTAAAGTGTCCCCTCAAGGAGCGCGTAGGTCCTGGATCTGCTGAATAGCCTTTGAGCTTCGGCGATGTTCTCTGCCTCTATTTTCCCTTGAATGCATTTTATGATTGGGGTCATCCAGGTATTGGGGGAGGCTGAGATCTCGTTGACCTCAGGGGGTAGTTCAGGTTCTACGCCCTTGTTGGCATCTTCCTTGACGGAGGGCGCATCATGCACTTCGAGGGAGACCTCCGGTGAAAGCGACTCTTGGGAGCTTGCTACCCGAGCCAGGTGGTCAGCCCAGTGATTGTCTCCGCGAAGAATCTGACGAGCCTCCAATCCAGTGAAGTATTTCCCCATCTTCGCACCTTTTTAAGGTAGCTAGTCAGTGTTTTTCAATTTTTGGGATTATTTTTCTAAAGGAAAATTTTCTACAATTTTTGGGTTTACTTTTCTAAAGGAAATTCAGGATTATTGCATCAACGTGATGTTAGCAGTGTTTTTTTTGTTTTTTAATTGTTTTTCTAAAGAAAAGGGATTTATGCGCGGAGATGACATCATGTCGGATCCAGAAGTAACACCTCAGAACCCTATGTGTAAAACACACTGGTCCAGGATCGAGCTAATGTACACAATAAACAAAGTTGATAACACAACATACCAAACGTACCCTTATTCTATAACTGACATGGTCTTTTCACAGTAATATTGGCTCGTGTGCCAAATAACAGTAAAGCAGCGGAAATAAAATAAACTGAAGTAAAATCCAATAGATTTGCCACTAGTAATCAACTGGGGTAGCGGCCCTAGTTGTTCTGGTCCTCTGCATCGTAGACATACTCCTCCTCTAAAAACAACAATAAAGCAAGCATGAGTACAAAAGTACTCCGCAAATCACACAGGAGATGTAGAATTAATGCAAAGGATATCAAATGAAGGTTATATGGTTATTTTAGCATAAAGCAGTAAGTTCATAATATTCTGTGTAATTTCCAAAAGCACAATTTGGTTCAAATATCAAATTCTATTTTTCAACATCTCTGGATTCAGGACTCACTCCTAGAACCAACTCAGGAATCCCTCTTGGAGCTTAACCCAAATTTACCATGATGGATCACTCCATTTCCCACTGAATACTTTCTCAAAACCATTTTTAGAAATATTAAGATCTAATCTGTGAAAGGCTAACTCGGCATACCCACTGCTAGCATGTTAAGCATTAGCATGCACTTCTTGTATTACTGTGTCCCATTGGAACGATACGATGATTCTTCATCAGAAGTTCATCATGCTTCTATGTTTCTAGCAAAGTGTAAACAAGGTCATAATACTTCTAGTATTTGGTATGATGGTATTGTTGATGCAGTATTCTCATGTTGAGGTGGAAGGTGTATAATGTCTTATCTATCATCTCAGCATCTGTGACTTTCTACGTACATGAACGTAATTTGGAGATAAGCTTGTGCATGACAGAGTTATATGCTGCCACGGTTTTATAGTCCTGGAAACACATGAGGGTTCATTCGCGTTTAGCTTCCAGCAGTATGACATATTTTTACTGGTCGTAGCGTTCGTTTAGGGAATTCTATGGTTTCAACATGCACTCCTCTATCAAATATCCGGCCTTCAGATCCGTATGGAGATGTTATCTTAGGAAATGTAGAGTCGCATACTTGGCAGCCTCAGGAAGAGCAGGGGCACTAGCTTACAGCTGCGTAATAGCAGGTCCAAGAGAATGAGCTATCAGGTTAATCTTGGTATCCATTGCCCAGGTCAGGTAATTACTGCTATTCATGGCAAGCTCGCAAATTACCTCTTTGCTATGTCCGATATATCCTATGTTACATGCAGGCAAACATGAATTTTATTGTTGGTAAAATTAATATATTGCATGCTCACTCTTGAATCAGTAAAGATTAGAATATATATTCAGTAGATAATTATCTAGAATTTTCATAGCATCCTTCATAATTTTATGCTAATTACTAAGCAATGTTCATAAATACTAAAATAGCATAAAATAAATTCAGCATGAATGAACATGGAATTATGCTAGTAAAATAAACCCACAAATATGAAACTTCCATTGTGTGCAAAGTGTAAGCTTCAACAAATTTATGGAAGCTCATATATCTAAAATTTTGATTTCTAAGATTTAATATAAATTTTTAGAATTTATTGATTATTTTTTTTAGATTACTGAAAAATTCAAGGCCCATAATGTAAAATTTCTTTATCGCGATAAAATTATGTAATTATGAGAAAGTGTAGGGTCTTTTTTTTGTAAAATTACATTTGCTGCAAAATATTGCGTAATTAACCGAAATAAAATAATTTTGGTCCTCGGGCCGTTCAACCTATGATGGCCAACTGGCCTCATCGGCCATGGGCCACTCATGGATCGTGGGCCGGCCCATGTGCACTCTCAACCCGATCTATATCTAGCTTGCCAGGGCCAACTTCATCCTGTCAAGAGCGGTGGCGGCAGCAATGCGGTTGACATGCGGCCGTGGTCTTTGGCGGGAGCACGATGGTGGCAACACTCGGCGGGAGCAGTGCTCATCAGAATCGGGCGGCTGGCTCGTAGAGAGTGATGGCGACCCCTTCAGGCGGCTAGCACGCGGCAGTGGATCTGGCATCGAACTCGGAGGCTGCGACGGCGTAGATCCATGTGGCGACAATGTTCATGCTCGGCAAGAGCATGACTACGGTGGGCGCATCGCGGCACGGCGGGCATGTGTGGGGTCCATCAAGGACGCGACGGCTGGCACGTGCGGGGCACGTCGAGGGCCTGGTGCAGTATGCAGGACTAACGCCTGGCCCGGCGCTTAGACGCAGCCGACAAATGGCAGTCGACAACATGCGGCCCGGCCATGTGATTTTTTTGGTAGGTTTGATAAACAATACCGAAAACCTAATTGCCCTATTAGATTAATCAACTAATCTTTGTAACTAGAGAAATTAATCTACATGATTAGCAAATTGTCCAGATGCGAATAACTTATAGAGAGGTGCTTCTATGCTCTTCCTTCTAGTATAAGTTGCACAAATCTTAAAGCAAGCGAAGGGGTAAGTAATCACCATCTTCCCTTCATTCATGCTTTAATAGTTGTGCAAATTTTAAAAGGAAGAGCATAGAAGCACCTCTCTAACTTATATACTTCAAACTTATGTGTGGCTTGTAGAAGATTAATCGATTAATGCTGATCGAAATTCGATGCAGTATAGATTGATGTAGACAAAAAATCTTGTTTGGCTTCGGAGAGCTTCGTGTTGATAACATGTTGTAAAACGATGACGATTACTGTACATCAATCTCAATGTCAATTAAGAATAGACAGAACAATTGCAAGAAATAAACACAGGATACAGGGAGATCGACTATTATCAATTTATTGATTGTAGATTGTTTCTTTGTACAAAAATATGCTATATTTATATGCATAACCTTTCAGGGTAGTTTCAAAATTCACTCATCAATACCAAGAGTTCAGATATATCTCAATCAGGATCAAGAGTTCGATTATATCTCTACATGCAGGACATAATTGGCAATGGCAATAGCAAGATATGTGCAAGAGACTGAAAAACAGAGGCGACAACCAAGCTACACTTCGGAACAGCTAGATCATGTGGTTTTCGTTATTCTACAGAATAGATATGTTGCACCAAGCAATCGAACGGGGAAATGGCAACCGAGTCGAGGCAAACAAACAGCGAAATGAAGATCACAATTACACAAGATCTTTGGTACTTTTGATGATAGTATTACTACCTGGTACCGGCACGAAACAAACAGTCAGAATCATTTACGGGCACGTGGGGTACTGGCGTTAGTTTAGATACTATCATACAGCATTGGCTAGCACTAGACAAAAAAACCTAGATTTCAACAAAAATCTTCAGCAATTTGCAGGGTCGTCAGTTAAAGTTACTATTCTGAGATCCAGATGTGATGAGCGACCATGCAAATTTTCCAAGACACCGTATCGTGGGCAGAAATTGATTGTTGTATATGGGATGTTTGCCCTTATGTTGAGAGGAAGGAAGACATTGCTCTTCTGAAATCAAGAGACTTCAGAGCAGATTCTGGTAAACGGCTGCCTTCAGGAACCCACAAACCACCTCTGTTGGGAAGCATAATCTGTTTGTTTATACTCTTCTCACCATCACTTGTCTCTGCAGAAGGGGCTTCCTTCTTTTTCTTCACAAACTCAAAGAACTCTGCAACTTGCCGGGCATATCTTCATGGGCAAAATTGAAATATCAAATGAGTGTAGGATTTTAAAGGAATTTAAGAGCACATGGGTTGTTCAGGTACGGCTTTCAAGAAACAGACCGAAAAAATGTAGTGTTGCAGAATGCTGGAGCCAATATCATAATACATACAATTTTCAATAGAAAATGCATCTGAAATTACTACAGAAAATAGTAATAAAGAAAATACAAAAAAAAAAAAAGCAAATGCCACCACTACTGCAAATGAATAATAAATCATATTCAGACGTGTGTGGATACCAGCCTTATAAGTAAGCTAGAATTGGTATCAAAAAACAGTTCAAATGAATTAATGGAGCAAATTGTATGTAAAGCACCTCCTATAAGAAGTCCAGATTGTTTATGAAGTGAAAGTATATGTTTTATCCATTCATATTCTAAATGAACTACTACAACTAGCCTTCAATCAATTAGTTGTTAAAAATTTAGCACGATGTCTGGAACTACCTAACTAGGGCCATATAAGATAGCCAAGGAACAAGAGCCACATAATAAATTAGAGATGTAGCGAAAGCACATAGAAATTAGTTTACTGTTTTACTAAATATTTTCTTGTGGAAACATGGAAGTTGAACTTATTCCCAAAAATGAACCCATGGGCTAACGACTTACAGACTGAGCCTAGCGTTAGTCCCACCAGGCTACCACAACACAACTCGTCTGCACTATTTGGATTCAGCTAGCACCAATTCCAGCGACACTAAGGAGTGAATTTGATTTTGGAATATATCTCAATATAATGTTCTTTTTAAAACAGTTTAAGTAAAGCATAATTTTTTAAAAAAATCCAAACTAGATAAGCTGCTGATTCAATTGCCTTGAATGGTAAAAATAAATAAAAATAATGCCTGGTTAATGCTAAAAGAAAATGAATAGAAAGTTGACACTTATGCTATGAACAATGTAAGGGCTTTGCAAACTTACTGTTGTTTAGCTTCAATATCCTTGTTAAAATCAATGTCATGTTCACAGTCCAGGACCAAAGCAGGAACCTAATTGGGAAGAAGACTCACCAATGTAACCAAATAAGTCCTTGCAAGATCCTTTTAAAACAAACAAAGGTAGGAGAAAGTTACCTTCTGGATACTAGAATGCATGTGATCTCCCTCTAAGTAGAATACCCGATCTCGTATTTCTGGAGGCAGGGAGCTCTCCATATGAATTGGAAGCTGACTGACTGACAACACACCAGAACCTTGTCCTTTGGAAGGAAGTAGCCAGCTCTCATGTTTCTCGTGCAAACCTCGAAGGTAATCAAGAGTAACACCACCCTCCTCTGATCTTTTCCGAACCATCATTCTTTTGTGGCAAGTGTCAGGGCTAGCTCTTAGATAAATGAAACCATCAGGGATAAGACCTGGGAGTGATGACACAACTGGGTCAAACCAGGAATCGTAGATGCTGATCTCCATCTCATTCATCCACTTAGCTTCATGGACAGCACGAACAAAAACCTTTTAAAATCATCAAAATTCAATCCTTAAATAGGATAAGACATTGACGATGGGATAGGTCAAAAGTGAGATTATATCAAAGCTCTGGATTCACCATCCAAGCAAGGTTTTTCAACAAAGAAAGACTTACCATTCTATCACTGAAAACACTTCTTTCCATCAGCCGGAGAGGCCTCAACCCACTGGAAGATTCCTTCTCTTGCATGACCCTCGTCACAAAGACATAATTTTGGAAGGTGTATGCATACCTCTGTGGCTGGGCATAGAAAGCATCGAGTATGTTGAAATGATCAGGGCCAACATCCTGCCACTTAGCAATAGGTTCAGGTACTATTTCTACAAGGTCACATAGTTCGATAGTCTCATTGGCTATTCTTTGAAGGAATGTAGTTTTACCGACACTGATATTCCCTTCCACACAAAAGGTCAGCCTCTTATTTTTTGAAAGCTTAGATGTCCCGGTGCCTTCCAGCTCCTCATCAACACTCTCTTTAATGAACAAAGTTATACTCGCAGCATGGTTCTTGTGTATGATGCCAACTGAATTTTGCAAGAACTCAACCATCTTCTCATTAGACTTGCCAAAGAACTGCAAACACTCAAGGGGTGTAGGCACAATGCACATTCAAGTTAGATAAAACAAACAGAATTTTCAGTGAAAAGAGACCATAATATTCGCACAGCAGGGCTAACACAATGAACTATTCAGCACAAGGCAGGCCCCAGAGAAACCCACAAAGGCAATTTGTTCTTTTCATCGGACAAAAGAATTTTACCATGACAAATTGACAATACTCCAATATTAGATTGTCTTACACAAAGAAGGCAGTGTGGAAATAGTGAAATTCAACTTTTGTTTAATACACTAAACAAGGGAATAAACTATACCTATTTCATGTGATGCTACAGACAATGCCAGTTTGGCACCATATCTGAAAGTTCATGAGATGCAACATAAGCATCTGCATAAACTTTAGGACTAATACACGGCAGTGTCCCTCTTGGAACCAATGGGCATTTAACCAATGCCCTGTCATACGTCCTAAGAACTAAGAAGTGACCACCAGATTTCTACGATTTGGAGTTCAACATCAAGATGGATCAGTAATTGACCATTATGCAGTTGACAAAATCACAAAATGATTGCTTGCAAGCACATTACAACATTTGATGTATTTCTTTGTGATGATGGGCTCGCATACACCAATGTGAATGTAAGCATGTGAGTTGCTTGATTTAACAAGCAGTTTATCCTTTCGTGGCTGCCTGTGGTGAGCTCACTGGTGATATTTGCTGACTTTGGCAGCATATTTGAATAGAAATATAATCATAAGGCCAACTCTTGCAAATCATAAGAGTCCAAACGTGCGTATTGCTTACATGTTTTACAAACTACAACAAAACAAATAAATACGAATAATCCAGGGCAGTTCGTGCACACACCTTATCCCTGTAGAGCTGCTTGAGCTGCGCCACGCCATCGAATCCCTTGTCCACGAGCTTCCTCAGGTTCCGCGGCCCGACTCCGGGGATGGCGAGCAGCTCCCCGTTCCCCAACGCCGCATCGCCCCGACCTCTCTGCCTCCTCTCCGGCGCAATACGGCCTCCACCTCCCCCGGGAACCCTCTGCTCCTCATCCTCGGCACCGTCCCCACGCCTCGCCGCCCCGACGGAGCAGAGCCCCCTCCTCTCGCCGGCGCAGCGCAGCCACGGCGGCGAGCGGAGGCGGTTAGGGTTTCGGCTTGGGCGCGCGGAGAGAAGCGGGCCAGCCAGGCCGAGCGAGGGCATGTGGGAGGACAGCAGCGGCGGGGCCGCGGCGGCGTCAATGAAGCAGGCGGCGCGGGGAAGGAGCTTGTGCATCGCTGGCTGCGGCGACAGGGCCGAGTCTCATCTATGGCGCTTCGGCTCTGGAAGGCCACCGGCCCACGTGGCTGCGGCAGCGAAGGCGGCGAGGCGTCGCGCTGGGGTTTAGGGTTTTGGCGTTAGCATCTCCTGGGTTGCCGGGAAGCGGGCGGAACAGGGGAAGGAAGAGCGGTGCACGAGTGGTCTGCAGAGCACCGGAGCCTGTGTCTGAGTCTACGTGGTCCACGGGAAATCAAGTTGATTCCACGACCTGGGCCGGCGCGTCGCTGTTTTGCCGCTCTGGTTTTGGTTCTGCACTTGGTGCATGCACCGGATCTGCGGATGTGTGACGTATAGCCACGGAGGTCTCAACGTGTCATAATGTGTTGGGCCTAGCATATTCCAATGGCGAGACAACGGGGGAACCCCCTGGACGTAACCACATGGAAGTATGGAACGTTGCATTCGGACCGATCGGAGTACGGGGGCTAGGCCCTCGTATGGGCCGAATCTTCTGCGTAGGCCCCACGTGGGTGGGTGCAGACTGCACCTGGAAAACGGCTCTCGTTTAGCTGGGCTTTGGCATTATTTCTTCTTTTCGAGAGCCACGCATAATTACTAATTAGGCAGCTTTATGCAAAACTTTTTCGTAAACCAGGATGAAAATGGATCGGATACAGATGAATAATAATTTTATTATATTTGTTTTTATATTTTTTCTCAGTGTGGATACGAATAGTCCAGATACAAATACGAATATAGATAATGTCGAATACAGATACGGATCAAATACGAATCGAATCGGATATAGTTACAAATATTTATCGAAACATGATAACTCTTTAGATTATACATAAAAATCAACAAAAACACATAACTAGTTGATTTAATCAAAATATTATTAAAAATTGAACAAATATAGGTATTTTCATTCGCTTAGACAAATAGTTGGATATCATGTCGCAAACGGAATTATGTAAGCATTGCTTCATCACACACATATGATTAATTCATCATACATGTATATCAAAATACAAAATGAATGCGATCCTTGCTTAGAGATACAAATGGAAGCAAACACAGAACACACTAAAAGTTTGATAATACTTAGATACCATATCTCTAGAAAAAATATATAACACTTACATGTAATAACCCAATATTTGTATTCTTTTTAAAATTATGTTTAAAATAATATATGATGTATTTATGAGTTTTTATGCATTTTTAGCTACTTATTTAAAATATTTTCCCATAAAGAACAGAAGTTTATGAATTTTTTAAAAGATTTAAAACATGATAAAATCTTGAAAATAATTTTTAAATGATATATTATGTCAGAATTTTTTTGAAATTTTTATTTTATTTTTTGGAGCTAGTTTGCCAATTTTAATAATTGAAACTTGATTTTATGGATTAATTAAATTAGAAAAAGATTTTAAAATTTAGAAACCCTTTTGGACTAAAATAGTAGCTTGACTAACCCACATGCATATCCGGATGTTCGACCCATCAATATCTGGATTATTCGAATCCGTTTTCGTATCCGAAGGATAATGAGCTACCTAATATGTATACATATTCGACAAAAAAAATATGTATCCTGTCCGATACTATCCGACAAAATTTGTATTCAAAAATTATCCATATCGAACAAAACTATCCAATTCGTTTTCATCCCTAATCGGAACGCACGAGCTAGAAGCCGACAAAAAAAATCCGTATCCTATGCGATAAAATTTGTATTCGAGAATTATCCAGAACGAGCAAAAACTATCCAATTCATTTTCATCCCTAATTAGAACGCACGAGCTAGCAGCCTAGAAATCTTTTCGCCTCCAGAATACACAAAACTGCATGTTTGACTCGTGGATTATGCAGAACTAGCACGATGGTCCTGCATTTACGTGGCTATATTTGTTACATATGGTACAAAATTGCTTTAACTTTCCCCTTAAATATAAGTTAAGTTTATTGGTAATTAAATTAGTTTTGAGATGTTTACATACAATTAGATAGGCATTTATAATTACAAAAAAAATTCTAGCCAAAGTACAACTTGAGAGAACTTAATTGATGCTTCGTTATAAAAATTTTCATCCAGTGTGGTGCGTTCTTAAGGTAAAAGAAATTTATTATTCAAATATGACATTAGTTAAAAACATTTCTTTAGAAAGCTACTATTGTCCTAGGTAATTAAAAACATTTATTTTGAATTATACTTATTTAGATAGTTTACATCGGAATTCGTATGGAAATCAAAATTATAATTTTATTTTATTTTCAGTGTGACATTTTGTCATCTCTAACATAACGTTTGCGCTTATCGCTTAATTGTGAGGCAATGTGTTCTTGCAGGACAGATTGGCTTCATTGCACTCATGGGTCTCCTTCGGCAACATTTCTGATATTCATGTTATAACTTTTAATTTGATTCAGAATTTTATTTATTTTTTATCTGGAGTTGTCATATAAATCAAATTTCTGGTTTTATTTTATTTATTCCGGATTTGAGTTATTTAGATATTTTACTTTGGAATCCATATGGAAATCAAATTACAAATTTTCTTTCATTTTGTTTTCTAATTTTCAATTATTTTTTTTAAGAATTTGTATACATATCGAATTGCTAATTTTATTTAATTTATATTCCATATTAGTTTTTTGGTATTTTACTTTGAAATTCAGATCGAAATCAAATGTCCAATTTTATTTTTTATTCTGAATTTCAATTATTTTCGCGTGTACATAGAAATCCGTATGGAAATCAAATTTCTAATTTTATTTTTATTCATAATTTCACTTATTTATGTATTGTACATGACACAAACTCCTTTTTTAATCTAGATCGTTATAATCTGAACTCACGATTAACGGTGCAGAATTTTCTTTTTTTATATAGATTAATCTAGAATTTCTAGTCTTGAGACTTGAAAGTAAATGTGCTGACTTCTTTTATCTCTGCTTTAATAATACTCCATAGATAGATAGATAGATCTCCAGCTGTTTCAACAGCCTCGCTGAAATGGTCAATTCGGTCAGGCTAGCTCTGGCTGCTATTATCAGTCATTTAGTTGCGCTTGCACGCACGTAGGAAAACCCATACGACTATTTTTTAAAAAAAACCCATATGACCCGGCAAACTTATTGACCAACATTTTTTAAGCATACCTGCACACGTTATGTGTTCTTGGGAAAGTCTTAACAAACTCTCCAATGATACAACGAAAGCCCTGCCCGAACCGCGAAAGCAACACCAGCAGCAGACGAAGTCGTGGAAGTGCGGAATTTAACCCAAATGGAAATCGCAGATTCTCGCCAAGTTCGTTTATTTTAGAGGAGTACGCCTTGATTTGTTCTTAATGCAGAGTCGAGTCTTTGTTTACTAAGTTCAATGATGGAACTGATCAAGTAGGGCGCATCTGATTTGTAAATCAGAGGAAAGTACTCATTCTGCAGCAAAAAGAATCAAAATAAGTAGACACATGCTATATTCCGCAAAAGATTTTGGTTTCTGAAGCTTCTATTTGTGAGATCGTTAAAAAAAGAGGGTATGACAGGACTATTGCCATTCGGCGATAGCAAAGGTGGTTATGTTCTCACACCTACAACTGGATTTTATATTTTGCTCTCATAATGAAATCAGATTTAAGGGAGTATGTTGCAGCCGGGTGGGTCAACAAATTTGGACATATCCATTGTAAACAAAATAAGGAATTAACTTCCCATATACGAAAATTTGTTCCCAATTTTACCACACGTACAGATTGTTCCATTTGAGTCCTCTTAAAACAACCGCTTGTAAAGGAGGAGCTGGATTCCAATTCTGCCATCTTAAAATTTTGAATATCTGAACTTCTGTAGGACATGAATGCATTTCGCATGACAAATTAAAGTAGCTAGTGTCTGACTAATTTGGTAGAGATGAACTATCACACGTCCTACATACGTAGGGCGGCTCTCCCTGCAACATCCCGATTATATGAATTATAGCCAAACAAACACCATCAACATCTCGTAAAATAAGATTATAATCGATAAGAGAAAATAATATCAGCGATGCTTTACTGGTGCAGAAAAGATTGTTGCCACTGAACATTTATTATCATCTTCGGTAAGAGGAATCAGGAATACACAAGAATTTCTTTGCCAATCTATGCAGCCATACACCTTGCATACCACTACTGATTCAATAATACTTTCCTTTCTCTCCTGAACCAAACAGCAGGAGATGTTTATTAGGCGGAGATTAGCTAGTCACAGATGATTAAGATGCAGCAAGTTGTGAGGGCGCCATCAGGTAGGTTGGGCAGGTTGTACTGGCTTGCATAAACAAGAAGGCTGCCATGAGCAGCCACGGTCGGGTAGACCTTATTACCATCTTCCAATCCTCGCATTATCAGCGATTGTAGCGTCTCCAAATGTATATAGCAAGTGGATCAAGACATGGTGTGGTTGCGACATGCCGTTCGTTATAATTCTATTCCGTTCCCTGTCTATGTGCATGTATTGCTTATAAATGTGATGTACAACTGTACTAGTGAGTATAGTAAGTCTTATGAGTTTCGTGTCCCAACAACTGTAACGTCAGGCCTAGCTTAAGACTCTGGTTGTATTTACCTAACGAGTTATTTCATTTGCTTGCAAAGAAATGCTCGAGTTGTTTCGGACTTCAGTAACTGAAACCAAACCATTGCAAGGCCGAGGAAAAGTACTGCGGTTCTATCATCTATGAATTGATTACTGCCGTGTCACATTGTGCGCATTATCTCCCACTCATTAACATTTTTTCGTTATTGTGAGCAAATGTTGTTTCAAAGCTACCGGAGTTTGATGCCTAAACTATTAGAGACGCAGTTGAAGTTACTAGCTAGCCCAAATCGTCAAATGACACACATAGGCCAACCAATGAGCATCCCATACGACCTGTAAATTTAGAGTTATTTCAGAATTTGACACTCAATTCGCAAGCCTTTCAGCTCATTTGGATGCCATATAGGACCGTCTGTGTGCATGACAGTGGGCTAGAGTGTCAAATTCCGAAATGCGAATTTTAAAGTGTGGTAAATTTAAGGGTACTCCGTGATTCTTGCATTCCAGTGACTGAGGCTCCCACCAAATACGCCGTTTCCTTTGAGCAGAAGTATTGATCATTAATTCCCATCAAAGAAAAGGTCATCGCTGTAATGCAATTATCATGGTTCAGAGAATCGCAAGCACTGACAAACGCATAGATACATCTCCCGACTCTTAGGCGTTAAGGCTTAAGGTAGCTTTGCCGGGGCAAGAAGGTCACTCACGCCCATCAGCCCATGCGAGTCGGCATGCGCTGTGTTGTTGACTTGACGCCAGTCTTTCTACCCCGCCATTCCCCTCCCATGCATGCATGGACCAAGCTAGTGGGGGACAAAGGGGAAGAATAGACCAATGCATGACTAAATTCGCATTCTCCGCTGCCGTTTGGCACAGCTGCACGCGACACTGACAAAACTCGCACGGGTAAGTTCATCTTTCAAAGGAATATATAGGGTTCCCGACGCCAAAATTAAAGGGGCAAAACTTCTAGAGAAATTCAATGGGAAAAAAAAAAACGAAAGAGTTAGTGGCTAGCGTATCACCATTGCCGTCGGTGGACTTTTCGCACATACAGATAAAGACTTGCACCAACTTATTAAGCTATCTAACCGCGTATCTTCTGTTTGATCCCGACTTCTGAAGGCTCAGTTGTCTTTTTGCATTTAGGCCCCATTTGGCAACTTGGAACCGGACGGTTTCTATTAGATTCTGGAAGAAACACAACTTAACGGGCTAAAACTCGAAACGTTTCTTCTTTTTCCACTCTGTTGTTGAATCGGTCTCAACCCTGTTCCACCTGATTCACAGAATCATACCTGAAACGTTTCTACCAAGAATCTGGAACCGTTTCCGTTTCTATTAGAATCTAGAACCGTACAAAACAGGGCCTTAGGCTCGGTTCGTTTCATCTTTTAATTATGGATTATGGATTATAGGAGAAGCTGCTTTTGATTATAGAAGAATCATGTTGAGTCAGCTGCGACTTTTAGGTTTCGGACTAGGCCGGCGAGAATCAGTTCCAGCCGGATTTTGATACTATATATAGAGAGTGGCTTCTAATTCTCAGAGAAGCTGTCCAGAATCCTCCAATTCTTCAAATAATCTATTTTTTTAGACAGAAGCTGAAACGAACGAAGCCTTAATTTGCGACAAAAAAGCATAGGCCATCAGCAGTAGCCCATGGCTGTGCTTGTAAGGGCATATACAGTGGTATAGACCGTAGCTGTCTATAATATACATCCATGTCATCTACAGACAGTAGTAAAGACAACTTATACAATAGACTGTCTATATAGCTGCATGTAATGATCTCTCATATGATTAATAGACTGTCTGTATAATGGTATACACACTGTAAAGCTGGGCATATACAATGGTACATGTCAGCTGCCTATAAAGGTATACCACATCAGATTTTGGATGATGTGGAGGAGAGAGAGTGAAGAGAGAGAAATATATTGTCTACTATTTAACAGACGGCTTTATAGACAGCTTTATAGTGTCTATACCATTGTATAGATAGTCTATTAATCATATGAGAGATCATTACAGACAGCTATATAGACAGTCTATTGTATAAATTATTTTTATTACTGTCTGTAGATGACATGGAGGTATATTATAAACATCCACCGTCTATACCACTGTACATGCCCTAAGGTTGTCTGTTAAATAGTAGACATCATATTTCTCTCTCTTCCCTCTTTCTCCTCCACATCATTCGAAATCTAATGTTGCATACCTTTATAGACAGCTGACATGTACCATTGTACATGCCCTAACATCAACCATTAACCGTCCGGCCGTGCAAAAGATCGGGACGAACCCTTCCTGGCTTCTTCGTATGATCCGATCCATGTACCCCTCCCATCCTCCTGTAGCCCTGTGTACACAATACGTCCGAAACGCGGGCGCACGCACGACTCGGCACCAAGCAATCAAACGATCGATGGAGAATTGGAGAGGGTAGGTACAGAATCATGCCGGGAACACTCGACAGTGGAGACTCGACGACACCGCCTACCTCTACGAAGTACGAACGCACCGCAGCTCCCAAGTCCCAAGGGGACGGACGCGCGTGGGCGCGTGGCTATACTTGGCACGAACCAGCGATCGCCCTCCGCGCACAGTGAGATCCAGGCGGGCGTACGAGCGGACGCGCGCGCGCGCATCTTTGCTCCCTTGTTGGGATCCCCGCGCGCGTGGGGTCCCGGCGCTCACGGGCCGGCGCTGCGGTTTGGCCCTGTACCAGCCAGCCATTACCGCCCCGGCCGCGAACAACGCCTCACCTACCGGTCGTGCTGGAATCTGGACGGATGGATGGATGGATGGAACGGTTGCATGCGTTGCACTTGCAGGAGGACGGCGGAGCGCTTGCACTTGGGTGATACGGCGGTGGTTCGCGCCCTGGGCCATACATCCTTGTTGCCTTTTGGCATGCATGCACTTGCCTGAAAGCAACCGCCGACCGGTTGGGGTTGGATCCGGATCCAATGCAGTCCGGCCGGTCCGTCGGTTGGTTGGTCCATCGGAGGATGTAAAACATGTACGTACGGCCATTACAACCGATCGACCGGTCCTGCTTCCAGTAGCTAGCCTTTTGATGTTCAACGCTGCTCCCCGTCTAAAGAGGAATGGATCGAGCTCTTAAGTGGGTAGGTAGTTTGAGTGCATGAGTTAGTTCACTGGTTCAGTGCTGTGTTATTCACCATCTATCGCTTTTTACCAATCAGAATAGACAGTAACCGTGTGGACTTTTCGCGGCACTACCGCTATTGACATGGTAGGGCCAGAGGAGCGTAGCTTTTCCTGCCTCCTTATTTGAACTGCGAAGAAGCTCCGTGGCTCCGTGTCGGTTTCGCAGGATCGACAATGATCTCACAAGTGATAGAAAAAAAAAAAAGAGAAAAGAAACGACATTAATGGAGTTCCGCGTCTAAGTAGAAAGGTGCCTCAAAACCGCATCTAACCCGCGAAGAAACGGCAAAAGCGACGCATCACAGAAACCCGATCGTACGGTTTGTGCGGCACAGGCCCACAGTGTATTCGATCGCTTCGCTTTTTGAAGCACTATCGAGAAACAAACACGAGTCCTGTGAGCACATGCTTGCTTACTGTTGTGAAGAGCCGGAGAGCAACTCTGTTTTGAGATCTTGCTCAAACCAGGCGTGCTCACGACGAGGGAAAATCGCTCTAGGGACTACTTGCATTGCATGAGACATTGAGGTATACTCTCGGTTATTTTTTTTTTCCTTTTGCTGAAAAGTGATGCTCTAGCTAGCTAGGTTGACATGACAAGCATTCCCTGCACCTGCCTGCCTGTTGTAAGCACGCTCCGCCCAGGACGCGCTGACTTTTTACTGCCTGCATTGATTGCGTGCAGATTTGCTACGACTCCAAGCTGCCGCTGACGACGGCATGCCCCGGACACCGTTGCACAGTTGCTTTCACGGAAGAGGAACCCCGTTTCTAATCTCGTCACCGGATCGATCTCGACAGTAAGCTACAGTAGTTCACCCCGTGCAATCGTTTTCCACCCTGTCAGACTCGGTCGAGCTACCAGCCCACCACGACTACAACTGAGTAGGTTCCAGAGCTTCAATGCACGCGCAACCCTGCCCCAAAAGATACTTGATTTCTGGAGATGGGAGGCTTGATGGTTAGCCTGGTTGACTCGTTAGCTCCGGAAATTTATGCCTCCAAAAGAGCTCATGACTCCTACTTTGCCACGATGCTATGCCATCTAGAAGTGTGGTAGCAACAAAACAGATGAGCACCGAGAAATTTTTTTTGTCGCGATCAGTAGCATCGAGACGATGCGTTCACCGTAATAAATTAAGCCTTTTTCATTGTACTCTATTTATTTTTCAATCTAATGAATCATGTTAGCTGGTATTTATTTGGTAGAAAGTAGGAATGCTCTTAGCAAATCAATAAATAGATCTAATTTCTATTACCACCATTTACTACTAGTATAACACACCGTAAAATTTATCTGAATCAATAGAGCGGTTGGCCGCCAAACAGGGAAGATTAGCAACCAGCATAATTAAGTGGTATCTCCCGTCAGCGTCTGCGTTGGTATATCTACTTATCTAGCACCGTCAGGCCGCTGAGCGAGTGTAGCGGGGAAGCAAACAGGAAAAAAAGGTTACCGGG
Organism: Rhipidocladum racemiflorum; assembly: GCA_036346355.1. Taxonomy (NCBI): domain Eukaryota; kingdom Viridiplantae; phylum Streptophyta; class Magnoliopsida; order Poales; family Poaceae; genus Rhipidocladum; species Rhipidocladum racemiflorum. The sequence goes on along the minus strand of CM070570.1, from coordinate 19,950,135 downwards.
CATTAAAACCCTGAAAACGCCGTATAACTTCTCTGGCCATCTTCTTCTTCTTCTTCCCAGTGAAAACGACTCGATTTGATTCCGTAGATAACAGCTGCGCACAATGCCAATCGTACCACTATGCTCTGCAACGCGAGGGAAGGATGTGACACTTTGGACGGTGGATCTTGCGTCCGGCCGGTCTCAGTATTCCATGCGAGTAGTTCCCAACGGAAAGGGAAACCCGGCACGTTAGTTTTGACCTGGGGACACCTCGCCCAATTCTTTATGCAGCCTGTGCTTACCAGGGCTACCAAACTGCTTGCCCAGCCCATAGTGCTAAGTGCTAACTAGACAAGAGCTACCTAATGGGGACTAAATTATTGCCTTGTGCATATGCCAGAAGAGGGATAAGATTATAGAATGGGGTTAGTCAGACATGACAAAACGCTAGAAACACCAGAGCACAGCTCATGGGTTAGCTAGTTAGCTAGCCAGTCAGTGGCCGCGTGCTCCACCAAATTTTGGAACAAGCATCAAAGTGACGATCCCCTTCTGCTTATCATCAGCCCGCTTTTAACGAGACATTTCCCGTAATTACGGCCTTCTGCCATTGCTAATCATCAAGCAAAAATGGGCAGTGGGAACGCGAAAATTCGTGGGATACTTGCAAAAATTGTTGATGTATCCCGCAAACTTGTGTGTTCTAAGTAAACTACGAAGGTGGATGCTTGCTTCTTAAGAAATTCCCGTCCTCCAAACAGATTTAAACGCAGGGGTAAAAGAAAGTAAATCAGTGGTACTCCATCCAGTAACAATTAATAGATGTCATTTTGGATATAAGTGTAGTTAAATTTTTAAAACATTAACTGTTAATATTTTTTAAAATATTCAAATTGGATACATGAGAAATCATGTATAGATTTGTTTCAAAAAGTACTTTACAATATTAGTTTTATTAGATTTTATAAATATATTATAATAGAAATTAGTTGTCAAAATTTTGTATTGAAGACCGTATCAACGGCTATCTATGAATGTATAGAATAACAAATTGAAGCAATATTGTGAGGCAGGGTTCAAAATCTCGTCGAGATTTCGGAAATATCGGCTTTCGGCCGGGATCGAGATACCAAATCATGGCGAGGTTAAAAAAATTGAAAAATTTCAAATTGCTACAGTGATTCCAAGATTTTTCAACAAGGTTTTGGTTTTTTTTTGACCGACACAATTTTGACCCGCTTTCATGCTTGTAAGATCAGAATTAGCACCAATTTTTTTTTGTGGTGAATTGTAATGTCTTTTCTGAGAAATACATGTGCAAATTTTTTTTAAAAAAATACATACACAAATTCGATCATATTGGTCTCAATTTCATAGAGGGTTGATTAGGGTTGAAATTTCAGTTTCACCGGCCGCCAAAAAACTGGATGTGAAATTTAGTTTTTCCATTTCACAACAGGATTTCGGTCGCAATTTCGAAATCAGATTTCAACCACATAGGATATGATCCGAAAACAAAATTTGTAACCTTGATCAAGGAGTTTTGCAACTACCAAAAGTACTTTAGCCAAGGTTCCAAATTTCTTTTTTGATTCACATCTCGTCACCCTCCGAAATAAAAAATTTAGGTAAAATCTCGTTATTTTGAACGAAATTCAAAAAAACAAAATTCAAATTTGTAATTTCCTAGACTGAGATTGTTGAAATTTTGGACAAAATTGCAGAAATCTCGAAAAATTTCAACTGAATGAAAAATGGTTCAAACGACGTTAAAACATTTTGATTTTTTTTTGAATGGTTCTAACATATCACTGATATTATCATAAAAATTTCAGATGATGATCAAGCATGAGAAGTCTGACGGTGCTACTATCATGATAAAAGACTGACCGGCAAATTTCAATCGAAGGGAAAATGGTGCAAACCACCTTAGAAACTTTTGAAATTTTTTGTGGATGGTCCTGACACATCCATAAATATTTCCATAAAATTTTTAGATGATGATCAAGCTTGAGGAATTTTCAAAAAATCAGAGAGTGCTACTAAAGGCTGACTAGCAAATTTCAATCGAATAAAAAATGGTTCAATCCATGTTAGAAAATTTTAAAAATTTTATGGATGGTTCTGATTTATCACTAATATGTTCATAAAATTTTTAGATGATGATCAAGTTTGAAGAATTTTTAAAAATTATGATAGTGCTATTGTCCTGATTTTAGCCTTACAGTGCTATATTTCTAACTCTATCCTAATAAAGCTCATGATAAGTTAATCCGATGGGCCCTAATTATGATATAAATACAGCCATTGGATAAAATTAAAGACATATTACTTTTTTAAGGGTAGAAATATACTCCATTGGAAATCTTTTGGACATTGATATGGTCTTTAAGGTGATATTTTGACCCTCAATTGCTATGTGCTTGATGAATTTTTGTACAAACATGATGTTTATACTTGGGGAAGTAAATTCTAATGCTTGTATACATTATTACATACAGCCCAATAGACCCATGCATGTTGCTTGCAATAAACTCACGTAAGGCTAACTAGGAAAGAGAACAACGAGATAGAAATATGATATCTACCATTTAATAGACGGTATTATAGACGGTTTTATATTGTGTGTGCCATTATATAGATAATCAATTAAAATTGAATGATAGGTCGACAACTATATAAATGATTTATTGTATAAATTGTCTTTAGTCCTTTCTACCGATGATATAGATGCGTGTTACAGACAACTGTTGTCTATACCATTGTACATGACCTAACGAAGAGATGTAATACCGTCTTCTGTGGACATGTCTTGATGAAAATATAAATCCTAAATAACATCTACAGACGAGTAAGTTAGATATTTACTCTTTGTATCTTGGCTATTGGTTCGTCCATCGAAGGATTGCTAGCTGCTTTCATGCGTAATGTGGGGTAGATTTGTTGGTGAGTGTCGACAGATGATGACGTGATACAAATTTGGCTGTATGCCCGCAGTTACTGGTGCATGCTTGTATTTCTAATGTACACCTAGGAATAGATTCGATCAGTTACTGGTGTATGCATTGATTACTAGTTACTGTTAGGAAACGGATTCGTATCCTGTTAGGAAACAGATTCGTATCCGATATGGACTCTTCCTTATCTCTAAGCAGAACCGCTATATATAGGAGGCAGGGGGTCACCCCATTGTACAAGCATCTGAGAATAATAAAAGCGGACCGGTTCCTCCTCATATTGTGTCTCTCTTTCTCCCTGTCTATTCTCCACTTGAGATCTATTAGGCAACCCCGGACTATTCGATAGCGAGGTTGTCTAACACGTTATCAGCACGAAGCTCTACCGGAGAAAGATTGAAAGGTGAGAAAAGACAAGAAGCGAAGGATCATCGACGACGACGAACGTCTACTACCGGCGATTGATCGCCCGATCCGACCTGCAATCAACTCGTCACCACGCCGGCATCCACTCGGATTGCCGAAAAAGTCCTACGCGACTCTATCTTACGCGATAGCCAATACATCCGGCATCAAGAAACGTGAGTAATCTCGCATGAACAGTGAATGAGATCTTGCATATCGTTTTCGCTAGATGCATTGATAATCTACCGTTAGATTTTACTGTTCTAAGCAATAGATCTAGTACAGCATCTAGAACCTCTGTTGCCATCTATTGTTCTAATCCGGCATCAAGATCTGTTACTGTTCATCATCCTTGAAAAAATTTGACCGAAGGCCGAGTTTCACTTTGTCGCCACCACAGCCGTCTGGCCTGAAGACCGACACGCTGCAACGTGCGGCTTCGTCGGCCACGACACACGGTCCGTCGGCCGCCGCCCAGAAGATGCCGTCGACCGCAGTACCTGCCGCCGACTGCCGGTCACTTGGCTTGAAGCGGTCGCCACTGGGATCACCGAGCCACCGCTCGTTTCGGCTCCTGGCGCCGCAGCTCGAACCGCTGCGCAGCTCGGCCCGCTCTCGTCGCACGCCGCCCGCACCGGCCTAGTCTCCTCGAATCGCCAGACGTCGGTGCCGCCCGCTGCCGACCATGTCGTCGCTCGACGTGCGGCGCGCTGCCAGACTGTTAACTTGGCCAAGCGCTGGCCGTCGCCGCTGCCGCTTGCGCTAAGGCAGCAGAGCCCGCCGCTCGCCTCGCGTCATCAAGCCCTGCCACGACCACGCCGGAGACTTGCTTACTCCCTCCATTGGAGAAGGACTTGAAGTCCTAGAACACCAGGAATTAGTCCATGGACATGAAGTCCCGTGAGCTTGAAATTCTTTTTTTTCCTTGCGGGCCCGATCAATTTAGTAAACCGAATTGAATGCAAAGGGTGGCGCACGTGGTGATGGGGCAAAGGGAAATTACCGCCTTGCCCTCCCCCCAATTTCTTTTTGTTTTATTTATTTATTTATCTCTGAAAATTGCCATAAAAATGTGAAAAATAGCTAGAAAAACCCAGTGAATTGCATGGCTCTGTTTTTATTTTCTAGCTCTTTACCCATGTTTATATGTGGTTAATTATTCTATTCTGTTATTTGAAGTAATTCTGAAATTGCTCATATATTAACACAAAATTGTGAAATTTGCTAGAAAAATATGAGAATATTTTGTTCATGCCTTGATTTTGGTTTTATCTTCCTTAGCATTATGTCATGTTGATATTTGCTGAAATTCAATTTTTCTGTTGTAAAGTAATTCAGAAAATTGCTTTAAAATTAGCAGAAATTATGAAAAATGCTAGGAAAATTCCAGAATCTCATATAGTTTTTATGAGAACCTGAGTGGTTGGGATTTGATTTTGGTAATGAATAAACAGATATGAGACAATTGGTGTCTAGGAAAACACACATGAGGCTTGGTTCTTTAATTGGCACCCGGAAACGGGAAGTGCTCCCTCCCTCATGTGAGCCCTAGGGGCAGGTTGACCTGGCCAAGAGTCAAATTGACAGAGATATTCATTACCTGTTTTCGTTCCCAGCCAACAAGAATTATATAAGTTGTAATTAGACTTATGCCATGTTTAATTCATGTTGAAATTTATTTTCTGTTATCAAGTGATCTTTGGAAAATTGTTGTATAATTAATGTAAAATTGCCAAATACTAAGAAAAATTCGGAAATTCATGAGAGTTTACTTTCCGCATTTTATGAATTATGCAATCACACTTTATTAGATTACACGCAGAATCTAATGTTGGAATCTTGTAAAAATGCGTATGTCCGCATTGTGAATCGTGAGTTTGCGAATTGGCCCAAAGACGGTCAAATCTACCTCACTTGGGCATCCGATGTGAAGATCGTACTCGGCGGCAAGAAGCTCCGAGCTGCCATCGGCTTAGGGTCCTCGAAGGACGCACCACCTACTGCCGAGCAGAACGATCAAGCATTGCACTTCCTCAGGCACCATCTCTCAGCCACCCTGAAAAATGAATACATGGTCAAGAAAGTGCAATTGAGCTATGGACTGCACTCGAAGCGGTTCGAGAAGCTCAAATACACAATCTTGCCCCAAGCACAGCAAGATTGGGTGCGCCTGAGGTTTGCGGACTACAAAACAAGTGGCCGAGTACAATTACTCGCCTTTGCACAATTTGTACTAATCTCTCCTATGTGGCAAGAAGATCACCGAGGAGGAGAAGATTGAGAAAACTCTTTCCACTTTTCACCCCAATGCTATCCAGAGTGCCCGCACTATCGTCGGACGCATACAAGGAGTATAGCGAATCGATTGATGTTATGCAAGTTGCGGAGTCACAAGACGAAGCTCTCCGAAAGAACTTCGTCTCACAGCCACCTGGAAGGAGCATTGTACCAGAAATCAATGCCAACAGCTATAAGGTGAAAAAGCCCGCCCACATGAAGTGGGTCAAGAAGGGTGGAAAAGAGAAACATCAGGCCAAAGGAAAGTCCATAGCCCAAAAGAAGAAGGATGACAAGGAAAAGCCGCAGGCAAGCCGTATGGACAAGAAACCAAACGTGCTTCAAATGCGGCACTTGGGGCATTGGTCAAAAATATGCCGGGAATCCAAAGAAGTGATCAATGCATATCAGGCCAAGAAGAAGGCCAAAGGAAATGCACTGGCAGAGGCACATTTTGCCGAAGTAGGCAATGATGATGTCATAGAAGTTGACACCCCACATGCTTCATCCTCGCAGCCCGGCCTAGACATCAATGATGCAGCCAAACCCTCGGCAAATGAAGAAAACACTTCTGTGGATGACATAGAAGCAGAAATGAATGCATACTTTACAGATTCCGTTTAGTGCATGAATAACATTGTTAGCACTTTCTTTTAGATTGTGGTTGATTAGTTAATAATTGTAAGCTCTCGAAGAGCATACTTTTACTTTCTCATGAATAAGAATTGTTATTTATTCTTTATTCCAGTATTCTTTACTTGCAGGCAATGTTTGAATTACTTTGCCACTGTCAGATTAGAATTATATTTCTTTTCATCTAGAAATCGTGTAGCACCCAATGGAGGAAATATGCATTGTTGATAGTGGCACAACAAATACCATCTTAAGAGAGTCGAAATACTTCCGCATTTATCACGAAGAACGCCGAAGGATTACGACAATCGCAGGAAGCGATACGCATATAATAGGCTCAGGAAGAGCCACAATTATATTGCCAATGGGTACAACTTTGGTAATTGAAGAAGCCCTCTTGTACCCTGAATCAACTCGCACTCTCTTAAGTTTCAAGGATATCGCGCCAATGGGTTTCACGTAGAAACCAATGAAGAAAATGGCAAAGAACACTTGTGCATTGTGAAGCACGCGAATATGGAAAGATGGTACTAGAAAAATGTCCCTCATATGAATCTGGTTGTACTACACGAAAATCAATGCACACGTAGTGTATACTTCTTTGAAGACTGTCTTTAGAAGCTCAATTATTTGCTTTATGGCATTGTAGATTAGGTCATCCTGGTCTTAGATTGATGAGAAATATAGTTAACAACTCACAAGGTCATGGCATTAATGTTAAGAATTTCTCGAATCACGAAGATTTTGTGTGCCATGCATGTGCCACGGAAAGTAATAACTAGACCCTCTGTTATGAAAGTGCAACATGAACTCCCTGCATTCCTGGAACGCATTCAGGGGGATATTTGCGGTCCGATTCCGCCATTGTTATGGCCGTTTTCGATCCTGTATGGTGCGCAGTGATGCGTCCTGGAAATGGGCGCATACATGTTTGCTGTCAACAAGGAATCATGCATTCGCAAAGCCGATCTCGCAGATCATCGAATTAAGAATGTTTTCACGATCATCGCGTGAAGTCCATTCGAATGGACAATGCCAACAAATTTACTTCCAAGGCATTTGATGATTATTGCACAAAGAATCGAATAACTATTGAGCACTCAGACCGCATGTCCATACGCCAAAATGGACTAGTGAAGCACTCATAAAGAGGATTAAGTTTATTGCCGCATCAGCTCTTGCAGAGTTGTAACTTGTCCAACAATTGTTGGGGACACGCAGTCCTGCATGCAGCGAGACTCATCAATTATAGACAATCGGCCTACAACATCCATTCAACCATGCAAACTAGTGCATTGGGTCAACTCAAGAATTGAATGTATGGTATATGTACCTATACCACCCCCACAATGGATCGCAATGGGCCCTCTCCGCAAGTCTGGGATATACGTTGGTTATGAGAGTGCATCCATAATCGTGTATTTGGAACCCATGATCGAGACTTGCACACACTCGATTCGCCGATTGCATCTTTGGCGAGGACCATTTCCGTCATTAGGGGAGAGAATCAACCATTGGATGAAAAATGCCGAAATAATATGGCATTCCATCGATCCCAGCGCATGACCCTCGCACTAATGAAGCAAATCAAGAAGTCCGTAAGATAATTGATTTGCGTAATTTAGCAAATGAACCGCCTGATCATTTTTGTGATCTCAAGAGCGTGGTTAAGTCGCATGTACCAAAGCAAGAAATGCACCAGAGAGGGTGGAAATACCAAAGAAAGCGAAGGTATCCCTCATCCTGTTCAGAGGCCTCAAAGAAAAAGAACAGGAAATCTGGCTTCTCAAACCCAAAGTACCCGGAGACGTCTGGGGAAAAATGGGCAAGAGGACTTACCATAGCCAATCACAAAAATGCCCCAAAGCAAGAAGGGGAGCCGCTTGAGACCTGGCACTTTGGAAAGAAGCCTGTCGAAAAGGCAATTCCAGATTTGAATCTTCAATTAGAAGAAACCGCCAGAAATAATGTGTGCGCACACATTGGCGGAGAAAAACTAAAGGAACTTGCTCCTGGAATGGGAAATAGCAATGAAGAGCAAGTAGAAGTGCATGAAGCACACCATGACGAAATGGCCATAAATTTTGTAATAATAGGAGAATCTATGAAAAGAACAACAACCATTGCAAGGCTTGTTGTTCAAGGTTTCACTCAACGTCCTGGGGTTGATTATGAAGAAACCTATTCTCCTGGTCATGGGTGGAATTACCTTTAGATACTTGATCTCAATGGCGATCAACTTGAAGTTGAAAATGAAGCTAATGGATGTTGTCACAAAGATATTTGTATGGAAACTTGGATTCGAGATTTATATGAAAGTACCTAAGGTATCCCTATCCCGAACCAAGACAGAGCAAGCAGAAACCTATACAAAGGTGAAATTGGAGAAATCATCAGATGGGCTAAAACAATCGAGGAAGAATGTGGTACAATCATTTGAGTGACTTTCTCTCTGCAAGAAAGGCTACACGAGCAATGAAGATTGTCCATGTGTATTTATACAACGATCCACGAATGGATTTTGTATAATCTCCGTCTATGTAGATGACTTGAACATCATTGGGACGGATGAGGAAATTGAAGAAGCATGCACATACTTGAAATCTGAGTTTGAAATGAAAGACTTGGGTAAAACCAAGTTCTGTTTAGGCTTGCAGCTTGAACATGTCCAAGGCGGAATCTTGGTACACCAAGCATCCTACACGCAGAAAGTGTTGGAGAGATTTGGCTTTGAAAAGGCATACCCCGCAAAGACCCCAATGGCTCGGAAGGTCACTCCAAGCAGACCTAGACCCGTCTGAGGCCTAAAGAAGAGGGGAGGAAGTCCTGGGAGCGGAATTCCCATACTTGAGTGCAATTGGAGCGCTCATGTACCTTGCGAATAGCACTAGGCCGGACATTGCGTTCGCCGTGAATTTGCTAGCACTGATAAAGGCGTAACCCACCAAAAGGCATTGGAAATGGGTGAAGGACATCTTCCGTTACCTTCAAGGAAGCAAAGACCTCGGCTTGTTTTACGGAAGAAACAATGAATTGAATTTAGTTGGCTACGCCGATGCTGGGTACCTATCGGACCCGCATACTGGCAACTCACAAACTGGGTATGTTTTCCTTTGCGGTGGAACAGCAATTTCTTGGAAGTCGTCTAAGCAGACTCTTGTCTCGACGTCGACTAACCACTCGAGAAATCATTGCATTGTATGAAGCCTCTCGAATGTGCATGGCTTGAAAGAATGGTTCACCACATCCGTAAGTCATGTGGTCTCAACATGGAACAAACCCCACTATTATCTATGAAGATAATGCGACTTGTGTTGCACAAGTGCAAATGGGATATGTGAAGAGTAACCTTACAAAGCATATCAACCCCAAGTTCTTTTATGCCCATGAAATGCATAAGATGAACGAGATAAAGATACTGCATACTAAGTCGTGTGAAAATCTCGCAGATTTATTAACTAAGTCACTCCCGGCATCTTCCTTTGAAAGATGTATTAGAGGAATCGGGATGATGAGGCTTAGAGAAGTGCAGATTTCAGGGGGAGATTTTTCACATACTCCTACATAAATCTCAAACATGAAGTTTGAGTACCCAACGTAAATCTTGAAGATTAACATTGAAGTTTGGGTGGATTGTACTCTTTTCCTTAAGTAAGTTTTTCATTGAAGTTTTCTTACATAAGGTTTTTGATGAGGCAATCCGTGCAACACAGCAAGCGTGTGCTATGTACTCTTTCTCCAATTATTTTTCCCACTGGGTTTTTATGGAGTTTTAATGAGGCATATGCATCTCGCAATGAAGAGTCCAAGGGGGAGTGTTAGGAAACGGATTCGTATCCTGTTAGGAAACAGATTCGTATCCGATATGGACTCTTCCTTATCTCTAAGCAGAACCGCTATATATAGGAGGCAGGGGGTCACCCCATTGTACTAGCATCTGAGAATAATAAAGCAGACCCGGTTCCTCCTCATATTGTGTCTCTCTTTCTCCCTGTCTATTCTCCACTTGAGATCTATTAGGCAACCCCGGACTATTCGATAGCGAGGTTGTCTAACAGTTACCATACTGCACGCAAGAACTCCGACTAAATCCGGTTCAAATACTTAAATTTCGGCGAAATTTGCAAAACCTCCCTGAAATTTTTAAAATTATTGTAGCATTTGAATTTTTTTTTAAAATATTTTTTATTTTATCAAGATTATAAATTTCGAGGGGTGTCGAAATCCAAGATTTGGACAATGAACAAATGGCGTTGGCTCCGCCCACATCATAGCCTTAACTGCAAGCAATTCGCAAGACCCACCCAAGCTCAACCAGCCACAGCCCACAGGCGGAGCATGCATCGCGCACCCGCGCAGGCGGTCAATTCCCGCGCCATCCGTAGGATCAAGTCAATGGAGAGAGAAAAAACCACAACACCAAGGAATCACAAGAACTCTTCTGCGTCTCTCTCTCTCTCTCTCTCTCTCTGAGTCGCGCACACACGCACCCCGCCTCCCATATATACACACGCACACGGCACAGCTCACCGCTTCTCCCTGCCATAACCATTAACCAACCACAAGCTCAGACTCCGAACTTAACTCGAACCCAAAAGCCTCCAAGAAAAAGGAGCACAAACACTCCGCCGGCACGGGAAAAACTGAGGAGCGGCCGGCCGGAGAGCGGGAGAGGATGGGGAGGTCGCCGTGCTGCGAGAAGGCGCACACGAACAAGGGGGCGTGGACCAAGGAGGAGGACCAGCGCCTGATCACCTACATCAAGGCGCACGGCGAGGGGTGCTGGCGCTCGCTGCCAAAGGCTGCGGGCCTCCTCCGCTGCGGCAAGAGCTGTCGCCTCCGCTGGATGAACTACCTCCGCCCGGACCTCAAGCGCGGCAACTTCACCGACGAGGACGACGAGCTCATCATCAAGCTCCACGCCCTGCTCGGCAACAAGTAAGCCCACCGATTCAGTGCTATCACCCCTCAACTCCCATTCTTGTTTCTTGATTTGAAGTTTGCGTGATTGATTGGGTGGTCGCGTCGTGCAGGTGGTCGTTGATTGCGGGGCAGCTCCCCGGCCGGACGGACAACGAGATCAAGAACTACTGGAACACGCACATCAAGCGCAAGCTCCTGAGCCGTGGCATCGATCCGCAGACGCACCGCCCGATCAGCGCCGGGAGCAGTGCCGGCGCCGCGGGCAGCGGGCTCACGATGGCCAGCAGCGTCGGCTTCCCGTCCCCGCCGCCGGCGTCGAGGCTCGCCAGCCCGGTCCTCACCGTTCCGAGCAATGTGAACTTCGCGAGGCGGGCGCCGTCGGACGACGGCCACAGCAGCAGCGGCGGGAGCACGGACAACGCTCCGCGGTGCCCCGACCTGAACCTCGACCTCGACCTGTCCATGGGCCCGCCGTGCTCGCCGCTCAAGACGCCGGTCACCGCGTCGACCCCCACCTCGCAGCAGCAGCAGACCATCTGCCTGTGCTACCACCTCGGCGTCCGCAGCGGGGAGGCCTGCAGCTGCAAGACCGCCTCGCCGGCGGGCCCGCGCGCGTTCCGGTTTCTCAGGCCACTCGAGAAGGGCCAGTACATATAGCACAGTAGGCACCCAAGAAAACCTGTAAAAAGCAACCAAAAAAAAAGAGAAAAAGGAGTTTCTAATGGAGATGACTGATGTGGATTATTTGATCTCTCATGTTTCCCTTTATCCAAATTTGATTAATGTCTTCTGTCCCATTTGTATTTAACATAGCAGAATAGAAAAATTAGTGGAGATCGGAGAGAAAAGAACACACACACAAAATTTGGTGGGAGCTATTATTGATTTGCGCATCCGATTCCGGCGTCTCCTTGCCTCTCCAAGAATTTTTTTTAAAAAAAACAACAGTAATTTGTGGGAAGTTAGGCACGGAAATATATTTTAGTGTTAAGGTTTGTTTGACAGTGACATGTCATTTTAAATGTGGTGTTATGGTGGTAGTTAGCGTGCCAACCTATGTGGGTTGAAAGTTAATACGAGGACGAGAGAAGGATAACTAAACGGAGATCAAGATCACCACACTTCACATTTTCCTGAAATAAGCGAAAAACATAAGATTTGTTCTCAATGTTTACATTCTAGACTATATAGTACTCCCTCCGTTTCTTTTTATAAGGCGTATTTGGTTTCGTTAGGACAAGACTTTGACCAACGATTACTTCATTAATATATCATTTATGCAATACAAAATCATAATTATATAAGTACTTTTGAATACAAATCTGCTAATATCAATTTTGTGTCATAAAAATTATATGCTAATAGAGTAATTGTTGGTCAAAGCCTTGTCCTAACGAAACCAAATACGCCTTATAAAAAGAAACGAAGGGAGTAATAATTACGAGCTATATATACATTTGGCGATCTTAGGGCTGAAATTTCATCATACAGAGTTGTGAACTCGGGTAGAGGTTGGTAGTTTGGTGTTACTACACCTCTCTAACATTTGTTATGTTTCCTATATTTTGGTCAAGGTGCATCTCCAAAGATAGCGATCGAGAGGAGCATAAAATTTTGCTAGTGTGGCGGCTCTGTAACCGTCACTAATAGCTGCCTAGCAGGACACGGTAACATTAGTGATTGTTCGATGAAAATTGAACTACCACTACAAAGGCTGGGCATGTCTGGGAAACGGCTGAATAATAATTGGAACCTTCTTTTACTTTTGCCCAGTACCTCTCTTGTCCGGTAAATTTCTTCCCCTTTGGTCTAATCACGCAAAAAAGGAGTTTCTTGCAGGGAAGTTCGACGTAGACATGGATGACACATATTTTTTTGTAAGGCTGTCGAAGGTTACCCAATAATCTCTGTTTACTCTGCGTCGCGCGTGCGAGTAATTTTCAGTGCTGTTGACATTAACTTGGGCCTGCATCATATACTGTTACCTGTTCGTACAATTTGGACTATGAAACAGCTTCTACAGAACACGCTGGAAGTTCCGTGTGAGAGTTCTAGTGTGGCATCTGAAGCTGGGAAGATTGGTTTTCATGGATCCCCAACTTTTATGCGCGTAAGGTCAATGATTGCTTCATCTGCTATCATATATGAAACGAGAATATTTGGACTATGGAACAACTTGTACAAAAACGCTTTGGAAGTTCCGTGTGAGAGTTCTATAGTGTGGCATCTGAAGCTGGGAAGATTGGTTAGAGTCCCCATCTTCTAATTTCATGTTGTGTGTGTAAGGTCAATGTTTGCTCCATCTGCCATCATATATGAAACGAGAATATTTGAAGTCAGACGCCACTTTGATTGCTCCAAAACAGATGGTCAGAACATAAATTATGGTTCGTGGCGAGACGTACGTTCTTTTAACCCCTGAGACTTGACCAACCAGCTGTCCCATGTTCTTACTCGTTTTGCTTCCTTGCTGCATGCAAACAAGTACACCAACAAATCACCGATAATTTAATTTGTCTCGTCACAATGTGAAGTGTCGCACGCAGAGAGCACAACTTTGAGGATTTGGCACCAAGATTAGCCAAGGAGTAAGGACTATGGTCTTTAAATATGTACTTGAGTTGACAACTGTAGATGTGGTTAGCTACTCTAGAAAAGAAATCTGCGCAGAAACTAAACACAAATATTTACTTTCTCACCACCTTGCTCAATCTGAAATTAAACCCACAAATTTTCTTTTTAGCAGCAGAGCAGAATTTTCCCGTCGATCTGATCGGTTGAAATCTCTACCTGGGTTCCGTATCTTCTACTCCACAACGCAAGTTGCGCTCGCCAATTAATTAACAGAAAAACTATCGGACGCTATACCGTCTAAACGGTATAGCAATGAAACGCATGAAATTTGTGATTTTTTATACTGAAACTCATGAAACTTAACACTAAAATCCGATGAAACCTGAAACTCATGAAACTAAACACTGAAACACATGAAACCGATCACGAGTTTCACAAGTTTCATCAGTTTCGAGCTATACCGTTGGAACGGTATACCGTCCAATAGTTTTGCTCATTAATTAAGGAGGCAACCGTTCTCGGCGAAGGTTCTTTTTTCCCATGTGCGTAGTGACAGATTCTGTTACATGTAGACAGGTACGGCTGTACCAAACCACTTTTCCCTTTTTCTCTATAGTTGTTCAAGTTCACCTAAGTTTATATAGCGTATTTTATTTTGGTATATAGATTAATGAGATATTAAAAAGATTTAATTATTCCTAATTATTATCTCTAAGGACTATATTTAATGTGTGTACGTATAGAGAGAATATTAAGTAGATCTAGATATTTATTAGGGATATAAAAAACATTACAATAATTTGCATTGAAAGGTGGAATACATTACATATTTATAAACAAGATTCTCTACTATTCTAAAACAGCAGTTGGTGGCAGTGGTGAGTTCTTCTCACGTCATTAATTGCTGCTTAATTGCCTTGCTTAATTGCCCTACTTAATTGCCCTACGCAAGAAACGAAGCGTTGCTTTAATTAGCCAGCTTTCGCAAGAAACGAAGCGTTAAAGATAGATGTTTGATCTTGTGAAATAATTTTTTTTATTTTTTAATCTTTATTTTTCGTTATTAATTTTGTTTTTCGTAGCAACGCACGGGCATGTAACTAGTATTCTAAAAAATTACACCACGTAAATCCACCCGTATTTGGACACCTCGATTCGTTACTTGCACGGTGGCATCCCTCTGTCGCGCGCGCGCCGCCACCACAAGCTTTGCAAGCTTTCCCATTATCCCAAGCCGCCGTCGCGTTCGTGTCCGCGAGCCGTGTGGTCGTGTGGACATGCCATGGCATTGGCACGCACAAGTTGGATCCGGCGGACGTGCGCGCATCGGAACAAAGCAGCGATGCCAAGCGAGGCACATGCAGGAGGAGAGAGCGTTGTGCACGAGTCATCAAGGTTTCACTCCAGTCTCCACACGCTTTACGTTACGTACGTGACCAACCCCCCCCCCCCCCCCCCAAAAAAAAAAAAATCATCAACGTCTTCAAACAAACCTGCTCGATTGTATTCGAACGAACGGAAATTTTGACATATGCGAAAAATTTGGTCCAAAAATACCACCTGATGTCTCTCTCACCAAGACTAGTATACTAGCGTCGCAGATGCCGGCAAGTTTTAAAGCTGCATCAACTGTTGTAAAACGTATATGTTCATCCACGATCAATCAAAAATACATCATCGAAATCACAAGAACACAGTACATGAAGCACATAATGTAAGGGACAATCGTTCTTTTTCTTTATTAGATTGATATTTCTGTACAACGGATGCCTAATATATAATAAAACTAAGAGATGTATTCAGATTCGCTCACCAATAAATAATCATTCCAAACCTGAACTGAAACTCTATCTATATCATAACATAAATATCTAATATTTACCGTGCAACTGTAATATATCATCGCTAAAACAGCGATTAGTCTTGGCGTGATCTAGTGATCCAATCCCTAGGGCGGCAGGTAGTAGATGCGACCCCACTCAAATCCAAAGTGTTCTTTTGGGCACCATGGCGCTGTGAAACGGGTCTTTCCAAACTTGAACTGGGATTATATATTACTCCCTCCAGTTTGATAATAGATGTCGTTTTGGACACAATGATGATCAAACTTCTAAAACTTTGACTATCGATATATTTTTAAATATTTAAATTGGATATATGAAAATTATACGTGTAGACTTGTCTCGAGAAGTATTTCATAATATTATAATTTTATTGGGTTTTATAAATATATTATAATAAAATTTAGCGGTCAAAGTTGTATTTTGAAGACCGTGTCGATGTCCAAAACGACATCTATTATCAAACTAGAGGAAGTATATCATAACACGCCCCCTTAGGCGAATAACGCGTAATGCACATATGTCATTAAAAACTCCTCCCAAAAAACCAATGGAAAAAAAGAGATAAAGAAAATAGTACATTGCACTCACACTCCGTGTTACACTGGTTGCCTCATTAAAAACTTTCATGTGAGAAAACTCCAAGAAAACTCACTAAGAAAAAATAGCACAACTTATAATCTTCAGTATAAAAAATAGGATCTTCAAGATCATACAAAAGGGTTATGGTTCAGGGTTTTACTCCTTCTAAACTTTTCATATTCTAAGCCATATCACTCTAATGCTATTAACACATCTTTGAAAAATAGATTTTGGTAAGGATCCTGTCGGACCCCGGAAAAACACTTCTGAAATCCTATGTGTATCTTGTACTAGTCTAGAAAAGCTGGTACACACAGTAGAAAATGTTATCACAACATATCAAACGCACTTTATTAAGTAATTATCCAAATTTACAAAACGAGTGGCACGCAGTCCGAAAAAGAAAACATCAAAAATACAGTAAATTGAAGTAAAGCCAATAGATTTGCCACAGGCAATCGACTAGGAAGCAGTATAGTCTGTCTGGTCCTCACCATCGTATAACTCCTCTGAATCAACAGAGTAAGGGTGAGTACAAAAAGTACTCCGCAAGTTACACAGGAGATGCAGTAATAATGTAAACGATACAAAAGAAGGTTATATGGTTGAATTTAGCATAAAGTAACAATTTTTTCAATATTGTAAGTATTTTTAAAGGCATATTTTTAAGAAAAATATTCTATTTAAACCAGTTTCAATGCAAGAATCTCTCCAGGAGTTAACCCAACGTTTCCCAATATTCTATTTACATGACTTAGTTTGTAATATCTTCACCACTCATCTAGAGTTCAAGAGAATAGAAAAGCCTTAGGGCAATATGCTTTATCATATTGCTCTTTACATAACCCATTTGCTTTTTTGTAACTAGGGGTGGGCATTTGGTTTTTTTGGTTTTTCTGGTTCGATTTTTCCGGTTTTTAAAAACCAAAAACCGAATCAAATAAACGAAAATAATTCGGTTTGGTTTATTCGATATTTCGGTTAACCGAACTAACAAACACTCCAGCACACTGCACACATTAAAGCATTCAGCCATTCACTAGTAGAATATGTACTCATCTTAGTAGAATATGCATTCAGCTAGTCAAAACATTAAAATTTTCATTCAGCCATTCACTAGCAAGATTTCATTCAGCCATTTAGAACATTTCATTTAGCCATTCAGAAGTAATAGCAATTATTGTCTACTTAGTAATAGCAGTTATTCAGAATCCAAAGGATTATACTAGCTAGTTAGGAAAAATAATCACAAAGAATCCCTTATTTTTCTAATTTAATCCAAAGGATTATATTAGCTAGTTAGGAAAAATAATATGTATGATTAGGGAATTGTTTAGGTGTGATTAACTTACATAGCTCAAACTTACGTAGAGCTTGTAGTAGCTAGTTTTAATCGCGTGTGGCAGGATAATTTGGATGCTGTGTAGATCGATGTAGGCAAACGGTCTCGATCGGCCTCGATAGAACGTTGTGCGGACAACGTGTTGTAAAACGTAGTTATTCACCTACGATCAATCAACAGCACGTCATCGAAATCACAAGAACAAAGTACATAGAGCACACAATGTAGGAGACAAAGTTATCTCTTTATTAGATTGATTCTGTACAATGAAACGCTCAATGTATAGCAAAATCAACAGAAAATTGATTCAGATCCGTCCACCAATAAATAAAGCCTCTTCAAATTTGAACTGGAATCCTATCCTCATATCTGATATTTACCGTGCAAGTGTAACGTATCATCGGTAAAACAGCGACCGGTCTCGACGTGATCTAGTGATCCAATTCCTAGGGCGGCAGGTAGTAGACGCGACCCCACTCGGATCCAAAGCGTTCTTTTGGGCGCCGTGAATCCCCACGAATAATTCGATCAGGGGTGGTCCCGTTGCGCGGGGTTCAGAGGAGGACAGGTTGGTCCGAAGTGGAGAGCATTTGGATGGAAAAGAGGAACAGCGCGAGATCGATGTGGTAGTTGCTGGTTGGTGGGAGGGTGACATCACCGACGACTGCACCGAACGGATCGATCGGTTTTTATTTATTCGGTTTTTGGGGGGCGCTTTTGGCGCCGACGAACGTGATATCCGGGTCGTGTTTCGCCTCCGAGATTCCTCCGACGCCGCGGCGCTGCGCTGTTAACCGGAAAAAACGACCACATGGATGGCACGCAATGGACGTTATCCATATCTCTACTATTCTAAAGCACCACTCGCCAAGAGCGGTCATTCTACACGCCATTAATCGCCTCGCTTAATCGCTTCTACTTAATCGCCTCGCTTAATCGCTCTACCTAAAACGAACGCCGCTTTAATTAGCCAAATTTTCATGCGAAACGGTTAAAGATAGATGTTTGATCTTGTAAAATAAATTTTTTTATTTTTTAATCTTTATTTTTCGTTATCAATTTTGTTTTTCGTAGCAACGCACGGGCATGTAGCTAGTCCAACATAATCCCACTCTTTCCAACGAAAAAACTTGGAATTTATTATTTTACATTTAATCTCAAAGATTGGTTGGTGCGCACCATTCCTCCGCGCAGCACGTACGTGGCGATCTCACACGGCAGGCTTTCTGTCTGTTTGGGCGAAACACTTGATGTGCGGATGTGTGGTTGTTTGGCTGTAATTTAAGTGATAAGTATAAAATAATGTTGGAGGATACTAAAATAAATAGAATTTAGTCGAGGTGAAACTTTCTAATTTAATTTTTTTGATTTATTTTTTGAGTTAAAACTTTTTTGATTTGAAATTTTTTTCGTCTAGAATTTTAAATTGAATTTTTCGAATCAAAAGTTTTTTAAATCAAAATTTTAAGGAGTGCATGCGTGTGTACTGAGAGAAGTACATATAAGGTTGGATATATATACGTACGCGGGTGCATGCATGTGTACTGAAATTTTTTTTATTTGAATTTCCTAGTTGAAAGCCCTCGATTTGAATTTTGCTGAGTTGAAAATTTTTTAGTTGAAAGTTTTTCGAGTTCAAACTTTTCGAGTCAAAACTCATCTTAATTTAAAAATTTTTATTTTAAAGCTTTTCGTGTTGAAATTTTTTCGAGTTGAAACTTTTCGATTTAAAACTTTCTAATTTGAAACCTCCGAGTTGAAATTTCCTAATTAAAAAATTTTTTGATTAAATTTTTTTTTAGTTCAAACTTACTATTTCAATTTTTTTTCATTTAAAACTTTTTGAAAGTTTTAAAACTTTCTAATTTAAAATTCTTTTACTTAAAATTTTTCGACAAACATGGAAATAATGTATTAATTCTCTCTGATGATGCCACGCCAAGGGACAAAGTCCCGTGTAGTCAATGTGGGGATTGCAACTTAAGCAGTCCGTATAGGCAATAACCGTCCGATCGAGGCATCGGACGGCCCAGATCGGCTAAAAAAAATGAATAGTCTTTTGCTACAGTACCATAAACATTGTTTCTGTTACAGTGTTTTTAGCTGATCTGAACCGTTTGTTTTTAATCGGACGGTCACGTGGGAACTGCTTAAAATACAGTCTCCACGTGACTACATGAGATCTTCCAAAATTGTTTCTACTCAGGACCTGAGTCATATTCAGCACGTCATTTACTTGGTGTATTAATTCTATCCCCTTCCATTGTAACAGCTGTACACATGCAGCTCCACGTGGCGTGATTACGTATGAGAGTGCATGGTTTGCTCCATAGATGCGATTGTAAATTAGTCATGACAAAAAAAAATGAGTATAAAGATGCCACAAGGCCAACTCCGTATATTTTCGACTTGAGTTCCGTATGGTGCTATACTCCATTTGTTCCGAAAAACCAGCTCGGTTTCTTTGACTTTTGTGGTACTTGTATGAACGCTCAAACCTTTCCAATTTGTTTGTTGTTGTCACAGGCAGTAGTGGTATGAATTACTAACAGCAGCACATGTACATCAAGAACTGTTTGTACCAAACAAGTTACAAATTGAAATGGATGACGCAGTCTGCCTATTTTCATCTATGGGCTAAGAAAGCTCTCTTCGGAACAAGTGGCTTCCGAGGCTCCGAGCTGGTGCCACAATCGCAAAGCAGCATCATGCTCTTCGAAAGGTACCTGCCCGATATTTGTATTGATTCCTGATGATTGGATCTATCTCTAGTTCAGTTTTAGCAACACAAACAGGCATCTCGAAGCATATTTGTTTTGTGATGCATATTTGTTTTGTGTTACATATTTGTAGGGTACCTCTGAAGCTCTTGCAAATTGATCTAAAAAAATTTTTAGTCCGTACACGCTTAAGATCCAATCTTTCAGATTAAGCGCAATCTCCGTCTTGACCAATCATTGAAAGAAATGATACGGGAAGAATTAGGGTTCTTCAAAAAGCTTCGTCGATGTGAGCATGAGCTAAACCCAGTAGGATAATGATCTGAGATTAGTCTAACTAGTAGTGGAGTAGTGCAGCTTGAGAGGGTGATCGGAGACTTGGTGGCCCAACCAACCAGCAGCATTTCCATCCTCGGTAACTCGCCCACACCACCGCCGCCGCCTTCGCGGTGTCGCCCGCCCTGCGCCACAATGTGCATGCGATCGTCTACTATTTGCCAATTCTGTTTTGCAATTGTATTTGTGCCACAAATCTGGAGTCCTGGCTGACTGCCCCCAGTCTTTGGTGCTTTTCTCTGGCCGACTACACCAAACATATATTGATAAGTTATTAACTTTTGTACCACTTTATTATGTTATATTGTTATAAAGTATTTTATATATTTTGTTGAAATATGAAGCTCGGAGTTCAAATATATTTTTAATCATGCATTTCTGCTATATTTTTTATATCTCAATGTCCAGTCGTTTAATTTTTCGCTCGAAGTTGACCAAAATTCTAACCCTATCACTAGACGTGACCATACACAACGAAAAGTAACCAGTTGATAGAGGGGGATTGGCTGGTTCGCTTGGCCATGCCCTAGCCATACCTACCATTTTGTCCAAACAGTGTGAACTGTGGCAGGACCGCAGGACATAGTATAAGAGCGGCCTCTCCTGTTCTTCTGCGTCGTCTCTCAGAGCATGTGACTCGGTGACCCCCCCCCCCCCGGCTCATCAGAAGTTGCAACACTCTTTAATGACAACCACCAGTGAGTTAATTGCACATAGCAACAAGCAGAATTTTGCATAAGTATAGGAACTTGGTGCAACTAACATTTGGGTGCAGAGGTTGGGTCGTGTGCTTTAATAGGGGCAGTGACTGAAACCAGGCTGACCTGCAGGTGTCTGACAAAAATTTAGTCATTTATGATTGATACTTATCTGCCATTAGAGAAACATATTGACTTTCACTGGAGTTTCTTCTTCCATTTTTTGGCAAAAGCAAACGAGTCATTGATCCTTCTAGAACATAGAAATATTTCAGAAGACGAAAAAATAGTTATGCATTATCTTCTTATCTTTGCACTTGTACTAACAGTAACACTACAGAAAGATTAGGAGACGGTTGCAGTCTTGGCAATACCGTACAGCACTAAAAAGCAGCTGAATCCTTTGAAATGGCCGGTGCTTAGCACTGTAGTTTCGGTCTTATCGCCACAATCTGTCAGGAGCGGTACGATACGAGTAAGGTTCGCAGGTTGCTGGGCCGCATTTAATCGGGGCCGTCCTAAAATTCCAACCTGCACTGCAGCTTGCGCAGGGCAGTGCAGCGTTGCGGAGGGAGCATATCAAATCCTCCTTGGAGGGGTGCTGCCAGCTGCAGTAATTCCACTAGCCAGCCTCCCTGAAGAAACCTCATCACAGGCGAAAGCATGGTGCATCCAGGGGCATTTAAAGAGAAGACAGTGAATGGTCAGACGCTTGGAAAGCTGGGACGGACGGACATCAGAGGGAGGAGGACTGGTCAGATGGATAGGAATAGGATAGGGATTAGGGACTCGGGGTCCTTTGGAACAGTTGTACATCAGCGTGGGAAGTGAGTACTACTAGTCAATAATAACTGGCTCTAGATGTAGAGTACTATTCTGCCAGGGTTCCTCGTGCATCCGTTAATTTTTGGCTGCTTTATTGGGCTAAGCTGTTCCCGTAAAGAGTAGAGGGAAAATGGAAGAATGGATGCGTTTGAGTTTTTCTGTTCATGCACGAACTTTTTCTGATTCAACAGCTCGCGACACAAACAAAGGTACAGCACGACACACTTCTGCCTTGGCAAAGTGCCAACAACCTAGGTTAATTGTAGACCATATCGTTCCTCTTCGTCCGCTATGTTTCTCATCATGTAGCTTTTGTTTGATGCATGGGGGGTGTTGCTTAGGTTTTATTTGGGCTAGCTTTGCAATCACTGCCTAACTCTTCTGGTGAAAATAAACCAGCAACTTATAATAATGTTCATGAGCCGATTTGCTGCATGTAGTGTGACAGGGGCGGAGGTGCGGAGCTGAGCCTTGGGCCACTAGGACCTCAGCCCGAGGCACAACACCAGCATAACTTGTGCTTGACCCGGCCAGAGGCTAAGAGGCAGATGACGCATTAGCCAGTAGCAGCGCATGCCCGAGCCGAGCCCTTCCTCACGCGACCACATGTAAGATCGAGGAGGCGCCTAGAGGGGAGGTGAATAGGCGATTCTAAAAATTCTACCAAATAATCGAGAGTAGCCTAAAATGACCCCAAGTCTAAAGTTCACAAAGAAATGCGGAAGAGTCTAATTATGAACTTTAACAATCGAGTCCAAAACCAATAATCTCACTAGGGACTATCTAAGTTAAGTCTCTACACAACAATTGCTATGTCAATCGAATAAATTAAGCAAAGCAATTCTAGATACTATCAAGCAATAGATGAAAAGGACAAATAATGAAAATGCTTGAATGTAACAAGTGACACCCGACTTTTTACCGTGGTGTTCGGAGACTTGCTGGTCTCCCCTAGTCCACGTTGAGGTTAGTCCAACCAAAACGTTGAACCAGCTCCACTATGGAGCGCTTTTCCTCAAATCCACTAGTGGTAGCTTTTTACCTCACGAGGTAGGCGAAGCTCCAACCTCCACAAACTTTGTCGGCGCGTCTCACACACCTTGAGAGCTCCCGACATGACGCTTCTACGCCGTCTAGAAGACAGCAACCTTCAAGAGTAACAAGTCGAACCTTCGGCTTGAACTTCACCTTGCACAACAAAAGCACTTCCGGTGATCAACCTAAGTGCTACACATGCACTTGGTCCTCCTCAAGTGCAGCACATGCACAATGAGGATCAATCCACTCCTAATTGCAACTAATGCGAATTAGGACTCACTCCTTAGCTTAAAAATCAAATTTGAGTGTACCACTCATGCAAAGAACTCACAATAGCTCAAGTGGACTCAAAGGAGCAAGCATCATCCAGGAAAAGGTCCCCCAAGGGATCTTTATATAGTTCACATGCCAAAAACTAGCTGTTGGGAATAAATCCCTGAAAAATCAGCAAATCCGGCACTTCCGGTCTCAAAACCCTGGTAGTGCCGGCCTCAGGTT
Organism: Rhipidocladum racemiflorum; assembly: GCA_036346355.1. Taxonomy (NCBI): domain Eukaryota; kingdom Viridiplantae; phylum Streptophyta; class Magnoliopsida; order Poales; family Poaceae; genus Rhipidocladum; species Rhipidocladum racemiflorum. The sequence goes on along the minus strand of CM070570.1, from coordinate 19,926,504 downwards.
AACTGTCGGCTAACGGCTAGTTGGTCGGCACTACCGCAGAACAAAATTCGGTAGTGCCGCTAGGGGCGGCAGTACCGGCCCCTCTGGGCGGTACTGCCGAACTCACTGAGCCCAAAAGAAACCTTCTTTGGAAAAAAGCAGTCGGGGCTTGGGCCCAGTAGTACCGCTTATCCGGTACTACCGGCCATGATCCTCGGTAGTGCCGGCCACTGGAAGAGAACAAGCTTCATTTACGCCAGACCAAAACCCGTGGTCCGTCGTACACAGCACTAAAAGCCCGGCACTACCGAAACACCGGTAGTACCGCTCTATGATCAGCGGTAGTGCCGGCCTCAGAAAAACTCCAGACAAACACATTTGCGCCGGACCGAAAATTTGGTCCGGCGTACACTTGAAGATTTTGGTCCGTTGCAAACGGCACACACTCGGTTTAATTTGCAAAAAGAGCTTTCAGCGCCGGACCAAACAACTCGGTCTGGCGTACACGCACTTTGCACGCCGAACGAAAAACTTGGTCCGGCGTACATGCAGTTTGAGCCAATTTGAACTATGCTCAAAGAATTTTGCAATTAAGCCCAAATCACTTTTGCAAGCGCATAACTCGCAAAAAGTCTAACGATATGTATTTGCAAAAACGCTTTAAGCAAATAAACCTCGAAACCTATGAGATTGATTCTCTTAGCCATGTGATGGCCAAGCCACGACCAAATCCGCTTGCAAACAACCACGGTGCAAGTCACATGCTTTAGAATCCCGGAACCATAGACTTCTTGTTTATTTGCACAACGCAATTGCAAATAAACAATTGAAACAACAATGTATAGGCTATATCCCATTTTGCAACACATGCAAATTAATGGCCTCAAATCATTTTTCAAATGCATGATCTCTTCTATCTTTTGAACACACATATTTCTGGCTCCATGCAAAAACACTTAATCACCAAATTGCTTGAGCTCCCCTTTTGCAAACCACGCAAACTTAGCTCCAAGCAATACGAGTCAAATCCAATTAGAAGATTTTGATTTGAAAAACAAAACCGCATGAACTCCAATATTTGCAACACATGCAAAATATGGGTTACATGCAAAAACCAACGTATGAGCTCGTCTAACTCGCAACGCATGCAAGTCAAAACTCTATACGAACAACCAAAGCATATGCTTATCTTATTCGCACATATGCAAATCAAAGCAATACTCTAAGATTCAAGCATGATCATCACCCATTTGCAACACATGCTAAATGGTTGATTTCATGCGAAATTCAAATAAGAGCATATGAGCTTGAGTGAGCAAAGGGATTGAGATCACAAACTCGTGATGAAGTTCAAACCAAAGATTCAACCCCTCTTAATAGTATGACGGTAAAATGCTAGACACAAAGCTAAAAATATCCTTACCTTATCTAGTTGTACCTTGCGCTGCACGTGAGCGATCCCCTTTGGGGTTTTAAGATTTTCAATCTTATCGCTTCCCCCGGGATCATCTCCCTAGCTTTCTTGAAGTCTTTTTATGATCTTCAATCTTTGGTCTCTTCAAGATCATCACTTGGCTCCATCTCTTGTTCTTTTATTCTTGATGAGCCTTTCTTTTCTTCATCCGCTTGGACTTAACCTAACTCAATCACAACTTAGAAAAATAGTTAGTCCAAGACACACAGTTGTCTCAATCATTCTTTTATTTCCATTAACACATGATGGGTGCTTCTATGATTGATTGAGCACAACCCATAATCAATTTAATGAAATTAATTTTGTCTTAAGTAGAATGATGCAACACATTCTACATTATACTTAAGAACTATTCATTTGTTCTTGATTAATCAACAGACATTTATCAACTCATGATTAAATATTTTCATAATGATTAATAGGACAAATGAATCCAATTTAAATGTTTCATTTAAATTGATGTGAGTATATTTAACTATCCAAGTTTCCATATACTCAATTATGAGTTCCAAAATATTGATCATTTATATATGGAGTGAATGATAGATCAACATTAAAGGGCATCAAGTTAAGATATGAACTCCACCTAAATATGTGCATCAATGATATATGAATTGGAAAGACATGATGCAAATTTTTGGTTGAGGCAATGGAGAGTTCATATTTCAACTTGAATTCAAGATATGCGAAATAAAGTAAATATGAATATTCGTGCATACTTTAGTTTTCCATTTTCCATCCAAACGTACGACTATTGATAATATGCTCAATAAACAAGTTAGTCTCCAAAGGAAATAGGTTTGTCATTAAACAAGGAATAACATAAATGTAAAACCAATCACCAAAACCTTAATGGAACTTTCACCACGCCGTCAGCTCGTCACCGCTCATCGGCCACCGCTTCCAAAGGCTCGCCCGCCGCCGCTCCCGATTTGATGTCCTCATCCCACCCGCAGATCCTGAGCGCGAGCCGAGGGACGACCGCCATCCCCACCGCTGGCCCACCCGTCATCCACCACCCCGTCCCCCCGATCTAGCCCCAGGCCCGTCGATGGCCATGCGCGATATGAGCGACGGCACAGGGCCCCCAAATCGGCACAGGCCCGCAAGAAGTTTGGATTGCGTGTGCTACGGGCGCGGGAATGGGCTACGTGTGTGTTATGTGAGCGGAGCCGAATAGTCGATGAAAGGTGCGTGGCAGCCACACGGCTTTGTCCGTTTCAGGGGGAGGCCAGCCGGAGGCCAGTTGTCTCTCTCATCTGACGCACGGCGCGACGCGCATCTCGGCTGGTTTTTGACTTCCGTGTGCTGTGTGGAGTCAGAGTCCTTTTCCTTTACGTCGACGGACTTCACAGGGGCCAGCCGTCAGCATAAAAAGGACTAGGGAGGAGGGCTCCTCTCGGTAGGGGACACGAGAAGGGAAAAAAACAGAACCAGCGCTTCGGACTTCGGTAGAACAAGACACGTTCGGAGAAAAAGGTTGTTCGGCGTCTCCAACCGAACGGATCCACGTACGGGAGAGCGTTGTAGCCGGCGGTCAAGCGAGCGAATAAATGTCGAAGCTATAGTGATTAGCGATCCTTCAGTTCTAATTACTTTTCTTTGTTTGAATTAGCTCTAATTACTTTTCTTTGGTTTATAAAATAGGAAAGCGTTTATTTCCTAATTCCTCATCATGTCTACGAGAAATAGGAAGTATGATTCTGGTGCTGAAAAATCTAAGAAGAGACAAAGACTAGAAGCAGCAGCTCAATCTCAAAAAGGGGCTCTTGATAGATTTGTTGTGAGAGAAACTCCAGATGTTAATATTGACGACGATCATGGTGATGATCTAGTAGAGGTTGTGTATCCCGCTACTGAAAATGCATCTAGACCCCTAAAGAAGTTTTGGATGATTAATGGCAAACGATTAAATGGACTAATGCGTTCAATGAGTTTGTGAATAGGTAATAGTTCCGATGAGAGATCATCTACGGTCGATGGATACCCTCAAAAAGGAAATGATAATGAAAATGGCTTTATTTCAATGTATTTTACATTTTGAGTCATAAGAATGTCGTACTATTAAGAGGGATACATTGTAGTTGATCTAGAGTTAGTCTCTATGCTCAGATGAATGATAGTTAGTTTTATTTGAGAGGCATGAAGTCACTGCACTTGCAATGGAATGGTTTCTTTTGAAGTTTTTGGTCGGACATTCTGATCTTGGATCGGAAGTTCCGACATGATCAGACATTCCGATGCATAGTTGTGCCTGAGTCCGAAGCTCCTACAATAGATCGGACTATCCGATATTTCTAGTCGGAAGTTTCGATGCGTGTTGAAATCGAATAAGGGTGCTTTCTGTTGAGTTCGGACGTTCCGATATTTTGGATCGGAAGTTCCGATTAGTATTAGAATGAGAAAAGGTGCTCTCTGTGAAGTTCGGAAGTTCTGATTAATCCAATCGGAAGTTCCGATGCGTTTAAGTTCTAATATGGGAACTCTCTGGAGACTTCGGATGTTCCGGTCTGGGAATTGGACATTCCGATTTGGACTTAGTGAAGTAACTCTCTGTGATCTTCGGAAGTTCTAATCATGTAATCAGAAGTTCCGATGTATAGTCTTTTTGACCGTTGGGGTGTGCCCAGTTCTAGAAATTTACAAAGATCGGAAGTTCCGATGTTGGAATCGAAAATTCTGATATGTGACTGAGTGCGGGTATAACAGCTAGTTTTGAGCCAAAACTATAAATACCCCTCACCCTCTCCATTTGAGGGTTACACACCTTATTGGGCTGAACTTGTGAGCTTGTAGAGCACATTCCAAAGCATTATTTGAGTCCTCCTCTTTGATCCTAGTGATCATCTAGAGTGTGAGGAATAGAAGTGAGTTCTAGTGCTAGAGCAAAAACGAAATCATTCATCTTGAGCATTAGAGAGCATCTCGAAGATCACACCACTTTGCATTTGTTACTCTTGGGGGTTGAAAGACTCCTAGACGGCTAGGTGTCGCTCACGAGCTCCCGAAGAGTGTGAGTCGCCGTGAGAAGTTTGTGAAGGTTGATCTCGCCTCCGAAAGGGAAGAAATCAAGAGTGAAACTGAATCTCAAGTGTGACCGAGATTTCGGAGGAAAGGGTTGAAAAAGACCCAGCTCTTTGTGAGCCTCCTCAACGGAGACGTAAGATCCCCTCAAGGATCCGAACTTCGGGAAACAAACTCTTGTCTCCCTAGTTTGATATCTCCTTAAATTACTCGTGTGTAATCCTTTGTTTGATCTTCTCTATTGTTGCTACTCTAGTCTAAATCGTTTACTCATTCTTGCACTCAACTAGAGTAGAAGAAGATTGTAGTTTGCTAGACATTGTTACCTGTTCTCGAATTTCAGTACTGGTCGGATATTCCGATACTTAATCGGAAGTTTCGATACCTTCGGAAGTTCCGATAATATACCGGAAGCTCTGATACCTTTTCCGCTACGATTAGTTTCTTTTGAAATTTTAAATAGCCTATTCACCCCCTTTAGGCAATTATCTCATATTTTCAGCTAAAGAAATTGATCAAGGTGCTAATGAAGTAGAAGTCGAGTCTCTCGCTGCAAAAATTGATGAAGGTGTTAAAGCTCCTGCAACAAAAATTAATGAAACTCCAGATGCTAATATTGCCAATAGAGGTAATGATGCTAATATTGCTGATGACATTAATACTTCTTTTCAGCCTGATATATGTGATCCAAGAACTTGGGATGCACTTGATCCTAAAATGATTGATATTTTGCTGCAAAAGGGTCCTAAAAGAGACTTGTCTATTGAGCATGGTCCTAGAGACAAATTATCTAGAAGGTTTTCTTCACAATTTTACACTAGAGTTCTCTCAAATGGAGAAAAGTGTGACAGAGAATGGCTTATATATAGCAAAGAGCTTGATAAAGTATTTTGTTTTTGCTGCAAATTATTAAAAAAAAGGGCTTGTGAGAGGTCAGTTAGCAAATGACGGTTTCAGTGACTGGGGTCATCTTGGCACTAGACTTAAAGAGCATGAAATTAGTAGAGAACATGTCACAAATATGGCGGCATGGTATGATTTGCGTCTCAGGTTGCAGAAGAATCAAACAATATATAAAGTTGCTCAGCGAGTGCTTGAAAAAGAAAGGGAGTATTGGAGAAAAGTTTTGCTCAGGATTCTTTTGATTGTAAAATTTCTTGCAGAACATAATATAGCATTTCGTGGTAGTAACAGCAGGTTGTATCAAGACAACAATGGCAATTTCTTAGGACTGGTTCAAATGTTGGCTGAATTTGACCCAGTTATCAAAGAGCATGTTGCCCACATCACCAATAATAACATTTGTGATCATTATCTTGGTCCTTCTATTCAGAATGAGTTAATAAATTTGCTAGCTATTGCAATCAAGTCTGCATTCATTGCAAGGTAAAAGAAGCAAAGTACTTCTCAGTTATACTTGACTGTATTCCTGATGCAAGCCACCAAGAACAAATGTCTTTGATAATAAGGTATGTTGATGCAACTTTAGATTCTATTTGCATTGAAGAATCCTTCTTAGGTTTTTTTGGATGTGAATGATACCACTGGGCAAGAATTGTTCGATGTTCTACAAGATGAACTAAAGAGTCTTGACCTTGATGTGGACAATGTGAGAGGACAGGGATATGATAATGGGTCCAATATGAAGGGAAAACATCAAGGGGTACAAAAAAAACTTTTGGATATAAATCCAAGAGCTTTTTATTCAGCTTGTGGTTGTCATAGTCTAAATTTGACACTATGTGATGTGGCAAAGTCTTGTCGTAAAGCAACATAATTTTTTGGAATTATCCGGCGCATATGTACAACATTTAATAATTCTACAAAAAGGTGGCAAATTCTTAAGGATAACATAACAGGATTGACTCTGAAGTCATTGTCATCTACTCGTTGGGAGAGTCGTGTTGATAGTGTTAAGGCTATAAGGTTTCAGCTCCCAAAAATAAGAGAGGCTTTACTACAAGTGGTCGAAAGTGGTAATGATCCATTGGCAAGTAGTGAAGCTAAATCACTGGTGGAAAATGAACTTGGTTGCTTCGATTTTTTAGCGTCAATAATTATCTGGTATGAAATATTATCTTCTGTTAATTTGATCAGCAAGCAGCTACAATCAAAGGATATGCTTATTGATATTGCAATTGAGTCTGTACACGGGCTGATTTCCTTTTTCAAAAAGTATAGAGAAACTGGGTTTTCAAAAACATTGGAAGTTGCAAAAGAAATTGCCGTGGAGATGGATATTCATCCAGAGTTCCAAACAAAGCGTAAAATCAAAAGAAAAAGACAATTTGATGAGTGCGCAGATGATGCATCTATTGAGTCACAATCTGTAGAGGAGTCATTTAGGATCAATTATTTTATACCTATTGTTGATCAAGCTATAGCTTCACTTACCAGGAGATTTGAACAATATCAGGGGTATGAAAAAACTTTTGGTTTCTTGTTTACTTCAGATAGGCTGCGATCCTTGGATGATAAGAGTTTGATGGGTGCTTGTGTTAATCTTGTGGATGCACTTAAGAGTGGAGAACACAAAGATATTGATGGGCAGGAATTGTTTGGGGAGTTAATTTTCATCCAAGATTTACTCAAGGAATCTATTGGTCCTCTTGATATTCTGAAGTTTGTGAAAAAGCGTCCCTTTTATCCTAATGCTATTTTTGCATATCAAATTTTGTTAACAATTCCAGTTACTGTTGCATCTGCGGAAAGGAGCTTTTCTAAACTCAAGTTGTTGAAGTCCTACTTGCGTTCTACTATGACACAGGAAAGACTCAATGGGTTGGCAATGATAGCACTTGAAAATGATGTTTTTGAGAAGATTAATTATGAAGATATAATTGAAGATTTTATTTCAAGAAATACTAGGCAGATGATGCTTTTTAGTAGAACATGATGTCAGTACTAGCATTGATATTTGATATGTTCCTAAATTTTGTAAGAAAAAGCATATATTAAAGTTATATAATTGTCTAAAAGTATGCCTTATTTATAGTACATATAAATTTTACAAATTTTAGAGTCTCAATTTGAATTTAGCCTCAAATTTGTGGAGACGGCCCTGACTAGCCCGACGACCGCTGCCTGGAGGAGCGGTGGAGCCTGGAGGCAGATCCTGCCCACGTGCCCGCGTCACCACTGCTCCCGCGGTCCTGCCCGAACCGAGGCCACACCACCGCCGCCGATGGCCACTCCCGCCCGCGCTGTGCCGTCACTCACTCGACGCGTCTTCTACACCTTGCGCCGTTGTGCCCTCAAAGTCGAGCCCGCCCTGCGCCGGTGCTACCCCGGCACCCCGATGCGCGCCGGTGCGCCCTGCTACTTCCACCTTGTTCCAAGGCTCAAAGCCGAGGTAAGGGGGCCCGCTTGCTTTGTGCTTCATGATCTGATATAGGGTTTTTTCGATGTTACAGGACGATATACAGCATGTGCACGCAGAAGCCGCCGCACGACTACTCGTAGCGGCTCTACGATCGAGGAGTACCTTGAGTCCTTTCCGTTCAAGGAGTACATCACGCCCATGGTGAGAAATCCTTGATTGCTTGATTTATTAGCTCAATTCATGTCCATGTGCTCGATTTGATGAAGCGTAGAAAATATACCGATGGAAATGGTGTTTATTATAAACCAATGAAAAGACAGCACACGCATTGAGTAATACAGAGCATAACTTTTTATATAGAAAAGGAGGGATTTGATGCCTAAAACTAGAATTCTAAGCTGATGTACTAAGTACGAGGATGGCATTCTAATTTTGATAAAGCTCGATGCTCTTGGTTAATTAGGAATTCCGGGTTGGTTCCTTAAGATGGGTGGATAATTGGACTTCCATTGGTAGAGAGGAGCTACTAGGGGATGCAGTGGGCATTACATGTGGCGCTAGCAGTCTTCTACAAGCAGCATTTTAGCACAAAAAATGCAGTTAATGACCCTTGAACTTTTTGTCTTTCTTCAAATTCCACTTAATAAATTTCTCATCAAGGTTTGAATACTTTAAACAAGAGTTAAGACCTGAAGCCCTTATACACATTGCTGTGTTGACTTTTAAATCTTGGATGTTGTACACTTCTCAAGTTTTAAGTACTTCTACAAGCAGCATTTTAGCACAAAAAATGCAGTTAATGACCCTTGAACTTTTTGTCTTTCTTCAAATTCCACTTAATAAATTTCTCATCAAGGTTTGAATACTTTAAACAAGGGTTAAGACCTGAAGCCCTTATACACATTGCTGTGTTGACTTTTAAATCTTGGATGTTGTACACTTCTCAAGTTTTAAGTAAGTTCAGATTTTTGCAGACATTACTTGGCATGTTGTGCTTATATGGATGTTAGATGCTTCTGTTATAAAAATACTCTGCTGTTATACTTCCAGTTTTCTCTATCTAAACTTTGCAATTTTCTTAGAAAGGGTAAATTACTTGTTTCGGGAGGATTTTCCTCAGTGCAGTAGGATTTGATGTTTCTTAAAACACTTGTGGCTACCAGTGTCGTCTACATTGATTCTTGTTTTTTTTATGGGATTGTATTGGTTGTTGAATTGTTTGTTCCTTTCACCCTTTTTTCACCATTAGCTTCTGTATTACTTCAGCCATGTATGTATATGCATGTACACTTCTCTTGGATGTATATGTTATTATGTTAGTTATCATTGGTTTGTGTGCATAATTTGCATGTGTAATTTTATCTTTTGCAGATTCAGATTTTTGTACTACTAGTAATGAAGGTATGATAGGCTCAAATGCACCATGCAATCGTTAATTAGGTATTAACTTTTGTACCGCTCGACTATGCTGTATTGTTTTGACGTATTTAATTTATTTTGTTGAAATATTAAACATGGAGTTTAAATTTATTTTTAACTGTGCATTTATACAATACTTTTTTTGTACCTCAATGCTCATAGTCTTTAATATTATTAATAGCCGTTTAGTTTTTAGTCTGAGATTCGTTGAAATCCTGGCTCTACCACTGGATCGTGACTTGCTTTCAGTTGTTAATCGACACAAGCCGCCGCCCCGGTCGATAAGTCTTGATTTCCCATGGATTCACGGTACAGCGATGGGTCTCGCTTTCGACATCGCGGTCGTTTGTATAACACAACTTATATCGGGAGTTACTTAGAAGTCATCAGACTGCCTGCCTTTCAGATTTCCGTAAACCGCGTCGCTGCTTCAGTTACCTTGATTGCTTAATTAGCTTGGGGTGCAGGACCTGCAGCCTGCAGGTTAGGTCTTGAGAACAAGCCCTTCTTGACTCTAAACACTGTTGTATAAGTAAGAATAAAAGCACCATGTGTTACTGTCCTTTCCATGTCTCTGTATCGGCTCGTTTCTTGACTTCCTGGGGCCTTTGTCTCCTGGGTGTGAGACCCCAGAAAGATGCTCCCAAATTTTGGCATGAAATTTGGATCCTACCTTGCCAAACCTGCTGTCGTCTGGTGACCGCGTCTTATGTATTAATGCTGCGCCTGCATTAATACTGCGCCTGCAACCAAAGCTTCACTCTATTGCTCCTTTGTCAAATCCTGAACCATATTTTTCCTAATAAAACGGAGGTTACCTTGACTCCCATGACCTTGGTTCGCGTGTGACAGCTCCCCGGTCCAAAGAGATCCAGCCATGAGACATCCAGTGGTGGAAGGAAAAAATTGTGGTGTACTCCATCCAATCACAAATAGTTATAGTTTTAACAAACTTACCGTCAAAATTTTAAAACTTTGACGATCAATATCTTTTTAAATATTTAAATTAGATATATGGAAATCATATAGGTATATTTGTCTCAAAAAGTACTTTCATAATATTAAAATTTTATTAAGTTTTATAAATATATTATAATAAAAATTATTGATCAAAGCTCTGTTTTAGAGACTGTTTCGATGTTCAAAACGACAACTATTTGTGATCGGAGGGAATATGTACATACTACAAGGGGTACGGGTAGCAATGTTGCATCGTGATAACTTCCTTCGTTTCTCAATACATATTATTTTACAATTTACACATATGCCTTAATTAAAATACAAAAAATAAGTGAGCTAATGAAAAAAACGATTTAATCATTTATACATATATACCTTAATTAAAATACAAAATCCTAAAACATCCTCTGCTCAGAATCAACAAGAAAGGTTGGTCGAGAGGAAAAAGACCGCCCAAGGCAGCGCGGGCCGAATGGCGGATTAAGGAGCCGGGCTAACGTTACACGTGCGCTCCAATCGACCGGGCTGCCATGGCGGGCCAACCGGCGGACCGAGTTCTTCTACGACGAGACCGAGGCGGAAACCTTAAGAAGAGGAAGCCCATCCAACTAGTCATGCCGGACGGCCTACGAGCCGGCGGATGCAGCGGGTGGGCAAGTGGGATGGGAGGTCAGAATCACGGACCGAAGCGGGCAAAACGGCGGCGCCGCACGGCCCGCGGCAGGCCCAGGGTGACGTTGGCCAAGGCGCCGTTGGCGTGTTTGGGCCATGGCGGGTCGGAGGCTTGTTGCGTGTTGTTTTTTGTTTGGGCCATGGCGGGTCGGAGGCTTGTTGCGTGTTGTTTTTTGTTTGGGCCATGGCGGGTCGGAGGCTTGTTGTTTTTTGTTTGGGCCATGGCGGGTCGGAGGCTTGTTGCGTGTTGAGGATTTACATGGAGCACCTCCGACCAGTAATTATACCCGCAGAACATCTGCATCAGCAACCATACCTGTCAAGAAAGGGGGGAAGAAAGTGCTGACTTCGTATCAGGCCCTAGCACTACGGCTGCTCCATATCAAGTCCGTTTCCAACTACGATTGTCGCATAAAATATGATTGGCAGTTTTGTGCCCAAGATTGTTCTCGCTCAAGAACAATAGACAAGGGAACGATAAAACAAAAGAAGCCAGGCCAGATCAATCAACCACGCTGATTCGACATAGCGAAATGCGGCAGGATGCTAGCCGGTAATATGCACGGCCATCATCGACCGGTCCAACCACATAACCACTTGTTCCCAGACTGGCATTATGCTAGCACAATATGGTATGGAGTAAACAATGCTACAATAGTGATGCGTAATTAGCGCCCAGGCAAGGTAGGCGCGAAATGAAAAGGGGAAGAAAAAACGCATGACATGCGGACGGGATACCGGCCATGTGCCAGCCATATAATCTTCAGTCTTCACGACGGACGCAACACAGACGTTAGAAATCGAATCTGGGCCGGTTCAGTCAGTAGTGGAGGTCACATTTTAGTTGCCAGGCTCTCCAATTGGAAACTTTTTTTTGGTCGATTAAGGTAGGTTGGTAATCAATTAGACCTTTAAGATTCACTTATCTATGCAATATATTCTAATTTATACCAACAAGTTGGAGCTTTGGCGAAGGGAACAAAAATTGGAGTAGGATGTAATGGAATGATCTGGTCGTGTAATCAGGTTGGTTGTCGCTCCCAGCCTTGAACAAGCTGTACATGGCCTAACTCCCTCCAAACAATGGCTTATTTCAATTGTTGCTGTCACAATCAATCATCCTAAGGTTTTAATTCCAGCATTGTTTTATGCCTGGATCAATCATTGCTCCATTTCGTTTTAAGAGTTGGGAGCTAGCTAATCTATCTCCTCTTTGAACTCTGGAGGCTTGCACTTAAAAATGAATGCATGGGGTGTTGGATCGTACCGAGAGGCCATTTTTTAGTAGGGACATCACATCATATAGAAGGGGCTTGATTCTTTAGTGGATACCAACGGTTCTACAGGTGTGTGTCTCACCGCCACAAATGAAGGATTAGCTTGCTAATTAGGTGTTGCTGTTGGTGCTATGACATTGGGCCATGCATGCAGGTAAGCATTGTGGAATGGATGCATTTAGTATTTTAGTGGAATGCATGCATGTACAATAATACTATTTTGGATATGATGATGTATAGGTTTCAACCAACAGATGGTTGCATAAAGGAGAGTACATGGTGCCCCTCTACTTCGAGGACAAATCAGAATTCAGAAGGCAGTTCCATTTTCCGTTTGATGGGTTGTCACAAAGATTCCTTTTAGTTTAGGGTTCTCAAATACCTTACCTACATTGTTCCCCTTCAGTTTTCAGTGTTAGGGTTTATATGGACAAAGGATCGGCGGATGTGTGTGAACCTTGTTTAAACATGCAAGCCCCAGTTTTGTGACATTTGACAGAGAAGATTAGAAGAAAGCCGCATCGGTTGCAATGCCAAAAGAAGAGATGGTTAAGACTGCAATACGCTCTAATGTAGCAGTGATCCGTTGGGTGACGTCCGTAGAAAATGACCACGTGAAACTCAGCGAAATGTCCACCATCCTCCAACGTCTAGATGCATGCTTAGAATAGCATTTCGCAATAGTTTTACATTGGATTCTCACAGCAACCATACTCCTCTTCTTTTCAGAAAAAAGGCACATAGGATCCATGCACGTTTCAGTCATGCATTGACATGTCAGCAAGACACGATAAACTGTTGGTGTTTGCATCTGAAATTTTAGTACACTTGCAGAACTAGCTGCCAATATGCTGTAAAACGCTGGTCGATGATTTTTTTAAGGAAAAAAAAATCAATTTCCAATCTTAAACTCTAGTTTTCATTCGATTTTCAATCCTGAATTATGAAACCGTTCAAATCAGAATCTCCAACTTATAAAATCGTTTAATTTACTCACTCAACCCAACCCAAAATGATTTTCCGCCTGAAGTCCACACGGGTACCAAATGGCATTAAATCTGAGTTGGCTCGCCACATTAGTCTTCTATCTCTTTCTTCTTCCTCTCTCTTCCCTCCATCCTCTCTCACATATGCACAGACCCAGAGGTGGGTGTCGTGCCGTGCCGGTCCGAGCCCATTGTACTTCGAGCCGAAACCATGCTGTGCCATGACGGCCCATCGTGCCCACCGTGCCGGCCCGACTCGCCTTTGGCGAGCCCAGGCTCGGCCCATTTACGCTTCGTGCCTGCTTCGTACCGTGCCGACCAGGCCCGACCTATTTTTCACTATTGTGACGAGCAAAGAAATAAAACACATCACTACTACTAAACTACCTATTTTAATTACATAAGAGACTAATCACATCAACAAAATGTCAAACATAAATACAATGCTTGAAGATGCCCCGAATAAACAATATCTGCCAACTTTTATGTCTTAATCCGTGATTTCGTGCCCGTTCGTGCTGTGCTGGCACGGGCCCGGCCCAAACGATCGTGCCGGGTCGTGCCGCCCATCGTACCCGGTTCTCAGGCCCGGCACGGCTCGAGCTATAGTTGCGTGCTGGGCCGGGCTTTGCACCGGGCTATCTCGTCGTGCTTCGGGCCAGCCCAAAAGAGCCCGACCCAAGTGCCCACCTCGACCAACACCATCGTCGCTGCCTCGTCGAGCGGCATCATAGTTTCTCTACTATCACTGCAACAACCTCTTTCTCCAATGAGCACGCTTACTCTTTGATGTCCGCATACCACCTTCGTCTCCCTATACAGGTAGGCTTTGCATGCATTTACTCGAAAAGTTGCAATATCTTTTCTCCATTGTTGCAGAAAGTGATTTGGTCTGCTGCAACGCGTCTTGCTAAATTTTGTAGCAAACAATATTTTTTAAAGGGTTGTTGAATTTGTTGTTTCGGAGTTTTTTTTTGTTGCAATATGTTGCTGGTTTTATTGCACCCATTTGTTAATATAGTTTTATTACAACTGAAGCTAGTTTTTGTTATACACATAGATGCTTACTGTTGTGCTCGCCACAAATTTGCTACACTACTTTGGGAGCATATCCAATGGTTGAGTGATGGGTTTGTTGTAGCCGTGGGATTTTATTGCATGCTCATCCTATTGATTTTGTGCCCACGGCAATTTATTGCATATTTAATTGTTGTTAGAAACTATTGTACCACTAATTTATTTTGAGGACATTGCACTTCTTTTTCATATTTTGTTACACATATTTATCATAATTGTTGATTACCTAGTGATATTGTGAAACATTGTGTGATTCCTTGTAGCTAAAAAAGACCTTGGATGCTAGTTACTAGTAGTAGTTGCCAATCCCCTGCCACCGTCCCTTTCATTTTCTCAGAAACAGAAAACACAAGCCTCCAAAAAAGAAAAGAAAAATCTCATTAACCCTGTCATTAGTCATTTAATCGGAACTAATCCATTGCATGATGCGGGCCCCACCCAGCGCGCCACCTTCCCTGCCCCTGGTTTGGTTCTCTTCCGGCCAACGCAAGAGCGCCGCAAAGCAAAGCTGGCCTCCCACCCTGACAGCCTTGCTCCTTCCCACTTCACCCCTATATCTCTCCTCCCATCCCCCAAACCCTAATCCCAACACAACACGCGAGCTTTCTCTCTCTATCTCCACCTCTAGTGCTGTCTCTCCCTTTTGTGCGCTCTCTCTAGCACGCGCGCGGGCTTCAAACAGTTCGGAGAGATGGCCGAGGAGCCGCAGCCAGAGGCCGCCGCCGCCGCCGCCCCCGCTGAGGTGGTCGTGACCGAGAAGGCGCCGGCGGAGGCGGAGAACAAGGTGGAGGAGCCTGCGGCGGAGACCGATGCTGAGGAGGCGGCGGAGACGGTCGCGGCCGCCGAAGACGCCGGGGCCATAGAGGCGACCGGCTCTTTCAAGGAGGAGAGCAACCTAGTGGCCGACCTGCCCGACCCGGAGAAGAAGGCGCTCGACGAGTTCAAGCAGCTGATCGCCGCCGCCCTCGCCGCCGGGGAGTTCAACCTGCCTCCCCCACCGCCGCCCCCCAAGGCCAAGACTGAAGCCGCCGCCGCCGAGGAGACCAAGACGGAGGCGCCCGCCAAAGAGGAACCTAAGACCGAGGAGCCGGCCAAGGAGGAGCCCAAGACCGAGGAGCCGGCCAAGGAGGAGCCCAAGGCCGAGGCGGCGGCGGAGGCGGAGGCAACAACCGAGGAGCCCAAGGACGAGGATCCGGTCAAGGAGGAGACCAAGGTTGAGGCGGTGGCTGAGGAGGCCAAACCGGCCGAGCCGGAGCCTGAGGAGAAGACCGTCGTGGTCACCGAGGAAGAGACTACCAAGACGGTGGAAGCGATCGAGGAATCCGTGGTGCCCATCGCACCCGCGGCATCCTCCTCGGAGCAGGCATCCGCGCCGGAAGCAGAGGAGCAGGCGGCCGCGCCCGTGCTGATCTGGGGGGTGCCGCTGGTGGGCGACGACGAGCGCACGGACACGGTGCTGCTCAAGTTCCTGCGCGCTCGGGAGTTCAAGGTGAAGGAGGCGATGGCGATGCTCAAGTCCGCGGTGCTGTGGCGCAAGCGCTTCGGCATCGAGTCGCTTCTGGACGCCGACCTCGGCATGCCGGAGCTGGACAAGGTGGTGTTCTACCGCGGCGCCGACCGCGAGGGCCATCCCGTGTGCTACAACGTCTACGGCGAGTTCCAGGACAAGGAGCTCTACGAGAAGGCGTTCGGCGAGGAGGAGAAGCGCGAGCGCTTCCTCAAGTGGCGCATCCAGATGCTGGAGCGCGGCATCCTGTCGCAGCTGGACTTCTCGCCCAGTGGCATCTGCTCCATGGTGCAGGTCACCGACCTCAAGAACTCGCCGCCCATGCTTGGCAAGCACCGCGCCGTAACCCGCCAGGCCGTCGCGCTGCTCCAGGACAACTATCCGGAGTTCATCGCCAAGAAGGTAATGCCTACCCCCGCCATTGAATTATTTCTTTAGAATTTTGCAGCTGCAGTAATTATGATTCATTATTCTGATCGTGTAGTTCGAAATTTAGTAGTATCTGTGTGTCGAAAGATTCAATTTTTGTGCGTTCTTAGTATAACGTTGGAAGTGAATGATTGGGCCAAAGCTTGTTCTTTGGGCTCTGTGGTAAAGGTTGGACCTTTATGGTGTCTAGTTCTTGTACACCGAATTGAGCCCTGCTTTGAGTTGACTGGTGTCTTTTGGCGTTCGCTTTGGTGATCAATCATAGCGCAAGTTGGGATCTTTCCCTTTTGTTCATCCTTTTCTAATATGATCAGGCTCGAGCGAATTGTGATGCTGTTTACTATACCATTGAAGTTGATTGGGACAATTTCAGAATGGAATGGGATCATAAGTTTGGTTGGGTCATGGTATGCAGGTGTTCATCAATGTGCCATGGTGGTACCTCGCTGCCAACAAAATGATGAGCCCATTCCTCACACAGCGTACCAAGAGCAAGTTCGTTTTTGCCAGCCCGGCCAAGTCCGCAGAAACCCTCTTCAGGTTTTACACGCAAAACATTTGACAATTGCTGCTTTTATTACTAGATCATCCATGTTTTATGTTCTCAATTGTTGTTTATCTTCTCTAACGAACTGCAGATACATTGCACCGGAGCAAGTTCCTGTCCAATTTGGTGGCCTCTTCAAGGAAGATGATCCTGAGTTCACCACCTCAGACTCTGTCACCGAGCTCACTATCAAAGCTTCATCCATAGAAACCATGGAAATTCTTATCACTGAGGTTGGCCCTTGTTACATCCCAAATTGCCTCCTACGAATCTTCCAATGCATAGATTGTTGATAATAATTATTGTCTTTGTATATGAAATGTGCAATCTTTATAGAACTCCACAGTTGTATGGGAGCTCCGGGTGCTTGGTTGGGAGGTGAGCTACGGGGCGGAGTTCACCCCCGACGCGGAGGGTGGATACACTGTCATTGTGCAGAAAACAAGGAAGGTTCCTGCGAATGAGGAACCAATCATGAAGGGCAGCTTCAAGGTTGGCGAGCCCGGCAAGATTGTGCTAACGATCAACAACCCTGCATCCAAGAAGAAGAAGCTCCTTTACAGGTCCAAGGTCAAGAGCACCAGCGACTCCGTTTGAGGTCGCATCTGCCTGGAACTTAAAAGTTTATGATCACCAGTTCATCACAGCACCATTCGAACTTGGTCCATGATAGAAGAGAGACATTTTGGTTTGGTTCTTTAATTAATTGGTTTTGATGTTTGGGTACATTTTGTATTTTTTTTAATTAAAAACCAAAGTGAGCTTGTTTTGTGATAGTTGGAGGAAGAGG
This sequence comes from Rhipidocladum racemiflorum, assembly GCA_036346355.1. Classification (NCBI taxonomy): domain Eukaryota; kingdom Viridiplantae; phylum Streptophyta; class Magnoliopsida; order Poales; family Poaceae; genus Rhipidocladum; species Rhipidocladum racemiflorum. The sequence continues at coordinate 19,909,041 of CM070570.1, read as the reverse complement.
TTGATATGATATAATGACATCGTGATGATGATTGTTGAGGGCAGAGGAGAAAAATGTGGATGGACTGAAGGTTATCTGCTGCTCTGTATATCTGTCTGTCTGTACATTGCAACTCTGGATTCTTATGGGCATGTTAAATTTAGAAGTACTTGTCATCATTCATCAGTCCATGTTACCCTATGTATCCTCCTCTCCATTCCCTTCTCTGATAAGAGAGTAGTTTGCTCTCCATGGACGTCCGGATTGTTAGAATTAAAGGCACATCTAGGTTTAATTTAATCCAAAAGTAAATCATGAACAACATGTGATTGACTATCAGTAACGAATAACAGGAGCATACTATAGATGCATATGCTAGAAGACTACACATATATCCATCTAATGTGCTCACAATCAATAGATTGAAAATAAACAGTAGAAACATTGTAACGCATCGCTTGTGGTAATGCAGATGGAAGCGATGAAGCGTTGTAGCGCGTGCTGATGCTAGGACGGAAGCGCGCCGCATCGGCGCGATGCCTAGCGGCCGCTCACGAGCGTCGAGGAAGACGAGCCGTGGACGGTGGCGTGGAAGCGATCGCCGCCGGCGCTTCCCAAAATTGATTCGTCCTCTCCGGTGCAAGAACGCGAGGGCGGACGGTTTCGAGACACCTTTCCGTTATTTGGTGCACGCCGTCTGGACGGAAGCGAACTTGATGGCGGCGCGAGGGAAAGCTGGCAAAAGCGCTAGGCGCGAAAACTCTATTTTACCCGGATGACGGCGACGCAGATATAAAGGAGCCTGGTAATACCAGAATCGAACACGACTTGAGGACGCCCCACGATCGAGTCCATTACGGGATCATTACGGTGTCCTTATCTCATACTACAACCGCGATTCCGAGTAGCAAAAGAGTAATCTGCAAAAGGAGGCTGCGCCTCGCAAAGCCCTGGACCGAATTCGGCGGACCATTCACGCAGTGCCGCACGCCCGCGCCCCGCCCGTGCGAGCCCAGGCCTCCGCCGGCGAGGCGAGGCGAGCGCTGTGTATTCTTTTCTCCTTTCTCCACATGGTTCTACCATGGTGTAGCACACTCCACTATTTAAACTAGTGCTCACCACTTTAGGCTAGCAATGTGGTACTATTGCTAGTGCACATGCTCCTCATGAGGTGGGCCTTTGAGATTTTCTAGGATTTATTGTCTCAATCAAATGGGCTTGGCCCAAATAATCCAACAATCCCCACCGTGATCTCAAAGTCCCACCGATCTTGCATGTTCCCAAAGTCGTTAATATACCAAAGATTTCAGTGACAATGGACTATGCCTTGAATTGCACCTAGGACTCCAAATTACACTCACCACAACTTGAACAATGGACTAAGCCTTGAATTGCAAGTTTTGTGCGATCGAGTTTCATTTAAAGCCTTAGTCGATACTAGGTCGCCAATAGGCTTCCTCGGGTGGAGCATATAAGTCGTACTCCATGGTCTCTTCATGAGCTTACTAGAGATTACCCAAGTCTCATAGATCGCGACTTTCATGATCACTCTCATATAGGTGTGTTCTTTCAAGATGCTCAGTAGGATGACATCTTCGCTAAATAAAGCCAACGAGAACACATTAAGGCAAAAGCCAACCTCGCCATACAGATTTCGAGAGTATTGCATCTTCACTTGGAACTAGTTAGAAAATTACTCTCCTCCAGCTTAACCAAGAGCTTGTTTTTCCCGGGACCTAATTCACGGGATCTCCGATCACATAGGTTGGGTTACCGCTATGGTATAACTCACATGGGTCTCATGCCTAGTTCCTTTGATGCGTTATCTATCACATTCGTGATAGCCCTTTAGTGAAGGGATCTGCCAGGTTTTTAGCCGCCTGGATATAATCCAATGCTATCACTCAGGAGTTTTTCAATTTCCTGACGGACTTCAAACGTCTTTTCACATGTCTTGAGGATTTCAAGTTATCTTTAGAACTGTTCACTTTAACAATAATCGCTTGATTGTCACGGTTCATAAGAATGGCCGGTATTGGTTTTTCAACCACCGGAAGATCCATCAAGAGTTCACGTAGCCATTCTCGCCTCAACAGGTGGTCGTATCCAATGCAACAATTCTGCCTCCATAGTTGACCGTGTCAAAATAGTCTGCTTGCAAGACCTCCACGACCACAGCGCCACCAAGTGTAAACACATATCCACCGGTGGCCTTAATCTCATCGACATCGAGATCCAATTTGAATCACTATAACCCTCTAGTACCGAAGGGTACCCGGTATAGTGTATTCCATAATTTCTTGTACCCACCAAGTAACGTATAACTCTTTCAGTGCACGCCAATGATCATCTCCGGGTTAGAAGTAAATCAAGCACAATTTGCTTACAAAGAATGAGATATCAGGCCTTGTAGCGCTAGCCAAGTACATGAGAGATCCAATGATCTCGAGAGTATTTCATTTGATCTCTAGCAATTCTCTTGTTTTTCCGAAGAATCACACTTGGATCATAAGGTGTTGGAGAAGGCTTGCTATCCGAATAGCCAAACCGACTCAAAACCTTTTCCACATAATGGGATTGAGAAAGACTAATCCCATCCTCACTTTTGACTAACTTGATGTTCAAGATCACGTCTGCCTCTCCGAGATCTTTCATATCAAAATTTCCAGACAGGAAAGACTTGACCTCATTGATCACATCAAGGTTTGTTCCAAAGATCAAAATGTCATCCACATATAGGCACAGAATAACTCCCTCACCCCCACCATGGCGATAATACACACACTTGCTCGCCGTTTTACAACGAAGCCGGCTTGTGTCAATGTTCTATCGAACTTCTCATGCCATTGTTTAGGTGCTTGTTTAAGGCCATAAAGAGATTTCAGAACTTACACACCTTGCTCTCATGTCCGTAGCACAAATCCATCTGGTGATCCATGTAGATCTCCTCATCTAGCTCTCCATTAAGAAAAGCTGTCTTCACGTCCATTTGATGGACAATGAGACCATGAGAGGCAGCCAAGGATAAAAGTACCCGGATGGTTGTGATCCTAGCAACAGTGAATAAGTATCAAAATAATCCTCTCCTTCCTTTTGCGTATAACCCTTAGCCACAAGTCTAGCCTTGTACTTTTCAATAGTACCATCAGGCCTTAGTTTCTTTTTGAACACCCACTTACAGCCCACAGTTTGCAACCATAAGGCGATTCTGTGAGCTCCCAAGTTCCGTTAGACGTAATAGAATCCATCTCACTACTGGATTGCCTCCTTCCAGAGTCTGCATCGAGAAGATGCATAAGCTTCAAATAGAGGTGGGAGTATCATCCACAAGGTACACAAGTGAAATCATTACCAAAGGATTTAACCATCCTTTGTCTCTTGCTCCTCCTAGGAGCCTCACCGCTATCCTCCTCGAGGATTTTGCTCGGGTATCTGCTCGTAATCCTCGGTTTGTGCAATAGGTTCGGGAATTATCTCAGATTTTGACTAGAAACGCTATGCAAATCTTTCATGGGAAATATGCCCTCAAAGAAGGTGGCATCTCTGGATTCCATGATTGTACCGACGATCATGTCGGATACCTCGAGACTTTACTACTAAAAATCTATAGGCAATGCTCCGATGAGCGTATCCCGTAAAGACACAATCCACTGCCTTAGGTCCAAGTTTGCGCTTTTTAGTTATGGGCACATTGACTTTCGCCAAGCAACCCCACGTGCGCAAGTATGAAAGTGATGGTTTTCTCTCCTTCCCATTCTTCATATGAGGTTTTCTCCTTATTCTTAGAAGGAACTTTATTCAAAACGTGACAAGAAGTCAACAGGGCCTCCCCACCATTCGTTAGATAGACCCGCAGATGTCCAACATGGCATTTACCAAATCGGTTAGAGTGCGGTTCTTTCTTTCGGCAACCCCATTAGACTGGGCGAATAGGGAGGTGTCCTCTCATGAATAATTCCATGTTCCTTAGAGAATAAGTCGAACTCGATAGAGAAGTACTCACCGCCACGATCCGACCTAAGCCTTTTGATTTTTCTTTCTAATTGATTTTCAACTTCACCTTATAGACTTTGAAGTAGTCTAAAGCCTCATCTTTAGTTTTCAAATGAGATAAACATAGCAAGATCTAGATGCATCATCAATCGAGTCATGAAATATCTTTTTCCTCCTTTAGTCAACACACCATTCATCTCACAAAGATCTGAATGTATGAGTTCTAATGGTGCCAAGTTTCTCTCCTCCGCCTTGTGAGGTTTGCGAGGTTGCTTTGATTGCACACAACTTTGGCACTTAGAACCTTTGACAGAGGGAATTTTTGGAATTAAATTCATACTAGCGAGCCGAGTCATACAACCAAAATTTAAATGACATAACCGTGAGTGCCAAACATCGGCTTCACCTCCATTGGAAATATCACAAATATGGTTCACAACTTTATTGCAAAAATCGAAGGGAAAAACGGAACAAGCCTCCGCATTCATAGCCTTTACCAATAAAAAGTCCATGCTTAGACACGACTACTTTATTAGACTCAAACACCACTTTGAACCCTTCTCTACATAGAAGGGAGCCACTGACTGTGTTTTTATTTATTGAGGGGACATGCTGCACGTTCTTTAGCTGCACGATCTTTCCCGAAGTAAACTTCAGATCTACCGTACCAACACCAAGAACGAAGCATTCGAAAGTTTCCCATCAACACGAGCAATTCCGCACGGCCTGGTAAGAAGAGAACAAAGAGAGATCAAGACACACATGAACATTAGCTCCAGATCAATCCACCAATCGGTGGTCCGATTTCTTGAAAGAACAATAGGTGCGTTACCATACCCGAAGTTCCTCCTCCAAGTATGTGCCAATGATCACGTTGACAGACTTTGAGTTACGCCTTGCTCACCCTTCCTCGCTTCTTGCGATTTGGACACCTGTTTGGCCCAGTGTCCAATCTCACCGCAAACAAAGCAGGCTTCTCATCTTTGTTCATTGACTTCTTCTTCTTGAAATTAGTGGTTTGTTTGGCTTTATTTTTCCCTTTGTTCTTGCCATGTGAGAATCAAGTTGCACCACATTGGCGCTAGATCGCCTCAGTTCCTTTCACAGTGCATCCTTAGCTTGAGCTTTCTCCTCAACATCTAGAGACGCAATCAGTTCTCAACAGAAATCTCTTGTCTCTTATGTTTCGTAGATGTGGCAAAATTCCTCCATGAAGGAGGTAATTTGACAATAATGCCCCACCACAAACCTCGCTGTAACTGGATTTTGAGAAGTTCGAGTTCCTGGCGAGAACTCAGATCTCATGAGCCTGCTCAACTACGTAAACGGTTATCCACCATCTTGTAGTCATGATATTGCTCCATGATATACGATTCATCACAAGATCGGGCACCGAACTTAGCATTCAGAGCATCCCATAGTTCCTTCGGCGTCTTTAATGTGCATATACACATCGCATGCATCGATCGGCAAGAACACTAAGAACGGCTCCCACAAAGAGTGTGTTGGCATCCCGATATGCCTTCTCCTTTTAGGAGTTGGATCCATATCCTCTGGTTTGCCGTTCGACACCCGTAACACGTTCATAGCCGTAAGCCACAAGGTGACCCTTGTCCGCCATCTTTTGAAGTGCACACCGGTGAATTTTTCGGCCTCGGTGCCTCGGCAAAGCCACCATTGATAAACCTAAGCGCCTATAATCGTGTTTTTGGATTGTTAGAATTAAAGGCACATCTAGGTTTAATTTAATCCAAAAGTAAATCATGAACAACATGTGATTGACTATCAAGAATTTAATAACAGGAGCATACTATAGATGCATATGCTAGAAGACTACACATATATCCATCTAATGTGCTCACAATCAATAGATTGAAAATAAACAAGAGAAACATTGTAACGCATCGCTCGTGTGCAGATGGAGCAATGAGACGTTGTAAGCGCGTCTGATGCCGAGGACGGAAGCGCCGCCGATGTGCGATGCCTAGCACCGCTTCCTGAACGTCGAGGAAGACGAGCCGTGACGGTGACGTGGAAGCGATCGCGCGAGCGCTTCCTAAAATCTGATTCGTCCTCTCCGGTGCAAGAACGCGAGGACGGACGGTTTCGAGACTCGCTTTCCCGTCATTGCACGCCACAGACGGACGGGCAGACTTGATGGCGGCGCAGCGAGGGAAACTGGCAAAACGCTAGGGAGCAGAAAACTCTATTTTTACCTGGATGACGGCGACGCAAAGATATAAAGGAGCCTCGTAATACCAGAATCGAACCACGACTTGAGGACGTCCCACGATCGGAGTCCATTACGGGATCTGTTACGGTATCCTTATCTCATTATGCAACCGTGATGACGCCGAGTAGCAAAAGAATAAACTACAAAAGGAGGCTGCGCTTACGCAAGGCCCTGGACTGGCCATTCACGTAGGTGCCGCACGCCCGTGCCCGTGCCCGAGCCTGGCCCAGCCCGGCGAGGCGAGGCGAGGCAAGCGCGCGCGTGTATTCTTTCTCCCTTTCTCCACATGGTTCTACCATGGTGTAGCACACTCCACTATTTAAACTAGTGCTCACCACTTTAGGCTAGCAATGTGGTACTATTGCTAGTGCACATGCTCCTCATGAGGTGGGCCTTTGAGATTTTCTAGAATTTATTGTCTCAATCAAATGGGCTTGGCCCAAATAATCCAACACGGATTGCTTGCCCATTTCCAGCAAGCAAGGATCATTTCTCGTCAGGATCGATTGCAAATTTATTGGTGCGTCACAACTCAGAGCAACCACTGTGATCATGGGAGTCATGGTAAATTACCCTTCACGGCTTGCTGACAGCATTTGTCCTCAGGGGAAAGTGAAGCAACCGTGCTTCTGCGAAGCGTCGACCCACCCATCTACCTGGCCTGCCTCCAATAAACAAACAGCAAGCGGACAAGACCGCAGGCGAAACAGGAAAGGTTGGCATCCGCCAAGCGTTTGTGCTGGTAATGATGGGCATTTTATACTACTAAATAAGCGTGGGTGCAGGAACATCCCGAGTCGCTGCCGCTCGTTCCAAGGCTGTCGTCGTGTCGTGCCCCTCGAAACAATCCGCGGAAACCAAAGGAAAAGCGAGGCCGGAACAGCTGTTGCAAATAAACAAGGCAAAAGAACAATCGAGGTCACAAGAATATAATTTAGCACAAAGACTACAAAGAAGCAGTCACGAGAACCCCCTCCCCTTTGACCACACGAACAACGGCGAGTGTAAAAATGAAGGACCAAGAGGCCAGGCCTCCTCATATCCAGTGCGGCCATGTGCTCCGCGCGTTAAAGAATCAAATTCCTAGCACTTCGGCCGTTGGCGGCAGGCTGTGTGTTTTGCTCCGTCGTTGCACAAAGGGTTCGGAGCCAGGGGGAGGGTGAGGGGCATGCACCGTTGTCATGTTTGACGTTTGCGTGCCCATTTATTTGGGGCCGCCGGACGTGTCTCCGGTTCCAGGGTTCCCCCGAGTCGGAACAGTTATTCCGGTACGTCAATGGTCCTGAAATTTGTTGGTCTCTGAATCGTAGCTTCATCTTAGATCTGAATTTTATGTTAAAATAAAATGAATTAAGTTTATATTTTTATTCTAAAATGTAAACAAGATGATTCACTTAAACATTTTTAATATATCCATAGCTACAGCTTCACGGATCTGGTAAAACTAGGATACCCAGCTCCACCAAATCCATGAATCTAGTGGAGCTGGAACTCTAGCAAACAGGGCCTTATTTCGACCTCACGTTCTCGCGGTGTCGTCTTCTTGTTGCTGGTTTGTCTTAATTCAAAAATTCAACATTGTTTTTTTTTCCTCGCCAATTGTGTAGAAGACAAAAACCGATGGCATTTTTTTTTAAGAAACGCTACCGTGAAAAATGATTGTTCGGTTGTTTCGACGAGCAAGAGTGCAAGATCACCTTGGACCGAGAAGTTCAAAGGGCCAAAGCGCCACAAGTTTTTTCGGGTGACAATGTCTCCGAGTGGGACAGCTTCCTCCCGTTACTGGTACTCTTTCTGTTTATTTTTATAATACGTGTTTTGACTATGCATAAAGATTAAAGTTGTCTTGAAATTGAAAAAGTTACGAGAGAAAATAATTTAGATGCTTCTAATTAAATGCATATGTTTGAGGGAGAATAAATAGGGATATAGAAAAAAAAATTTCATTAAATCTACATGCAATTTTTATATTTGTGAATAAGATTATTTAAATCATATAAAAATGGGCGAGGGGGTACTGGAATGGGAGGAAGCGTTGTGCGTGTGCGCTCGATCTGACTTTAAATTGTTAGACAACCTCGCTATCGAATAGTCCGGGGTTGCCTAATAGATCTAAACTGGAGAACAGAAAGAGAGGGCGAGAGACACAATATGAGGAGGAACGGATCTGCTTTATTATTCTGTATGCTTGTGTACAATGGGGTGACCCCCTGCCTCCTATATATAGCGGTTCTGCTTAGAGATAAGGAAGAGTCCATATCGGATACGAATCCGGTTTCCTAACACTCCCCCTTGGACTCTTCACTGCGAGATGCATATGCCTCATTAAAACTCCATAAAAACCCAGTGGGAAAAATAATTGGAGAAAGAGTACATAGCACACGCTTGCTGTGTTGCACGGATTGCCTCATCAAAAACCTTATGTAAGAAAACTTCAATGAAAAACTTACTTAAGGAAAAGAGTACAATCCACCCAAACTTCAATGTTAATCTTCAAGATTTACGTTGGGTACTCAAACTTCATGTTTGAGATTTATGTAGGAGTATGTGAAAAATCTCCCCCTGAAATCTGCACTTCTCTAAGCCTCATCATCCCGATTCCTCTAATACATCTTTCAAAGGAAGATGCCGGGAGTGACTTAGTGAATAAATCTGCGAGATTTTCACACGACTTAGTATGTAGTATCTTTATCTCGTTCATCTTATGCATTTCATGAGCATAAAAGAACTTGGGGTTGATATGCTTTGTAAGGTTACTCTTCACATATCCCATTTGTACTTGTGCAACACAAGCTGCATTATCTTCATAGATAATAGTGGGGGTTTGTTCCATATTCAGACCACATGACTTCTGGATGTGGTGAACCATTCTTCGAAGCTATGCACATTCCCGAGAGGCTTCATACAATGCAATGATTTCTGAGTGGTTAGTCGACGTCGAGACAAGAGTCTGCTTAGACGACTTCCAAGAAATTGCCGTTCCACCGCAAAGGAAAACATACCCAGTTTGTGACTTGCCAGTATGCGGGTCCGATAGGTACCCAGCATCGGCGTAGCCAACTAAATTCAATTCATTGTTTCTTCAGAAACAAGCCGAGGTCTTTGCTTCCTTGAAGGTAACGGAAGATGTCCTTCACCCCTTTCCAATGCCTTTTGGTGGGTTACGCCTTTGTCTGCGCTAGCAAATTCACAGCGACGCAATGTCCGGCCTAGTGCTATTCGCAAGGTACATGAGCGCTCCAATTGCACTCAAGTATGGGAATTCCGCTCCCGGGACTTCCTCCCCTCTTCTTTAGGCCTGTCAGACGGGTCTAGGTCTGCTTGGAGTGACCTTCCGAGCCATTGGGGTCTTTGCGGGGTATGCCTTTTCAAAGCCAAATCTCTCCAATACTTTAACGTGTAGGATGCTTGGTGTACCAAGATTCCGCCTTGGACATGTTCAAGCTGCAAGCCTAAACAGAACTTGGTTTTACCCAAGTCTTTCATTTCAAACTCAGATTTCAAGTATGTGCATGCTTCTTCAATTTCCTCATCCGTCCCAATGATGTTCAAGTCATCTACATAGACGGAGATTATACAAAATCCATTCGTGGATCGTTGTATAAATACACATGGACAATCTTCGCTCTTTGTATAGCCTTTCTTGCAGAGAAAGTCACTCAAATGATTGTACCACATTCTTCCTCGATTGTTTTAGCCCATACAATTGATTTCTCCAATTTCACATCAGTATAGGTTTCTGTTTGCTCTGTCTTGGTTCGGGATAGGGATACCGTCTGGTACTTTCATATAAATCTTCGAATCCAAGTTTCCATACAAATATGTTGTGACAACATCCATTAGCTTCATTTTCAACTTCTAGTTGACTGCCATTGAGATCAAGTATCTAAAGGTAATTCCGCCCATGACCGGAGATTAGGTTTCTTCATAATCATCCCCAGGGCGTTGAGTGAAACCTTGAGCGACAAGCCTTGCCTTGTACCTTATAACTTCATTTTTTCATTCCTCTTAGAACAAAAACCCATTTGTGCCCCACGGGTTTATATGGGGAGGCGTCGGCACACAGGCCCAAACACCTCTCTTTTGGTTAGAGAAACTAACTCTGCGATGATTGCCTTCTTCCAATCTTCCCAATCGAGCCTTTTCTTGCACTCTGCGAAGATGCGGGCTCGGGATCATGATTAATGATCGTGGCAATCTTCTTTGCAAAGTATGCATCGACATTGGTCGTTGCTCTATTCATCGATTCTCCCGTTATTACAAAGTTTATGGCCATTTCATCATGGGGTGCTTCGTGCACTTCTACTTGCTCTTCATTGCTATTTCCCATTCCAGAGCAAGTTCCTTTAGTTTTTTCTCCGCCAATGTGTGCGCACACATTATTTCCGGCGCTTCTTCCAATGGAAGGTTCAGATCTGGAATTGCCTTTTCCACAGGCTTCTTTCCAAAGGCCAGGTCTCAACTGCTCCCCTTCTTGCTTTGGGGCACTTTTGTGATTGGTGTGGTAAGTCCTCTTGCCCAGTTTTCCCCAGACGCCTCCGGTACTTTGGGTTTGAGAAGCCAGATTTCTGTTCTTTTCTTTGAGGCCTCTGAACAGATGAGGGATACCTTCGCTTTCTTTGGTATTTCCACCCTCTCTAGTGCATTTCTTGCTGGTACATGCGACTTAACCACGCTCTTGAGATCACAAAAATGATCGAGCGGTTCATTTGCTAAATTACGCAAATCAATTATCTTCTGGACTTCTTGATTTGCTTCATTAGTGCGAGGGTCATGCGCGGGGATCCCAATGGAATGCCATACTATTTCCCGTCATTTTTCATCCAATGGTTGATTCTCTCCCCTAATGACAGGAAACGGTCCTCGTCAAAGATACGATCGGCGAATCGGTCGTATGCAAGTCTCGATCATGGGTTCCAAATACACGATTATGGATGCACTCTCATAACCAACGTATATCCCGGACTTGCGGAGAGGGCCCATTGCAGTCATTGTGTGGGGTGGTATAGGTACATATACCATACAACCAAAATTTCTAAGATGGGAAATCTTCGGGATGACCCCTTGCACTAGTTGCATAGGTGAATGGATGTTGTAGGCCGATGGTCTATAATTGATGAGTCTTCTTTGCGTGCGGGAAGCGTGTCCCCAACAAGTGTTGGGCAAGTTACAACTCTGCAAGAAGCGATGCGGCAATGAACTTAATCCTTTTTATTAGTGCTTGACTAGCCCATTTTGCGTATGGACGTGCGGTACGAGTGCTCAACAGCTTATTCCCGTTCTTTGTGCAATAATCATCAAATGCCTTGGAAGTGAATTCACCGCATTGTCCATTCGAATGGACTTCACGCGATGATCGTGAAAAGCATTCTTAATTACGATGATCTGCGAGATCAGTTTTGCGAATGCATGATTCCTTGTTGACAAGAAACATGTATGCGACCATTTCGAGGAAGCATCAATGAGCACCATAAAGTATCGAACGGCCCGACAAGGGCTGAATCGGACATAAATATCCCCCTGAATGCGTTCCAGAATGCAGGGATTTCATGTTGCACTTTCATAACAGAGGGTCTAGTTATTAATTTCCATGGCACATGCATGGCACACAAAATCTTCGTGATTCGGGAAATTCTTAACATTAATGCCATGACCTTGTGAGTTGTTAACTATATTTCTCATCAATCTAAGACCAGGATGACCTAATCTACAATGCCATAAAGCAAATAATTCAGAGCTTCTAAAGACAGTCTTCAAAGAAGTATACCTTTGCGTGTGCATTGATTTTCGTGGTAGTACAACCCAGATTCATATGAGGGACATTTTTCTAGTACCATCTTTCCATATTCGCGTGCTTCACAATGCACAAGTGTTCTTTGCCATTTTCTTCATTGGTTTCTACGTGAAACCCATTGGCGCGGATATCTTTGAAACTTAAGAGAGTGCGGGTTGATTCAGGGTACAAGAGGGCTTCTTCAATTACCAAAGTTGTACCCATTGGCAATATAATTGTGGCTCTTCCTGAGCCTATTATATGCGTGATCGCTTCTGCGATAGTTGTAATCCTTCCAAATGCGTTCTTCATGATTGTCCGGAAGTATTTCGACTCTCTTAAGATGGTATTTGTTGTGCCACTATCAACAATGCATATTTCCTCCATTGGGCGCTACACGATTTCTAGATGAAAAGAAAAATAATTCTAATCATACGTTGGCTAAGTAATTCAAAAATTGCTTGTAAATAAAGAATCTGGAATAAAGAGTAAATTGCAATTCTATTCATGAGAAAAGTATGCTCTTCGAGAGCTTACTATTCATTATGCAATCGATGTCTATGTGAGATAATTCGACAATTCATGTCGATTCTTCAAAAACTCACGTTAGATAATGCCACACCTTTGCACATTCATAAGGTTCTTCCATTAGATTACTACGTGCAATCTAATAGGAAATGGTCGCTAGATTCAATAAAATGCATAATTGAATTCTCATGAGTTTCCAAAGAAACTAAAAGAAAGCAATAATATCAAGATTCATATATTCAAAGATAAATGCAAAATTCATAAGTACAAGATTCATAAGTACGGAATTCATAAATGCAAAATTCATAAGTGCGAGATTCATAAATGCAGGATTCATAAATACAGTATTCATAACTGCAAAATTCATATATACACAGATTCATAAATATTCATAAATACGGAAAAAAAAATTCCCACATAAATTAAATGCGGTGTAATGCTAATTACAACTTATGTAACTCTCGTTGGTTGGGAGCGAAAACAGGTAACGAATATCTCCGTCAATTCGACTCTTGGCAGTCAACTGCCCCTAGGGCTCACATGAGGGAGGGAGCACTTCCGCTTCCGGTGCCAATTAAAGAACCAAGCCTCATGTGTGTTTTCCTAGACACCAATTGTCTCATGTCTGTTTATTCATTACCAAAATCAAATCCCAACCACTCAGTTTCTCATAAAATGCCGTATGAAATATTCTGGAATTTTCCTAGCACTTTTCATAATTTCTGCTAATTTCCAAGCAATTTTCAGAATTACTGTACAACAGAAAAAAAATTAATTTTAGCAAATATCAACATGACTAATTCATAAATTCATAAATACGAAAATAAATTCTCAGGAATTTCCGATATTCTAAACAGGGCAATTATTGCAAAAAAAAATATGCAGATATTCATAAATACAGAAAATATGGCTAAGTACAGATTAAGACAGAGCCAATAAATTTTCTGGATTTTTCTAGGTATTTTTCATAATTTTTCTGAATTTTCTAATCATTTTCTAGAAAAAGAAAACCCAGAAAATAGAATAGAAGACATAAAATAGGGGGCTTTGAATGGACTTCGTGTCCACTAGATTATGGACTTTCGTGTCCTGATCAATATGGACTTTAAGTCCCTGTAGTACACATCCTAGCCGGCAGGACAAATGATGCGCTGACAAAAAAAAATCGGTTTGTGCTCTTTGGGTCCGATTGGGTTCACTGCTGATTGAACCAAAAAGGAGTCAAGTCTATTCAACGCTTGGACTTCATGTTCACTTCTTGTCCAAGCCGGTTTCAATTCCATGGACTTCATGTCCCAGTAGACTTCATGTCCAACTAGTACAGGCGAGTTCGCCCAGGGAAAATCGGTGGAGGAGTGCAATCGTGGCGGCGTCGAGGCGCGCCGAGTGGAGAGCCAAGCGGCGGCTGCTAGCGAGTGGTCTAGTGGCCGACGGTGATCACGCGATGCTTCAAGCACTGGCAGATGGCTTCAAGCCGGCGCGATCGCGAAAAGCGGCCGGGTGGTGCGTCGGCGTCGAGCACGGCACTGCACGGGCGGTGAGCCAGTGGCGGCTGGTGTGCGGCAAGTGCGCGATGAACAACAGAGACCGCATGCGGCTGGCCTTCGGGTCGCACAACAGAGACCGCATGCGGCGGCTGGCGTGCGGCAAGCCCGGTTCGGCGGGCTCTAATGAGGCACGACAGATGCCCGGCAAGCGCGGCAAACTTCGGCAGCCATGCGAGGCAGCGGTCGGCGGCGCCGGTGCCAAAGCGGCGAGGGCCCGTGCATGGCGAGGCTTCAAGCGGCGTGGAGTCCCAAGAGCCGGGCGGCGCATGGCGGCCGAGTCATGGCACCGCGGCGGGCCGTCAGCGGTCGTGGCGGCCTCGATGCCAGCGCCGGCCGCTTTGTGCTCGTCGTGGCGAGGCATCGGGCGGCTAAGCGACGCTGTCGGCTTGCCGCCAATGCGGGCTGCGATGTTGATCGCGACGGTGTCACGGTGGTGCGGCGTTGCTTCTTGCATTGCTTGCCGACGCTGCCGCTGCTATTGCTCCCGCGTGCCGAATGATCAAATTTTGCTAGCCAATCACACTAGCCTACATGTTATGCATTGAATGCACTACCCACTACTAGTAATTGCTTGCATGGTATGCAGCTTGCACGTAATCGACTACAAAAGCGTGCATGCAAGGCGCATTTGCCCTTCCCAATGCAAAGTACTTGTATACATGCAACGCAATACACTGATGCAAAGGGCATGGCTTGTCTTCGTAGCGCAGCACTTCATGTAGATTCAAACGAGCAATTAGATTCAATTCCCCCATCTCACCGTTTTCAATCTGTTCTTCGGTAGACTATCGCGTAGGATAGAGTCGCGTAGGACTTTTTCGGCGATCCGATTGGATGCCGGCTTGATGGCGAGTTGATTGTAGATCGGATCGGGCGATCAATCGCCGGTAGTAGACGTTAAATCGTCCGATGATCCTTCGCTTCTTGTCTTTTCTCACCTTTCAATCTTTCTCCGTAGAGCTTCGTCGATAACGTGTTAGACAACCTCGCCATCGAATAGTCCGGGTTGCCTAATAGATCTAAAGCGGAGAAACGAAGAGAGGGCGAGAGACACAATATGAGGAGGAACGGATCTGCTTTATTATTCTGTATGCTTGTGTACAATGGGGTGACCCCCTGCCTCCTATATATAGCGGTTCTGCTTAGAGATAAGGAAGAGTCCATATCGGATACGAATCCGGTTTCCTAACACTAGTACAGTGCCCGTGCGTTGCAACGGAACCCTAAATTATATACAAATAACAATATTTCCCTTAACACATAATTTAAAATCAACCGATTAAAAGACGGTGATACATTTGACAAAACATTGTCTATGTGTTTATGGAATATACTTGACAACATTTTATAGAGCTAGTAGTGATGAAGACTGCCTTAGCTTAAATAACATATACATCTACACATGGCAATTCAAAATACTATCACAAGTTTAAAGTTAAACATCGTGCATGTGTTTATGTAATGCACTTTTCAATACCAACATGCCTAGACTATCAATATCTTGAGCTAGTAAATGTTTTTTTTTCCGACAAATCGTATGTTTAGTGCAAGAAAATTGATCATCGATGCAAATCAAATCATGTTGTGTTGGTACAAAAATAAAATTTCTAGTCAAAATGCTTTACAAACAGATCATTTTTCTAAACCCATAAAAAAACAATATGCTGGTGGAGAAAACAAAGAAAACAGGGGGCTGAGGTCACCTGTATTTGTGACTGATTTTTTCATTTGGTAAACTTTATAACCACTACTTCAGACGAGCAATAGAACACAAAATCTAGGGGACAAACAAGCCAATTCTTAGCAGCAATAAGTATGCCCAAAACCAAATAACAGGCTTGTTTGGTAGTGATCTGATGCACAATCAGCAGAAAAGTATAGTTCTACGATTGAGAAGCAAACTACAAATGCAGACAGAGATGAGAACAGAGATGATCAAGACATCCTTAATACAATCTAGAAGTTTATGTGGTAATCACTGTATGGTACATATGAAAGAAATGAGCTGACCTAACTCAATACATACCCAACAAGAAAACAAAGGGGGGTAATTCACCTTCAAGAATTTTCATGGTTGCTAATTTACACTGATGGTAACTCCCCAACTCTTCGAGAAAGCGGTTTGGAGGATCATATACATCGCTAACCAAACTATCACTCGGGAACAAATATGATGCTTAATTTGTCAGGCTTCACTTACAGAGCAAACCACAAATCAATTTCAGAGCTGGAACTTTCCTATTGGTTTCCTCTTTCGCTAACCCTAAACAAGGTTATGAAGAAAATAAGCAAGCTCACATTTTTCAGATTTTAATGTGAATTGACTGAATTCATCAGAATAATGGACATACAAATATTGCATAGTAAAAGAGTCTGAGTATGGCAAGAGCAACAAAGCCATACTGGAAAACATTGTACCTGCATATTCAAATGTTTAAAATCAGAACAATTAAAAAGTTTTGACAATGATGTCCATCATAATGACACATTCAATCATTCAAGAAACAACCGCAGAGTGCATATTGATATTTCTACTGACTTCATGCTATTTCAAGACTTACTTGTAGAGATACTTAATTGCGCAAAGAGACTGTAGTGTGTGACCAAAGATCTCCAGTGCTGCAGTTACTTGTGAATAGCAAGCAAAAGCTGTGGCACAGAATTGAATCACACAGCCTAAACAAGAAGTATGAAAGTTCAATTGAGAGGGTTTCTTACAGAACAAGAAATATAGTTCGGCAAAAAAATATAGTACAAGAGGCATAGTTTCTTACTTCTTACCAAGGAACTGGCCCATGCGAGCCTCCCATCGACCTCACTTGTGAATGGTGATGCCTCTGTACTTGGATCTCCTCCGCGAGAAGCCGGTGCTCTGCCATCGCAGGAGGTGCACGAACTCCTCTCTTCATCTGATGCACCAAACAACAGAGAGTTGAGTTCTGTTCAGCCTCGACAACACTTCACTCCAAGTTGAATGAAACTTGAGCATCTGGTATCTTCTTACCTGCTTCATGCTGTCCTCGTAGCCACTCAGATTGAAGTTTATGTCCGCGTCGGCCGACGCGGAAATTGATCGCCGCTCGATCATACGCCCTGTGAACCATTTAAGCCAGTTTCAAGATTAACCCAGTGAAACAAAGTGAATAAATAGGATTTTAGTACAGGTTCAGAGCACAATTATGTGCATATGTACCTTGCAGCAGCATGAGCAGTGCCGAATCCACCTGTGTTGGTTGAATCATTCAAGTATTAGAACATCATTAAAGGATTAGAACATGATTAGAACAGGATTATAACAATATTTCACATACTTTATTACTTGGCGTCACATTTTGAAGGTTTTCGTACATAATAAAGAAGTCAAATTGAAGACAGGGAAGCAATAATATTAAACAATTCTTTTCCCAAAACCATGAAAAACAGAAGAACAAAGCAAGCCAAGCAGGAAAATGCATAACCTATCAACAAAAGATTGCATCGCTATATGTTGTTTTAATACAAAAAAACAAGTTAGTAATTTCTGAGATAGAAGAAAAGAATGGATAATTGATACAAAAAAGTAATATCATGTCAAAGGACACAGATCTAGCTATCGCAGCAAAATAGCTGTCTAGCTATCACATTCTCTGAGCAAAATAGATCTTACTTGGTTTTCATGAAGGAGATGGCCAGAAAGCTGCTCAATGAAAGTTAACTTATGGACCATCATTCTATTGTTTGCTTAAACAAATTTAATTGTGTCAATAAGAAGATACAATTGAAGTGTACCAAGTTACAGCCCAAATCAATGTGGCATCGAAGGAAAGCCTGCTGCCAGCTTAATCAAAAAGGAAATTATCATATAGGGTGAAAGTTTTCTAAAGAAAGTCTTATTTTGTACATCGAAGCATCAAGCTTTTTATCAAGTAATTGCTACTTCCCTTTAATTTGTTCCTCAATATGCACAGTTCACAGATAGATGGTGAAATGTATGTAATGTTAACAAAAATAATTTGAACCAAGTCGTTTGAATCAATATTGGGTATAGATCATAGTTGACAAACCTATCCAATGTATGAGGCTTCAGTCTGGCGGTATCACTTTCCCGTGCCCTCTCCCCAGCAGAACGGCCTATCCCTTCCCCGTGCGACCTCTCCCTCCTCCTGGATAACCCTGAACCACCAAGAAAAGGAGCAGTCACCAAGGAAAAAAATTGTATCAAACGTAGAACAAAAAGAAACGAAGAGAAAGGAGAACATTGCAGACAGAGAGGCATGGAAAATATATATATAAGAGGAAGAGAACCTAGTGGTGGTGCATTGCAGTAGTGGCGCCGCCGGTGTTACTGGATGGTGCGGAGTGCGTGGCTGTGTCTCCAGCCCCCAGCCAACTTGCAAATGGAGCAAGATAGGGGAAGATTAGTATAGAGACGAACACAAGAAAGACAAGGAAAGGATAAAAATGCAAATGGGCTTACTTCAGCACTACTGCCAGTCAAACTCAAGCTTGCTTGCAACTGCTTAGTTTGGTTCGACAGTTGGGAAGCAACTTCTCCACAATAGTCGGTTGGTTTAACTTGCGGAGATGGTCGGGCTGACCAATGGAATGGCGGCGCCGACCATATCCGACTGGATCTGGACGGGTGCGGGCAGGAATGGTGGTGGACGTGGCGGCGGTGGAGGGGCGACGTTGGCTGCGTGTGGGTGAAGAGGGATGTGGCTGCACATGGGGGGCGCCGGGCATAGGGGGAGCCAGATCTGGAAGGAGGCGGCACGAGGCGGCAGCGTCATCTGGAGGTGTAGAGGCGGGCGGCTGCGTCGGGAGTGAGGGGGCGGCGTGGGGCACGGCGGGTGAGGTGGGCCAAACCTCGAATTCAACAACCTCCGCCTCCCGCCCTCCTCAACGACGCAAGCAGCAGATCCCCGACATCTCCCGACCTGAGCGCACCAGTAGCGGTCGCGCCGCGCCGGCGGCAACTCCGCGGCGGATGTCGCGGCTGTGTCGGCGGAGGAGCTCTGCGGCCATCGTCGACCTCCGCTTCCATCGGCCTCCCGCGCGCTGCGGCCGTAGCGGCCGCCAGACCTCTGCGTCGCCCGTGGCCCAGGAGGGAGGCGGCGGGCGTAGAGAGGGGTGACGAAGAGGGAGGCGGCCGGTTATGCGGTGGAGAGGAGGCGACGGAGAGGAGGCTTCGGGGCGTCTGGGAGGCGATGGGGCTCGGCTAGGGCGGCGAAGTGGGGCGATGGGAGAGAGGCGGCGGGGCGTGGAGAGGGAGAGTTAACTCGCGCGTGTGGCCCTAATCTCGCCTGTGATGGGATGAACCGGGTGATTTGGTCCATCAGATATGAAGAAGTGATGTGAGAAAACATCTTAGCGTTTGATTATGAGGAAGGGGGATTTCTGGGTGCACGTGTTAGGGTGAGCAAAGAAAGGTATCCTCTGTGGGGGCAGAATAGTGTGTGCATGTAGGAAAGAATTAACTGGTGAATTATAAAGGGGTAAAGATAAATTTCGAGCGGAGAACCGGGGAGGCGATCAGCCGATCGCGTTGGGGACGGACAACTGGACACACGGAGGCCTCGCTAATTTTGTCCCCGTGCATGTCGTCCGGGCCCATCGCGGGCTATTAAAATCGGGACGAGACGGGTGTTTGTTGCGCGAACAATCGAGGCGCGGGGCTGGATGGAATCGTGTCGTTCTTGCGCGGTCGGAGGAGCAGTCCGGATCGGGCTGACGGTGGGTGCCGGCCGGGACCAACCTGCGCCCACGGATTGGAAAACCGTCGTACAACGCCGTGCTGGGGCAACTCCACCGGATTATATGATCCTGTCCCCGTCGATGAGGGTACATTTCGGAGGCTTCTTGTATATTCTTGTAACAGTTGAGGTTGATGTTATGGGAGATAATCGCACCCTACAATTTCTCAAACCAATCTGTTCGGTGAGTGAGAGTCCACGAGAACCTACCGCCTCTTGCGCGATGAGTAGAGGTGACAATGAGCTTGGATCGGTTTAGACTTTTGGATTAAACCGGTTTAAAACTGTAAATAGATTGAATTCATTTTGGATTTATAGCTATTTGTACCAGATCTAGATTAGATTGGACCAGGCTTGGACCTTACGAATGGAAATTGGTTCAAAACAAGTTGAAAATTTTTATGGGCGGTCCTAACGCATCAGTAATATTCTCATGAAATTTTCATATGATTATCAAGCCTAAGGAATTTTTTAAAATACTGACAGTGCTACTGTCATGATAAAAGTTGGATATTTCAACAACATTTTGACTGATTTTCAGATTATGAGAGTTACAATTAGCAACAATAAATATATATTATCATCACAAATGATAGACATGAAATAAAATTGACACATAATTAAAATGAGTATATTGCGTATGACGAAATGAAATTGACACATAATGAAATGCATGCATATAGACAATTTAGCATGTATTGCAAGAAGATGTAAAAATAAAATAAAAGGAGAATGAACATGTTTTACAAGATGAGGTATAACAAATTAATAATATTATGAGCTATATATGCCCTGCTATATAAATTTCAACCGAGCAAAAAATAGTTCAAATCACGTTAGAAAGTTTTGAAATTTTTTAAGGATGCTCTTCACCCCAAATCTAATCAAATCCGGCGCAAAAAACTTGAAATCCAGTCAACATATTCAAGATCTCAGCCTAAATTGCCGAGATTACTGCAGCATTTTGAATTTTTTTTTCAAAAATCTTATCCAACCAAGATTTAGGATCCGAGGGGGTGCGAAATTCAAGATCTTGATCGAGATTTTCAAATTTTCGTCGAGATTTTGAACCTTGTTCTTGGCGCACAACGAATGGAGGCTCATGATAAATCAAATTTAGCATACAGTTTTTATAAATCAAATTATTTAAAAATTAGAAAAAGCCAAACCGAAAAACCGATTGCTCAACCCCAGTTCAGGTTACGCTCCAAATCCAACGCCTCGTACAAACAACTAGGCCCGTAAGCGCGGCGCACGCCGCGCGCGTGAATGAAAAATGATTTTTTGTTTTTTTCCGACGAAAAAATAGACTTAGACGTATTTTCACATTTTTTGGAGGCTCGAGAAACCGTAGAGAAAGAGTCGGAAAAAAGTACACTTTTTTCTGTTGACGAAAACATTTTTTCGGGGAAAACGGAGAAAGAACCTGGGCCCGTAAGCGCGGCGCATGACGTGCGCGGGGACGAAAAATGATTTTGCGGTCTTTTTTTAGAGAAAAAATAGACCTAGAAGTATTATATTTTTTTTTTGAAATTCGAGAAACCCGTAAGCGCGGCGCACGCCACGCGCATGATCGAAAAATGATTTTGCTTTTTTTCCGGAGAAAAATAGATCTAGACGTATTTTCAACTTTTTTTTTGAGGCTCCAAAACCCTCGGAGACCGAGCCGGGAAAAAAAAGCACACATCTTTCTGTTGACGAAAATATTTTTTGGAGGGAAAAACGGAGAAATGACCTAAACGTAAAGAGCGGGGACCTATTTGTTATATTTTTGGACCTAATCGCTATCTTCAAAAAATTAGAAAAGAGTTCGTTCGCGATTCGTATTTAACGGGAGAGTCTTTCCGTAAAGTGGCGAGCGAGTGACCTAAACGCGAACCGGGAAAAATTTTCTCCCCCTTACAAAAAATCGCAAAGAACCTCTTCGTAAATTCGCAGGAATCTATCCGTAATTTAAAGAAACACATAAGCCTTTTTATAAAACCGCCTTAAAACAAGTGGACAGACCCTCCGGAAGCCCTTCCTCCCGCTCTTAATATACGTAGTATAGCACTGCACTACTTCAGTGCGTCGTCTGGTCAGTGGTCACTGCATTAGTGCCTTGGATGCTTCTTGGCTTCTTGCCCAGTTCAGCGCTACGTAAATACAGATCCATCTGGAAGTTTGAGAAATTAAAAGTAGAGAACATGAGGTACTGATAGTATATATACTCCTACAGTCCTAATACTCTAGTACCGCGCACGCACCATGTGCAGAGAAGAGTGCACTCTACTTTTATTTCTCACTTTGGTGACGACTTCCTTTATGACATTAAGAACACAGCCTTTCGCCAACCAGTGTAAGCTGCGTACTTGCCCCGGAAACCCGTAGTGTTAATTGGAAAGGGGTTAACTCGGGTAGTAAGTTACAAAGGGAAGAGGAGAGAGCTGAGTTATTGGCAACTCAGAACAAAGAGCACAGCAAATCACGAGGATAAGTGTGCCCTACCTTTTTTTCTTCTTCAATTGTTAGTACGGCAAGTACGCTTGATAAAGTAGTACTACTACTCCCAAATTCCCAATTAGGCGAACATAATGAGGAAATTTGGCAAAGGATAAAAGCGAGATTAAAAACAAAAAGGCAATGAAAGAGAAGCAGTTTTAAACTTAGGGGGTGCTTGGATTAGGGGTATTTCATTGGAATGTTTTAGGATTTAGTTCAAATTTGAACTAAATCCCAAAACCTCCCAAGAAATTACCACTCATCCAAGCAGGGCCTTACAGTTTATATACCTGGAAGTACTCTACTACTTAGTGAAGAAAGAGGGAAGGGAAAGGCCAAACCTAAGGCCCTGTTTGTTTCAGCTGGGGATTATAGAAAGCAGCTTTTAAAATCTGGATTGTTAAAAGCTGGAGGTTGAAAAGCTGATGGCTGTTTGGCAATCTAGATTATAGTGTGTTTGGATTGCTATTTCTCGCAGCAAAAGTGCATGACCTCAATTATAGGTTGAAAAGTGCAGTGAGCGAGTGGAGGGGCAATGGTGGGTAATTTTTCTTGAAGTTGGATGGGTATTGTGGTCTTTTGCAAAAAAGGCGAGAAAAGCTCCTCCAGAGTGGATTGTGGGATTGCTACAATCTGGCCTCCAGATTATTACAATCCAGATTGAAAGCTTCCTGTTTGTTGACCTTCCAGCTTTTAAAAGCAGCTTTCTACAATCCCTAGCTGAAACAAACAGGACCTAAAGCGTACCACGTTTTGGGAACCGGAAAAGCTCTCTGCTCTCTCACTCCTGCAATCTTGTTTGCCAGACGATCAATATGATCAGATGCAAATCCTACGTGAGCAGACCAGGTCGGTACAAACGCTGCTACTCCATTTTGGTGCTAGATCATGATGAAACGATAGCAGGAGGAGCACGCGGTAGAAATTGGGTAAGTGAAGCTGTCAGGTAACAAATTCTGAAATAGATCCTCCGTTGTTACGATAGGTTGACAATTATCCCAATGTTTCATACTCCATCTAAAGCATTAGACAATACTATAAGTGTGCCTCCAATAACAGTCTTTTGACACTAACTCCAACACACTTCGCATCATCTTTTCTCTTTCTTTATGTAATCCTCTCAAGACTTCTCATCAAAATATGTGTTGGGAAACAAACCCTATACAATGCATTTTCTAGTACTTGTCTATAGCATCCACTACAGGTTGTTGTGCCTAAGCTGTTTATTGCAAGATAGACGTTCCAAATCTCTGTACTCTGCATTATCTCATGTTCTTATATGACAAAATTACAACACCATCGTACCGATAAGAATATTTAATTGAACCGCTAACCGTTTAGTGCACCGTATGAACTAACTTAAGGCAGCATAGGATTCCACTTCGATGGCAACGGTTGCAAAAACCGATGCGCACCGTTCGTGCTACTTCCTTTTGGAGCCTTGCATGAGTACATGCGACCGAAGTCCCCAGGATTCAGGCCATGTGTCTCGAGACAACAAGACGTTCTCTCGAGATTCCTTCTATAACGTTACATTCTTCCGTTGTTTCTGTTAAGGATATATTATCTGTTATAGATATAGATAAGTCCCTGTTATAGATAGAGTTCTATTCCTATTCCTTTCCCCTCATGTACTCTATATATTGTGGCTTTTGGCCCTCATATTCAATACAAGTCATATTCATAACATGGTATCAGAGCTTTAGGTTTTTCTTCCTAGCTCCATCCTTCCGCTGTTCTAGATCTAATCCATTTGCCGGGAGAGAGACTCGGCGGCACCGTCCGCTCAGCCACTCCCGCGGCGCCTCGTCTTACGCCGGCGTGCCGTCCTTGGTCTTAGAAGGGGCGTGGCCAATGGTGTTCTTCAGCGCTCATGGCCGAGCACATCGTCAGTCCCACACGAGATCGCATTGGACTCTTGGCTGCCGTCTGCTGGATCCGACTCTTGCTCCTCACCTCAGCGTCACTTTGGCGGTAAGCGCCTTGCCTCGGTGCCGCCTCCTTGGGTTCTTAGCTACCGTCGTTGGATCTCGGCCCATTGCTCCTCGCCACGGGGACGCCGGCCGCCGTCGCCTCACCTCGGCGTCACCTCCGACTTTCTTGTCTCGGCGGCGACCTACGGCTTTCTTGCCTCGTGGCAGCTCTCCGCCGCCCTCGTCGCGCGGCTTCCGGCGCCGCGCGCGCGCCACCTCCGTCGTAGCCCGGCCGCCTCGGCTCTCTCTCGGCCAACCGCCTTGGGCGTCGCCGCGCCGTCTTCCGTGCGAACTCGGCCGAGGCCGCCCGCGAGGAGGAACGTCGGCTCTGCCGCCTTGACGGCAATGCAGCCGCCTCCGACCCTAGAGGTCGCAGCCGGCCTTGGAATCCCTCGCCGGCGCCGGCCCCGGAGCACCTCTATTTTCCTCGTCTGGACTTCAAGTCTTCACGTGAGGACTTTTGGTGCTTCACGTCCGTGGAGAAGCTTTGAGGACTACTAGTGCTTCACGTCCAGTTTGATCTGGTAGCTTCGTTCTCTTGCCCCCAAGCAATCCAACCGCACTCTTGGCCACGTCCGTGAAGGATTCCCGTCGAGACTTGGTCACGTCCGTGGTATTGGTTTTCGTTGGCTTGATGGCTTTTGGGCTACTGTTTTTATTTTCTTTAGTCTTCCGTTGCGTCCATCCAAGTCTTTAGCATTTTGATTATCTTCCGTCGTCGCTCGGCTCTTCTATCGGCTCGACTCTTTTTTTGTCAACTCTTATACCTCGGTTCGGCTTATTTTGTCGGCCTCGTCGGTTCTTTTTCGTCGACTCGTCCAGTCGGCTCTTCTTCGTCGACTCTGCCATACATTCGACTTTTCTTTGTCGATTTGGCTTCTTCGTCGACTTTTCTCCATTGACCCGGTTCTTCTTCGTCGACTCGTCCCGTCGGCTCTTCTTCGTCGACTTTTCTCCATTGACCCGGTTCTTCTTCGTCGACTCGTCCCGTCGGCTCTTCTTCGTCGACTCTGCCATACATTCGACTTTTCTTCGTCGATTTGGCTTCTTCGTCGACTTTTCTTCACCGACTCGGTTCTTCGTTGGCTATCTTCGTCAGCTCGATTCTTCAGGAGTTACATGCTACGACGGCTACCTCAAGACTATGACTTTGGATTTTTCCTATTTTAGTCCATTCCTTCCAAATGCAATGCTATTGCATACGCCTTGCATTTGTGGGGGGGTGTTAAGGATATATTATCTATTATAGATATAGATAAGTCCCTGTTATAGATAGAGTTCTATTCCTATTCCTTTCCCCTCATGTACTCTATATATTGTGGCTTTTGGCCCTCATATTCAATACAAGTCATATTCATAACAGTTTCTACTTCTTCGTAGTCTTTAATCTATCTGGAGATTGCAGGTCTTAAAAATTTAAGGGAGCATGACACAGGGCTGGGGTGATAGCTGTTGTGCAAGATTTCAATATCTAACTGAATTAACAAGAGAAGAGATAACAAATCTCCGAGTGACAGTATAAAAGTTAAAACCAGAGCACAACTATACACATGAAATGTATCATATATGCATACAATCTGGCCATCCCAGTGTGGACGATGGAGAGATTCTGTCTAGCGGTGTCAGCATATTTCACAAACCAAACGGTGGATTAAGAAACGACTGGTCCCCGTCACCAGAAGTTACCTCCTCGCGAGATTGGATCAGCATTCGATGAACAGACCTACGTACAGCATCCAATTTTGACGCGAGTAACAACATCCGAGGATACATCATATCTGTCATCAAACTCATCATGACGTGCCCTGCAGATGCTCCTCCCTTTGTTTTATTACTTCTGAATCTTGTTGATTTAAGATATGCTTGGCACAACATAAGGATCGAGAAAGCATGTCTCTGATGACACACTGAGTCACTCTTGCTACACGTACTCCACTACTCGTGGACTGTAGTCTGCATTCTGTAGCCAACATCACCTGCTTATTCAATCAGATAAAAAAGGGTGGGGTGGTAAGATAATGCTGCTCTTCGTTCCAGTCCTGAACGTGGAACGGCCATTGACACACATTTAGCTAGTATTCCTACAAAGCTACAATAGACACCAGATCGAAAAGGCAACATTTGCCATTTTTGGGGAATGAATAACTTGGGAAACCCAAGATAACAGTTTCGCATATCGATATTGCAAATCTGTGCTAAAATGAACCACCTTTCGTTACTGGTAGACAGCAACGAGGAGCTACAAGAAGAAAATAACCTGGAATCCCCTGGCAAAGAACTACTTGATGGATCCGACAATATACTACTTTCAGTTTCTTCCTGGACATCAACTACCCCATAAAGACGGACCTCCCAAACTTCTGTTTACAGCCAAGTTGAGCCAGGGTCCTTGTGCCTACACTAGTAAATTTATCCATTGAATGGTAAGCCTATGCAGTCCTCCATTTCCATACATTACCAACAAGGGTTTGCAACAAAATTCTCTGAACTAGAAATCGGCATAATCAATTTTTTCAGAAACAAGGTCCTCTAACTATTAAATCCCTCTTTTTTTATTGATCAATACATAGAGCTTGTGAGGAAGAAACACAGTTAATGCAGTGTTTTGAGTTTTACCTGTTATTTAGCATCTGCCCTTCGTCGAATTTAAGGGCGAAGTTAGATAGAACACTGTTGTCATTGCAAGTGTCCCTCATGGATAACCATCTGTCGTCAAGCTGAACATTTACATCCCTGTGCCAGGAGAAAGTAATAAGTTAAGTTGTTCTAAGGCTACCTAAAATTCAATGCAACATCACTATAAAGATGCATCTTTAACCATACTTGTGGTATACTACTACATTTATACACTCTTGCTTGACTAAAAAAAACAGGTAAGTTCCGCAGCTCAGTGGCACACTAAACTATCTGCATTGGCTCACAATGCAGAGTTTACATATATATAATCAGATGGAATCATGGATGTTTTGGGTGTTCTTGATATTGAAAAGTTCACACCTCCTCAGGCTGAGAACTTCATAATTTTTCCGCAAGTAATCTGCATGCTTAATGAGAGCATCCTGGGCATAATCCTTGCCGACAGTTCTAATTGCAGCTGTATTAAGCAAGTTTTCTAAGGAACCATGTTTCTTCAGTAGTTTCACTGCAGTTTTGCGACCAAAACCAGGAGCTACATGCTGGATTCCGGGAACACCATCCGCTTCATCACCTATGAAGCACCCTGTGCAGCATAACTTCAGATTCATCAGTTGGGTAGACAAACCAGACTGTGAATGACAAAAAACAATTGCATGACCGCAGAATAAAACACAAAATATATACTTACTTAGGCTCAAATCTGCAGTTGGATCACACTTGTACTGTGCAACATATTGCTTCAGTGTATAAAAGGACCAACGCCCCATCTCAGGAATGGGCATAACTAACTGAATGTCATCAGATATCAGCTGCTTGAAGTCCTTATCTGGTGAGCCAATGACAACTCTAAAACCT
Source organism: Rhipidocladum racemiflorum (assembly GCA_036346355.1). Lineage (NCBI taxonomy): Eukaryota > Viridiplantae > Streptophyta > Magnoliopsida > Poales > Poaceae > Rhipidocladum > Rhipidocladum racemiflorum. Next base: position 19,881,310 of record CM070570.1, on the reverse strand, counting down.
TTCTGTAATACTTGTTCTGTTAAGGTAGCTACTACATCATCTGCCTCACACCCATCGACTTTGACAACCTGAGTTTGCCGTTTGCAAATCATTAAGCATTATAATTCTACCTAAGAAAGCATTGCAGATTGCGCAATTCTAGACATCTGCGTTGTCTATCTCTGGTTCACCCACCGGAACATTGCATTCCCGGAGCACGTCGACGACGCGCGAGTCGACGCCGGTGCCTACGCCGCGAGCCCGGTGCGCCTTGTACGACGGCAGCAGCCGCCTCCGATACTCGTTCCCTCCCTCCCCGTCCAAAACCTTACACAAAGAGGGATGATTTCAGAAGTGGCTGAAAGGAGCACGTAAATGTGACTGACTCCTTTGTAGGGTCTGGGAGGGTTTACTATACTCACGGCGACGACGGGGTCGCGGAGGCTGACATGCACGAAGAAGAGCGCGAGCCAGCGCGCGAAGGCGCCGAGGCTGCGGTGGGAGCCGCGGAAGCAGAGCGGGTTGACGTCTAGGAAGAACACCCGTGGCATGGCCGGCCTCACCGGGGTGCCATCTCTGCCTGCAAGGTGTTTGCGGGAATGCCTCACAGGCGGCGGGCTGGAGAGAGCCGAGGTGGAAGGAGAGGGCGACGAGGAGACGGAGCCGGATGGGGTTGCGCAGATGCTGAGATGTCGGGATCTAAGGGGCGTAGATGCCCTGGCGGTGGTGACCGGAGCTAGAGGCGCCGCGGTGACCGCGCCTACGGCGGGCAGTGGCATGGCGCACGATTTGGTGGGAAGCGGAGGTGTGGGGTGTGGGTGTGGATAAAGGAGCCGAAAGAAAAAGGGAGATATTTATGGGCTTTAACGCCAGCCCATCTATTATGGGCTACAAAGCCCAAATTATTATTTAGGTGCTGTTTGGTTCAGCAAACCACAGGTAACGGTAATGCAAACAGCTCCACCTGGTAACTCATTCCGGTGTAAGGGAAAACAAGATTTGTTTGGTTCACTTATGTAATGTCTTCCATTTCCTTAGTCATGTTTGGCTAGGGACAAGGGGAACAGCTTACACATTCCGTAACGACCTACACATTCCAGAACAGACTTGCATCTGATAGATCTGGAGGCATCTGATAGAGTAGTGCCTGGTCCGCAGGTATATTTTTGAGATGCAAAATATTTGCAAATATCTGAGAACAGACCTTCGAGATGCAAAATATTTGCAAATATCTGAGAACAAACAATATTTGCAATTATGAAGTCTGTTCTGATAGAGTAGTGCCTGAGGCATCTGATAGACTTCGAGATGCAAATATTGGCAGTTCTCAGACTTGCATCTCGAAGACCTTGCATCTCTATTATATTTTGCATCAGAACAGACTTGCATCAGAACAGCCTACACATTCCAGAACAGACTGTGCATCTCAAAATATAACAGATAAAATAACAGACTTGCATCAGAACAGACTTGCATCAGAACAGACCATGCATCAGAACAGCCTACACATTCCAGAACAGACCTTGCATCTCTGTTATATTTTTGCTACCAGCTTTCTAACACAGATAAAAAATAACTACTTGCATCTCAAAATATAACACATATTTGTCTGTTCTCAGACTTGCATCAGAGCAACACATAGGAGCTCTTGAGGCATCCATATAACCACAGAACAACACAGAACAACATAGTAATGCTTCTGAGGAATAACAGATTCGGTGTTTGAGTATCAAAAACAAATAGTAGTGCTTCAAGAAACAGATACAATCAATAATAGAACATGACTTTGAGCTAGATAATAAACCGTAAACTGAAAAACAAGTATTAGGTGCTTGCAAAATTCAAGATAGCATTGTAGTTGCTTAGGAAATCTGAAGTTATAACAGAACATGTCTTTGAGCTTCAATTGCTTCTGAGATGAAGTTATAGCAGGACTCACTTCTTCTTTTGAGCATCATCTAATGAAGGAAAAAAGTACAAACATAAGTACAAGTCATATTTGCATATATAACAAATGCAAGTAAAGGAAGATAACATATTTGCATCTAATCAAAAAGGAAGATAACCAATTATCAAAAAGGAAGATAGCATATGAATTATCAAATTGCAGAACTTACCAGCGAGCATGTGCAGTATGAATTCCCTCCTTAGAGTCTCTGGAAGTGCAAAAAGCATAGTCATCGACTTGGGACATTGACAAAGGCGCTTGCTTTGCCTTGATAAGTTCAAGATCAATAAAACCAAGCCTAGTCAACTCATATATAGGCTTCTTTTGTAGATTTTGCTTTGGGTTCTCATGTGTTTCTTCCTCTTGGTCCTTAGCTTCACGGTCCATAATTTCTTGCATTTTCGCGTAGTGTTTTGAATGATTCTTAAGATCAACACGAAGTCCAGCAACAATATCAAAATACGGTTCACTTGACTTGTCGAACTCATTCCCTTTGTCTCGCTTCCTTCTCTTAGAGGTTGATGAAGTTGAGTCAACAGAGTTTCTATCTGAAGTCAATCGTGGTGTTTCTCTAGACATAGAGTCTTCTTCCACCTCCCGACCATGATTCTCTTCCAAAGCAATTTCTTTCTCCATGTTTGAAACAAAGATCAACAAGACCCTCTGCTCCTTCTCCTGTAGCAATGTCTCTCCCATATATAGCGGCTAAGGTATCGAGGTGTGGGAATGAAATGCCATACAAGCCCTTTGCATCAGGATTTTCCTACAAGAAATCAATATGGAACATTGGATAGTCAGAAAAGCAAGTATGTAGCCCACAAATAATAACTGAAACTTACCCTGCAATGGTTGTCATATTGTTGCTTCTCACATTGTACCATCTTCCTGTTTTCATCCCAAGAAAACCCACTCTTGGCTAGCATAATCTCGATTGCACCATACTTTGTTCTAAAATGTCTGACCCTAGACTCAATATGTGGAATTGCAGTGAGATTACAGCCTGGTATTTTTTGAGCAAGCACACTTTCTAGAACAGACAGGTAGCCATTCTTGAAACCACCCTCACTTTTCCACTTTGGATCTAGGGATAGCTCATAGAGTGCCTTGATCAACTCCTCATCCTCAAAATAAGTCCACACTCTTTTATTTTTTCCTCTTCCACGTGCAGGAGTTGAGCTCATGGCTTCATTCATCCTGTAAGAAGTGTTTATGTTAATTAGTTAGACCTAGAAGCTCTATAGCTATTATACATCCCTTGAGCAAGATTATTACGAAAACCAGTCCACTCGTTAGATGTTGATACAGCTGTGATAAATTCCGGTTCACTAATTTCTCCTTCCATTACTTCAAATGAAGCCTCCATTGCTGGTTCCTCACATTCAAGTGGGTCTCTAGACATCTTTTGCAAAATTAAGTTGTGCAAGAGAGCACATGCCATTATGATTCGACACTGAGTCTTGACTGGAAAATAAGATGGAGCCCTCAAAATAGCCCAACGACCCTTGAGCCTACCAAAAGCCCTCTCAACAATATTCCTAGCTCTAGCATGGCACAAGTTAAAATACTCTTCTGCGCTATGTGGTGGATTTTGCGCGGTGAAACCTCCTAGATGGTATCTTTGACCCCGGTATGGCGCTAAAAAGCCATTTGCATTGGTGTAACCAGCATCAACAAGATAATAGCAGCCTTGAGGGATTCTTAAACCATCAGACCTTGAGATAGCATCTCGAAGCACACGACCATCATGTGCTGAACCCTCCCAACCAGGTAACATATATATAAACTGCATGTCAGGTGCACAAACACCTAAGACATTTGTCACAATATCTCCCTTTCTTGACCTATACCTCCCCTTCAGCTTAGTTGGGACAGTAACCTTCACATGTGTACCATCCAATGCACCCAAACATTTCTTAAAATACTTCCATCTATAGTCTGTGCAGTCCTCAGGTATTGGTTCGGGTTTCTTAAGTAGTAACTGGTGAAGTTTCAGAACAGCTAGTAGGCATGAGTTGAAATGCCGGCTCACAGTCTCACCACTTCGGAAGAAAAAGCCTCCTATTGTTCTATTTTTCAAATGATGAGACAACGTATACAAGAATGCAGCTACTATCTCTTCTAACGGCATATGTGAAAGCATCTAGGCCCCCTAATAATTTGTTTAAATTATTTGTTGGGTTTTGGTGCTTGATGATCAACTAAATCAGTCTTATCAGATTTCTTCAGAAAAGAGGATCAAGATTAAGGTTTCATTATTCTTAGTCCTTTAGCTCATAAGTCTTTTCAAGTCTTTTTAGATAAGTCTTTTCGGGTTTCAACTGTACTATAAAGAGGGACTATGCACAAGTTCAATTCTTGGTTCCTAGGATTTCTGTTTAAAATCTATTTGGGGCTTAAGTTAAATCATTTCAGATTCCTTTAATAAACCTTGTTTGAGTTCATATCCTTTTCAAATCAAACTCTAACTGAACTCAAACCGAGCGTTTCCCTTTTACAACGGACCAAGTTTTTGGAGTGCATTGCGGTTGTGTTTTCCTTGAAAATCTCTCAAGTGCTTTTAAGCTACAACGGACCAAAAGCTTCCATTTACAAATGCACCACCTTTTGGGTCCGTTGTAAACATTAAACTTACTTGGTTTTACGGTGTTCAATCCAATTCCTTTGTTGATGTATAACCAAAGAAGCTCGCCTTTTTCGACGGACCAAGTTTTTGGGTCCGTTGTAAACTTGTTCTTAAAACTCTCCCAACGGACCAGCATTTGCTCAAAGCATGTGTACGACGGACCAACTTTCTTGGTCCGACGTAAATGCCTTTTCGCTGGTTTGGGTCCGTAGTTCTTTGAGCCTCTTGCATATTTTTGTCAACCCTTGTCGATACAATCATTTCGTGTTGTCACTTGATCGACATTGGCAAACGGCTACTGTTGCAAATAACGGCTATTTGCTTCCTGTAGCCTATTTAAACAGATTGAGGCTCTTCCAAAATAGAACTTTTGCCATCTCTTGACATCTAGCATCCGAAAGCCAAAATTCCAAAAAGAGATCAAGCTCCATTCGAAAAACAAAATCCTACACTCTTACACTCCCAAGAAAGTCTAGTTTCGATTGTTTCTAGTGAACCAAGAGACAGGGCTTGTGGATGGTCTATTACTCTTGGAACTAGCTGTTCCTAGGCAGTTTCTTTGGTGATTTTAGTGCGACTGTCCAATCGTGTTTGTGGAAGGCCACTATTATTGTGAAGAGGTTTTGACTCACCTCACCAAAGTGGTAAAAGAGTTACAATAGTGAAAAATCCAAGATCTTGCCTCTGTGAGTTCTTGGAGGAGCAATACTTGAGGAAGTGCTCTAACGGGACGTAGGAGATTTCTCTCTGAACCTCGGTGAAAAATCTCTTGTCTCTGTGTGATAGTTTGTCTTTTTCTTGTTCTCACTATTGCTTAAGTTGTTCTTAGTCCTGCTGGTGCTTATTCTGTGTGTTTGCTTAGATCTTATCTTTAAACTGTTTAGTCTGTCTGGTTTAATTTGTTTAAAATTGCCTATTCACCCCCCCTCTAGGCCTTACCGATCCTTTCAAGTGGTATCAGAGCAGGTTTTACCCTGTTCAAGCTTAATCAGCTTGGGTAATGGCCGAGGGAAATGGGTCTGCTACTGTTAGTGTAGGAAGGGTTCCTGTTTTCGATGGCTCAAATTATGCTTATTGGAAAATTCGCATGAGATGTTATCTTGAGGCTGTCGGCTATGACGTTTGGAGAGTGACAGAAAAACCTTTACCTCCACGCGTCATACCTGATGGACAGTCCTCTTCCTCAGAACCCACTCCTGGAGAAATTAAAAACATGCAATATGATGCTCAGGCTAGAAATGCTATATTCTCCTGTCTTAGCATAGAAGTTTTTGATAGAGTGAGTAATTTGTCTACTGCTTATGATATTTGGACCACTCTACAAGAAATTCATGAAGGTACCTCTGATGTGAAAGAAGAAAAATATTTTGTTGTTAGAGAAAAGTTTGATCAGTTCAAAATGCTTCCTCAGGAAAATGCCAATGATATGTTTTCTAGACTTAATCCTATTGTCAATGAACTTAAAGGTCTTGGTACTAAGGTTGATGATGTGGAAGTTTGCGGGGAAAATGATAAGGGTGTCGCCACGTGCTTATCACAGCTTGATAACTTATCTATCAAACAGTGGAGATCTAAAAAAATTGACACCTCTTGAGTTACTAGGAAAGATTTCTCACACTAACTTACTTTTGGTCAAGAAGATGCACCCAAGAAGAAATCTATTGCTCTCAAAGCCAAGGATAAGGTGGAAGAGTCATCGAGTGAAGAAGATGATGCTTCAAGCTGTAATGAAGACGAAGATGTCGTGAAAGCGGCCTTGCTTATGAGATCTGCAAACAAAATCATGAGAAGAGTTAATGCCAGAGACAGAGGGAAGGTATATAATCATTTTTCAAAGAAAAACCCTTTTCGAATATTACCTGCTTTGAATGCAATGAAAAGGGACACATAGCCGCACGATGTCCAAACAAGAGCAAGAAGAAGGGCAAGGGCAAGGGCAAAAATGAAGAAACCGAAGAAAATGCCTACAATAATCACAAAAAGTTTCATCACAGAAAGAAGTTCTCCAAGAAACATTGGAGAAAGGGAAAGAAGGAGGCACATATTGGTGAATGGGTCTCAGATGAAGAAAGTTCAAGTGATGAATCCTCTTCTTCCTCCTCTGATGATGAAGATGGTTCAAGGTCTAAGGGGTTGGCTGGACTGGCGTTGGATGAATCTACTCCACCCTCACCTTCTCTGTCTGTTTGTCTTATGGCAAGAGGTGATGAGGACAAGGTAAATGATTCTCCTTCTTATGATGAGCTAGTGGAGATCATTAAAGAGCTTAATGATGCCTTGTGTGCTAAAACTTCTAAGGATAAATCTCTTAAGAAAACTATTGCCGCTTAAATGATGATAATGACTTGCTTGTCTCTAAGGTCAAGATTCTTGAATCTAAGTATGAAGAAGTGAAAAACAAGTTTTCTTGTTTAGAGACTAGTCATAATGAGCTCAATGTTGTTCATGATAATCTCACTCTTACTCATAATGATCTTGTCATCAATCATGATTTACTTACAATTTGCTCATGATTTCTTGAATGCAACTCATGTATTACTTATTAAGACTCATGATGACTTGCTTGTCAAACATTGTGAACTAGAAATGAGTAAGGAATTAACTACAAGCAAATCAAAGAATGTTTCCACTCATGATAAATCTATTACCTGTGATTTGACTTGTGATGAAATTCATATTGCTAGCTCTTCCTGCATGCTTAATGACAGTCATAGAAATGACTTGTGTCTTGAAAGTCTCATGTTGGAAAATCAAGAACTAAGGTCAAAAGTTGCTAAATTTGACAAAGGTCTTGAAAAATGCTTTCTGAAGTGTCACTCTTGATAAAATTCTTGGAGAGCAAAAAGTCACCTTGGGCAAAAGAGGCATTGGATATAAAGCAGATAATATGCCCAAAAAGGATTATTTGCCAAAATCCAAGATAAATTTTGTCAAGAAAAGCACTAAGTGCTGCTACTGTCATAGATTTGACCACAGTTCAAATGTATGCATGTATGCAAGCACGCCAGAAACAAAGGCCAAAAGAAAGCGCATGGTGGATGCTCACTACATGTTGTTTAAAGATTTCAGGGGAAAAATGAATGTGAAATTTGTCGGCCCCTCTAATCTTGATAGAAAGCTTAAAGCTGTTTGGGTGCCCAAATCTTTGCTTATTAATCCTTTTGGCCCCAAAATTGTTGAAACTAACATCCATGGACCCAAAAGCATTTGGGTACCTAAAATCAAGAAATGATTCTGTTTATTCAGGTGAACTACAAGAGTGGTGGTCATCACTGGGTAATTGATGGATGCACTCAACACATGACCGGCTCATCAAGAATGTTCACCTCAGTTGAAAAAGAAAGTAATTCAAGTCACAAAATTACTTTTGGTGATAATAGTAGAAGAAAGGTAAAGGGAAATGGTAAGATTGCCATCTCTAATGATTATTCAATTGATAATGTGCTTCTTGTTGATTCCCTGAATTTCAATCTTTTATCGGTTGCTCAGTTGTGTGATCTTGGTTTCCATTGTACCTTTTCTCTTGATGGAGTAACTGTTTTTGACAAAAATGAAAAGCTTATCTTCAGAGGTTTTAGATTTCAAAATCTTTATCTAGTTGATTTCAACTCTAACTCCTCATGCATCTCGACTTGTCTGTTGGCAAAAGCCTCTCTTGGTTGGCTTTGGCATAGACGTCTTGGGCATGTAGGCATGTCTAATTTGAAGAAGCTTTTTAAAAATGAGTTAGTGGTGGGCTTGAAAGATGTAAAATTCGAAAAGGATAGATTGTGCAAAGGCTTGTCAAGCCAGGTAAGCAAGTTGCAAATTCTCATCCTACTAAAAATATCTTGTCCACCACTAGACCTCTAGAGTCTTTGCATATGGATGTGTTTGGCCCAACCTCTTATGCCGCCTAGGTGGTAACTCATCTTGTTTAGTCATTGTGGATGACTTCTCTCGGTTCACTTGGGTATTCTTTTACCTAATAAAAGTGAAGTTGGAAAAATCTTTAAAAATTTTGCAAAAGGGCTCAAAATGAATTTGATTGCCCCATCAAGAAAATCAGAGTGACAATGGAACTGAGTTTGTTAATACTAATGTCATTGATTTTTGTGTTGAGCTAGGAATAAAACATGAGCTGTCACTACTTATACTCCTCAACAAAATGGTGTAGTAGAAAGAAAAACAGAACACTTATTGAAATGGCAAGAACCATGTTGGATGAATATGGAACACCAGACGCTTTTGGGCTGAAGCAATCAACACAAACTTGTCATGCAATCAATAGACTCTATCTACATCGACTACTCAAGAAAACCTCTTACGAGTGCCGGTTGGAAGAAAACCAAATGTTACTTACTTTCGTGTGTTCGGGTGCAAGGTCTACATCTACAAAAGAGAACACACCTAGGTAAATTTCAGAAAAGGTGTGACTCAGGTATTATGCTAGGTTATTCTTCCAAATCTAAAGCCTATAGAGTTTTTAATAATTCAACTGGTTTGGTTGAAGAAACCTATGATGTAAAATTCGATGAATCTAATGGCTCACAAGGTGAGCATGAGAATTTAGGCGATGCAGTGAAGATGCCTTGATGGAAGCAATGAAGAAAATGGAAGTTGGTGAAGTAAAACCTAGAGAAGATAATGATGAGAAACCAACAACTTCCATGATGCCTCAAAATGGATCACTACAAGAAGAAGATGAGAAGAATCAAGAAGGATTAAACTTGATTAAGAGTCATCATACTATTGCCAAAGACCACCCGTGGATCAAATAATTGGGGATTTCAGTAAGGGTGTTCAAACTCGATCTAGACAAGCTTCCTTTTGTGAACATTACTCTTTTGTTTCTTGTGTTGAACCCTAACTATAGATGAAGCTTTGGATGATCTTTGATCGATTATTGCCATGGAAGAAGAGCTTAATAGCTTCAAGAGAAATAAAGTATGGGATTTGGTGGAACGTCCAAAAGATCAAAATGTCATAGGAACAAAGTGGGTTTTCAGAAACAAGCAAGATGAAAATGGAATTGTCACTCGAAACAAAGCAAGATTAGTGGCACAAGGTTTTACTCAAGTAGAAGGACTGGATTATGGAGAAACTTATGCTCCTGTTGCTCGACTTGAAGCTATACGGTTCCTTCTAGCTTTTGCATGTCATTTTAATATAACTTTATTTCAAATGGATGTAAAGAGTGCTTTTCTTAATGGAATCATTGAAGAAACTGTTTTGTTGAGCAACCTCCTGGTTTTGAAGACTTAAAATATCCAAATCATGTATTTAAGTTATCTAAGGCTCTCTATGGTTTAAAACAAGCCCCAAGGGCATGGTATGAGAGACTTAGGAAATTTCTACTAGAAAAGAATTTCAAAATTGGGAAAGTTGACCCAACACTCTTTTAAAAGACTTCAATGGTGCATTAATGATTTGCCAAATCTATGTTGATGATATAATCTTTGGTTGTACTAATCACTCTCTTTGCAAGGAATTCAGTGATTTGATGGCAAAGGAATTCGAGATGTCAATGATAGGGGAACTTACATTCTTCCTTGGATTTCAAATCAAGCAATTAAAAGGGAACTTTCATATCACAAGAAAAATACATCAAGGATCTCCTTAAACGCTTCAAATTGGATGAATGCAAGCCACTCAAGACACCTATGGCAACAAACACACATCTTGATCAAGATATAGGAGGTAAGTCTGTTGACCAAAAACTCTTTAGATCCATGATTGGATCTTTACTCTACTTGACAATGAGATCTAGGCCTGATATCATGTTTAGTGTCTGTATGTGTGCTAGATTTCAGTCTGCTCCTAAAGAAGTACATCTTAGTGCCGTAAAAGAATTTTTAGATATTTAAAGCACACTTCAACTATAGGCTTGTGGTACCCTAAGGGTGCTTCTTTCAATCTAATTGGCTACTCAGATTCTGATTATGCTGGATGCAAAATAGATCGAAAAAGCACCTCTGGAGGTTGTCACCTGCTTGGAAGGTCTTTAGTATCTTGGTGCTCTAAAAGCAAAACTCAGAGCACCGCTTCATCGCCGAGGCCGAATATGTGGTCGCAGGTAGTTGTTGTGCTCAGATTTTATTCATCAAACAAACCTTTCTTGATTACGGCATTAAGTTTGAAAATGTACCTCTTCTCTGTGATAATGAAAGTGCAGTGAAAATAGCAAACAATCCGGTCCAGCACTCACGAACTAAGCATATTGAGATCCGACATCACTTCATCAGAGATCATGTTGGCAAAAAGGACATTATGCTTAGTTATGTTAGAACTGATGACCAATTGGCTGATATTTTCACCAAACCTTTAGATGAAGCCAGATTTTCAAGACTGAGAAATGAATTGAATATTATTGATCTTTCAAATGTTGTTTAAAGCTTGACTTCTTATTTGAACTATTTGCCTGTTGATTTACCTTGCAAGTTTTTCGGAGTTTTAACATTAAGAAGTCAAGAATGTTTCCCAATACATCTCTTGTCACCTACTTATGTTAACAAAAATAAGTAGTGCTGATGCAAGTAAATTGTTTTTAAAAATAAAAAATTTATTATTTCAACTACTTAAAAAAAAAAAAAAAAAAAATAGCTAGCCTCTCAGCACATGAGTTCTCTTTATCAAGCTTGAATTTGTCTATAATCCTGCTTAAAAGAGTGGAACTCATACAAATTAAGAATTCTAAAAGTTCTTCAATTTCCTTTTTGCAAGTTCACAACGGACTCAGTGACAATGTGGGTTTTCCATCTCTGACAGACCACTCTTGCTCGAGAACACATTCACGACAGACTAAAGAAAGTCACCCGCTGTAAATGTCCTTCTTGCAAAAGCTGGTCCGGCGTAAATAGAAAACTTCTTGTTTTCCTCAAATGAGTCCTGTGTGCTCTTGCAATTGCCGCTAAGTGAGGAAGTTGTCTTTTCACCTGTCAACCAAACTCTTAAAGTCACTCTCACTTCCGCTGATTACTATTACTCGTAATAGTAACTTTTGGTCTGTCTCCTCCCAACACTCCCTTGTCCTCAAAATCCATCTCAGAAAATTACCACTCTCCCTCTCTACTTCCTCTCCCGAGCAACATTCCTTTCTCCATCGAAGCAAACCCTAACCGGTGTCGTGACGGTGCTCCGATTTGCTCGGAGAAGTGTGTTCGAGGAAGTGGTAAGCTTTCTCTTCTGTTTTGATCAAACCTTAGTCCTAGAAATCTTTGTCTTAAGGTCTTTCCTCTTATCTCTGTAGACTTAGTCTGTTGCGTCAGTTCTTGCGCTGATCTGAGGTCTGAAAGACAGAGTGAGTCCGTTAGGTGTTTGACGAAATGCCTAGGAGAAAAGACACGTATAAAAGAAGTTTGATGGATAGACTTGGTGAGATAGTGTCAAAGAAGAAACATAAATCCACCCAGTCTTCACAAGGGACAAGACATCTAGAGGATACTCGCACCCCTGGCTTGGTTACAAAGGTCACAACATCAAAGCCTCCTAGAAAAGATAAGCAACTCACAGATTCGATCCAGCTTTATGAGTCTGAATCTGATGATGCCGATTATGAGCCAAGTAGGGATCTCGATTCAAGAAGAGAACCTAAGTCCTGAGATTGATATGTTAAGTGGAAATGAGCTAGCTACACTTGGAGGAAAAAGGCCGAGGTCAATCAGGCTAGTAAATGAAAAAAAGTTGGTTTCCTTTTGATAAACCCCCACTAGATGAGAAGTTCATCACACTTCTTCGTAAAAACATCTTTTGGGATATAAGAATAGACATGACAAAAAGGGAATGAAGATATTCGCCTTGAGCAAACATCGCTTGTTGATTGGAATCAAATTTGCTCCATAACTAGATCATACCACATACTTGATTGTGTTAGATCTACCCTGTGATTGCCGGAAATGGTGTCGTAACATTTCCTCATGGAATGAAGATAGAATCCTAGAATTCTATTCATCTTTGTGGTAAACAAAAGAAGACACTATATTCTCGCTTTCAATCGATGGAAAAATCGGAAAAGTAAGAGCACCACACTTTGAATCATCAATTGGAGCCGCAGGACCTCAAGTTAACAGTAACAAGGATTCATGACAAAATGTTTCCTGAAATAGATGGAGACAAATTGGAGATATGCTCGATCTTCAGCTTTCAGCTCATATTTATAGAGATATCACGTAAGAAAACTTCAATGCAAATCGAGCTAGTTGTTTGTCCGAGAAGCTAAAACACCGCTCTTGATCTTAAGGCACACAGCTTTTTCCAAAATCTGGATATAAGGAAGGTGTCACTCCGGTGTTAGCTTGGCTACTTCACCTAATCCTCTCCAAGCAACCCATTGATCTGATAGATTACATTTTTGGAGAAATGGAAGAAGCAATCTATAGAAGAATGGGGAGTCCACTGCCTTTTGCTCAAGAAATATCCGAATCTTTGCTAGCCCAAGGGATAATCTCACAGAAGAAAGTAGTAGATCTTTTACCTGTAAACCAAAGAAATACAAAGTTGCTTAAACTACCCACCGGGTTGTCTGCCCAAGTACCCAGAGTATCGCTGCATCAAATGATCCAAGTGATCATGAGGGAGACAAAGTGATGACAAATTTGACTCATGATGGAGATGATCAACCTGTTTCAAGCCATCACAGTTCAGATCATCACAGCATTAGTCATCATACTCCAAGACTCAATACTCCTAGCTATCATAGCCATCCTCCTGTTACTCAGTATTTTGCACCTCCTCAGCCTGAAAACCGTGAGGAAACAGAAATTCTTGGAGGAAGTTCTCAGAAAACTTTGCAACAATCTGATGCACAAGATGAAGCAACTCAGATTTTCCTCAGTTCTCAATCCAATCATGAAACAGATGTTGCACTCAGCAAGGTGGACATTTCAGTCCTAGTCACATTTCTCCGGTTCAAGTCATCGCACCCTACCTCCAGCAGAACATTCGGTTATGGGTTTTCCTTCTCAAAGATGATGAAAATGCTCAAGGAGATGAACTTGGAGAAATTGATAAGCTAAGAGAGCTTCTTCTGCATCAAGGTTTGTTCAAGATCAGAATTCAGACTGCGACACATGATCATGAAGCAGGAGGCTCTAGAGTTCCTCAAAATTTTTCAAGATTACAAAGACTTCCATCACTCTGCTCATGAAAATATAGGAGAAAATCCAGATGATAGACAACATCATGCTTGGAATGAGGAACACCTGCTTGGTTCAACCTTTTGAAACAAGATACAATTCGTAATTGAAGGATGTCCAAGAAAAATTTGTCAAGAAACGAGAGGTTAGCCGTTAAGGCACACTGAGCACATGGTCGCTTCTTCAAAGAATATCATGATCAAGTTCAGAAAACTCATGAGTTGTTGAGTAAGATATATCAAGAACAGGCAGATTAAAGGATGAAACTTCAAAGAATTTTGATATGCTAAAGAGCAATCAATGGGATCTCGAGGACTTGGCTCACCCAAGTAAACACCAATCAAAACTTGCTCAAAGACAGGCTTTATGACCTCAATACCAAGTGAATACTCAAGATACCAAGTTTCATCGGTTCTTGATTTCTCGTAAAGGATGTTTAAGACCAATGATGACACAATTCATGGTGTAGAACACACTCTTCGAGGCTATATTGATCACTTTGATGCTTCAATAACAAATTTGGTATCAAATCAAGAACGACTTGGTGACATCATCTTTGATCGACAAATCCAATTCTTGACTCAGTTCATGATCTTCAAGAAAACTTTGAATCGGGCGGTTGAGTCTCACCAGAGATCCAGATTATCCAAGTTGGCATGATCAAATTATGGTTTCAAGAAAGACAACAATCAGAACAAACTACTCCAGCTCAGTCTTCTCCAAAGCATAGTGTCAGTCAAAGAGCTTCGACCTTGTTCAAAAGAACTTTCTCCAGGCGCAAGAAGTGATTTTCTTTTTGGAGAGTTGATGCCAAAGGGGGAGAAATTAGTCTAGAGAGTAGTAGAAGTAAATGTGTGAACTTGTGTTTGCTTAACTTTGGTCTGTTGAAGTCTGTTGAAGTCTGTTGCTTCTTTATGCTTATTTTTTGGAATGTTGCTTCTTCTGCCTGTTTAGACTACTTGCTGAGTTTCTCTTAATCATAATTACTCCATTGTGTGTGCTTAAAATCTTTGAAAAATAGTTCTTGTTAAATTTAAGCACGGTTTTAGGGGGAGCTCATTCCTTTAAATTATACTTTTGTTCTCAGGACTAACATTCTTTTGCAAGAAGGAAAGTTTTTATCTGAAATCAAGAAGGTTGTCATCAATCACCAAAAGGGGAGATTGAAAGCATCTAGGCCCCCTAATAATTTGTTTAAATTATTTGTTGGGTTTTGGTGCTTGATGATCAACTAAATCGATCTTATCGATTTCTTGAAAAGAGGATCAAGATTAAGGTTTCATTATTCTTAGTCCTTTAGCTCATAAGTCTTTTCAAGTCTTTTAGATAAGTCTTTTCGGTTTCAATCATACTATAAAGAGGGACTATGCACAAGTTCAATTCTTGGTTCCTAGGATTTCTGTTTAAAATCTATTTGGGGCTTAAGTTAAATCATTTCAGATTCCTTTAATAAACCTTGTTTGAGTTCATATCCTTTTCAAATCAAACTCTAACTGAACTCAAACCGAGCGTTTCCCTTTTACAACGGACCAAGTTTTTGGGTCTGTTGCAGTTGTGTTTTCCTTGAAAATCTCTCAAGTGCTTTTAAGCTACAACGGACCAAAAAGCTTCCATTTACAACAGACCACCTTTTTGGGTCCGTTGTAAACATTAAACTTACCGGTTTACGGTGTTCAATCCAATTCCTTTGTTGATGTATAACCAAGAAGCTCTCCTTCCGCGACGGACCAAGTTTTTGGGTCCGTTGTAAACTTGTTCTTAAAACTCTCCCAACGGACCAAAGATTTGCTCTAAGAATGTGTACGACGGACCAACTTTCTTGGTCCGACGTAAATGCCTTTTTCGCTGGTTTGGGTCCGTAGTTCTTTGAGCCTCTTGCATATTTTTGTCAAACCTTGTCAGATACAATCATTTCGTGTTGTCACTTCAGTCTGACATTGGCAAACGGCTACCTGTTGCAAATAACGGCTATTTGCTTCCTGTAGCCTATTTAAACAGCGATTCGAGGCTCTTCCAAAATAGAACTTTTGCCATCTCTTGACATCTAGCATCCGAAAGCCAAAATTCCAAAAGAGATCAAGCTCCATTCTGAAAAACAAAATCCTACACTCTTACGGCTCGGTAAAGTCTAGTTTCATTGTTTCTAGTGAACCAAGAGACAGGGCTTGTGGATGGTCTATTACTCTTGGAACTAGCTGTTCCTAGACAGTTTCTTTGGTGATTTTAGTGCGACTGTCCAACTGTGTTTGTGGAAGGCCACTATTATTGTGAAGAGGTTTTGACTCACCTCACCAAAGTGGTAAAAAGAGTTACAATAGTGAAAAATCCAAGATCGCCTCTGTGAGTTCGGAGGAGCAATACTTCCGAGGAAGTGCTCTAACTTGAGGGACGTAGGAGATTTCTCTCTGAACCTCGGTGAAAAATCTCTTGTCTCTGTGTGATAGTTTGTCTTTTTCTTGTTCTCACTATTGCTTAAGTTGTTCTTAGTCTGTTGGTGCTTATTCTGTGTGTTTGCTTAGATCTTATCTTTAAACTGTTTAGTCTGTCTGGTTTAATTTGTTTAAAATTGCCTATTCACCCCCCCCTCTAGGCCTTACCGATCCTTTCAATATGTCTTGTTCCTTTCAAACCAACAACATCTCTAAGCATCTCACACAATGTATCAAAGGTCCTCCTATCCATGCGAAGTTCACTTATACAAGGAACATCACTCTCACGAATAAGATGATATAGACGTTCACTTCGAAGTTCTCTAACGTGTATCCTCCTTTCTATTTTCCAACACTTCCACTTATATGAGAGGAGTAATAATACCCAAATATAATAGAACATAAACATGAACGCAGACGTCATATTTCTAAGAACTAGATTTCTCTTCCTTTTTTGGGTAGTTAATGGAAGACGTGCCATAGTACTGTACAAAGATAACAAAGGAACAAATTAGAATATATGCTACAACACTAAACAAGCAAATATGACATCAAGATTAATGAACAAAGTATGGTGCAAATTCGATCTTGTGATGAACAATAAACAAGCAAATTCTATAATCTTAACCAAACAAAGACTAAACAAGCAAATATGACATCAAGATTAATGAACAAAGTATGGTGCAAATTCGATCTTGTGATGAACAATACAAAGATTAATTCTATAATCTTGATAACAAGCAAATTCGATCTTGTGATGAACAATAAACAAGCGAGAACTACAAAGACTAAACAAGCAAATAGATCTTGTGATGAACTACGAGACTAATTAAAAAAGGAGTGTGAAGGCGAGGCAATTAGACATCACCTGAAGTGGAACAAGACTACATGAGATTTCCTAAGTTCTATCCATTTCTTCCTGAGCAAGATTCCTTGCAAACTCGAGTTCGATTTCCCTAGTTTATCAAAGAAGTTCGTAACTCGAGTTCGATTTCGATTACCTCGCCCAGAAATGTTTTCTTGCAGGATGGGAGGGAGAAGAAGAGGAATATAGGGGAGGAGGTCCTCACCGCGTGATGCGACGGGAGAGGGAGGTCCTCGCCGGCCACAGATTTGTCTTTGTGGATTGCAAGGGTTAGGGTTTGGAGAAATGGAGAGGGAGAGGGAGAGGGAGAGGACGATGGGGGCAGGAGATCCTCACCGGCGAGGATGCGGTGGCCGGAGGCGCGACGGCTGCTGCGTCGCGTGAGGGAGAGGGAGAGGGAGAGGACGGTGGCTGCTGCGTCGCGTGAACGAGGACGATCGGATAACGCTGGCTGGGAGCGGTAATGAGCTTGTGAGGGAGCGATATCTGTTAACGGAGCGATGGATTACGGAGCCGGCGAACCAAACACCAAGTAACGCCCTCCGGTAGCGCCGTTAACCGTTACAGGTTAAAAAATGCCTAACCAAACAGCTCCTTAGTGTTTTCAGTATGATATACAGGGCCCATCATCAACATAATAAGTTCATAACTCCCCGTTGCAATATTTTCGTTGTGCCTGAGCATATGTGACGCTATGCTGGGTTCTGAATGACACATGGAGTATATTGCACTTACATGTGCAACGGGTTAAATACGTGGGATAAGATTAAATGGGTTAAGATGATTCTGTATTATTTGATTTTATTGTTTTATATGAATAAAATGGTTCAGTATCTATAAGAAATATTCATGAAATTTGTAACCCATCATCAAGCAACCAAATAAGGGAGTGTTTGGCAGAACTCCAGCTCCACCAAATTCGTGGAGTTGGTGGAGCTGGGTATTCCTAGCTTCACTAGATTCGTGAAGTTGGAGCTGTGGGTATATTAAGAGTGTTTAGGTGGGTCATCTTGTTTATATTTTAGAATAAAATTATAAACTTAAGTCACTTTATTTCAGTCTACAAGTTTCAGCTCTGAGGTGGAGCTGGAATCTGGACCTCTGCCAAACATGGCCTAAATGAATGATATTTTAAAACCATCTTATACATGTACCACTTGATACATGCAACCAAATAAATGAAAACTTTTTTAAACTATCTTATATATATACCATTTGTACAAACAATCAAACACACTCTGTATCACGTAGGGATAATAGCCATTTAATTTCTGATTTCCTGCACATATGCATGTGCATCAACGGTTAAATGTGTACGAGTATCCACACAATCACCTCGAACGAACACACACGTGCGCGCGCGCGTTATTCTATTCTACACGTCGGCCATTTTACGCAGTTTGACTGAGCCATATTACCCGTGTTTATTACTTGCGCATGGGTGTATGGACCATTTATTACTTATGTATCATATATCAACGAAAATGGGTTGGATTACTAATCACGATGTTATGGCTTTGAAGCACATCGTATTGATTGCTATCAATTCGATAGTAAATCACTAATACATTTTAATATAAAACAACAGATGCAATTACTACCAAACTAGTTACTAGTTAATGCATTGGTCAACTCAACTAGTTAATGTGTATTGTAGTTTGTACACGAATCTGCTTTTTATTTTAGTCGTATCTTTTTATTGGTAACTCAGCTTTGCAAATGGTTTTTACTAATAACTTACTGACAATAAGAGAAATAAAATATTATAAATATCGATATTAAATAGTAATTTTATTGACCGATAAAAGAAATTACTGTATCTACAACTAGACATTACTATCATACAATATAAATGAAAATAACAGTAGTTAATAATTAATCACTTGTTGCGCCTGTAGAAAGAAGCATATAATTAATCACTTGGAAACAATCGTCCGGTTCATCCGCTTTCATTTCATGGAAAATGGTATAATAGAGATCTTAACAAGTTATATACTATACATTACTGTAGTTATATATATTTGTCATTGCAACAGGTGAATAACAGCGGTGGAGGGTGCGTATTAAGCTCACCAAACGAACATTTAAATGTACATCAATCAAATGCAACTGGTTACCAACTACTGCCTTATGCATTGTCCAGAGCATGTAGTAGTAAAATTTCTCCTAATGCTGGCAGAACACAACTGGAGTTAAATTATTCCGGTGTTTTACGGATTGGCACCTGGAGGGAATTAGAGTGAGATAGGTGGCAGCAGAAGGGAACAACTGGATCAAAATTTGGCCGAGGAACAGGACGACGGCGAGGCCCTTGCACAGCTTGGTGAACCCTGTGAAGGATCTTGCGCCCTGCATTAGCGACATAAAGTAGATACTAAAGAAGATGTAGGCAATCAGTGTCATTCTCATTAGTAAAAATCAGTAGGCAATCAATACAAATTCTAGATCTGTACAAGGACAAGGAGCAAGGGCGGCAGCGGGCGGAGAGGATGAGGCCGGTGTCGGGCGGAGATGACAAGACGGCGTCTGGCGGAGGGGAGGGGGCGGCGTCCGGCGAAGAGGAGGAGGCGTCGGAGATGAGGGGGAGCGTGGCCGCTTGTGAGGGAGGAGCTCGAGCGGTGCGGCAGATGGGAGGAGATGGGCGCTCCACGGAATTTCCGGGGACGGGGGAGAAGAGGCGGGCTCCTGCGAGGGATGGTATTTGGTGGGTAATTACTTTAAATTTTTAATGGTATTTTTATATTTGTATTTTTAAAATCTGCAGTAATATATATGAAGTGGATTGTGAATTTTAGAATCAACCTGTTTATTTTGGATTTAGCTTTTATGATTAGAATCTAGAATCAAAATCAAATAGGCCCTCGGTTCGTGCATAACTTCTTCGCAGTTGGGCACTTACAAATCTGAAGCAGCCTTTTACGCACAATACTATGAGTTCTTGTTCAGTGTTGGCCCAATCCGAAGCACCTGCTGGATCACCAGGCAACAAGATACTACCTACCATTTGCAGTAGTCTAGAAAAGAATTGTTTTGTTCTCATTTTTCTGTCGTGAAATCATCCAGCCCGTCATGCTTTGAAATATGAAATATCCCTGACTTCCTTTGCGGTACAGATCCAATGAACCTGGGCCACCTTGCCTTGGTTGTCTGGCTAAGACGAGGGAAGGTTTGACGGGTGTGGTGGAACTAGCTAGGGACGGGTATTTTTACAACAAAAAATCAAACCGAATCGAATATTTCAGTTTTTTTTTTGTTTTTGCTTTTCGATTCGGTTTTTATGTTGGTGGTGTTCGGTTTTTGGTTACCTATTCGGTTTTCAATTTTCGGAAACCGTTCTACCGAAACATCAAAGTTTATTTGACATCTCACTATCTCAGCCAATCGGCCCACTCGACCAGCTCACGTTCGGCCCAACGACGAGGACGCAATCCCCCGAACCTGAAGACCCAATCCCCCGACCCTGATCCCCCAAATCCTTCTCCCCTGATCCCCCAAATCCTTCTCCCTTGGCACTGCCTGACGCCTCCTCCCTCAATGTCGCCCCAACGTCTCCTACTCTCCTCCCTCGGTGCCGCCCTGACGCCTCCTTCCTCAGTGTTGCGGCTGCCATGCTGACACCTCCTCGATTCCTCCCTCAGTACCACCCCAACGTCTCCTACTCTCCTCCCTCGGCGCCGCCCCAAGGCAGCCGCCGCCTCCTCGGCTCCTCCCTCGACACTACGGCGGCCGCCCTAATGCCTCATCGGCTCCTTCCTCAGCGCGGCCCCGACGTCTCTCCTCCCTCGGCGGCGCCTCGAGGACCCCAATGCCTCCTCGGCTCCTCCGTCGGCACTACGGCGACCACCCTGATGCCTCATTGGCTCCTCCCTTGGTGTGGCCCCAACGTCTCATCCCTCGGCGTTGCCCCGATGTCTCTCCTCCCTTGGAGGCACCCCGAGGCCCCCGACACCTCCTCATCTCCTCCCTTGATGCCTGCTTAGTTTTAGATCCGAGGTAGAACACTAGAACTGCACCTTTACTAATAGCAGGATCCAGTTTCAGATCTGATTTTTTGAACTTCTGCATTTCTTTGATTCTTGATCTTATGTATCAAAGATTCTAGATTTAGCTATGACTGATGCCTCTTTATCAATTGTCATAAGCTTCCTATGCATGGTATATATCAGTTTCATGTCTTTGTTGGTATCTATACTGACTATACATGGCATATATCAGTTGGAGTTGGACAAATCAACTTGGAGATCATGTAATTGGAGTTTATCTCATGCAACTGCTATAACCTTCCTGAGTTAATTTGGTTTACAGAAAAACCGAACTAACCGAACCGAATTTGTTCGATTAATTCGATTTGGTTTTTGAATTTGTTCGGTTCGGTTTAGTTTTCAATTCCCAAAAACCAAAATATTTTTAAACCGAAAAATCCAAACAAAAAAAAACTGAATTAACTGAATGCTCACCCCTAGTGGAAGCTCAACTTCCTTGCTATGATTAATGCTTTTGTTGAAGAGTGAGTAATCCAGAGGTGTGTGCGACTTAGAGTCGTGTTAGGGATATGTTTTAAGAGTTAAATTTGGGATAGAGTTGGATTAGAGACAAATTCGACATAAATTATTATTATTCGGTTGTAATCAATGCTATAAATAAACAGTGTGGGGGTACGAACACACTATTCTATAAATTACAACATGGTATGAGAGTCAAATCCTAATCCGTACCTTTGAGCTAATCGTTGTCGTCGTCAGTCCATCCGTCAGTCGTCGTCGTCCCATCATGTGTGGTCCACCATGGTTGCATTACATGGGGAATGGGCCGTGGCTGGGCGGGTTATGTGGGGCTGTCGTCGAGCGCCGCTACTCGGGCTATCGCCGTAGCTCGGGATCTACATGGGCAACCACCGCTGCCCAGATCTACTCAGGCCACCGCAGTTGCCCAAATCTACTCAGGCCAACCGTCGATGCCTGCATCCACTCGGGGGGAGGACACCACCGCTCCGTATCTCATATTTACTTGAGATCTCGTTTAGAGAGAGAGAGAGAGAGAGAGAGAGAGAGTCGACTGAGAGAAGACATAAGAGAGAGAGAAAATAAAAGAGAGAGGATGAAAAGGAATAGAAAATAATAAGGAAAAAAAGGAGATGTGCTGCTTATGAGGGGGAAGGAGAGAGAAGGAAAGAGATTGATGATGTTGTTTGTTGTAAGGAGAGAAGGGGAGAGGTTCGGAGGAGAAGGAATCTGATCTAGTGTTGCTCTAGTTTGGATTGTGTGGTTGTTGCTGTGATCTTACTTACTTGGAGAGAGAGAAGAGCATGTAGGAAGAAGAGAAGGTGGAGTTTTGGTTTGATTGTTGTTTGTTGTGAGGCTGCGTTTGTAGTGGGAGTGTTTGGGAAGTGTTTTGGGCTGCTTGGCTAGGTAGTAAATGTACCAGAGGTATTTTGAGATCTAGTATCTGGTGTAGCTGCTGGGATCTGGTGTTACTGCTAATTTGTGTGGTTTGATGTTGTTTGGTCTTCCTGGAGGCAGTAATGGAGGTTTTGGCGAAAAGTATTACGATGGTGATAATGGTCCATGGCATCGCAGAGGCCTTGAAACAAGTGAAGAAGATTACTCAATGTGTGGCTTTGGTGGTATTGGTAGCGAGAGGTGCTTGGTGGTAAGCTCAAAGGTGATGTTGGGTATAAATTGATGCTGGTATTGGTAGCGGGAGTAGGAGCTAGTGGAGGCTATGGCTATAGTTTTAATGTCGATGGTAGCTACTGAGGTGTTGATGTTGGTGCTAGAGGTGTTGTTGGTGTTGGTAGAAAGTGGAGGTTGAGGTGGTCGAGGGTATGTTAGGAGAGGTGGTGGAAGTCGAAGTAGTCGGGGCATATTAAGAGAGGTGGAGGACAGGAGGAGGCCAAGGTGGCTAGGGGCTAGAGGTGGAGACAATGGAGGCAACTTAAAATGTGTTGGTAGTGGAGGTGATCAAGACTGAGTGTGTGATGAACAATATAGAGGAGTTTATGCTGGTTGAGGTGGTGATCATGGTGGGTAGCTGGGTTGGAGGTGGTTGAGATGGTGATCATGGTTGTGGTTACTATGATCGGTGGTGGTGTAGGTGATGGCATTCAGAGGTTGCGTCTATGATTTGATGTTGGATATGGAGTTGGTGGTGCGAATGGCAAGGACAACGATCGTGGAGGTGGTGTCGATCATGATGTTGGAGGTAGCTTTGAAGAGGTGAACGTTATGATGGTAGTCATCATTGTATTGGTGGTTCGATAAAAATAGATTTGTTAGTAAAGGTATCGCATTATGCAATAAGATGATCATGGTTGTATCTTATGTTCATCTCGAGGGGTAGCTTGAGTTGTGCGTGACTTGGAGTCATGTTAGGGGCGTGACTTGGAGTTGTGTTAGGGATATAATTTAAGTTGGAGTTAAATTTGGAATCGAGATAAATTCGGTACAAGTTATTATTTAGTTATAATCAACGCTAAAACTAAAGAGTATTGGTATTCAATAGAACACATACGAACACAATTATTTCACGAATTACAACAGCTTTACTAGCAAGTCTCTTTCCCCGTTTCGTGGGCAAGGATGCTAGCAATTGGGATTGTTTTGAATGGGACATACATAGCTTATGTTGGGTCTCATGTTGGTCACACACTACTTACATTGACGCTAGAAATGGTACGTATGTTACTGCGCTGTACCTGTACGCAGACGAAAGGAATTTGTTATGATGCAGCTTGTTTGGCAACATGAAAAGTTCAGAGTTGTGGACAAGTTTGTCTATCTTGTTTTTGGAAAAGAAGATTCAACGAATATGTACGCATTCGATTCTGGTTACATACGACAGTCCAGATCAAACGCCTTCGTATTGAATTTTGCTGAAAACATAAGCAGATCCATCCACCGAATTCAGAAGTCGAACTATGCAAAGCACATGGGTCATCGGTGCTCCAATTTTCAACGTAAGCATATACTACTTCTTTGAGCCACGGAAGAGTGATTTTTTGAGATATACGCCGTTGGTTCATTTTTATAAGTTATATTTTAATTTTGTATAAGGATTAAAGTTATGTTGGAATTAAGAAAAGTATGAGAAAAAATAATTTAGTTGCCTCCACTTAATTATCTTGGAAGATAAAAGATATGCTTTATGTGGGTGTTAATGAATAAATGCATACGGTTGAGAGAGAATAAATAGGGGTATAGACGGAAAAAATCTCATTAAATCTACATGTAAGTCTTATATTTGTAAACAAGATCATTTAAAAAATAAGTGTTATAAAAGTGAACAGACAGAGTAGTTAGCTATGGATTTTTTTTGAGGCTATGATAGATGTTTAGATTCCACGTATGAAATAAATATAAATAGCTTTTTAAGTACTTTTACAATATTATACTTAAAAATATATTACAATAAATATGTGGTCAATGTTATGTTTTATGACCAAATTAATATCTAAAACGTCGCCCTTTTGCGTCAAGAGAACATAAACATATTCATTAGTACTAGTCAGTATACTTGAAGCCAGGGTTTTAAATTTTGTTTTAGGGTTTTATCTTAGCACTCTTCGAATATGAAATTTCGGCGAGTTATCGTTATGTCGAACGAAATCCAAAAAGTAAAATTCAAATTTGGTTCTTTTTTATCGAGATTTACCGATATTGCAGCAAGGGTTTTAAATTTTGTTTTACGGTTTTATCTTGGCACTCTTCGAATCTGAAATTTTGGCGAGTTCTCGTTATTTCGAACGGAATCCAAAAAGTAAAATTCAAATTTGGTTCTTTTTTATCGAGATTTACCGATATTTCTGCGAGATTTGCCGAGATCTCAGTGATTTTTAACTGAACGAAAATTGGTCTGAAAATCGTCAATGACATGGAAAACGACGTTAAGAATCATATTCGGTCAAATTTTGCTCAAATTTCAGTAAAAAAACCGAAATTTTTGGTCAAATATACCGAAATTTTAGGTACTGTAGCATTTTGAATTCTTTAGTGTTTTCTTAATTTCGCTGGGATTATAAAACTCGGAGGGTCTGAGATCCGAGATTTCACAAAATCTGGACGAGATTTCATTTCCTGCTTGCAGCTCATCTTTCATCAATAAAAAAGGAGGTACTATTTTACGCTTGAGTTTACCATAAGAGCCGTGCGCTCACTCCCGTATTAAGCCATGTGTCAATATAGGCGGTCAATATCAACTCTATTATGTGTGGAAGGAATGCCGGCCTCCCAACCTTCCACGTCACCTTCACGCCGCTTTGCGAAAAAGCCCCTCGGCTTGCTTCAAATTACGGATAGATCCCTAAAAAATTACAAATAGGTCCTTTGTGATTTTTTGTGAGGGTAAAAAAATCGTTTCCAACTAGCGTTTAGGTCCCTCGGTTCGTTACTTTATAGAAAAAAAACTCTCGTCAAATACAAATCGCGAACGAGCCCTTTTCTAATTTTTCAGGATAGCGCTCAGGTCTAAAAAATTAACAAACAGGTCCCCGTCCCTTACGTCCAGGTCCTTTCTCCGTTTTTCCCAAAAAAATATATTTTCGTCAACAAAAATATGTGCAAAGCTCTATCTCTAAACTTTTTTTTTCCCAAGTCGATCTATTATCTCTAGACTTTTTTTCCTAACTCGATCTCTATTATTACTCGGTCAACGTATAGTGTTAAACACGACAAAAAAAGGTTGGCATCTCAAATATTTTTTGGAACATGTATTATTACCCGATGAACGTATAGGGTGTTAAATTTGGCATCTATAATTTTTTTTGCATCTTGATCTCTAATATTTTCCAAAACATGTATTATTACTCGGTGAACGCATTGGGTGTTAAACTTGGCATCTATAATTTTTTGTCAACTCGAAATCTAATATTTTTTGGAACATGTTTTATTCATTTTTTTTTTCTAAAAGGCTTGTTGTTACGCAAATTCTTCGACGGTTCCTACCTAGCGTATTTTTTTTTAAAAAAAAAGCCCAAGAGAACAAAAAAAAGGTTAGATCTTTCTACCTTTTTCAGAAAAAAAACTTATATCAAATTTTGCAAGGCACGGCAACGCGCACAACCCTACCTAGTTTAATTTGTTCCTATGCACTTTCCTTTCCCACGCGTTGCGCACCCTTTCCTTTTCCCACGCGTAGTTGTAGCTCAAATTTTTTGCTCTTTTCCATGATTTTTTTAAAAAAATTGGAACGTTTAAACTTTGAAAATTTAAAATATGTAGTTTCAACTTGAGAAAATTCAACTAAAAAATTAAATTGAAAAATTTCAAACTACAAAGTAAATTGAAAAGTTTCAACTTGAAAAGTTTCAGCACGAGAAATGCTAAATCAACGTTTCAAATAAAAAAAGTTTCAACTCGGAAAGTTTCAACTCAAAATTTTTCAAATAAAAAAGTTTCAACTCATAAAACTTTTAATTCAAAATTTTTCGGTTCAAAAAGTTTTAATTCAAAAAACTTTCGAAAAGTTTTGATTTAAAATTCAAGTTGAAAAAATTTTAACCATAAAATTTCAAATCGGAAAGTTTCATCTTGAAAAAAAAATCAAATAGAAAAGTTTCAACTCTAAAATTTTAAATTAAAAACTTTCATATTAAATTCAAAAAAGCAAAAAAAAATTTGTTCACACTTCTTTTCTCGAGCATTAGCCTAATCGCGTGACACATGTCGCCACGAAAAAGCGAGCGCACGTACGTTTAGGAGCGTACTAAAATAAGAAATCCGATAAAAAGAAAATAGGACGCTGAACACTGATCACGTTGAACCGTCGTATTATCCCTACCCTATACTCGGGAGGTTTCAAGCTCAATGGGAGCAGCCACCTGTCACTCCGACAATTTTACGAAAAACCCCTCCTATTCTTCCGAATTACGAATAGATCCCTGCACATTTATGAAAAGGTCATTGGTAATCTAACGACTAGAAACCTACTGGACGCAGCCAGGTCATCGGATTGACTGGAGTGGGACCACCTCCCAGCGACCAAAAACCAAGCTCACCACGAACCCAATAGCCCGCATCTACCGGCACGTGCCCGACGGCCACAGCGCCCACCGCTTCCGGCCGGTTTCCCATCCAGGTTCTTCCTCCCGTCCCAATTCCCTTCCACGGCCACGCCACCAAACTTTGCCTTTGCCTGGTTTTCCTTCATCAATACTCCTACAATAGTCCACAAATCCCCCTTCCCTCCTCCTCTGCCTCCTCCCCACCGTCTCAGATTCCAACGCCGCGTCGCGTGCTCGCAAAATCCCGAACCCCAATTCCCCAAGGCTCATGGTTGTCTCCGCCGCCGCCGCCGCCGCCGCCTCGCCTCCTCCCTTAGCCGCCGCCCGCCTCCGCTGCTGTTGTGGCCTCTGCCCCGGCTGCCCTTGTTGCTGCTGTTAGGCTTGTTAGCTAGGGTTGTGCTTTCGTGGTTTCGTATCGATCGATCGATCGGGAATTTTGAAGGCAGGCATGGATCTTTCCCGGCCCGAGTCGTCGGACCTCTCGCTCGGCCTCCACCCGCACGCCCATGCCCAAGCCCGCGCGCACACGCTCGCAACGCCTCTGCGGCTGTTTGACGACTCGGAGGCCGCCAAGCCGGAGGCTATCGGAGGTGGAGATGGCGAAGAGAAGGATGACGACGGGGGCGACCAGCACTTCTCCCTCCTCGGCCACTTGCTTTGCGTCAAGCGCCCGCGCTGCGCGCTCTACGGCGGTGGAGGGGGAGGAGGAGGGGAGGCGGCGTCCTGCTCGTCCTCGTCGGCGGCGCTGCGCCCCCCGAAGCGGCAGGGGACGGGGGAGTGCGGCGGCACGGATCTGGAGGCCCGCCGCGGTGCGGTCCGAACGTGGGGCAACCAGACGTTGGCGGAGGCCGACCCGGACGTGCACGCCCTGATGGAACGCGAGCTGGAGCGACAGGTGCGGGGCATTGAGCTGATCGCGTCGGAGAACTTCGTCTGCCGCGCGGTGCTCGACGCGCTCGGCAGCCACCTCACCAACAAGTATTCCGAGGGGCTCCCGGGGGCCCGCTACTACGGCGGGAACCAGCACATCGACGCCATCGAGCTTCTCTGCCATGAGCGCGCCCTCGCTGCCTTCGGCCTCGACCCCTCCTGCTGGGGGGTCAATGTCCAGCCCTATTCCTGCACCTCCGCAAACTTAGCTGTGTACACGGGGTTCCTCCTCCCCAAAGACCGCATCATGGGGCTCGAGCCGCCGTCCGGCGGCCATGTCAGCCACGGGTACTACACTCCGAGCGGCAAGAAGGTGTCTGGCGCGTCTATATTCTTCGAGAGCTTGTCATACAAGGTGAATCCACAGACTGGTTATATTGATTATGACAAGCTTGAGGAGAGGGCAATGGATTTCCACCCCAAGATTCTTATCTGTGGTGGGAGCTCGTACCCCAGGGAGTGGGACTTTGCACGAATGAGGCTGATCGCTGATAAGTGCGGTGCAGTGCTCATGTGCGACATGGCACATATTAGTGGGCTTGTTGCGGCAAAGGTACATGACTTCTTCAAGGCACATTTATTTATTGTGCGATTAGTTGGATTGTATCTTGTGGGTAGAATTGTGGGTAGAATGTATTAGGGATCGTCTCACAGCAGTGTATTAAGACAACCACAACAATAGATATTGAAAAACTAGTTGCCAATGCATCAATTGCAAGCTTCCAACCAACTGCCCTGAAACTCCTCTGCATAAATGTTTTAGGCTTTTGTTGCCACTTAGATTACTTGACTATGTTGAGCTCTGTAGATTTAATCTTTCAATGTCGCCACACATGCATGTACCCTGGTAATGGGGAAGCTATTGTTTATCTTCAGGCTTGGATAATTTCCCATTACTATCATCAATGGTTTGGAGTCCAGTGAACATGTGTGATGTTTATAGGCTGTGTATTGATTAGGTTGGTACTGTAGTACTGAAACTATTTAACAATAGCTACGATTGTACTATACTGAGTTTGTACATGGTTTGTTATAGAAAGATTTAAGGTAATATTTCTGGTTATGTTTGTGTTAGTCCAAGGTAGCTCAGGTGACATGTGAATGAGTTTGGCCAATCCATTAACAGAAAATTGGCCTACGTACTTGTTTTGTTGGTTTGTCCAAATCAGAAATGATGTAATTTAATTCAAATAATACGATAGGCAAGTAGGAGCTTTTGGAGTTGTCTGTCATGGTGATGAGAGGTTCTTCTATGCTTTTCTTTTTAATTCGTGCTTGACATGTTTTATGTATCATTGCAACTTTTCTGGATAAACATTATCCGATTCAACTAATGCTGATGACATCGTAATAATTTAGTCTGTGCATGTGAGCAGTAGAAAATCACACCACTTGTCCCAAGCAACACTTATTTCACAACAAAAGGAATGTTGCAAAAAACCAGCATATTTCTGTGCTGCATCAGATCATGCTGATACCGGATAATTATAATTTGAAATGAATTTAGAAAGAACTATACGTGGTAGTTCTTCAAATGGAGCATTTAGAGCTTGACAATTTCCTTATATCACAACAAGCATAACCCAACAAAGCCATTCAGTGCATTTTTCCTAGATATGTAACAGCAGCATTATAACTTCTCTCAGTCTGAGAGAGCTAATTCTTAAGTGATAAAATGTTTCCATATTTCCATGTTACTTATGAGTGTTCTGGGTGATGGAAATCATGTAGATGCAGATGAACTAAAGCCCTGTTTGTTTAGGCTTAGGTTTTTTGGCTTATAGCTTAAAGCCAGCTTTCAGGCTTAAACGGCTTAAAAGCAATTGGCTTTTATACGTGGTAGAGGTGGTAATTTTACCTAATTTTAGTGATTTTAGTCTAAAACCAACCCGCAATAAGTCAAAAAGCACATCTCCGGTGGCTTTTAGTTATATGGAGGCTTTTGGTTTTTGAAAAAGCCCAGATAGAAAGCCACCCATTTGTTTAGTCTTTAGCTTTTTTGGCTTTTAAGCTGGTGAAAAAGCCCAAACAAATAGGGCCTGAGTAATCAAAACATGTCTTCTTGATCCTGTTGGTTTTATATTTTATTAGAACCATCCTGAATCTGTTTGTTGCACTGCCATGTTTGCTTATATGCTATCTACACTTGCTTCCCTCCAGAAAAGTCTTCTGAATTACTACTGCTTAATCTGGCTAGTTCATGCTCTTGATGTTTATATCATATGAAGATTGTTGTTGTTTGCTCTTTGTTGTTTCATAGCTTCTTATTTGGATCATTCACACTTTGCTTGCTGAGTATTACTGTCTACTGACAGTTGTTTCTTGTTGCTTTCGCAGGAATGTTGCAGTCCCTTTGACTACTGTGATGTTGTTACGTCAACTACTCACAAGAACCTAAGGGGTCCTAGAGGTGGCATAATATTTTTTAGGAAGGGAAAAAAATTAAGGAAACAAACTGGATCATTTTCTCAAGGGGATGGAAATGATTATGACTTTGAGGATAGGATAAACTTTGCTGTTTTCCCTTCAATGCAAGGAGGGCCTCATAATAATCATATTGCTGCCTTGGCAATAACTCTGAAGCAAGTTGCGACACCTGAATATAAAGCATACATTCAACAAGTCAAGAAAAATGCTCAAGCTTTGGCATCGGCCTTGCTCAGAAGAAAATGCAGATTGGTTACTGGTGGCACAGATAATCACTTGATACTTTGGGACCTCAGAAATTTTGGCTTAACTGGTATAGCTCTGCCTACTAATTTGTAGTGAATGTCTTTGCGGTCGCGATGTGTATGAACTAATTTCCTATTTTTTTAAAAAAAGGATGAAAATTTTTATTCCGTCCTGCTTACTTGACATTAATTGGAAAACTGAAATTTTTTAGTATATGATCATGTGGTTTGCAAATGTTCAGACAATAATGTCTTGTAGATACCACTTTTAATTCGTCAAAGTAATGTCTGTGGTTCTTTTTTTCGTAGACACTTTCTAATTATAAAATTTGTGGCTTATGAAGTTTGTTGTGCTTCAAATTTTGACAGGGAAGAACTTTGAGAAGGTCTGTGAGGCATGCCGCATTTCTATTAACAAGACACCAATATATGGGGATAATGGCTCAATATCTCCGGGGGGTGTGCGGATTGGTTAGTTTTTAATTACAAGTTGGCATTTTGTTTACTTTCTACCATTTGTCTGTGCATAAATACAGAAAATATTGTACTGCTGCTTATTGTCATGTTGCTGCAGGAACGCCTGCAATGACTACTAGAGGTTGCTTGGAGGATGACTTTGCGGTGATGGCAGACTTCCTCATCAGGGCGACACAGATAGCTAGCAATGTTTTGAAAGAACATGGAAAACTGCAGAAGGAATTTCTTAGAGGCCTACAGAACAATAAGGACATTATAGAACTCCGTAATCTGGTCGAGACTTTTGCATCGCAGTTTGCGATGCCAGGTTTTGATGTGTGAATGTGCATATATTAATATATACATACCCAGGTTCATCACCAAATAGCAGCTGTTTTTGTCATCCCCAGGTTCACAAATTCTGTAAGTTGTTGCTTTCAACAGCACCGGAGTAGGTAATGATTTTTTTAGCTGGATATCGATCTTGACTCAAACCAATCGTGTACAGGCTTACTGCCTAAGTTTTATAGGATATATGTTTCTTCATGTTATTTATTATCCTACAACAGTACTTAGCTGCTTTTGGAACCTGTAAGTTGTCCAGGTCGGATGGGCTTAAACATTTGAGCTCACTTATGTTTAATTACATGATTAAATGTGGTAAACTCTTTATTCAATGTGCAGTCTGTAGGATCAATTGCATATCAAGCCGTTGATGTGCGTGTCTGCTCCATAGTCTTCTCGATGGTGATGAGTAAGAGAAACATTAGTAGTAAGGACTTTGACAACTACTTTGTTCATCAGCTGTTCGTGGCTTAATTATTCATGTATCCAGCATTATCGTGAAGATTTCTCCTCTACTCCGTCGTTTCACGATTGAGTAAATGCTTTGTCAAATCTGTATTGATATTTAGATCTTGTGGGGTAGGAGTACTGCACCACAACACAACATATACTTAATTTTGTCAACATTTTCCGGATTGATGCTTACATGACCCCTGGTGCGCTATGCCTGTATGTGTTCATCGGTTCATTAGTTGTAGTGAAGTACTGGCATATTGACATGGATGATGGATGTAACATTTTCCGGATTGATGCTTACATTTTCCGAATTTCGCCGAATTTTGGACTCTTGGATGTAAGATATTTGATCTGCTGAATGCTGCACAGCGCAGCGCAGGTGACATCATGAGTCCTCTGTCTGCTGCCGCCGCCGGGGGGCATCATGAAAATTTGGTATCTGGTATGGCAGGTAGCAGCCTAATTCCAGTTGCAGCTCAGAGATGTTATCATCACCTCTTGACTCATGCGCCCTAGGTTTTTTTCCCCAGACTTGACCATGAGCGAAACGTTTCTTTTCTGCCATGATTTGCTTGGATCAGCTGTTTCCGATCCATGGACATCACATCGGTTGCTCCGTTTTTCCTCCAGGGAAATGATGGGTGCGCCATCTCGATCGATCGAGCGGCCGAGCAAGCTGAAGAAAGAAAGCCAAAGCCCAAAGGTCCTTTTCTTCAATGCGCAGCAGAAAGCAGCGCAGCTTCCAGCTGCCGTTCCAGAAGCTATTTAATCATTGCAACCATCTGCTGCTTCTTGGGACATCAATCCAATCAGACAAACACCAAAAGCCAGAGCCGTTACAGTCGCAGTCAATGTTTTTAAAGATAAAATACGTCCACCCTCTTATATTCTTCTTCCCTTTTTTTTTAATACGATGGTTTAGAATACGTCCAGTCAATGTTTTAAAATTTTGCCCATTAATATACGTAAAAGTGTTTATATTTGTTAGTGCAAATATTATCACTAGATTCGTCGTCAAAAATATTTTCATATCATTGTATTTTTTGAGAGGTGCTTCTATGCTCTTCCTTCTAGTACAAGTTGCACAAATCTTGAAGCAAGCGAAGGGGTAAGTAATCACCATCTACCCTTCATTCATGCTTTAATAATTGTGCAACTTTTAAAAGGAAGAGCATAGAAGCACCTCTCGTATTTTTTATAGTTTTATTAACATATACTTAGAAAAAAATAATGATCAAAGATATCGTATCAACGTCCATAACAGGAGTAAAAAAGAACCGAGTTAGTAGATTACTTCTCTCTTCTCCATGAGGGGATATGAGGAATCTAAACCCTACACTTTTCTCCCCCTATTCTTGCTCTAGTGGAGTCCATAATGATGGCTTATGAGGAAGTGAGCAGCTCGCCACTACAAGTAAAGAATTCTGATCAATAGGTGAGGAAAAAAAACAATTACAAGAGATATTGGCATGTCACGCTTTGCTTTCAATCTTGCTAAGGAATAGTGCTTGGCCCATGGTGGCACCCATAAAATGGCGCTAGTAATGCACACGCCGCCCGGTTTTTGTTTTGGAATAATTGATGATTTATTCTATTTATTTGCATTATTGATCATTTGTTCCGTGATGTTTTACTGACATACAGATCTTGGGATCACACATGTTAGTGAAACATAGGAGATAAATGATCAATTACACTAGCTAAAACGGGGCAAATGATGGATTCTCCTTTTTGTTTTCTAGTTTCACTGTAAGCATCCGACTCGGAAAAAGAAGTCCATAATAGCTTGGCTTTGCCGGCAATGGATGTCAACCGTAGGCTCTGGCAGTACACGAGATATGATTTTACATGCAGCTAAGGTCGTTAAACCAGCACTACAACCTCATCAATCAGATCAAGGAGGCATTTAGTGTTTTAGGCTCAACCCTGTTGTACGTCATGCTAGTTCCCAGTATGAACAAGAGATATACCAGGTTAGTTTCTTTACCATTTAGAGACAAAAGAGACCAGTATGGAAGACGTAATTTTCATGCAGATGCCTCGTGCTTCCAAGGGCCAAGAATGGAGAGACTCTTGAAGCAGAAGCAGGGACGAGGGTGTGTGGAAAAAAGTGTAAAGAGGAGAACCTTAGTTCACACATTGTCGCCTTCTTTTTCCTCTGCGGCACCAGCAAGAGCCCAAGCCTACGGCACCCTCCCGGCGAACAAACAAAAAGCAACCTTTCGTTGTGCAACTGCTTGTGCTGCTACTGCAACAAGATTTCTTCCTCCCTCCCTCAGCTCAGTTGCCTCTTCCCCTCCAAACAAACTCGCTTTTTTCTTGCGACCTTCTCTCTCTCTCTCTCTCTCTCTCTCTCTCTCTCTCTCTCTCTCTCTCTCTCTCTCTCTCTCTCATCGTGTATCTCCTTCCATGGCAGAGAGCCAGAGACAGAGCAGAAAGAAAGGAACAACAACATCATGACCAAAATGCTGTGGCACACTTTCCATCCCCAGTACTAATACATGCTAATTAAAGATGCTACGTAATACTATATGGAGCAGTATTACTTGTACTACCATGCAAGCAAGAAAGAGGGCAAAAGCATCATCCATGACGACGATGATGATCCTTGTGGTCTGATGAGATGTGATCGATCGCTGATCAGTGGCTGCACAGGTCGGAGAGCTCCTTCCTGCCCTCGACAATGTCGTCCAAGAAGTCGTCTAGCTGGCACACCAGGCTCTCGGTGCCGGTCCGGAGCACGTCGAGCCACGCCTTGAGCTCGTCCACCTTGTCCTTGACGCCGCCGTCCTCGCACTTGCGGCCCGTGGCCACGGCCCGCTCCACCTCATCACGCACCGCCTCCGCGGCCGCGCGCGCGCACCTGAACTCGTACATCCTGATCCCCGGTGCTCCGACGCCGGCGCTGGAACCGTTGGCCTCGGCCTGATCGGCCTCCTCCACCATCCTCTGCTGCAGCATTGCGATGGACGCCATGAACCCACCGGCGTCCGTGCTGCAGCCGGCCGCGCCCTCTGCCGAGCACGGCCCGGCGGCGCAGGAGACAGCGCTGCAGGCGAGGATGAGCAGGAGCAGGGAGCTGGCGTTGTGCAGCGCGTAGAGGAGCCCGCGGAAGCCGTTGAAGCCGCTGAGCCTGGCGTCCGTGGCGCGCAGCAGTAGCCGCTCGTCGAGCTGCAGCGAGAGCGGCGCGATCCTTGCCTCGGACAGCGCCCGGTTCTCCTCCTCCGCGGCCATCGCCTCCCTCCTCGACGCAGAGATCGCCGTCATCACCTATGCCAACGCACCCGATTAGATTAAAACAGAGCATGCAAGAAACACGCAGCGATGACGCACAAACAGAGCCAAAAAGGAAAATTCCAAGAGACAGAGCAGGAAGGCATTAATGGCGCAAGACGCAATTGCACAGTGCAGAAAGAAGTTTCAAAGAACAGGACAGGAATAACAAAGGTGAGCATGATCATATTTACTACTCGCGGAGGATATTTCTTCAAGAAAGCAAGAACCAACCAACCTGGCGAGTGGAGAGAGGGGAGGGGTCCTGGAGCCAGTCCTCCAGGGCGGCGGCTGCGCAGGACGCGGCGGCGCAGTAGCGCTCAACGGCGGCGAGGCCAAGCTTGACGGCGAGGCAGGCGTCCCAGAGGCGCGCGGTCTCGTCCATGTACTCGTCGAGCCACCGGCCACCGGGCGGCAGGTGGAGCTGGCCCACCAACAGCGTGAGCTGCGAGTGCAGCCCCCTGAGCAGAGCCGCGGCCCGGAGCAGCGCCGGCAGCGACGACAGCCCGCCGCCGCCGCTGAGGTCGTCGAGCCCGCGCGCCAGGGACGTGAAGAAGGCGTTCATGGCTCCGCAATAGTGCGCTGCGATAAGGAGGTTGGAGGCGGGAAGCGGAGGGCGGCTGGCTATATATAGCTAGCGCGCGGTGCAGGGGCAGGAAGAGGAGGAGAGGAGAGGAGAGGAGAGGGACACGACACGATAGGCGCGGAGCGTGGAGTGCAATGATGGGTGTCTAGAGGAGGGGGAGATGGGCGATGATGAGGTTGGGGGGAGGCAGCGGCAGAGCCATGGGTGCTTGCTTGCTTCGGCTGCTGCTCCTGTGTTGCGCTCTATTCCTCTTGCCCGCTCGCTCGGCTTGGGTCTGTCTGAGAGTGGGCAGGTTTTGTGTGTACCACTGGGCGTGTTTAATCGCTGCCGCCTGTGCGTGGGAGCCGAAGCCACGAAATTACCAAGATTGATCCCTTTTCCAGCTTATAAACAACGGCATACGACACGTATTACCTATTGTTTTTTTTACTACAGTAGATCGTTAGCACCGTGACAGCTCCTCAATAAGTACGACAGGTGTTAGGCCCCACCTTTCTGCCGAGCTCGGACACCACGGTACCACGTCATATCGAGTTCGGACACCATAGTAACTCATTTGCTATGGTGAGTGAGATGCAGATGACCTATTATGATAGAGGAGTGTGGTATCTAACACGTGTCGTACGACGCAATTAAGAAGAAGGTTCTATTTTTAATTTTATTGAGAACAGGATCGAAGATGAAAAAAAGACGAAGACAGACTGAATAGACCAAGCTCGTGGGAGCAGAGCAGGGTGTGGTGTACTGTGCAGTGTGCTGTGCTTTGTTTGGTTTCCTCAGGGGCTTAACCGCAGTCTTCTTCAGTTTGACTGCAGCTGCTTGGATGGTTTGATTTTCGGTCAGGGGAAGCGGACCCCACCGGAGGCTTCCCTGTCCGCAGGTTTTGTGAACACTTGCATATATAGTGTAATGGTTTATATATACCACGCCTCGGTTTTTTTTTTAAAAAAAACTTTACAGTATGTTATTTTTCACACTTCAATTTTACCGAAAATTCATATGAAACTGTGAAAAGTTCTTTGTGTTTTGAACATTTCTAAGCAGAGATGCCAGATTTAGAGGTTTTCGTATAAATATAGTAATAACTAGGCCAATAAGCGCGACATGCGAATGGAAAATGATTTTGCGTTTTTTTTTAAAAAAAAAAGATCTAAATATATTTTCAAATTTTTTAGAGGCTCGAGAAATATTAGAGACCGGGTTGGGAAAATACGCATATTTCTGTTGATGAAAATATTTTTTTCGGGGAAAACGGAGAAAGGATCCGGATGTAAAAACCGGCAACCTGGTTGTTATATTTTTGGACCTCATCGCTATCCTGAAAAAGTAGAAAAGAGCCCGTTCGCGATTTGTGTTTAACGGGAGTCTCTTTCCGTAAAGTAATGAACGGGGGACCTAAACGCAATCCGGAAATTTTTTTATTTCCTTCACAAAAAATCACAAAAGATCTTTTTGTAAATTCATAGGGACATATTCATAATTTAAAGAAATGGATAGGCTTTTCCGCAAAATGGGTTGGCGCCACGTGGGGAGGGCCTCCAACCGGGAATCCTCTGGGCTATTAATAAAGGTAATATTTGTCAAATTAACTAGAGAAAAGCTTGTGCAACGTGAAAATTTAGGAGCGAATTTTAGTGACATCGATCTTAAGTTCTTCCACTCCTGAATTTTTAAACTACCTTCCTTTGCTCGTACAAAAATCAACAGAAAAATCAGCTGCCGAATCGGTTGCGGACCATCGGACTCATCCAACAGCACAACCTAGGGTTAAGCTAAGCTGCGCGATATTTAGTACCATCAGTCTCAGCAGTTTATCTGACATGTCAAGCATGCGTTATTCGATTCTATCTTGTACCGTCCTTTCCTCCTTTATGCCCTTTCCAACTCAAGAGATGCAAACCTTATCCCGCCAACGCCGCTACCCATAGCAGGTCACTCCAATTCTTCTACAGTTCGTTCCAACTCCCGTTAGTAAGGAGCTAAAGATCTTCCATGCTTTTATGTAGAAATGTTCTACGATTCGATATCCTTACATAGGATCACAGGAGCGCTGGTATGTATACAAAACTGTGAATAATTCCTTTCATAATAAGTGAATGGCAGCCCAAACATATAGCTGACATATGCAATTCAGTCGAGCCTATCTGTCAGTGACCGTAACGACAACTCAACCTTATGGTTGACGCACGCAATTTAGACGGACCTATTTGGCTATAACTATTGACAAGTGGAATTTAGATGGGTCTGACCATGACTGTTTGTGGCTATAACTACTAACAAGGGCGACTTAGGCCCAGTTCGTTTCAGCTTCTGGATTATGGATTCTGGATTATGGGAGAAGCTGCTTCTGATTATGGGAGAAT
This sequence comes from Rhipidocladum racemiflorum, assembly GCA_036346355.1. Taxonomy (NCBI): domain Eukaryota; kingdom Viridiplantae; phylum Streptophyta; class Magnoliopsida; order Poales; family Poaceae; genus Rhipidocladum; species Rhipidocladum racemiflorum. The sequence goes on along the minus strand of CM070570.1, from coordinate 19,843,275 downwards.
CAGGCCGAGTTAACTATGACTTCTAGGTTTCGGACCGAGCTGGCAAGAATCAGCAAGAATCTGTGAGAATCGTGTTTGACAGATTCGATTCTATTCGTAAAAACTTCCGATTCTCGCAGAAGCTGTCGTAATCCTCCCGTTCGGCAAATAATCCGCTTTTTTTTTAAGCAGAAGCTGTTCAGAAGCTGAAACGAACGGGGCCTTAGATGGTTCAGTGCGGCGGTTTGCAATTTTTGTACGCCGATTACTCACTCTTCGGAGAAACAACTACTACCCGACATGCATGAGGTTAGCATGGTTCTTGTCTGAGCAACGAAAAGTTGCTGCTCTTTATGTTCCCATCTTGTCACACACTGAAAGATCACTCTTAACTTTGTGTGCGTAAAGCCTGTAGAGACATGTAAACACTCGGTAGAGCAGAGCAGTAGACATGATGATACACACCATGGCGGGCGGTCATGGCAGCTCCCGAGCAAAAGGACAACACTGGAAGGTTTTTGTCCATGCCCGTAGCATCTCGGAGCCTGGGTCCCATTTCGGCAGCTGACTGGAGATTTTGTATGTGCAAATTGTGGGGTTTACATTTGAAGTTGATGTATGAAAGTTACCGTATATATGTTATAAATTCGCAGCAAGAGGTGCTTCTATGCTTTATTTTTTAAAGCTGTATAAATATTGAAGCATGAACGATGGGTATATGGTAATTACTTATCTCTTCATTTGCTTTAAGATTTATACAATTTGTATTGGGAGGAAAAACATATAAGCATTGCTCGTAGCGATACAACTAGACATCAAGCACCTTTTTTTTTGGGTAAGCGATAAGTAAAATTTTCTTGTATCAAATGAACATCAAACAACTGAAATACACATCTTATACCAGGCGTGTAACAGTCCGCAAAACTACTATTGTACTGTAACTATTTGTAATGCAATATTTTCAAACAACTATAGCAATTCTTAGCATCAACTAATTAGTGCTCAAGCTACAATGGTCAACACTATCATGCTTAATTAGGGTCCCCCGGCCGATGGGCACTTTTGACTGGGATTGGCATCCACGGCAAATCGTTCTCTCCACTTGATATATTCCTACGCTCTTTATTTCACGACGCTTTCCCTTTCCCTTTGATATATATATATATATATACTCGTCAAGGAACCGTGTTGTTATCATGCATATCAACAAACCAACAGATGCAGTCGCTAACCACATGGATAAATCTTCGCAAAAGGGAGGGATTTGGGGGGTGGTGTGCGGTTAGGGCTGCTCGTGGGATCTCGGAGAATGTGATGCTTTCTTACTTCCCTGGCGAAAGAAGCACTTAAAAAACACATGCTGCTCCTATAAACAAAACCCTTTCCGAGCGCTGGAGATGCTAGAAAAGCAAACGACCTCCTAAACCGTGATCTCGCGTAATCTGATCAAGGTTTATTGTAATGCAAACATGTGATAGGTGTCTAGAAGCTAGCGTTTTAAAATAAAGAAAGATCGATTTTGCCGCAGCTAATGTGATCCTAACAAGAGAATTCGGTTTGTATCTTTCCCAAAATTAGGTGCTATCTAATGCACTACTCTATTACTGTGTGTGCAATGAGACGACAGTTTATGCATGCTTAATGGCCAAAATGCCATGTGACTAAGCACAATCCACTATACAAACGACCATTTTTTTTATACAGAACACATGAGGAAATCAGCATGTATACATGGTGGAGTGTACAATCCCATGTCCATTTGTAGTGCAAAGACAGGAATGGGATTGGATTGGAAGCATGAGATTTGCACTGCACCCACCCACATGGATCAAGGGACAAAGACTGCTGCCGAGCCTCTCGAGTATGTCCCATCATGGCCACTCATGGCAGTAATTATGGCCGCAATTATGCTGCCCAAAAGCCCACGGGGGCAAGCTATGCCAATATTTCGAATTTCGTTTTTGCACCACAACTCAGGGGCGGTCAAAATTTAAAAACCTAATTTTTAAATCCGGTATTTTGAAGGCTGGTAAAACCAAAATTTTATTCATTTTTAAACCCGTGTGAAAATGGTCTCCCGAAACTAGAAAAATTGAAGAAAAAAATTGTAAGGACCCTAAAATTTCAATTAAACAAACATCAGCATTAACTTCTAATTGAGTAGCATTAGCATTTAGTGGAGAGCATAGTGTGCTTCTCCCAAAGAAACAAAGCAGTCTTTGTGCTTGGGGAGCAAATATCCCAGGGTAACCTGGTAAATGAGTAAAGGTAGAAGGGTAAAAAGAGTACAGTGCAGTGAGGATAAGACCAAAGCCACAGCCAGTCCATTTATTCTCTCCTCCCATTTCGTTTCAACCAAAGCCACAGCTAGCACCAGCCATTCCCTTTCCTTTCTCCCAAGCCGAGTGAGTGTGAGAGAGAGCTCCAGTGAGCAAGAACTAAAGGCAGCAAGAAGGAGAAGGGGGGGAGCTGCTGGTCCATGGGAGGAGATCGGCTACCTCCAACCCCCACCAAATTTCTAACCAAGCCAAGAGAAGAGGGATCGAGGAGGCCAAGCAGAAGCTCAAGGTCGCTACCTCTTCTCCAACCTCCTCTTCATCTTAGATCAATCGAACCAGTGCACAAATGGCGATGGATGAAACTAGAGTGCAACTTGTGCTTGAGTAGATCCATTAGAAACTAGAATGCAGCTTCATCAACCTTGGTAGTAGAGAGGAGTAGATCAGGTTTCAGACCCTTTGTCTCAGATCTTGGCAGTAAAGAAATGGTTGTGTACATGTACCTAGAAGTTCATTTCTCTAGATGAACAATGGTCTCACAGCACACACCATAACACAATGGATTTCATGCTCTTTGATCATCATTGACCCCCATCAAATCCCCCAACACCCAGTAGAAGCCAAACCCTAGAAACCAAGAAATAGCAATAGAGAAGAGAAGGAAGGGGGGATTTAGCAGTAGAGAAGAAGGAAAAGAGGGAATAGGGGCTGGTTCAGCAGTAGAGTAGAGAGAAAGTAGTGGGGGAAGGAGAGGAGAGGGAGGAGCAGAGAGGGAGGCGCTGGGAGAAGAGGAGCTCCAGGAGCTGTCGCCAGGAGGGGAGCTCAGTCCCAGCACCCCAGCGTTGAAGCGAAGGAAGGGAAAGAAAGCGAGAGAAGAAATGGAGAGAAAGAAAGAAAAAGGAGGAAAGAAAAGAGAGGAAGAGAAAAAGGGCTGGGCCAAGGGCCCATTCTTGAACAATGAAAGAGAAGAGAAAAAGAGAATGAGAGAGAAGAAAAGAGAAAAGGAAAAGGGAAGAAGAGAAAAGAGAAGAGAAGAGAAGAGAAGGAAGAAAAATTAGGGAGAAGGGACTTTTCACCGCGATCTGTAATTAGAATAGATAAACTAGTTAGCTGTTAGTCTAAGCATCAAAAGGTCTAATCAGTAGGGGTTAATTAATCTTGCTAATGCTTAATCAGTTGGACGCCATTAATCAGATTCAAAATTTAGCGTGTAAGACTAGTTAATTAATTTCAGGACCAGATTTGAATCAACTGGACCAACCCCATTATTCGAGTGAGGACGTACCTTGCAATATTATACCAGGCAAGTCCCCTTTGCTCATGAATTTATCAAAGGTTTTCTAATTACTTTTCATATCATAAATGTCATCATTGCATTGAAAATTATTTTACAATTGGAAGACATTAAATTGTGACATGGTCAGAATTGTGAACTGGAAAGAAATGAGTTGGCGGGTGTGGAACCCGAGTATGTTGTTGGATTAGACATTCGGGTCATGGAATAGTTGTGTGAGTAATATGGTGGGTAGAGGACGCCGATGAGAATGATTTGTCATGCCGGTGGGGTCCTCTACATAGGCTAGCATATAAGGTTAAACAAACTAACACCTGGGCAATGAGCCGTAAAACAGTATCAACCATAGTGTGTGGAAGCAGTCAGAAAAGGTTGTCCTATGAAGGTATTGGTATCTCCACATTGGGTAAGTAAATTAAGGGCGGACCTGCAGGCACACCGAGGCCCAGAGGGCGAGACCAACTTGGGGCGGTATATTTGAAGCCCAGATGTGTAGCTCCGATTTCGAGGTGGAGTTAACTGGCCACCGGATGCACCACCGATTTCGAGATGGAGTACATTGGCGGGTGGTCAGGGATACAACTGTATCTGCGAGTAGTGGGAACAGCCTGGAATAGGTGTTCTCTGCACGAGTACAGGGTGGAGATCTAATACTGGAGTAGTGATAAACGTTCTGGGGCATCATTGGATGATGTCGCTATGGGTAAAGTGGTACAAACCTGCGCAGGGTAAAATCATGAATTCATGCCGCCTCTTGGATTGGAGACTACTAAGTCAAAAGGTCTCATATACAATGTTAGTAGTTGATTTCAGAATTCCTAAAATGATCAACTCTTTAAGAAAACAACTCTATTTTCATTAAAAAGGTAATTGGAGGAAAGAGGTGTTCTCTGGAAGAGTTGAGTTGGATTGAGATAAAAATCATGTATTGCATTGTTGCTATTAATACTTGCTGAGTACTCATGTACTCACTCTTGCTTAACTCCCCCTCTGCTAGAATGTGAGACGGATGGAGCCGCCAATGAGGCGTGGGTTGAAGGTGATGATCGTGACCAGGCCCTTCAGAAGATATTTACTACTACTACTACAATCGGGAGAACTAGAGGAATGGGTAGACAAGATTATCTTTTGACTGGCCGTCGTGGTGAGACCGTTGTAAGATATTTTTGTTATACTTGGACCCAATGTATAATTAGGTCGGAACATGTAAGCCCTGCGTGGCATGAAATGTAATATATTCCCATTTCAGTCTCTAATTATTGTTCTGCTGCAACATTCTGAACACGGTATAGTAACTGATAAAGTATCGGGACGCCCGATATTTTGTTAGCTACTGTGCCGAGATTCGTGTGATTAACTCAGGGTAATGACAGGTTATTGTTAATTACTCTGGGCTAATTACCCGAGTCGTCACAAAAATGAAAAAAAATCATGTCAGGGAGGACACGATCGACGTGGACGAGGATGGAATCGACGAGAGGGACGAGGTCGTGAAAGCAACGGGAATGAAAAATAGTTTCGATTGCCGTGATGCAAAGTTAACAGGCTTGATCATTATTTATAAGAGGATTACAACTGATCCCTAATCACCGGGATAGATTACAACTATATGAATCAGAATACAACGGCCGAACCTAACGCATGGCAACAGGTGACAATGTACAGGAGCAACCGACAATACTAACAGAAAGAAGAGAAGAGATATGATTTTATCTCTTTAACACACCCCCTCAATCTCAACTTGTGCTAATCAAATTGAGATTGTTACACAACTTTGCAAAAGTACTTTGAGACAACGGTTTAGTGAATATGTCGGATATTTGATCAGAGGAGGATATAAACCAGACATCAAGCTTTCTTGCAGCTACTCTTTCTCGAACAAATGAAAGTCTACCTCTATGTGCTTGGTCCGTGCATGAAAAACTGGATTGACTGTTAAATACTTTGCACCGAGATTGTCACACCATAGAACATGGGGCCTGTGATGTGATATTCCAAGCTCTTTCATCAGAGATTGCAACCACATTAGTTTAGCTGTCGCATTTGCAAGCGATTTATACTCCGCTTCAGTACTTGATCTGGAAACAGTCTGTTGTTTCTTGGAACTCCAGGAAATGAGGTTTGGTCCAAGAAATATTGCAAAACCATTTGTCGAGTGTCTGTCATCTGAGCACCCAGCCCAATCGGCGTATGAGAATGAGCTCAATAATAGAGAATCTGGTTTTTGAACATTCAATCCAGTTGTAGATGTTCCCTTCACATACCTGAGTATGCGTTTTACTGCTATCCACTGCTGGTCGTTGGAGCCTGTAGAAATTGACACACCCGATTCACTGCAAAAGATATATCAGGTCTAGTCAATGGCAGATATTGCAATGCTCTCACAACACTCCGGTATATAACAATCTCCTTTTCTGATAACCTCTTGCCTACTTCTTTAGACAATTTTTATGAACTGCTCATTGGAGTAGCTGCTGGTTTACAACTTTCCATGTTAACTTGACTTAGAATGTCCATAATGTGTTTGTGCTGTGTCAGACTAATTCCTTGTTGATGCTGATGTACTTCAATACCCAGAAAGTAGTCTGGATCACCCAGGTCCTTGATAGGAAATTCCCTCAGAAGATTAGTCACTAGTCTTGTTGTGGCACTAATTGATGAGCTTACCACTATTATATCATCAACATACAATAGGACATACATATCGATGTTATTCCTACTGAATATAAACAAGGAAGTGTTTGACTTTGAGGATTTGAAGCCAAGTTACTGGAGTTTCACTTACAACCGAGAATACCATGCTCTTGGAGCCTGTTTAAGCCCATATAGTGCCTTTTGCAATTTACACACATAATGAGGATGTTATGAGTCTTCAAACCCTGGTGGTTGCTTCATATATACTGTCTCATTCAGATTTCCATGAAGAAACGCATTAGACACATCTAACTGTCTTAGATTCCACCCCCTGGAGACAGTAAGCGATATTACGAGGCGCACTATAGTTGGTTTGATAACATGACTGAATGTATCACTGTAGTCAATCCCTTGTTGTTGACTAAACCCTCTAGCAACTAATCGTGCTTTGTATCTGTCCACAATCCCATCAAGTCATTGTTTGACCTTAATATCAATTTGCAATCAACCAAATTGTGCCCTCCTGGATTTGGTACAAGTGTCCAGGTTTGATTTGCACTGAGCGCCTGAAACTCATCTTCCATAGCACTTCTCCAATGAGTATCCTTTAAAGCTTGAACATGAGATACATGAGTGGTGCAAAAGGCTTTTCGATGAAGGGAGTATCTAACTGTACCATTAGTGAAGTTCTTCAGCTTGAACACGTTACTCCTTAGCCGAGTCTGCATAGGATGAGTGGAGGTGACCACCGGAGGTGATGCTGCTGTAATCTCGGCTTGATCTGCACCACTGCTGCTCTGGAAATCTTCTGATTATGCTCGAGTTGAAACAGTAGCGGGGAAATCATTAGTAACCTCAAGATCAGTGGTGCCACACCTCACATTTGTGCCTTCCATAGGAGGTGATTCTCCAGATGGAGTTTCACTGTAATGGCATGGCTAAAGGATGGTGACGCCATGGCAGACGTTCCTTCAGCAATATTGATGGTGGCTGATGATGGAGCAAGAGAGCTAGCAGAAGAGGAATTTGTGGTGGAAGACATGAAGTTGCGCTGGCTCTGATACCATGAAAAATAGTTTGGATTGCCGTGATGCAAACACCAGTCTTGATCACTATTTATAAGAGGATTACAACTGATCCCTAATCACCGGGATAGGTTACAACTATACGAATCAGAATACAACGGCTGAACCAAACACATGGCAACCGGTGATCATGTAGAGGACCAACCGACAACACTAACAGAAAGACTAACATAAAGAAGAGAAGAGATATGATTCTATCTCTTTAACAGGGAGACGAGGGAGCAACAGCCAAGCGCCTCATGTCGGGGAGGATGGGGATGAGGGCGAGGAGGCGGGGTTGTCGTGGATGACGTAGTCGACGCGGATGAGGACAGAGTCGACGAGGGGAATGAGGCCGTGGAAGCAACGGGATATGAGGGAGCAGCGGGCGAGCGCCTTTGACGTCATCGATGTGGTTGAAGATGGTGAGGAGGAATGACTTGGGGAGGTAGTCGAAGTGGTCGTCACCGGTGGTAGATAGTCGGTGGCCATCATCAAGGTCGCAGCGCCAGCGGCAGGATCCTGCAAGATCTTTAGCCATCGGTAGCATTAGAGACCAAATCTGGAGGGTCGCGTGGGAGGCGATGAGGGGTTGATATTGTTCTTTAGGAGGACATATTCGGATCATATCAATTAAGAAAAAGTAGCATTTCACCTCATGCCACACACCAGATCCCAACCCATTCACGCGTTATCCAATCGAACCACCCACACATCTGAGCAAGACGAGAGAGCTAGATAGGTACAAACCTAAGATGTGAGATGCATCTACGCCCTTCTTCTTGGCAAACCTGACGGTGTCATCGGAGGTAGCGGCGACCTCCGTGACGAGGAAGACGGGGAGAAGAGGAGGGGCTAGATCTCCCCTAAAATTCAAGGGAATAATTGATGATTTGCCCTCACATGTGTCATTGATCATTTGTTCCATATTGTCTCACTGATATGCAGGTCCTGAGACCACATGTCAGTGAAATATATGGGGCAAATGATCAATCGCACCAACTAAAATAGGGCAAATCAACAATTCTCCCAAATTCAGGTCACGGCGCCAGCGGACGGATCCCGTGGGATCTTTGACCATCGGCGGCGTCGGACTCGGAGACTAGATCTGAAGGTCTACGCGGGAGACGATGAGCAGCGGTATAAAGAGAGAGATTGGGAGGGGTGGGGGTGTGAATGGCCTGCACTCTCTTGTTTTCGTTTGGGAAATTTTCACTGTATTGGCCCCTACCGTGTTTTTTTTCCCGGAACTAGCGTTGCTGCAAGATTTTTTGCAGCTTTGGCCCCTTGGCCAGCTCCTTCAACAGAAGAAATGCTGGCCGACCCGGCAGCAGCAGAGGCCGTTCGTTGCATGTGTCGCAGTTGAGGTCAGAGCGGCAAAGAAATGCAGCGGACGCTGGCCAGACCGCAGAGCCACATGCACGTGATCGCCAGCTCCAGCGCCAAAGACCGGCCCCCACTCCCTCGCTGTCGCCCATGCCCATGGTGCGACTTGCCGAGGCCGGCCCCCCACGGTGCATGCACGCCATCTGCTGTCCAGGGAAGAAAAAGAAATGTCCAGGCCCCCCGAGCTATGCGCAAGGTAGTGCCACCTGCTGCCAAAATTCCCTGCTGCCTGCAACGTCAAATCGAACCGCCGAAAGCAGCGATCGGTGTTTCTCTCGTGCGGTCTCGTTATAAATCACTTGAACGCATCGCATTCGCAAGGAAATGGGTGAGCTGAGAAAACTGAGAGCGCAAGGAGTTATGAGTTGCTGAGTACACCGAGAGCGCGAGGAGATCTGAGAAGCTGGGAAAACCAATTTAGTTGGTGTTCAAAATTTGTAGATTTTTTTTTGGAGGTAACCTTTTTTCGAGTATTTGATTCGGGTTTGGTTTTTTTGCAGGTGTGATTTACGAAGGTTATTTTGTACGGTGCTAGAGATTTATCGATCTTCAAAGAGGTTAGTTTGAAATCTTGAGGAGTAGTAGCATAATATTGTTGTTCAATGAGGATCGAATGCGTCATGTGAAATGAGGAAATCATGGTATTAGCAAATGTAATGACAACAGTAATATGATTAGCAGTGTCGTGGTGGTCATAATTTGTAGAATTTAGTTAGAGGTAACCATTTTTTCGAGTATTTGATTCCGTATTTGTATTTTTGCAGGTGTTCTTTAGGAAGGTTATTTTGCACGGTGCTAGAGATTTAGGGATTTTCAGCACATCTTCAGAGAGGTTAGTTGAAAATCTTTATGGACTAGTAGTATAATATTGTTGCTCACTTAGGATAATCGTTAGAATATTAGTACAACGAGCACGACATAGAACGCAAAATTAGTAGAAAAAGCAGTATAAGTATTTATAGAGTAATGAGTTCTGGAATAGTAGAACACGCAGTATAATCTTCTGGACTAGTAGTATAATATTGTTGCTAACATGACAGACGTAGTTATATATGACGGTAGTTGTGTTCGATGTATTAGATGAGATGACAGTGGTGAAGTAATGAGTAGTACGCAAAACAGTGTAGGACCGGCGTGATGTTTGTGGAAGTAGCAGTATGTGAACTTACTATATTCATCATGAGTAGTTGGAGTAGTAGTAGGACCCAAAAATTGTTGTCATAATGAGTAGGTTATGAAATTAGGACCAAATGCGTAAGTAAACAATAGTGTGTAGTTAATGTGATTTTATTGTAGGTAATATGACCTTAAATTACAAGATACGAAATATGATAACAATATTAATATGGTTAGCAGTACATGAAATAATGGAAAATGGTGTATATGATGGCGTAATGTTAATGGATTATTACTACGAATATTGTATGAAAACCAGAGGACCGAATGTGTAAATAAATAATGGTTTGTAGTTAATGTGATTTGATTGTAGGTAATAGGACCTTAAATTACGGTATTAGCAAATGTGATGACAATATTAATATGCTTAGTAGTACATGAAATAACGGAAAATGGTGTAGATGATGGCGTAATGTTAATGGATTATTACTACGAATATTGTATGAAAAACCAGAGGACCAAATGTGATTTGATTGCGATTAATAGGACCTAAAAGAACGGTTTTACCAAATGTAATGACAATATTACTATGGTTAGCAGTACATTAAATAACGGTAAATGGTGTAAATGATAGCCAAATGTTAATGGAATATTAGTACGGATATTGTAATACTAGTGTAGTACCAGTATGAATTGACATAATTTGATGTAATTAGTAGTACCTAAAATAACGGTAAAGTGTGTAAAGATGAAATAATTCGAAACCTCTGAAATATTGATACAACCGAAATAATTTATTATTACAAGTAACCAAGATTATTACATGTGACTATTATTTAACAATTTGAAACCTCTGAAATATTACCGTATGATAGGTACTACATGGCGGATACTCTAGATTTGTTCGTGTTTTACGGTGACGGCGTTGTTAGCGATGGTCCATGTGGGGTGGATGTTTCGAACTGCAGAAGGAAGGTGATCCGGACTGCGGGTCTGATGGAGATGGGTCTAACCGAGCTCCGTAGATGCGTGAGGAGCGCATTCGATGAGGAGACCGCTGGAAAGAAGCTTAGACTCGAGGCTCTATATGCCAGCACTGTGGAAGGTTCGGCGGACTATAGATGGGAGCTGCACAAGATTGTGGGAGACATAATGTGGGGGGAGTACATGCAAATTGTAATGAACCCTCAGGCGATGATACACCGTCGGCCGATGGTGTACGCGCGCTTCATGGACATAGGGGGAACCTCAAGTCCTTCTAGGGGCGCTAGCATCGCTGTCGAAGCATCCTCCCGGGGCATCCCTGAGGACACTGCTGCGGATGATTTTGAGAGGAATGAAGATGTCGGGCGTTGGTGGTCAGCTCGCATTGACTGCCACGAGCACCTCGAAGCCCTGGTGGATGAAGAAAAATCAGATGATGACGACGACGTCGACACGGAAAGCAGCGAAGAAGATGTTGATGATGCAACTCCCGCCGGTGGCATTGTGTCCACGGAGGTGGAGTATGTGTCTTCGCGCCTCGATGCTATGGCGATGGATTCACTCGTGTTGCCGGAAGAAACCGGTAATGAGTGGGCCTTCGATCAAGACACTCTGCTGGCAGGGCAACGCTTCCCTACGAAGAGTGCCGCCCAACAGGCGATTGCCAGATATGCGATGAGCATCAGCCGCACATACCGGGTGTATAGGTCCAACCAGGAGACCTACATCGTGAAGTGCATGGATCGTGAGTGTCCCGGCAAGATCCGTGCCCAGAAGTTCAAGGGCACGAGTTCGGGCTTCAGGATAACCGTCCTGACGGACCACACCTGTGTGCTTGCTGAGCCACTGCAGAAGCACAGAAATGCCACATCCTCATATGTGGCCAGCCTGATTTCTCACTTGGTCTCAGCTGACGTGACCGTTTCACCGAAGATATTGATGGCCGACGTGGTTAACCGGGTGGGATATCCTGTTAGCTACGGCAAGGTGTGGCGAGCGAAGAAGAAAGTTATAGAGATGATGTACGGCACGTACGAAGAGGGGTACAACCTTGTTCCTCGCATGCTTCACCAGATTGCTGAAGCCAATCCTGGGACGTACGTCAACAAGATGGATAGGCCGCATCCCGTGAAGGGACCGAACTGTTACATCCTGGATCGTGTGTTCTGGGCGTTCGGACCAGCCATACAAGGCTTCAAGTACTGCCGGCCTGTGCTGACCATGGATGGCACTTTCATGTCTGGCAAGTACAAGGGCACCATACTGATGGCGGTAGCGGCGGACGCAAATGACCGGTACTCCGGTGGCTTATGCAATCGTGGAAAGCGAGAACACAGAGAGCTGGTTGTGGTTTCTAGCAAATGTGAAGGTAGCTGTCGTCCAAGACCGCCCGAATGTATGCCTCATCACAGACAGGCATGCTGGGTTAATGTCCGCCATCAGCACCATGCAAGGAGGGACGCAGCCACCGTACCAATGGAATGACGTCATCAATCGATGGTGCATGAGGCATCTCGCCGCGAACTTGCACAGGAGATTCCACAGCAAGGAAGTCATGAAGACATTCAAGAGGCTGTGCATGCAAAACCAGAGGCGGAAGTTCGAGGCAATATGGAGGGTACTGGACGAGGAGACGACGTCTGGGGAGGGCCAGGTCAACAACTTCTCGCAATGGGTACAGTTGCATGCTCCAGACCTGGAGAAGTGGTCCCTTCTGCACGACAGGGATGGCGCTAGGTACGGTATAATGACCACTAACATGTCTGAGGTTTACAATGGGGTTCTGAAGGGCGTTCGGTCCCTCCCAATCAGTGCCATCGTGGAGGAGACCTGGAATAGAACCGTAGGGTACTTTGTCAATAGGGGGATGAACGGGAAGAGGCACTTGGATGAGGGGAAGCAGTTCTCCGAACGTATGCATGCATACATGGAGAAGAAAATTGAGAAGGCTCGCTCGCATGATGCCCGCACGACGGATGGAGTTAGGCGAAAGTTCGAAATTCGTCTACGAGAGAAGTTCGTCGGTGGCCATTCCAGGGGCTGCCGTAAACAAGTGTGCATAATACGTGATGTCGCGACTTGCACATGTAACAAGCCGCAGCTGCTGCACAAGCCATGCTCTCATGTATACGCGGCGTGTGCGGCTGTACGTCAGTCATCCGCAGCGTACATCTCTGAGTATTTCAGCGCCGACAACCTATTCCGGACATGGAGCTCGGAGTTCAACTCCTATGGGTTGGACATGCATCACAGAGAGCTGTGGCCGGGCCAAGTGACATGGTGTCAGAATGATGCTTTGAAGAGGAGCGGCCGTGGACGGTGGCGATCCGCAGCCGAATTCGTAACGACATGGGACGCAAGCCAGCGGGAGGCAGACGCCAGCTCCACGGAAGTGCCGTTATGCAGAACAATTGGGCATACAAATGAAGAATCGTCCTAATAGGGCAGGCTCATCGACTCGTCCATAGCTACCTTGGATAATGTAGTTGCAAGTGTGATGTTAGTACGTTCATGTTATTTTATCTTCATTTCGTCAATGTAAACTATGGGACATCGGACTTTCGTAATATCTATCCTGCATCTTATGTCATCTTAATTATTGTTATGTCTGGTTATTTCTTTGTTATACCATGTTATTTTTCGCTAGGTCATGTAATGTTATACCTTACGGTTAATTATCTTCTTGCGAGTTATGGTCGCACACCCGCACTTTGCTTGACCCATCTTATGATGGCAAGCATCGTTACACGCATGGATTACGGGCGACGGTCCTCAGCCGTTCGTTCTGAGGAGCCCCACCGAGCACTGGCCGTTAGACCCGCGATACGTGCCGATTCTACAACAGTGTGTCTGCCGCCGTTGGTCTTGATGATGGACCCTGGCCATTGTTTCTCTTTGGATGCATGTCTTCTTTCCGCTACCGGTCGATCGTTGGAGGCCGAGACCCACACGTTCCATTTCCGATGGGGAGATGACCGCCACCTTGCGGGATGTTTCGTATATCACCGGTTTGCCTATCGAGGCAAGGCCGATTGTCCGCCACCGCGGTGGCCTGACCGAGGACGAGGTTGGAGCATAGGTTTGGTGTCCGTCTGCATCGAGAACTCTCGGGGGGTTCCTCACTCATGGCTTCGAAACTTCATGATTTGCCCACGGGATGCACCAGAGTATGTGGTCAAGAGCCACCTTGTAGCGTACCTACTCTACCTGTTCGGATGGGTGTTGTTCCCTAGTACGCAGGGAGACTGCGTATACCCCAGCTACATACACATCGCGCAGGATTTGGCTGACGCCGATGTTGGCGATGTCTTGCAAGATCTGATTTTGGATCGGCCGTGCTCTGCGGTATATATCGAGGATTGTGCGTCGGGTGCATGAAGACAACGGAGAAGAGCCCGTGCTTGCCTTGTGCTACTCGGTGCTCAGATTTGGTCTGGGAGCACTTCCGTCGGCCGGCCCTACTTTAGGCATGCTGTTCACCCCTATCGACATCGTGAGCCATTCTACGGTGATGGTGGGTACCCGATCGATGGGCCCACCATGGGTACGCGCTGGACTCACAGCCAGTTGGGATGGGCCAGGGAGAGGCCTCGCAGAGTCTACACCGAGTTTCACGACTACTTCGAGACCCTGCACGAGGATGAGATCATATGGCAGCCATGGTTTCCGCAGTTCATCGCCGATACTGCGCCTCATGGCTTGTCAATTCAGTCTGACCAAGACCATCAAGATCTTGGTTCACCACGTGTCACCTAGTGTTCTACTACATGGTGGAGCAGTATTCCCCCGCGCGGGTGATGCGCCAGTTTGGACTTCACCAGCAGATCCCCCCTCCTGTTGGCCCACCTCTACCACGAAAAGCGCATATGTAAGTGTAATTTATATATTTGAATTGTCTATCTTCCTTACAGCCTACATCATGTATTTATAATTTTAAACTTGCAACTTTATTTCCCGCAGGCAATCTCGGAAGGGGCAGCACACGGACGAGTGGCGACCAAAGCAATTGCCGTGGACCACTGCGTGGGAGGACTCTGCCACGGAGCAGGTAGTGCACGAGGATCAACCATACGAGCTTGACTCGTACGTCGCGTACCTGGAGTGGTACGTGCCGCGTACGCATGCTCGTCTTACTGGAGTTGCTCCTACGAGGCCCGAGCAGATCACGCACGCTGAGCAGTTGGGCGTCGGCCACCGTACACACCGCGCATCACGGCAGGATGAGACGGTACCACCACGCACTATGATTCCTTTATTTTGCTATGAGTAACTAATGTCTTGTGTTGTGTCCGCGATGACGATCGTGCTAGCGGTATGTATGAGGAGGTTACTATTGCATTACAAGAACGAACGCGGCTCTTCGCGGCGTGGTGCGAATTCTTCGCAAAGTAGCGAGATGGTCCGAAGGGCATAATGCAAATCAATACATGCGGCCGTCATAGTGACGTTGTGATGCGGCGTCTTTGAGGAGGCACCCGTCCTCCCTCTCCCAGGTCATCACGCCCGAGCATGGCCGGTAGACAATCGAGTTTCGCCCCCTCGTCATCAACCTTCCCTACTCTTGAGGATACAACGGTATGAAACGTACTTTTAGTTCTCAATCTTGGTATTATTTAGGCATCTAACCTTGTTGATAATGACATGTCGTATTACAAAGCATGCACGCCTGAGATCATTCTCTCCTTCCATCCTCGTCTACACGACATGCGACTCGGCGGCCGCGTCCGACGTTCACATGGAGGAGTCCGGTCGCTTGTTCGGCCGACGTTTGCGCTGCCGCGTCTCCACAGGCTTCCGGGTTCGGACGGCCGTACACCCCTCTTCCACGGTCATTATCCATGCATGATGGTTGAGAGTCCGCCACGATGACACCCCACGATCGTAAAGTGCACGATGGTCCGTCAAGGCGTCGGGAAGCTTACTGCAGCGGCCGCATGCGCCACGACAGGTACGTTCTATGCAGTCAAACTGATTGGGAAGATGAATATGACCTAACTCTATGTGCTTGCAGGTTTCTAGGGAAGATTTGACCCAGCCTGGAGAATACTCCTCAACCCCACAACCGGAATCGGTAACTACCTGAAATTTTAATTACCTATTGCAACGTGTTTTATCGAACGCACTAACGATGCATTCAAATGTAACCGCAGCGGTGGGTGGATGATATGTTCCGTACGCAGGAGACGCACTATAACTTGCGCACTGACATACACTCACCTGACCGGTTAACATACCCAGAAAGACAACTCCAGCGTCAACGGAGGAGGCCGCCGGGTTGATTTCTTGTTGATCATTACGAAGTTGTCTCATTTCGTAATGTTGTACGTACGTCTCAGTGTTGTGTGGTCGTTGTTAAATTAAACTACTGCAACGTTTATTTTGCGATCGCTAACGATGATGGCTTTTGGGCGGCACGTTAAAAAACATGTTCGAAGTTATTTTTTGGTATACGGACTACCATATTCTGTAAAAATATCTCGCCATTACAACTCTGTTTGCATATAAAATCTCAGCCCCGAATTACCCTAAGTATTATAGTCGCGCACAAACCCTAACGATGAAGGCTTTTGGGCGGCCCGTAAAAAAGCATGTTCGAAGTTTTTTTGGGGGGCGAATGTAGCAGATTTGCTATTTGGTATACGGACTACCATATTCTGTAAAAAAAACTCAGTTACAACTCTGTTTTCATATAAAATCTCAGCCCCGAATTACCTAAGTATTATAGTCGCGCACAAACCCTAACGATGAAGGATTTTGTGGTAGTAAAAAGCATGTTCGAAGTTTTTTTGGGGGGCGAATGTAGCAGATTCGCTATTTGGTATACGGACTACCATATTCTGTAAAAATATCTCAGTTACAACTCTGTTTGCATATAAATTCTCAGCCCCGAATTACCCTAAGTATTATAGTCGCGCCTGAGACCCTAACGATGAAGGCTTTTGGGCGGCAGTAAAAGCATGTTCAAGTTTTTTGGGGGGCGAATGTAGCAGATTTGCTATTTGGTATACGGACTACCATATTCTGTAAAAAAAACTCAGTTACAACTCTGTTTTCATATAAAATCTCAGCCCCGAATTACCCTAAGTATTATAGTCGCGCACAAACCCTAACGATGAAGGATTTTCGGCGGGCCATAAAAAAGCATGTTCGAAGTTTTTTTGGGGGGCGAATGTAGCAGATTCGCTATTTGGTATACGGACTACCATATTCTGTAAAAATATCTCAGTTACAACTATGTTAGCATATAAATTCTCAGCCCCGAATTACCTTAAGTATTATAGTCGCACACAAACCCTAACGATGAAGGCTTTTGGGCGGCAGTAAAAAGCATGTTCGAAGTTTTTGGGGCGAATGTAGCAGATTCGCTATTTGGTATCTGGACTACCATATTCTGTAAAATATCTCAGTTACAACTATGTTAGCATATAAATTCTCAGCCCGAATTACCTTAAGTATTATAGTCGCACACAAACCCTAACGATGAAGGCTTTTGGGCGGCCGTAAAAAGCATGTTCGAAGTTTTTGGGGCGAATGTAGCATTCGCTATTTGGTATACGGACTACCATATTCTGTAAAAATATCTCAGTTACAACTCTGTTTGCATATAAAATCTCAGCCCCGAATTACCCTAAGTATTATAGTCGCGCACAAACCCTAACGATGAAGGATTTTCGGCGGGCCGTAAAAAAGCATGTTCGAAGTTTTTTTGGGGGGCGAATGTAGCAGATTCGCTATTTGGTATACGGACTACCATATTCTGTAAAATATCTCAGTTACAACTCTGTTTGCATATAAATTCTCAGCCCGAATTACCCTAAGTATTATAGTCGCGCCTGAGACCCTAACGATGAAGGCTTTTGGCGGCAGTAAAAAGCATGTTCAAGTTTTTTGGGGGGCGAATGTAGCAGATTTGCTATTTGGTATACGGACTACCATATTCTGTAAAAAAAACTCAGTTACAACTCTGTTTTCATATAAAATCTCAGCCCCGAATTACCCTAAGTATTATAGTCGCGCACAAACCCTAACGATGAAGGATTTTGGTGGTAGTAAAAAGCATGTTCGAAGTTTTTTTGGGGGGCGAATGTAGCAGATTCGCTATTTGGTATACGGACTACCATATTCTGTAAAAATATCTCAGTTACAACTATGTTAGCATATAAATTCTCAGCCCCGAATTACCTTAAGTATTATAGTCGCACACAAACCCTAACGATGAAGGCTTTTGGGCGGCCGTAAAAAGCATGTTCGAAGTTTTTTGGGCGAATGTAGCAGGTCGCTTATTTGGTATACGGACTACCATATTCTGTAAAAATATCTCAGTTACAACTATGTTAGCATATAAATTCTCACCGAATTACCTTAAGTATTATAGTCGCACACAAACCCTAACGATGAAGGCTTTTGGGCGGCCCGTAAAAAAGCATGTTCGAAGTTTTTTTGGGGGTCGAATGTAGCAGATTCGCTATTTGGTATACGGACTACCATATTCTGTAAAAATATCTCAGTTACAACTCTGTTTGCATATAAAATCTCAGCCCCGAATTACCCTAAGTATTATAGTCGCGCACAAACCCTAACGATGAAGGATTTTGTGGTAGTAAAAAGCATGTTCGAAGTTTTTTTGGGGGGCGAATGTAGCAGATTCGCTATTTGGTATACGGACTACCATATTCTATAAAAATATCTCAGTTACAACTCTGTTTGCATATAAATTCTCAGCCCCGAATTACCCTAAGTATTATAGTCGCGCACAGACCCTAACGATGAAGGCTTTTGGGCGGCCCGTAAAAAAGCATGTTCGAAGTTTTTTTGGGGGGCGAATGTAGCAGATTTGCTATTTGGTATACGGACTACCATATTCTGTAAAAAAAACTCAGTTACAACTCTGTTTTCATATAAAATCTCAGCCCCGAATTACCCTAAGTATTATAGTCGCGCACAAACCCTAACGATGAAGGATTTTCGGCGGGCCGTAAAAAAGCATGTTCGAAGTTTTTTTGGGGGGCGAATGTAGCAGATTCGCTATTTGGTATACGGACTACCATATTCTGTAAAAATATCTCAGTTACAACTCTGTTTGCATATAAAATCTCAGCCCCGAATTACCCTAAGTATTATAGTCGCGCACAAACCCTAACGATGAAGGCTTTTGGGCGGCCCGTAAAAAAGCATGTTCGAAGTTTTTTTGGGGGGCGAATGTAGCAGATTTGCTATTTGGTATACGGACTACCATATTCTGTAAACATATCTCAGTTACGACTCTCGTTAAATCTAATATGTACTCGCGCAATACCCCTCATTATCATAGCTGCGACCAAACCATGACGATGTAGGTTTTTCGGCGGCCCGTACAAAATCATACGCCTCGTGGCAGGAGGCTGAAAAAGAAGATATGACCGATGGCTGGAAAAGATGATATGACTAAAAAGGCTGGAAAAGGTGATATGACGTAAGGCTCCTAACCGGAGGGGCGTTCAAACAGTAGTGATTATTACGAACAACAACAACAAACAACAAGCTGCCATAGGCACAGCTGCAAAGGAATCCGATGCTGCCACGTGTAGCTTTCCTGTCCCGGCCCCTCGCCTCGCACGCTAATGTGCCGCCAGCTGTTGCCCACTGCCAGCTGCAGCTAAGCTATAGCCAGGCCCCCCACCGCGCGCGGCAAACGATGCCTCTGCCAACCGCATGCGTGGCAGACACTGCCTGAGTCGTCTGGTTAAAGCTTAGCTGCCAAAGCCTGACTGGCACCTCCCTACCAGCTACAAAGCTGCATGCATCTGTCGATATCAAACACAGCCACAGCTGCAAGGGAATCCGATGCTCCTGGATTCTTTCTTTCTTGTCGGGGACCGCGGATATTCGAATTTCAAAATGAAATAAAAATACCGCGACGAGAAGCTGCGGTTTTGCAATGTTACTGTTCAGCCAGGCCCCCACCTCGCGCGTTAATGCTCATGGCGGTGGCCACTCCCAAGCCAACCGCCAGTGCAGCCAGACCCCCTGAAGCGCCTTGCAAGCGCCGCCACGTCTTGGCCGATTTTACATCTTGGCCCTCGCCCATACGGTGATGTGCCGCCACCGTATCTCGTTTCTCCCTCGCTCCCTGCCTATAAATTGCAAGGCCGCCTGCACTTCTATCAGGCAAACGCGATACATTGCTCCGAGTTCATAAAGTTTGGATTGAGTTGAGAAAACCAAGAGCGCAAAGAGGAGAACTGGTAGTTTAGCTTTCCTTTTTTCCAATATTTTATTTCGACGTCTTGTTCCACAGGTATTATTTACAAAAGTTATTTTGTACGGTGAGTCACATTGTTGTGTTCTTGGTTCAGTACACATTATTTTGTACTTATTATGCTTGTTATTGATGTTTTTGCTTCGTGTAGATACCGACTTAAGTGTTCGTCGGTTCTGTCCAAGCCATGTCGAAGGCGTCGAGCTCAGTGGTTGCCAATGCAGGGCGGGTAATGTGCCCTAACTGTCATGTGGAAGTCCACACCTGGTACTCCACCACTACAGAAAATAACGAGCAGGCGTATTATAGATGCCCTAATTTCTCTGTCGTCTCTACGATTTTTTGATTTCTTCATGTTTTCATGAGTACTCTCCTGCTCGAGTTTGGTATAACCATGTTAACACTTTCGTGTAGCCTACAGGATGCCAATATCAGCAGTGGGCAGATGATATAAATACACCGACATCTTTAAACAGGACGCTTCCAATGGTACAGCAGAGGACGGATCTCGCGCAGGAACTTAACAGGCTAACGGTACGAGAATTACCGCAGAGAGAGGGAGTTCGGCCTGAACAAGAAGAAAACCGTGAAGCGTATGATCGCTTCCTTGAGCAGGCCGTAGAAGATAACAACGAAGCTGTAAGCCCTGATTTGGTTGTTCCTCTTGACGGCCCCAACGCTGAACTCTACAAACGTGACCGTTGGGAGTTTTTCGAAGAAGAGGGTGTTGAATTCTATGATAGTGATGATTCTGGAAAGTTCTAAAGCCGCTCAACCTTGCATCCATTTGTATGTTAGTTCTTGTTCACAAGAAATGCTGTTGTAGTTGTTCTCCCAATTGTACTTTGTAATATGAATGTCATGCTTCTTGGTAACTCAGATTTGTCATCAGATTTGTTGCACAACAAACAATACAAGGAAGAACGAATTTTCAATTTTTAAAAACTGCAGTGATTATTATAAACAGACAATGACAACAAAAACAAACAACAAACCGTACCAAACGCACGCTTACCACTGAAGTGATTATTATAAACAAACAATGATATTAGCACTTAGTCCATACACCATGAGTTTTCTCATCCCATTCAGTTGCATTTTATAATCCAAGCAAAGGCTGTCTGATACGTCATGTGAAAGCATTGCTGGCAAAGCCTGTAGGACATATCATGTCAGTCAGTTCCTGTCCGAAATGTCATGTCAAATGCATGTGTGCCAGATATTGCCTGAGTCGTCCCGTCAAAGCATAGCTGGCAAAGCTTTACTGGCACCCCCCCTCCAAGGTACAAAGCTGCGTGCATATGTCGGTATCAAGCACAGGCGGAGCTGCAAAGGAATCCGATGCTCGCGGATTCCTTTGAAGCTTCAAGTCTGTCGCTCTATCTGGCTATTTAACCCCCTTCCTGCCTTCGCAGCGTTGCATCGACCAAACCACTGCTCCAATACAACAAAGAGAACCATCACCGCCAACCCAAACGAGCAGCACCAATGGAGTTCCCCTCGCCCCCAAGGCACAACGTTGTCGAAACAATCCCCGAAGGCACGGAGGTCCCCATGTGCCTATGCGGGGATCCTTGCCGCTTCCGGCGATCTGTGAGACAACTCATACACTTACGGTATGAGGTAATCGGAGCTGCCGCAACCATGACTCCGAGCCAACGCTGGGATGCGGATGCGGCGGAGAAGCCCGGTATGTTCATACTCACATTTGGTGCTGCTCCCAATTCATACATGTTGTAACACCGTGTGATGTGACTAATTGCAGCCTCCATCATGCGAGTTCATCCGATTCTCTGACGCTGAACAAACTCCCGAGATGGAGAGGAGGCGGAATCGGGAGTACTCGCATCGGAGGGCTATCGTGGAGCAAAGATGGTGTGAGCAGGATGAGGAGGAGAAGCGCCAAGCGAGATTTGGAACATATGCATGCACAGAGGAGGCCGAACGGCAGCGGCCATGCCGCGGAGAGGGAGGCCGAAAGTAGAGAAAGCGTGAGAGGGCAGCTAGGGCCAGAGCGGCAGGAGCTGAAAATCTGCGTAAGGGAAAATATCCTCGTTGCACTCAGTAAAGTGTAAGAGAAGGGCCCTTCTTGTTGTTTCCTCTCCCTAAGGCATGTTACGTTTAGTCCGGTATACTCGGTAGAGTGTGCCGTACATGCCATTGTTGTTTAGCATTTCTAAGCCGTATAAAATTCAGTACATTCTTATTGCTCCCCATCTATCGGTACAGTGTACCGTACATATATTTCACATCTTTGGAGATAACTACACGAAGTCTTCAAAAAATAATTACGAGTTGAGCAGGACTGGAGATGGCCCACCTCAAAACCAGAATACTGTCTTTTCTCATGCTCGCATCGAAATAGCTTCTCAACTGACAGTCTCAACCAGAATACATGCCCAGAATACTGTGTAACTTTTATTAGTTTACCTCAGTTTTATTACTTTATATATATATATATATATATATACTATTATGAATTTTTTAAAAACATAAGGCCTATAATTTGAATGATCGTGTTGATAAATATAAGGGTTGCATGTAGATTTAATGAGTTTTCCCCTATTATACCCCTATTTATTCTCTTTCAACTATATGCATTTATTCATTACCACCACATAAAGTATTATCTCTGATCTTCCAAGACAATTAAAATAGGTATATAAGTTATTTTCTTTCAAATCTTTCTCAATTTTATCGCAATCTTAATCCTTATGCAAAGTCAAAATATGCTTTTATATTTTGCACGGAGGTGGCGGTGGCGCAGTACGGGGCTAGGCTACGCATGCAGCAGCTGCCAAAAATTTGTGCATGCACCGTGGGGGGCCGGCCTCGGCAAGTCGCACCATGGGCATGGGCGACAGCCAGTGGGGGCCATTCTTTGGTGGGCTGGGCGACATTGCATGTGGCTCTGCGATCTGGTAGCGTCACGCTGCATTTCTTGCAGCGCCTCTGACCTCATTGCGGCTGACACATGCAATGACGGCCTCTGCTGCAGTCGGCTGCATTTCTTCTATTTGAAGGAGCTGGCCAAGGGGCCAAAGCTGCAAAAAATCTTGCAGCAACGCTAGTTCCGGGAAAAAAAACACGGTAGGGGCCAATACAGTGAAAATTTCTTCGTTTGGCAATTGGCATGATGCGACTATGCGGCAGAGCTCCTGAACCTTCTAAGCAGCCCTAATGGAGGGGATTACAATAATTGCCTCATCCAACCTTTGACCACCGATGATCACTGGGTCTAATGGTTGCATGCATGATGGTGCTGCATTTATAGGCCGCCCACCCTAGACAGAAACCGCAGAAAGGCTGCAACCATCAGCTGAAGCTTTGATTCTTTTTGGACAATGCATGATGGCTAACGCCACTGCCTAATTCAACCGGCTCCCTAATTAACACGCATCCCGTTCCTAATATACACTCACTCATATAACACTTTATTTAAAAATATTTACGTACAGATTTAATGAGCCTTTTCTATTATACCCTATTTATTCTCTTCCAATCGTATGTATTTATTCATTATCACCTTACACAAAGTATTATCTCTCATCTTTCAAGATAATTAAGATGGGTATGTAAGTCATTTTTTTTTCATGTCTTTCTTAATTTCACTGCAACTTTAATTCTGGTGCAAAATCAAAATACGATTTATACTATATTTAAAGATTGTCTCTAATGATTCCTACACACCTAAATACAGCACTAGGGACAACATCTCCAGTAGTTTATATATAAATTTATTCCTCTAACTATTTTATATTATTTTTTTATCACGTTGTTCCCCTCACACTTCATCATTTTTTTTACGTTGGTTTGTGTAATCAGGTTGTCTCTTGCATAAGAGACACTAGTTACATGCCCGTGCGCCGCTACGAAAAACAAAATTGATAACGAAAAATAAAGATTTAAAAATAAAAAAAATTATTTTACAAAATCAAACATCTATCTTTAATGCTTCGTTTCTTGCGAAAGCTGGCTAATTAAAGCAACGCTTTGTTTCTTGCGTAGGGCAATTAAGCAGGGCAATTAAGCGGCAATTAATGACGTGGGAAGAACGGACCACTGCCACCAAGTACTGCTTTAGAATAGTAGAGATCATATTCTCTTTCCTCACCGCCTCTCTCGTTCACGTAGGATTTTGCTGATATGTTATAGTTAAGAGATAGTTAACGTGTTACTATTGGAGATGCCCTTAAAGGTTTTTGTATTTCCACCAAAACGCATCTACAATAGACTGTATTACATTTCTTCATTGTATTTTTTGGACGGTGTGTCATGCTCTAATCTACGTTGATAAATGATATTGAAAATAGCTAAAGTGGAAGAGTATAGAAAAAAAGGAGGTAAAAGTCAAATTAAAATTATAAGATGATACGTATTTAGAACCAAAATTTGAAAGCTGCGATGTATTCGAAACCAATGCAGTACCGCGGCTCTTGCTTTTCCTGCCGGGCAGAGTCAGTACTAATGATCTGCTCTTGTTGTGTAAATATCGCGGAGCACGAATAATTTGCTTTCTTTTTTCTTTCTCTTTCGGATGCAGCGCAGTGCAGGGCGCCAACATCATGTGGTTTCAATATTGGGGCGAGCGAAATCTGTCATATGTCGGGCCGACACGCCAGCTTGGACGCTGCGCCTCCGGCGAATGGACGGAGGTGAGTCCGCGGCCACGATTCGGTTCGGGTCGGTTGCCGCTGCCGTTGCATCGGCCGGTTTGGCGTTGTTGGTGTGGCGGCGACAGGCATGGTGCCGTGTAAGCGTACGTTTTGTCACTTGCCGATGGAAGCGTGGTGCTTGTCTGTCGTGGCAGTTGGTGCCTGCCATGGTGTTTTGCAAGTTGCGATCCGATCCTGCCGCATTTGGCGTGGTACTGGTTCGGGTTCCCCTCTTCCTCCTCCGGCGTTGGTGGTAGAGGTTTGGTTTTGGGTGGTTTTGAGTGCGGCTTGTGGCCCGGGCGGTTTTGCGTACGCGTCAGGAGATGGCCTGTTCGTTTTGCGTCAGAAGTGGTGGCCGGCCCTGTGGGTCGAGCCGGCAGGGGCCGAGAAATCGCAAGAGCGCGGCGGATGTCCTCATTTGCCGTGCCGGCGCACATGCCCGCCCGCCTTGCTTTCATCTGCCGTGCAGACAAGCACCACTCTTCAATTTTGGTCAGTAAAAGTGAAGCGAGTGAAATTCAAATTTCCTACTTTGCTCTTCAATTTGACGGTTCCCATCAGCGCTTGACCAGGAATTGGACAGGCCGGCACGGACCTTCCAACGGCCCGGTCCAGTAATAACGAAGCACAGCGGGCCACGCCCATGTCATCAACTGTCGCTTTTGAGTCAAACCACACCGAAACAGGGCCCGTCGTATCGGCTGCCTCCGTACTCGAGGCCGAAAATGCCCGCGCGGACAACCATATACCGCCCAGACACCGGTATGGGCCTTCACGGCCGCCGGGCGGGTGGTGATCGCTGCTGGCTCGGGCTGGCCGGCAGACCGTCCAAAAAGAGTCGCATCCTCGCCAAGTCGGACACGGCTCGTCAGGCCCCGTGTGTTTGTGTTTTTTCATCATCCTAAAGTAAAAAAATAAAATAAAAAAAATATTTAACTTTTTACCTAGGTTTTTTAAAAGCAAAAAACAGTAAATACTACACGGCTGTGGATGGAAGAATACTGGGATGGGACTACTAGTGGATTTCACCGGGGGTAATACAGGAAGCTTTGCGTGCATCGCTGATTTGAAGGTCGTGTTGCAAGCACGCGATTGTTCAAACCTTGAAACATCACCCCGAGGGCACTTGTAACAGCAAATCACACCACAGATTAATAGCAAGCTAAAAATTAGCTTATATAAAAATTATCTCTAAAAGTTACTTCATCTTTTCATTTTTATAAGACTTGTTTTTTGAATGGTCTTATTTATAAATATAAGATTTGCATATAGATTTAATGAACCCTTTCCTTCTATTCCCCTATTTTCTCTCTGTCAGGAGCCGCCCAGATCGTCCTCGAGTTGTTGGGTGAACAGTTGTTCCCATCGGATTTGGATCCTAGCAACCAATCACCGGAGGTGATCCTGATGCTAATACCCAAGCCCAACAGAGACAACCCTACGAACATCCAAACGACTCGACAACAACCCCGGTATTCCCCCGGTATGCGACCCGAAACGCGCCGGGATCACCGTGACACCGAAACCAATACGATATCAATTCAATTTGCATAAAGGGGGCAACGAACCCGAAACCTTCCAAACCACACGCAAGCGGAACACAAACGGCACAAAGACAAACTCGACAACCACCAAACCAAGAACAAAAACAACGCCAAGACTCTAAACTAGGCAAGAACGGAAAAAAGGACCAAGACTCCGAAAAACGGAAAATTTCGGCATGACCCACCTAGAACCTATGGACATCCACTCAGCAGACAAGAAAACACAGTTGCAGTATATATATATTCAAAAGTAAAGCAACAACCACAACAGCTATACAATCACAAGTCGAGACAACCACCCACAGGACGACGACATAGATTTGAACAACGATTAGACATAAAGTAGAAGACTAACTACACAACAAAAGTGAACCAAATCGCAACACAAGCAAAATACGACTACTCCGGAAGTGTCCTGCCACTGAACACTTCCGGGCGTGTGCGATATTGCGCTAAGCCTCTACTCGGTGCCCTTGGCCACCGAGAGGCAAGCGATATGGCAGAACTCACACCCGCCATCCTGGTCCTCACACGAAAACCACAAAGCGAAGCATGAGTACAAAAGGTACTGCAAGTCTTACCGGGTCCATATATGACCGACTCCAAAGGATTATGCATTTAGTTGTAGCAAGGAGAAAGCTTAAGGTAAAAGTGCGGAAAAGCATTAACATTTGTAGTATAAATGCGACAATCGAACCAATTACAAGTTTATAGCAGTTATAGACCGCACTTACTTCTAATGTGAAGTTGAAAGTACTACAATTAAAGTAGAGCAATACATAACCAATTTAAAGCTCAAGCCCAACTACGAACCACAAGTTCAAGTTGTTTACTACGTATTTGTCGCGATGAAAGAGCTTGCTCATATCCGAGAGCGCGGCAATTCGAATCGCTTAATTAACCCTGCAGGGAAGCATTGATCGCACGACACTTACCACAAGGGCCTAGTGTCAACCCCCTCCCAATCATACCCAATCGCTGAAGCGTCCTCCTGTGGCCCGAAAACCTAGCACCCCCTCGAGCAGCCCCAAGCCCGGCTTGGCGCTCGAGAGTCGACCTAAGCCTCGCCCTCAACCACGTCCAACCACGAGGAAGTTACGGTCCATCGATTCCGTATGAGAGAAAGAGCGGCTGCAGTGCCATAATCGGGCATGCGACCAACCGGGGTGTGCTCAATCAAAGGGCAACCATCGAATCGGTCCTTAATCGACTCAGACGGGAACTACCACATCGGGTCTCCTTACCCAATGTCCCAACCTTCCCGCCCGGTCTCCAATTCATCTTTTTCTTTCCAACCCTTTCCCAATTCCAAGTCCAACATAATGTAGTACGTGTGAAATGACACAACCACAAGTGACAGAACCCTCCGTCACTTGGCCCAAACCCGACATCTAAGCATGCTAAGCGTGGACTCATTATATTACCCATATTAGCTCCAACGGAAATATTCACAAATCCAAGGGATGAATGTGCAGCAAATAGGATCTAACCCTAACCCCATTCAATTCCTAATGTAGACTTATGTCACCAATTAAGCAGGTTATTCACAAAATTACAATTAATACGGGTTCAAGATGCATAGGTGCTTGCCTGATGCTTCTGCCGGAGTCTCAGTGACAACCTGCTCACCGTGATCACCCTCGATCGCGGCCACGTCACCCTCCGCGTGATCGTTCTCTACACGACACATATGTATGAAATGAGATGCATGCTATGCCGATGACATGTAATGAGAATGGAAAAACAACACGCAAGCACTCAACAACCAACAGGGAATTACAATATGAAAGTCCACCAACAGTTAAACAATAAACCTTGAAACGCCCAACATTTCCAGAACGACAACTATAAGTCATTCGCCCATTTGATATCTCACGTACAATCCATCACAAATAAGCGAGAACCCACAAAACCCTAACCTAGATTACCGCCATGCACCACATGACCTAAATAAGGATTCTAGCATTTCACATTGTGGCTTAGCCTTGACCCAATATCCGCTAAACACCTTCGTTCACTAATTAAGCTCAATCGCTAATTCGAACCTTGTCGGCATTTGATCGAGCACCGAGTAGGCGCATTCCAACAACTACACCATAGCCATTGCATGAGCACACCCAACCACAAAGTCTCCCCCATGGGCATTTCCACAAACACCTAGCCTACAACCCACCCAAATCCCCAAATCCCAAAACCCTAGCCATGACTAGAGAGAGAGAGAGGGAAGGGAGGGGAGAGGAAGGGGAGGGGGTGGCTGCCGTACCACGGGGAGGAGGGGTGTCAGGAGCCGCCCAGATCGTCCTCGAGTTGTTGGATGAACAGTTGTTCCCATCGGATTTGGATCCTAGCAACCAATCACCGGAGGTGATCCTGATGCTAATACCCAAGCCCAACAGAGACAACCCTACGAACATCCAAACGACTCGACAACAACCCCGGTATTCCCCCGGTATGCGACCGAACGCGCCGGGATCCCGCATACCGGAAACCAATACGATATCAATTCAATTTGCATAAAGGGGGCAACGAACCCGAAACCTTCCAAACCACACGCAAGTGGAAACACACGGCACAAGACGAACCCGACAATCACCGAACCAAGATTGAAACAACTCCAAAACTCTAAACTAGGCAAGAACGGGGAAAAAGACCAAGACTCCAAAAAAAACGGAAAATTTCGGCATGACCCACCTAGAACCTATGGACATCCACTCAGCAGACAAGGAAAACACAGCAGTTGATATATAGATATGCAAAAGTAATGCAACAACCACGGCAATAACACAATCACAAGCAGAGAGAATCCACGGGACAACGACATAGACTAGAACAACGACGAGGCATAAAGTAGAAGACTAACTATACAACAAAAGTGAATCAAATCGCAACACCAAGCAAAATAAGACTACTCCGGAAGTGTCACCGCCCTTTGAACACTTCCGAGCGTGTGCGATATCGCGCTAAGCCTCTACTCGGTGCCCTTGGCCACCGAGAGGCGATATGGGCAGAACTCACACCCGCCATCCCGATCCTCACCAAAACCACAAAGCGAAGCATGAGTACAAAAGGTACTGCAAGTCTTACCCGGGTCCATATATGACCGACTCAGAAGGATTATGCATTTAGTTGTAGCAAGGAGAAAGCTTAAGGTAAAAGTGCGAACGCATTAACATTTGTAGTATAATTGCGACAATCGAACCAATTACAAGTTAAAAGCGATTATAGACCGCACTTACTTCTAGTGTGAGATTGAAATTTACGACAATTAATGTAGAGCAATACATAACCATTTTAAAGCTCAAGCCCAACTACGAACCACAAGTTCAAGTTATTTACTACGCAGAAGAAGTTCGGATTAAGCTTGCTCATATCCGAGAGCGGCAATTCGAATCGCTTAATTAACCTGCGAGGAAGCATTGATCGCATCGACACTTACCACAAGGGCCTAGTGTCAACCCCTCCCAATCATACCCAATCGGCTGAGCGTCCTCCTGTGGCCGAAAACCTAGCACCCCTCGAGCAGCCCCAAGCCCGGCTTGGCGCTCGAGAGTCGGCCTAAGCCTCGCCCTCAACCACGTCCAACCACAGGAAGTTACGGTCCATCGATTCCGTATGAGAGAAAGAAGTGGCTTACCGTACCATAATCGGGCATGCGACCAACGGGGTGTGCTCAATCCTATTCCACTTACGGATCGGTCCTTAATTGACACAGACGGGGCTACACATTTGAGTCTCCATACCCAAATGAACTAACTCCCGCCCGGTCCACAATTTATTTCTTTCCAAAACCTTTTCCAATTCCAAACCAACATAATGTAGCGTGTGTGTAATAATAACAACCGCAAGTGACAACCCTCCGTCACTTGGCCCGAACTAACATCTAAGCATGCTAAGCGTAGACTCATTATATTACCCATATTAGCTCCAAGGAAGTGTTGAAAAATTTTCAATGGGTGTATGTGCAGCAAATGGGATCTAGTCCTATCCCACAATTAACTCCTAATGCAAAACGTAACTCACAATTTAGCAGTTTATTCTCAAAAATAGAATCATATAAGGGTTCAAGATGCTTAGGTGCTTGCCTGCAGCTTCTGCCGGATCCTCAACGGCAACTTGCCCACCGATGTCCCCCTCGACCACGGCCACGTCACCCTCCGCGTGATCGTTCTCTACACGATAACAATGCATATGGAATGAGATGCATGCAATGCATATGGGATGGAATAACAAATGAAGACTCTCCCAAAAAATGCAAGCATTCAACAAACCAAAATGAGAACACAATGTTAACACTCCACATTAATAGCCAAGCACTACTTTGAAATGCTCATTTTTATTCCAACCAAACCCTAACCTTTGTAACAACTCTAAACTTCAAGATAGCAACTTCCAAGAGCATAACTATTGCTCCATGAATCCAATTCAAGCAAGCAAGTACATTTCACAATATACATGAAGTCCCCTACAACTTTATAGGCAAAATTAAATCCTAATTCAACACCTAAAAGATCCTATAATTTCAGTTCAAGTTGTAGGCATCAACTTTCAGAATTTCAGGACAGCATGTAATTTAAATGAGCATATCTTTCAATCCACTCAACCAAAATGAACGATTCCAGTTTATAATTGAACATAAGAACAATACCTACGCATACATATACCCCCAATTGACTACACATTGCTTTATCTTGCCCAAAAATAGCTAATAACAGTACTCTGCGCAATTGCGACAATTCTGGACAGATTGTGATACAAATGACTATAACTTTCTAACCACTTAACCAAATTAAGCAAACTCAGATTCTAAACGACCGTAAGACATAGACCTACGGCATAGATTTGGACAAACATCAAGCAACTGCATGAGGTGCTCCCAGTTCGGCCAGGAACAGAGAACAGATTTCAGCTCCCAGAAATTCAGAGTTTCAGAACAGCATGACATTCACTTGGGCATAACTTTTTAATCCCTCATCCAAAGTGAGATATCCCAGTTTCTAAATGAGCATTAGAACCCTACCTACACATCCATCTACCCCCATTTGGACACCCATTAGTTTAACCCACCCAAAACTGGAGAAATCAGCAGCTCTGCCGAAATGCTGCATCTTCTGGACAGTCAGCACTAAAATCATCATAACTTTCAGATGGCTTAACGAAATCGATCGATTCCAGTTGGAAATGAAAGATAACTTGATTATCTACAACTAATTCTTCAGCCGGCTAGTAAGATGAAGCTTCTAACTTGCTCAAAAACACGAAAAACAGAAGGTCTGAAATCTGCTCGAAAATTTCAGAACAGCCCCAAACCCTAGATGCAATGTTTCCCTCCAAACTTTTCCCAAATCCAACCCTAGGACGCCCAAAACAGCAGGGGGAGACCTTCTAGGGCTAGACCTAGCCATGGGGAGAGCTTACCTTGGCCTCCCTCAAGGAGGATCCATGGGGGAAGAAGAGGGGAAGGAGCTTGGCTTGAGGAGGAGGGAGGGCGCCACCAAGGGGAGCTGCAAACTGGAGCTTGGAGGTGTTGGAGGGGACCTCAAGGTGCAGCAATGGAGGGAGGTCTTCTCCCACAAGGGGAGCTTGGCCAGGGAAACTAGGGTTTTGTAATATCCCGAGTATTTCTATACTCAAGCCACTGTACATTTGGACTCAAAAGCTGTTCAATAATACACTGTGCTTGTGTGTTTCCGTATCATGAGTGAACATACTTGCTTGGGATCAGAAAGAACCCTTCAACTTAAGTAATTTCGCTCATGAGTAAATTTGAATTAGGTTGGGCAAGTGCCTGTGACCCTATTAACTTCCAAAATACTTTGGGACAATTAGTAATCAACCCTGGAAGCTTTAGCCGTCAAGGCCCAAGTTCAAAAGTTCTGGGATGTCCGGAGTATCCGGATCCACACTCGGAGTATCCGGATTGGGCTGGCCGAGCGCTCCAACCCGGAGTGTCCGGACCAATGTCCGGACTGTCCGGGTTAGTGTTACCGAAGACCCCAACCCGGAGTCTCCGGGTTGAGTCCGGAGAGTCCGGTATTGGCGTGGGGTTTTGTATAAAAGTCCCATTTCGTGGTTCCCCATTCACCCCACCTCACTTGGTCATTCTCCCACCTCTCCCGTGCGTCTCCATCACATCCTAGCTCTACTCCGGCGATCCCCACCGGCCGGTGACCTCCGTGGCTCCTCCCCGGCGTCCTCTAGCTCGTCCTCACGCCGGCATCCTCCTTTCCTCCACCCGACATTGCTCCTCCTCCATCTTCCTTGGAGGTAAGCTTTTCTCTTAGGGTTTGGTTCGCGGGATTCTTGGGTTCTAGGGTCATCAATGGTGGGAGTTAGAGCTTAGGTTTAGACTTGAAGTTTGGAGTTGGATCTTAAGCTTTAGGGTTTTGGGTGTAGCGGTTCTAGGGATTGATTTGGGGCTTGGATTGAGGAATGTGAGTACTAGCAGGGTAGATCGGGTAGTGGTAATGCCGATCCAAGGGTTGATTAGGGTTGGTTAGAGGTTCTTTGGATTAGTGTCTTTTCTCGTGGAATAAGCTAGTTAGGAGCTTCTCCGGCTTAGCCACTTGTAGGAAAGTCGTAGATCGAGGTCTCGTGGTGCCGTAGAGCTTGGTGGTACCTCGATCCCTCGTGTTAGATAGGTGAGTTGCGCCTGGGCCGGAGTGTCCGGACCCCAGTCCGGAGTGTCCGCCCCAGTCCGGAGTATCCGGCATGTGTGGCCGGAGTGTCCGGGTTAGCCGGACTGTCCGGATGAAATATCCGGAATGTCCGGGTTCCTCTGGTCTGTTCGGTTGTGGGTTTTGCAAATTAGGGTGTTTTTGTAGTTCCTTTCGCATGGCGTGCGTTTCGTTGTGCATTTAAATCTCTCTTTTGCTAAGTTGTATTTGTTTCTGTCGTTTTTGTTGCTTTGACCGATTAGAGGCTAGCGAGTCGGGCTTCGCCTCGAACAACCCGAGCATCATCCCGGACATCACCGAAGTGCAACAACAAGGCAAGCACCTCCTTTGACCATCTTGAAACCTATATTTCACGATGTTTACTTTGATTTCTCAAACTATATGCATGTTTATATTCAGTAAAGTGCTAGTTTGTGGGAATGGTAGATATACCCTGATTTGGTGGTTTTTCCTCAATTAAATTCCCAGAGTTCATTGATAGCCTTAGTAGGGTTGGACAATTAATAAAATGTCACATGGGTATAAGCGACTTAGTAAATGCATATGCTTAGACACTGCAATAGAGAGGAGCAAAGTCAGTCATTTACCAATTGCTCAAAACTTATGATAATTGTAACTGGTTTTGGAAATATTTTGGAAATGTGACTTGTAAAGGTAATTTGATAAAAATGTGCAGTGTCTAGTTGGTAATTAGACTTGGCGGGAGGTATAATATGTGCTAGTTAAACATGGTGGCGATTGGTTGGCGAGTTAAGTGGAGTTCCCCGCTTGAGTCACTAGGCAAAAATATAAGGACCGAACTTGTGACGGTTTTTGAATGAACACCGTGCAACGCCTGGCCCAGGATGGGGCAGCCTATTCTAGTACTTGAAGTGTGAGGATAGCCATGCCTGTTGGTAGGCGAAGAGTGGACCTTTTCCCTGTGTTGAGCGATCAAGCGCGGTGTGTGTGTCCTCACGACCGCCGTATGCGCCTTCGTGTGTGCGCTTGTACTTTTGCGGCGAGGAATCGCTCGATTCATGTTTGTTGATACAACGGTGTACGCCTTGCTATGGGGTAATGCCGCGGCCAACAATTCGCCGTCGTCACGATGAGTATTCCGTGGTCGCAGAGTGGTGGTTGGCCTCTTATCGCCATAGTAGTGGATTTGTCGTCACCGGTCTTTGGGGTGTGGCTATAACCTCAACGATGGGAAAGAATAGATCATTCTTGTATATCGGATACCTCGTGTATCGCGTGTACCCTGGATGACAGGATGCAAGTCCGAGTTGTGTTTGGGTAAAGTGCAAACTCTGCAGAGTATCAAATAATTCTAATCGATTAGCCGTGCTCACGGTTATGAGCAATCTTCTCTAATCATATCAAGTATAGAGATTTGGTTTGGTTTTGAAAATGAAAATCTATTTGAGTCGGTATAAAGTATGTGGTGGAATGGTACTTGATGGAATTGTGGATATGTGTATATGATTCTCGATGGGATTATGTATGGATGTCGATTCGTACCCTTAGCGACCATGGATGGTGGCATTGTGGAGCTCGATTGTTACTTATATTGTAAATATGTTTTATTCAAAGCTATTTGTCTTTCAAATTATGTATTACATTTCGATGAATCTGTTTCAAATCCTCGCTTTCATAATAGACTTAGTGTAGTAGCCATTTCAATTGTATCAGCCTGCATATTAATTATAATTGCATACACTAAAGTCTTGCGAGTACATACGATGTACTCACCGTTCTTTGCTAACCCTTTTTCCACAGAGGAAGGTAATGATGATGTCCCGGATGATGGCGAGCCCCTTTTCTCGCGAGTGTTGCGGCCGTAGTCCCTCCCTCCAACAAGAGCCGTGGGGTGGTCGGGCCGGTTGTCTTTGGTTGTCTTTCTTTTGTTTCCATTGCCGCTTTACTTCTTTTGGTTTTACGTAATGCTCTTGTTTAAGATTTACACCCGATTATGTAAATTATCTTAGTTTATCTTTTAGTGCATTGATACTCGGGTTGTGGGTACGCTGATCTTTGGGCTCTTGATCCAGGGATCGATGATCGATGCGTCTGAGCACCGGTCCGGTTAAGGGTTCGATCCCGTCGATCGAATTTTTAGATTCAGATTTTGATGTCGAGGCTTCCTGTTGCTATACGGTGCTATACGCTCTGATAGATGGCGTCTGATGCAGTATAGGAAGAGGGTGCTCACGTGTTTGCACGGTTGGGGAGTGGGGAAAAGAAATGGGGTGGTCGTTGCTTTGTGGCATGTCTTTGTTTGTGACCACAAGCCATCACACATGTGAAGCAAGGGTCAACATTTGGCTCGATCCCCAAACTTTCAGCACATGGGTTCAATCTTTGAGCCATGATCCAAATTAGTGCTTGATGTTGGATCCTGATTCAAACACAACCAAGTTGTAGAGGAAAGTCTCTAGTTTTCATTTTACTAACATTCATGACCTATATCCTTGTAGAACTCAAGTTAAAAGGCTCCAACTTTAATGAAACCCATATTTGCACACCAAAATTTCTAGCTCTTAATTTTTGCTAAGTTTGGGATACTCTTAAGTGGAAAATTTGGAATAGACTCTGGCGTTAGCAATTGTTCTCCAATGTGGCTAAAATTGGTTGGTGCTAATGCTAGCCACACGAGCTAAATTTAAATTTGGGGCCTTTACAAATCCTCCCCCCATAAAAGAATCTCGTCCCGAGATTCTAAAATGAGTGCATAGGGGAGATGGTATTTATATAGACAATGCAGTCACATACAATTGACATGATTTTAAATGTGGAGGGATTTGGTTAGTAGCACTTACATGGTTTGGAAGAATTCGGGATACTCGGTTTCCAAACGATCTTCCCGCTCCCATGTGGCTTCATCTTCAGTGTGATTGCTCCACTGAACCTTATAGAACTTGAGAGTCTTCCTTCGAGTCTTGCGTTCGGCCTCATCCAAAACTCGAATAGGATGCTCTTGGTAAGATAAATCAGGTTCAGGCTGAACTTCGAAGTCCTCCACCTCCAGAGATTCAAACGGAGTACGGAGGCACTTCTTCAATTGTGATATATGGAAAACGTCGTGGACCATCGCTAGAGAGGGAGGAAGCTCCAACTGATATGCCACTTGACCACGTCTCCCAAGGATCCGGAACGGTCCTATGTAGCGAGGTGCCAATTTCCCTTTAATTCCAAAGCGACGGGTGCCACGGAGAGGAGAAACCTTCAGATAGACGAAGTCGCCAATGTCGAAGGAGAGGGGTCTCCTACGGCGATCAGCGTAACTCTTACGCGCGACCGCGCTATCCTCGATTTTCCTGGATAGTCCTGACCTTTTCTTCCGCCTCCACAACCAAATCGGGTCCAAACAAAGCACGCTCTCCACTCTCGGACCAATTCGTAGGGACCCGACAATACGCCCATAGAGCGCTTCAAATGGAGACATCTGGATGCTCGCTTGGTAGCTATTATTGTAGGCAAACTCAACATATGGAAGGCACTCTTCCCATTTCTTCCATGAAGATAGAGTCCATCAGATACATAATATACGCCTGTGCGTTAAATCGGACCGAACGACATCACGGTATACTCGTAGAGTGCGTGTCACGGTAAGCGATCTTGGGATGTCTTCTTGGATCTTAATCGATGATATCCGAGCCGCAGATCAATTTTTGAGAACACCCGTCGCCCGATCGGTGATCAAGCGAATATCAATCCGGCAACGGGTACTTGTTCTTGACGGTGGCGCATTCAGAGGACGGTAGTCAACGCAGAGGCGCAAGGAACCGCCCTTTTGGCCACAAACAAAGCCGAGCAGCCCCAAGGCGAGGAGCTCGGTCGGATGAACCCCTTGTCCATCAATCCTTTCACTGGGTCTTCAGCTCGGCCAATTCATTTGGCGGCATCCGATGCGGCCGCTTGACACCGGAGCGATCCTGGGTGGAGCTCAACGACGAACTCAATGTCCCGATCAGGTGGCATTCCCGGTAATTGGGAACACATCGGGGCTTCGGACACCACGAATCGAGCCCGGCTCTTCAACTTCGTCCCATTTAGTGAACACAAGGTGGCCTTGTTCTCGTTAAGAAGTAGAGTGAGTCGGCCGCCCTTCTGATTCGGAGTGACATGGTACGACTACAAAGAATCCAAAAGCGACCTGTTGTCGTGTCGACAAACTCATCCCCAGGATGACATCTATTCCCGAAGGTCTAGAAGCGACAAGCGGCGGTGAACGGAATCCCCCGAATGCGAACTCATCGCTTTGAACCATCCGCCTAACCGTGATCTTCGACCCGGTGCCTCAATCGTAAAAGAGGTGACAACTCATCGACCCTCATCGTGACGCTCGCCAAACCCCGTGCGAATAAAGGAATGGGAGGCCCCGAATCAAATAACACACTAACTTGATCTAGTCAGATCGCAAAGACTCGCTACCGGAGCCCTACAAGCCCATCCCACACAAAAGCATAAAGTATGATGCACAATGACATGGTAAACATATGCATGCATGATATGGCATGAATCTCACATGCATGGCATGAAATGCACGATTCCAACGTGATCGTTTCTCCCACACTCACCATTCAACCTATACAACCCTAATTATAGACATAGGGCGGGTAATATAGCGTTAATTGCTACTAAGAGGTTAAGTAAACCACAAACAATCACCTAAATGGTTGTCAAGTTTACGGTTCGTCTTTATGCACCTTGCTCTGATACCAACTTGTCAGGAGCCGCCCAGATCGTCCTCGAGTTGTTGGATGAACAGTTGTTCCCATCTGATTTGGATCCTAGCAACCAATCACCGGAGGTGATCCTGATGCTAATACCCAAGCCCAACAGAGACAACCCTACGAACATCCAAACGACTCGACAACAACCCCGGTATTCCCCCGGTATGCGACCCGAAACGCGCCCAGGATCCCCGCATACCGGAAACTAATACGATATCAATTCAATTTGCATAAAGGGGGCAACGAACCCGAAACCTTCCAAACCACACGCAAGTGGAAACACACGGCACAAGACGAACCCGACAACCACCGAACCAAGATTGAAACAACTCCAAAACTCTAAACTAGGCAAGAACGGGGAAAAAGACCAAGACTCAAAAAAAACGGAAAATTTCGGCATGACCCACCTAGAACCTATGGACATCCACTCAGCAGACAAGGAAAACACAGCAGTTGATATATAGATATGCAAAAGTAATGCAACAACCACGGCAACAACACAATCACAAGCAGAGAGAATCCACGGGACAACGACATAGACTAGAACAACGACGAGGCATAAAGTAGAAGACTAACTATACAACAAAAGTGAATCAAATCGCAACACCAAGCAAAATAAGACTACTCCGGAAGTGTCACCTTGCCCGAACACTTCCGGCGTGTGCGATATCGCGCTAAGCCTCTACTCGGTGCCCCGCTTGGAGTCAGAAGCGGTATGGGCAGAACTCACACCCGCCATCCCGATCCTCACCGAAAACCACAAAGCGAAGCATGAGTACAAAAGGTACTCAAGTCTTACCCGGGTCCATATATGACCGACTCAGAAGGATTATGCATTTAGTTGTAGCAAGGAGAAAGCTTAAGGTAAAAGTGCGAAACATTAACATTTGTAGTATAATTGCGACAATCAGACCAATTACAAGTTAAAAGCGATTATAGACCGCACTTACTTCTAGTGTGAGATTGAACTTAACGACAATTAATGTAGAGCAATACATAACCATTTTAAAGTTCAAGCCCAACGGCGAACCACAAGTTCCAGTTATTTACTCCGCAGAAGAAGTTCGGATTAAGCTTGCTCATATCAGAGCGCGGCAATTCGAATCGCTTAATTAACCTGCAGGAAGCATTGATCGCACGACACTTACCACAAGGGCCTAGTGTCAACCCCTCCCAATCATACCCAATCGAGCGTCCTCCGTGGCCCGAAAACCTAGCACCCCCTCGGCGCAGCCCCAAGCCCGGCTTGGCGCTCGAGAGTCGGCCTAAGCCTGCGCCTCAACCACGTCCAACCACGAGGAGATTCACGGTCCATCGATTCCGTATGAGAGAAAGAGTGGCTTACCGTACCATAATCGGGCATGCGACCAACCGGGGTGTGCTCAATCCTATTCCACTTACGGATCGGTCCTTAATTGACACAGACGGGGCTACACATTTGAGTCTCCATACCCAAATGAACTAACTCCCCGCCCGGTCCACAATTTATTTCTTTCCAAAACCTTTTCCAATTCCAAACCAACATAATGTAGCGTGTGTGTAATAATAACAACCGCAAGTGACAGAACCCTCCGTCACTTGGCCCGAACCCAACATCTAAGCATGCTAAGCGTAGACTCATTATATTACCCATATTAGCTCCAAGGAAGTGTTGAAAAATTTTCAATGGGTGTATGTGCAGCAAATGGGATCTAGTCCTATCCCACAATTAACTCCTAATGCAAAACGTAACTCACAATTTAGCAGTTTATTCTCAAAAATAGAATCATATAAGGGTTCAAGATGCTTAGGTGCTTGCCTGCAGCTTCTGCCGGATCCTCAACGGCAACTTGCCCACCGATGTCCCCCTCGACCACGGCCACGTCACCCTCCGCGTGATCGTTCTCTACACGATAACAATGCATATGGAATGAGATGCATGCAATGCATATGGGATGGAATAACAAATGAAGACTCTCCCAAAAAATGCAAGCATTCAACAAACCAAAATGAGAACACAATGTTAACACTCCACATTAATAGCCAAGCACTACTTTGAAATGCTCATTTTTATTCCAACCAAACCCTAACCTTTGTAGCAACTCTAAACTTCAAGATAGCAACTTCCAAGAGCATAACTATTGCTCCATGAATCCAATTCAAGCAAGCAAGTACATTTCACAATATACATGAAGTCCCCTACAACTTTATAGGCAAAATTAAATCCTAATTCAACACCTAAAAGATCCTATAATTTCAGTTCAAGTTGTAGGCATCAACTTTCAGAATTTCAGGACAGCATGTAATTTAAATGAGCATATCTTTCAATCCACTCAACCAAAATGAACGATTCCAGTTTATAATTGAACATAAGAACAATACCTACGCATACATATACCCCCAATTGACTACACATTGCTTTATCTTGCCCAAAAATAGCTAATAACAGTACTCTGCGCAATTGCGACAATTCTGGACAGATTGTGATACAAATGACTATAACTTTCTAACCACTTAACCAAATTAAGCAAACTCAGATTCTAAATGACCGTAAGACATAGACCTACGGCATAGATTTGGACAAACATCAAGCAACTGCATGAGGTGCTCCCAGTTCGGCCCGGAACAGAGAACAGATTTCAGCTCCCAGAAATTCAGAGTTTCAGAACAGCATGACATTCACTTGGGCATAACTTTTTAATCCCTCATCCAAAGTGAGATATCCCAGTTTATAAATGTGCATTAGAACCCTACCTACACATCCATCTACCCCCATTTGGACACCCATTAGTTTAACCCACCCAAAACTGGAGAAATCAGCAGCTCTGCCGAAATGCTGCATCTTCTGGACAGTCAGCACTAAAATCATCATAACTTTCAGATGGCTTAACGAAATCGATCGATTCCAGTTGGAAATGAAATATAACTTGATTATCTACAACTAATTCTTCAGCCGGCTAGTAAGATGAAGCTTCTAACTTGCTCAAAAACACGAAAAACAGAAGGTCTGAAATCTGCTCGAAAATTTCAGAACAGCCCCAAACCCTAGATGCAATGTTTCCCTCCAAACTTTTCCCAAATCCAACCCTAGGACGCCCAAAACAGCAGGGGAGACCTTCTAGGGCTAGACCTAGCCATGGGGAGAGCTTACCTTGGCCTCCCTCAAGGAGGATCCATGGGGGAAGAAGAGGGGAAGGAGCTTGGCTTGAGGAGGAGGGAGGGCGCCACCAAGGGGAGCTGCAAACTGGAGCTTGGAGGTGTTGGAGGGGACCTCAAGGTGCAGCAATGGAGGGAGGTCTTCTCCCACAAGGGGAGCTTGGCCAGGGAAACTAGGGTTTGCACGGTTGGGGAGTGGGGAAAAGAAATGGGGTGGTTGTTGCTTTGTGGCATGTCTGTTTTGTGACCACAAGCCATCACACATGTGAAGCAAGGGTCAACATTTGGCTCAGTCCCCAAACTTTCAAAGACATGGGTTCAATCTTTGAGCCATGATCCAAATTAGTGCTTGATGTTGGATCCTGATTCAAACACAACCAAGTTGTAGAGGAAAGTCTCTAGTTTTCATTTTACTAACATTCATGACCTATATCCTTGTAGAACTCAAGTTAAAAGGCTCCAACTTTAATGAAACCCATATTTGCACACCAAAATTTCTAGCTCTTAATTTTTGCTAAGTTTGGGATACTCTTAAGTGGAAAATTTGGAATAGACTCTGGCGTTAGCAATTGTTCTCCAATGTGGCTAAAATTGGTTGGTGCTAATGCTAGCCACACGAGCCAAATTTAAATTTGGGGCCTTTACAAGGGGGGGGGTCGCCGGCCGGAGTAGAGGGAGGCGACAGCCGAGGGAGGCGGCGGCGGCTGGTGGGAGGAAGGGGACGGCCGGGTGGGGGAGGAACCGGCGGCGCGGGCAGGGCCGGCCGGCCGAGCAGGGGGGGGCATCGGCGGCGTGTGGGGTGGGGAGCCACCGAGAGAGGGGGGGGAGAGGCGAGGGAGTGGGGGGGTGAGGGCGTCGGGTGGGAGCCGGGTGGGGCGTCGGGTGGGGAATGGGGAGGGGAGAGAGATGAGTGGGGAGGGAGAGAGGAAAAGGAGTGGAAAAAAAAATAATGACCCAGGATATTTACCAAAATGCCCTCATGCTCTCACATAAGAGAAAATATCAGGACCATGACAAATCCTCCCCCCCTTAGGGGAATCTCGCCCCGAGATTCAAAACAAGCACATCGATAGAAAAGGATGTACACCGACGACAACCGCGAAGGGATAGGGTTGGAGCACTTACATGGCTTGGAAGAACTCGGGGTATTCGCCTTGCAAACGGTCTTCCCGTTCCCAAGTGGCCTCATCTTCGGTGTGGTTGCTCCACTGAACCTTATAGAACTTGAGAGTCTTCCTTCGAGTCTTGCGTTCGGCCTCCTCCAAAACTCGAATAGGATGCTCTTGATAGGATAGATCCGGTTCAGGCGCAACTCCGAGGTCATCCACTTCAAGTGATTCGAAAGGAGTACGGAGACACTTCTTTAATTGGGAGACGTGAAACACGTCGTGAACCATTCCGAGCGAAGGAGGAAGCTCTAGCTGATATGCTACTTGGCCGCGCTTTCCAAGGATCTTGAACGGCCCTACGTAGCGAGGTGCCAACTTTCCTTTAACTCCGAATCGACGGGTGCCACGGAGAGGAGAAACCTTCAGATAGGCGAAGTCGCCAACGTCGAAGGAGAGGGGTCTCCTACGGCGATCAGCATAACTCTTCTGTCGCGATCGCGCTATCCTCAGATTTTCCTGGATAGTCCTGATCTTTTCTTCCGCCTCCACAACTAACTCAGGCCCAATCAAGGAGCGTTCCCCACTTTCTGACCAGTTCAGCGGCGCTCGACAACTGCGACCATAAAGCGCCTCGGATGGAGACATCTGGATACTGGTTTGGTAACTGTTGTTGTACGCAAACTCGGCGTACGGAAGACACTCTTCCCACTTTTTCCCGTAGGACAAGATACAAGCCCTCAACATGTCTTCAAGGATCTGATTGACCCTCTCGGTCGGCCGTCGATCTGAGGGTGGTATCTTGAATCGTGGAGCAACTTCGTGCCCAAAGCTTCATGTAGGCTCCTCCAGAATTGAGAAGTGAACTGAGAGCCCCTGTCTGAAACTATCCGCTTGGGCACCCCATGCAGACTTACGATCCGGGAGATGTACAAATCCGCATACTTCTTGACGCGATACTTGGTGCAAACGGCCAAGAAGTGCGCAGACTTCGTCAGTCGATCGACGATTACCCAAATCGAGTCATGGCCTGAGGAAGTGGTCGGCAGGCCAGTAATGAAATCCATGGTAACATCCTCCCACTTCCAAACTGGAATAGGAAGAGGCTGAAGAGTACCAACTGGCTTGAGGTGTTCGGCCTTCACCCTCTTGCAGACGTCGCACTCTGACACATAGTGAGCGACTTCGCGCTTCATGCGAGTCCACCAAAACTGCCGTCTCAGGTCTTGATACATCTTGTTGCTGCCCGGGTGAATGGTAAGCAAAGAGTTATGCGCCTCATCGAGAATCCTTCGCTTCAACTCCTGGTCATCAGGGACAACTATGCGGTCGCCGAACCACAAGGTTCCCTGCTCATCCAGGCGAAACTCAGCGGCTTGCCCCAAATCTAATTTACCCCGGATCTGTGCAACTTCTTCATCCTTCGACTGTGCCTCTCGAATCTGATCGAGCAATGTAGACTTCAACTCAATATTGGCTATGAATCCCTGCTCGCCCATCTCCAAACCGAGTCTTTGGAATTCGGCACAAAGAGAGACACTCGGGGACTGGAGAGTAAAGCAG
The DNA here is from genome assembly GCA_036346355.1 of Rhipidocladum racemiflorum. Classification (NCBI taxonomy): domain Eukaryota; kingdom Viridiplantae; phylum Streptophyta; class Magnoliopsida; order Poales; family Poaceae; genus Rhipidocladum; species Rhipidocladum racemiflorum. Next base: position 19,799,906 of record CM070570.1, on the reverse strand, counting down.
TTGCATTGAGCTTTGCGGCTCAATGCGTCAGCTACCACATTCGCCTTCCCCGGGTGGTAATGCACCTCCAGACTGTAGTCTTTGATCAGCTCAAGCCATCTCCGCTGCCTCATATTCAGATCTGCCTGGGTGAAGATGTACTTGAGACTTTTATGATCAGTATAGATATTGCACTTGTTCCCCAGAAGATAGTGGCGCCAGATCTTCAAGGCATGCACCACTGCTGCAAGCTCCAAATCATGGGTGGGGTAGTGCTCCTCATGATGCTTCAACTGTCGAGATGCGTAGGCAACGACTCGGCCTTCTTGCATGAGCACACAAACAGCCCAATGCCTCGACGACGCAATACACCTCAAAAGGAATGTGGATATCCTGCGGAGTGAGGACAAGAGACGTAGTCAGACGTTGCTTGATGTCCGGAAGGCGCTCTCACGATCCGCTAACCATCTGAATTCAACCCCTTCTTGAGCGGCTCGATCATCGGCCGCAATCTTTGAGAAGTCCTGGATGAAACGGCGATAATACCCGGCCGATCCAAGAAAATCATGGATGTCCGTGATCTTGGTCGCTCCCATTTGAGTACATGCTGTACCTTGCTCGTCAATCGCCACGCATCGCTCGTAAAGGGACGTGTCCTAAGAATGACACTTCCCTCGGCCCGTAACTCACATTTGCCGAACTTCGCATACAAGCGATGCTCCCTGAGTCGCCCGAGAACAATGCGAAGGTGTCTGGCGTGCTCTTCTTCACTGGCTGAATATATCAAAATGTCGTCGATGAAGATGACGACAAAGGAATCCAGCTCTTCCATGAATATGGAGTTCATCAGGTACATAAAGTACGCCGGCGCGTTCGTGAGGCCGAACGACATCACGGTATACTCGTAGAGCCCGTGATTGGTGGAGAAAGCGATCTTCGGGATGTCCTCGGCTCGGATCTTGATCGATGGTAGTCGAGCCTCGATCAATCTTGGAAAATACTCGCGCACCAATCAAGCGATCAAACAGGAGGTCGATCCGGGGCAATGGGTACTTGTTCTTGACGGTGACTGCATTCAGGGGACGGTAATCAACGCAAAGGCGCAGAGAACCATCCTTCTTGGTCACAAACAGAGCCGAACAACCCCAAGGCGAGGAGCTCGGTCGGATGAACCCCTTATCCATCAATCCTTTCAGCTGGGTCTTTAACTCAGCCAATTCATTTGGCGGCATCCGGTACGGTCGCTTGGACACCGGAGCGGTCCTGGCCGAGCTCAACGACGAACTCAATGTCCCGATCAGGTGGCATTCCGGTAATTCTGCCGAACACATCTGAAACTCGGACACCACGGAATCGAGTCCAACTCTTCAACTTCGTCCCATTTAGCGAACACAAGGTGGCCTTGTTCTCATTAAGAAGTAGAGTGAGTCGGGCCGCCTTCTGATTTCTCGGAGTGACAGGTACGACTACAAAGAATCCAAAATAGCCTCGTGTCGTGTCACCCAACTCATCCGCAGGATGACATCTATTCCCCTCAAGGTCTAGAAGGCAGAAGTCGACAAAGGAACGGAATCCCTCGACCAACCACCGCTTCTCGAACCATCTGCCTAACCGTGATCTTCGACCCGGTGCCTCAATCGAAAGGAGGTGACACTGCTCATCGACCCTCATCCGATCTTTGCTCTGCAAACCCCGTGCGGATAAAAGAATGGGAGGCCCTGAATCAAACAACACTCTAGCCTCATGCCCTCAACAACAAAGCGTGCCGGCTAGCACGGCGGAGCCTCAGGAACCGCCTCGGCGTCGACGAAGGTGACGCCTCGGCAGCGTAGGCAGCGGCGGTGGTGTCGCGCCGCTGGCCGTGGAAGCGCAAACCGCCGCCCGACGTGGGAATGGGCGATCCGGATGAAGTGGCCCGCCGCGTCATAATTGTAGCACGGACCGGGACCGACCCGCTCTATTGCCGTGGCGGTAGTGGTGGTCGTGGCCGGGTAGCGGCAAGCCGGCTGGGCCGTCGTGACCGACCGAGACGGTCTTTGGGCGACGGCCTCGGCCGATCTGAGACCGCCCAGCCCGCGCAGCCGCCGCCCGAGTACGGTGTCGCCCGCTTCCTCTTCTTCTCCTCTGATGAGCCCGCATCTTGAGCTCAACAAAGGATCGCGCGGCTCACCAGGTCATTGTAGTCGGCCGAAGTCGCAGACGGACGACCTATCTTGCATCTTCGCCGTCGACCCACTCACAAACCGACCACGCTTCTTCCGGGTCGGTGTCGACCTCCTCCGGCGTCGCGCCAGTAGTTGAACTCTTGCGAGTAATCAACCACCGACTTGCCGAGCTGTCGGAGGGTGAGAAATCGCCGCTTCTTCATGTCCATGAGGCCCTTCGGGATGTGGTACGCCCGAAACGCCTCACGGAACTCAGCCCAAGTAAATCGGTGCCCGGCAGTCGCATCACCCGCAAATTGGCCCACCAAGCACCGGCAGGCTCCTCGAGCCGCCGCGCCGCGAAGTGGGCCTTCGAACTCCCCACGATCGATAAGAGCAAACCGCTCTATCGTGCGCGCCGATCGTCGGCCTCCAACGGATCGGTGGCCCGTGAGAAGACCGGTGGCTGCGTGTGCGAAAGTCGAGATAGGCGGTGGCGACCTCGCCCATCACCGCGCCACCATCTTTGGACCCGGCCTGGACCAAAGATCTCCAGGATCCGGTTGGTCGCCTCCTGGTGCTGCTCGGTCCGCGAGAATGTCCAACACATTAGGAGGAGGTGGCGGAACAAAGACTCTCCGCCGCCGCCCGTCACCTCCATCACCCCCAGGTGGAAGCCTCATGGTCCGTGATTCTGTCACCATCAAGACAGACGACACAGGTTAACCCCACACAAAAGCACAAAGTATGATGCACAATGACATGGTAATTATATGCATGCATGACATGACATGAACCTCATATGCATAGTATGGATGCACGATTCCAACGCAATCGTTTTCTCCCGCGCTCACCATTTAACGTAACTCTCCTAAATATATACCTAGGGCGGGTAATCAGTACTAAGCTCTACCTAATGCATCATGCAAGTCCTCATCAATCACCTAAGTGGTCGTCAAGTTTAAGTTCGTCTTTATGCACCTTGCTCTGATACCAACTTGTCAGGAGCCGCCCAGATCGTCCTCGAGTTGTTGGGTGAACAGTTGTTCCCATCGGATTTGGATCCTAGCAACCAATCACCGGAGGTGATCCTGATGCTAATACCCAAGCCCAACAGAGACAACCCTACGAACATCCAAACGACTCGACAACAACCCCGGTATTCCCCCGGTATGCGACCCGAAACGCGCCCAGGATCACCGCATACCGGAAACCAATACGATATCAATTCAATTTGCATAAAGGGGGCAACGAACCCGAAACCTTCCAAACCACACGCAAGCGGAACACAAACGGCACAAAGACAAACTCGACAACCACCAAACCAAGAACAAAAACAACGTCAAGACTCTAAACTAGGCAAGAACGGAAAAAAGGACCAAGACTCCGAAAAACGGAAAATTTCGGCATGACCCACCTAGAACCTATGGACATCCACTCAGCAGACAAGAAAACACAGTTGCAGTATATATATATTCAAAAGTAAAGCAACAACCACAACAGCCATACAATCACAAGTCGAGACAACCACCCACAGGATCTAATGACATAGACTTGAACAACGATTAGACATAAAGTAGAAGACTAACTACACAACAAAAGTGAACCAAATCGCAACACAAGCAAAATACGACTACTCCGAAGTGTCCTCGCCATCGAACACTTCCCGGCGTGTGCGATATTGGCGCTAAGCCTCTACTCGGTGCCCCGCCTGGTCACCGAGAGGCGATGGGCGTAACTCACACCCGCCATCCTGGTCCTCACCGAAACCACAAAGCGAAGCATGAGTACAAAAGGTACTGCAAGTCTTACCCGGTCCATATATGACCGACTCCAAAGGATTATGCATTTAGTTGTAGCAAGGAGAAAGCTTAAGGTAAAAGTGCGGAAAAGCATTAACATTTGTAGTATAAATGCGACAATCGAACCAATTACAAGTTTATAGCGCTTATAGACCGCACTTACTTCTAATGTGAAGTTGAAAGTACTACAATTAAAGTAGAGCAATACATAACCAATTTAAAGCTCAAGCCCAACGGCGAACCACAAGTTCAAGTTGTTTACTACGTATTTGTGCGATGAAAGAGCTTGCTCATATCCGAGAGCGCGGCAATTCGAATCGCTTAATTAACCTGCAGGAAGCATTGATCGCACGACACTTACCACAAGGGCCTAGTGTCAACCCCTCCCAATCATACCCAATCGCAAGCGCCCTCCCTGTGGCCCGAAAACCTAGCACCCTCGAGCAGCGACCCCAAGCGGCTTGGCGCTCGAGAGTCGGCCTAAGCCTCGCCCTCAACCACGCCCAACCACAGGAAGTTACGGTCCATCGATTCCGTATGAGAGAAAGAGCGGCTTACTGCACTACCATAATCGGGCATGCGACCAACCGGTGTGCTCAATCAAAGGGCAACCATCGAATCGGTCCTTAATCGACTCAGACGGAACTACCACATCGGGTCTCCTTACCCAATGTCCCAACCTTCCCGCCTGGGTCTCCAATTTATCTTTTTCTTTCCAACCCTTTCCCAATTCCAAGTCCAACATAATGTAGTACGTGTGAAATGACACAACCACAAGTGACAGAACCCTCCGTCACTTGGCCCAAACCCGACATCTAAGCATGCTAAGCGTGGACTCATTATATTACCCATATTAGCTCCAACGGAAATATTCACAAATCCAAGGGATGAATGTGCAGCAAATAGGATCTAACCCTAACCCCATTCAATTCCTAATGCAGACTTATGTCACCAATTAAGCAGGTTATTCACAAAATTACAATTAATACGGGTTCAAGATGCATAGGTGCTTGCCTGATGCTTCTGCCGGAGTCTCAGTGACAACCTGCTCACCGTGATCACCCTCGATCGCGGCCACGTCACCCTCCGCGTGATCGTTCTCTACACGACACATATGTATGAAATGAGATGCATGCTATGCCGATGACATGTAATGAGAATGGAAAAACAACACGCAAGCACTCAACAACCAACAGGGAATTACAATATGAAAGTCCACCAACAGTTAAACAATAAACCTTGAAACGCCCAACATTTCCAGAACGACAACTATAAGTCATTCGCCCATTTGATATCTCACGTACAATCCATCACAAATAAGCGAGAACCCACAAAACCCTAACCTAGATTACCGCCATGCACCACATGACCTAAATAAGGATTCTAGCATTTCACATTGTGGCTTAGCCTTGACCCAATATCCGCTAAACACCTTCGTTCACTAATTAAGCTCAATCGCTAATTCGAACCTTGTCGGCATTTGATCGAGCACCGAGTAGGCGCATTCCAACAACTACACCATAGCCATTGCATGAGCACACCCAACCACAAAGTCTCCCCCATGGGCATTTCCACAAACACCTAGCCTACAACCCACCCAAATCCCCAAATCCCAAAACCCTAGCCATGACTAGAGAGAGAGAGAGGGAAGGGAGGAGAGGAAGGGGAGGGGGTGGCCGCTGCACTACACGGGAGGAGGGGGTCGCCACGGAGTAGAGGAGGCGGCAGGAGGCGGCGCTGAGTGGGAGGAAGGGGACTGGCCGGGGGGAGGAACCCGGCCGGCAGGGCCACGGCCGAGCAGTGGGGCGTCGGCGGCGTGTGGGGCGGGAGCCACCGAGAGAGAGGAGAGGCGAGGGAGTGGGGGGGTGAGGGCGTCGGGTGGGAGCCGGGTGGGGCGTCGGGTGGGGAATGGGGAGGGGAGAGAGATGAGTGGGGAGGGAGAGAGGAAAAGGAGTGGAAAAAAATAATGACCCAGGATATTTACCAAAATGCCCTCATGCTCTCACATAAGAGAAAATATCAGGACCATGACACTCTCTCTCACAATCATATGCATTTGTTCATTATCATCCACACAAAGTATATCTTTCATCTTCCAAGACAATTAAGTGAGGAAATCTAAGTCATTTTCTCTCACACCTTTCTCAATTTCAATGTAACCTTAATCCTTGTGGAAAGTCAAAATACACCTTAGGGTACTCCTAAGCCCTAATGCAAAGTTTCTCTAGTCATATATAAAACCATTCACATCATTGCTAGATACAACCCATTCAACCATTTGTATCTTAGCACAAATACATAGAGAACATCAAATAAATATCATGCAACACATAGATACAACACTCCTCTTCCTAATGTATGTTTTATTTGTATCTTCTTTTGGTTTGTGCACCTAAACTGTTTCTCATGCAAAAAATGACTTCCATCACTCTCTTCTTTAATTCTCTCTCCAAGTTAGCATTAATTCTACATGGCATAGTTAAGAAACTGCTGACACAGAACAATTGGGAGTGCCCCTATAAAAATAAACGGAGGGAGTATCTCTAGATGTTGTGAAATAACTATATTTTTTCTCATGTACATAAACAATCTATTTATGTTTTCATGTAAAGTCAGCTACTAAATAAAAACTAATTTTCTTTTCTTTTTCTTACTCCTCTATATAGACCAAAACTAATATATGCATATTAGGAATCCGTTAAAGATGATATTACCTCGAGAGCAAAAGAGTGTAGGCTTACCTGCTTCCCGTTGTCGATCGGGATCGGGAACAGCCACTGCACCACCGAGTAGTCAATATGAGATTTTTTTTTATTATGATTGGGAGGTAAAAAAAAACAAGCGGGCCAGAATGTTGCCCCAGGCGGTGGCTGGGCGCGGCACAGCCGTCGGATGAACGGCCAACAAGCCTCGGGATCCGATGCGGCCGGGACCGACCGGGCTGCGGCCTGCTAGTGGTAGTCAGGAAGCGAAATACCCGGGGAGCATTCAATTCCGCTGTGCACCTTGTCAGGTTGCCCCTGCCCCTGCATCCGCTGCGACCACGGACTCCGTGGCTTCCTCCAATGCTCGTGTCGCGTACCACGCGCAGATCTGGTGATCGTACGACGCATTAGCATGCAATGGCGCGATGGTCCCGACCGGCCGTCCGTTCCGGCCTTCCCCCGGCGAGCACCGGGACGTGGAAGGACTGGTTCGTACGCCGCGCGCGGGTGCATGCAGGATGCACGAACGGAGAGGCGTACCTTTTTGTCCGCTTTTCGGAGCGTGACGTGCCGAAGTGAGTACGTAAATCATCGCTTAAGGTAATGTTTAGGAACGGTTTACCGCACTAGCCTCCATTTTTTTTATAAAATTAATTCTCATACGAAATTATTTTTAGAAAGCCTTTTGGTCCCACATCTACCGCATAAAAGGAGCGTGAAAGCACAATTCTGCGGTTTGGTAGCGCGGAAGTAAACTCTCGAGCTCTCATGGCAAGCGAGCGAGCACTCCGAGCACACGCACGCGGGCAGCGAACGCTAGGCGGGAAGCGCACGGGAAAACCAGCTGGGGGCGGGCGCGTGGGCCATGCAGTGCCACCCAAGGAGCGTGGGGTGCGCTTGGGGCCACGCGAGGGCACGTCGGGGCACAAGCGCGGGAGCTGGTTTCCTAGTTTGGTATTACGTAAACTTGCTTCCGTGCCCCCATCCGTGGTAGGTGTGGGTCAGGAGGCTATTTTTGAAAATAATTTCGTATAGAAGCTATTTTTGTAAAAAAAAAATGGTGAGTGCTAGTATAGTAAACAGTTCCATGTTTAGAATCATAGGCGGAGCCTCTCGTGGGGCTGGGTGGGGCTGAAGCCCACCCCACGCCAGCCCCAGAAACCCTCCCTGCCCATCGGTATTAGTGATTAGCCATGCAATTAGCCATCTAAAATTCTGAATACATTGCATTAGTAGCAAATTAGCAAACCGCGTAGCGTCTCCATGACTCGCATCACGTCAGTTCGTCTTCATGGTAACAACGGCAAGGCGAGGCGCCGCTCTGCCTAGTGCCTCGGCCTCGCGCAGCGCACGCACGTCTTCCCGGTGACTTGCCGCTCTGTCTCGGCCTAGTGCCTCGGCGGCTCAGCCTCGCGCGCACCTCGTTGATTTTGGATGTTTCTTTTTTTAGCCCCCCTCGTTGAATCTTTCTGGCTCCGCCACTGTTTAGAATGTGGAACTTTCGTACGGTTTCTGCAGAAATCTAATGGTTTCTTTCTTAAAATGCCTTGAATTATTGTATATCAATGTTTTGAATGGTTTAATGGTGTGGATACTTTATCTAAAAGGAACTATTAGCGCCCAAATGTACAAGCTCAATGTTGCACCAACGGTTAGATGGGCGATAACTCTACACTCACTTCTCTTTTGTTATGCAGAATGCTTACTACTTGATGACGAGACGCGTGGATAACACTGAGGAACCCAAGGCGCAAACCTCGACTCGCCACGGGGAGCGTTACCAGAGGTTGGCCAATGGTTGCGGAGCTCGCGGAGGCCACGACTGGCATTACTGACGGAGCTTGAGCGCCACCGACGATGCCGTGGGAGCTCGCAAAGGGCACGTTGACGGAGCTTGTGGAGTGAACTAAAAAACAAGAATACACAACAAAACAACTTCATATTCCTAGGAAACAATCAATAATATGATTCTGTTGGAATAGTCTTACATTGGTTGTGGGGAGGGTTTGAGTATGGTTTATAAGGGTGAGTGAGCACCCCTCTTTGAGCTAGTTTTTTGGGGGTGATGGCCCAAGAGACCTTAGCCTACTGCTCGGGTTAGGCCTGACTTGAGATCCGAACGCGCTAGGTGTGACGGTCCGGCTAACAAGTGGTATCAGAGCCCAGGTGTGGCCCAGGGAGAGCCCAGGTGGCCCAGGTAACCCAGTTGGTTCCTAGATAATCTCGGACCAATGTGTGAGGTGAGATTGTTGGAATAGTCCTACATTGATTGTGGGGAGGGCTTGAGCATGGTTTATAAGGGTGAGGGAGCACCCCCTCATTGAGCTAGTTTTTTTTTTGGGGGGGGGGGGTGGCCCAAGAGACCTTAGCCGGCTGCTCGGGTTGGACCTGACCTGGGATCCGGATGTGCTAGGTGTGGCGATCCGGCTAACAGATTCAACATGTAAGAACTCTGATGGAACATCAGTAAATAACTATAGCAATGTCAACAAAATGATATAAATATTATCACTAAACGATATGTTACCTTTTACTATCTAAAAAATAATATGTTATTAGCTATTACACAAGATGTTACTAAGCCTAAATGAAGTGAACTATCCGAACATAAATTTAGCTCTATTTGTTGGCCCTGTGAAGGGTCGAGAATGCTTACTAAGTACTTACTTAATTACCCCCGAGTCAAAACATTAACAAAGATAATGCAAAAGCGATAAACTAAGGTTTTAGCAATTAAGGCCTAAATCTTCTATGCTCACTAAGTACACTAGCTAATTGAGTCTCTAAACAAGATAAGCAATTCTAGTATAATCAAGCAATCAATAATAATACAATCAAAATAAATCGCTTGAAAGTAAAAGAGACATGGAGACATCAACTTTTTTTCTGTGGTTTCGGAGACTTGCTAGTCTCCCCTAATCCATGTTGAGACAAACCCAAACATGATTGAGCGGCTCCAAACTTGAGCACCCGCCTTGATTCCATTAGTGGTTGCTTCTTTACCCCTCCGGGTAGGCGAGCGTTGATCTTCATAAACATTTACTGGACCTTCTCACAACCTCCATTGAGAGCTTTCGCGCACGACGCTCTGTGCTGTCTAGGAGGAGGCAACCTCCAAGAGTAATAAGCCAAACTGCTCGCTTGAACTTCATCTAGTGCAACACATACACTCTGGTGACCTCCTAAGTGCAACACATACACTAGGATCTTTCTCAAGTGCAACACATGCACAATGAGGCCTCAATCCACTTCCTAATTGTAACATGCAAATAGCTCACACTCCTAGCTCAAGAATCAAAAAGAGAGGATGCAACACATGCAAACCTCCTCCACAAACTCACACAAGAGCCAAGAGCACTCCACAATAGCAATAACACCAAATGCCAGCCCCCCAAGACTCCTTTTATAGCCTCCAACATGGATCAATACTATTGAAACATCAAGATAGAGTATGAACTCCCCCTAGTTATGTGCATCCATGTATATATGTATTAGAAACACGATGCACATCGATCTTATAGGTTAATACAATGGAGAAATTCATACTTTAACTTGAATCCAAAATCTGCAATAAAATAATAAACTTTAATACAAGTGCATACCTTGAGTTTTCCATTTTTTATCCAAATTTGAGACTACTAACAACAAGCTCAATAAACATGTTAATCTCATGAAAGATTAGATTCGTTATTAAACAAAGATTAAGCATTAATCTAAAACCAATCACCAAAATCAATAGGTTGAACTTACACCCTGTAGTAAAATATTATGTGGATGATCATAAATATTGTTGTAATAGATGATATGATCAATTGAGAATCATTCGTAAAAAAAGCTAAGCGTTTTTTAAGTAGTAAACTTCTACACAGATTGGTCATTTAGCAGTAAAACCACCTTTATCATATAAAGTCCATGAAAACCACATGTATAAGTTCTGAAAAATTCTCAAAAAATTAACATACATAGGGGATTCGAGCTTCTACCACACTGTAAATTTTGAATACCAAACTTAGCCGTATTTGAAGGATATGAAAATATAAATTTACTATTCATCACTTATTAGCATTTGTCAATTTCATATCTTTCACATGATGTTGATTTTGATCTTTAAATTTTAGAGATGTAGAATCTCACCACCACTACTTATGGTAATTTTTGAGAAATTTTAAAAACTTTTACATATGATTTTCAAGAATTTTACATGATAATAGCTGTTTACATAGGATATGTTGCATTTTACTGTCCAGAAAATAACAAGTTCCTAGCTATTACACAAGATGTTACTAAACAAAAATGAAGTGGACTATTAGAACAAGAATCTAGCTCTGTTTGTCGGTCCTATAGTAAAATATTATATGGATGATGGTAAATATTGTTGTAATAGATGACAAATTCAATTGAGAACTGTTTGTAAAAATGTTAAGTATATATTCAGTAGTAAAATCCTACACAGATTAGTCATTTGTTAGTATACCATCTTAATCGTGCAAAGTCTGTGAAAACTATATGTACAAGTTCTAAACAATTCTAAAAAATTACCATATATAGGAAATGTGAGCTTCTACAGCCCTGTAAAATTTGAATATCAAACTCAATTGCATTTGAAATATATATATGCCCCATTTAAAATTATGGGGCACCATGGAGCATGAGCTCCATGATTTCAAATAAGCGAATTCAAGCCAAATTTGAGTATTTTTTTTTAGTTTTAGGGTATATACATATCTATAAAAATTCAAATGAAACACATATCTTAGAAAAAAATATACTGATGTTCAACGATTTTGAACGAAATTTAATCACATGCTTTGCTGATTTATATATTAAATCAGCACATAGCTACAATCGTACTATCATAAAAAAAAGGAACTAGTTTGAATTTCAATTAGTACACTAATTAAACTCAACAACCTAAAAATTTCAAAAAAAAATTGCATGCAATACATAGAAAAAATATCCGTTTTTAACCATAGACCCTGAAGTTTTATACTATATATATTTTTTAGCTGCATGTATAATAATTTATTATACATCCCAGCTAGTTAACGCAGACCGACTGAGCCGCCTGTCCCTCTACTCAGCCACTCAGGGCAACAGAACTGCCGCAATCCCCTAATATGGTAATGGGCCACAGACACACTATGATCCGAAAAAGCCCGTGTTGTGTATTTACATCTGAACCGCAATTTGGTATGCAGCCGAGATACTATCCACACACCACGAACATATTTTATAGGTTTCCAGTCATTTTTTAAACAGTATGGTTACATTACACAGTAAGTCACAGCATCGTATCGAGGAGGTTTTTCTATTACGAATACTTCATTGTATTTCTTGGCATGATCAGACATGACAGTAAAATACATGAACTTATCCATTAAAAATATGTTTGGACGTATGGACGATCGACACTGGGTCTTGATAGGTGTCAATACAAGGTTATAAAATCAAGATCCTGAGACAATAATTCTATATGGACATAATAGTAAATGTGAAAAATCATATTATTTGATCTAGTGACCGTTTTATGTATACGGCTATAAATTTTAATATTTTTGTTAAAAAAACTAGGAAGTTGATTTTTTTTTTTTACCAGATTTGGTGGAATCATTTCAGATTCGTTATGTCTATGTTTAATGTAGTAAAAACCAGTAGTTTATAAAATAATATTGTATAGACAAAATAGTAAAAGTGAAAAAAATCATGAGATAACAAATGATGCTTCAGTCGTAACGTTTTATATTCGTTAAGTCTATATATATCGTAGTAAAAACTACTGGCGGAGCCAAGGCCCGGCGTGGCGGAGCCCGAGCTCAGGTGACGGGGAGCAGGCGACGACGAGCGGTGGCCCAGCCGGGAGCAGCGACACCGCGACGACGAGTTTAGTGAGAGTTTGCTCAAGCTCTAAATTTTTTCTGACTCCCCCACTGGTAAAAACTAGTAGTTCAGATAGTAATACTATATAGATGAAATAGTACATGTGAAAAATCATGAGATAACAAACCACGACTCAATCGTAAAATTGTGTATACTAAATTGTATATATTGTGCAATATTTTTATTTGCCAAATCACTCTGTTGTTAAATGTATTTTTCATAATTCCTTGCGATTGACATGTTTTTTATGTGGTTGTCGATTTTTGTGGATGGTTAGTTTTATTAATATTTTTTTTTTAAAAAAAAACAATCACATAGGTTTGGTCAGTTGCCTTTTTTACGAGGTTCGGTCGTGTCGTTTCATATTTGTTCCTTAAGTATATACATATTCTCTCTCTGGCATTACTCCCAAGCACCCATACCATCCGTTGTAACCGATGACAACCCGTTCCAAACATAGCCCCCTTTGCTTTCGACGTCGGCGGTAGCAGGAACTCCAACATTGATCTTTAGTTGTTTCTTTTATCCTGCGAGCATAGTCAGGTTAGTTCAATGTGGTTTGTTTTGGATCTGAAGTTTTTTGCCATCTAGGGTGTTCGTGGGCGGATTTCTCATTTTCTTTAAATCGCTTTTACGGATCGATTTTGTGATATTCGATGTGTATAGGGTTATAAATGCAGCACCGTAAAGTTTTTATCACGACAATAGCACCGTCACAATTTTTAAAAATTCTTCAAACTTGATCATCATATGAAAATTTTATGGGATCATCCAAAAAAATTTAAAATTTTCTAACATAGTTTGAACCATTCTATACTGGTTGAAATTTACTGATCAGCCTTCAGTGGTACTATCCAAATTTTTTAAAATTTCTCGAGCTTGATCATCATTTGAAAATTTTATAAGAATATTATAGATGTGTTAGACATGTTTTGGACCAATTTTTCGTTCGGTTAAAAATCGCCGAGATCTAGATTTCATCCAAAATAATAAGATTTCGCTGAAATTTCGAATTTCGACCGCATATAAACCAAAACAGGATTAAGAATCTCGTGTGGAACCAACTAATTAACCTCGGGGGTTAACCTAAAAGAGTCCGGCCGGGTGGGACGTGCTGCGGTCCTAGCACAGTGGAGTTGGTACCTGGCGATTTTAATTTCGTGTTTAAATGGGCTCTGACAGCGTGCACGTGTCGATCTGCTGGTGTGGTGACGGAAGCTCCACCACAAACCTTTGGATTTGCTTGGGCTGGGAGGGAGAGAAAAGATAAAGCTGGCCTTCATCACAGCTGAACGCAAGCGAGTCACATCACTGTAACATTTCTGCTCGCGCCATGCCTATGCCTTCTTGGTTGGACGTTTGCTTCGTTCCCGGCTTTTTCTTAGTAGTACTAGCAGTACCGTGCCTTTCTTTTCTTTCCGCACACGAAAAGTTTTCAGAACTGATCAAACGAGGATCTTAAGTACACCCTACGTCCTTATCGGTGTACCAATCAGTACATGCCAAGTGTATAGATACACGCAGCTCGAAGCACAAGAAGATGTTTTTAGCAATTGTGCAACTGCAATACTGCATACCCAGCTCAACCTCAGCTATGCACCGTTTTGTAGTACTAGAAAGGCAAGCGCGGCGTGGCGTGAACGGAAAATATTTTTTATTTCTTTTCTAGAGAAAAAACAGATCACGGAAATATTTTTTCCATTCTCTGGAGAACAAACGGACCACGAAAATATTTTTTTGGGAAAAACGGAGAAATGACTTAAACGAAAAATGCAGTGACCTATTTGTTATAATTTTAGACCTGTTCGCTATTTCGAATAAGTAAGAAAGGGCTCGTTCGCGATTCGTATTTAACGAGAGGCTCTTTGTGTAAAACGGCGAACGGAGAACCTAAATGCGAACCGGGAAAAAATATTTTACACTCACAGAAAATTACAAAGGACTTATTCGTAAATGGAAAGGATCTATCCGTAATTCCAAAGAACCGAAGGGTTTTTTTGCAAGAAAGGAAGAGAGTGTGTGGGGTGAAGTGGCAGCATGAGCTTCAAGAAACCTTCAAGGAATATAGCATTGAATATATATATATAGGCTTGCTACGGTAACAGCCGTAAAACTTTCGAGACTATTTTGTAGATGTGCGTTATTGAGGTCTAATGTCTAAGTAGCAACACGTGTCAAATCTTGAGGTGTGGCACCAGCCGCCGTGTGGCCACCAGTGTCACCGAAATCGGACAGAGCCGTCAGTTCGACCGGAAAGACAAACGGAACCCAAGTCTACTCCGATCCGCTTTTGCTATTGGACTGTCTGTACAATTGAGCCGCTCTTAAACGAAAAATTACTCGCTAAACCGGCAGGTTTCGTACCAAACTGAGTGGAAAACCGGCATGGGATGCGTTTGGTTTATAGATCCAAAATGGATGGAATGTTCCCATCCATCTCATTGTTTGTTTGGATGGATGGATAGATAAGATCATTCAACTCTTATCCCATGCAATTTTCGTCGCATCCACCATCCAATCAGGGGCGGACCCTCCCTTTAGGCATGGTGGGGCGGCTGCCCCAGCTACCGTCCCAAGACGTGCTTAGTGCTTAAGTAGTGGTATGTATTTCCATAATATTAATCACTTTTTAGTATATGATTCCTTCATTATATCTCCCTCATCCTCATTTATCTATTTGTTAAATTGACAGGATGTCTATTATCTTTTGATCATTTGATGAATTTTGAATTATATAGTTGAAAAATTGGTGTTTACTCTTCATGTGAGAGGTATCATCTTAAATCTTCTTCTATGTTGTTCTTTTACCGTTTACACTCTAATGTGTGTGATTGGAATACAAATGTGGTGTTTATACGGTATATTTCTACTTTTGGTTAAGTTTATCGCTCAAGTTCGCCCCAGCTAATTTTTTTTTGCTAGGTCCGCCACTACATCCCATTGTCATCCAACCAACCAAATTTAAATCCTCATCCCATTCACTATCTAACTCTCATCCCATCTAACTTTATCCCTCCAACCAAACAAAAAATTAGCTCATCCCACCCATATCTTATCCCTCCCACCAAACATGAGCTTGAATAATTTCGTTCCTGCCAAACTGTATAACCTCATCACATCCACTCTTTGCTCTTGAACCAAATGGACCCAAACTGCTTGTGTTGCCCATACAAACGTTGTTGTTTGTTACTTAGTAAACGTAGGTACTGTTTGTTTCTTATAACTAAAAGCTATCTTATTGGCTTAAACAGCTTAAAAGCAGCCTATTTTGTACGTTATAGAGGTAGGTAATTTTGCCCTAATTTTAGTGGTTTTGATCTAAAAACAACCGTCAGTAAGCCAAAAAAAAACATTTTTCCGATAGTTTTTTGTTTTTAGTTATATGAAAACTTATGGCTTTTGAAAAGATATGATTAAAAATCACCTATTTATCTACTAACATAATACAGAATCACCGGTCTAACCAGTGACCCAGTGTCAATCGCCGGTTGGACCGATAAACCGGAAGCCTCGATGGGTCAGCACCGTCCCGTCAATCGCTAGACACACACGAGGTCGCACGCTTCTCGCCGTCTTTCACATCCCATTTCCTTTCGGATGCTCTCAGGAAACCACACACACAAGGTAGCAGCAGTAACCTACGCGCAGCATGTTCCCCTGTAAGTAGGGGTGCAAACGGAGCGGATACGGACGGATTTTGTTCATCCCGTATCCTATTCCAAATTTTTTCTCGGATACATAATCGGATACGGACAGTGCCGGATTCGAATACGAATACGGATTACTTCGGTCACGAATACAGAGCGAATACAGGTCGTTCCGGATACGGTTAGTCTCGGTCAAGAATAGTTAGTCGGATAACGCGTGAAAGCATAAACCATATATGTCACATATATTAGGATCAATCAACCATACACAAAACTTTACTATAACTTTGAAGACATGTAAGTGTTTCAAATTCAATAATAATTGCATTCCCTACATAAGAATAATATACAACCAAGTACAATTCCAATCAACATATGCACTTATATGATGTAGCACATCCAACTGCAATCAAGTGTTTTGTAGTGCAATTATAAGAGATTGCTCCAGAAAGTAGTGCAAATATATTACAACTTGCTCACATATCACAAAGCTCACAACAAAGACTATGTTTCACATTATATTACAACTTACCTAATCAGATAGCATATAACCAACACGCAACATCTAAAATACAGCTAGCAAGCACTGTAATTCAAATACACACATTATGAACAATATCGCAAGGGTATCGGGTCGGATATTTACCGGGTATTGGGTCGGATATTTACCGGATATCGGATCGGATATTGCTCTTTCCATATCCTAACCCATATTACATGAGATTTTTCGGATACGGATCGGATATTGCTCTTCCCATATCCTAACCCATATTACATCGGGTTTTCCGGATACGAATACGGATAACATCGGTACGGATTTTTTTCGAATACGGTATCGGATCGGTCGGAAAATATCCGCTCCGTTTGCACCCCTACCTGTAAGAGTAACTGATCTGTAAGCAGGGCATAGGGCTCGCAATACATTAGCACTGTGGCGTGCATGCATGCACTGCATATGCATTGCATCTGCATTTGCATTTGCCGTATACGACGCTTGCCAGCCATCGCAACCACCTTGCGCAGATCGATCGACCATGGAAACCATCAAGACGCCCCCCAGCGAAGATGCTTCCAAAGTTTGGCAGGGCTGTTTCGTCACAAACGAGTGGTTCAGTAGGCCATGCTGAAACCATGCAGACTGCGGAGCACATGAAGGTGAAATGTTCACTGTTTTGGTTTCCCTCTCTCTCTCTTTTAAATAACTCTCTCAATTTTTTTTTATAAAACTAATCTCATTCCCCACCACAAAAAGACTAGAGGCCGACACCTGACACCTTTCGCACTAGGAAACTGCGGAAGGCCCAGATATTGCGGACATGAGGCGTGGCAAGCGAGCGACCTGCAAATTGGCGCCGAGCCGCTGACCGCAGGAGCAGGCACTTGCAGAGACTGGAGGTGCGGCAAGTGTGTTTTAACGGACAGGAAGCGCGGCAACTGGGCTTAAGTTGACGCGAGGTGTGGGCGCACGACAACTGGGCATGTAGCCATGGTGCAAAGCAGTAGCACCTTTTGCAACAGTACCACGGTACATCCTATGATGTGGATGAGAGCTAATTTTGTGAGAAATTTCGAGAGAGCTATTTTTTTTAAAAAAAATGTGAAAGCCTGGTCGAATGAGCGCTCGTCCATTAAGAGCATGTACAATACATACACAGTTGCTATCTATAAGAGTTGTCATGTTACCTATTTACTGATGTGGATGAAAGAGAAAGGGGAAAGAGAAAAAAAGTTGTCTATACATTTGTAGTCAACTGTAGCACGGGAACCAAGGTGGTTGTGTGTAGACTGTAGAGACGAGTTGTCTATAAAGAAAGTGACTGTTTGTACCATTGTATAATTGTCTTTAAGGTTATCTGTAGGTGATATGGCAACTTGTTATAGATAGCATCTGTCTATAGTATTGTACATACCCTTTCATTCACTGCCCTCAAATGAATTAAGCTCGATATGCGCGCGCATCCAGCTAGTAGCCCATGATAGATGGATGTAACTATTACTTACTTCTCCCATTGCACAAAAAAAAGTCGTTTAATTTGGATATGACGATCCTCAAAATGTAACCTTAACCTGAATCCGGAAAAAATATGGATTAGAATACGGAACAAGCAATATCCGTCCGTATCCGACCCGGTTTCACCCCTATTGACTGGAACTGAGGAAGATGGTGACAGCAACGGCGGTTGAGGCTTCCTTCTGCGACATTGATTGGCACGCCAGATAGATCCCACCGCAGCGAACACAACAATACCACTTGCCACAGCTGAGACGACTCAACGACGATGGAACCTTGCGCGAACATGCAACAGTGGCTGCGGTCGACGGTGAGCAATCGCGACTAACCGACGGCGCAATAGCACATGGTGGCTAGGACGAAGTGCGCGGCTCGAGACGATGATCACGTGGTGCATGCGTGCGCATTAAATATCGGCTAGAGAGGCGTGATCCACGCGGATTTCGCGGCGTGGTTACCGTATTGGCGGCGTAGTCCTTCCCCATCTCGGCGAGCTAATGTGGATGAATTCCAGCAGTCCGATCGCAATCCAAGGGTCGGGAATCGTTGGGGTCAGGGTTAACGAACAAGCCAGAACCAAACTGGGCCGTAACAGCTAATGGGCTGGGCCTAGGGATGGCAATCGAGCGCGATAGGTACGGGTAGTACTCACCCATACCCGTACCCGCGACATGAAGTCTCGCCCGCGGGTATACCCGCGAAGGGTAATGGGCGAAGAATATCGCCCATACCCGTCGCCCGCGGGCATACCCGTTTACCTGCCAACACATCAAAAGGTTATGGTTGATATTGCTAAATGCAATGCATGATCTGCATGGTTACTTGTCAGTCATGCTTTCCTTTCATTTCGGTTCATCCAAAAATAACAAGTTGTCATGTTTGCTACTATATTTGAGGCCTTTGACTCAACCAAAAGAATGAATGCATGTACCATCCAATTTGGTTTGGTAGCCAGGGATATATATATATATATATATATATATATATATATATATATATATATATATATATATATATAATCTCCAAGAACATTCTATCAAACAGAAGCATTCACTAGATATTCTTGCATCAAGTATTAAATCCAGCATCAAGTATTCTCCAATAAAGCTCTAAACCTTTATCCTGTCATACTCCCTTAGATCAAACAAGTATGGATTGAGGCCATACAGTCATCCAGTCAATGATTAAATTAAATCTAGCATCAAGTATACTCCCTCAGATCTCATAGCTATCATTGCCCATCAATGATTAAATAAAAGAGTGGTTTTATCTAGCCATAAGCTCATCAACTGGATTAAACAGAGATGAAATATGGATTGAGGCCATAATCTCATCGGTGAAAGAATGAACTACAATCCATAAGCTCATCAACTGGATTAACCACAAGCCATAAGCCATAAGCTCATCGATGAAAGAATGAACTAACCGGACGGGAGGCGGCAAGGCGACGGGAGTCGACCGGCGGCAAGGAGCTGGCTTGGTGTAGGGCGACCCGTCGACAGGGAGGAGGGAGCTCGGTGCAGGCGATGCTGCGACGGGAGGCAGCCGGCGGCAGGGAGGCGATGGAGGCGGCTCAGTGCGACGGTGCAGGCGACGGTGCGCGGGAGGCGGCCGACGTCAGGGAGGCGATGGAGACGGATCTGAGGGCGCCGGGCGGTAGATCTGGGGCACCGGCGGTAGATCTGGGGCACCGGCGGTAGATCTGGGACTGGGGGGAGCGATTTGGGGATGGGGGGAGCGATTTGGGGATGGAGTGTGGAGGGCTGGAGGCGCCTCCGCGCCTGGCTGGGACTAGGGAGAGATTGGCTGTGTGCACTAGGGTTTTCTAACAATTGCCATCCCCACATGTCAGTATATTTCGCGGGTAAACGGGTAAAACGGGTACGGGTATAGCTTACCCATACCCGTACCCGTTTACCCGACGGGCAAAAGATTAATCCCATTTCTATACTCGTGGGTAAAGAAAGTCCCCATACCCACCTCTATTCGGGTATTTACCCGCGGGCATGCGGGTAAACGGGTACAATTGCCATCCCTAGCTGGGCCGCTAGGGTTTCAGCCCAACTAGGGTTTTCCAAAATTTCCAGCCTTTTCTAAATCTAAAATATTCCTAGAAATTCAAATAGTGCAAGAAAAATAGCAAAATTACTAGAAAAATTTCAGAAAAAATCTGGAAAATATTTTGACACATTTTAAACTCAAATAAAATATTTTCAACAAAACCTTATATGAAATTTCCAAATATTTAAGTAATCCAATAAAAGACTTATTTCAAATTAACTCCATTTAAATCCAAATAAATTTCATTAAATTTCAAAAATTCAAATAACTTAACAAATGCAACAAAAGAAAAAATTGGGATATTGCAGAACCGAAGTTTGAGAAGAAACTAGGGAGACAGAAGTGCACCTAGCCACGCAGTAAGCCTAACGCGCATGTAGACGCATGATAGATTTTGGCTACGCATATTACTACTTGTGAAATTTTACAGTGCATTATACTGATAGTATATAATTTATAGTAGAAATCAAATCTATTTATTGATTTGTTAAAGGTATTTCTACACTATACTATAGAAATAAGTATAAATAAGTATGAGCTAATATTATTCATCGGATCAAGAAAATAAATGGTCCATATTAAATTTAGTGTGTCGTAAATGTTGGAGAAAACTCAATATCTCGACTTACCATATCTTTTGGTTGTATCCAAATAGGTTATTAGTCTAAGTCTTCTACAATTAAGACTTTTTGACTATATAAGCCACCTCATGTACATGTAATCCTTGAACCAAATAATGCATTGTCTCTCGTGGTTTTTTTCCCGCAAGGGTTTTTCCACGTTAAACATGTGTCTCCATTATTCGTCGTGCTTCTAACCCTAACAAATGGTATCAGAGCCTAAGTGGCCCAAGTGGTTCATAGATAATCTCGATGGGGGAGCACCCCCTCATTGAGCTAGCTTTTTAGGGGGGAGATGACACAAAAGACCCTGGCCCACTGCTCTAGTTGGGCCAACTTACTATATCTTTTGGTTGTATCCAAATAGATTAGGGAAAGTCTAAAGAACGGAATACCGTTCAAAGGCAAAATAACGGTGTACGTGCGGGATGCCGTAGCCGTGTCCTATTATGAATGATCAAAGTATATGGCTATCGATATCCAAGCCAAGCCACCTCCCACTGTCAACGCATCGATCACGCTCTCCTCGTGCTTTCAGTTCATTATTACCACTTTACTAGCTACATCCTGGAGCAGATCACATCACATACGAATACAATCATTCACAAATAGCCTACTGTATAGCTAGCTTTCCCTCTCTCTGCCCCCCTCATTAATCCCATCTCCAAAATCTTGGATCATCGGCAAAACACAAACACAGCCCTAATTCGGTTGCCGAGAAGAGAAGGCAAGAAATTAAAGAGCAAAAAATGCAATCATGAGCAAGAAAACACAAACACTAAAACTCGTGAAATAGTCTTATATGTAAAAAAATCATAAAACTCATCCATGAAACCTAATGAAACTTATATGTGAAACCTAATAAAACTTATCCGTGAAACCTAATGAAATTTATTTTGTGAAATCTGATGAAACTTATCCGTAAGATAAGTTTCATGAATTTTCCTAGTATTTCATGAAACTTAACACCGAAACTCATGAAACTTATCACCGAAACTCGTGAAACATTATAATGAAACTCGTAAAACTTATCACTGAAACTGATGAAACTTATCACCGAAACTACACTGAAACTCATGAAACTAAACGCTGGAACTCATGAAACTAAACACTGAAACTCATGAAACTTATCATTGGAACTCATGAAACTAAATACTGAAACTCATGAAACTTATCATTGGAACTCATGAAACTAAATACTAAAACTCGTGAAACTAAACACTAAAACTCGTGAAATAGTATAATTGCATCCGAACGATATAGCGTGGTATTCATTCATATTCATATGTTGTAGTGTTGCTGTTGGGGCACACAATTAATGATGTGCAAGAGGAGCAAACACATCAAGATTAAGCCCGCCTGCACTGCATTTTGAAGTACGAGCTATCCCGTCAAAATTGGTTCTGATGGTATACCGTGTCCTAGCCGTGTCCAATAGATTATTAGTCCAAGTCTTCTACAACTAGGACTTTTTAGCTATATAAGCAAACCCCCTGTACATGTAATCCTTGAACCAAATAGTGCATTGTCTCATGTAGTTTTTTCTCGCATGGGTTTTTTATATAAAAATCTTGTGTTCCTATTTTGTGCTGTGAGTGAGATCCAAATCCTAACCTAACAAGTGGTATCAGAGCCTGGGTTTTCTAGATTGATCTGCTGCCCCTCGGAGCAGTCACCGCACGGCTACTGCGGCACAACGTACAACCAGAGATCTTTGCCTTGCCGGAGTTGCTGTTGGAGATCACCCGTCCTTGTTGAACTGTCATCTATCTCGCTGGATTTCAGAAATTGTCGCTTTCGCTGGTCAAGTTCCAGTTGCCCTATGACGGATCTGCTATTGGGTGCCTCCATCTACAATTAGAGTGCAGGTTTGCCTCGAATTGAATCTGCTCAAAGGAAATATCATCACTGTGTCTTGCCCTGCTTTTCCAACTTCCCCTGGATTGATATTGGCTTTGTGACTTGTGAGTCTGTTACTTCTATGCGCTTCTTGAGGAAGCGGAGGTACTTCATCTTCTGGCGGACCAACCTGCCGAACATGCAGATCTCCTCGCAACAGACAACAAGAACAAGCATGTGCAACACGCCGGAGCCAAATTCCTTATACCATGATGAAGTTTGCTTCCTTTGAGACCATTGTTCAACTTATCTACAAGCAGTCAAGCATGATGTTCTAATTCCAAAGTCGGAGTGTAGGTACTACAGTTGGTGATGCTGTTAAGAAGCTTGGTCTTTGGGTCCTTTTCACCAGAGGACTTCCCCTTCGAACTGTGATCTATTCGGCACCAATAAAGTATCAGCTTGTAAATTATTCACTGGATTATCTCGACTCGGTGATTTCAACTCGCATGGACTCCATTCCACTACTCAATTTCATATTGAACGTTGACTGGGCTCTCCCTGGTGACTGTTCCGGCGCCAAAGTTCGCCAACATTATCGATATTTATGCGGGATTAACCTTTGGAGATTTATTCGATGTTTCATCATCGGTTTATTTGACGTTTTATCATCAACTTTGAAAAAAAATATCAGTTGAGGAGACAACTTAATTTGGTGTTTCATCACCGTTAATTTAGTGTTTATTCACCGTTTGGATATGTTGATCATTATGGAGGTTTTGGCAACATTCATTTGGAATTTGATGACACCCTGATGGTAGCTGTTTTATTAGTGAAGGTTTTGCTGCAATGTCAGTTTGTGATGAAGATTTAAAGTGCAAGGAGTTTTGCTTTTGAGTGCATACTACAACGTTGTCTTGTTGTCTTAGCTCAATATGAGAGGTCTACTGCAATTTACTCTATTGATAGCACGATGGTTCTTTTCATCTTGACAGTTTTGCAGGAGCATTTTCAACCATGTCATGGAATTTCAGTAGGTAGTTTATCATACGTGGTGACTACACGTGTAATTTGCTTTTTCAATGAAATTGTTTGCCGAATTTATTGTTTCCGATGGAGCATGTCAATATGATGAGTTCTTCACTATTTACCAAGCACCATAAGTGATGTTTTAGCTTATGCCATTTGATGATTAGGTATTTATTCAGGAGGTCAGTTGCACAAACTTAGAATTTTCTGGGGTTATGAATTGTTAAGACCCAGGTTTATTGTCTGCTTTGTTATAGCTGTATTGGTTTGATTGTTCCAGTCGTTCTCTTGACCTATTGGTAGTTTGCTCAAATTTTGCTTCGCAAGAGGTGTTTGGATTGACTGTTCCAGGCTTTCATATTCGCACTGTCCTTTGAACTTTAGTGCTCAATTACCCTTCGAGATTTTTCGAAGACAATTTCATTATGGATTTTGAGTTAAGGGGAGGTTTATTAGAGATAACTCAATATCTCGACTTACCATATCTTTTGGTTGTATCCAAATAGGTTATTAGTTTAAGTCTTCTACAATTATGACTTTTTGGCTATATAAGCCAACCCCCTATACATGTAATCCTTAAACTAAATAGTGCATTATGTCCCGTGGTATTTTTGTCGGCTTACTAACCAACAGGCACCCTAAGACTGGGTGCTTGAGAGATTCGGACTGGGGGCTTTTGTGGCAACCGCTCCAAAGACAGGAAGAACTGGATGTTGGAAGCAAGCAAGAAGACAGTCGAGTTTACCCAGGTTCGGGCCCTCCACAGGAGTAATAACCCTAGTCCTGCTTGGTGGTTTCTTCTGGGTTCAAGGTTCTTACAAGGCTGGGGAAGAAGACCCTCTGAGGTTCTGCCAACCAAGGATCAACAACCTTCTCCCATGCATCCTAGCTCCCTTTTATACTCGGGCCGGCTGAGGCGCATGGGGCTTACAAGCTTGCGTAAAGCAAGCGTCTGACACGTTACAAGACATTTAATGCACCCGTCATATTCTCTTACATCACATTTAATGTCTGTCCTAGTGACTTAGACTTCGCCTTGGGCCCCTTTGTCTGTCACCCTGCATGCTCGCCAGAGAGAGGGGATGTCGATTCGGCGCCACCCATCATTAATGCGCGCTTAGGGAAGACGCGCCGCCACACCACAGCCTTTCATACTCGCAATTAATGCGCACGCCTCGCATTAAATACCCTTGACCCTTCGCCTGTAGCACGATTACGGGGTTGATTCTCGGAACTACGCCCAGGGGTGGCTCGAACGCCACTGCCCTCTTGGCGAGCACCTTTCTTTGGTCGCCAGGAGTGGCTCGAACGCCACTGCCCTCTGGCGAGCACCTTGGTGATCGCCTCGAGGAGTGGCTCAACGCCACTGTCCCTGGCGAGCACCTTCGCTGTCGCCGAGGAGTGGCTCAACGCCACCTGCCCCTGGCGAGCACCTTCGCTGTTGCTCGAGGAGTGGCTCGACGCCACCGCCCTCTGGCGAGCACTTCGCCGTCGCCTCGAGGAGTGGCCTGAACGCCACCTGTCCCCTGGGCGAGCACCTTGGCTGGTCGCCTCGAGGAGTGGCCTGAACGCCACCTGTCCTCTTGGCGACAGTACTTAATGCGGCTGCGTGGGTACCCCAGCGCTTAATACGCTGACAATTTTCACGCAAGCGTTTTTCACGTAAAAATCCTGTGTTCCTGTTTGTACGTGTGCGTGTGCGTGTGCGTGTGCATTCTATACCCTAACAGTAAAAGAGCTCTACTTCTTACCACCTCAGCTTCATGTCACCGTTAGTAAAAAATTTTCTCTAACACTGAAACTAGATCGTAGATCTGGGCACCAGGCCTAATCAAATACTAGGATGCTATCGGAGTGTCAGGCTTGCCTCACTTTATATTAGCGAAAAACTGCATACAATATAGGCCCAGTTCGTTTTAACTTTTGTACAAATTCTACTTAAAAAAGTGAATTATTTGTCGAATGGAGGATTTTCAACAGCTTCTTTGAGAATCAGAAGCTGCTCTTTGCATAGAATCAAAATCTAGATGGAATCTGATTCTCACTGATTCTTGCTGATTCTCACCAGTCCAATCCTAAACCTAGAAGTCGCAGCCAACTCGACCCGATTCTCCTATAATCAGAACCAATTTCTCCCATAATTCATAATCCAGAAGCTGAAATGAACTGGACCATAGCTATACAAATGTGTCGCAATTCTCCTTATGCTGATTTCTTCTGTTTTACTACTAGTACTAGTACTAGTACTCTTACTGTAGTATTAAACTAATGGTAATTAAGCTGTAAACTTATTAAGGCCCTATTTGTTTCAGCTTTTTCATCGGCTTAAAAGCCAAAAAGTCTAAGCCGAAACAAACGACTAGCTTTTAAGCCGAGCTTTAAAAAAACCAAAAGCCATTGTATAACTATAAGCCAAAATCCAGACAATAAGAGCTTTTTTGGGCTTTTTTAAATAAAGTAACCCTTTGCTAGTTCAGGTCTCCAAAATTACCCACCAAATGCCATCATTTATAAATTAAGAATTCATCCAACATCTCATTTAGGGTATTTTAAACTTTTCATCTATAAACTGTACCATCTAACCTATGATACCAAACAACATGTCTTGATTTAAAAACAGACAGCTTAAAATTAAGCTCATTAAACCAAAAAAAAAAAAACTTAAACCAAAACAAAGCCTAAGTTTGCAGTGCTGGTGCAATGCGCTCGTGAGTCGTGAGTCGTGACCACCCCCCATCTCCTCCTTGGCTCCCTTTCTTTAAGCAGCCTTGTCCTTTCCTCCACCTCTCCACCCTTATATCGTTCGCCTCGCTCCGTGTCTCGCACTCTCGCTCCACATAACCATTACAGTAAGCCAGTGCATCGCATTACACTTCGTTGCGTTAGCCAGCAGCTAGGAGAGAGAGGGGGAGGCACGTAGATGGCGAGCGGCGCCGGGGAGCACTTCCTGAGGCAGCTGAGGGCGAGCAACGGGGTCGGCGGTGGGCTGCAGGCCGCGCAGGAGGGGTACGGGGGGCGCAGGAGGGGCTCGAGGCGATGGTCCAAGAAGAGGGCGGCGAAGGGGTACGGTGGTGGCGGCGGGAAGGGGGAGGCCGCGGCGGCGGGGAGGAAGCGCGTAATGGTGGTGGTGGACGACAGCTCGGGGGCCAAGCACGCCATGATGTGGGCGCTCACGCACGTCGCCAACAAGGGGGACTTCCTCACGCTGCTCCACGTCCTGCCGCACTGCGGCGGCGGCGGTAGAGGGGAGGATGCCCCCTCCCTCGCAAACTCGCTCGGCACGCTCTGCAAGGCCTGCAGGCCTGAGGTACTGTACGTGCCATTTGTGTGCACTAGCTACTTGAGCTACATCACTTGTGCTCTGTGACTTGAAATTACAAATTTTTAGGCGCTTAGTAGCGAGTCGTCACTCATCAACCATGTGTCTCTACTCTCTAGTCCCTACCTTTATTGACAAGGCTCTCTAGTCTCTACCTTGTGTGAGTAGCTTCACTATTGGCTTCCCTTTGGAGTTTGGAAGCATGCGCTTAGATGCATGCACACAAGAGAATTGCTAGTTCACAAAAATTTAGACAGAGAAATGTCTTCGTGTACTTCATGTTTACTAGCCGGCATAGTCCATAAAAAAGTAGACCTAGAATAAAATGTTTTAGGTCCTTTTTGGATGGCAGGAATGAAAAGAAAAAGAGTAGGAAAATACATTAATAGGACAGTGTAGAGTTTTGGTTCTTGGTAATCCTGGAGTTCACCTGAGGGAAAGACTTGCATGACTTGATGTATGGATTCATAGATCAGATCACTAACATACACGAAAAGGGGCGTCTCAAATCATAGTCCACTTTTCATGGGCGGATCATGGATCTTGGCTGGCCTAAAAGGTCCCTCAGCATTCATAAAGAAATGGATTAGGAAACAACAAGTTTGTGGGCCATTTGCAAAATCCCGCATAAACCGGCCATAAACAATGGCATTGAGAAATCGAATCCTGCCGTGGTTTGCTTGCTTGAATCAAAAGTCGGCATTTCAATGTAGTGTACTTCCCTGCGTAAGTGTGACAGTACGTGCATGAACTACTCCTTTGTCCTCTTGCCTGTAAAAAACCAGGGCTCATACGAAATGGGTGTGAATGTTGTTAGGTGGAGGTTGAAGCGCTTGTGATCCAAGGGCCCAAGCTGGCCACTGTCCTCAACCAAGTTAAGAAGCTGGAGGCCTCTGTGCTGGTGATCAGCCAAAGCAAGCCCTCTCCTCTGTTCTACTGCTGGCTAAGTTGGTAAACAACTCACCACACACTGCTACTGTAGTTGTCTATCTTATCCCTATCGGGTGTATGCGTGTTAACAATGTGAGGCTCAGGTCAACGGTGAATAGAATCCGGATGGGATCGGAGAATCTATCATGGTGTCAGTCTATAGTGTTCCATTAAAAAAGAAAAAGTCCAGAGCCATTCTTATCTGGATCCCAGTAGGAACCTTCAGTTGTCATTAGTGTAGTGTTTCTAGTATCAGTTTAAGCTTATCCTTTCTAGAAAATAACTCTAAAAAAAATACCAGATTTAGCATTTTGGAGTGAACTGATTACCACTAGATCTGCATTTGAGGGAGAGATCTTCTGTAAGGGCTTTGTGGCCGCCTTTTGTGATTAGAAGGCCTACTCACAAGTAGTGAGCAAACCGCTTGGGAGGAACCCTTATTCACCACCGTTCGATTTCAATAGCAGGGTCCATGCCTTTTTGGGAAAATAACACTAGACTGCAGCTCCATGTGCTATCCATAAAATCACATATGCTTTTCTTGTCCTTTTAGTCGCAACTCAACAAAATAAAGTAAGAATCCTACACATACCCATCATTGTTGCATTGTTCATGTGGGGTGAAGGCAACAGTGTAGTCTTTATTAATATATAAATACGGTGGTTGCTCCTCCTTAAAAAAAGCAGCGTGCCAACATATGAGCCGTAGGCTCCCCCACCTCTTGCGAATAAAAAAAGACACTAACCGCATATCTCTCTTTTCGCCCACATCCGCTCCTGTCAGCATGACCATTCCGTACTTCTCCCTCCTCATGGTAACTCAAGAGTACACATTTATTTTTTTAAACATGGCATGATTTGATTATTTGATCAAAAATATATTTCTATTGCAACACATGGAAACTACACTAGTATCGTATGAAAATTGAGTCAGGGGTAGTTAGTTTTAGAGAAATTTTTACGGTGCATTATACTGATAGTATATAATGTGTAGTAGATTAGATATAACTGTTGATTTGTTAATGGTGTTTCTACTACTGTACTACCAGATAAAGTATAAGTAAAATCTAGTTAATCTGGTCCATTGGATCAAAAAGAATGAACGGCTTATATTCAATTTAGTGTACCGTAAAAGAGCTCTAGTTTTAATCATGTCATAGCTAGCTAGTCCTTGTTAAGCAAATGCAAATGTGTCATGTGTGTGCCTGCAACTTGCAGCTTCCTGCGAAGCAGCAGCGAGGAGTTCGTGGAGCAATGCATCAACCAGGCAGAGTGCCTGACGTTGGCAGTGAGGAAGCAGAGCAAAGGCGTCGGTGGATACCTCATCAGCACCCGGTGGCAGAAGAACTTCTGGCTGCTGGCTTGACAAGCCTACTCAAGAAATTTTATCTTTGCTGCCCA
Organism: Rhipidocladum racemiflorum; assembly: GCA_036346355.1. Classification (NCBI taxonomy): domain Eukaryota; kingdom Viridiplantae; phylum Streptophyta; class Magnoliopsida; order Poales; family Poaceae; genus Rhipidocladum; species Rhipidocladum racemiflorum. The sequence goes on along the minus strand of CM070570.1, from coordinate 19,770,543 downwards.
GGCTTTCCTGTTTCTACATTATCATATTTTTACTCCCATACATCTTCTGTCATTCTGTTTAACTGAGTAAAATCATAAAAAAAAACCTCCCTGCTGCCATGCTGTGTGTCACTATGGATCGTGTTGACTCTCCCCGTTGTAAAGCCAAAATTAAGAGCCCTAGATCTGACCCTCCTGCAACCAACCTACCTTCGTTTCAGTGTCTGTAATCTTCTGTGCATTGTACCATCGTGTAATGTTTGCATAAATGACCAATTATGTGGTGATGTGCTTCTTGTTTACTGAAGTATATTAGAATTGAAGTACTAGATTTAGCACGGGTGTCCGCGATTTTAAGTGTATACACACGTGTATATGTGTTCAGTAGAAAAACATATGTCCACATTTTGTGAGGCTTTGAGTGATTTTAATAAACATATGTAAGAGAACGTGCACATGTATATGTATGTAAGTTACATCAGTATGATATATATTTACCAGAGTCGCACACCATGTTACGCCGGAAGAATTTGACAAAGTGCTCAGATGGCAAAATCGACCTCAATGACCTCAACAGTGGATGTCGTTTCGCAATGACCTCAATGACCTCAACCGTAAAAAATCCAAGGGAAACGGAAATAAGCAAAATTTTAGAATTCGTGGGGGTAGTTTTGCATAAATGGAGAACGAGAACAAGATTACAGAAACCGTTGGGCTCTATGTGGAAATTTTGTGACTAGGTTTCTTTCGGAAGGGCTTGGTTTGTGTTTGGATGGGAATTTTTGAAACCACGAGGTCTTTCTTGCAAATTAGACGGTGGAAGGCTCCGTTTACATTTTTGTGGAAGGGCTTATTTACAAAAGTGCCAACACAAGATCCTTCACTAATTTTCGAAAACCAAGGGGTATTTTTGCAAAATTGCCAACACAAGATCCGCAGCAAATTTTCGGAAACTGAGGGTGTTTTCTCAAAATTGCCAACACAGGGGCGCCGCCCATTTCCGGAAACTAAGGGGTGTTTTCACAAAATTGGCAACACATGATCCTCCGGTGATTTCCGAAAATCAGGGGCTTTTTTTTTGCAAAATTTACGGCACAGGCTTTCACAGATTTTTTAAAAACAGGGTGCTTTTTCATGAAACAGCTAACATGGCACACACGCGTTGCCCTGTGTGCGCCCCGCTTGCCAGCACGTGAGTGTGTGTTGCCCTGCCTACCCACAAGCAAGGATCCAAATCTCGTTTTGAGTCAAATCTCGGAGGTTCCCGAAATCCGAAATTTCGGTGAGATTCGAAAATTTCGGACAAAATCTGGACGAATTGCAAAAACCAAATTTCAAATCCGGTTTTTTTTCTACCGGGAAATCCGAGATCTCGGCCGAAATCACCGAGATCTCGGCCAAATTGAACCGGCTGAAAAATGGTTCAAAATACGTCAAAAAATTTTGAAAATTTTTTTGGATAGTCCTAGCACATCACTAATGTTTCCATAAAAATTTGAGATGATGATTAATCATGATGAATTTTAAAAAAATCTAACAGTGGTATAGTCGTGATAAAAACCGTATATAAAATCAGTTTTTAATTTTTCAAATGTAACAAATGAACTTCAAGTCATTTGTATGTTCCTATGTATTAAGGGAGGCTCTTTCTTTGAAACCACCTGCAGTTCTGAAGGAGGTTCTTTCTTTGAAACCACCTACAGTTTTGAATTTTGACCAGTAAGAAAAGATCAATGTCATAAATATGAGCACTGATCATGTATATGTGAATCCCCGCCCATATATACATAGGTGAGTTAGTAGTAGTACTGTACCCATTTATAAATACATGTTATCTTAGATTTTAAATTTTGTTTTTCAATATATGTTCATTCAATAATTTTGAAGTGGGTTTTGTACCACTGTTTCCACTCCACTTCTCTCTCATAGTCATACACAGATTGATTCCAACTATCAATGTCAGTATCATATATCATTTCTCTCTGCTGTTTCAATGCACTAGAAAAGTCCCTATGTATTAAAAAAGTTCAAACCACTTTAGAAAATTTTGAAAATTTTTGTGAATGGTCCTAACACATCCATAAAATTTCCATAAAATTTTCAGAAGATAATCAATCTTGAAAAATTTTAAAAAATTCGGAAAGTCCTAACCGACATATTGAACCGACCAAAAAATGGTCAAAAACATGTTAAAATTTTTTGAAATTTTTTGTGGATGATCTTGATCCTAAACCCAAGCAAATACAATACACAAAAATCAAAATCCGGCAAAAAAAATACCAAATTTCGCCCGAGATCTCGCCCGAAATTGCCGAGATCTCGCCGAGAAATCCGAGATTTGAATTTTTTTTAAATTTTTTTGAATTTTCCGGGATTTTGAATCTCGGAGGGGTCCGAAATCCGAGATTTCGCCGGGATCTTGCCGAATTTCGCCGAAATTTGGACCCTTGCCCACAAGCGGCCACACACGCAAGCAAGCCGCACCACACATCACATGAGGGGGAGGGGGCGTGTGACGTGGCTCGCATAAGCTGATAACTCCCATCTTTAATATAGGAGTAAGTAGTATTTTACTCCTTCCATCCCATTATATAATGGGTAACTCCAACTAACGCAGAGATCAAGGAAGCAGTTGCGTCGCGCGGAGCTCAAGGGGGTTAATGCATGCATGCATGCGCATGAGAGATGGGAAAGAAGGTTAATGCATACATGCATGTGAGTTAGATGAGAGAGAAACCAGAACAGGAGCCGAGGAGGCGCAAGCGGGAGGGAGGGAGTACTTTTTTGCCACCACTACCAGTCTATCACTACCTAACAGCTTGATTGCGGATTGCTTAACCCACGCAAGGAAATAAGTGCAACATGAGGTTACTATTTCACGACTAAAGGCCACATTTCAAATGCAATATAGCTGGAAAATGAACATATAAAAGGGACGACCTTGGCATTAGAATGACATCGAAAGCCCGACGCTGTAGTGTGACTACGAGTAGGGGGACCCCGTTTAACTCTCACTTGAAGCTTGGGAGCACGAGGTGCAGTGGCATTGGTTAGGCTTGGCCGTGGTCCGCATGCCGCTATTCTCTGAATCCCAGCACACCCGTGGGGCATTCTCCTTGAATGGTCGTGGGGTTGGGGGGCAATCATGCAAGAATTAGAAGATTTGCTAGATGTAAATATTTACAACGCATCAGGTAAAACCTCATCTCACTAAGAAGTGAGAACTGGTGAAGTCACAATGTGAGTCGTCCGATCAATTTAAGGACAGACTGTTGCCCACTAGATCATGAGGATGCAAACGTCGCAAGCTCTCCATCGTCTGAATCAAACAATGCTAATTATTTTCCACTTTGCATATCCTTCTATGATCTAGATGGGAATAGAAGCTCCAGTATCAAAGATGTACTGTAATCATAGGAGAAACAGGCCACCATTCATCGCCAACAAAAAAAAATATCTACTCCATAGATTACCATCCCTGACCCAAGACCATTTCCAGTACACTGCCCCCTTTTAGCATATCAGCGAATTTATAAAGATCGTCCACGCGGGGACGGAGACCCTGAGCACGGCGACAGCTGCACTCACAATCCAGGGACCATAACTTGTCCTGGTTCCTACATAGAGATGCCACATAGGCGGCACTGCAGCACCATTATGATACTCGAAATGACACGCTGGGAGAGCCAGTCAGCCAGAGGCTGGCTAGCCTCAGCACCACGCCACCATACTGGCAGTAGTAACTCAGCCCACTCAAGTCCCCCATGGGAGGCCAGGGCAGGCTCATGATTCTATTTCTACCGTCCTATTAACACTAGAGAACACTGCCCATACAAGCTGGAGGTCAGATAGTGGGGGGCAAAATTTGATGGGCTAAAATAACAGTGCCAAGTTTCAAGTTTCACATTGCAATGCACACAGGTGAAGGTTCAGAAACTACTAATGTAACTTGCAAAGGTTGAATTCGAATCAAGCGTGGGCGTTTTCACAGTGTTCTAAGTAGATATCGGGGTTGTCCTGGTCATTTTGGTACGCTGGTGTGTGCAGTTAATAGCACTGAATAGAAAGCAGGAGGGCCTCTTAACTTTCTGTCTGCCGAACACTATACTGGAAAGAACTACCTGCGTCTGCGTCTCTTGGCATTTTCATCTGTGAAGGATTCCCACACACTGTGGTCCAGCTTGCTAAAATCTTCGAGGTCTGCAATGGTAAGGAGGTACTGTGTAAGCTTCACCAGCTCTTGATCACCGTTTCTGTTTGAATGGGCTTTCCTGAATGGTTTGATCACAAGACCATTCTGTGGATTCATGACAAAATTCCTTTTGAGGTCATCAAACATGATTGTGTTCTTTTCATTGTAGTACTGCACATGGAAAAGGCAGGAGCAATGAGAAAATTACTCAACGAGAATCCCCCACAGATTTAGTAGTAATACACTAAGCATAGAATGCTCACCTCAGGGAACTGAGCCCAAATAACACCAAGAGGCTTGCAGTCAAAAGTTTTCTTTTCAAACTGATTTTCGGATTGCACAGTTATCATCGCCAAGTGATCCAGAAGAGCAGTAATTTTGTAGTTGGGGTTGCTAAGAACTCCAAGTTGCCCCATCTTCAACTCCACCCATTTCATACTGCATTCAAGAGTCAATGGTACTTTTACTACCTATTTCACAATGGTCAAAACCACTTAACTGATAGTTAAGGGTGGCAAAAGGCTTACCCAGTTGCTGACCATATCATGATATCATACTCTGAATATGCAGCAGAGAGGAACTGGTGAAGATCTGCAAAGGGGATTATGGCGTGAAACTTTATGACAACTCATTAGAAAACATAATAGTTGTGAAGAAAAGTTCCCTTACATGGACGCATGAGTTCCTCAGGATTCTCAGCTGCAGACCTATGGTCAAACAGAGTATAGTCAATGTCTAAGACGAGCAGTCTTTTTCCTTTGCGGCCTGGATTCAATAGCTTGATCTACATAAATAGGCCAGAAAGATATGTTAACCACCACTTAGGTTTTAACAAGATAGTAAGGGCCAAACAACTTCCTTTTACAACCAACAGCATGCATTCCTCCATAATGGTTGCTTCTGTTTTTGTCTCGATAGTATGAGAAGTAGATTACAGTAAAATAAAGGAGATAAACATGAGAGTTATGGTTAACAGATCATTGCTCAGAGAACTTTGTGACTCCGAGTTCAATCAGTGCCCACCCAAGCAGACAAAACAATGGTTGTCAGTTTGTTACTGTAACCGTTGTTGATCTATGAGCAAGGGAAATCACACAATATTTTCTACTATCAACGTGTTGAAACTACTCACTACTGGAACCATGCAGGAAATCAGACCAATATCACATAGGTTGAAGGGAGAGCAAGCACTAAGAAGCGCATCAGAACTAACAATAAAAAGGTACAAGTGTAGAACCGTACAAGCATGCACATGGGAGAAGCATATAACAGGAAAAATAGGAAATGAAATGACAAGGAAATATACCTTATACTGACTTGCGCGCCGTGCTAATTTTTTCTTGTAGACATCTTTATCCTTGATAGCAGTAACTTCATTCTGACCTAATTCATGATCATCACGTATGCCTGGATCATCTTCTTGGTCCACAAATATTTCATCTTCAACAGTACTGCAAATTTAGTGCAAGACAATTCAATATACATATAAATTACTGTGAAGGGAACAGTGGGCACCTTCCAAACGGGAGGAAACTCCATAGTCTACAAATTCAAAATTTTGAACAAAAACATATTGTTTGAGATACAATGCAGCAAAAGAGTGCTTCGAAACCTTGAAAGAAACCTGAAAACTTGTAATGCACTGCTGTTGAGTAAAGTTAAAGAGATACAATGCTGATATTGATTTGTTAAGAGTAAAAAGTTTGCAGATAGTCAGCTCTGATTTCTCCTAGTGGTTTTTCCTTTTCCTTTTGTAAATATATCTGTACAGTTCTGCCCTACTTTAATATATTCTAACAGTAGGGCTATCTCCTACTGTTTTCCCTTCTAAAAAAATTTAAGAAGAGGTCCATTTTCACACAGTGCGTACTTCACAATGATACCACTTTTCTGGTTCAGAGAAATGATCCCAACTCACGATGCTTTACTAAAAAGCCACAAAGATCAACTCCCAAGTGTATATTCAATAAATGTAAAACTAGATTTCACAAGCTCTCAGTGTCCTCCCAATCAGGCATTTTTTTCCCTAAATCACAAACTTTGGGGTGGCATGCGACTAAAAATTCTTAAATATTATCCTATCAAATTAGCAGTTATACAACCATACTATATACTCTGTTACATGCATAGTTCAACATGAAAACAGAATAAATAGGGGATGGCTATTGTACATGTGTGTGTAATTTATGCAATTTACGTACACTTTACCCACCGTCCACTAATAATGTTGGATCTTTCTTCTCTGCCATATGAAGGTAATCCCACAACAGTAATCTACACTCAATGTGCAAAATGTATCATGACACTATATATTAAAAAAAGTCATGAAATAATGATCCACCAGTATGAAGAAAACCAAATTACCTCAGTGCGCACTGTAAATAAGCATAAGCAGACTTATGAAGATTAATATAGTTCAGGACGAAATCATGTAAATTCTAAAATTTGGCAAACGTGTCAGTATAATGGGTAGCTAACACCAGAAAAAGGAATACATACGAGCTGACCAAACTGAATTAAATCCATTTGAGATATTATCCACAGAAAGGGGTCCAACAAAATAAGCTTTGAGATTAGGATACACCACAGGTCCACATGTCACCATCCAAACGGACTTAGTTTGCTCTCAAATTATCATTCAGATTCAGTTATCATCTCTACGATATGTCAAAATGACCATAGCGCATTACTGTCTGCGTCACTAATAGACAAAAACCATCCAAACAGTACCACAACTCAGTAACACATCAAAAAATAATAATCAAGGACCTCTAGGACTTAGATAATAGCATGCTGTTCTCATCCAAAAGCAAAAAAAAAATCAGGTCAACAAATTCATAATGCAGCCATCAGTAACAATTATCCATCAATTTAACAATAATTTCGCACGCTTCACAGATGGTTTGGTGCACTAAACCTAGTCCAACTCCAAATGAGATGCCTATTGTGCACACCAATGTGATCAGACTGCAAGGGCTTAAAGTTTGAGCAGGTAATCTCATCCCACTCAGCTGAAACCTCCTACTCCTATTCTACTCATTATAAGCCCCAAACGGAAGTATTTGTCAGTTGATCACGCACTTCTGCTGTCATCACCCACATTGTTCCCCATTCATTCATCGAACTTGTCAAACAGACAAACAATTCCATATACAGGCATGCTAAATATCTAAATCCCCCACCAAATATGCCCTTCTACTATCCCAGAACATAAGAAACCAAGCACCAAGTCCAAATCACCAACAACACGAATCAAACAGACGAACCAAAAGAGGCAGTACAAGCTAGGGATTAGCGATTTGGCCTTCAAGCTCTCCAAATATCGTCATTCCATCTCGAAACCGGAGCATTAGCCCTCGATCAACACCAAGAGAGCATCTCCTATCGATTCACGAACCGAAACATAACATTTCCGCCGATGGTTACAAAACAATCAACCAATTACACGCGACTACACTATTTTTTCGTAGACACGCATCAGAACCGCGCAAGTGAGGATACAAGAAGGAGGGAGGTAGGTAGGGTTTCGAGGAGGAAAAGGGGGATCCTGCTTACCCGATCATGGTGATCGGGACGTTGGGCTTGAAGGGGAGGGAGGAGAGGAGGACGGAGTCGTCCTTGAGCATGATCTTGGGGTAGAGCAGCTTCTGCCGCTTGGGGAGCACCTCCGTGACCTCGCAGATGCGCCGCTTCAGCTCCCCCAGCGTGTCGTCCCCCACCGCCCGCACCGTGTAGTTCTTCCCGCTCCACTTCACCCTCAGAGTCATCTCCTCCGGCGGCGCTGCCTCCGCCACCGCGCCGATCGCCGCCGCGTCCACCTCAGGGCCCGTCGCCGAGGACGAGGTCGCGTCCGCCATGGGCTTGGTCTCTGAGGGTGGAGTCTGAACAGGTGGAGGTTTGCGGAGTGGAAAGGGGGTAGGGATTATATGTAGCCTGGTGCGGAGGCGTAACCGGCATTTGGAAGGCGGAAACTGGAAGTATGTTTTTCGTTTTGGCACTGAACTGACTCGTTCAGTCGTTTGAGCGCTACAATCTGCAAGAACCCGAATGGTCTTCGTTAACTACACCTTAGGGTCTGTTTGGATCCATTAGCAACTAATATTAGCTAGCTAACTATTAGTTTGAGGGCGTTTGGATCCACCAGCTAATATGTGGCTAATATATGCTATTGTCCAGAATACCTATGCTATTAAATGCTACTGGTGGTAGACGCGAATAGTATTTTGGTTAAATGCCACCTATTAGCTGCTATTAGCTGGGTTTAGCTAGCTAATGAGATAACCATTAGCTGGGTACCCAGCTAATAGTTAGCTGATCTATTAGTTGGGGGTGTTTGGATCCACTCTAGCTAATTTTTAGCAGCTAACTATTAGCTGCATAGATCCAAACAGACCCTTATTTGGTACTAGTTTTTTTTAGTACATACTCTATTTTTTGTGAGGCTATAGACTTCTTGTTCCCTTCAAATGTTATCGTCGCCAAGTGATCAACACAAAAACTGAGTACCATATTGCTCAACAAACAGAAAATAGGTACCTAATTGAGTTCAAATTTGTCTGCTGTTCAGAAAAACCGGATAGTGTTTGGCGCGCATGAAGGCCAAGCGAAATGTCATTGAACCATATCTTTATTAAATGACATACTATAACCATGTAACCACTTTTTAGCATTAAATGAGGAGCGTGTGGTGGAAATATTACAATAATTACATTTTTGATCTCTGCAATATACTTATATTGTGGGACAATGGTTTTTTTTAAAAAATAAGAAGTTGTATTGCGGAACGGAGAAGTAAAATATCGCGCTAGCCTAGCACCCGTACATAAACAACAACACATGCATATAACCTTGTAACCACCTTCGTTCTCTACATGTATATATTTCTTTACTCAACATGTGGTGCACTTGCCCTTGGTGCAGTGGCTATATATGATACGAAACGGGAGCAGAAGGCACCTGCAAAAAGAAGCAGTAAGGAGGGGAGGTAGTGGAGACGGGGAGCCATGACCGCCGCCGCCGTGTGGCGATCATGGCAGTGCTCGCCGCCACGTTAACAGTGTGCCCTTCGGCGGCTGAGGAGGAAGAAGGATACAACGGGACAGTGAGAAGGGAAGTCACCTACGACGGCAGGGCCCTGATACTGGATGGCACTAGGAGGATGCTCTTCTCTGGAGACATACATTACCCTAGAAGCACACGGCACACCCGAGGTAAAACATCGTCGCCTAGATGTCTCATGCATGCCATCTTGGGTTAATTCGGTCCGTTTAAACTTTAAATTAATTAACTTGTAGATCTCGTCATTTTAATTCGGAAATCTTGTGTTTTGGTACTACTATGATATTGCTTGCACCCTTTATCTTTTTCTGCAAAGTTATGAGCTTTAGCTGAGATAACCCACATACCGTACAGTTCTGATCAAATGCAAACGCCCGTGTTCTTTACTGCACAAATGAAACCGTTCTGGTGTTACATGCAAGTGAACCGCTCTCTTGAATTTTAGGTACTACTTACCTTCCTGCCTTTTTTTAAAGGAGTTTCGCTTTCTGTTGTGCAAGAACAATTGTTTTGGGTAGTTTCTTATTCATGGCAATAGAGCTGATAGCTCACGGGAATACCGTGTGCAGTAGTCAGTTTAAAATTAGCTTTGTTCCATCACATTTTATTGAATGGTACCTCCAAGATTACACCCCCATAGAAAGATATGGAATTCGATGTAGAGGCAGTGCAATATACTACTCTTACTATTTCGTCTTTCTATTCATAAGCTTTACAAAGCTAAAATGATTTCAGAAAACTGGTACATCAACCACAACCGGTGCACTTCAGTATATATCTTATGTCTGTATACTTTGCATCACGTTAGATCTTAAGGCAGCATGGTTGTGAAAAATAAAAATATACAGTGCTGGTGCTTTCATTCAAACATGGAAACTGAGTACAGACTCTCTTTTTATTTGTGAGGCTATAGACTTCTTGTTCCCTTCAAATGTTATCGTCGCCAAGTGATCAACACAAAAACTGAGTACCATATTGCTCAACAAACAGAAAATGGGTACCTAATTGAGTTCAAATTTGTCTGCTGTTCAAAAAAACCGGATAGTGTTTGGCGTGCATGAAGGCCAAGCGAAATGTCATTGAACCATATCTTTATTAAATGACATACTATAACCATGTAACCACTTTTTAGCATTAAATGAGGAGCATGTGGTGGAAATATTATAATAATTACATTTTTTATCTCTGTAATATACTTATATTGTGGGACAATGGTTTAAAAAAAGAAGAAGAAGTTGTATTGCCGAACGGAGGAAGTAAAATATCGCGCTGGCCTAGCATCCGTACATAAACAACAGCAACACATGCATATAACCTTGTAACCACCTTCGTTCTCTACATGTATATATTTCTTTACTCAACATGTGGTGCACTTGCCCTCGGTGCAGTGGCTATATATGATACGAAACGGGAGCAGAAGGCACCTGCAAATAGAAGCAGTAAGGAGGGGAGGTAGCGGAGACGGGGAGCCATGACCGCCGCCGCCGCCACGGCGATCATGGCAGTGCTCGCCGCCACGTTAACAGTGTGCCCTTCGGCGGCTAAGGAGGAAGAAGGATACAATAGGACAGTGAGAATGGAGGTCACCTACGACGGCAGAGCCCTGATACTGGATGGCACTAGGAGGATGCTCTTCTCCGGAGACATACATTACCCTAGAAGCACACCCGAGGTAAAACATCGTCGCCTAGATGTCTCATGCATGCCACCTTGCGTTAATTCGGTCCGTTTAAACTTTAAATTAATTTGTAGATCTCGTCATTTTAATTCGGAAATCTTGTGTTTTGGTACTATGATGTTGCTTGCACCCTTTATCTTTTTCTGCGAAGTTATGAGCTTTAGCTGAGATAACCCGCATACCGTACAGTTCTGATCAAATGCAAACGCCCGTGTTCTTTACTGAACAAATGAAACCGTTCTGGTGTTACATGCAAGTGAACCGCTCTCTTGAATTTTAGGTGCTACTTACTTTCCTGCCTTTTTTGTTTTAAAAAAAGGAGTTTCGCTTTCTGTTGTGCAAGAACAATTGTTTTGGGTAGTTTCTTATTCATGGCAATAGAGCTGATAGCCCACGGGAATACCGTGTGCAGTTGTCAGTTTAAAATTAGCTTTGTTCCATCACATTTTATTGAATGGTACCTCCAAGATTACACCCCCATAGAAAGATATGGAATTCGATGCAGAGGCAGTGCAATATACTACTCTTACTATTTCGTCTTTCTATTCATAAGCTTTACAAAGATGAAATGATTTCAGAAAACTGGTGCATCAACCACAACCGGTGCACTTCTGATTTTGCAGTATATCTTATGTCAGTATATCTTATACATACTTTGCACCACGTTAGATATTAAGGCAGCATGGTTGTGAAAAATAAAAATACACAGTGCTGGTGCTTTCATTCAAACATGGAAGTCAGGCAGGTACATATTGGTGGTGCTTTCATTCAAACATGGAAGCCAGGCAGGTAAATATTGTCTGAGGTAGTTGTCAATATATATACCAAAGAACATATCATTTCAAGCATTTGTTGAAGCAAATTTCTGATGGCTGGGCTCCAGCATGCATCCAATTCACCAGATAAACAGAGATGGCCAGTACAAGTTCCCTTCAGCAATCAAATTAGTCCAGTTAATAACAGTAAATACATATTGCAAGCAATCAAGCATGACCCGCGAATCATATCAAGCAGAAAACTTCATCTCTTCCTTAAACTTGTGTACCACACAATTAACAGATGTGGCCGATACTCATAGAGAACGCTAGGAAAGGTGGCCTTGATGTCATACAAACATACGTCTTCTGGAATGTTCATGAGCCTGTCCAGGGCCAGGTGGGTGTGCTGTGCAGTCTCATATGTGTACAATTTATGCATCTGTCAGAACACAAGCAAAAACTTCAGTAAAAGAGCACTTTGCAACTAAGAGATCCTCGAATTCTTTCTTGCTGGATTAGTACAACTTCGAAGGAAGATATGATATGGTGAAATTCATCAGAGAAATCCAAGCTCAAGGCCTCTATGTAAGCCTCAGGATCGGTCCCTTCATCGAGTCAGAATGGAAATATGGGTATGAAATCATTAAGTACATTTCCTACGTGCAGGGAAGAGTTACATTTTTACTAAATTCTAAGAAATGTGAAACGCCACAGGAAAAAAGGAATGCACAATTCCATACTGAATATCTTTTATTCATGCAGAGGCTTACCGTTTTGGTTACGTGGCATCCCAAACATTACCTTCAGAAGCGACAATGAACCTTTCAAGGTATCCTATTACCCACAGCAGACAGCAGTACCCTTGAGGCCTTGAACAATGATGTGATCTGTAACTACATAACATAAACTTGTAACTGCAGTTGGATACTCAGAGTAGAAATATCATTTCTTTTTTTTCTTCCATCCTTCTTAGATAGTCAGGAATTTATCCTACCTCAGCATAATTTCTCCCTTCATAGTTGTAAAACTGTTGTACTATCCGCAGCAACCAAGTAGCATAGTCCAAATTTGACACACAAAGCATTTTAAGCAAGCAAAAAAGAGATGCCCAATGATAGTCAGGTACAAGTGTAATACATAGGTCAAAGCAGCATTATCAGAAATAACAAGTAGAAGAAAACAGAAAAGATGCATCTGCAAGTATATAATCAACTTCACAAGCACCATTTAGTGAAGTAATTTCATGCTAAACTACAAAGAAGATTACTCATATTTAAATAGTTAATTCATGCAGCGATATATGCAAAAGTTTGTTGCAAAAATAGTTAACATGATGAAGGATGAAGGATTATACTATCCACAAGGAGGCCCCATAATTATATCACAGGTCAGTTAAACTAAATTTTAAATGACCAAGGTACTTCGAGCTCTGTATTAGATGGTTTTTTATGCAACCCTGGAATTCAACTCGCAGATTGAGAATGAATATAAGCTGGTTGAGGCTGCATTCCATTCCAGGGGACCACCGTATGTTCACTGGGCAGCGGCAATGGCCATAAACCTCCAGACAGGTGTTCCATGGATGATGTGCAAGCAGGATGATGCCCCAGATCCTATTGTTAGTGTCCTTTCTTATACCATCACGCAGGATTTCAAATTTGCTGATATAATTTTTGAAATACAATCTAACATTGATTACATATTTACATGGCTAGATTAACACCTGCAATGGGCTCATCTGTGGGGAAACATTTCTAGGGCCAAATTCGCCTAACAAGCCTGCTTTATGGACAGAAAATTGGACATCTCGGTGTGCCACAAACACTATTTGCTTTTCTTCTGAGATACCTTTCACGTTCCAAGGGGTAAAAGGCCTAACACACAAGTTTCCCTGCATACAGCTATCCTTTATACGGTCATGATCCAAGATTCAGATCAGCAGCAGATCTTGCCTTTGCAGTTGCACTTTTTATAGCAAGAAAGAAAGGAAGCTTTGTAAACTACTACATGGTACAAGTTACGAGGCTACAAGCTTGAAGAAGTTGTCCGAACAACTCTCAGTAGATCCTCTTAATATTTCTCTCATGATCTCACATGATTATGATTTATGATGCAGTACCATGGTGGAACAAACTTTGGGAGGTTTGCATCTTCCTATGTAACAACAAGCTACTATGACGGAGCTCCGCTTGACGAATATGGTAATTATTTTTTTTCCTTGCATGATATACTTGACAATCTTCTAAACGCAACAATTTCAAACTTCTTCTAGTATCAAATATCCTAACAAGATCATAACATGGCCAAAGTCTACCAAGAAGGCACAATATATCAGATCATGTAGCATATCTAGTCAGCAATTGATGATTCGTGAAATCCGAAGATACCTCAATAAGCTTGTTGCACACCATAATCAAGCGATCTTGAAAATGTCCTCAGTATTTCTGTGATTTAGAAAAAACAATAATTGATTAATATATGTTGAACTAATAAGTATATATCCAGGCTTAATATGGCAGCCAACATGGGCTCATCTCAGAGAACTGCATGCTGCAGTAAAGCAATCTGAAGAACCATTACTTTTGGGAGCATATTCTAATTATTCATTTGGTCAACAACAAGAGGTGAAATTGCATGGAGAGTGAAACTAGGCATACTTTAATTTCAGTAAATTTCTATTGATCTAAGCGGCTAATTTTTGTTGTACTATAGGCGCATGTTTTTGAAACAGAGTCCAAGTGTGTGGCTTTCCTGGTAAACTTTGACAAGCATAAGACATCAAACATCCTATTTGGCAAAGAATCATTCCAGATAGCTCCTAAATCGATCAATATCCTCTCACATTGCAGGAGAGTAGTATTTGAAACAGCCAAGGTGAGCCAGCTACATTCATGTAACCCAAAATCTTCAGTCATTGAAGACCTGAAGGAAGTGCCTTATTTATCAAATTTGCTTTTGGCAGATAAATGCTCAGCATGGTTTAAGAACAGCACAAGTAGTGCAGCCTCTGAATAATGTTGACAGCTGGAAAATATTCAACGAACCGATTCCTCTGGCAGCAAGCAAGACAAAACAAATTGGAAATCAGATTTTTGAACATCTCTCAACTACAAAAGATGAAACAGATTATCTCTGGTACCTTGTTGAGTAAGAAGAGTTTCTTCAGCTTGCGTATATTGTTCAGTATTTTCATCGGTTTTTAATACTTCCTCAGGCCCATACGTTGATCATAAAATAATGGAAATCATGCAGATATGATTATAGATCAAATGAGCATGACCAGCTAGTGCTGAATGTTGAGTCACAAGCACATGGTTTACATGCTTTCATCAACAATGATTACGTTGGTAAGGAAAGAAGAACTCTCTGGGTGCAATTTATAGAAAGCACCAACAAAAATAGCACGTCAAACATATTTTTATTGATTGAAATTCTTATTCTAGTTATGTATTTGCAATGTTTGATGTCTTCTTCCAAATTTGATTAGGTAGTGTGCATGGGAGTCATGACGGACCCAGAAATATCATTTTCAAGACACCTATTTTGCTAAGGGAAGGAAAAAACTCCATATCACTACTAAGTGTCATGGTTGGATCACCGGTATGACTTTCAGCAAATTCTATATTTCTATGGACTTGTCAATGATATATTATCTTATATAGACTTTCCCTTATATACATATTGCCTTATTTAGGATTTCCTTCTATACCCTCGTGTACTCTATGTATTCTGGCCATTAGCCCTATATTGAATAAGAGTGTTATTCATAGCATGGTATCAAAGCTTAGGTTGGTTAGGGTTTTATCGGCATCGCGTTCTTCCGCTGTCGCTGCTCCCGGGAGAGAAATCTCCGCTCCTGGGGGTGGCCACCTCCGCCCCTTGTTGTCTGCCTCGTCACCGTCCACGCGCATCTCCGGCCGGCCTACGCTCCGACCGCCGCCATCTCCGGTCGACCTCCGACCTTTCGCTGCGGTAGGCCCCGCGCACCCTTCGGCGAGCGCCTCCGGCCGTCCGCCCGACGCGCCGCCTCTCGGCGCCACTGCTCGCGCCTCTAGCTCGTCCGTCTCCTTCGGCCTCGGCCTCGGCCTCGCTGCCGACGCCCCGTGCACGCCGGCCACGCCGCCTCTACCGACCGGACTCGGAATCCGCTCTCCGCGGCCGCCCCTCGACGTCTTCTCCGTCGCCAGGGCCTTCTCGGCCGACGGCTCCTTACTGCCTCGCCTCCATGGCCCACGCCGCTCACAGCGTCGAGACCGCCGACGCGTCGCTTCCGACCTCGGCCGATCTCGCCCGACCACGCCTTCCGTGGTCGCCTGCTCGCACGAGGCGAAATCGTAAGATAAGAGAGATCACGAGTGAATTTTTTTTTGCTAAATAATAATTTTTTATACATAAATTACAAAATTATAACTTGATTTTTTTCTGTAAGAATAATCATCTATCGCGCTGCATGGCAGCGACTGGGATTAGTCGCGCCGCGTAACAGCAACAAACGTGCCAGTCACGCACCATCGTGACACGACTGGTGACTCCCCAAAGAAATCGCGCCACCATGGCGCACAATCCCATTCCACTATTACTCCCTCCATCCTGAAAAAGAAGTCGTTTTAGAGTTGTCCTAAGTCAAAGTTTTAGAACTTTATCTACAAATAACTTTTAAACCATTTGGATTGAACACATAAAAGTTACATAAATAGATTTGTCATGAAAAGAGCTTTCAAATATTATAATTTCAATGCATTTTATAAATAAAATGCAATAATTTTTAATGGTCAAAGTTGTATTTTAGAGACTGTGTCGATGTCCAAAACGACTTCTTTTTCAGAATGGAGGGAGTATTAATTATTAAAATGAAAGCAATGCAACCACGTACGATTATAAAAAAATGAAAGCAATGCAATCAATCGCATGACGGCCATGCGATTTATTAGTTTGTTCCATTCCACGATTAAAATCAAAGCAAGCAATCGTATGACGGTTATGCGATTTAGTATTTTTAGTATAGTATTTGATTGTTTTTATTGATGCGATTTCAAAGCAAATTTTGCTTACTTTCATTGACGCGAACGCGATTTAGTATAGTATTTGATTGTTTTCATTGACACGATTTCAAAGCAGATTTAGTATAGTATTTAATTGCTTTCATTTACATGATTTCAAATCATTAACGCGATTTCAAAGCACTAATGCATTAATTTTTTTTATAAATAATCAATTTTTATTCGTGAAATTCAAAAATATACCACAAATATTTTTTATAAATAATCATTTTTTATTCATGATTTTTTTTTATAAATAACCTTTTTTATTTGTGAAATTAAAAAATATACCGCGAATATTTTTTTAGCCAATATTAGTACATTTTTTTGGCTATGTTAAATCTATATTTTTTGGATTACCCTAGATAAGGTTTTTTGAGACTACCTATATTTTTTCTAACTAAATATCAATTATATCATAAATTTTGTGTAAAACAAAATTAATTAGGTACTATATTTTTGGGCTACCGTAACAGTTTTTTAAGAATACCTATGTTTTTTTAACTACATATCAATTATACTACCGAAAAAATAATTATAGAAATTACTCACCGATGAACAAAGAACGATGAATGGCAAACGATAAACGACGAACTGCTCGTCTTCCTTTTCTTCTCTCCTCCCCCTTCCACTTCGACCGCCGCGCTCCTCTCTCCCATCTCTCTCTCTCTCTCTCCCTCTCCCTCTCTCTCCCTCTCTCTCCTTTCTTTTCTCGGCCGCCGCTCCTCTCTCTCTTTCGCTCACTCCCTCTCTTTGTCTTTCTTTCTCCTCGGCGTCGCCGCTCCCTCCTTCTCTTTCTTCTCTCGGCTGCTACTCCGCTCTCTCTCTCTCTCTCTCTCTCTCTCTCTCTTTCTCTCTCTCACGGGTCAGTCGCACGCGACAGGTCTCTCAGTCAATATGAATAAAATATTGGAGCACAATCTAAACAAACAAAAAGCACGCACCCCCTTTGGTAGAGATTGCAAACATAAAGTTATCTTAACCAAAAAAGGAGCTCGCTAGCAAATAATTTTGCTTTATTCTGAACTGAAATCTAATTGCAACAAATGTTTTTTTTTTTTTGTCCATAACACTCATCAACCCCACTCTGTGTCGTGTGTGAATGAGTGCAATGGACCCAAAAGAAAAAAGATCAATGACTCTAGATAAGTAGCGATAAGCATTAAAGATGGGTTTAGAAAAGAATGTTACCTATTTTTTTGCACTAAGTTGAGTTTTCATCTAACAAATGAAAGGACTCGGGGGCTCACATGGAGAGAAGAACCTTTGGAGTTTGTAAAGTGGGCATACAGCAGGGACAGCAGAAACCACATTATCTCAACGATGAGCTGTGGAAACACCAAGTAAATCCAGGTCAACACTGATTCTGAATTGATAGATCAATACCAGATGCTCATTTTTCAAGCAATCACGCTGTGCACAGGTTGGCTTATCTGGAGAAACGAATAAAATATACACATTCCAAGGATCATCTCGCGCTCAGTGGACTGCAATTGACAAGTCTATGCACCTTCCACTTATCTGGTACAAGGTAAAGCAAATGCACACTAGCCCTGATAGATTTCGACCACATGTTCAGGATATAGCTACGGTCTTACAGAAACTGATAGCTTGGGCAAATCGATGTTGTTTGACGCAGACAACGTTTGACGCACCACGGGGCAACGACCCAGTGACACTGAATCTCAGCAGTATGGGGAAGGGTGAGGTGTGGATCAATGGAGAGAGTATCGGACGGTATTGGGTCTCCCTCAAAACCCCTAGCGGACAACCATCCCAATCCCTGTCAGTAGTAGAGTTAGTTTTCACTCATAAAGTAAATTCTTTTCTTGAATTCATAGTAAACCGACGAAGAATGTCTCATTTGTCCGTCTTTTCTGAAGGTATCACATACCACAATACTTTCTGAAGCCCAGAGAGAACATCCTCGTCCTCGTCGAGGAAATAGGTGGCGACCCACTACAGATAACCGTGAACACAATGTCAATCACCAGAGTATATAGCAGCGTGAACGAGTTCTCTACCCCGTCCCTCCTGTCGCGCAGGAAGCACCCAGCAGTTCGCCTCAGATGCCAGAAAGGCAAAAACATCACAGCTATTGAGTTTGCGAGCTACGGAAATCCCGTCGAGGACTGCAGAGGCTCTGGCAGGAGCTGCCATGGGAGCTGCCACGCAGAGACGTCGGAGCTCGTCGTAAAGAATGTAAGATTGTGCATTTCATGAAGCTACATACTGATGCCATTGTACGCTATCATATCACCCCTGTAGTCCTAACAAGTGCTTGTTTCGCTCTTTCAGACATGCCTAGGCAGAAGGAAGTGTGCTATTCCAGTACGGGCCGCCGTGTTCGGAGGCGACCCGTGCCCCGGGATCGAAAAATCCCTTTCAGTTGCGGCAAGCTGCGGACGAGTAGAATAATCTGACATTCTGTATGCGTAAATGTATCGTCACAAGGTCCAAAATTGTACAAAAACATGGGTGTAGATAGAGGGATCATTCTCTAGCCAGCATCCAAAAGTTTAGTGGAAGAGAGTAGATTACTGATTGCACATTTACACACGCACCGCTTTCGCTGGAGAAATTCGTTGGATTCGCTGAGAAGGCAGCTCGTTATCTTGCCATCTTATCGTGTGAAATTCCATCCGCTGCAGAAGATGGAGATCGAAGGGGTTGTAAGAGGGGAAAAAAAAATCCAACTTCACCGCAATTTAGGATCGTAGGGTACGCCTAATTTGTGAAGATCACATGGTGGCAGTACGTAAGTAACGTAACCGCGTGTAGCTATCTGGTCCGTGCCCGGCCGATGGTGACCGGTGACGGCGACCGTGGAGGCTAGCGTATGGGCGGAGGAGGTTGGTAACTTGGTATTCTGCGCCGCCGCCGCCCGGGGCAGGCCGACGTCGTAGTAGGAGGCGCCACGAAGTTTGGCTCTTCCTCCGACGAGCTCTCGACCGGTGGCCCTGGTCCAGGTCCACCGATGGAAACGAAGCGCTGCCCTTCAGTTGTGTACTAACTCGTGTTAAGTGTGTGCACGGATTTAAGTGGTGTTTACCTGTGTTACGTTGTACTAGCTAAATAACCATGCCTTTCAGCATAAATATATTTTTAGGGAGTGTCTACGTTTCTCCCGGATGTTTTGTTTCCAAAAATCACCCAAATTGTGGACCGTTGGATCTGAAAACCCAGCCGTTAGATTACATCCTCATTACCGCACAACATCATTTATTGATATTATTGGGTCCGCCAAATAAAGTGGACCTAGATCCAATAACAATGCTCTAATCCAACAAAACAATTGAATACCAGCCCAGACAGAAAACGATTCATCGGCCCAAACGATTCATCGGCCCTTCTTTTTTTTTCTTCATCCCGTGCTTCAGATCTTCTTCTTTTGCTTCGGGCCTTCATCTCCATTGTTATATAAAATCGCAGCCCAACTTGAACAGAATCAATCTGTTGCCCTAATTTAGTGGGGCCCACATGTAAAAAAAAGGAATGTAAGGATATTGAAATTGCAAAAGAAGATCGGCTACCTCATGCAGACGACGAAACAGTAGATCAAACTCAGGAAGTAAAAAAAGAGAGGAGGAAGCAGTAGAGGAAGACCGCAATATCAAATGCAAAAGAAGAGGAATAATCATGGAAGATCGGATTGATTCTGGAGGTAAATACCTGCTTTATTTCCCCCCTGATAATCATGAGGCATCTGCGCAAATGTATGTTCGACATGTGCATGCTTAGCCTTCCAGGATTCGTTTTCTTCTTCTACCACACCGCTTCTTCCATGTTGCAAAAAATTGTATTCGGTGCTACAATTGAAGAAAAATAGGGCATTACATACTGTTTCGTTTGATAATTTTGTAAACACATACAAAACTACAATACTATAATAAATAGGCTAATTCAGATTTATGGTTTTTACATGCACTGCTTGATATAGATTATTTTCATCCAGGTTAGGGTTTTTCTCCTAGATGAAATTTTTTAGAGGTGCTAGTATAAGATAGCTATGTTCCTTTTTTCGGTCATCCTATATGTTTGGTCAACATAACAAAATCATCAAATCCTTATGTTTCTCAACATCCCACAAAAAAATGCTCAATATATTATTGTTGCTCATAGTAGTATGTAATTATCCTTATGAACCCCGCTTCATATCCAGAACTGAAGAAAAAAACACCTTATGCTAAACATCTCCATACAAAACAAGCATAATTATGCTAAACACCTTATAAACCAAACAAAATATCTCCATACAAACCTACTGACATACAAAAGAAATATATGAAGTTTTTTAGAGGCACTGCTTGATATAGATTATTTTCGTCCAGGTTAGGGTTTTTCTCCTAGATGAAGTTTTTTAGACGTGAAGGTATAAGATAGCTATGTTCCTTTTTTCGGTCATCCTATATGTTTGGTCAACATTACAAAATCATCAAATCCTTATGTTTCTCAACATCCCACAAAAAAAAATGCTCAATATATTATTGTTGCTCATAGTAGTATGTAATTATCCTTATGAACCCCGCTTCATATCCAGAACAAGCATAATTATGCTAAACACCTTATAAACCAAACAAAACATCTCCATACAAACCTACTGACAAACAAAACAAACATAATTATGCTTACAAACAAAACATCTCCATGCTAATCTTATAAACAAGCCTAATTATGCTAAACACCTTATAAACCAAACAAAACATGCCTATACAAACCTACTGACAAACAAAACAAACATAATTATGCTTAGAAACAAAACATCTCCATGCTAATCTTATAAACAAGACTAATTATGCTAAACACCTTATAAACCAAACAAAACATTTCCATACAAACCTACTGACAAACAAAACAAACATAATTATGCTTAGAAACAAAACATCTCCATGCTAATCTTATAAACAAGACTAATTATGCTAAACACCTTATATACCAAGACTAATTACAGTATAATTATGCTAATCTTATAAACAAGCATAATTATGATAAACACCTTATAAACCAAACAAAACATTTCCATACAAACCTACTGACAAACAAAACAAACATAATTATGCTTAGAAACAAAACATCTCCATGCTAATCTTATAAACAAGACTAATTATGCTAAACACCTTATAAACCAAACAAAACATGCCTACAAACAAAACATCTCCATACAAACCTACAAACAAAACATATTTTACTTATCAACATCTCCATACAAAACAAACAAAACATGCCTAGAAACAAAACATGGTTCTCTTGTCAGTGAGCTTGCTACTCCTGCTCCTACTCTTGCTCAAATTTCTTTAACAAAACTTGAAATTCAGTTTTAAAAAATTGCTCAAGCTAGAAAAGTAAACTCATAATACCTTTGCAGAATTCTGGACGGGGAAAGGAATGCATAAGATTGCCTCAATTTGTGAATGTAGTTATCACCTGGTAAAAGGAAAAAAAATCTAATAAGTCATTGTTACAGAAAATGGTGGCCTCAATTTCAGGCCATGTAAAATACAAGGGAGAAAGGATGAAAGAAGGAAAGAACTTGCAGTTGAGTCTAAAGTTGCTTTCACATCCACTGTCGTATTCTTGATCTTCAGTTGGCTCTGATTAATAAACAAATCAAAACCAGAATTAATAAACAAATCACACACAAGAGAACCATAATTACACAAATCAAAACAAAAAACCAAAATCAGATTAGCATAACAAAACCAAAATAAATAAACTAATCAAAACAAAAGAAGCGTAATTACACTTATCATAATTATGCTAATCTGATTTATTAGAAAATCATTAACAAAACAAGCATAATGACACAAATCAAAACAAAACAAGCATAAATACACTAATCAAAACAAAACTAGCATATTTACCTACTTGTGTATATACACTAGTCAGTGCTCATTTTTTCCACAACACTCTTCTCATATCGAACTCAACCCCCCTAGTGTAAATGAGTCTGCTTATATTTTCCTTAAGCAAACAACCCCATTATCTTTTGAGTAACGTTTTTTTTGCTCATGTTTCTATGCAGTTGTGACTAGCAAGAAGGCAATTGGTGAATCGTCTTGCCTATTACACAATGAGGTAATACCAAAATGCAGTTTGTCCCACGGACATCAACAAAACAATCAATTGCCAAAAAACAATCAATCAATGGTATGTATAACGCATATTTTATTATCCCCCTTTATATTTTAGAAAAAAATTTGTCCATCAACACAGATAGACTTTAAAAAAACACCAATTAAAAAAACAGGATCCTATCCCATGGACATCACAAATGACAAATGAGGTTTGCATTGACAGCAACAACTTTCAGGTAGTTTTTTTTAACAAAAAAACTTTGCTCCATCAATACTATGCATATGAAGTATAACCTTATATACTGACCTGTGTATAGAGAATGCTGATGGGATCCTTTTATGATGATATGGAATATATCAAGGCTGTGACAGAAAAAACCAATGATCCTAAGGTAAGAAACATATGTTCTGGATGCATAATTAGAGTTGTGATCATATAAAATATCATATTATCATTCATTAAAAAAAACTGCTAACATACCATTGTGTTATTTGTTTATTTTCAGCAAGGATCAATTGATGGCAGTGGTGCTGGAAACATGATACACAATAGTCTAGTGAGCCTACTGCAGTCAATGGAGCCAGTTCAGAATAGTTGTCTCTATATGCAACAGGACCAACAAATAAATATTCAAGAACCGTTGTTGGAAACAGAACAAACAAGATCTCATTTAGAGGACATACAAACTGCTCGTGAGGTGGTAATTTTGCTATCATCGTCTAGTTATATTATACAACTAACCCAAAAAACTCAATACATAATAAATTGTTGCTGTTGTTACAGATTCAAGACGAGGTTTCCAAAACCCCAAATGGTCAGACCTTGTCACCAACATACATGACTACAGGGTGTACTAACACAATAGACCCCGATGGAGGCAGCAATGAAGATGTCACAGAGCCTGAACATCTTGTAGAAAATGAAAAAAGGGATTTGTTGGAGGAAGATATTGAGAATTTCCTGGAAAGTGAAATGATAGATGCAATGAAACAGTCGATGGGTAACTTTGAGATTGACAGTAGATTCAAACCAGAAGCGGGGATGACATTTGAAACATCAGATGATGCACATAGATTCTATAACTTCTATTCATTCCTTGCTGGATTCTCAATAGCAAAGACCAAAAATTACCGCTCACAGGACAAGAAAATGGCAAGAGAGGTCACAAAACACACAATAAAATGCAACAAGTATGGACAGCAAAAAAACTCGGGAAGAAACCCAAACAATGACATTACAGAAGGGACTCTCACAAACAAGAGGAGGAGGAACAGCGTAGTGAAAACTAAATGCCCAGCAGAAATGGTTGTGGTGCTCAAAAATGGAATCTGGAATGTCAAAAGGGTTGTATTGGAGCATAACCATGAATTGTGTCCCCAAAATGAGACAAGGTTCCTCAGGTCTCACAAATTCATGACAGATGAAGAAAAAAACCTCATCCGAACACTGAACAATTGCAATATCCCCACAAGAAAGATGATATCTGTGCTCTCATTCCTAAGAGGAGGTTTGAGGTCCCTACCGTACACAAAACGTGATGTTAGCAACTTGAGGACATCTATTAGACATGAGAACTCTTCAAATGACATGGTTCAGCTACTAGCTCACTTCTGCAAAAAACATGCAGATAATCCAGGTTTCTACTTCTCCTTTGACACTGATGATAACAATAGGGTGAAGAATATTTTTTGGTCTGATGATAGGGCAAGGAGATATTATGATAGATATGGAGACTGCATCAGCTTTGACACGACCTACATGACCAATAAGTACAATCTTCCCTTCGCTCCATTTGTTGGTATCACTGGACATGGACAGAACTGCCTATTGGGATGTGCTCTACTAAATGATGAGACGGCTGAGACATTTAGGTGGGCTTTCAAAACATTTTTGCAGGCAATGAATGGCAAGGCACCGACACACATTATCACTGATCAGGACGTGGCGATGAAATCAGCGATAGCATCGGTGTTCCCAAATACAAAACACAGGAATTGCCTTTGGCACATTACACATAAAGCTGAAGAGAAGCTTGGTCCATGCTTTAGGGCGAAGCCTTGTTTGCATGAAGACTTCATCGACATCATTATGAATTGTTTGACGGTGCAAGAATTCGAAACGTTGTGGGTGCAAATGGTAACCTACTATGATGTAGCTAATGTGAAATACTTTCAGGACATGTGGGCATCTAGACAGAGATGGGTACCAGTTTATTTTAAGGAAGAGTTTTACCCCTTCATCCACTCAACTGCTAGAAGTGAAGGGATGAACGCAATATTTAAAGATGATGTTGGCCCACAACACAGTATCTTGGGTTTGTTCAGAGAGTTTGAAAGAATTTCTGACACAATATTAGATAGAGAAGAGCAAGAAGATAACAAGTCGAAAACAAAACCACAACTTTGGTCCAATTACAAGATGGAAGATCAAGCTTGGAAGGTGTACAATAGGAAAATATTCATCAAATTCCAGAATGAACTCAAAGACACAACATCACTCTACATGGTGGAAAGAGAAAGAAACAAAACATATGAGGTGTACCAAGCAGATAACCACCCCAGGCCAGAATACAGAAGGAGAACATATGTAGTGTTAATTGACATACCGGAAAAAAACTACAGCTGTATTTGCGCCATGTTCCAGAAGGATGGTATATTGTGCTCTCATATACTGAAAGTTCTCATAGGCCTTAACATTACAGAGCTGCCAGGCAAGTATTTCCTACAAAGATGGAGGATTGGGTTCAATAAGTCAAGCACAATAGAGCCAAGGCAATTGGCAGCAGAAATAAGAGATGCTGATAGCCTATTTAGATTTAACATATTGTCAAGGAAAATGGTTTTGGTTGCATCAGACGCTTCAAAATCGCAAAACATGTTTGACTTTGTTATGGGTCAGGTAGAGAATATGGAAACAGTTATATGTGACATGAAGAAGGCAGCCAATAACTCAGAACAAAACTCTCAACAGCAAAAACCCGACCATTGGACTTATAAAACTCAAGAAGCCACGATCCAATCTCAGCAAACTAATCTATGCACAGAGCAACAACCATCACTTGTGCTACTGGATCCAGAAAAGGCAAAGACTAAAGGCAGGACTAAGGGGAGGTACAAAAGTATAGTTGACCAAATCAAAGAAAGGAAAACAGGAAATGAGTGCAGTCACTGTGGAGAGGTTGGACACAACATACGGGTTTGCAAAAAACTTCACCTTCCACCAATCAGTAGGCCCAAGAAGAAGAATTCAAAATAGCAACCCCCAGTCAAAACACACGGTACATTCTGAAAAAAACTATACTTCAAAAATTATTTATTACTACAGCATGCATACATGTAGGATTTTTTATGAAAATTTGTCTATAATGTACAAAAATAAAAATTACAATGTAAAAATTTTATTCTCTGTGTTTGCAGGATTACTCTGGATTGGAAAAACAAAGTATAAAACTCATGGGATATTGTTCAAAGAATTTTTGCGGTTATTATATTAATCTAGACAAAATTGAACAGTCGATATTTGTTGTACTTCATTCATCATTTTTTTTTGCCACTTCAGGTTGTTGTGCCACCAACACCAAAAAAAAAGTGATCATAAAAAAGGTAGAGTCTATATGTAGTTACATACGTTTGATACATCTGACATGTATATATGATATTATAACTTGGAGAAAATAAAAATATGGTAAGTCTATCGTCTAAAAAAGATCTGACATAATGTAAATATGTGTTCATCATACCTGATGTTGGGAAAAAAATGATCTACACCTTGATGTGGTGTTTTTGTGAAGTCAACATGGTTTGCATCCCCCTTGGAGAAAAATCGTGGAACACCAGTAGTAATCATTTCCTTGAGTTACAAACTAAATAAAAAGATACATTTCATATGATAACATAGTGTGTCATGGTAAAAAAAAGCAAGATTATTATAAAAATTAACAAAACAAACAATATTACACCAATCATTAAATTAAACACAAAATTTTTGCCATTGATTTATTGTGATAAAACAAAAAAAACTCCATCCTGCTAGTTAAAAAAAATGACTCACCTACATGTAAAAAAAATGTTAAAAAAAACAGTACTAGGTAAGAATATTGATTGTGAAAAAAAGACTTTGAAGTTCATAGCTTAATAGTGTTTACTTAAACTAATATACTACTTAATTATTTTCTGAAATCTTTTAATCACCATTAACACTGTACATATGAATGACTGGATTATATATAACTTTGAGTATATATGAATCATTAGTTGAAGTATAGTTTGATCTTTCATAACAAGCGTCAGGAACCAAAAAAAATCAACACCTATAACATGACCTAAAAAAACAAGCACGAGCCTTGCAAGATTTTAAAACTCTGCAATGAGCTATACAAATCCAGTAATGTCCCAATGTGATGAACATGATACGCAGACAAAATCAACATCTAGAAAACAAAACACATATTGATATGATATAGATCACTCCATTTTAACAGAAAAATAGGGAACGCTTCAAACAGCAACAAGCTTCAATTTCGTAGGATCTGTAAAAGTAAAAATGTGAACATAAAAAATTATTTAGAGATGACTTGAAAAATGAATAGTATGAAAAAAGTATAAAATATTAAAATTTAAAAATTGTGACTAACCTTCCCAACTATAGATTGAACTAAACTTAAGTCTGCCAAGTTGTGTTGGTTGCGCAACATGCGGTTAAGAAGCTGAATCCTTATGTTCGGTAAGTCATCAATAGTGAATTGAGCTTCGAGTGCAACTCTAGGGTCCCAAAGATCCATATATTTCATGACAAACACACCAGAGTCTTTCCTAAAAAAGAAAAAACAAAAAATGAAAGCCACACTAACTAAAAAAATAGTGGATATAAAAAAAAGAATGAATGTACATTGACAATGTAAAAAAAACATGGCCAACAACAATACAAAAAAAAATTTAAAAAAATTTAAAACAAATAATATAACTTACTTAAACCTTTGACGATGAGGTGAGAGGTCATCAAAATCAAAGTCAAGAGGGTTGATTGATGACCTTTTAGCAGTTGAAAAAAATGATGTCGTAAAATTCGATATCTACAAAACCAATCATATGTAAAATAAATACAAAAAAACAATAATATAACATATCAATCAAATATTCATTACATATAAAACAAAAAATGATCATAAATGGAAGTCATCCAGATGCAGAAAAAAAAAATGGAAAAACAGAGATATAGAGACATGGGTTAGTTAATTGCAGGTTAGCGAATAATATATAAAAGCAAACTTACTAGATTCATCCTCATGGTATCGTTGTATGACCTCCCCCAAATCGCCGAATCAAGGAATACAAACTTGTGGTCTTTGATGTCCACAACGAAAAGAAACCAGTGATCCTCGTGCAAAACAGGAAAGAAAATCTAAATACAGCACATACAAACATGGGATATCCGTTAGAAAAAATGTACATAGTTGAAAAATAAATAAACTGATAGCATATTCTGAAAAAGATATAAAACTGGTTGATAATAAAGGCATGTTAAAACACAGACCAATTCACACGATTGCAATGACTTTACTTTGTGGGCAATTTCAAATTCATGCTTGACATTTGCAAACCTAAATTCCAGTTCAGGCTTCAATAATTGTTGCTGCATAAAACATACACACACACACAAACATAGAAAAAAAAGTTACTAGTTATGGAATATTATTTAGTAGGAAGAATTGAAGACAAAATCCAGTATGTTCACTTAGTCAGAAAAAAAATGCTTACTATCAATACAAAACCAAAGTCAACAATTCACAAATGCAAAATAATTCAAAACTATCTAACCATTTCAGTAGAGCTGAACATGACAAAAATACAAAAAATACAGTACATATAAAGTTCAGATGGTGACATACTCCGACTGTGTTGAAAAACAAGTGTTTCTTTGACTTGGTGGGATGGTTCTCCTCAAAAAGAAGACGACAAAAGCAATTAACCAAGAAATTGTCAATCTTGCCCTCGGGCTTGAGAGAGTACCCCAAACAACTATATGTAACATAAGTTTTCCCATCAGGCTTCACTGAAACTGCCTTACAACTGAAAATAAAAAACAAGACAACCATATTTTGAAAGTAAAAAGACAAGACAAAACAATGGAAAACATGAAAACATAATGATCTGAGTACATACAATGCTTACCCGCAGTGTTCTCCTGTTGCTATGCTCATCACCGCTTGATAGTATGCCACATCTAAGCTGGATACAATAGATCTATTCCTAACACTGGTGTATGGATCACATGTGTACCTACTACCCCTGACCTGCCTTCTTTTTCCATGAGGAGGCATTTCACAAGTTAATGAACTGGTGCCCCTGTTACCCATGGAGTTCATAATATTGACATCTAGTTGCTGAAGGATGTTAGCAGGGGTCTGCTCAATGGGGGTTTTACCATGTGATGCATAGCTACAACCTATCCCACCAACAACAAATGAATTTTCGTTATTATATATTTTTTCAGATTGTTTGCACATACTAACGCATCTCTTATCAAATCTTTCTTTTGCAGTCATCAAAGCATCTGGGGAAACCTTCAAAAACACAAAAATATGATGGGAAAGGGAAAAAAAAATTAGGTGTTTATATTGAATAAAAAAGGTAGACTACCAAAAAAGATAAAAGCATGTTAAATCTGTAGCAAAACATGCATAAATCATAGTCAAAAAAGTTAATTTACCAAGTTGATGGCTTTCACAGCAGAGAGCCCTATTGCATGTTGGGTGGTATCTACATAATCTTGAGACTTGATATGAATAACATCAACTCCCCCCTATGTTTAAAACCATATAAGTACGTAAACAAAACATATCAAACAAATTTATAATCTGATATGTGAAAGTCCATTAATTGGACATCGTCACTATCAATATTTAAGTTGTGATATCCTTTCATAAAAAAAATAAAAAATATACTACTGATGGTTGTCCATTAATTGGACATTGTCGCTATCTAATATTTTAGTTTGGGATATCCTTCATTAAAAAAAAAGATAAGCTAACATGCGAAAAGTCCGAAAACTGTATCTTCATTATGAAACAAAAATGAAAAAAATATGCATTATCTCTCAGGACGCTTACCTCTTTTACATCAATGACCTCTGTGACACCATGAGTAGATTGTGAAGAAACAAAACATTTTTCAACAAGATGTACAGATGCTGCAACTTCCATAACATTACCTATCTCTGTTTCGATTGGACCTTTATGTTGACAATTGGCATTTGGCTGACAATGGGTATCAGGTGGTTTATCATCGTCGATACCAAGATCAAAGGAGGGTGCCCAGTTATACATTGCCATGACATTTGGTCCATACGGAATTTTGATATTATCACTTGCCCCTTTAACAACTTCCTTCTGGATAACTATAAATTATATAAATAGTAGTAAAAAAAACTATCATCATTAACTTAACGTTAGTACCATGTTTGATACATAAAAAAAATTATCGTGACATGAATCAATGATGTCATTACTTTCTTAAAAAATTATTATATGGACTTTACGAAAAGAAAACAAAAAAAGTAATTCTGAAAAAGAAAATTAAAACAACACATCTCACAATTTAACAAATAATAATACAAAACATCCAACAACAATGCTAGTAAATTAGTTGTTGTTCGATCAATTACCTGCATCGTAGGTAGTGCTAGAGGAATTCCTCTTTGAAATATTGAAATCATATTGTTGGGTGCAATTTACTTGAAACTCTGGAAAAATATGATTTCCAAAATCATGAAAACAGCCAAACAAAAAATGAATGATTAATCATTTTACTTCATGGAGGATTTTTTTAAAACAGTTGGAAAATGATTTAATTAAAAAACAATTAAAAAAGGGATCTAACCATGGTCGTTGCTGGAAGTGTTCTCATCATTGCGTTGTTTACTGCAATCAAGACTCTAAAAAAATGAAAACAAAACACTTTATTTTATTGCAAAAAAATGCAGTTGTCCTTCTCCCATTATTATATCCGTTGAAAACAAGCATAGTAAAAACACCAAACCTTTGTTTTGAACGAGCAATTGCCATTTCTCCCATTTTTATCATGGTTCGTATGGTATCGATTGTATCCTTTTGAAATAGATCCATCTACGTGCAGGCCTAAAAAAACATAAAATAACATTTTGTTGATCTTTACTATCTCTTTTTGGTCCACCAATAAAAACACATTGTTTACCTTCAACAACAAGGGCTTGAGCTTGATATTTATTGCATGGCTCTTGTTGGCTCTTACCAATAGTTGCTTTATTGATGTCGTGACTCTACAAAATAAGATCAAGAAAAAACAAAATGTGAGATTAACAAAATGCCATCAACATACCCAACTTAAAAAAATATTTAAACTAATTATATTCAACCAAAACACCTTCAGTGCAACCAAGCAATCGTCCTTTCTCCCGTTGTTATCTTCATTACGATTATGCAATTCTCCATAGACTTTAGATTTACATCCATCTAAAAACACATGAAAAAAAGACATGCTTATTCTGTCTTATCACCCCTTTGAAATTAGAAAAATGAATAAATGATAAACAAATGATTGTGCAATAATTTTTACCTTGAAGAGCTGGGATGATTTGATGAATTGAAACACATGCAGATCCATTCCCCATATCCTTACCTACTCCATCATGGATGATTACCTAAGCAAACAAAAAAAAACAAAATCAATATTAATTATTGTTACAAATTAACAATACTAAGTATACATGAAAATATATATCCTTTTAGTACTAAATACAAAATCAATACAAAAAGCGTGGCGCGTGTATAATCTTGCCACTTACAGTAGAAATTTGATCAGTAGGAATGTGAACTTGACTAATTCCTTCTGACTGACCATGGACAACATCCATTTGATCTTCACCAATGAAATATTGCTCTTGAATTTGATCTTGGGCTTCAGAAACATGACAGCGATGCATCAAAACTGCACGTCCACCACTATCAGATTGTAGGCTGCTAGATGCCCTCTTTCTCTTGTTGTTAGACAAATCATCTGGAAAAAGAAAGAAGGTGTTATCCACAAAATAAAGAACAAAAATTAAATCCTAGGTAGCTAGCTTATCACACACCTGCTGGGTATGGTCCTAGAGTGCCAGCACTACATTTATTTCCTAATCCTTGTTTATCACAAAGCCCATGCAGATTGAGATTTTGCTGAAAGGTGATCTTGTCAATGTCTCCGTGTACATCTACTTCCTTCATTTGGATCACCTCATCACGTCTAGCCTCATTTCCCTTGTTCATTGCATTATGAATGCCTTCACACGAGTTCTTATTGTCAATAGGCAAAAGTTTTGCTATACCAACAGCCAAGCGTTCTAACCCTATTGTAAAACTTCTGGTTTGTTCTTGCTCAAATTGATCAAGCATTGATGATATTGCATTCTTAACCTACAGAAAAAATGAGCTTTAAATAGACTACCAATAAAAATGAACTTTACATAGGCAGAATTGACATCTACAAATATATATGATAAATCAATAATAACTACCAAAAAAAATAGATCACCAAATAAAAATGCTAGTTTTTCATGTCTCCATAACAAAAAAAAAAACCATTTAAGATCGCATATAACAGTGAAATTAATTGGAAAATAAGATAAAATCCACACAAATAAGTTACTTCTGTTGATAGTCCAGTATCCTAGTATGATTAATTGATGAGTTTATAAAAAAGCATATTTGGTTGTGACAAATCAAAACTTGATCTAAATTAGTAACTACAAGATTAAAAATTCTACTACTAATTACCTCATCAAGCATTGGATTCTGGTCATTGTAATCTAGAATTAATCTGAACTTTGACTTGCTCTGCGTAGACATTTGATTGAGGTTAAGACGCCTAAACAAAAACAATCAGCTGAATAGTCAATTAATAAACAAAAAAAATATGATTTCTAGAGCTGCTAATTTATTAAAAACTATAATGAAAAAAAAACAAGGTACGGTGGTGGGAAATGGAATATATAAAAACACTTAGCCATATGGGAATATTAAATGCCACTTGCACCACTCACCAATTTTATCAATCTTATGAGAACACTTAACTAAACACAACAAATTGTCCTAAAAACTTTAAGAGAAGTTGACATATGAACATAATATCAATTGGAAATAAAGAAAAATGTATCAATATTAGTAGATCAACTCAATTAACAAAATTGTCCTAAACTTTGAGAGAAGTTGACATATGAACATAATATCAATTGCAAAATACAAAAAAAAAGAAAAAAATAATTTGACAGACACCCACACCAAAACTGTCCACTAATCTCTTCTTTCTGCGCATTCTAAGGTACACAAAAATAATCTGGTACGAATTAAAAATATAGTTTGTTTGAAAAGAAAATTCATATTGTTTCTAACATAATATAAATAGCTTAAATTAAGAATGTTAATTTCCTAATCAACCAGAACCATCTGAAATACACAAAATAATCGGGTACAAATTAAAAATGTTCATAAGACCATGCAAAAGCCATGCAATTTAATGACTGTTGAAGCAAAAAGCAAACTGTCACAAACCCTCAATCCTTCATGAAATCAGTAGGTCAAAACAAAACAGATTAACCAGTATCCTCTACCCTCTCATCTGGTTATTATCATCACAAAATCCCGCAGAAAATCTGATGTATGAAATCCTTGTTGACCAAAAAACAAACATATTAGAAACTCAACGTAGAAATCCCCTCTAAAAATTTGAACTATCTACCACTCCTCTTTCTCTACTCCGTCCTTCTAAAATCAGAAAAGGGGGCTATCAAGAGGCCGTATAAACTCATGCAAAACGAAAACAAAAATCGAAACAAAAAACATCCCAAAAATCTAATCGATTGGACACAATCGGGTACACTGATTTAGATTCGCACTTATCTCACCATCACACACAACACAATAAACATAAAACGAGCTTATCGATTTCCCTACCTTCGTTGTCTTCACCGCTCTTCTTTGCGAAAATTCAAAAGGCGACTGGGCACCAGCGGCCACACTGAAGTAGACTCACACTTCTCTCGCCATCACACAAAAACAAAATAAAAAAACAACCCTAACGAGCTTACTGTTGCCTTCATCGCTCATCCCCCTAACTACAAAAAAGTGATTTAATGACTCGGATGGCACGATTTCTCCAACCCCTACTCCACCCCCCCTCCCCAAGTTATACACCCCCTGTGCAATCTCTCTCCCTCTCCCCGTCAAAGCAAAACCATGAATCGGGAAAAACTTCTACTCGTGTAATTGGGATCTACCGGATTAGCAAGTGACGAGCAGAGAGAAGCGCGATCTATTACCTTTATCTACCCCCGACGCCGGTACGGCGACACAACAGAGGTGAACGGCGGCGAAAATCCAATTCCTCCGCCGAAGATCCCCTCACTCTGCTCGCTCACTTGAATGGCGCCCATATGCTGCTCTTCTCTCTCGTTCTCCGCCGAATACTCTCTGGTCTCTGCTAGACTCTCTCTCCGTCGAATAGTCTCCCCAGTAATAATGCAACATGGCGCGTCGACCGAGAAGCAATAAAAATTCGAAACAGTACTCACCGACTCCTAACGGGTTGGAATCCGGAGCCCATTACCTCTGCCGAACCCGTGAGATC
This sequence comes from Rhipidocladum racemiflorum, assembly GCA_036346355.1. Classification (NCBI taxonomy): domain Eukaryota; kingdom Viridiplantae; phylum Streptophyta; class Magnoliopsida; order Poales; family Poaceae; genus Rhipidocladum; species Rhipidocladum racemiflorum. Next base: position 19,736,125 of record CM070570.1, on the reverse strand, counting down.
CCACCAATCCCAAAGAGTGATCCAACGGTCAGTATTTTGGATGATTTTTTACAACAAAACATCCGGGTGAAACTTATCAAAATCCATATTTTTAAACTAAATAATTAAACTATGTCATGTATTTAAAAAAATTACACTATTAAATTATCGCGAGAAAGAAGAAGCGAAGAATGGCCCGACTCGAAGAGTAGGTATGACCGTATGGGTGAAAAGAGATTTTATTGATAGGAATGCATGAAAGCTGCGATTTACGTATCAGAATAATGATTCAAGATCGATTTTATTGACTTTGATTTGGGTTTTTTCTAACATATCTGAACTTGTTCAGGATAATAGGTTTGGTTGCTGTAGTTTCTTGGTATTGAATTTAAGTTACTACCCATTAGCAAGTTGACGAGAGCTCTAACAGGCCTTGGAGAGCGAATTTGCTCGCGAGTGTCACGTACGCTAGAACTTGTGCATTGCACTGTTCAAACACACACGGAAAATTGCAGCTTTTGCGTCGCAGTGTTGCACTTTGCTCATCGAAGCGGCGCTATCACATCCTTTCGACATCGTGCAGAGATCGATGGAATAGATCACTTGCAGCCTTGCAGGTTTATTTACAAACAGGAAAATGGTTTAAGCTTTTGTAATCTTCACCGGCACAATGCGGCCGGACGTGACCGCCCGCTAGACAGCGGAGAGCGTGGTTTGCTCGTCAACACCCTCGGCCCCTCACCCAATTTCTGCCGAAAAGAAACTCAGAACGCGCTTCTTCTGCAGTCTGCACGGCTACGTACACCGCTGTCCCCGTTCCGCGCACCACGTGGCACGTCCGTGGGACGGGACAGCGGCTACCGCAGTGGGCCCAGAGCCGAGCATGGACGGTCCGCTCGCTCTGACCCGCTTCCGACCGAGGTCACATGCGCCGCGACGCCGACTCGCTCCACAGTTCCCCGATCCCCGCACCGCGCGCCTCATCCCCCATCCGCTGCGCGCATCCCACACGGAGGCACCACTTGTGGTCGGCCGTGCGTCCCCATCGCACTCTTTTCTTGCCTTTTCTTGTATGCATCGGTCAGGAGCAGCAATGTGCTGGCTGGCGCGGAGGCGTGGCGACTGTGCGATCCTATTTAGCGTAGCTGTAGTTTTTTTTTAGGAAATTGTTTCTATCTAGACTGTACGATTGAAGGGTCGAACGGTTTAGTTCAGGATAGTTGTATTTTTGGTAGTCTTTCTTTTAGTTAGGTTGTCTAGCTGTTTTGAGTTTAAACTTTAAAAGTATCTTAAATATGTTTGAGATAAATGATGGTTTGTTTGATATTGTTTATAGCATATGAGCGAATGGATTTGATCTAATATTTTTCGCACGTTTGTATATAAATATAAATATAAATTTAAACATTAAACATATTGCATTCACAATTTTCAAATATGAAATACAAAATGTTACAGATACGAGATTCTTGCTTTGAAATTCACATAAGTATCGATTTCTACGTGTCAAAAAACACTAATTGACAGGAATTTCTACGTATCATTTTGGTGTGTCAAAGATAACAATTTACGGGACATTTCAATGTACTGACGTTTTTTCAGGCTTTTAGTAAGGCTTGTTAAGGATTAAGCACGGTTAAGCTGTACCAACCAACTAACATGAATTAGTTTTGCCATCAATTTGATGTTCATTAAATATTGAAGATAGCAAACCAACATAAAACAATTACTCTCTCCATCCTGAAAAAGAAGTCGTTTTAGAGAGCAATGAGGATACCAAGGTGTGGTTAATGATAAATTCTCTTTCCATGTATACCCTTAATAAATGCGGTACTTAATCCTAACTAGATATGATTACATGGCAAGATACTAAGATACTCCACGTTGATCCGTGACGTCAGCAGTTTGATTCCTGCGGGCTGCACTCTAATTTTTCAGCACTGTGCTTTAGAGTACTCGTGTTTTCTGTTTTGCACTGCGCGCTTCCTTTTTTTTAGCACTTCACTTGTCCTTCTCGTCGATAGTGTGTTAGAGGATGAAGACGACGAGGACAGGCAACGGCACCCACCATGGAGGGAGAGGGGTCAGCTTTTCCGTGTCTCCATCGCTGGCCCCATATCTAGATTTGGAGACAGAGAGAATGTTGCTATGGAAAAGAGGGAGAGGGGGAATTAGGGGCCATCGGAGAAGGGGTGAAGTTAGGTGGAAGCTATTGGAGGCAGAGCGGATGGCAGAGGCTGCCAAAGGGCGAAGACGAAAGGGTTGCCATAGTAGACGAAAGGCGACGCTGCCAGGTGGAACCCTAGTTGCCTCTCGAGTCGCCTGTGCATGCGGGTGGAGGTGGAGGGGAGGAAATATAGAGGGGTCCTTTTTTTATATATGGTATAAAGTGAATAATTCTTTTTAACTTTGAGTGCAAATATATACTTTTATTTCACATATGTTACTAAAGCTGGGGAAGGATGGTTTTTCACTTCTCTATATTGACGTCAGCTCTAGACTTTTGGATACTCCCCGCAAGAAATATGTTCTGCACGACTTCTAGCAAACTGAGAGAATAAGCTAAAGCTGTTCCAACCGGACCCAACAATGCACTCGCGCATGGTCAATAGAACACCGAACGCGAGCCATCTCCGCGCGCCGGAATCTTCTAGTCGAATCTTGCTGCGTGCCCCGTTCTCTGTTCGTGAGGCAGTTTCAGTTGATTTTAGCCGAAGAGGTGATTAGTCCAGTTCAAGGAGCGTTTTGCTTGAGCGGAACGCCAGGAGAGTTCGGACGTCCATACCGATGCACGGCTGGCACGGCACACCGAGAGGTGCCGCATCCAATCCCTCCCGCCGAACAGCACCAATCCCATGCAATAATTCCGAGCATATCGCCCTCATCCGCCCCGCTCCAGTCCAGCTCCACGGCGCGGTGTCTCTACCCCTTCCCCCGCACACGACACTGTATTTATACCACCACCACCGCGCCGTACATACATCCGCCACCACCTCGGCTCCATCCATGGCCGCTGCCGCCACCACCGCCTCCCTTCGGTTCCTCCCCTTACTTCTGCTGCTGCTTCCGTTGCTCGCCGCCGCTGCCTCCGGTGTGACGTACGACCATCGCTCCCTCATCATCTCCGGACGCCGCCGCCTCCTCATCTCCACCTCCATCCACTACCCCCGCAGCGTCCCCGCGGTACGCCCCCACTGCACCGCGCGCGCGCGCATTGTACTGGTACTAACCTTTCAGCACGTGCTCGTAGATGTGGCCCAAGCTGGTGGCCGAGGCCAAGGACGGCGGCGCCGACTGCGTCGAGACCTACGTGTTCTGGAACGGCCACGAGCCCGCCCCCGGCCAGGTCCGCCGCGCGTCGCTTCAAATCTTGTGCTGTATGTAGCGTGTCGAACGTGACTTTTTTTATGCGCGATTGGTGAATGAACTGGATTGCAGTACTACTTCGAGGACCGGTTCGATTTGGTGCGGTTCGCAAGGGTCGTCAAGGACGCCGGGCTGTACATGATCCTGCGCATCGGGCCGTTCGTCGCCGCCGAGTGGAACTTCGGGTCCGTTTCCTTCGTTTACTGTTAAAATGTTACGATTGGTTGTAGTTCTACCAATTTACAGTGATTTGATTTGTCTGGTGGTTCAGGGGCGTGCCGGTGTGGCTACATTATGTGCCGGGGACGGTGTTCCGGGCGAATAACGAGCCATTCAAGGTGCAGGGAGGCGGGCCTCCGAATTTTAGGGCGTTTTTGTGGAAGTTGGCGAGTTTGGTGATAATTTTATTTACTTTTTGTATGCAGTCTCATATGAAGAGCTTCACGACGTACATCGTGGATATGATGAAGAAAGAACGGTTCTTCGCTTCACAGGGTGGGCACATCATACTAGCTCAGGTCGTGAAGCTTGTTATACCAACTTTGAGATTGATGTTCCTCACAATTGTACAAGCTTAGTTGAAGCTGAATTGGTGCATTGCAGATTGAAAATGAGTACGGATATTACGAGCAAGCGTATGGAGCCGGCGGCAAGCAATATGCAATGTGGGCAGCTAGTATGGCTATGGCTCAGAACACTGGTGTCCCTTGGATCATGTGCCAGCAGGATGATGCTCCTGATCCTGTGGTTAGTTTCTGACATCCGATGCCTTTTGTTCTATGGTACAACTAAAACATGAATCAATTCATCGGACATACTATCACTCTAATTGCAATGTATGGTGCAAACTTCTTTGAAAGACTAGCACAGCTGCAATATTTCTTTGCCACCAATGTGTTTGATGACTTGCTCCTGGAATTGTTTGTTCAAATTAAGAGCCATTGCGATAGGAAAAAATGACCGGCAAATAATTTGTAGTACTTGAGATTGTAACTTCACCATTAATGACATAGAACTGCCGTGACTCTCAGAGCTACAAGTGTCCACTTTCACAACTAATTTCTTCATGGTTATGTGAATAGCAGCATCTTGGCATCTATTCATGCATGCACTTGATACTAACGTGATATATAATTCCTAGAAGATGCAGTGCAAGTTTTTTTGGAGGATCTATTCACACATGCATTTTGATATTTGCAGATAAACACTTGCAATTCATTCTATTGTGATCCATTCAAGCCAAACTCGCCAGCCAAGCCAAAAATTTGGACAGAGAATTGGCCAGGATGGTAATGCAAGCAACATATTACATTTAGTACTTCTCATGTTGTTGTTTATAACACAATATGGAGAAAATGTTATACATTATTTTTCTTCATCTTCTTTATTCTCAAAGTGAAGTTAAGTGATCTGTTGCTCCTTGTTTCCTTTGATTTTTTTGTTTAGGTTCCAGACTTTTGGTGAAAGTAATCCCCACAGACCCCCTGAAGATGTTGCATTTGCTGTTGCACGCTTTTTTGAGAAAGGTGGCAGTACTCAGAATTACTATATGGTATTGCCTTTGCACAATTCATATTCTAACTTGAGAAATAATTGCACATCTCGTATTCTAACTTGGCTAAGGCACCCAGGTGTCTTTGTTGTTAATTACAGTCAAGCATCTGAAATCATATATAATCAGTGTGAGTAACTGATGAAAGTTTCATTTTACTGAAAGTTGATCAAGTTTTCATTATCCTTTTGAAGTACCATGGTGGAACAAACTTTGGTCGCGCTACTGGAGGGCCATTCATTACAACTAGCTATGACTATGATGCACCAATTGATGAATACGGTTTGGCTTTATTGCTCTTATGGATCTCATAAATAATATTAAGCCTAAAACCAACTTAATATTGTTAATTGATTTGAAATCAGGTCTTAGGAGACTTCCAAAATGGGCACATCTGAGGGAGCTTCACAAATCTATAAAATTGTGCGAGCATAGTCTGCTTTATGGCAACTCAACGTTTCTTTCTCTAGGGCCTCATCAAGAGGTAAGCTTTGTTGCCTTTTATCGGGTATTGGGGTTATAACTTGTGACCTAACACTGCATCATTCCAATTATGTCCGTTATGCTTACCTACCCACACATACTGAAATGTTCACTGGCTTGGCCCCCTTTCTTTTTTTTTTTTCCTTTTTTGCAAAAATGGTTCTCTCAATTTGTTTTTTTGCAAAACTACCCCCTTTCCCACCGTGGAAGGACCAGGTGCACCTTCCGCACTAGGGAACCGTGGGAGTCCCAGATGCTGCGGACGGGAGGCGTGGCAAGCGGGCGACGTGGAAATCGGCGCCGACCGCGGGAGCAGGCACTTGTCGTGGACCGGAGGCGCGGCAAGTGGGTGCGCCGCCGTGGCACAGGAGCGACTCCTGTGCTACAGTACCACGGAAGGTACTGCAGTGTGGTACTGCAACATTTTACAGTGCCTTCCGTTGTACTGTAGCGAGGGAGGACGGGGGTTAGTTTTGCAAAAAAAAAAAAAATCGGAGGAGAGCTATTTTTGCAAAAAAAAAGAAAAAAGAAAAAGAAAGTGAAGGAGGAGGCTAGATGAGTGAACAATTCACACAAACTCGGCTCTTTCTTACTTAAAAATAACTAAAACCCATCTCTGTTGTAAACAGCACCTGATAAATACTTCTTTATTATATCACTGTGAATTGACCTTGGCCTGTTTGTTACTGCCTTACTGCACATCACCATTCCTTTTTTCAAAAAATTCCACATCTTCATCCCCCTGCTGAATTAATATTTTCTTCTATTGACTTATGAAATTAGTAGTGTCAATTTTTGCTTGCAGGCTGATGTTTACACTGATCACTCAGGAGGATGTGTTGCTTTCCTGGCTAACATTGATTCAGAAAAGGACAAATTTGTCACTTTCCGAAATAGGCAATATGATCTTCCTGCTTGGTCGGTTAGCATCCTACCTGACTGCAAGAATGTAGTGTTCAACACTGCGAAGGTATTTGATTTTTCTGTTTAATTAGCCAATTGGGCCACACAATTGCGCATTGTATAGTACAGCGTATATAGTTTGCTTTGCACAATTTAAAGCGTTGAAGTTCCTATATCGCAAACAAAATGTATTTGGGATATTTGATTTCATATTAAATTAGTGCAATTTAATTTGAGATCTCTCACCTCCTATGTGAAAGAGAATATTGAGAGCTGGGCACATCCAGCAAATTTGCAAACACTCAATCTTTGAATTGTAGGTAGTGCTACTTATCTTTTTATTTTTATTTTAACTTATATATCTTTAAGCCAACTATCAAATCTAAGCCTTTAAATTTAGGGTTAACCAAATTAAGGGATATATGTTTTTTCCTTCTTTTGCGAGAATTATTTCGAATTCTTACATGAAGCCAACTATCAAATCTAAGCATGGAAAATTAGGGTCCACCAAATTAAGGCTGAGATGGTTTCTTTTGTGAGAATTTATAGTGTATTTCTCTTTTTTTTCTTAGCAGCTGAAAATCACTTGTCGTCAGCTTTTATTATGCAATAGATGATTCTCAGAATAGAATGACAAAAGAATTGAAAATGAGAGAATATATAGCCAGTATCAGATTATTCGATGCTTAAACAGAGTTAATTGAAAACAATATATATCGGGCGCATTGCTGTTTTTTTTTTAAAAAAAAATTACAACTTGGTTCCTGATGATTGGTCATCTTTAGGTGCTATCTCAAACTTCGATGGTGGACATGGTTCCAGAAACTTTGCGACAATCAAAACCTGATCGGTGGAGCATTTTTAGAGAGAAAATTGGGATTTGGGGTAAAAGTGACTTTGTTCGAAATGGATTTGTAGACCATATCAATACAACAAAAGATTCTACTGACTACCTATGGTATATAACAAGGTTGGTCTACTGCAGGCTGTTTCATATATGCTTATTATTGTATAGTGAATGAATATGCAGGTATCAACTAAAGAGGAGATGCCATAGTACTATTTATGTTTTAAATTGTATTTTGCTCTGCGCCATCCTGTGCACTTCCAGTTCTTTATGTGACCTAAGTTCTTTTAAATGTAATTTGCAGTTTTAATGTAGATGGAAGTTACTCCTCAAGTGAGAACCATCCAGTTCTTAATATTAACTCCAAAGGTCATGGTGTTCACGCTTTCCTGAATAATGAACTTATAGGTCTGTTCTTTACTCTTTATTTTATGCTGAGAAATTACCATGTAATGTAATATCTTTGAGTAGATGTTTGCTGGGATGTTTCACAGTTCCAATTCAGCCTAAACAAATATTCTGAATATCAATTTCTTTCCATATAGTCAAATATATCCTTGAAGTAGAGCGCTTGTTTCCACCAGCATTATTGTGACGTTTTGTTCAAAGGGTTGCTGAATCATATACATTTTGTTCAAGGGGTTGCTAAATCATACATCTTCAGCAGCACATCTTATTCTTAGATACTAGTTCTTACAGTTTACCAGTTTACACTCTTTAAATTATTGAGTCCCTCTGTCATACACTTACCATTTGTAAATATCTCTATCTATATCAGGCAGTGCGTATGGTAATAGTTCAAAGCCAGGTTTCAATTTGGAAATGCCCATCAATTTGAGGGCTGAGAAGAATGAACTCGCCCTACTTAGTATGACTATTGGTTTGCAAGTAAGTATTTACTGAAGTGATTAACCTTGCATTATCTATATGAAGTTATTTACACACCCATTGCAATTTTATGTGTATACACATATGGCATCTACAGTTCTTCACACTTTCAACAAAAGGAGAAACTTCTTACTGTTAAGCCAGCCTTTTCAGCTTCAAGTTAAAACTGCTTGAATTATCTAATTGTAATTGATGAGAACTTTATGTGCTTTCAAAGAATGCAGGGCCCTTTTATGAATGGATAGGAGCGGGCCTTACAAGTGTGACCATCTCTGGAATGAAACATGGAACCATAGACTTGTCTTCAAATAATTGGGTGTACAAGGTAATCTCGTCATGATTTTATAAACTCTTCAGAGAAAATTCTATTGAGAACTCAATATATGAGTGCATAATGAAAAATTAGTACTTCCCTGGATCTGTAGCTACCTATATGATTCAACCCTCTTGATTTACAATGTACCAGGGTTTGTTTTTTCTGCTGATATATCCAGAATTTGAGATAATTGGGATAAATGTTTACACGTGATTTGTTATGTATTTGTGGTGGGTAGATTGGATTGGAAGGGGATTATTATAGTTTGTTCAAGCCTGATCAGGGAAATTACCAAAGGTGGATGCCACAATCTGAGCCACCAAGAAATCAACCTTTGACATGGTACAAGGTAACCTTCTTCAATCTTTGTTCTCCAGATGAAGTTTTCACGTCCTGCTACTTGTACTGATCCAGCACAATTCTAGGTAAATGTTGATGTTCCACAAGGCGATGAGCCTGTTGGGATAGACATGCAATCTATGGGGAAAGGCCTGGCTTGGTTGAATGGAAACGCTATAGGGAGGTATTGGCCCAGGACTAGTTCTACTGATGACAGGTGCACTCCCAGCTGTAACTATAGAGGAGCATTCTCTTCAAACAAGTGCAGGACAGGATGTGGGCAGCCAACTCAAAGATGGTAGTGCAACGATATTTGACACAGCCCGCAATCCTAATTATGTCATTATTCTCTTGTGTTTCATATTTCTGTTTTACTTTTATGTAAGGTACCATGTCCCACGGTCATGGTTTCACCCATCAGTGAACACCCTTGTGATTTTTGAGGAGAAGGGTGGGGATCCCACGAAGATCACTTTCTCAAGAAGAGTTGTGACAAGCGTGTGCTCCTTTGTGTCAGAGAACTATCCTTCCATAGACTTGGAGTCCTGGTATAAAAGTATCTCAAACGATGGCAGAGACGCAGCAAAAGTACAGTTGTCTTGCCCCAAGGGTAAAAATATCTCTTCAGTTAAGTTTGCGAGCTTCGGAAACCCCAGCGGAACTTGCAGATCCTACCAACAAGGAAGCTGCCACCATCCAAACTCTCTATCTGTTGTTGCGAAGGTAACATTTGTAGTTCTTGACACAAAAACACACGAGTATAATCTTATTAGTCATAATTCGAGAACCATCAATTCTGACTTTTTGGGATGTGCTGATGCATGTGGATTTGGATCAGTGCACATGAATTTTGTCTTGGAATTCGATGACTGTCAGTTCTAACTTTGCAGTGATAGTGCAACTGGAATTAGATTACGTTTTACAGTTCCATACTGGAGTCCATTGGATTAGACATCTAGGGGGTTTAAATTTTAAAGCAACCATGATTTCCATATGAGTTGTCTGATAACTATTTCTAGGTTATAATTGTATAGAGATCTAGATGTTATTGACCATATCAAACTGCATTTTTCCTGAACAGTTCCTTCTTTATTCTTGGCAGGCCTGTCTCTACACCAATAGCTGTGCAGTGTCCCTGTCAGAGAAGGGATTTGGAAAAGATTTATGCCCTGGAGTCACCAAAACACTTGCCATTGAAGCAGACTGTTCTTAGTGAGTTTGACCCGGAGAATTGTTCCACCGCTACAAATTGCTCATCAAAAATCAGACTTCAAGCTTGTAATGTTTGTTACAGCAACACAGTAAAACAACCTGGAAGTGAAAGTTTATCTATGTTTAGGCTAGGACTTGTGAGCATGGTATTATTGGCGGGACGCAGATCCTCTGCATTAGTAGTTACTATTGCATGGGTGGCATTGGCGAACACTATTTATATCTAGCAAGGTTTCAAATCTCGTTTTGAGTCAAATCTCGGAGGTTTCCGAAATCCGAAATTTCGGCGAGATTCGGAAATTTCGGACAAAATCCGGACGAATTGCAAAAACCAAATTTCAAATCCGGTTTTTTTTCTACCGGGAAATCCGAGATCTCGGCCGAAATCACCGAAATCTCGGCCAAATTGAACTGGCTGAAAAATGGTTCAAAACACGTCAAAAAAATTTGAAATTTTTTTTGGATAGTCCTAACACATCACTAATGTTTCCATAAAAATTTGAGATGATGATCAATCATGAGGAATTTTTTAAAAATCTAACAGTGGTAAAGTCGTGATAAAAACCGTATATAAAATCAGTTTTGATTTTCAAATGTAACAAATGAACTTCAAGTCATTTTAAAAGTTTTATATATGTTCCTATGTATTAAGGGAGATTTTTCTTTGAAACCACCTGCGATTCCGAGGGAGGTTCTTTCTTTGAAACCACCTGCAGTTTTGAATTTTGACTAATAAGAAAAGATCAATGCCATAAATATGAGCACTGATCATGTATATGTGAATCCCCGCCCATATATACATAGGTGAGTTAGTACTGTACCCATTTATAAATACATATTATCTTAGGTTTTAAATTTTGTTTTTCAATATATGTCATTCAATAATTTTGAAGTGGGTTTTGTACCACTGTTTCCACTCCACTTCTCTCTCATAGGCATACACAGATTGATTCCAACTATCAATGTCAGTATCAGATATCATTTCTCTCTGCTGTTTCAATGCACTAGAAAAGTTCATATGTATTAAAAAAGTTCAAACCACTTTAGAAAATTTTTGTGAATGGTCCTAATACATCAATAATATTCCCATAAAATTTTCAGAAGATAATCAATCTTGAAAAATTTTAAAAAAATCGGAAAGTCCTAACCGACGTATTGAACCGACCAAAAAATGGTTAAAAACATGTCAAAAATTTTTGAAATTTTTTGTGGATGATCTTGATCCTAAACCCAAGCAAATAGAATGCAAAAAAATCAAAATCCGGCAAAAAAATACCAAATCTCGCCCGAGATTGCCGAGATTTCGCCGAGAAATCCGAGATTTGAATTTTTTTAAATTTTTTGAATTTTCTGGGATTTTGAATCTCGGAGGGGTCCGAAATCCGAGATTTCGCCGGGATCTCGCCGAATTTCGCCGAAATTTGGACCCCTGATATCTAGACCCTGGACAACGTTTTTTTTTCCTTCAAAAATGGCCTCCTTGTGGCAGGCGACATGTCCCTTGCCACGCCTAGGGAGGCAGGGAGCGAGTGGGCTCCACGAGCACGAGAGGACGCGACGTGTCCCCTACCACGCCCAAGGAGCGTGGAATTGAGTGGGCTCCGTGAAAGCTCGTGCGAGCACGAGAGGACGTGCTTTTGTGTTGGGGGAGCACAACAGCATGCCTTTTGTGCCCGAGGTGGCGCGGTAGCAAGTTGCGCGCTCCCGTGCCACACGCCCATGCGCGCCCGGGAGCTTCTATGCCGCTTGCTGTCCTTGTGACGACCGTGTGAGTTTTCGTGGAGCCAGCTTGGTTTCGCGCTTGGGTAGGTAAAAGGCATTCTCCCACGGTTTTAGACGCGATAGAGGACATATATCGTCTTTCATGGTGGGGGAGGAAGTTATTTTTATAAAAAAACAAACGTGTGCTAGATATAAACAGTATTCAACATTAGCTCACATCTGGACCTTCCATCCAAAATGGATGGCTGGGTTTCCGTTGCCCATATTTTTTATTAGAAAGTCTGTGGTGCGGTGGAGTACTGTACAACTCCCCCTCTTAACCCAAGAAACCGTATCTCGTTGTTCCTTTAAGAAGAAAAAGTCCAATTCCATACGCTGGCTCTCGCTGCTGACAACCTACTCGGCAACCTCACTCGATCAGACTAAGGTTCCATTCAATCTTGATAATATCTTGGAGGTTTGAGGCTGCAGACTATGAGAAGAGGTACCCTGGGCGGCTATATAAATTAAGATTTTTTATCGTCTTTAAAAGGTATCAAAATTTACATTGAAATAGTAACAAAGAGGTACTAAAGTTAGTATCTTTATTCAATTTTTTGTATCTTTTGGTATTAGTTTAATATAAATTTTGGTATCTGTCAAGAATGTTAAAAATTCTCGTATAAATTAGACGATCAACTTTAGAAATGACTTGTGCATTAAGAAAATTGATGGATAGACGGACTACAACATAAATCTTACAAGCCAAAACAAAAATAAGCACACCAACATCTCCATCGTCGTTGATAATGTAGATCAAAACTTAACACTAAGGAGAAAAAAAAAAGGTTGAGAAATTAGAATCTTCCTTTGGCAATTTAGAGCAAAATCAGGCCAAATGAGCGACGGAAGGAGAGAATTGAAAATCAAAATCTCGGTGATATCAATTTAGAGCAAAATCAGGTCAGCTCGTATCGAGTCGGTTCGAAACCCTAAACTAGTCGGTAAACCGGACTAATTAAAAAAATCGAAAAATTCAAAAAAGTTTATGTGACATAAACCGGTCGAAAATCAGTGAAAATCGCTCGATTTTCGACCAAAATCGGCTGCCCAAAAGGTTCAACTCATCGGTCAGTTTTTCAAGAAAACCGATTGATTTTTCCTCTTTTTTCGATTTTTTTAATTTTTTTAGACGTTCGGTTTTTGAAACTATTTGATTTTTGACGATTTTTTGTTTGATTTTTATGATAAATTGATATCACCGAAATTTTGATTTTCAATTCGAAAACGGTTTGGTTAACCTTGTTTGCACGGCCAACGTCATCAGATCTAATTTTCTCCCATCGTGGTGCTCACTTTCTAGTATTAAGTATGGCAAAAAATGGTCTCTGTCATCCGTTTTTAGATGAGCGGTCTAGATCGGAACTAATGCCACCCATGCATTAGTTGTAACTAATGCAGAGTATCTGCATCCTTATGGACCTGTGTTTCGTTGTTTTCTTGATAGACAGTATCCAATACTCCCTTTTTTAGGTACAAGGAAGGACACCATACACTCACACAACACACACTTCACATGTACACACTTAGGGGTGAAAACGGATCGGATAATGGTTCTACCATATTTGTTTTCATATTTTTTCTCGGTTCGGATACGAATACGGATAGTCCGGATACGAATACGAATACGGATAATGTCGAATACAGATACGGATCGAATACGAATCGAATCGGATACGGTTACGAATATCTATCGGAACATGATAATCCCTTAGACTGTACATAAAAAATCAATGAAAACACATAACTAGTTGATTTGATTAAAACATTATTGAAAATTGAATAAATATAAGCATTTTCATTCACTTAGACAATAGTTAGATACCATGTTGCAAACAAAATTATGTAAGACTTAGTTCATCACGTACATACGATTAATCCATCATACATGTAGATCAAAACACAAAATAAAGGTGATCTTTGCTCAGAGATACAAATGGAAACAAATATAGACTACACAAAAAGTTTGATAATACTTAATTACCATATCTCTAGAAAACATATATAACACTTATATTTAATGACCCCAAGATTTGTATTATTTGTTAAATTATGTTTAAAATAATAAATTATGTATTTTATGAGTTTTTATGCATTTTAGCTACTTATTTAAAATATTTTCCTATTAAAGACAATATTTTTTGAATTTTTAGAAAATTTAAAATATGATAAAATTTTAAAAATAATTTTTGTAAAAATTATAGACTATGTTAGGAATTTTATCAAAAAATTTCATAATTTTTGGAGCTAGTTTGCTAATTTTAATAATTAAAACTTGTTTTATGGATTAATTAAATTAGAAAACAAGTTAAAATTTAGTAACCTTTTTGGGCCAAAAGAGTAGCTTGGTCCAGCCCACATGTATATCCGGATATCCGATCCATCACTATCCGGATTATCCGAATCCGTATCCGTATCCGACGGATAGTGAGCTACCGAATCCGTATCCGTATCCGACAAAAAAATATCCGTATCCGTATCCGATCCGATACTATCCGACAAATATTCGATCCGACAGAATCCGTATCCGAAAATTATCCGGATCGGTCGGAAACTACCCGATCCGTTTTCATCCCTATACACACTGCGAATCTCTTAAACATGCTAGGAAGTTTTTTTTAGAAAATTTACGGCCTTCCAAAAATTTAATAGACGCTATTTCACTAAACACGAATGTGTATACCTGTTTTTTAAATTTATAGAAGTGAGACTCGAGGTTGGGATCGAACCCTCAATCAATTGGGAGTTCCACGGCTCTCGCGCCAAACGAGCCAAACGGTCACCAATCGGTCTTATCCCAATACTCAATAAAACATTAGCCGAAGACTTCCTCGAAGCGCATGGTGGCCACGTCGCCACGCGTCCTCGGCTGTCCGATCGCGCGAACGAACGAATGAAATCGCTCCACGTCGGCTTTCGCCAAAGTTAGGCAAAAAGGGACTCGCCAGTCCTCCTCTCGCCTGAGTGGACCTCGTGGCGCGGTGGGAGAGCGCTTCGCTCCCATGCGCACAGCCCGGGTTCGAACCCCCGCGCCCTCTCGCGCGCTCGCATTTTCCCTGCCTGATGCGTGGCATGCGCGGTGGTGCGCGGGAGCACCTGTTTTTTTTGTGAAATTATCCTGAAAATAGTAGAAATTACAAAGAGGTCCTGCCTTTTATGAAAAGGGCCCTCCGGAGCGCCGTTTTTTACGAAAAAAATGCTGAAAATGCTCGAAATTACAAATAGGTCCTATCTTTAATGAAACATAGAGGTTGTATCTTTTGCCCGGAATTACGTAAAGGTTCTATCTTTTATGGAAAAACTTTTTAAGTATGATCGATTTTCGATTTACGCTTTTCCATAATTAGATTGAACCGTTTGCCGAAAAAAAAACTAGAGAAAAAATCGTGCATCCTTTTTCGTCGGTCAAACGTTGACGCGCGCGGCGTGCGCCGCGCAAAGCTTTCTAGTACTCTTGATGAATGTCAATTGAAGTCGGAGGGCGCTGACCATCTGGGCAAGCAAGTGCATTGCAGAGTTAACCAAACCGAAACACAAAAAACTGCTGGAAAACCAAAATTCGAAAATAAAAATATCGAGTAGAAAATTGCTCAAAAATCGTTAGAAATCGAAGGGTCAAGAATCTAACTTTTAAAAATAAATTCAAAATAAAATAAAAAATTAGTCGGTTTTGAAAACCGACCGGTTTTGACCATCCAATTGAACACCGCAACGTTGCGACACGATTTTGACCTAAAATCGATCGTTTTTTATTGAAAATCGGCCGATTTTACATCGTATAATTTTTTTTTTCCAAATTTTTTAATCAGACCGATTTTGAATGACGAACAGGCTCTATACGATCGAAAACCGCGGTTTTGGAGCAGTTTTAGAGGTTTTGTGAACCTGGTGCATTGCATATCAGTCCTAATACGAGCAATGATTGACCCACGAACTCCCGTAACGCATGAAGCTATCCTACTTGGCATGTCTTCTGCTAGTAGATATCAGATCGTACTAGAAAAAATCTCATGCATCGCTCTCTTTATGTTGTGTCGTGTCATGAACTTTCTAGATTGGAGCAATGAACTTTCGTGCTGTGACTGAGCAATGAATCAAAATCAAGCCTATGGGTAAGCGCGCAGATGGTTTATCTTTGTTTACGATTGGGAATTGGGATACACAAATAAGCTTCTCACTGTGAGGACGGAGGATCACAGTGCTGAACTGCAGATGGAGTGTGAGGAACCTCTAGCTTATGGCCACGTTTGCGGTCGCATAAGACTTACGATTTATCTTTATTTACGATTTTAATAGTTGGGGTGTAGATTAACATGTTTTATAGTCTGAGGTTGTTTTTCGGACTCAGTAATAGTTGAGGGTTGTACATTAGATTTTTTTTTAAAATATTATCATTTTCAATGTTCATTTTAAAATGCCTATACATCCTAATTCTTATATAAATACATTTAAATCACCTAAGCTGCGTCTCTGATATAAAATAAAAATAAATTAAAAGATCATGTGGAGCTTTACCCATGTGCGTGATGAGTAATTGATTGTGTTTTGAGCCTTTGGTGCTCAAATTTGAGTTTGCTTTGGATTAAGCAATTTGAGTTGCTGTGGGTCGTCCAAGACCACAGGTCGGAGCCTTGAGAGGTTGGATCTTTGCAAGTCGGAGCCTTGATTGGGTTGCAGGTTAGCCTATGTATGTGGGGGTGGGGGGGGGGAGTGAATATGAACCCTTGATGAGATTTCTTGAGGGTCAAGAAGGTCATCTAAGGGTGGAGATTGCTCTCATTGTGCTATAAATAGAGGGTGGGAGTATGCCTCTGTCCTAAGCTTGTAAGAGGGGATTCTTTGGTTGCTTAACAAAAATTTTGCCCACCTGGTTGTATGGTTTTGAAATCTTCCTTCTCCAAGTGTTGCAAGTTTTATTTTTCATGTTTTGAAACTTATTTCAGCTCTTGCATTTTTACTTATTGCACGTTGAATTTGCATCCTCTCCTTCTAAGTGTTTTTGGATATTATGTTAAGGATGAAAGATTGCTAAATGAATCTTCTATAGATCATATCCCAATCATCTAAATCTACAACCTCTTCTTTTCAGTATTCGCAAAAAACCAATCTTTTATACTTGGAAGAAGAAAAATCCTTATAGATTGTTTTCTTGTATGTTTGAAGGCTTGTTCTCTAGTGTTCTTGCTGTGACTTTGGGAAGTCATTCAAGATTATCTTGATCAACAGAACGACATGAGCAAGCCCAGGGTGAAGTTTCTGTATTTAACCTGGTTTTGGTGTAACCTTCACTAAACTAAAAAAATGTCAAAAATTTAACATCAATATTTGCGATTGAAGGTTGGAATAGGTTCATGCCATCCATCAGAAGGTTCACACAAAATTTCACGGGCTTTGAAATAGCCGATCAAAAGTTATATTGATTCTTATTTTTTAGATCGTGCTGATTTTACTATTCACCCAACCAGTACTACCGATCAGTTGGAAGTATTGTTCATCCGGCCTCCACTGGTCGAGTATTGTTCATCCGACCAGGGTTAACAAAACCGAAACCGAAAAAACCGATGGAAAACCGAAATTGGAAATTCGAAAATATCGAGCTAAAAATCGCTGGAAAATCGTTAGAAACCGAAGAGTTTCAAAACCGAGCATTTGAACAAAAAACATTCAAAACAAAATTAAAAAAACGAAAACCCATCGGTTTTCTTGAAAACCCGCTCGGCGAGTTGAACCTTTTAAACGATCGGTTTCTTGAGCGGTTTTCTCGAAAAACTGCTCGGTTTACATAGCATAAATTTTTTTGAATTTTTTGAATTTTTTTTGAACTAGACCGGTTTACCGATCGGTTTTATATTTCGGTGGGGCTCGAAATCTCGAAAACCGAACGAAAATCGAGAATTTCGTTCGGTTTTGTTAACCCTGCATCCGACCACCTGATCGGGTGTACTGTTCATCCAACCACCTGTTCGGATTGTACAGTTCATTCGAGTTGTTTTCTTGGTGGTTTAAATTTCTGCAGGAAAATTTTATTTGGCTCCTATTCACCCTCTCTTTAGTCACCTTTTCGGTCCTTTATAAATCTAGTTACGCACCATGTTGGTTTGGAGTACATCTAGGTAGGGATGTAAGTGGGCTTGTTCGCGGTGGCCCGCATCACCCGCTTTAGGAATACCAGGAAGTCCACAACACTGCTCATGATCTCCCATGCGGCATCTGGGGAGGAGGTGACAACCATCGTGAACTCATGAGCAGGAGCATCATGAGCGGGCCATGCTGATTATCATATTCTTCTTCTCATTCCCCTCCTCGAGCAGCGCAGTGGACTTCCTGGTCTTCTTGAAGCGGGTGATGCGGGTCACCGCGAACAAGCCCACTTACATCCCTACATCTAGGCGACGTCTCAGCGAATAGATTTCCCGCAGCTCTTGCCTGTACCATGGGCTTTAAATGAGGCATCAAATATCCAAGACCATATGTGCTTATTATGTTCGTGCATGCGACACGTATCCTGTATACATTTTGATTTAGCTCAGAGCATCTGATGAAAACTTTCTGACTCTTTCTCAGCAAACATTTTTCCAGCAAAGTCTGTTGGAAGAACCAGGGTTTTTTTGTCTTTTTTTTTTGCCAAAGCATCTGGATTGTTGCAAAAAGATTGTCTGCATTTAGAGACTTGCCGAATAAGCCTTAAAGGTGTAGTCGCTCTGAAGGCTAGCCAACAAGTTGTTGTAGCTAAGATTAGTAGCCAGGCTGTTCAATTGCCATTCATTTCTGAGCTTCATACATGGAGCAGTATTATGAGACACCGAGACAGAATACCAACTACCAAGTGTGTTTTTGTATACAATGACTTTAGCCAACAATGGAACATCCAGCTTAGATAGGCAAGGAAGGCCCAGCCATTTCTTTGCTCTGAGCAATCTAAGAGAGAATACAAACCAAGCGTGATGCGTGCATACTATAACATTAGCCAGTTTTGGATGATTCGGCAATCCGCATACATATGCAGGGCCCAGAACACGATTGCTCTCTGCTACCTTTTAACACAAGCCTCTCATCTGAGGACCGATGCAACAAAAGATAAGGCTTCCCCTTGCAACAAGAAAATGACACTTTTAGCAATCACATCCAATCAGGGTATTTTTAGTAGATGTTTTTTTTTCTTTTTTGGTTAATTGTTCAAGACTTCAATCAACTGTTCCTGATGACATTCGGACCAATCAGAGCTTTTCTCTGAAAGTTCTCGAGGAATATATAATCGGAGGATCGAGGCAGATGGATATATCTTTCCCCATCTGCCGACACTCTAGTGGGAGAAATCTCTTTTATTATAATGTCGTATACTGGTGTTGCATCACGTCGTTCCACCGGTTTCAGCAAAAGACGTAAAAGGAAAACCATATCAAGGAAACGAAAGAAATAGATGATTCAAATAGCAGCTGCACCTTTCACCTTGGAGCTGATTTGGACACCAGAAGACTGCGTGCCAAACTGTCATCACATTGCTCTAATCCTATTAATTTGCAGAGCTGACGTAACGGAGAATCCAACCATGCTCATCGTCATCAAGATGCGAAATCGACTGGTTTCAGCATGTGGCCCAAGATGCGAAATCGACTGGTTTCAGCAAAGACGAGGTTTCGCGTGTGGCCCAAGATGCGAAATCGACTGGACTCTGGCCGACGCGCGGGAGCACCGAGCCACCGGTTCAATCAAACAGGCAGCCCGAAAGTAGGCTAGCTTGCGCCGTTGCCCGTTGGGCGTTGGGACTGACTGGGTAGGGATGGCAATCGGGCGGGTAGACCTCCCGTAGACCCGAACCCGAAATCCGAAATTCATACCCGAATTTGAACCCGAAATCTCTCACGGGTACATACCCACGCCCATACCCGAACCCGATGGGTACCCGAACCCGAACGGGTACCCGAACCCGAAATTAAATTCACCTCGCAATCAAATTTTCAACCATCAATTGTCAATCAATTCATTTGTAATTTCTATGTTTAAAGGAAAAATATATGGTGTATATAATCATGAAAGTTACTGTATCTTACATCTCGAACGATGCTTGAAAATCTTGATTAACTTTCCATTATTTTTAATTTATATTAATTAATTCGGGTACCCATGGGTACCCACGCACTACAGGAATCAGGGGAAAATTCATGGGCCAGAAACCCACGAATTTAGGCCAAAACCCACGAATTTACTATAAATTCGTGCGCAAACCGTCGAATTTAGGCCATGAATTTAACTCGACGAAATTAATCAATTAAATTCGTGGGTGCCCACGAATTTAAGTTAAATTCGTGGGTTTTCGCCGCCCACTAATTTAATCGATAAATTCGTGGGTTTCTCGCCCCACGAATTTAATTAGTAAATTCAGTCGTGAAAACTCCACGAATTTAACTTAAATTCGTGGCCAGAAAACCCACTTATTTAACTTAAATTGTGGGCGATGAAACCCACGAATTTAATTAGTAAATTAATGGGCAGGAAAACCCACGAATTTAACTTAAATTCGTGGGCCAGGAAAACCCACGAATTTAACTTAAATTAAATTCGTGGGCGTAAAACCACGAATTTAATCGACGCTAATATATATATATATATATCCATATGCATCACACTCAATACATTCAATCAAACTTATTCAACATTCAATCAAACACTCAATATATCGACCATGATATATATGGATCGATATGCATGTCATTCAACACAAGCATCTTCACATTCAATCTTATTCAACACATCACAATAAGTCCATCACAAGATTCAAATATATATCGATCAAATATATATATTCAAATATATATCGATCAAACATTCAATCAAACTTATTCAACATTCAATCAAACACTCAATATCTATATCGATTAAACACTCAATATATATCGATCGGTATGCATCTCAACATTCAATCAAACACTCAATATCAATATCTATACATTCAATCAAACATTCAATCAAACAATCAATATATATCGATCGGTATGCATCTCATTCAACATTCAATCAAACACTCAATATCAACATCTATACATTCAATCAAAACTCAATATATATCGATAACTCAAGATTCAAGAGTATTACGAACAATTCAAGAGTATTACCAACATGATTCAAGAATCAAACTCCACAACGAATAACTAAGTCACCGAAATGTACAAAATTTCGGCATGACCTCTCTAGTAAATAGGACATCCACTCGTGAGACAAAAAAACATTTGCGGTGATAATATATATATCAATCTCTCAAACCGAAGGAGACATTCTAGCGCATCCTTAGATAACCAATCACACATCCAACGACAATTTGTAAACTACGACATTACAATCCACATTACAATCTATCCATCACAATACAAATCCGACGACGAAGTCATAAAGTCCAACAAGAATACACCAATCCAACTCACAATGCAATTCATGTCTCGGGTTGTTGGAGTTGTGAGCGCTACCACCACCGCCGAGGGCGAGACTATGACGCCTTCTATGATGTCGCCGTTAGTACGTCTTTGGAGGGCGTGACCCGTAAACCCGCAAGTTCAAGACTAGGTTGTGTTACAAGTAACATATCGTCGAACTTAGCAAATATCGAAATGATTTGTGCTAAATGTCCTAGGATCGAATCAGTTTTGCACGAATAAGGCAATTTCGTCAAGTTGACTAAGTTTGGATCACAATTGATAGAATTACCTTGTTTCGCAAACTTAGCAACCACTGAGATGAATTTGATAAGATTTAAGCTATATTTGGCTAAATGTGGTAGAATCAACTCAGTTTTGAACGAATGCCTCAATTTGACTAGGGTTTACATGTTAATTATCAATTTGATAAGAATCGAATAATTATTGCATAAATACCTCACAATTTGCAGGATTTGACTAGTCTTGACTCACAAATAACAAAGTTAACTCAATTCGCAAACTTAGAAAACATTGAGATGATTTGTGCAAGGTTTAAGCATGAGTTGCCTAAGTGATATAATTGACTAAGTTTTGTGAAGGTAGCTCAATTTACTCAATTTGACTTGGTTTAGCTCACAATTGACAAACTTAGCTCGTTTCGTAAACTTAGAATGTTTTTGACATCCATACCTGTGGTGTCGTCTGAGGTGGCTGCATGGCCCAATGGTTGAAGTACATAGGCATTCCTTGGCCTGGCATAGGTGGTGGGTACATGTAGAACGGGTTTGGAGGCTGGGAGCCCTGTAAGGCATAGTTAGGTACATTATGCCACATTTAAATCTTTCGTTCAAATTTTGAATATCGAATTGAACCGATCCATCTTTACCTGTGGTGCCTCTCCTACTGAAGGTAGCTGCATCTGTGGGGTGAACATGTAGAAAGGACGAGGAGGCTGGGAGCCCTATGGATCATAGTTTGTGATATCAAGTATACAGAATAGAGTTTTTTAAAAATAAAGAATGCATGAGAATTTCATATAACCTGAGGTGCATCTCCTAGGGGTGGTGCCTGCATCCCAGTAGGTGGCTGGGAGGCCTATGACATAATAGTCAAGTTTGTCAGAAACACGATTTTATGAGCTAAGTGAGTTAGAGAGTAATGAACTCAAGTATCTTTACCTGGGGCATAATAGGAGGACGAAACACCGCACGTTAGGTCCAAGAGATTGTGACAATTCTTTGCATATAGATTGTTTGTTAGATTTTAATCACAGATGTACAAATGATCGATTTGTTCAAAGTTGAGATTGTACCGCAGATACATTTTCATGTATTACGAGTCTTCTCGCTTCATGAGCTTCCTCTCGTGCTTGACGAGACTCTTCTCGCGCTTGACGAGCCTCCTCTCGCGCTTCACGAGCCTCCTCCCGCGCTTGTGCTTCCCGTGCAGACCTCGACGAGTGAGCACTCCCCTGTGAGGAAACCGAGCCTCGTGGAAGATGATCGCATTCGACAACTCCGTCCCCCATGGCCCACCTACAAACGATATATACTGAAATGTGACCATGCAATATTTTTTTATTCATAGAGCAAAAACAATTAAAATCAGTTTTATTAACGAACCTCCCATGCTTTAGGCCCCCTCCAGCGTGGTACAAGGCTTCCACATCGAACTGGGAGGCCCTACAATCAAACTCCGTCCCATGAAGTTGTGTCTTTTGTTCTGCATATGACGCCTGCAAAACAAAGATGTTGGTGCTCCCTGATTTAAAATTGCACAAAACATATTGTTTCATTTATACTTACCATCCTCTCACTAGCCCCGTCTGCCGCACAAAACATCCGGTTCTGTGGATCCTCGCCTTTGTGCCCCGGATGTAAACTTCCACAAAAGAGGAGTACTCCCACTTTCAAATTCTCCTACGGCAAAGTTAGAAACATAGTGACAAATTCACTAACAATTATAATACCGATACTTACCATTCGTTGCTCTAGGCCAATGTGTCCGTCTGCGTCGTATTTGTGCTTCCCCAATCTACTTCTTCTGTTCCCTCGATTTCTATTTGATTTTTCTTGAAAATCCTCCGACGCCCAGTACCGGCACATCCACCTCCAAGCCTCCATGTCCTTCATTATCCAATCGACCGAGCTCTCGAGATACTCTTGTTCATCAGTGTATACTCCTCGCCTCTGGTCCTCTTCTCATGTTCACCTTCTTCACCCTCTTGTAAAAATTGATGACAAACTTGAATCTGCATTCTTTGAACGAATCTCCGACAACCTTTGTGCCGCCTGTTGAAGACGCTTTTGGCCTTCTTCAAAAGGTCAGAATCGTCTTCGTTCTCTAGCCGAAACCTCTCCTACATATAATCACACATTGTCAAATTGTATTTACATTTAAAGCAATACTCAAATAGAGTAAATACATAACGCAAACTCACCCAGGCTT
This sequence comes from Rhipidocladum racemiflorum, assembly GCA_036346355.1. Taxonomy (NCBI): domain Eukaryota; kingdom Viridiplantae; phylum Streptophyta; class Magnoliopsida; order Poales; family Poaceae; genus Rhipidocladum; species Rhipidocladum racemiflorum. Next base: position 19,712,621 of record CM070570.1, on the reverse strand, counting down.
GACCACATCGCGCCTCGACATGTATGGTCAGTCTTCGCCTCCTTCCACGTTCTCCTTCAACGCCCAAGCTTCCAGCCAGGGCCGCGAATCTATCCCCACCTGACTCAACCATGCCAGGGTAGTAGTAGCGGCTAAGGGCTCCCAACACGGCGTTAACCTTTGTAATGTGGCCCGTCCCAGTCCAACCCGGCTCTTTCCACTGCCTACAACAAAATACAGGACAAAGATGCATCAAAAGGTAGCTCTATCAACCTCCTATCGGCTACGAGGCAGTTGTCACTTAGTGTAACACCCCAAAATTTTGCTTTTCTTAAATTCATGTGTGATTTGGCACTTTGGTGAATTTTTGGAATTTTCTGGAATTTATTTGGATTTATTTGGAATTTATTTGAATTTATTCCATTTTGAAATAATTAAAGAATTTAATTTTGCAAATAAAATTTTGTTGGAAATATTTTATTTGAGTCCAAAATGTTCCAAAATATTTTCCAGAATTTTTCTGGAATTTTTCTGAGTCTTTTGCTATTTTTAATGAATTAAATGAATTACTGGGAATTATTTTAAATATTAAATCGCTGGAAATCCAACTCGGGTCAAGTATCGTTTCATCCGACCGAAGTCGAACCCGAAGTCGGACTCGAACCCGATCGAGCCGCTTGACTCGACCAACCCACTCCTAAACCTAATCAATCCCAACCGTTGGATCAAGATCCAACGGCCGAGATCCGCCTGCACGGCTCGAGCCGTAATCGGGCCGGATCCGATCGCGCCCGGCGATCGTGGCCGTTGATCGCGCCACGTGGACGGCCACGATTTCGCCGTCTTCGCCGAGTCCGAAGCCGGACTTCGCCGCCGCTACGCCGCCAGCGAACTAGGTTTCCGCTCTAGGCACGGACGCCGAGGCTATTTAAAGCGTGAGACGCCCCCGAGGTTGCCCTCATCCTTGCGCACCGTTCCTCGAGCCATCTCGCCGAGCCGCCACCGTTGAGCCGCAATCGCCGCCGGAGTTGTCTCTTCCTCCGCCGCGGTTTGCGCCGGCTTCCGCCGTCGTCAGTCGTCTTCCGCCAGAAGGAGCCCAGATCCGAGTCCTCGCGACGAGACGCACCGAAGGAGGCTTCATCTCGCCGAGCACGCCCCAAACGCCGTCGGGCTCGTCGCCGTCCGTCTCCGGCCAAGCCCGGCGCCGCGTAAAGCCATCGCCGTCCGCGAGCTCGGAGGGACCGTCGGATCAGATCGGACGGTTGAGGTGAGCTCACGTGTTCCCAAACCCGATTAGATCTGGATCGTTGGATCAGATCCAACGGTTCACAATTGCCACGTCTTTATGGCGATGCGAATATAGGATTAGATCTCGACCGTCCGATCTAGATCGAACGCCCACGAGCAACGAGTAGTTTCAACGTGTTAACCCTGGATCTAATCCGCGCCGCTGATTTTCAAACCAACGGCCGAGATTGGCGCCACGTGTCGGGAAGATGGACCGCCGCGGTCAACGCCGCCCACGCCGCTGGCAGTGTGCCGACGCCGCCCGCGTGTCGAGGGGCCGCATGTCGCTGGTCGACCGCCAGCGCCGACGCCACCCATGACGCGTCACAATGGGTCCCACTGCCAAGACCGTGGTCGAGCCCCGCCGACGCCGCCGATGACGCTACCCGAGAGGCCCACATGTCGGCCGACACGTGAGTCGTGGGACCGAGTCCACCGTGGACCCGAAATGAGCATGGACCGAGCCCATGGACCGGCCGACGCCAAGAAAGCCAATCGAGGTCAAGCTACGTGTCCATGCCGACGCAATAATTAATTTCCGAAAAAGAAAATGATTTATTAATTCGAAATATTGATTCAAATTTAGATTCAAACTTCAAACGCTTATAACTTTTATGCGTTTCAACTCCGATTTGAGCGATACAAAGGTCTAAATTTGTATAAAATTGAGATCTACCTAAATATGAATTTTATTTAATTTTTGGACTACAGTTTTTCTCTGTAAAATTATTTAATTGATTATTTAAACTTTAAATAATCATAACTTTTATGCTTTAACTCCAAATTTGATTTATTCCAGTTTCTAAAAATCCAGAAAATTATGTTCTCTCTGTTTATGGATTTTATTTGGAGTTTTGGGATCTTTTGCATAGTGTTTATTTGTGTATTTGCTATTTGCACGCTTTTACGAGTAGACGTTGAAGTGCCTAAGGATTCAAGGAGAAGTATTGACTCAGATCCAACTCAAGACCAAGAGCAAGTGCTTTTGAAGGCAAGTTGTGCTTTGACCATGTTGATCCCATTTGAAAACTATTTTGATTTAAACTATTGCATGCTAGTTTAATTAGAAAGATACTTTGTTTAAACATGGGGTTAGATAAATACCAATTTGCTATATGACACCTTGATTACTTAAGTATGTGCCATGACCTTTTGTCACCCTAGTTGTGGTTTACTAGTTGGACATTACTAAATTGCCAACATGGGTTTAGATCGTTGTAGTATCTTTGCTTAGACACCTGCTACGTGCTCATGACATGATTTTTTGGACAATCAAATGCTAATATTGACTTAATGATATATTGAACCTGTTTTGGAAAAGTATCATGTGATGTTGATGGCACGTGGTGCATGGTAATCAATCAAGTTGATAAATGATTTCGATCGGGCATGTGGCAAGAGTAATCAGTGGGCCGATTGTGGCATTGGGAGTGTTGATTTGGTTTTTCGTAGTCTTGCCCTGGTCACTCTAAGGACTTAACCTTGCAAGCCTTTGAACTGGTCATACTTGCAACCACATGGCTGGAATGGGACGGCCCTAGTTGACTAAGTCGCTAAGGACTCACTTGTGGAGCCTCAGGTGTCGATTACACCTTTTGTGTGATTGTACGGAGCGTATCGTGGCTGTGGCCAGGTACCCATCTAACGGTGTGTTGGTCCCATACTTCGCCTTGGCTAAGGGAAGGGATGGTGTAGAGCACGAACCGGAGAGGACCACCTGTGTTGTTTGAGGCTTCCGAAAGGCTTTGTTATGATCGCTCATTCGCATACTCTTGTATGGCGATTCACTACCGACGTGGTGAGTGGATTGTATCTTGTGGGTAAAGTGCATAACCTCTGCAGAGTGTAGAATCTATTTGAATAGCCGAGTCCACGGTACTGGACAATGCTCGGGAATTACAGTCAAGGGTTAGATTTTCTAAAAATAACTTGGTTTTGAAAAGTTGGGTTGGTTTAACAAAGAAGATGATGGAAATATGGTTTAGGATGGGGAAAAATGTTATTTAAACTTTTTGAAAAGTTATTTATGCTTTACTTGTTTCTACTGCTTTCGAATCTACTTATATTACTTGTCAAAAGTCACATCGCAAATATACCTGAGCTATTCCTTTGTACTAAGCCATGCATATAGTATATTAGCTTGCATTCTCATGCATGACTTGCCGAGTACCAAGTACTCACCCTTGCCTCAACACAATATCAGTTGAAGAGGAGATTACGCCACTTTGGAGGAGGAACTCCAAGAGGACCCGCCTACTTAGGATGCGAGCCCGATCAGTTGTGTGGTATCGGATGGCGCCACGAAGTTTATTTGATTTTCCGCTGCTATTATTTCTCTTTTAATAAGTTCTGCCTTGCAAGGCATATATTTGTAACTTGGCCATAAGGTCGAGTAACCCTTTGATTATTTAAATAAAGTACTTTGATAGTATCGTATGGTATGATTGTGATATGTACCGATGTTAAGACTGTGTGCACTAGCGCGTTCCTGGACTAGTGCTGAATACACAGAGGGTCCGGATTTGCAAATTCGGGGTCCCGACAGAGGTGGTATCAGAGCCATACTTGACTGAAGGCTCAACCCTAAGCTAGAATGGTCGTAGTGAGGATAAAACCTATTTTCTAAAGCTAAAAATTTGTGAAGACAAGAAATGACATCTCGACTTATCCCCTTCTCTCTTTTCTTGTCTCTTGCTAAAATTTTTCCTTACCTTGTCACAATTCAAAAATTCCGAGTTCTTACGTAAAGCACTCTTGTGACAGATGAAGGTTTTCTCGATGAGTGAGTATAGGTTCTATAGTGAGACTCCTTCGCCGAGTCGCGTCATAGAATAAAGAGTCACCCTTTAGGTGTTAGATTCCAGAGTTAGTTCGATTTGGATTTGCTTTGTTTGCTGAGTGTGCAGTATGTGTTGCAAGGCCCTTAGGCATTGTAAGCAGCCATACCAAGTTACTAATAATAAAGTTGGACCTTAAGGCTACACCTTTTTCGCCCGCATAAGTTCCATATTACTTGTCTATTCTCGTTTCCCTCTCATCTCTAAACCTAGAGCAAATCGACAGATGGTGAACACCCGTGGAAACTTTGGAAGCAACGGAGCGGTTCTCGCCAGAAAAACCCTAATGATAGAGCACCAAGACCGCCAGATGATATGCAGAATTTTGGAGCATTTCTTGCTGCTCAGACTCGATTGATGCATGCTATGATGCAACAAATGCAGCACGTCATCGCCAGGCCATCAGCTAACCAAGTTAATCGGGGACCACGCTTGAATACAAGGTCATCGAGTTCATGAGGACTCACCCACCCACTTTCTCTGGAAATGCCAATCCATTGGAGGCCGATGATTGGTTAAGATCAATTGAGAGGAAGCTACACATAGCTCAATGCATAGGAATGAGAAGGTACTTTACGCTTCTCATCGCTTGGAAGGAACAATTACGAATGGTGGGAGAACTTCGTGCCACGCAGAGAACCCTCAAGATATCACTTGGGAAGAGTTCACAATGCATTCGACAAAGATCACGTGCACTGAAGGAATCATGGACCTTAAGAAGGAGGAGTTCAGAGCATCAAGCAAGGTAATCACCAAAGGGCCGACTACCTGAACAAGTTCACACACTAGCACGCTATGCACCTGAGGACGTAGCGACAGCATAAATCCGCATGCTCGCTTTTATGAAGGGACTTAACTCAGATTGCAAGTAGGGTTGATCACCCACACCTTCCGGATTTCCAAGAGTTGGTGAATAAGGCACTTATTCTTGAGGACAAGCGCAAGGAACCGGATGAGAACAGAAGCGCAGGATGCAACAAAGAAGGATCACGTCGAGGAACGCAATACCGAGAGTTGCACCAAATCAATTCTTCGATTCCAACCACGTAATGCAACGAGGACACCATCCCAGCACCAAGACCTGCCAATCGTAACTACCAAACCCCACCCCGCTTAGAAACGCTACCCCAGCAAAGAAGGAACAGTGAGACGTCATTACAATCGCAACGAGCCAGACACTTTGCCAACAGCTTGTCCGAAGAAGACAGCAGGAGCGACCCGATTCGCTTCAATCTAGGAACCACCCAGCTAGGACGCCAGACCAGAGCCACACCTGCATCGTGGTGAGAGGCCGAGTCAACCATGTCACCGCAGATGCACCGAATGCTACGGACGTCAGTCTTTGGGTAAGTTACTTGTTAACTCGATACACCTGCGATTTTGTTTGACTCGAGCTTCGCATTCGCTTGTTTCGCAAGGCTTTGCTGCTAGAAATGACTTGAGAATTGCAAGACTTAAGTGCATGCTTTTAGTTCAAACCCTGGTTCCGAACTCCGAACGGAAGTAGGATGTTCCGGGTGAGAATACTAATAGATGGAATAGAGTTCCTAGCAAACCTTATAATTTTGGAGACCTGCACCTTAGATGTTATATTGGGAATGGATTGGTTATCCAAGCACAAGGCCGTATTGGATTGTGGACGAAGGACTATCTCGATTGAGAGCCCGTGTGGGAAGAAAGTGGAATTTCAAGCCACCGCAGCTTAGAGATGGACAGTTGATGGTTAATAGTACCAAGGCGATCAGCATAGAGGATGTTCCAAAGAGTGAATGAGTACCCTGATGTTTTTCCCGAAGATCTACGGTATGCCGCCAGACGAGGACATAGAGTTTGTTATAGAGCTTGTACTGCACAAAGACCGATAGCAAAGAGACCCTATCGGATGTCCACCGAGGAGTTGGTAGAGATGAAGAAACAAATAGAAGAGTTGATGGAGAAAGGATTTATCGAGGCCAAGTTCGTCGCCGTGGGAGCACCAGTTTTGTTTGTCAAGAAGAAGGACGGAGTTTCAGGATGTGCATCGACTACCGTGCACTCAATGAAGTCACCGTGAAGAATAAGTATCCGCTACCCAGGATTGATGATTTGTTTGATCGATTAAGAGGAGCCGAGTTTTCTCCAAGATTGATCTAAGATCGGATACCATCGATTGAAGATCCGATCGTAAGATATTCAAGATCGCATTCTCGCCAAGATATGGACATTACGAGTTTACGCTATGTCCTTTGGGCCGATTTAACGCGCCACTTATTTCATGAATATGATGAATAAGGTGTTCATGGAATATTTGGACAAGTTTGTCGTCGTGTTCATAGACGATATCCTAATCTACTCCAAGACAGAGGATGAACATGCCGAACACTTAAGGCGAGTTTTGGAAAAGGCGAGGAACAAAGAACTTTTCGCCAAGTTCAGCAAGTGTGACTTTTGGAAGGACAAAGTGGAGTTTCTTGGACATGTAATGACTGCAGAAGGAGTCGCCAGTAGATCCAAGCAAAGTAGAAGCTGTGTTACATTGGGAGCCGCCAAGACTGTGACCCAGATTCTGAGTTTCCTTGGAATGGCGTGATACTACCGCCGTTTCATTGAAGGCTTCTCGACAATTGCGAAACCTATTACGCAATTGCTGAAGAAGGAAAAGAAGTTTGTATGGACGCCTTAATGTGAGAAAGGATTTCAGGAGTGAAGAAGCGATTGACATCGGCACAGTGTTAGTTCTACCTGACGTTGCTCAAAGCTTTGATATTTATTGTGACGCACGCGCCAAGGACTTGGATGTGTCTGTCACGAGAATGGAAAGGTCGTCGCTTATGCATCAAGGCAGTTGAGGCCGCATGAGGAAAATTATCCGACACATGACCTGGAGTTAGCTGCCGTAGTACATGCCTTGAAGATATGGCGCCACTATCTGATTGGAAACAGATGTGAAGTGTATACGGATCATAAGAGCCTTAAGTACATATTCACCCAGTCGGATCTGAATATGAGGCAAAGGAGATGGCTAGAGTTGATCAAGGACTATAATGTTGGAATCCATTACCATCCCGGGAAGGCCAACGTAGTAGCCGATGCCTTGAGTCGGAAAAGCCATACCGCGAGTATGTTGCTAGCCATAAGTCAGGATGAGTTATGTGAGGAGTTTCAGAAAATGAAGATTGAGGTTGTACCTAGCGGATTCTTGGCCGCATTAGAAGTAAAACCGACCCTGGAGGATCAGATTCGAGAAGGACAAAAGGATGATGACAAGATCCGCAGGATTAAGTCCATCAAGGAGGAAGGCAAGGCAGAGGACTTCAAGTTGGATGAGCAAGGCACGTTATGGATGAAGGATCGCATTTGTGTGCCTAACAAAAAGGAGTTAAAGCAGCTGATTTTGGAAGAAGCCCATGACTCCAAGTACTCGATTCATCCTGGAAGCGCCAAGATGTATCAGGATCTGAAGGAGAGATTCTGGTGGCCGAGTATGAAACGTGAAGTTGCCGAGCATGTTGCATTGTGCGACGTATGCCAGAGAGTCAAGGCAATGCATCAGAGACCAGCAGGATTGCTACAATTACTGAAAATACCTGAGTGGAAGTGGGAGGAAATCGGAATGGATTTCATTACCGGTTTGCCGAAGACTCAAGGAGGTTATGACTCCATATGGGTTATAGTGGATCGCTTGACTAAAGTAGCCCATTTTATCCCCGTGAAGACCACTTACTCGGGAGATAAATTAGCAGAATTGTACATGATCAGGATTGTCTGTTTGCACGGAGTGCCCAAGAGGATTGTATCGGACAGAGGTACCCAATTTACCTCAAGGTTTTGGAATAAGTTGCATGAAGCCATGGGGACCCGTTTGAACTTCAGTACGGCTTATCATCCATGCATCGGATGGACAGGCCGAAAGAGTCAACCAGATTCTCGAAGATATGTTAAGAGCTTGTGCATTGGCTTATGCTACCTCTTGGGATAAGAGTTTGCCGTATCCGAGTTCGATTACAACAATAGTTATCAGGCTAGTTTACGATGTCACCTTTTGAGGCATCAGTATGGTCGACCATGTCGGACGCCATTGAATTGGAATGAGACCGTGAGCGCCGTGTCTTTGGACCTGATATTCTTCAAGAGGTCAAGAGCGGATCGCTATGATTAGGGAAAGGTTGAAGATAGCCCAATCTCGACAAAGAGTTATCTTGACAATCGTCGCCGAGACTTGAGTTTTGAACCGTAAGATTTTGTTTACCTCGAGTTACGCCTCAGGGAGTTAAGAGGTTCCATGCCAAAGGGAAACTCGCACCCGTTATGTCGGACCATTTAAGATTTTGAGCCGCAGAGGCGAAGTTGCTTATCACCGGAGTTGCCACGATCGTTGGCGGAGTACATGATGTATTCCATGTGTCCCGATTAAAGAAGTGTCTCCGAGTTCCCGAGGAATGCAGACCGCTAGAGTCAATTGAGTTGCAAGAGGATTTGACCTATAAGGAGCATCCTGTGAGGATTCTAGACACAATGGACCGAGAAACTAGAAACAAGTCAACCCGTTTAGTAGAGTTCATTGGAGCAACCATGAGGAAAGCGAAGCGACTTGGGAGTCACAAGAGGATTTGAAGAAAGAGTTTCCAAACCTATTCTTTAGTGAGCCTGAATCTCTGGGACGAGATTCTATTAAGGGAGGTTTGTAACACCCCAAAATTTTGCTTTTCTTAAATTCATGTGTGATTTGGCACTTTGGTGAATTTTGGAATTTTCTGGAATTTATTTGGATTTATTTGAAATTTATTTGAATTTATTCCATTTTGAAATAATTAAAGAATTTAATTTTGCAAATAAAATTTTGTTGGAAATATTTTATTTGAGTCCAAAATGTTCCAAAATATTTTCCGTAATTTTTCTCGAATTTTTCTCGAGTCTTTTGCTATTTTTAATGAATTAAATGAATTATCGAATTATTTTAAATATTAAATCGCTGGAAATCCAACTCGGTCAAGTATCGTTCATCCGACCGAAGTCGAACCCGAAGTCGGACTCGAACCCGACCGAGCCAGATGACTCGACCGAACCCACTCCTAAACCTAATCAATCCCAACCGTTGGATCAAGATCCAACGGCTGAGATCCGCCCGTACCGGTTCGAGCCGTAACCGGGCCGGATCCGATCGCGCCCGTGCGATCGTGGCCGTTGATCGCGCCACGTGGACGGCCACGATTTCGCTGCCTTCGCCGAGTCCGAGCCGGACTTCGCCGCGCCACGCCGTAGCGAACTAGGTTTCCGTCTAGGGCACGGACGCCGAGGCTATTTAAAGCGTGAGACGTCCCCCGAGGTTGCCCTCATCCTTGCGCACCCGTTCCCCCGAGCCATCTCGCCGGAGCCGCCACCGTTGAGCCGCAATCGCTCGCCGGAGTTGTCTCTTCCCTCCATTGCGGTTTCTTGCCGGTTTCCGCCGTCGTCCGTCGTCTTCCGCCGAAGGAGCCAGATCCGAGTCCTCGCGACGAGACGCACCGAAGGAGGCTTCATCTCGCCGAAAGCACGCCCCAAACGCCGTCGGGCTCGTAAATGCCGCCCCTGCCTCGGCCAAGCGCCGCCGTGAAGCTATCGCCGTCGCGAGCTCGGAGGACCGTCGGATCCAGACGGACGGTTGAGGTGAGCTCACGTGTTCCCAAACCCGATTAGATCTGGATCGTTGGATCGAGATCCAACGGTTCACAATTGCCACGTCTTTGTAGCGGTCACGAATATAGGATTAGATCTCGACCGTCCGATCTAGATCGAGCGGCCCACGAGCAACGAGTAGTTTCAACGTGTTAACCCTGGATCTAATCCGCCGTTGATTTTCAAACCAACGGTGAGATTGGCGCCACGTGTCGGGAAGATGGACCGCCGCGGTCAACGCCGGCCCACGCTGTGCAGGCAGGATTGACGCCGACGCGGCCCGCAGCGTGTCGAGGGGCCGCATGTCGATGGTCGACTGCCAGCGCCGACGCCACCCATGACGTCACAATGGGTCCCACTGCCAAGACCGTGGTGAGCCCGGTACGTCGGCCGATGACGTCACGAGAGGGCCACATGTCGGCCGACACGTGAAGTCGTGGGCCGAGTCCACCGTGGACCCGGTGAGCATGGACCGAGCCCATGGACCGGTGGCGTCGGCCAGGCCAATCGAGGCTGCTACGTGTCCATGCCGACGCAATAATTAATTTCCGAAAAGAAAATGATTTATTAATTCGAAATATTGATTCAAATTTAGATTCAAACTTCAAACGCTTATAACTTTTATGCGTTTCAACTCCGATTTGAGCGATTCAAATTTCTAAATTTGTATAAAATTGAGATCTACCTAAATATGAATTTTATTTAATTTTTGGACTAAAGTTTTTCTCTGTAAAATTATTTAATTGATTATTTAAACTTTAAATAATCATAACTTTTATGCTTTTAACTCCAAATTTGACGATTCCAGTTTCTAAAAATCCAGAAAATTATGTTCTCTCTGTTTATGGATTTTATTTGGAGTTTTGGGATCTTTTGCATAGTGTTTATTTGTGTATTTGCTATTTGCACGCTTTACGAGTAGACGTTGAAGTCTTGGGAAGGATTCGAAGGAGAAGTATTGACTCAGATCCAACTCAAGACCAAGAGCAAGTGCTTTTTGAAGGCAAGTTGTGCTTTGACCATGTTGATCCCATTTGAAAACTATTTTGATTTAAACTATTGCATGCTAGTTTAATTAGAAAGATACTTTGTTTAAACATGGGGTTAGATAAATACCAATTTGCTATATGACACCTTGATTACTTAAGTATGTGCCATGACCTTTGTCACCCTAGTTGTGGTTTACTAGTTGGACATTACTAAATTGCCAACATGGGTTTAGATCGTTGTAGTATACTGCTTAGACCTGCTACGTGCTCATGACATGATTTTTTGGACAATCAAATGCTAATATTGACTTAATGATATATTGAACCTGTTTTGGAAAAGTATCATGTGATGTTGATGGCACGTGGTGCATGGTAATCAATCAAGTTGATAAACGATTTCGGCCAGGGCATGTGGCAAGAGTAATCAGTGGGCGATTGTGGCATTGGGAGTGTTGATTTGGTTTTTCGGGTAGTCTTGCCCTGGTCACTCTAAGGACTTAACCTTGCAAGCCTTTGAACTGGGTCATACTTGCAACCACATGGCTGGAATGGGACGGCCCTAGTTGACTAAGTCGCTAAGGACTCACTTGTGGAGCCTCAGGTGTCGATTACACCTTTTGTGTGATTGTACGGGGGAGCGTATCGTGGCTGTGGCCAGATACCCATCTAACGGTGTGTTGGTCCCATACTTCGCCTTGGCTAAGGGAAGGGATGGTGTAGAGCACGAACCGGAGAGGACCACCTGTGTTGTTTGAGGCTTCCGAAAGGCTTTGTTATGATCGCTCATTCGCATACTCTTGTATGGCGATTCACGGCTGACGTGGTGAGTGGATTGTATCTTGTGGGTAAAGTGCATAACCTCTGCAGAGTGTAGAATCTATTTGAATAGCCGAGTCCACGGTACTGGACAATGCTCGGGAATTACAGTCAAGGGTTAGATTTTCTAAAAATAACTTGGTTTTGAAAAGTTGGGTTGGTTTAACAAAGAAGATGATGGAAATATGGTTTAGGATGGGGAAAAATGTTATTTAAACTTTTTGAAAAGTTATTTATGCTTTACTTGTTTCTACTGCTTTCGAATCTACTTATATTACTTGTCAAAAGCTGTTTACTGCAAATATACCCTGAGCTATTCCTTTGTACTAAGCCATGCATATAGTATATTAGCTTGCATTCTGTGCATGACTTGCTGAGTACCAAGTACTCACCCTTGCCTCAACACAATATCAGTTGAAGAGGAGATTACGCCAGCTTTGGAGGAGGAACTCCAAGAGGACCCGTCTACTTAGGGATGCGAGCCGATCGGTTGCTGTGGTATCTTGGATGGCGCCACGAAGTTTATTTGATTTTCCGCTGCTATTATTTCTCTTTTAATAAGTTCTGCCTTGCAAGGCATATATTTGTAACTTGGCCATAAGGTCGAGTAACCCTTTGATTATTTAAATAAAGTACTTTGATAGTATCGTATGGTATGATTGTGATATGTACCGATGTTAAGACTGTGTGCACTAGCGCGTTCCTGGACTAGTGCTGAATACACAGAGGGTCCGGATTTGCAAATTCGGGGTCCCGACACTTAGCTCATGCTAAAAGAAAAGACATGAAAGATATAACTGTTACCTGCTCCCATGTAGCTCTATCAACCTCCTATCGGCCGGGTTGCATCTCGGACGAACTGAGACGGTTTTACGAAACCTAAAATGCAAATCATTAGTTTATAGACATTACAATGTAAATATGGACATTAAATGATAATCCAATACTACACATATACCTGATAGTACCCGAAGAAGACCCGCCCTCTTCAACTGGGTCTAAGGTCGCCGCCAAGTCTGCATCTGCCGCTGCCTCGGCCTCGGCGTCTGCATCTGTATCTGTCGTCCCACCGCCACCACCCCCAACGTCGACCTCCTCGTCGTCCGCCTCACCCATGTCCTCATCCTCACATCCCACTCCGCCTCGTCCTCAACCCCCAGCTGCCCCTCGTCCTCCTGAGGTTGCTCCTGCGCCTGTTCTCGTGCTCGCTCATCGGGCACCTCTGGAGCTGCTCTTGCCATTTGTCTAATCTGCAGCCCGGAATATGGCATCACCCGGCCGTTGAGTCCTGAGCATCGTAACCCCTACTCCTCGACCTTCCGGAGGACGACCATTGAACTTGCCTTTAAGCTTGTCAACTCGATGCCTGAACATCCATTCTGCTCAAATTTGACAAGAGTTAGTGAAGGAGACAAATAAAGAACTTGTAAAAAATGAAGGAGACAACAGTAACTTGCAAAATGAATGAGACAACAATAACTTGCAAAAAATGAATGAGACAACAATAATCTTACAAAATATACATATCAAAAGTCGTCGGCGTCGGAATCTGCTTCTGCGACTCGTATTTCATTGAGACGTGCTTGAAGACGTGCAATCCTTACTGACTTTTGAGGGCGTTTTCGTGAAGGGCCTGTTTCATCTGTTATTAAGTCTATGGCATCGGTAGGTAATTGATCGAGTCCTGCCCCGTCGGAGACAAGGAAAGAATCCCCCATAGCTTCTTCTTGATATACATCACCCACATCATCTTCTACGTTGCTTTCCACATACGAAACATCCTTAGGAGGATATACTTCAGGATTAACTTTAAATACAACCCACCAAGCCTTCAAGCTAGGGTGAGGATAGCTAAGGTAGTACACCTGCTCAACCTGATGTGCAAGCACAATGTTATTAATGTGACCCTGAAGCCGCGAACTATGCTTCACCTCCACCATCCCAAAGTCATCGACACGTGTGCCGTTGTGTGGATCGAACCAATGGCAATCAAAAAACACAACCTTCAAATCTTTGGCACCCCCAAAGGTATACTCAATTATGTTTTGTACAACACCGTAGTAGTCTAATATATCACCGCTGGAATCGGATGACGTTGTGACTACTCCGCTGTTTGAAGTGGCCGCAAGTGGACGGCTAGCTTCTAATTTTGCTGTTCGAAAACGGAACCCGTTCACATCATAGCGACTATAGCTCCTTGCCGTCACATCACCATGTGAGAGCTGTCGGAGATCCTCAGGGACGGAGGCATCACGCATACACTATATAGCAATATGCATCACTGTTAGTCTAATATTAGGTTACTACAACAGTTCATTTAAAAAAATGAATAAATAGTCAAATTACATGCTGACGGAACCATTGCACGAAGCTTAATGATCACCCATGTCTTTCCTAGCACTCACGTTATCCTTTGTTTTGTCGGTTACATCAAACACCATGCTTATGATGCTTTCTGCCACATTGCGCTCTTGGTGCATCAAATCTATGTTATGCGGCAGAATCAAAGCTTTCGCGTAAGGCAGCTCCCAAAGAAAAGAAATATGAGTCCAGTTGTGCTCCTTTCCATAGCCAGTGAAACCCACTTCTGTAGATCGTTCAAGCCGACTATGCCATTCAGCTATCTCCTCTCCTGTGAGTCGCTTCGGCGGCCCTTTTTTAACTTTCTTTCCTTTTCGAAATGCTTTGACGTCATTCCTAAAAGGGTGCCTCGCCGGAAGCCACCGTCGATGGCAATCGAAGAATGTGATCTTTTTACCGTGCGTGAGCCTGAATGCATCAGAGTCAGCCATACAAATTGGACAACACAGGCGACCATGAACACACCAGCCGGCCCAAATGGCATATGCCAACAAATCATGGACCGACCACAGGTATGCGGCTCGTAAGGTAAATTCTCTACCAGCAACGCTGTCGTATGCCTTTTCTCCTCGCCACAACTTTTTCAGCTCGTCAATTAAGGGCCGCATGAACACATTGAGATCCTTCCCTAGATGCTTAGGACTTGGAATGACAAGAGCAAGGAATATGAACCCCTCTTTCATGCAAATCTCAGGTGGAAGATTGTATGGCATGATGAATACAGGCCAACAAGAGTAGGGGCTAGCGCTCGTGCTGAAAGGTGTGAAACCGTCCGTGGACAAACCAAGACGGACACTCCTAGGGTCGCTTGCAAATGCAGGATCAAATCGGTCCAATGCCTGCCATGCCTCGCCATCAGACGGATGCACCATCATATCCGGGTCTTGGTCCTCACGCTTACCTTCTTTGTGCCACCGCATATGTTTCGCTGTTTCTTTTGACATGTATAGCCGTTTAAGCCTATCCGTGATCGGCATGTACCGAAGCTGTTTAGTTGCGACCTTTGTAGTCACTGATACCCCTTCCTCATCTACCACCTCAACGAATCTACACTTACCGCAATGCATACAATGAGTATCCTTGTCATGATCCTTCCGTAACGAGATGCAATTATTCTCGCACACATCAATCTTCTGGTAATTCATCCCCAGGCCAGCCATCAACTTTTTCGATTGGTACAAATCCTTTGGCATCTTGTGGTTAGGCGGCAGGACATCATTCATAAGTTCAAGCAAAGCGTTGAAGCATTTGTTCGAAAAGTTGAACTTCGACTTCATCGACATAAGCCGTGTAACCGCCTGCAAGACGGTCACATTGGTCAAGTCATGCAGCTTCTCATCCGAGGCGTCAAGTAGCCTATAGAATTCCTTAACCTCCTCCGGCTGTGACCCCTCCCCCGAGTTAAATTCAATCCCCCTACCAAGATCATCCAACATCTCTTCCATCCGGTCATGATCGTCCCCATGGTCCGACTCAATGGGCTGCCCTGCGGCCTCTCCATGACGGTGCCACACCAAATAGTTAGGCATGAACCCGTTTTTGCAAATGTGATACTGCACTATATCCTTGCTGTAGTAGCTGTTATTCTCGCAGAGGGTACACGGGCAATACACATATTCAGCTCCTCGAGCGAATGCTTGCTTCAAGAAAGCATCCGTGATCTGCCCCCATTCCCTTGAGTGCCCCCATCACTCCTCCATCCGTCATACATCGCCCTTCGATCGTCACCCATTCTCAAAGCTAAACAAATGAAATGATGTGAACGACAACCGTGGCTTAGGTGACAAAGACAACCCTGTTGGGAAAGATGTGTTCTAAACCCACCCAAGAATGGAGGCTGTTGCATGCGACCTGTGACGTGCGCTTCTGAGCGAGCGAAATTTGGCGACATAACCTGCTTTGTTCTCCAAACGCACGCCTGATGTCAAAAGCGTCGGAGAACAACAGGGTTATGTGGCCAAAATAACGTTCGGATCGGCCGACACGCCACAGTCCCATGCAACAACCAACATTCTCGGGCCGTCCAAAATACGCCGACAATTAGGAACCGCGCACCTCACAAGCAAATGTGAGATGCGCCGTTCCCGAACGGGTGACGCCTAGGCTCTCTACTGTTCGACGCAAACCCTAAACACCAAACTAAGTCACCAAAATGTACAAAAATTCGGCATGACCTCTATAGTAAATAGGACATCCACTCAGCATACAAAAAAACATTTGCAGTTATAATATATATATATATATATCAATCTCTCAAACCAGAAAGAGACATTCTAGCAGATCCTTAATGCGAACACAAGTGATAAGTAACTAATCAATTACAAGCCACTTCATGACTTAACAGACCATTAGTTGACAAATAGAACGGCATTTCTGAAACAAATTTAGTCTCAATGTGAGCATTTCACACTATATCCAGAGCATGTTGTTCTATAAGTTCTAACCAGCTACAGATTCTACCATACACGAGGGAAAGTGACCACCAAACCATCCATTGCAATTTATAGCATTGACAGATCTCAGACATCATTCAACAATGGATTGTCTTGCAATCAAGATGCTCACAGACAAACAATCACAAACAGTGGGATACAACATTATAACCCTTCTAGGCATTACAACAAACACTTGGTATGCACAACAGTTCATCTACTACCACTTACCACTGAGAGGAGAGGAAGCAGGAGAAGATGCCTGCCTTGGGGAGGAGCAGCAATGGGAGGACTAGCCGGCTTGGGGAAGGACGTCGGCCGGCTGGGGAGAGGAGGACTACTTTGCTCGATCTGCTTCTTTGCCGCTTCTTTTCGTTCTTCTTCTTTGGTGGTGGTGTCGGTTGGGGAAGCAAGGCAGTGCTCGGCGCTAGGGGAGGTGGCGCCGGCGCTTGGGGAGGACGGTCAGGGCAACACCGGCCGGCTCGGGATCGATGGAGGACGAGCTATGGCAGCGCGGCGGCTGCAGGGAACAGAGGGCGAGTGCTGCCGCGGGGAGGCTCCAGGTTTTGGAGGAGGCAGCCGAGGGATGGGGGAAGAAGATGGGGGCGCGCCAGCTGGGAGCAGAGGGCGAGTGCTGCCGGGGCGTCGCCTACAGGTTTTGGGTGCGCGCAAGTTATGGGGAAGAAGAAGGAAGAGCAGGGTGTCGGGCTGCCCCCGGCCGGTTATAACCCTCTGTTAAATTCGTGGGCACGCGGGCCGACGAATTTAATTAACTTCGTGGGTATGTAATACGCCGACGAATTTAAGTACTAAATTCGTGGGTTTTTTTAGCCCACGAATTTATTTAAATATGTGGGTACCGACGAATTTAAATGTTTAAATTCGTGGGTTTTATTTTGGCCCACGAAGTTAAAGAAACCCATGAATTTTTCACTGTTTCTTGTAGTGACGGGTGTAGAACCGAACCTGAACCCGAACCCAAACCCAAACCCGAACCCGAAATTTGAAACCCGCGGGTCTGAAATCAAACCCATACCCGAACCCATCGGGTCGGGTACCCACGGATACCCGAACCCACGGGTAATTTTGCCATCCCTATGACTGGGGTGGCCCGAAAGTAACGCGGGGAGTATACTACTCGACTTCAGGGTTGGAGAAATCGACGATTATCGTCCATATTGCTACGGCTTCGTATCAAAGATCCAGAGAAAAATTGGTGAATTTGAAATGTAAATTCAAAAAATCGCGAGGCTCTCCGTAAATTTTTGGGACTTCAAGGACCCACGTGTGAAATTGTTAGAGAGCGCATAGCCTTTTTAGGAATTACCGGAAACCCGAAGCCCTTCGCGTTAAATCGTGTAGGATCTGTTTGAAAATTGACGCAAACCACAGGGTTTACATGCAAAAGGGCCATGAAGGATCTAAACATAATTTTTAGAGCAATACATGATTTTACGGAACTATGAGGATTTTTTTACAAAAGAGACGACTGAAGTACTTGAACATAATTTTGAATTTTGCGAGAATTTTTTTTGCAAAAAGGATGATGTGGCACCCTCCTCCTTGCAGCATTTCTACCAGCTTTAGAGCATCTCCAGCAGAGCCCCTAAACCAGCCCCTAAACCTTAAAATAGGAAGTGTAGTAAAAAAAACAGATCCAACAGGACCCCAACTCAAGCCCCTAAAATTAGGAGGCCCCTAAATCTGCCTACTCAACCCCAATTCCCACGGACATTTTGAGGGCCCCTAAATTTGCCTCCTGAGCCTCAATTCCCATGGACGCGAGCACAACCTCTATTCGGACGGTTTCCTCACGCGCGCACCTTTGGATCGCCCGCCGAGTTCCAATTCACAGTGCTTCGTAGTTTGACTCATTGTTCGGAGTTTCTATTTATCTATTTATCATGTTTTGAAAATTTTAAATTTAAATTTGAAATATCATGTTTTTAAATTGTAAAGGTTAATATGCTTATGTTTTATGTATTACAAATATTTTTTATTGAATTTTAGTGGTGTCAAATAAAGATTACACATAGCAGTTATGTCAAAATAGGAGAAAAAGTAAAATAAGGGCTGAGATTTAGGGGCTGTTGCTGGACTTGTGACGAGTACCCGTACCATGGGTACCCCCATCAGCCCGGAAACGCGAACGGGCTGACCAACCACGGCGAAGGCCCAGCACTGCCAAAAGGTACTTGGGCCGCGGAGAGCGGACCCCGGCTTGAGCAGGACCGACCCTGGACGGCCGGCGGACTCCGATCCCGGGCGGTCGGCGGGCTCCGACCGCCTAATGTTGAAGCTCGCGGTCAGCAAGCTCCACCAGACGCCGCGAGCAGGCCCACGCCGGTGTCGATACCTTGTGTGCGGCGTCCCCTGGCGTCCGTCTGGGCAGCGGCTCCTTCCCAAGACTGTCGGAGGAGCCACCAAGAAGTCAAGCCCCGCCCCATCGCCTGGCACACCGCGAAGAATACGCCCACTCCGAGGCCAAGGCAAAGTCAAGCGCCATTAAAGCCGCCGGCCGACAGAGCACCACGCGATGCGTCATCCAGACAAAGACCACGTAAGACCACTCATCACAGAGCCACCAACCCCGCCTCGGGACGGCAGGGTCGATCGGACAAGACAGAAACCGACTCAGAGACACGCAGGCCCCCTTCCTCGCGGTTTTCCCAAACTCCGTGTAACCTGCCTCCTCCGTCTATATAAGGAGAGGCAGGGCCAGAAGGAGGCGATGGAAAAAACAGTCTTCTAGGTAGCCGCAACTCCCTAGCAAAAACACCGAGGGATCGGTCGACCGACTCCCTGCCTCGCTTGTATACCTCTCGTTCATCGCCCAAAGATCAATACACCCACACCGAATGAACTGGAGTAGGGACATTCAGCCCGAACCAGTATACATCACCTGGCTCCTTGAGTCGACCATTCGGGGAGAGGGAGCGCGCGACCCCATCCGACCACAAATTCGTATTACCGGTGCACGAAACACCGACAACTTGTGTTCTGAAAACAGGGTCCCAGAAAATAGGAGAAATCCCTAAATCTAAAATAAGGGCCCTATTTTAGGGGCGCTTGCTGGAGATGCTCTTAGATAAGTAAAGATAAAAGCTTCCAGTAGGAGAGCAAAGGACAATATCAAGGACACCAACTACGGAGGCATATCTTAATTTTCTATTAGCAAAAGGCAAAAGAGAGAAGAAAATAACACACACCCAGCTTAGAAGATAGGCTCCAAGAGCCTGTAAGCAATATACATATACTAGAAGTAGATCTAGATAATGGGCTGTGCCTTTTTTTTGGCTGACTATCAGCACGGATGATAGGTCATGCCAGGTCTGAAAACTCAGCACAATGGGCGACATGACACAACTGATTGGGTTGTGCTTTGGTCGATCCGACATGAAAGTGACCTTTCGTAAAAAAAAAATATCTTATCTACACCAAGTCCATCATCAACTACCTTCCCAGTGACCCAGCCTATCATCAAATACTATATCTCTCATTCGCCTCCTCCCATGACCCATCCGATGTAGTCACCATCTCTTTGTACTTCCGTCGTGTCCTCACCCTCCTTCACCTCGGCTTCATGCCCACACTACTACCTCCCCCACCATCCCACGCGCATCCCCTCCTTACCGTCCCCCACAGCCTCGATGCCAGATCCAATGGCCTTTGGTCACGCCGCCGTCGAATATGACCTTACAAGACCACACCACCAGCTTCACCGACCATCTCGAGGAAGAAGACAGCGGGTCGCGACAATGTCGGATCTCAGCGATCCTCACCACCATATCCAACGGGCTTTTTTTTTCTGATGAATAAATAAAATTTAGTTCTTTTTCTCTAAATAATTATGTGTACCAAACCCTCACTGATGGTCGACGCTCGCTCCTCATCCCTAGTGTGGACCGATGGCAGTGGTGTCCACACTCTACATATGTAACATGATAAAATCTAAACCAGTACGGCGATGATCTCGATCGCGCTGGAGACGAGTGAGACTAGCAGAGGTACGCCCCTCCCATGTGCCAAACGACGCGACCTTTGCTGGTTTACGTGGGCCAGGATGGGTGATGCGCTGGCCGGGCAGCATAACGTTAATTGGTGGGTCTTACGCGTGAAAGTTTTATCTGATCTCTGTGTGTGATTTTGCTGTTTCGACTTCAAACTTCTTTAATAGAAGGACGTTGTAAGAAAGGGTAAGGTCGTTCCTAACCTGTTTATGGTGTTTCTAACCACGTAGTGCGAGAACGTACAGCATCTCGCAAAGGCATGGTTAATATTACGCGCAAGAGAACGAATTAGTAACGTTAAATGAAGGGGAATGTGTAGGAAAAGTGTGCTGCAAGAAGCTAAGTAGTTTAGAATAGAAATGAAATCTAGACAGAGAAATGAAAGCTAAGTAGTTTACAGAACAACATCACACACACCTTACAGTAGCACCAAAAACGCAAAAAACTGATTGGAGAGTGCATGAGCAGCCAAGAACTATCTTTGTAACTACTTTTAAGTGGTATGGCAACAGTAGACGGATATATACAGAGCAACAAAAAGTGTTGTCCAAAAGGCATTTGGTTCAGTGTAGACTGTAGACTGCTGAAGATACCTATATAGAAATGTTACGAAACGTATATCAGAGGCATATATATTTTCATCTACGCCGGGCGCGAGTAGCTGGAACCACCATGGAAAAGAGGAATGCATTTGCTTGGGAAATCCAGTACTCCATCGAATCATAAATAATTATCGTTTTGAACATTGATACGGTCTCTAAGATATAACTTTAACCACTAACTTATATTACAATATATTTATAAAACCTAATAAAATTATAATGTTATCAAAGTACTTCTCGAGACAAATCAACATATATAATTTTTATGTATCTAATTTAAATATTTAAAAAGATATTAACAATTAAAATTTTAAAAAATTGATTATACCTATATTAAAAATGATAATTATTTTTGACTAGAGGAAGTATATAATACTATATATTATATGGACCTGGAATGATGGCCGGTCACACAGGAAGCTCTTTTCAGTGACTGATACGACAAATCTCTTAAGCTTTTGTGAGACAATTGAAGCCACGTCATTGGGCACATCAGCTCTTGTACGAGCAACGCGAACAACGGTCATGTATGGCTGTATGCTATAATATAGATAAATTTTTTGTATAAGTTTGAAAGGGTTTATTTATTAGTAGATGAATTTGAATCTATCTTTTGTTGCTTTGGTTATATATTGGGCACATTTTTGTACAGCGAACGAAAATAATAAACGAAAGAACTTTGTCCCCCTAGTTTATGTGTGCTCCCGTTTTTGTGATTTCATTGGCGTGGTGTTGAATGATTGCGGGTGAACGATTACGTTTTACAACACGTTATCAGCACGAATGCTCTTCATTTGGGTATGACGTTCTAAATATATTAGTGATTATATCAACTGTGTTTCCCTAGTGCTAATCACAACTAAATAAATGTTCGGTGCATGTACTTACACGACGTTCTACCGAGACTAATTGAGAATGTCTACCTGCATCGATCTACACTTCATAGAGATCATCCTGCAACACACGATTAAAATCATCTGCGAGCCATACATAAGTTCGAGCTACATAAGTGCATCTACGCAAGTTTCAATCCTGCAGACCATCGTACCATAAATTACAAATTAAGTATCTAATCTATCCGCAATCAGAGTATGCACACCAATTATTGTTTATAACAAAAAGGGCAGCATCGACGCTGGTTCCAGAAGCACCACGCCCCTTGCCTCCCCGCGCCCGAAGCGCTGCGGTGGTGTCATCTCGTTTGACACGTAGCAGCAGAGCCGTGCCGTTTTACCTCCCCGTGCTTGCGTCCCGAAGAACGCACCCACGCCCAGCATCACCTTGGAATTCATGCTGCGCGGCAATGGCGCGCCGTCTCGTTTCCCACATCGACGTCCTAAAGCGTTCTCCCGTGGGGCCCCTCGGTTTTCGTGCTCACCCCATGTCACACGCTGATTGATGCCTCTAGTCGCGCGGCCGCCGACGTGATGTTTCGGTCTCACGCCCGCACGGAGGTCGGTGATGCCTCGGCTTCCACGACCCCACCCCGAAGAACGCGTGGCGGAGGCGATTGCGGACGGTGGCGCCTGTGCTCTCGCTCTCGGCTGGCACGATGCCTCGACTACGCCCCCTGGCCACCGCGGAGCCTGAAAATGGCGGCGACCAATTCCCAATGGAATAATGGAAGGAGCAAATGGCGGCTAAGGTTTCCAAACCCTACCCGCCGGATGGGCCTTGCGGCCCCAATAGGCTGTGCGGTCCATTGGGCCAAACCGAGACATTTGCTATTTGATTTTTCGAAAAAAGGTAGAAGGGAATTTCCAGTTTTCAGAAATAGATTAGTAAATCCTGAAACTTGATGATAAATGCTAGAAATTAGTTTTCTAGGTATATGAACTTCTGTAAAATTGATATTTAGCACACGTTGGAAGTTCCATACCCCTGGGTTTATTTTTCTAGCATTATTTCATGTTTTATCTATAATGGAATTTAATTTTCTATCATTTAAGTAATTCTAAAAATTACTTAATTATAAACATAAAATGTAAAAATGGTAGGAAATTATGGAAAATTATGTATGACACATTGATAGCATCATGTTGCTGTATTTATTTTCTTAGCATAATTCCATGATTCACTCATGTTGAAATTTATTTTTTTTGTTATTAAGTAATTCTGAAAATCGCTTCATAATTAATAGAAAATTATAAGAACTTTACCCCTACTTTATGTGTGTTCCCGTTCTTGTGATTTCGTTGGTGTGTTGTTGAATGATTGCAGAGAACGACTACGTTTTACAACAATGTACTCATGTAGAGGTTTGGCCAGCCTGCACGTAGGAGGCTAAGGAGCGGTTTTCGGACAATTACGGGCCAATCTGGCCAAAAAGGGAACCACCATCGTTGGCCTGGGCTTAACTTTGTAACGTATCGGTGCAGATGAAATGCGTGTTCTATGGAACAACAAAGTAGGTCAATCAGACTATGTATAGCACATGTACTGGCAATAATTAACACAACAAGAAAGCATAACAACTTATTGAGCAGTGCTTCTATGTTTTTCCTCCCGATACAAGTTGTACAAATTTTAAAGTAAGCGAATGAGTAAGTAATCATAATTCCTTTATTCATGCTTTATTATTTGTGCAACTTTAAAAAAGAAAGCATAAAAACACCTCTCTAACTTATTTCATAATCAAATACATCGAGAGTAAGCAATTCCTTAACGGTCTTTCCTTGAAGCTGCTGTTGGTCTACTTGTCAAGAGGCATCCTATGTAGAAGTAGCAATGGCCTTTACCGGTCGAGAGTGATCATACCTAGGACCATTCCAACAGAATGATGGTCATCACCCACTCCCCTATTAAAGGAAAAAGACAGAAGTTGGCGATTATGTATTGAATATCGGCAACAACATTAGGCAACAATCAAAAGTAAATACCCCATGAACTCATGGAGAGTTCAATCCTGGCTCAGGATGAACGCTAGCGGTGTGCTTAACACATGCAAGTCGAACGGGAAGTAGTGTTTTCAGTGGCGAATGGGTGAGTAACGCGTAAGAAGCTACGAAGATAGGCACAAAGGTTCGTTTCAATTACATGTAAGTAGCGAATAAAGATAGAAAAGAGTGGCAACGGCACGATGTAATAGCAAGAGAAATAATAGGCAATACTCACCCAAGAACCGGCCCAACCAAATGCATGGCCCATAGGCAGAGACACATACGTAATCAACCCACTGTGAACAAACACCGACGATGCAGCCGAGAGCTCAAGACTAAGACCTGATTGGGGGAGCTATAGCTTTTCTGAAAAGTTGCTTTTAGTTTTCTAGGCTGAAAAGTAGGTGTAGCTTTTTTATAAGAGATTGTTTAATAACTAGCTAATTTCCCTCATCAATAAGCTATAAAAATAGGTCCAACCCAGCTTTCAGCTTTTATATATGACTTTTAGATTATGCCAAAAGCTGCTTAAAAGTTGAACTGTTTGAAGAGGCTTGCTAGCTTTTCAGAATCTAAAGCTGGCTTAAAGCCCCAAAATAGTTCCTAACTCACCAGGACTAGATCCAAATAGACTTGTAGGAACTAAGCAACCGTAATCCAACCATGCATGAATTTTGGTGACATAGATGAGCCTGGTAACCACCCTTTTCATCGTATTTTTAACAAGTATTCCTTCCGTTGATAAATATAAGATTTACTGTTTGAATGATTTTGTTTAGACATATAAAGCTTGCACATATATTCAATGAGCCTTTCCCACTCTACCCCTATTTATTCCCTCTCAACCATATACATTTATTCATTATCATCCACACAAAGTATTATCTCTCATCTTCCAAGATAATTATGAGGGGTATGTAAGTTATTTTCCCTCATGTGTTTCTCAATTTCACCATAACATTAATCTTTGTACAAAATCAAAATATGCCTTATATTTATCAACTGAGAGAGTAACTAGCAAGGTGGTCCGCTTACTTACACGTGTATCATTCAATTTTATTTTTTTAAAATAGATCGTTACATGACTCAATTTGTGATATTTTAATATTATATATTATATGAGAGAATATACTTACTCTGTTTTTCAATACTTGTCATGTGACCAAAACTTTCTTCCCCCAAATACTTGCATAGCAAAACAATAAATGTTGCATAACATAACATTTTCTATTTATACCATCATCTCTTAATTTTATTCGTGGAATGATTGTCGCTTTCTTTTGGTACTTCTTTAATACACATCACATTGTTTATACCAGTATAGCCGAGTGAACGCATGTCAATGTATCACCCACTTAATCCTTCCATTCCGTGGAGGTCCACCAAATAAAGAGTCACAATATTTTCTTTTCTTTGATATTTTTTTAACATATTCTATATTTTCTTAATTATTGTAAAAATCTATCATCGACTTTATTACATAATACTTTATACTTTATATATATATATGCAAATCAAATTCCTTACATTATATTTTTCCTGAATTAGCATGTTTCTGGAATTTTAATTCTAAATAAAACAAAAAATATATATTTTTCACCTAGTATGGATTTAAAAAACAATCCCTAATTTTATTTTACTTTTATTATTGTGGTATATTTTGTTGTTATCTTTTATTTAAAATTTTAATTTCATTTTTTGATTAGAATTTGTATAAAATCAAAATGTTAATTTTTATCTAATTTTTATTTCGAATTTTAGCTATATATATATATAGGTTTTAATTTAGAGTTTATATGAAAATCAAATTACTAATTTTTTTTCTAAATTTATGTTAATTTTCATTGTTATCCTTTTATTTAATTTTGCATATCAGTTTTAGTTTAGAATTCGTATACAAATACAGCTGCTAATTTTTATCTAATTTTTATTTTGAATTTTAATTATATACATGTTTTAATTTGTAGTTTGTGTGAAAGTTAAATGGCTAATTTCCTTTTATTTTCATTGCAAATTTCTATTAATTGTTTGTTGTACTTGGTAAGTTGGTAGGGATTATTTCTTCTAATCTAAACTATTAATTTTATTTTTATTATTTTATTTAATTTTGAATATTATTTTTGGGTTAGAATTCATATATAAATCTATCTGTTAATTTTTATTCTAAATTTTAGCTATGTATAGGTTTTAATTTGGAGTTCGTATAAAAATCAAATGGCTAATCTTCTTTTATGTTCTATTATGGCTTTTTGTTTTTTTGTTCTACTTGGCATGGACCCTTTCTTTTAATATAAGCCGTTATAACTCGTATTCGCTAGATAGATGGTAGATGTTTTTTTAAATAATAACATCCAATGGCTACTGTAGTTTAACTTAGTTTGGATCCACCAAATTAACGGCTAGATTTTTTTTGAGAATTTTTAGACTATCTTTCCTTAACAACTCTATAAGATATGCCGTGAGCTTTTAATATATAATAGATGTAGATGATTTGCTAAATGAACATTATATTGTCGTATTGTCAAGTTGTCGATGTTCAGGACCTGAGGTCCCTAGATCGAGCTTACGAATGTATTTTGGGTCGCCTTTATTTATTTAAATGACGTTGAAAGGGGAACTAGGGATGGACTGAAATTAGATTATATTGTTTTTTTTTTCTAGACAAAGTATAGAGTGAAATTACAAAACTGCCTAATGTTATCTTGCGTTCCCCTTGCTGTTGCAATTGCTGTTGTTGGTTGATTAGTCTGTTGTTGTTCTCATGTTCGTTGTCCTTTGTCTTCGGCAGGAGAAGCCTATTTTATAGCCTTAAAGGGATGGTAGTTGTTATCTGCAGAAAGGTGTTTTCCCATCGGCAGGCGTCACTTGGTCAAAAGATGTCTTCTCACTGAAATGATGGCTTTTCTTCGGAGAGACGCCTCTTCACTATTGGCAACTTCTAAGCAGTTGTCAGTACATGTCAGAGAAAAGTTTCTTTTGCACGTTATCTCTGCACAAATTTTTTTTCTTCTGTTCGACCAAAGCCTGATCGGATTGAATTAAATCTAGGTCGGCATGGTAAAAGACGTCATGGCCCGACCTTAATAATTTCTCAGATCGGACTATCTCCGACCTGAAAATGCTTAATTGTCGCCCGACCTTAACCGATTATAATATTAGTGTATCTCTTTGAAATATGGCCCGTATTTATGTGGATATAACTGGCTCATTGAGAACTTTAACCATTAATGTGCCTCAAGACATATTTAATTATCGTCGTCACAACTTTAGATATATTTTTGCCAAGGTTATTGAATTGGAACCACAACTTGAGAATTTTGAATTGTATACTGTATATTGTCGTATTGTCTTTGTAACGAATTTTTTTTATAAATAATCATTTTTTAATCGGATATTACAAAAATATATCTACATATTTTTTTTTTGCAAAAATGACCTATTTTCGCGCCACGTCATCGCGAAATGGGAGACTTCGCTCCACGTCATCGCGAAACGGGGAGCTTCGCGCCACGCTGGCGCGAAATGGGCCGGGCGGCGCCACGTGGCATGCACGGGCTGGCTTTGCGCCGGCGCGGCAGGCGGCCAGGAGTGTCGCGCCACCACTGGCGCGACAGGCGAAGAGCGGCGGCCATTTGTCAAGGCATGGAAAAAAAGTAAGAAAGAAGAAGAAAAAGAAAAAAAGGAAAAAAGGAAAAAAAAAGGAAAAAAGGAAAAAATATTTGGAAATTTATTTTAAAATTTTTTGTTAGGAGTTTTTTCCTCAAAATTTGCGAAAATAAATAGATTAATCACATAAATAATGAAATAAATTTATAAATTTGTATTAAGATGCAAGAATTAAGATTATATGATAAAAAATACTATGTTCCATATATATCTAAATTGTTTAATTCAAGTTTTCATAATACATAAAAGGCTCTTTTAGTAACTTGATTTAAACAATTTAAATCTACATAGAACATAGTAATTTTTATTGTATAATCTGAATCCTTATAGTTTAATATAAATTTAGAAATTTATTTCGTTGATTTGGAGCTACCTAGCAAAAGATATAAATTATTGAATAAAAAAATCAAATAGAATGAAAAAAAATGGAAGAAAAAAAAAGTTGCATGGTCGCTACACCATGTAGCGATTTGAGCATGGGATGAATAAAAAATTGGAGGATGGGACAGTAGTCGTTGCATGGTGTAGCGATTGGTGTCGGGAATATAATTGTAATACACGAATAAAAAATATTTATTTATAAAAAAAAATCCCGAATGGGCGACGCCAATTATTGCCGCCGCCCCTGCCCGCTCTGCGCTCCTCTCGTGCCAGCGTGGCGCGAAGCCAGCCACCCCACACCACGTCACCACGCCCCGCAACCCGGCCACGCCACGTCGGCCCCCAGCCCATTTCGCGCCAGCGTGGCGCGAAGCCCCCCATTTCGCGATGACGTGGCGCAAAAAACCTATTTCGCGATGACGTGGCGCGAAAATAGATTATTTTTGTAAAAAAAAATATAGGTATATTTTTGTAATAGCCGAATAAAAAATGATTATTTATAAAAAAAATTCTCTTTGTAACTGTAAGAATAGTACTGTTCAGGAAATGGAGACAGCTTTTCCATGATTGATAATGTAATACTTTTGTTCAAGAAAAGGAGACAATAAATGTTGAGATGAAAAAATGTTGTTGATCTACTCCCTCCGGTTTGGTAATATCTGTCGTTTTGGACATCGACACGATCTTCAAAACACAACTTTGACCGCTAATTTTTATTATAATATATTTATAAAACCCAATAAAATTATAATATTATGAAAGTACTTCTCGAGACAAGTCTACACATATAATTTTCATGTATCCAATTTAAATATTTAAATATATATCGATAGTCAAAGTTTTGGAAGTTTGACTATCACTATGTCCAAAACGACAGATATTACCAAACCGGAGGGAGTATTCAGCTACTCCATCTTTAGATAAAAAGGCTTGGAAATTTCATGGTTGTTTTCCAGTCATTTTGTGTCATTTCAAATTGGTTAAGAGCCTATTTAAAGAAATAATGTATGCTCCTAAGGAAAAGAAAAGTGATTGATATTCCTCACAACAAATAAAACAAAAGAAAACAAGTGCTTGATGTATGCATAACTGTATCTGAGGCTCAAAGAGAGTAGTATTTCAGTCTGGTGAGGTCTGGCGTCTATCCTAACCTGAAAGAAACGAGCTTTCTTGCAATAAATATTTTCCTGAAATAAATAAAACCCTGGGAATGTCGTTTTCAAATACTAGTAGAGTACTGAAAAAAGCGAAGCAAAAAACAAGTGAAAAATGACCAGATTATCCTGCAAATCGTTGGATTCTTTCGGGTTCAATAAATCATAGGATTCCATCGATCTCGTCTCGACTTTACTGCAAGTTTTTCTTCAAGGGAGAAAGAGAGAGATGCTGATCCCATCACAATTCACAACCAGTAGATATACTGCACGCATGATTGTCCACTCACTGCTGACATAGCTCAACGATTCGGATCTTCCTTTCGTGTACAGACTTTCACCCCTATGGTCTATTCCGTAACTAACCTTTGTTGGAGGGTCAAAATCAAGCGTTAGACTCTGTTTGGTACGATTTCAGATTCTAATAGAAACGGAAAGGGTTTCAGATTCTTAATAGAAACGTTTCAGGTAGAATTAGAATCACTGTCTGGAAACCGTTTTGCTAGCTGTCTGGATTCTGTGAATCGGGGTGGAACGGGGTTAAGGGTGATTCGAACCCGACGTGGAAAAAGAAGAAACGATCCGAGGAGAATCGTTAGAGCTTTAACTTGCTTTGGTGAGTTTCTCAGGATTACAGTAAAGCAGTGGGTTAAATTGTCAAACGGGGCCTTAATACGTACTGATTTGATCTGGACTTGGAATGGGGTCAAACCAGTCCACGTTTCATGTTCCACTCAGCCACAATGCCCTAATGGAACTTTTCTTTCAACTGCTATCTCTGTCAAATAGTCTTTCTGGTATGACTTCATTTGATTTCTGCAGGTTTGGTGTGGACATTTGCTCCTCCGGGAGATGAAGCCGGTGACGTGTGAGCTGATGGTTCTCCATGGATTTGGATCGAGAAATGCGTAACATTGAATTCTTGGGCATTAATATGGTTTCGATTTGGCAGCGCTGTCGGCCAGAAGTGATCAATCACGTACCGATACTATCTCCTCGTATGTCCTTCAAAAACCGTGCGCGTGCCTAAACCGAACCAAGAAGCGCCGGACGCCCACCAAAACCAATGGAATCGAGCCAAACCGACACCGACCACGCCGAGACGTGACGATCGGCACGCCGCTGATCAGCAACCACCACACGCGCAGTTAAGCCTCGGCCCAGGCCAACCGACACGGCCGCGCTGCGGCCCCCAACCACCCGCTATCTGGATTTTTCTCCGCGCTAGGTGTTGGAGACTACTATAACCGCTAGCCAGCCGCAGGATTCAAAATCTCGCCGACATTCGACGAAATTTTAGCGAAATTTTGGATTTCGGATCCTTCTGTGAGTTTTATAATCCCAACGAAATTAAAAAATCCTAAAAAAAAATTGAAATGCCAAATATGTTTGGTTACTGCAGGGATGATTTGGTTGAAGTTTACGATGATCAGGATGCTCGCTGATTGGGTTCTCCTGCGCAAATACACCAATCGTACTGGAGAGGTTAACTAATTGGTCCTCGAAACGTAAAATCACCATTCGATTTCTCATACAGTATAGCACGTGCCTGTGGATTGCCGAGGTGCGCGCCAGATTCATCTCATCGAGAGTTGTATTTTTTTTTTACCTTGCAGCTTGTCTGTAGTCTACGACTATCACATTGTTACTCCATTTGTGTGTATCGGCCCCTGCGATTCGAAGTTACTACTGCCAGTCGGCGTCGCTGGACTCGAAGTTGTACGACGTCTACACACCGCTGCGTATGTAGCTCCTTGTACACTTTTTTTTTATATATTATTTTTGGTTATCTTCCGAATTAAATTGTAAATCTTGTATCCTCCTCGATCGCGGAAGTATCAATACGCGATACGTCACCTACCGCAACAGATGATGGTAGCGGTACCAAGCATGAGGGAGTACTGCCGAGCACAAGCAATACGACAGACTTACTGAGCCTGGTGTGCTCCGTAGATCGGCTATCACAGTCCTAACTACTTGTCAAGCTAGGGAAGCAGGACATACTACTTTCACAATTAATAACATAGTTATTTTATAATTTTGTCCAAACAGAGTCTATTTTTATTTAAAAAATATATATACATATAGGGCCACCTAAGCCAAAGCTTCGCGCTGGCTTTTGTTGGCACCCTACGTGCTCATTCAATTCACGGAACAAAATCGGTCCTTGAGCACGTGGCATTGCATCTTCAGTGAGACGGGCAAGGTGGCGATGAATAGTTACTTGATGAGGCGTTGGTCCATTTTCCTAACCTCCTATGTCCCCACTTTGCACATGCATACGGCCGTGCCGCGGTCGGAAGAATCCAAGGAGAGCATCGCCATTGGCTAATTGTAAATGCATCTCAATGCCCCACCGGAGTAAGACCATCTCCAAGGGCATCCCTTCCCATCTCATTTTCCCTCCGCGAAGGGATTTCCATTCCCTTCAGCGCTCCAACAGAGTCCCTTCAGCATTCCCTTCGTGAAGGGATTCTCTCTCTCATTCCCTCTAGCAAGGGATTCTCTCTCCTTTCCCTATACAATTCCCTTTAAAGGGAATCTGTTGGAGATGAGGGAAAATAAAGGGAATGGGAATAAGTAAAGAGAACAGGGAAGGGAATGAAATAAAGGGAATATGGTTGGAGATGGTCTAAACGAGTAGAGTAGCATATCAATCGATCTATAATATACTCCATTGACCAAAACGACGGAGAAAAGATTTTGGTGACTCAGCCGGCGCGCGTGACAGGCTGACAGCAGTACAGTGCGAGGGACGGCTTGATCTGGATGAATCAGGCGGCCTGTTAAGTAGTGACACAGCAATACAGCATGCACGAGTAGCGCATAGTTATTTTGCCAGAAAAGGACAATAATTGCTAACCATGCCGTACTTATTCGCCAATCATTCACTTGCAACAGATGAAGCGTGCATGATCATGCAAACTGATACTGCAGCCAGAACAGTGATACTAATACAGCAGCAAGTTGGGGGCACCGCACCTCTCCTTTTTCACACGCATGTGGTTTTTCGCGAATTTCGAGCCTATGCTTCGGTTCGAAAAAGAAAACCATTCGATAAACCACTTAAATTCAAAAAAAATAAAAAAATAAAAAAATTCATCCAAAATTTTTATATAATTATTATTAATAGCCTTATGATATCTAATGTGAATATTACTTGGAAAAAATGAAGTTTGGAAACGTTTTTGGCCCATTCAATTATATTTAGTAGCAATATTTATTTAATTATATTTAGTAGCAATATTTGTTGAAGTATATTTAGTACCAATATTTTATTGAATTATATTTAGTACTAATATTTTCCTGCAAAAGCCAACAGCATGAGTCAAGACGTGTACTAACTATGAAATCATGACCTGTATTCAGAAAGTATATCTAAGTTTTTTCTTAAAACCACATGTAAACTGCTAAGAGATCATTAGACTAAATCAAAATTCCCGGTTTAATTTGTCAACAATCAATATAGAATTATATGAGACCTCTAGTGATAAACCGTCCATCGTTCCTTTCTATTATGTGCACATATCTTGTTAGCACATACACCATGACCTTTTTATTTTGAGAGAGATGCATATCATAACTAAATATTCTACACGAATGCAAGTATTAAACAGTCAACTGTAGTGCATAAAAATGAATAGAAATACATTGTTACAAGATCTGCTACAGCCTACAAAAAACATAGTTGATCAAATAAGTGCAACATTTAAATCAGAATTTTGAACTACAACTCCACAGCACACTGCATGTTTTAATATTTGTTAAATTATATTTAGTAGCAATATTTGTTAAAGTAATTATTCAAATATCATTTTTGGTCTTTAATGGTTTTTTTTTTACAAATTTTACAATATTTTTTTTGCAATTTTTCTCATTTTTTCCTTTTTCCAACTGTCGAGCGGGTTTTGACGGTTTTTGGAGAAAACCGCTTGAAATTCGAGCCTTTTCGAGCGGTTTTCGTCCAAAAACCGCGAAAACCGTTCTTCAGTTTGACTGGTTTCAAATTTATTTGACTTTCCAAACCCAGCAGCTTTTCATGGTTTTCGAGGGGTTTTTTTTGCGGTTTACGGTACCGCCGGGTCGTCGAAATTCGAGATTGAAACGGTATTATTAACCCTGGCCTGGAGTGGTGTGTCGAGTTATCAAGTCTATATGAGTAGGCAAAGTAGCAATGCTGTGCAATTAGTTATTTATTACTCACTTCGTTTAAGTTTATAAAATATATTTTTTAAATATAGAGTCTATACCATATTCTAATATAAATTAGTGTGATGTTTTTACTATATAATTAATAAATATTTGGCTTTACTTTATATTATTTACTATGCATGTATTGAATATAGTGTTTAGAGATAATAATTATGGATAGTCTAATTATTTTTAATATCTTTTTATCTATGCAGAGAAAATATGACATATAAATTTGGAGTGCGGAGTACACCGGATCTGCTGATTTAGTAGTAGTAAGTAGTAACTTCACAAGTACCACCAAAGTACTATGCTCCTGATGCTTTGCTGGAAGCAGTTAACCAAGTGTTAAATAGCATGTCTCACACAGGTACCCTTCGTGGACCTGATGATGTTGCTTTACAACGAATTTGTCACGCGGGTGCTTCAAATTCACCACCGCTAGCTACTTCTCCGTCGTAGCGAAAAAAAAGGCTCTCAAGATTGAATGCAAAAACAATTTTCGTTTGCGTTTTTTAAAAATAAATTGGACGTTCGCTGTGAATCTAAGAACTTTCAACTGCAAATTTTACGAACTTTCAATTGGAATTGTTTGGAAAATTTTAGCTTTCAACTGAGTTTGGCGGTAGAGTATATTATTTCACCATGGATTTTTTTATTGTAACTTCACCATAGATACCTAAGAATTCACTCTCATACAATTGTACCTCATGAAAAAATGTTATAAATATAACTTGCACAAAAAAAAAAGTGATCATCAAAAGCACTTCTGTCCTCGTCACCAATATCACCACTAATCCTCGGAAGAAAATCCTTTAGAAATGGGCAATGGGTCGTGTCTTTTTGGATTGGTCCTCGACACAATTGGTCTAGCATGGCTCAAAGCACGGCACGACACGGATATCTTCATGTCAAAATATTGGCATGACACAGATAATGGATCGTGCTGGGCCAAAAACTCGGCACGATGGGCGGCCCGGCATGATATGACCTATTAGGTTTTTCTTGGGTTGGCATGGCATGAATACGACCCTTTCGCAAAAAAAAAAACATCATATCTATAGCCCGGCCCAGCCCATCATCAACTATTTTACCTAATTACTAAGCACATCATCAAATACTACCTCTCCCCTCCTCCCATGTCCTATCTGGTGCGGTCGTCGTCTCTTTATGCCTCCGTCATCTCCCTTCTCTCCTCTCGCCCTCCTCCACCCTGCTCCCCCAGGGTCTCGATGCCAGATCCAATGGTCTTTAGTCACATCGCCGCCGAATACAGCCTTGAGGCACTGCGCCACCAACTTTGTCGGTAGTCTCGAAGAAGAAGACGGTGGTGACCGGAGAGGAAAAAGACGACGATGGCACTGGATCTCAATTATCCTCACTGCCTCAACGTTGTATCCAACGGTCTTCGACCATGCCGCCACCAAATCTAGCCTTCCCGCACCACATCACCACCGTCCCTGGCCACAATGCATGCTTCTTCTCTGACCTAGTGTCTTTCTCGTCTTTGGTCGAGCTGCACTTCGTCCTCGTGACCATGCTGATAGATACCCC
Source organism: Rhipidocladum racemiflorum (assembly GCA_036346355.1). Lineage (NCBI taxonomy): Eukaryota > Viridiplantae > Streptophyta > Magnoliopsida > Poales > Poaceae > Rhipidocladum > Rhipidocladum racemiflorum. The sequence goes on along the minus strand of CM070570.1, from coordinate 19,677,849 downwards.
ACTTGTCCCTAGTTTCTTTCTTCTCCTCTGCAACAGTTCTAATGGTGGCACGCGCGTGCCAATGAGTTGTACTTGAGCTTGTCGGAGGTGAGTCGAGCTGGAGCATGCTTGGCTAGCCGAATCGTGGTAGCACCATACAATTTTTAAGCCCACGACAATGTGTAATGGTACAAACGCAAACGCAATGCTACAAATCCCACACCATCACATCCTCTTATCCTGTCCTTCCTTACCCCAGTAGCTAGCCCATGTCCTTGTCCAGGTCCATGTCCATTGCAAATACACCCTCATGACCCCCATAAGCACAATTCATACCAAGACACGCCCACCTCCATCTTCTCTCTCTAAAAACCAGATCAAACAAATGCCCCTCTCCCCCTCTATTTCTCCTCTCCCCCTCCCCCTCCCCCTCTCTGTCACCAAACCACCTTCCCTCTGCAAAAAAACCCACAGCTCCTCTTTTCTCCCTGCTCCTCCGGTCCCTGTTTATTGCTTACCCCTGCGACCTCGAGCCGCTCAAGAACCCCCATCCCCTCCAATGGGGAACCCACCCGAGCTGTACCACCGGATCCTGAACATCCCCAGGGAGACCTCGCCGCAGGAAATCCGCGCCGCGTACAAGAGCCTCGTCAAGAAATGGCACCCCGACAAGCACCCGCCCTCGTCCAAGCCCGAGGCCGAGGCGCGCTTCAAGGCCATCACCGAGGCCTACGAGGTGAGTGCGATGACCCCCTTGCAGAGGCCTGTGGATGTGTGTTATGAATTGCAATGTGTCGTGATGTTGTTCTTGCGCGCGGGCTTCTTGCGCAGGCGCTCCTGGACCAGCAGGAGAACATGGCGGTGTTCGGGGTTTGCAACGACGGCCGGGCGGGCGATAAGGCCGGGGAGGTCGGCGGCGGGGTGCGCATGGAGAGGACGCGCAGCAACGATTTTGGCACGAGGAGCGCGCCCGGCACGCTGGCGAGGGAGTTCAAGAAGGTGTACAGCTCGGGCGACTCGGGCGGGCGGCGCGCGTTCGCCGAGTTCTCCAGCTCCATCATGCGCAAGGCGCCGCCGCTGGAGCGCAAGCTCGAGTGCGCCCTCGAGGAGCTCTGCCACGGCTGCAAGAAAGAGGTCAAGTTCACCCGCGACGTCGTCACCAAGAACGGGTAGTGTTTTCCCCCTAACGCGGTTACACCTAATCCATGGACAAGATTGATTGAAACTTCACCTGAATTCTGACGAGCAATCGCTTGTCATCCGTTTCTTTCTCATTAAAAAAACAAAAAAAATAATTCAAGCGGAACACCCTTGATGTGATTCATTCGAATACATGTGATGATGTCAATTGGTCGATGCTTGGAAACTTCAGGGTAGGCAATAATTCAGAATTTGTTCTGTAGGTGACATGCATTCCACTTTGTGCCCACAATTCTCTGCACGATTTAGAATTGCTCGATAAATAGTAAACCAGCACGATCACTTTCTTCTTTTCCAGGCTATGGCGCACTTGTTTCTTACACTGGGGGTGGCTGCTTTATAGGCTGCATTTATCAGTGGAATATTTAGCTTCCTTTGGAACATAGGCATGAAACCTTTACCCAAGTGCCCTTTGGTGTGTACCTTTTCCCTTCCGGGTATCTATCCTATTCTTGCAAGATTTTCCTACCTAACAGAAGATATAATAATAATGTTTTTAACAGTGTTTTGTGTTATTAGGATCCTATCTTGAGGAGATAATTCTTAGTCTTCAAGTTGCTTTGTTTGCCACATATGTGTATACATGTTTGTTGGGGGCTTTGAATACCCTACTTTTGGATCTATCATCTAGCAAATAAGTGGTCCTTTTGAGCCATAGGCAGTATTCATAATTCCTTTTGCATGCGAGGGTGGTGGCCTAGGAGGCTTCAGGTTCCAGAGACAGTGACTCCTGAGCTTCCTCCCTCCTTGGACTCTCTCATAGAGCATTGTTGGACTTATCACCTTCACTGGATTCATGTTTTGGACAGGTCAATAGTTAAGAAGGCGGTGAGCCAGATGATCCTGGTGAAACCAGGGTGGAAGAAAGGGCAGAAGATCACCTTTGAAGGCATGGGGGATGAGAGACCGGGATGCCTACCTGCCGATGCGATCTTCACCATATCCGAGGAGAAGCACCCGATGTTCAAGAGGGTAGGCAACGACCTAGTGCTGAAAGCCGAGGTACCATTGGTGAGCGCGCTCACTGGTTGGTCCTTTGCATTCAGGTTTCTGAGTGGCAAGAAGGTGAGCTGCTCATTTCAGGATGAAATCATCTGTCCGGGCTATGAGAAGGTCATCAAAGGGGAAGGGATGCCCATTGTCGAGCAGAAAGGCACGCGGGGCGATCTAAGGGTGAAGTTTGAGATCGTCTTCCCGAAGCAGCTGACCGATGAGCAGCGCAACGGTCTTGCTGACATTCTGAAAAGCTGCGAGTGAGCTTGCAATGCCAGGCCCAACTGTCTCAAATTTTCTCGGCCTTGTGTTAATACTCAAAACGCGAGTACATAAAGAGAGACGTCCTTGTACATACAGGTTTTATATATATGAAATGTGAGCCAAGCGTTATGTTGATACGTACATGCTTGCTGAATGAGCTGTATGCCTCTGTTCTGATGAGATTTCCCTTCTCTTTTTTTTGTCCTAGTTGCCTTTTGATTACTTTCACTTCATTTATTCCATCAACTCTCTCAATTGTTGCTTAAAAGCACTCTACTACCATACCAAATGCCACTCCCACCCACCTGCTCTCCAGGCCTTTCCTCTTCTCCAAAAAGCGGAACAATGCTTTGCCTAGTTGGTGATTATTTCATCAGTTGCCATGGACTTGCTTATGACAGCTTTGCCTAATCCCTTCCATGGCTGAGAAATTGCAGCTTTGCTTTGTGCTTTCCCAGCTTTGGTGGCACTAATCGACAGACAGGCTGGTGTTGCTGAAATCTCAAGGAATTCATGATTATTACCACAGTTCTTACACTGCTGCCGATGATCCATTTTTCTTGGGCCAGCGAAGCCCGATCCATAAAAATCGATCAACTGGACCACGGCTATGAATCTCTCAAACTCGACTGAAGTGCGAAAATTGAATGCAACGATCTAGTTGTTGGATCACAAAGGAAGAGCTGGAATGGTTGGTGCCGTGCAGGCTCCCCAGCAAATGTTGGGCCCCTGATGTTCGTTGATTAGAAAGCACAACCAAATCAGCTTCAATGCCAATTGGCCTTTGGTAGCCAGCAACTCTTCTTTTCTTTTCTTTTTTTTGATCAATGGTTCCCAGCAACTTGTGCACTGCACGAATACCATGGGACAACTAGACAGCCGGCCGGGGTCCTGATCAGTCAATGAGGTGTATACTACTTATGCAATTATGCCTATCCTGCTCTTCGCATCGCACTGTAGCAAATTCTACAAGATGCCGGCAAATGAACCATTTTTTAGTTTGTTCGCCGGTTACAGCTGATACCTGACAAGGTTGTAAATCCTAAGTTACAAACACGGAGACGCCCGCGTTGTCTGACGGCGAGGGCTAGTACTGCATGACCGTCGACGAGATGTTGAGCAGCGGCTCCAACGTGTCAGGCGAGAACTTCCGCGCAAAGAGGAAGCATGTCGACGTCGGCAGAGAATTGTACATGCAGGGTTTTTGGCTCTTCCTGATGCTCTGGATCAGGTCCACCGTGACATCCCCGGCGCCGTACATGGCCGGGTGAGGACCCCCTTTGGACCAGTCGACGTACGTCACGGTGCGGTTCGAGTTCCGGCCGCCGTGGAGCATGTTCACGAACGTCGGGAGGTAGTGCTCATCGGGGTAGCACGACGGCCGGCAGTGCTTCCTGAAGAGGGGGTAGTACTTGATGTCCGTCAGGATGCTCGTGGCCAGGTCCCGGCTGAGCTCGAACCACTGGGAGCCTTTCCTCCACTGCGGAAGCGTGATGACCGGCGCCATGCGGCTGCTGTACCGGCCGCGGCATTGCTTGTTCTGCTTATAGTAGACCTCCACGAAGCTGTGCCGCGAGCCGACGAGGTAATCGTAGACCGTCGGGAAGCTCTGCACCGGTATGCAGCTCTCAGAGAGGAGCACGAACCGCTCGTTGGAGAAGTCGAGCAGCGCGTTCGCGAGCAGCCGCTTCTCGGCGTCCATGAGTGAAATGGAGCCCCATGAGGTTTCCTGGGGAAAAGGGAAAGCAAGCATGGAATGGAAAGATCAGATGCGACGATCGTGAGTTAATGAGCGGCATAGGCCGCCAGTAATGGGCTAATGGCAGAGGCATTGTGTCTTGCACCTGGCTGGGGATCTGCCTGCCGTAGAACGGCGAGTGCTTGGAGACGTTGAGAACCATCCCCGGCGGCGCGTGGACGTAGACGGAGAATAGCCCCTCGTGGCCGCGGAAGAAGCGCTCCCAGAGCGGCGCAAGCGGCAGGATGCCGCGCCCGGCGAGGAACATGAAGGCCATCTTGGGCACACGCTCGAACGGGTACGCGCCGGCGATCGGCACCATCGTGGCGCGCCAGAATAGCTGCTCGTCCGTCATGCCGTGCATGAGGCGCGTCGGGGTCACGAACTCCGCGAAACCGGCGTCCGCGTCGGGACGGCAGCATACCCCGCCGCCGCTGCCGGCGGGGGCGGCGTACACGGTGGTGCTCGGGAACATGATGTTGGTGTAGGTGCTGTGGTACTGGCTGGGCCCGGTGGCCGCCCATAGGCCGGCGACCACGCCGAGCGCGAAGATCACAAGAAACGCGACCGTCTTGGCTAGGCCGGTGAAGGACTCCTTCCTCGTGAACATAACCTTGAAGTCGTCAAGCGCGGCTTTCATGCTTGTTACAGTGGAATGCAACAAATGCATACGTACGAGTAGCTAAACGGCAAAAGGTAACTGTTAACTAGGCACTAGGTAGTGATCCAAACATGAACACAGCATGACACGAACGAGGAGGAGATTTAAACGATGAACAAACGAATAGCTTGTGCGATTAGCTTCGCATACGATGCCAGGATGAACTAGACACTCCAATCTCCAATTCCCGATTCCCAGGAACTTCAGGAGCAAGACATGGATAGATCAGCAAGAGAAAGGTATATATAGTTTGATCAGCATGTTAAAAAAACGCAAAGTGATTGAAAGTACGTATGTGATACGCATCAGTAGTAAAGCACGAAAATAAGCCGATAGAAGGTCAAAAAGAGAGGAGAGATCAAGGAAAAGGAAGGTGCAGCAGCGAGGGGATGCATGTTCGAAATACCCTGCAAAGTACAAGAAGATGTACATTTGAAAAGGTGATTTATGATAGGCGTGATCTGGGAGAAAGATGACTCTTCTTGGTAATGTCAGCCCCAGCTAGGTCGAAGTTAATTTCGAGGACATGCATTGGAATCCACTAAAAGTGTAGTCCACAAGGTGGATCATGCAAGCTTGCAGTCGCAATCTACAAACAAATAACAGACTTCATTGCATTAGATCCCAACCTTTATCCCTTTTTTTGTCACTTCCGTTAGATCACTGTGAGTTGGCTGTTAAGTGGAGCACGAAAATAATAGGTTACCCTTCGAGATGGCCATGGCAATAGCAAGTCAGCAATGTGACAGAGATTGGGGAAGAGATTCGGGTGGAACAGCAAGCCAGCAACACGAGGAACCCATGGAGGCAAGAGATTGGGGAAGAGATTCGACGAGGGCAGCGCCACGAACCGAGCTTGTATGCACCTACGGCGGCATACCCAATAGTGGCAAGGTTAGGGCGGCAAATGATAGTTGACTTGCGGCAAAGCGATAGGAGTGGTAAAAATAGAATGAAAGTTGAGATCTAATGGCAATAAAGAGAAGGACAGTTTCACGATGGCATTTTATGGATCCATCCAACTTTTGGTGGCAAGTAAGGAATTTTTGCAACAAATAAACCCTACTCACTTTCCCCGTCCCTCCTCTCTAACACCAAAAATTCAAATAAGAAAATTTTAACTTTAAAAATTTTTGTCGGGGGGTCGGGTAGACCCCGTAAATTACCTCGGGTGCCACTAGCGGCACGGGCTCAATGCTGGCCGAACCACCAGGAGGCCGTTCTCCGGGACGACCTAGCTAGGCGCCACGAGCAACACGAAGTCATTCCCGCCCTGGTCACGAGGAGGCCGTTCCCAAGGGCGGCCTAGCTGGAACCTTTAGGAGGTCGCATAACCTGGCAGATCGATAGCTCGTGCTCAGGGGAAGCGGCCGAGCTCGGAGTTAAACGTTAGCCGACCTGGTTTGATCCCGAGGTCGGAAGCCACCCGTTGCTTAACCTCCGCTAGTTCGTTGCGATCTCTGCGGGAGCGTGGCAGGAATATAGGATCCGTTAGTTACCACGTTGGACCTGGTCGAACGTGGAGTTAGTGGGTTTGAACAAGCACGCCCCTTTGTAAGCTATAAAAGCATCCCCACCATGAAGGGGACAGACAACATTTTTACGCATAAAAGATACACGAGCTGGAGTAGGGCTATTATCTCCTTCTTGAGAGGCCCGAACCAGGGTAAATCCACAGTGTCCTTGCACTGTTGAAGCCCGGTGAGTCACTCCTGAGTATCCCATCACGTGAGAAGGGGTCGCATTGGTCCCTCCACCAACAAGTAAGCTCGGCGGGGCCTGCTCCCAATCGTCGGCAATTGGCGCCGTCCGTGGGGACCGACTTTCCCTTCGTGAGGAATCCGGAGGATGACAAGCTCCCAAGATCGCCAGGGCCTCGGCGCCCGGAATCGAGGAAGAAGACAAGCGATTCTTCGACAATGGGGCGCCGGCGTCGGCGCCTTGAGAATCATGGCGGTTCCGGAGCTTCTCCATGGGAACCGCCGCACCGGAGCAGTTCTTTCGCTCCCAGCTCGACGCCCTCTCGGACGACGAGTATGACGGGCTCTACGATGGTCTGGACATCCCCGACCTTTTCGAGCTCGACCAGGGGACCGCGTCACGGGGAGACACCGTGATGTCACCCTCGCGATCCGTCCAATCCCGTAACGTCTTCGTTGCGGAGAAGGATGGAAATGTCGGGAGCAAATCCCCGGCCGAAATGCGTCTTCACCGCTATGAAGCGGCCAAGGAGCACCTGCAGACATCTCTGAATCGGACACTAGCCAGCTTACGCCGACAAGTCCGTGGTGGCCCGGCCGACAAGACCAGGGCCGGCTTCGTGAGAATTTCCGCAGCGTCACGGGACACCGGAGCCGTCGCGGCGACGAGCGAGCTCGTCACCCGCGTTCCCCGGCGAAACGCCTTCAAGCCTTGGCGCGGTGGTGCGCAACCTCGAGAGAGTTTCTGAGCAAGTCGACCTAGAAGCCATGGAGTGCGGTGTGGCGACGACCTCGAGGAAATCGCCACGCAGACATAAAAGCGGCGGAAGCCTCCCGAGAAAGGGATGCCCAGAGTAATTCACGAGCGTCGCCGCCCAGCGTCAAAGCGCCTCCACCCCGACGACTTACGCAGCCATACCGGGAGTGGCCGCGCGAGCGGCCGGGCTCGGGAGGCACCGGAGCAATTCCGGGGCTCCTCGGGATCAACGGAATCTGAGCCACGGGCGTAACCGGGCGAACATTCCTCTTCGGGCCACTCTCCGCCCTCTGAGGCATAGAGAGATATTCTCTCGCCTGGGCCCACGAACCTCGGGCTCGGCCGGTGGGGATCGCCCCGACCGCCGCGCTCGCAATGACCGTCCCGACAGTCCCGTTTTCGGGTACAGGGCTTTCGCGACGTCGCTACGACGTGTGACCTGGCCAATAAGGTTCAAGCCGGGTCACATCGAGAGATTTGATGGGACGCAGAACCCCGACGAGTTTCTCTCGATCTACACCACGGCCATTCTAGCCGCTGGAGGTGATGAAAGGGTCATGGCTAACTGTCGGGGATTGGCTATCTGGCAAAAGACCACGGTACCCCCGTGAAAAGCTAAACCCGCCGACCAAGCAACACTAAAAGAAGATGCTCGGGAGAACGAAACGAGCATCCCTCCTTCTCCTCCGAGCATGCGCATTTGCACCTTCGCTCACAGAAGCACCAAACACACCCCCCCCACGAGCAAGCATGCTCGTAGAGGCCGCGACCTGCTCGGGTGTTTTGGTCGGAGTGCCCGGTCAATGCCGCGAGGAAGGAAGGTGGCAACCAATCAGCCGGAGATCAAGGGAAATCATACCCGAAATTCAAATAACGCCGGTCAAGGGCGTTAGATCGTAAATGCGATTGCGGCGCAATCCCAGGAGGTAGTTACCTTCTATGTACCTCTAGTCGTAGTATTTAAACCCCCACGAAGATCTCATAACGGGGAGGGACACCAAGATAGAACACAATACACTGGAGTAGGGCTATTATCTCGGCGGTGAGAGGCCGAACCAGGATAAAAACACCGTGTCCCCTCTTTCTTCTTCTCCCGACCTCGCATCGCTCGAACGCCCTCTTCGATCCGTGCACGGGGCTCTGTTGATCCCCATTCAACAAGTAAGCTCGGCGGGAGCCCGTTCTCCAATAAATCGGCCGATGGCGCCGTCCGTGGGGGCAGCGATTTGATTCCGTGCGGATCAAGATCCTCGAGGATGCCGAACTCGGGAGACACTCGACCTTTGTGTTTTTACCACGTTGAAGATGACGACGTATACTACGCCGCCGACGACAGCGGCGGGGTGACCGATCCTATCGGTCACACCGAATCTGAGAGCCCTTCCCGGACACGGGAATGCGAGGGCGGGGCCTCCATCCCCAGACATTACCCTCGGGGACCCCGAGGATGATCGTGATGAGCTCTACGACGGCTGGACATACCGGACGACCTAGAGCTCGGCCAGAGATCGCATCTCAAGGGGATACAATGATGTCCCCATCGCTCTCATCCCGCTCTCGTCGGGTCAACGTGGCCGGAAGCCGTGCGGAGCCCAGAGAAGGATCCTCGGACGCTGCCAAGCACGACCCCTACGAGGCGGCGGACTCCACCGAGGCGTCCTTGGGAAAGACCCTCGCGAGCATTCGCCGCCAGGCAAAGGGGCGCTTCACGGAAAGGAACTCTTGTGGGTACCGAACTCCCGATCGCGCCCCGGAGCGTCGCCAAAGCTCGCCACCGCCAGTTCACCGGAAACGGGAACGGTTACAGGCCTTGGCGGCGGTCGTGCGTGACCTGCGTAGTTTCCGAGCAAGCGGACTTAGAGGCCGTGGGCGTGGTCGTAGCCGAAGATTTGGAAAGGCTTGCCGCCGAGCTAAAAGTCTCGGATCCTCCTCGTGACCGGGATGCCCGGAGTGTTCCCCGGGACCATCACAAACGCTCCCCCGTGCGCTCGCACAGAGGTGAATCTCGGAGCCATGTTCGGAGATCGCCCCAGATCGCTAACCTGATCCGGGAAAGGCCCCGGAACAGTCACAGAGCGACCCCGGAGCGATATCCGTATAATCGCCCAGATTACGAGCACTCTGAACGCTCCACGACCAAGCGGTCGTCAGCACGACCGTCGCATGAGGTTTTCTCCCGACTCGGCCCGCGCACGGGGCGTTGGGTGGAAGACCCGCGTGGAAACGCTATGACCGAGGATTTCACCGCGAAATCCCGAGCTTCGGTTGCCAGGCCTTCACGAGCTCCCTCCGGAACGTCGCATGGCCGAACAGATTCAAGCCCGGCCATATCGAAAGGTTCAACGGGACCCAGAACCCGGACGAATTTCTCTCGATATATACCACCGCCATCCTTGCCGCCGGAGGCGTGAAGTGATGGCAAATTACCCGCCGACGGTTGCCGACGAGCCGCTCGTCGTGGCTTTTTAATCGAAGGAAGGCTCCATACGGTCCTGAGGGCAGCTCGGCGCCAGCGCTCGAAACAAATTTCGGAGAGCTGTTACATCCGCCGGGAAAGGAGCGCGACCTGGAGCGCTTGATACAAGCAGACGGGGAAACCTGCGACAATTAAATCGAGAGGTTTATCCAGGTCGGAACTTCGATCCCGAACATATCGGACGAGGCGGTCGTCAGGGCTTTCAAGTTCGGGTGCGAGGCGTCGCGCTTCCACGCAGGACACGGAGATCCACCCGGATCTAACGGCGAACGAGCTCTTCTGAATGGCCGATCGATACGCCAACGCAGATGAGGCCGTCCAATGGAAGAAGATGCTGGACGAAGGGAAGCTGCCGCCTCAACCCGGCTTAGAGACCTCAGCTAGCAAAAGGGCTCAGTGCAGCGAACAAGAAGATCAAGAAAAGAAGAAAAAGCAGCCCTCGCCACCATGGTAGCCGCGGTGGAACAACAACAACCCGAGCAACCCCGCGCGGCGCCGGGGCTTAACGCTTCGAGGAAGAGGACAACCACCACAGGCCTCGAGGCGAGGCAACCAAGCGGACCGACGAGGCGACCAAGCGGACCGGCAGGCGACCTCTTGTCCGCTTCACGGCGCCAGGCACGACCTACGGAATTGCGAGCGTGGACCTACCGCTGGAAGCGATTTTACGGCGAGGGGCCCATGCCAACGCTTCAGAGCAGGTGAAAATGACAAAGGAAAACAGCCCGCCGAGGAAAGTGAGGATGACATGGAATACCAAGAACCAAGGAATCACATAGCGGTCATCTTCGGGGCTCCTCCGCCTACAAATCCAGCGGGACTTAAAGGAGGCCGCAAGGAAGTGCACCATGTTACCCAGGGTAAGCCTCCGGTGCAGCGAAATTGAAATGGTCGGAGGTATCCTGACCTTCTCCAAGGACGATCCCCTTGGGATGACCAAACCCAGAGGCTTCCGATGGTCGTGAACCCCACCATCAGCAATACCGTCGTAGGTCGGGGTCTCATAGACTCAGCGCGCTCTTTGGACCGTAATTCAGCAAAGGTATTGGACGAGATGCAGATTCATCGTTCCAAAATCAAGAGAGTGGCCGTGCCCTTCTTGGGATAGTTCCGCACCTCGATCAAACCTCTGGGGCAGGTCGTCCTGCGTAAGTTTTGGCGGCCCAAGTAACTTGAGCGGAGCTAATCACCTTCGAGGTGGTGGACTTTGAGTCGGCCTACAACGCCATCCTCGGCAGGCGGCCTTGGCCAAGTTCATGGCCGCCTCTCACCACGCAGCGTGTCGGTGCTGAAGATTCCCGGACCGAGCGGAGTTATAACCATCAAAGGAACCACAAGTCCGCACTCAATTGCGGCGAAAGAGCCTTAGATATGGTCGGTCGATTACCCACTCGCGGTCCCGACCAAGAGCCGAAGCATTCGGCCTAAACTTGCCCTCGGCTGGAGGAGAGACCAAGGCTGTTCCGCTCAGCGAGTCGGAACGGCCAAGTCATTCATTTGGGATCTTCCTTAGATCCCAAATAGGAACTCGAGCTCGTCACCTTCCTCAGGGCAAGGTCGGATGTGTTCGCACAGGAACCATCCGACATGCCCGGGTCCCAAGGGAGGTGGTCGAGCACAAGCTAGCGATTCAAACGACAAAAAACGGTGAGACGAAACTTAGGCGCTTTTCCCGGAAAAGCAGGCAATCATCCGGGAGGAACTTGATAAACTCCTAAAAGCTGGCTTCATCGGAGAGATCGAGCACTCGAGTGGCTAGCCAATCCAGTTCGTCGTGAAGAAAGGAGGCAAGTGGCGCATGTGCGTCGACCACACGGGTTTGAACGCAGCGGCGTGCCCAAAAGACAACTACCCGTTGCCTCGCATAGACCAATTGGTGGGCGCGACGGCGAGTCACGAACCATGAGCTTCCTAGACGCCTATTCAGGCTATCATCGAATCGACTGTCGCGCGAAGACGAGGAGAAGACTTCCTTCATCACCCCGTTCGGTACCTTCTGTATACGACCATGTCTTTCGGTCTGAGAAATGCGGGAGCAACCTTTCAACGCCTCATGCAGAAGACTTTCACAGACCAAATAGGTCGAAATTTGGAGGTCTATGTCGACGACATAGTTGTCAAAAGCAAGAGTACTTCGGGTCACGTTCTTTGACTTGGAAGAAACTTTTTGTAACCTCAATAAGCATCGAATAAAGCTAAATCCAGAGAAATGCATATTCGGCGTAAAGGCTGGCAAGGTGCTCGGCTATATGGTCGGGCCAAATGGCGTTGGGGCTAACCAGGAGAAAATCGAAGCCATTGAGAACATGAGGTCGCCCACATGCGTAAAGGAAGTACAAGCTCTGACCGGAAGAATGGCCGCCTTAAGCCGGTTCGTCTCCCGGCTGGGGGAGCGAGGACTACCTTTCTTTAAAGCCCTCCGCAAGCATGATGGCTTCACGTGGACGGAGGAAGCTGATCGCGCGTTCAAAGAGCTAAAACAGTACCTCTCCCAACCGCCGTCCTCGTCACACCTCTTGCCAGGAAGAATTGCTATTATACCTGGCGGCAACCCCATAGCGGTAAGCTCGGTGTTGGCGATGAGAGAGATGGTACCCAGCGACCTATCTATTACGTCAGCGAAGTACTTCATGGACCTAAGGAGCGTTACCCCGAGGTCCAGAAACTACTGTACTCATTACTGATGGCCTCCCGGAAGTTGCGTCACTACTTTCAAGCGCACAAGATCGTGGTGCCGACCGGCTTCCCACTCAGGGAGATCCTGAAAAATCAGGACGCCAGTGGTCGCATAGCCAAGTGGGCAATGGAGCTCGCCGAGTTCGAGCTGGTGTTCTCAGCCCGCACGGCGATAAAATCACAAGTCTTGGCTGATTTCGTGGCAGAATGGTCGGCTCCGGCTCCACCAGCCAGCGGAACCAATGATTCAAGGGAAAACTCCTGGACTCTGTATTTCGATGGATCCCGAGCATACGAGCGCTCGGGGGCTGGCGTCATCTTGGTCTCCCCGGATGGAGAACAGCTCTGATCGCCATCCGACTACATTTATTGCGACTAACAACGCGGCGAATCTGAAGGCCTTTTGGCCGGACTTGAGCATGTAAATCGCTAGGAGTCCAACGGCTCATTGTGAAGGGCGATTCACGATTGGTCATAAACCAGGTCAACAAGGAGTATCGGTGTTCGATACCTCAATGGCGCTGCACTGGTGAAGTAAGAAAGATGGACAAAAACTTCAAGAATAAAGAAGTAATCTACATCACCAGGAAGGATAATTCCCTGGCTGACCAAATGTCTAAGGTCGGTTCCTCTCAGACCACCGCTCCGGCGGGGGTGCTTGTCGAGCACCTACATAAGCCCTCCATTCCCTCTGAAGAGGAGGCACCAGAGACCGGCGGTAGGGTCTCCTTCCTCGAGCAAAGTGCAAATTGGATGACGCCATTCATCCAATATCTTGCGCATGGGACATTGCCCGAGGAAGAAGCGAAGCGTTCCGGCTAATAAGGCGATCTTCTCGGTCTGAGATCGAAGACGACCTATACCGGAAAGGCGCATTAGGGATCCTTTCCAGATGCGTCTCTCAGGAGGAAGGCCAGTACCTTCTTCGTGATATCCATGAAGGGATGTGCGGAGCTCACTCGTCTTTCAGGACGCTTGTGAGCAAGGCCTTCCGACTAGGGTACTACTGGCCGACGGCCTTGACGGACGCGCGATCAATTGTAACGACCTGCCGGGCATGCCAGTTTCATGCTCGAAAAGTCCGTCAACCGGCATATGCCCTGCAAACCATACCACTCTCGTGGCCGTTCTCAACCTGGGGGCTCGATGTCCTTGGACCCTTCCCCCGAGGTCAGAAAGGCTGCAAGTATTTGCTCGTGGCCATCGACACTTTCACTAAGTGGATAGAGGCCGAGCCCGTCTCGACCATCTCGGCCCAGGCGGCCAAGAGATTCCTCCGCAGTAATGTGGTAACTCGGTTCGGGATACCCAACCGTCTTATCACAGACAACGGGACCCAGTTCACCAGCGAACTGTTCCAAAGTTACTGCGAGGAGGTCGGAACCAAGGTCTGTTTTCGCCTGTGGCGCATCCACGAGTAACGGAGCGTAGAAGCGAGCAAATGGGCAGCTAGTCCAGGGCATAAAAGAGGGTCTTTAAGACCCTCAACCAAAGACAAGCGGCGATGGGTGGATGAGCTTCCCGCCGTTCTTTGGTCTGTCGCACCACGACCCGGTCGAGCCACAGGCGAACGCCTTCCGACTTCGTCTACGGTCACGGAGGCCATTCTCACTGCCGAAATCGTCTTTGGGTTCCCCAAGGGAGCAACTGATCGATTCCGACGATCAAGAAGTAGAGAGCCTCCTCGACCTGGACCTCGTCGAATCGACTCGCGATCGGGCGTTGCTCCGGTCTGCGGTTTACCTACTGGCTCTTCGTAGGCTCGCGGCGAAGACAGTTCGTCCTAGGGTCCTGCTAGTCGGCGACCTGGTCTTACGAAGAGTTCAAGACCTGTCGAAGGCCAACAAGCTAACCCCAAGGTGGGAAGGACCCTACACGGTCGTGTCTACAAGACGCCCGGGGCTGTTCGCCTCGCGATGCCGGATGGTCGGGAGCTCACCAAAGACTGGAACATCGATCAAGCTGCGTAAATTCTACGTTTAGACGAGTACTCCTATCTCGCGCCCCTTGCGTTCTTTCCAATAAAAGCGTTTCCCTCTTTCTCGTGTTTCGTCCTCGCTTTGTCGAGCGAGCATCGTCGTCTAGCGACATTGCATTTAACTTATCCGACAAGTATGTGCGCACCATTTCCCTTGGCCCCGGCGGATGCTCGCCAATCGTTCACTTTCCACGGTAGCTTTTCCTTTGTATGCGTGGTGGCGCGAGCATCCACTCTAAGCCGATTCGGTGACCATTCGGGTATGGTAGCTCTACGTGATGTTGGTTTAAAGTTCGTCTACTCTGTGCTCGCATTTCTTCTCGACGCAACCGACCTACTTATATCATTCAAAAAATCGTCACGACCAAAGCGACCCTTAAATTTTCCCATGAACAAACTCGTGCTCGCAACAGTAAGGGCACGACCTTTGTCCATGGCAGGGGCTCCGTATGATAGGAACGTTCCGTCCCTTCTTACCAAGGATCCTTTGCTCGTTCCATGATATATGATCTATGCAGGAGCTTGTTTTCTTTGCTCGTATCTATGATATATGCTCTATGCAGGAACTTGTTTCCTTTTTCTGCAGAACCGGGATCATATGGGCATATGTTGAAGGCAAACTCAAGAAAAACAGGCAAGGACCAAACACCTGCGAGTTTGCTCATTTAACCCGAAGCGTTGTTTTTTTTACAGGGTTACACGAGCTAAAAATAAAAAAAGGAGCTAAGTCCTACGCTCGACCTGAAGGGCAGCAAGTTCCTCCTTAAGGGAGTCGACCTCCGCCTCCAAGTCCAAAACTTTCCGCCGAGCGGCACGACCTTCACCCGCTGTCCCGGCTGGGCGCTGCACCTCCTTGAGCTGGGCCTCTTCGCGCTCCCGAGCTCGTTGGAGTTCGGGCGCGGTCGAGACCTCCACCAACTTCCCAGCTCCTCGTCAAGCTCGGCGCACTTCGCTCTGAAGTGCTCTTCGGCCATCTCGCTCTGGAAGAGCTGGTCCCGAGCGGCGATGAGGCTCCTCGCCGATTCCAATTCAGTCGGCCTCGCGCACCTCGGAGACCCGAAGCTCAAGATCGGCGAAATTGGCGTCTTGATCGCGGGCGTACGACCAGTAATCTTATGCGGAGACCCAGGTAGCGTCGATATCCTCCATAGCCTTCGCGGAAAACTTAGGGCAGAAAGAGATAAGAGAAGGGAAAAAGCTGAGCAGACTCCCATAAGGTCGATCACAGGAAAAAATAAGGAACATGAAACTTACCTGAAGAGCCCTGACCACCGGCTTGTCCTGAAGCGGCGGTCGGTCGCGCCCGAAAGAAGGGATTGACCAAGTCATCCGGGCCGGGCGGGTCTTGCTCCTCCTGAGCACCGGTGCTCTCGGGAGAGCAACGGCGTCACCACCTTCGACCAACCCGGGTCGCCCAGGTGATCCTCCTCCACGGCAAGCGGCTCGTGGCCGCCTTCCCCCTGGTCGGACACCGCGCTCGGGGTCAGACGCCAACCACGAAGCCTGCCACTCCTTGCTCACGGTGAGGCGGTTTGGTCGTTAACGACCACCTCCGCCTCTTGTCCCTCCATAGTCGGAGGCGGCCGATGCTCCGCGGCCGGAGGCGTTTGATCAGGGCGATCACCTCGCCCCTTGCACCTCCGCGGCCAGGATGCACAGTGCCCCAAGGCCGAAGGAGTTAGGTCGAGGCGACCTCCTCCTCTCCTTGGCTCACGGCCAAGGGTCGTTGGTCGGCGGCGACCAAGCTCCCTTCCTCGGGGGCTCGGCGCTGAGCCTCGCCCGCGATCGTCTCTTCGCAAGGGACCAAGGCCAAGGCGTCTTGGTCCTCGATCCCTGCGGCTCCTGCTCCTCCGCGGCCGGAATAGGTTCCGCGTCCCAAGAAAGCACGGGTCCCGCCGAGGGAAGCTCGGCTCCGGGTCCGTGGCCGGCGCCGGCTCCTCCCCATCTCGGCCATCACTTGGTCGACAAGTCGAGCTCGGCGTCAATCGCTGAGTCGATAATCTCCTCGACCATCTGGCGGAAGTCCAAAACGACATCCGAGCTATCACGCCCACGCCAAGCAGGTGGGGTTAGCCGAAGAAAATCACAAGACAAGAACAATGAGAGAATGAAGCAGAACCTACCTTACGCCTCGGCGAGCGGCGCCATCCTCCTCGGCCTCCTCGCCGGGCCACGGGCGACCTGCCGCGGCGGCCTCGTAGGCCTCGGCCACGACCACGACGCGCTCCTCGCGGCGTCAGCACGTGCCATCGCCGGGTCGACGTCGTCCATGTCGACCTCTTCCAAATACGAGGCTGTTTGAGAGGTCGACCTCCTGCTCCTTCCGACCCGAGGCGTAGGTGGCCTCCTCTTCTTCCTCCTCCTCGGGGTCATCGACCACCCGAGTAAGCTGGTCTGGAGGGCCTTGATCTGCCTCTCCACCGCCTCCTTGGTCGGGAGGACCTGGCCTCCTCCTCGGCCTTCCTACGCCGCTCGGCGAGCTGTTCCGATCGGCTCATCGGCTCCGGCCTCCTCCGTTTGAAGTCATCAAACCAAATTCGGAGTTCGCTTACCTCCCGACGGTCGGCGTACTCAAGGTGTGGCGTGGGGTCCTGGTCGAAGCTTCGGCGCCTCGACCGCTTGGCGCGGAGGCGAGGCGGATACTTGGCGGCCTCGACTCGCCGTCCTCTTCTTGAGCCACCTGGCGGTCTTTGGCTTCTTGGCGGTACTGCGGCGCTTCGACACCGCAAGCTCAAGGGCGACCTTCTCCTGCAAACAGAAATCGGGAGGAATAAGCTCGGAAAACATGCCCCCGAGCGGAAGCAGAAAGATGTACTTACTGTCGCCACGGTCAAAGATGTTCTTGGGGACCTGGCGATTGGGCGTCAGCTCCTTCTCCTTCGGGGCGCCGAACATCTCGGCGACCCTCTCGTCAACCCAGTCCGTCCTCGGAGCTGCGTCGCAACCAAAGACTAAGATAAAAGATATATATATATATGCATAGCACCGATCACCGAGCGGCGATGCCCGGAAAGAGGTCCAGGAACATACTGCGTTGTCCTCGCGGGTGAAGTCATGCCACCCGGTCACCTCGAAGAAGGGATGCTCGCGGCGCCTCGTGGGGACACCGGTTGAAGAGTGAAGTCCGGGCGATATCCCGACCAGTGAGCCCCATCTCGGGCGAGCTCACCGATCGTCCCGAGGACCCGCTCTTCCTCAGGTTGCACTGGCAAGCGCGCTGCCTCGATGGCGGAGCGTCCTCCCAAGATAGACCAAGCGAGACCCCTCCGCCTTCTTCCGGTAGAACCAGGTCGGCCCAACCCGACACCGAGTCCTTCAGAGCAACGAAGGGGTACTCGTATGGTCGGTTGGGCCGGAGGCGAAGATAAACGCAACCGGCGGAGCCGTCCCGGCCGGTGCGGAAGGGGGAATAGAAGTGAAAGAAGAGGCTAGCCGTGGGCATTACACCCACGTAAGCCTCGCAAAGATGGGAGAAGATTGCGAGAGAAAGGATAGAGTTGGGGTGGAGATGAGAGATCTCGCACCCGCAGAAGGCAAGCACGGAGGCGAGGAAGTCGCTCTCGGGCAGACGAAGCCCGTTGATGGCGTACAACTCGCAGGAGACGATCTCCGTCTCCCGCGGTCTTGGCGCCGCATCATCCCCGGGCACTCGACCCGAGCCTGGGTCGACGTACCCCTCGTCCGTGAGCACCTGGAGCCTCCTTCGAGTCATCTGGCTAACCTTGAAACGCGCCATGGCCGAAGAAGGAAAGGGAACGAAAAGGGTTCTTGGGCGCTAGGGCTCTTGGAAGATTTTTGGCCGAAGACGAGCAAAGAGACAACGTGACCCGACCTCTCCGGTAGAAAGGGTTAAAAGACAGCGAAGGGGCAGGTTAAAATCGCCGCCTATCACGTAGCGACACTGGCCGAGAAAGCGCGCTGAAACCGCCGCACTGCAGTTACAAGGAGGCTTCTCGGAAGAAGGAACCGCAGAACAACCAAACGACGCGCCCACGCGGAGCAAGCACGCGGCGGGTAAAGAAGTTCGTCTCCCGACGAAAAATGGTCGTGAGCCACGACCAAAGGAAATTCAATCCCCCCTCAAGTCTTCTTAGGCTCAAGGGGAAGCCCGAGGGTTCCCCACTTGAACCTCGGGGGCTAGCTGTCGGGGATTGGCTATCTGGCAAAAGACCACGGTACCCCCGTGAAAAGCTAAACCCGCCGACCAAGCAACACTAAAAGAAGATGCTCGGGAGAACGAAACGAGCATCCCTCCTTCTCCTCCGAGCATGCGCATTTGCACCTTCGCTCACAGAAGCACCAAACACACCCCCCCCACGAGCAAGCATGCTCGTAGAGGCCGCGACCTGCTCGGGTGTTTTGGTCGGAGTGCCCGGTCAATGCCGCGAGGAAGGAAGGTGGCAACCAATCAGCCGGAGATCAAGGGAAATCATACCCGAAATTCAAATAACGCCCGGGTCAAGGGCAGTAGATCGTAAGTACGATTGCGCGGCGCAATCCCAGGAGGTAGTTACCTTCTATGTACCTCTAGTCGTAGTATTTAAACCCCCCTGAAGATCTGTAACGGGGGAGGGACACCAAGATAGAACACAATACACTGGAGTAGGGCTATTATCTCGACGGTGAGAGGCCCGAACCAGGATAAAAACACCGTGTCCCCCTCTTTCTTCTTCTCCCGACCTCGCATCGCTCGAACGCCCTCTTCGATCCGTACGACGGGGCTCTGTTGATCCCCCATTCAACAAGTAAGCTCGACGGGAGCCCGTTCTCCAATCGTCGACACTAACTTTCTGCCTACAGTTCTGGACGGGCCGGCTCGGACGTGGCTATTCAACCAAAAGGAAAACTCGACCCGGTCCTGGGCACAGCGGCACTCTCCTGCCAACTTCCAGAGTCGCTACGCCCGCCTCGGGAGGAGCGCGACCTTGAGCGTCTGACATGACGGAGGGCGAACCTTGCGCCCGGCCCAGCGCTTCATGCAAGTACGCAATTCCATCCCAAGCATCTCGGATGAGGCGGTTGTCGGGCTTTCAAGTTTGGGGTCCGAGACGTCGCTTTACTCGGGACCTCGAAATTCACCGGACATCACGGCCAGCGAGGTGTTCCGCATGGTGGCGTTATGCCAACGCGGACGAGGCCGTCCAATGGAAGAAGCTGCTGGACGAGGGAAAGCTGCCCCCTCAGCCCGGACTCGAAGGGGCGTCAAGCCGAAAGAGCGTGAGCTCGATCGAGAAAAAAATCAAAAAAAAAGAAAAAACCCTCCGTCTCCGACATGGTGGCGGCCATCGAACGACGACAACGGCCGACCTCGCAATCGTATAAAGGAGGAGCCACGAAAGGAAAAGGCCGACCGGTTCAGCGGAGCAACGAGCAAAACCGGGACGACCAAGACCGCGGCGACCAGCGCGGACGGGCTAGCGCCTATTTTTGCCCGCTCCACCAGGCGCATGGACACGACCTGCGGAATTGCAGAACATGGGCCTCCCGCTTGGAGCAATTCTACGATGGCAAGGGTCCCATGCCCACGCTCCCAGAGCAAGAAGGAGACGTCAAGGGCAAGAAGCCCGCCGAGGAGGAAGATACGGACATGGAGTATCAGGAGCCGAGAAACCACATCGCCGTGATATTCGGGGGCTCCGCCGCCTATGGGTCTCGTCGGGAGCTGAAGGAGGCCGCACGCGAGGTACTTCGTGTCACTCAAGGGAAGCCTCCCGTTCAGCGACTTAAGTGGTCCGAGCTGCCCATCACCTTCTCTAAGGGCAGCGCCCCGGGGATGACGAAACCCAAGAGGCTCGATGGTCGTGAGTCCAACGATCTGCAACACCGCCAGTAGGGACGAGTGCTCGTGGATCGCGGGAGTTCCCTGGACTGATATCGGCCAGGGTCTGGGCCGAGATGCAAATTCCTCGGTCCAAAGTCAAGAGCGTCGTAGTCCCTTTCTACAGGATAGTCCCCGGCACCTCGGCCAAGCCGCTCGGACAGATCGTCCTGCCCGTAACTTTCGGAAGCCCGAGCAACTTCCGGACGGAGTTAATCACCTTCGAGGTAGTCGATTTGAGTCGGCCTACAACGCCATCCTGGGCGACCAGCGCTCGCCAAATTCATGGCCGCCACGCATCCACGGATACCAATGCACGAAGGTTCCGGCCCGGCGGCGTGATCTCGATGAAGGAAGCCCAGCAGCCCTAAAGCTGCGACGAGAGGGCTTTAGACATGGTCGGGCAAATGCCCAGCGGCCCGACCAAGAGCCGAGGAGTTCCCGCCCAAGGCTACCCTCCAGCCGGGGAGAAACTAAGGCCATCCACAGTGCGACGCAGAGCGAGCAAGGTCGTACACGTGGGGGCTTCCCTGGATCCTAAATAGGAACTCGAGCTCGTGACCTTCCTCCGAGAAAAGCGCGAACACGTTCGCTGGGAACCGTCAGACATGCCCGAGTCCCAAGGAGGTCGTCGAGCACAAAGCTAGCGATTCGCCACGACAAAAGCTTTGTCGTGAAGCTCAGGCGCTTCTCCCCGGAGAAGCAAGCTATCATCAGAGAGGAACTGGACAAGCTCCTCAAAGCCGGTTTTATACGGGAGGTCGATCATTCTGATTGGTTGGCCAACCCAGTTATCGTGAAGAAAAAGGGGGGCAAGTGGCGCATGTGTGTCGATCACACAGGACTGAATGCCGCATGCCCAAAAGACAATTTTCCGCTACCTCGGATAGACCAGTTGGTCGACGCAACGGCCGGCTCCGAGGCGATCCGAGGCGATGAGCTTTCTGGACGCCTATTCAGGTTATCACCAGATCGGCATATCGCCCGACGACGAGGAGAAAACTTCCTTCATCACGCCGTTTGGCACATTCTGCTACACGACCATGTCCTTCGGTCTAAGGAACGCTGGAGCGACCTTCCAGCGCCTCATGCAGAAAACCTTCTCGGATCAAATAGGTCGGAACCTGGAAGTATATGTAGACGACATAGTCGTCAAGAGCAAGATGGCCTCGGGTCATGTACCCGATCTAGAGGAGACCTTTCATAACCTCAATAAGCATCGAATAAAGTTGAACCCTGAAAAATGTGTGTTCGGGGTCAAGGCCGGGTAAGGTACTCGGCTACATGATCGGTCCACAAGGAATCGGGGCCAACCACGAGAAGATAGAGGCCATCGAGAACATGCGCCACCCACTTGCACGCTGGAGGTTCAGTCCTGGCCAGGAGGATGGTGGCCCTAAGTCGCTTCATCTCGCGGCTCGAGGAACGCGGCCTCGCCTTTCTTCAAGGCGCTCGGAAGCTACGACGGTTTCGCTTGGGACAGAGGAAGGCATCGCTCTTTCAAAGAATTAAAGCTATATTTGTTGAGACCCCGGTCTTGACCACGCCGAGAATGGGAGAGGTTCTCTTGCTCTACCTGCCGCCACACCCAGCGGTAAGCGCCCGTCATAATCAGAGAACGGGATGGGGTGCGGCGCCCGATCTACTACATCGGCCCGAAAGTCCTACACGGACCAAAGGAGCGTTACCCCGAGGTCCAGAAGCTCCTTTATGCGCTCCTCGTGGCCTCGAAGAAGTTAAGACACTACTTCCAGGCCTACAAAATTCGAGTCCCGACCAACTTCCCGCTTAGAGAAATCCTAGGGAATCAGGACGCGAGCGGACGGATCGCGAAGTGGGCCATGGAGCTCGCTGAATTCGAGATCGAATTCTCGGCCAGGACCGCGATCAAATCCCAGGTCCTAGCGGACTTCCTAGCCGAATGGACAAATCCTACCCCATCTAAGTCTGAATCCGACCAGACCGAGCACGGTCATTTGGGTCATGCACGCCACGGATCCCGAGCTTACAATTGCTCGGGGCTGGAGTGGTCCTCGAATCCCCAGGGAGCGGATCCTGTGACGCCCTCCAACAACATTTGGCGCAACGAACAACGCGGCGAGAATATGAGGGTTCGCTAGCCGGACTTGAGCGTGCAAGACGCTCGGAGTCCAACGACTAACTGCGAAGGGTGACTCGCAGCTGGTTGTCAACCAGGTTAACAAGGAGTATCAGTGCTCCGATGACTCGATGGCGTTTTACCTGGCTGAAGTAAGGAAGATGGAAAAGTACTTCAGAAACTTCGAGGTACTATACATCCCCAGGAAGGACAATACCCTGGCCGACCATCTATCGAAGGTCGGTTCCGCCCAGCTTCCCGCCCCGGCGGGGGTGCTCGTCGAGCACCTTTATAAGCCCTCCATACCCACCGAAGAGGAGGCAACCGAGACGGGTGGTACCGTCTCCTTCCTCGAGCAGGGTGCGAGTTGGGTGACGCCATTCATCCAATACCTCGTGCACGGGACACTGCCTGAGGAGGAAGCCGAGAAATCCCGGCTAGTAAGACGCTCCTCAGCCTATAAAATGGTCGAGGGCCTCTTATACCGCAAAGGCGCTCTTGGCGTCCTCTCCAAGTGCATCACCCAAGAGGAAGGCAAATATCTCCTCAAAGACATCCATGACGGGATGTGTGGAGCTCACTCGTCCTTTAGGACCTTGGTGAGCAAAGCCTTCCGGTTGGGTTACTCTTGGTGACGGCCTGGCGGCAGCAGCGCTCAATAGTGACCGCTTGCCGATCTTGCCGATTCCATGCCGGAAAGTCCATCAGCCGGCATATGCACTGCAGACTATGCCCCTAACCTGGCCGTTCTCGATTTGGGGCATCGACATACTCGGTCCATTTCCCAGGGGAAGGAAGGGTTGTAAATACCTGTTCGTCGCAATCGACACCTTCACTAAATGGATCGAGGCCGAGCCTGTATCAACCATCTCGGCACAGGCGGCTAAAAGGTTCTTCCGCAATAACGTAGTGACCCGCTTTGGCGTTCCGAGTCGCCTCATCACGGACAACGGCACTCGGTTCTGGCGAGGTGTTTCAGGCTTATTGCGAGGAGGTCGGGACCAAGATACGCTTCGCATCCGTGGCCCACCCGCAGAGCAATGGGGCGGCCGAGCGCGCGAACGGGCAGATCATCCAAGGAGTCAAGAAGAGTCTTCAAGAACCTCGATCGGCATGGTCAGGCCTGGGTGGACGAGCTACCTCCCGTCCTCTGGTCGGTCCGCACCACGACGAGCCGAGCTCTGGTGAGACCCCTTTCAGCTCGTATATGGCGCGGAAGCCGTACTACCCGTCGAGGTCGATCTGGGATCCCCAAGGGTGAACCTAGCCGATAACATCGGCGCAGAAGGCGGCGCCTTCGACCTCGACCTCGCGGAAGCAACTTCGTGAACGAAGTTATTTGCGATCCGCGGTTTACCTGCAAGCTCTTCGCAGACACGCCGGTAAATCGGTACGATCAAGGACCTTGAACATCGGCGATCTCGTTCTACGACGGGTCCAAGACTTGTCAAAAGCCAACAAGCTAATGCCAAGATGGGAAGGTCCGTACACGGTCGTCTCAACAAAGACGCCCGGGCTGTCCGCCTTGCAATGGAAGATGGTCGAGAACTAGCTAACACTTGGAACATCGACCAACTGCGTAAGTTCCATATCTAACTAAACCAACTTTGCTCCTTTAATAAAATTCGACACCTTGGCCTCCCGGTCTCCCTCTTTCTCTCTCGCTTTCTCTCTCTCTCTCTTTAACCCCCCGCGAAATTCCATGATCAAGCTCGATCCGGATCAAATGTCGAGAGCGAGGCTCGATCGTCGGGGCAAGATGGATGGGCGTACAACCACCTAACATCGGGCCACGAGCTCGACCTCGAGGTTTCCTTCCTTGTAACACGACCATCTTTTCGCGGCGAGACCTCCGCCGCAGTAAAGATTCGCATGGACACCCTCGGACGATTAGAGCTCAGTCGGCCGGTGGGCGGTGTAGACGCACCGTACACAAAAGGCCACCACGATCTCCGCAGGCGCTACTCGTCAAGCGAGGTCGTGCGCAGCCTCGCCCACGACCTCCATTGGCGGGGGGTATATGGGTACCATGTGGCTCACGACCTAGTGCGGCTTCCGCGAGGTAGTTACTCCTTAGTACGATCGTTTGCTAGGTCGCGTGACTGTCAACCTTCGTCGAATAGGGAGCAACGGGATAAGGGCATGTCGTTGTCGTTCCGAGGGAAGCAAAACAGAGAAAAACAAAAGACATCTATTAAGCACGATCATATTATGTCCAACTTGGCTGCTTTTTTCGCTAAAGTCTTTTGCAGGAAGGAATAGGCTACAGGAGGCTGGCACGCTTCTCGTCCTGCAGAGCGACAAGCTCGTCCCGCACGGACTCAAGCTCGGACTCGAGGTCAAGCACCCGCCGACGAGCTTCACGACCCTCGCCTGCCGCTTGACGAAGCCGTTTGGACTCCTCCCGTTGCTGGTCGATCGTCCTTTCGGCGCTTCGAGCGGAGTCGCGCAGGGACGCCACCATCACCTCAAGCCCCGACCTCGCCAGCTCACTGCAGTGGCGCTCATAAGAAAGTGCACGGACTCCTCCATCTTCTGCCGGATCTCGGCCTCAGAAGACTTCAGCTCGGCGACCAGGCGCTCGAGCTCCGCGATCCTAGCGTCTTGCTCGGCCTGGTGCTTCGCGACGACTTCTGGTGGCACGGTCGCGGCGTGGAAGTCCTTCATGGTGGTCTCCAACACCTGCGCAACAAGGCATCTCGGGTCGCAGCCGGATTTTTGGGACAAAAGCACATAAGTGTTGGGAGATTTACCCAACAGAGCCGAGCCTCCAGCCCCTCCTGGAACAGCTCGGCGGGGTCCTCCGTCCCGTTTTTTACTCCCTGGGCAGGGGCTTGAGCTCGAGCTCCCCGTCCCTGAGGCGGGAGACCTTGCCCCTGAGGGTCGACCTCCATCTCCTGCGGAGGGACGGCCTCGAGAGCAAGGACCACCTCCCGCTCCTCTTCCTCCCGGGCAGGAGTTGCGCTCGGGGGCTCCTCCTCCTCGGCATCCGGGCCCGTGGGGTCCTCCGCCCGAGGCACGACGTCTACGGCTGGGGGAACTCCCTCCCCGGTGGGCCCTGCCTCCTCGCAAGCCTGGGCCGTGGCGGTGTCTCCGGGCGCGAGGTCGACTGGAGGCACCGGTCGGCGGCCGAGAGTCGGGCACCGAAGCTTAGGCCAGCGACGGGCGTCTCCGGCGCGAGGTCGATCGAGGCACCGGGTCGGGCGACCGAAGGTCGGTACCGAGATTGGGCCGTGGCGGCGTCTTCGGGCGCGAGATCGACTGGGGTCGCCGGGTCGGCAGCCGCGAGGTCGACCTCGACCAAAGCGGCCTCGGTACACAGCGGCTCCCCTTCGCTTGGAAGTTGGCCCAGCCCACCTGACGTGGTCGAGCTCATCTCCGCGGCGAACGGGGTGGCCGGCTCTTCCTCGCCGGGCGAGCCCCCGTTCGGGTTAAGATTCCCTGATACCGGGTCGACGTTGATGTCCGGCGGAGCATCGCGGGCTCGGGGAGAGATCTCGGCGATCTCTTGGAGCGTGGCGGTGATGATGTCGCTCGCGCCGGCGGAGTCCTCGCGAGGAGCTTCAGCGGCGTGCTCGGCACCACCATGCTCCTCCACGTCGTCGTCTTCAATTATGATGTGGGGATGCCCTCGCCGCGGCCGAGCATCGGCGGCCGCAATCTTCCTCCGTCTCCTCCTCGGGAGAGACGAGGCTGGGGCCCGGATCTCCGCGGCGGCGAGCTCCTCTACCTCGGCGTCATCACCACCGGCCGTGGGAAACGGGCCTCCGCGGCCTCAGTTCCCACCTCGACCTCGTCGCCCACAACGGTCTCGGTAGCGCGGGCAAGCTCCCTCTCTAACACGAGGTCAAGAATATCGTCAGCCATTGCTCCAAAATCCCATAACTCCGCACCAGCTGCCACACCCACTACAGACGATGTGGGGTTAGTGTGGTGCCGGAGGAGGAATGAGACAAGCGAGACGAGGATAAGAGGTGACCTCGCTCGGCATCTTCGGTGGCCTCGGCGCGCGAACGAGGAGGGCAGCCATGTCCTCGCGTGCCTTGTCGGCCCAGCAGCGGAAGGTCGACCTCTCCCAAGTCGGCCTCGATGATGGTCGGTGTTGGGCGTGGTTGAAGCGCGGCCAGGCGACCTGCGGGACCTCGGGACCAGGGGACGGAGTCCAGCTCGTCCTTCTCCTCCTCGTCATCCGGAGGGGCCGAGCTCGAGCTCACCGCTGCGAGCTCTGCACGAAGAGCCGCGATCGGCTCTCCGATTGCCTCCTTCCGCTTGGACCCGGCCCGCGGCCTCCTTCTTCGCCGCGGCAAGGCGACGCAAGCGAGCCATCGGCTGAGTTATCCCTGGTGTACTCATCCATCCACAGTTTTAGTTCGCTCACCTCCTACCGATCGGCGTACTCCAAGTGACGGCGGGGCGAGCGGTCGCCCGGACCGGGATGCCTGCGTGTGTGCCTAGGCGGGGACGGCGTAGCCGACGGAGATCGGGCGCGGCGCTTACGACCCGCCTGTTCCTTGGTCTTCCGACCTCGTCCCGCCGGCTGCGACGCCAGTTGGGCCACGGCGACCTCGAGGGCGACCTTCTCCTGCACAGGTGGGCTCGAATAAGTCAGGAAATTTTGGAAGAAACCCGGCCTGAACGGACCTTCGGAAAGGGTCCGAGATAGGGACATACCGCTTCGGTCCGGTTAAGGACGTTGCTCGGGATCTGGCGGCCCTCTAGGATTTCCTTGGCCTTGGGAGTGCCGAACATCTCGGACACCCTCATATCCACCCAGTCCTCCGGCGGAGCTGCTACCGGACAAGAAAGGACAGTGAGCTCGAATGTCCCTTATTTTAAAGTAAAAATCGAGGGCGGTAATGTACCTGAGTGTGATTCCCGGGTGATGCCCTGCCACCCTTCAACCTTGAAGAAGGGGTGCACCCTCCGCCTGAGGGGCGACACCCGGTTCCTGACGTAGTCCCGGGCAACATCCCGGCCGGACAGCCCCGAGCAAGTGAGCTCATTGATCAGCATGAACACCTTCTCCTCCTCGGGCTGTACGGGGGGTCGGGGGGTCTCGACGGCACGACCCTTGGCTCCGGAGTAGGAAAGCGAGCCGCCCTCGGCCTTCCTTAGATAGAACCAAGAGTCGGCCCACCCCGACACGGAGTCCTTGAGCGTGAAGCTCGGGTACTCGTCTGTGGCGGAGTAGGTCGGAGCGGAAATAAAGCGGCCCGGCTGCGAGTGCGGTCTTGCGAAAGGGTATAGAAGTGAAGAAAGAGATTGGGAGTAGGCTCGACGCCCACAAACCCTTCACAGAGATGGGCGAAGATGGCCATGATGAGGATGGAATTTGGGTGGAGGTGAACGATCTCGCACTCGCAGAAGGCGAGTACGGCTTCGACGATCTCGCTTTCGGGCGTGCGAAGCCCGTTTATGGCGTAGAGCTCGGTGGAAATGATCTCTCCTTCCTTCGGCTCGGGGCTCTCCTCGGCACCAGCGACTCTCCATGAGCCGGCGTCAAGGTACTTCGCCCGCTCGAGAATCTCCAGCTTGCGCCTATCAAGCTTGCTGGCGCCGAACTTTGCCATGAGGATGGAGAAGATGATCGGAAAGAAGGATGAAGCGCCGAAATGGAGAAGTGTGGGGAGCGACGATTGTGAAAAGGCCAAGTGAATCTAGGGTTTCTCTTCTGGTGTTTAAAAACCAAGTGCGGAAGCGAAGAAGTTCCCGCCGTTGTGATCGAGGAAGCCCTAAAGGCGCTGGGAGGCAGTTGAGACGTCCGCCACACGGGGAGCGACACGTATACACGCGAACCGAAACTATCCTGCCAGGCGACGGTTCCCAAGAGCGGTTAAATCTTGACCGAAAGAAGCTTCCGAGGAAGGAACCGCCCGTGGGACAGAGCTAGTCCGTGCGGCTAGGGCGCGGCAAGACCGAGCTCGTCCGGAGACGGACCGATAGCTTCGGAGGTCGGGCAGATGTTCGCCGCGCCAACTGGCCGGCTCGGGAGGCAGTAGGCCCGAGAGGAAGGTCTTTTTCTAAAACCTTTTCCACTCGGACCTCGGTCGGCTGTCGAAGTCGGGTAGACCACTGTAAATTACCTCGGGTGCCACTAGCGGCACGGGCTCAATCTTTGGCGAACCACCAGGAGGCCGTTCTCGGGACGACCTAGCTAGGCGCCACGAGCAACACGAAGTCATTCCCGCCACAGTCACGAGGAGGCCGTTCCCAAGGGCGGCCTAGCTGGAACCTTTAGGAGGTCGCATAACTGGCGGTCGATAGCTCGTGCTCGGGAAGCGGCCGAGCTCGGAGTTAAACGTTAGCCGACCTGGTTTGATCCCGAGGTCGGAAGCCACCCGTTGCTTAACCTCCGCTAGTTCGTTGCGATCTCTGCGGGAGCGTGGCAGGAATATAGGATCCGTTAGTTACCACGTTGGACCTGGTCGAACATGGAGTTAGTGGGTTTGAACAAGCACGCCCCTTTGTAAGCTATAAAAGCATCCCCACCATGAAGGGGACAGACAACATTTTTCTGCATAAAAAGATACACGAGCTGGAGTAGGGCTATTATCTCCTTCTTGAGAGGCCCGAACCAGGGTAAATCACAGTGTCCTTGCCTGTTGAAGCCCAGTGAGTCACTCCTCTGAGTATCCCATCACGTGAGAAGGGGTCGCAGTTGGTCCCTCCACCAACAAGTAAGCTCGGCGGGGGCCTGCTCCCCAATCGTCGACAATTTTAAACAATAAGTTTCAACTCAAAAAAACTTCAAATCGAAAAATTCAACTCGAGAAACTTCAACCCCAAGAAAAATGTGACTAGGCAAAAATTCAACTCTAGAAATTTCCAACTCAAAAAAACATGAATCGCTCAAAAAATTTTGAATTAGGAAAATTTCAACTTATGATATATTAAATCAGGAACTTTCAACCCGTGAACATTCAAATCGAGAACACTCAACTAGGAAAGTTTCAACTCGAAAAATTTCAAATCAGTAAAGTTTTAAGTGGGGAAATGTCAAGATCCTCCCTTTAGGCGTGGAATACCAGGGTCACATATGCATACCGTATTAGTCCCATGATCAGTGGCTAAAACACTACATTCACAATATTGCCATCATAATCATACAACAAACCATCGATAAAGAGACATAGATCATAATTATACAGGGGTATATTGTCATTACAACAAAAGGGGCCTTTGGCCAAATAAAATAGAGCGGAAAGTAGTCGAATAAAAATCAAAGTCCAGCGGTATGCATCAATCCAAAATATCCGCCGGCAATCGACAAGGACTAAGCCCTAGAAAAGCTCATTATCGTAATCCCCGAAACCTATTGTAAAGTAGGAGTCATCAGAGACCGCAGTTTCTTCGATTTCTGGATTTCAACAAGCAATGATGAGTAAATTTGTACTCAACAAAACTTGTAGTATATTATAATTATAAGTAAATGCATGGCTTATTAACAGGAAGCTCTATGCCTACAAGCATAAAGCAAGGCTATGCAAAAGGAATGGCTATCCTACCATATTCTTAATTTTTGCATAAAGCGAGATTTATTCATCAACAAGTAATAGATTGCAAACAAAAATTGTAAAGAGTATATGACAAGTATGTAAATAGCAAGTATATAACTTAAATATGAGTAACTCACAATTCTCCTTGATTGTGATCAGCGATTCATTTCTTGTCACAACTAGCATATCACCTGAGACAATGGCAACCCACCATTTCCCAATATAAGTTTTTTTTAACAAATATGTAAAAACTAATTTAGTGTCAATGCACCAAGTCACTCACGACCATGAGCACGGCTTTTTGAAATGATTTACACTCTGCAGAGGTGTACAACTTTAGCCACAAGATATGACCAACTCTTGTTATTGCTATTTTCATACTTCCTTTGATGTGTGGCAGCGAGATCATGATAGTAACCGTTACATCGCTGTAACACCCCGGCACCTAGTATGCCCTGGATGTTACCAAACATAGTAGAAATAGCAACTAAATACCACAATTAAAGACAAATTTCAGCAAGGGTGCAAATGTTTTAACCAAAATTTCGGCAGCATCTCCTTTGTTTTTCCATGGTTTGAAGCAACAACAATAATATCACAAGACATAACATAATGAATGACATCTAAAACAGCAATAACGGGAGGTATAGCAACAATTTAAGTCCAGAATAATGAATTCAACCATTTCATGAACTAAAACGAAGTGAACGATAGAACCAAGCACACATTAATGCGTACTCCAAGCTTTAGCGCAATAAACTTATTATCACAACTACGAATGGTAAAGTGTAGTTGTCTAAGTGAATGAAGCTACGTGAAGATGTGCCGCTAATCCCTTTTCCCGAGAACGATAGAACCAAGCACACATTAATGCGTACTCCAAGCTTTAGCGCAATAAACTTATTATCACAACTACGAATGGTAAAGTGTAGTTGTCTAAGTGAATGAAGCTACGTGAAGATGTGCCGCTAATCCCTTTTCCCGCATGCCGGTTTCATGGTACCTAAAAACATAATAACACACAAGTGTGAGTTCATCACTCAGCAAAGTGTATTGCAATGGAATAGAGCATCAACATTAATCAATAGCATCATTATTACATATCATAGCACATCATCATAAGCATCTCATAGTACAACTTCATAAACATCTTCATTCATGCAATGCAATGCAAATGTCTCTTTTCTTAGCACATACCGGTATTGCCGAGTGCACACCCGTCGGTGTGCACCCTCTTTCCCCTTCCATTCAGTAGATGGAGGGTGCCTACTCTTACTGACTCGCTTCCATACACAACCGTGGATGGGACTACAAGGTAGGCCTTTCTCAGTGGCGCGTCGGATTAGTCATAACTTTCTCACCGACCTTACCGGATTAGTTATGACTTTCTCACCGTCCTGGCCAGTCCTCATGCCATGAATGCAAGGAATACACTGTTTACCTTTCATCGTTCAGGTGTCAAGCACAATATCTTTTTGCTCACCATCATCACTTTATCGTTCTCATCATCACTACATACTCACCAATTTACCATAAACATGAATAAACTTTGCAACCATTCGTAATTCAGCAAATGCATAACCATCTAACAATTCATGTTCACTTATCTCATTCCAAGAATCAAACATGGCAAGCAAACATATCAACGGTTAACTCGCATCATAACGAAAACATAACGTCATTCAAGTCACAAACATTACAATACACTTGCCTTCAACCATGAGCGACGGAGTGGCGAGAGGTTGAGGGCACTCCCGGGGTCACACCACCTGCACATAGGTACAATAAACTCAAAACTTGCCCACAAAACCGTACGAGAGCGATCATCTACAAGGACTTCGCAACTCACTCCTAAAATCCGAAAACAAAGAATCTGTCCCATCGAGACATCGGGCTTCCAATTAGCATAACTTGAGTTCTAAAACTCCAAATCAAGTAAACGAGTACATTTTCTCGAATCTTAGGGAATTTTCCAACTTTTTCTAGGTATTCGCGAAGACTGAATCAGCCTTTAAAATTGTCTAATCTACAATTGAACACGATCTGTTCCAATCACGTCACAGATTTGATAGTGCTCGGTAAAACAGCCATAACTTTTAAACTGCTAGACAGAATTTAGTGTTCTTGGTGTCCAATTAAAGGTAATTGAATTACCTACAACTTTCTCAACAGCCGGATGACCATAAAATGCCTCTAAAATTTCCAAAATTCAAGCTCTAAGTCGGGGTTCAAATCTGCCTGAGGACAGAACGTGGGACAGAATTGCGTTCTCCCTAAATACATCTAACCACAGCACCTAAACATGGGTTTTGGGCATGGATTCCCCCATCTAACCAGCACCAAAACTCTACCAAAGAATCCACAATTGCTTACCTCCCTTGAAGAACCACACAAACGACGAACGTCTTCTCCTTCCCGGCCACGATCTCCCTCCAATCGCCGGAACCGTCGGACGCGTCGGAATCGCCGGATAGCCTTGGTTGGATGACTCCAAACGGAGAGATCGAGTGAAGGGGAGGGCTGCGTGGGGAGGAGAGGGAGGGGTGGTGGCGCATGGGGGAAGGGAGAGGAGGAGGTGGCGGCTAGGGGTGGGGGAAGGGGAGGGGCGCATGGAGGGAAGAGGGGGTGGGGCGCATGGGGGCCAAGAGCCTCCACCAAAGGCCCAATTACTTCCCCCAAGGCCCACACTAGCTCCCGCAAGGCCCAAACTCCCCCAGAGAGGCCCAAACACCCTGAAAAGCCTAAAAACTTGGTATAAACTCGTACCATAATGCCGAAATTTATAATGTCACATTCCGTAATGTCACAATCGCCTAGTCCTAACTTTGTACTAGCCCGGTGATTTTTATCCCCTACTATGGGGGTGGAAATTAAATACATATACTATGTAACAACAATGACAATCCATCCCTGTCATAACTATTGCCCAGAGCAAGGCATACACCATTGTATTGATAAGCATTATTTCCAAAACCTCTGTGAGGGCACCCCCTTCAAGCAAGCATACCTGAAATGCCTATACTACTTTGGCCTTCCAATGTGCAAAGCTAGTCCTAAATAACTTAATAGGTTCAAGCCACCCCCTTAATAACACTTGTGGTTGCACAGATATATTGGATTTTGTAGCACTACATTCGATCCTTAATCGACCTGGGCGAGAACTCCACCTACACTACGTGCAAGTCTAACCCTCACACTTCAGCTTTTAGAAATAACTCATCTGCGTCAGAACTTAGTTTTAAATTTTAATTTTATACTAAAATAACATAAATAACTCCTTAACATGTCAAAATTTCTATTCCCAAACAAATGTTATAATCGACCATTTGCTATTCCCAATACTAAAGCATGGCTAAACATAAGAATGTATTAGCGGATATACCCAAATTTGGCACTAGATATTGTCTAACCCTTACTTTATGGATTTTAATGCTGAATTTTGCATATTTATCAAGGAAGTTCTATGCAACAAGTAGGATTATCTACCGATACACACCCTTATAGCATTTTTTTTCAAAAATATACACATGCATACATAACCTCATGAAACAATATAAATTAAGTGAAATAATAGGATCAACATGATTAAAGGAGGTGCTTGCCTTGCTCATTGATTTCTTGAGTTGGTTCAGGGTCGACAAGGAAGGTTTCCAAGACGTCGGTATCTACAAGCAAAATACCGTAAATAAATAATAAGAATCAAATGAATATAAATAGAGACCAAATTCAAATATTATTGCAGAAACAGAAAAAATATGATCTTAGAAAAATTTAGAGTCTGGTTTCAATTTGGAGTTTATTTGCAACAGTTATGAGCATTTGACTTTAAATCAGCTGAAAAATCCTAAAAATAAAAGGAGGGGTGACGTTGAAGGCGTACTTTTAGAGATTATGCCTTCTAATAGAGATAGGGTTTTTTCCTACTGAATTGAAAGTGTATTTCTTATTTTTGATGTTGTTAACTCAATTTTTCAGAGACTGGCAGGTGGTGTCCACTTATTAGTGTTTTATTTATTTTTTCAAAAAGGACTAACATGTGAGATTCACATGTCAGTGATTCAAAAAGGATTTGGATAAGCCTCACTGGAGAAGGAGTTAGCGCTCTGTTTACTCTGGTAGCCTCCAGTGGCAATGGTGCTTCTTGGAGCTGCAATGGCATCAAGCGTGTGGGTGAGAAGTAGCGGGGAGGTGCGTGAGGTAGAAGATGACCCGTGAGGTCCTTTTATATGTGCAATGACCCTTCTCATGACAACTAAAACAAGCTACTTTACTTCTTCATTCAGGGGCTATATCTATCAAACTGGTGTTGTTGACTTTGTTGGTTTCCTGAGGTTGTCTGCTATGGTTGGAGTGTTGCAATTCTTCAAATGACGTAGTAGATGTAGATGACAAATTACCTTGTCTTGCTAACTCTTGTATGTCCACATTTCGGAAACTCTCCCGCTGACATTGAATTGTAGAGGTCAATACTGAGTACATGGGGCATTGTACTAGGTAATGATCTCGTCCTTCGCAAAAAAAATGTAATCCTGCCCATAGGACATTCTCCAAGTGAATGATTCTATTCACAGCTAGAACAATTGATTTGATGCTCATTATCTATATGTCCTATTTCTCCACAGCAGATACATGAACAATTTTCTGATTTGTTTGATTGCTGACAATATCCCAATATACTATAGGGTACAGGAGTAGCATGCTTTGTTGTGTTCGTGGCATCTTTAAGAGTGATATTCTCCTTTATGGTTTAAAGCGTGGTTCTTGCTGTATTATGAGTAACTAATCTTGCAAATGTTGGTAGTCTAGTCGTCGTGAATTCAGGCAGCCTTGATTGTGGTGGTGCAGAAACTTGTGGAATTTCAGCAAGTGGAACCTGGTTACTTACAACCTGAGCTAGAATTTGAATGAGCTAATTCTGGTTAATCATCCTTAGCTGCCATTCCATGCCATAAGTTGGTGGGGGTGGTGGTGGTATTGGAGAATTTCCACTTTCTGAGGCTTCATTATTACTATTGGTCCTATTTCCAAAGCAACGGTTGTTCACCATCTGATGGGTTCCAAAAGGATAGGAAAGAAGTAGATTGAGAACAAGGGGAATAAAGATTTCACAACCAAACGAAGAAGTAATGAAAACCAAATTTATTATTGCAATAACTTATTTATTATGGCTATTAAAAAGAGGAAATAGGACAGCTCACAATATCATCTACTAAAATGGATAGGTTGGCCTAGATCTAATTAGGATATTCTTCTGGTCTTGACATTCACAGCCTTCGGGGTACGAAACTTGGCTCTATTCCTTCGACGTAAAAGTTGTAGTAGACTTCGAAGAAACACCTGTCCATCCATCACTTTGCTTGATGCAATCGCTGACTATATAATAATTTGAAAGTGGAGAAGAGCTCGATACAACTCTTTTAAATAAAGATTTAGAGGTAATGACAAGATAGAACAATATGAGAAAATACAAAAACCCTAATTAAATGAATTATTTTTCTAATGAAAAAACTATTTATTGCGTAATAGTGACATCAGCAATACTAATTACTGGTATAAAAATAAATCCAAAATATATATTACGCAGACGTGTGGGACCATAGGTCTTTGGACCAGTCCATGAAATAGTATTGGTCTACCGTGGACTTGGTCCACTAGAAGATTGACCCGCAATGGCTGACATCAGTGATGATGCACACAGACACACGACGAGACCGAGCGCACAAATGTGGGGATGGTCCCATCTAGATCCAATGGCGGGGACCACGACGAAGGCTAACGGTGGTGGCGAGTACACACGGCGCAAGGATGGGACGCCGCGTGGCGTGATCTTGACGAAACTTTTTCGGCGATGAGACTTGATGAATCCGACGGAGACAGCTTAACGGCAACGAAACTTGACGAAAAACATGGCGTTGACCAAGCGAACTTCGGCAAGCAATTCTGTGTAGACAAGGATAGCTCGGGCAGCGAGGAGAGAGGGAAAATAGGAGATGCAACACGAAAAACAAGGCATAGGAGTCGATGCCTTAAATAGGGCCCTCGATGTTCGAGTTTGGCGTGGAACTCGCGGATGCAACAGGGACACGGTGGAGTAGTCTAGTTGCGATACAACTGGCAACGTGGCACAATCTCCGCCCTCCATGAGGCACAAAACAGACGGCCCACAACGCGCAACTACGCGGCGTGATCTCGTGCATCAGATCCAGATCCGACAGTTGAGATTCTACAAGACTAGGGTTTACGCGGTTAGCAGGATACGATGCGCGCTAGGCAGGCTGGATTGGGTTGAGCCCACTAGGGTTTCAGCCCACTAGCTATTTTAATGGCTTTCAGACCTTTTCTCTTTAAAATAGTTACATAAACTATATTAAGCTGAATAAAATAGCAAAAGTACCAGAAAAATTTCATAAAATTTTTAGAAAATATGTTAAGACATTTTAAACTCAAATAAAATATTTTCAATCAAAATTTTATACAAACTTTGCACAAATTTAAATAACTCCTTCAAAAGGCTTGGCATTGAGTGGGGCTTGCCGTGGAGGCTTAGCAATGGCGTTCTCGGGGAGTAGAGTTGTAGAGGAGGAGGATGTGACCAAAGCATTATAAGGGAGTTCCAATTCAAAGGAATTTGGATAGGCCTCACTGAAGAAGGAGTTAGAGCTCTGCTTACTCCGGTAGCCTCCAGTGGTAATGGAGCTTCTAGGAGCTGCAATGGCGTTAAGCGCGTGGGGCGAAGTAGCAGGGAGGTGCATGATGTAGAAGACGACCCATGAGGTCCTTTTATAGGCATGGAGAGGGTCGAGGATGCGCCTAGAGAGAGGGTGCATAGGCGTTTATAAAAATTATCTACTCGAGGATTACGCTTTAATTACCCATATGTCAAAACCTGTAGGATCGAAGTATATGAATATAGCAATCAGAGGGGGTGAATGATTGTGCGGAAGCTAAAAACAAATTCTTGATCTACTAAAAGTTCACCCCAAAACGGAACCAAATAACTGCCTCGTATTCGACAAAAATAGATTGCTAGAGGTTTGGTAAAACACGTATTCTTGGAGATCCAACCGTCGGATCAATCTGAAATTTGTACACAAGAAACTAGATTCCAATACAAATCGAACCCAAAAAGAATCAGCTCGATCGGACTTACGGATCAAAAGTATGAATTTCGCAAGCTTGCTGTGGCAGAATATGACGAGAATTGATCTAACCAAAACTTCAAGATTAAACAAGATCTTCAAACGATTAATCAACTAGACTTTGAGGAACTCTAAATCAATACCCTAGAAAGGTTTTTGATGGACAAATCAATATGAAACTCAAAGAACAAAAACCAATCTAGAATTAGAACAAGCATGCAAACAAGAACCAAAACAGGAAATACTGTAGCAACGTGGTTACTGTAGCACGCAAGGATCTGGAAGAATTGATGTTTATTTCTTTTTATCTAAAATACTCCAATCAAAAGAGTACAAACCCTAAAGCTCTAACTGATTGATGCCCTTCAACAGGAGACAACCTCTCCTATTTAAAGGAGCAAAACACAAGGAGTCCGGAATACAATTCCTACTCCTAATCTTAGAAAGAGTCCCACTCCTAATCTTAGAAGGAGTATGTATTCAACACAACTCCACTTGGCCCAACCTAGCCGAGTATAAACCTTGCACGCGTATGGCAACCCTGCCATACTCACGTGACTAACAACTCTGCACGCGTATGGCCCACCTGCCATACTCACGTGACTAACCATTCTTCATGTGCACCATTCTCTTAGCCCAAATGTCCCGCATGACATCCTTGACCACTAAGACCTCAGTTCCTCCTGAACCTAGTCCTGAACCTCAGTTCCTCCATGAACCTAGTTTCGGTCCCGTCAACGACCACGTTCGCCCTTGAGCAATACCTGCACATGAACAAATAAGAAATGAATCCGAGCACAAGTCCACGACTTGACTCAAAGTCAATACATGAAATTCTCACGAATTTCATAATCTCAAATTCAATTCCAAAATTACTCAAAACCCTAATCGAGCAAAAAACCATTCACGCCGGACCAAACATCGGTCCGGCGCAGCTCACGACGTACCAAACTTTTGGTCCGGCATACATGCGAAAGTCTCAGTTCAATTTAGAGAAAACATGTTTCAAAAATACGTTCACGACGGACCAAAGAATCGGTCCGGCGTACATGCAAAAAAAACACTCAAAAATGCGTTCACGACGGACCAAAAATTTGGTCCGGCGTAACATAAAAGCTTATTGTTTTTGTAAAACTTGGTCCGGCACAAAACATGTTCATGACGGACTAAACAAAAATTAGTTCGGCGTACATGCGAAAACAAGCTTCAAAATGCCGTTCACGACGGACCAAAAATTTAGTCCGGCATGCATGTAGAAAAAGCTGTCAAAAACACAGTTCACCACGGTCCAACAATTTGGTCTGGCGTAGATGTGAATTCAGGCCTCAAAAACATGTTCACGGCGGACCGAATATTTAGTCCAGCGTAGATGCGAGAAACGGTCCGGCGCAGATGGGAAACTTACTGTTTTTGCGAAATTCAGTCCGGCGCTAAAAGAGAAACACTATTTCTTATCAATTTATCAAACACATGCACAAACACATTTTGCAAATTCAATTCTTAAGCCAATTTTTCAACACATGATTTCACAAAACCTAAAATAATTACGGAAGTGAAACTACGGTTTTGACAATTAAAGCCTAAAATAACTAGGCTCACTAGTGCACTAACTAAACTATGTCTCTAACACAAGAATTGCTATATTGATCTAACAAGATATACTAAGCAATTTAATCACAACCAAGCAATCAATAAATAGCAATAAGTTAATGCTTGAATGTAAAAAACACAAGAGACACAACGATATTTTATTGTGGTATCAAAAACTTGCCGGTTTCCACTAATCCACGTTGAGGCAAAGTCTAACTCACTTTAGACCGGCTCCACTCCAGAGCACACACCTCAAATCCATTCGGTAGTTTATCACTCTTTCGAGTAGGCTCAACTAGAACCTTCACAAACTTCGTCGAGGCATCTTATAAACCTTGAGAGCCCCCGACATGGCATTCCTACGATGTCTAGGTGGCATCAACCACCAAGAGTAATAGGACAAGCACTTCGCTTGAACTTCACCTAGCGCAACCATGCGCTTCCGGTGATTCCTAAGTGCAACACATGCACTAGAATCCTCTCAATCACACTCTAATGTGGTCTAATGAGGTATGTGAAATAAGTGAGTAATGTAGTTGATGAGGTAATTGCTGGTGATTTCCTTGTTTTATGTATTTATTGATTTGACATAAGAAGTATGAGCGTGTTATTGT
Source organism: Rhipidocladum racemiflorum (assembly GCA_036346355.1). Taxonomy (NCBI): domain Eukaryota; kingdom Viridiplantae; phylum Streptophyta; class Magnoliopsida; order Poales; family Poaceae; genus Rhipidocladum; species Rhipidocladum racemiflorum. The sequence goes on along the minus strand of CM070570.1, from coordinate 19,638,672 downwards.
TTTAAATGCATTAAATGATATTGTCATTGCTAGTTGTTGTACTTGGCTGAGTCTTTGACTCATGCTTGTTATTTAATGTGTGTAGGTACTTTGAAGCCAACATGCTTGGATGGGAGTAGTAGCACGGTCACGTCTTATCACCACAGATTCATGTTAACCTATAGCTTCTAATCTAAATGAGCTCATGTCATGTAATTTAATGATGTGGTAGTTGTATGTGCTTAGTTGGGTCATGATAGTTAGTTGATACCATGACCCATGTTTGTGCTTGGTTGGGTGTTTTAAGTTGCTTTATGTTGTTGTTATATTAAATGATGTCTTTTGTCTGCTGAGTGGATGTCCTAGTTTTAGGGAGGATGCTGCCGAAATTTCTAGCAAATTCGGTAACTTGCTAGTATGTTAGCTTGCTTTGCTAAATTATGCTAGCGTCTTGTGCTAGTTGTTATTTGAGGGTGTAACATTCAGGGCACGTGCGGTGCTGGGGTGTTACAGTTGGTATCAAAGCGGGCTTCAGGTCCGCGGTGGTTGGAGTTAGGAAATTACTCTAGAGTAAAATTAAAAGTTGCTGTGTGGAATTAGAAACATGGCATAGGTATCTACTTTTAAAATTTGGCCTCGGGGCAATAACCTTAAAATCTGGAATAGTGTGGTTCATTAATTTAAAACTTGACACACTCTGGTGCACAGTAGGAAGGGATGGATATCATTGCATTACGCCTAAATGTCGTATTTGAGCTTTGTTGTTGAATGCTAAACTTATTGTTGCATACTGCTTTGATTATGAAGAGCTGATTGAATTATTATGTTATTGTGAATTTAGTAGTGCTGAAGTGTTTCGGTTGCTCTGGGTGTGGCTGGGTAGAGCCACAACTGGGAGGTTGGGAACCTCTCGTAGATGAGAGTCGTTGTCGTTCGTGGCATAGTTTAAAGAGTAGGTAGAGAAGGTTGATTTCTTTTGCCTTCTTTGGTTGGATACAAAAGGAAAGACTAGTGGTGAATCTTTTCGGATTGTTATTTCTACCGTCTTGGTGTTCGGTTTGGTTGGTGGTTCTGCGGGAAAAAAATATTGTTCTCGTGTTTGTCATTCTTTGAGTTCAAAAGAGCTTATTGAAGTGTTAACACTTGGAGGTTGGTTGACCGCTTGGGCTTTTTGTTACAAAACACGCTCATGTTTGTTGATACGAACTCAGTTAAACAACATAATATATTGCCTGTTTGGAATCAGAGATAGCCATATCTGTTATTTACATTTCCAGAAGAAAACTTGGAGATAGATGGAATGTAACGTTGGAGAAATCGCCTATGTATTTTCATATCCTTTTTAGATCACTGGCGAAATAGCAGTCTGGCATAGCCGAAGACCCGCCTGCCCATACTATGGAGGCCCAGGCGGGGAACGTGAAGCGGCCTAGGCAGTGTTCCAAAAATCGTTGATTTTCGTCCGATTTTGTGATTTTTGTCCGTATCGACGGGGTATGATATCTAAAATCGGTACAATTTTAAAAAAATTCAAAAAGTAAAAAAAGTCAAGAAATTTTATGTGACGTTAACCGGTGGAAAATATTTTTTATGAAAATCGGTGGGAAATCGCTCAAAAATTGATAACCCTAAAATTTCGAATGCTTGCTCAATTTTTTGTAGAAATCGCTCGATTATCGATGAAATTGCTCAATTTTCATTTTTTTTCTAATTTTTTGTACCTCCGAGTTCAAAAATTTTGACCTCGGTATTCATGCAATTTCTAGTGATTTTCGAATGATTTTCGGTGCCGAGCTGGTAGCGATTTTTGGGTTGAAATCGATTTTGTAAACCTGGGCTTGGGTGGAGGTGGAAGCGATGCAGCTGTTGGGAGGAGGAAGGCCAAGGAATTCAGCACTGAGAACAGGAAGGTTTGTGATCGGAACCTCCCACTTGGGCGGTGCGCAGCACACCACAGGTGAATGTGGATTGAACACTGGCCGTTACACGTGCTATCTCATGTCACGTCACGACCGAGGCGAGAGAAGAGAAGCGACGGGGGATGCGACACAGCTTGTTTTACAAACGGACCGGGCGAGAAAAACGACGGTTTGGCCCGATGAGGACGTGACCCGCAGTGGCCACAACTCCCAAAGGAAGGCGAAACGCAGAGGACGTGACCCGCCGTGGCACCGTGTGGTGCGGACAACGTACTGCTAGTGCAGCTAGCGGTGCGTGTGTGGTACTGCTAGTGCAGCTAGCGGTGTAGCCTAAGGGAGCTTTCAAGGGCCAGAAGCACACGCGGATTAGAGCGATCCGTGCGGTGCGGACAACGTAGTGCTATTACAGCTTATGCACCAGTGCGTGTGTGCTACGTGAGGCCGGGACCACGTGGAAAGGGCTTCTGTCCAGGCAATCAGACAGCAGCAGAATCTGTATGTTTTCACGTCCGTATCGCTTTTAAGTTCCTGGAATCTATTAGTTATGACAAAATTAAAAGGATTTTTAGCCTTTGGTTGATAGAGATTTTGAAAAGGGCTACAGGGTGCCAGGGCAAATTGCTCTCCTACATTGGTCGGTTAATTTTTATCAAAGCCTGTTTAGCTAGTATACATCTCTATCTTTTGTCTTTCTTTAATTTCCCCAAGTGGGCTTTAGACCGTATTAACTTTCACATGGCTAATTGTCTTTGAAATAATTATGAAGGTCATAGTAAGCTTCATTGGTCAATTGGCATTTAGTTTGTATGGAGAGAAATTATGGAAGTCTTTGGGTGCCTAACCGTTGGGATCTTAACTCGTGTCTTCTTGCCTCTTGGATTAAAAGATTTTGTGGTAATGAAAATAAACAGTGGAAGGACTTGATTAAGTTCAAATATAAGACTAAAGATCCCAATATTTTAGCCTGTTATCTTGAGCATGCTTCTATTTTTTGGAAAGGGATCATGCAGGCTACCAAGTTTGGTTATAGATGGAATGTTGGTACCGGGACAAAGATTAGATTTTGGGAAGATATTTGGTTTGGTTCTTCTTGCTTAGCTATTCAATTTTGGGACATGTATATCCTGGTTAATGAAAAGGTCTTACCATTGCTGATATATGTGATGGTTTTAATGTTATATGCACTTTTAGAAGAGTTTTTTTTTCTGAAAATATGATGATTAGGTGGTTTGAACTAGTGCTTGCGGCTAACAGTATTAAGCTTTAATTCTAATGATGAGGATGCTCTTCTTTGGTATTATAATAGCAATGGGGTTTACTCTTGTCGAGGATTGGATAATTCCCATAGTACCCTGGAAGCCAGTTTCTTAACTGACCATCTTTACCCTTGGACGATGTCCCCAAGGACGACCAACGAGCGTCTGACGACCAATCGGCCCGCCCGATCGGCTACAAGCTCGCTACCCAGTTCCGAGCATCCGTGCCCGTCGCGCGAGCTGGAGTGCTCGGCTATGAGCACGCCAGGCAAATACGGGCAACCGTGCTCAGGAAGTTGCGTGGAATCTCGGGTTATGCTCGGTGGATTCGGTCAAACCACTAAGAAGGAAAGTGGCAACTAATTCGCCGAAGATTCAGGGAAGGTGCGCCAGAAATATGGAAGCGTGGCGTAATTATAGGGGGTAGTTACCATGTATACGACTTAGTACCCTGTATTTAATCCCCCAAGCCCCTATGGGGGAGGGGGCGGTCATTCATCATTTCAATACGGAAAAACGCCACTAGGCGACTGGATGTAGGGCTATTATCTCGATCATGAGAGGCCTGAACCAGGATAAAATCCTTGTGTTTCTGTCTGTTCTAAGGAACCATCTCCCACGTCTTCAATGCTACACCTTTGGCAGAAAGGGGCTTCAGTTGATCCCACATTCAACAAGTAAGCTCGGCGAGAGCCCGTTCTCCAATCGTCGACAACTCTGTTAAATCCCTTTATGTTATTATCATTTTGGGGGGGGGGGGCGGGGGGGATTGCCAATTTTCATTCTTGTAGTTTGGAGTTTGATTGTTCATCCCAGGATTCATTTCTTTCTCTGGCTCTTGTCTCATAATAAAATTATGACTAGAAACAATTTGTTGAAGAGGGATATTGATAGATGGACTGCCTGTACGTAGCTTCTGTGATGACAATGAAACGGTTAGCCATCTATTCTTTGATTGTGTTGTAGCCAAGAACATTTGAAGTATGGTTGCCGAGTTTTTTTATTTATATTAACATTGGTGATAATTACAAATCTGTTGCTTATTTTGTTTGTTTGAGCAACTCCAAAAATGTTGTTTTGAACACTGTTTGTATTGTTGCTCTCTGGTCTTTGTGGAACTGTAGGAATAACATGGTTTTTCATTTTCAGTGCTGGTCAAATGTGAAAACAATGTGGAAAAGAATTATTATCTCGATGAGAGATTGACATCCTTTGTACAAAGAAGATATGATGGTCAAGATGGAGCAGTTCTGTAGAAGGCTGGTTTCAGAGTTCAAGCACCACTACCCCTAGATTTTGGAGTAACGTGAATTGGAAGGAAAACATCGTGGATGAAGTTAAAAAAGAAGATGTTATATCAGATTATCTAAAGTTGCTTTCAGTTTATCTCAATGCTCTGGTAGTTGGCAAGATTTAGTTTGGCTTTTTCATGTTGAGTTGTCTAATGCATGCTGATGGATGGTAATAGGAAGAGTTTCTCAGGAGCTACATATGAACTTGTGCTAAAACTTTCTAGCTTCATTAATGGAACTGGGCATCAATTTTTTTATATCCTTATGATCAAAAAAAATTTATCGCAATCTATTTATTTACTTTTTAAAAAGTTAGTTTTCAGTACATTGATGCAATTAGGGTTCTCAAAAAAGCTCATTACGATTTGAATCAAAAAAGCTCGATAGCCAGCTCTAATCGCAACACGGTAGAGTCCTCTTACTAGTATCCGTGAAAGAGATAAAATACAGATCCTATTTGATGTTATGACATGGATTTATTTGCAATGTCGATAACACGCGAGGATTTTGTACACTTGACCTGGTAACAAACTGTACGTACATACATCGAAACATTCGGTTGGATAAACATCATCCAAATCTAGGACCATTTTTTTCTGAAATCACCCAAATCTAAGACCATTTTTTTTACTGAAATTACTCAAATCTAGGACCATTGGATCATTGTTGAAATATTTACAGCATCTTTCTCCACAAAATGCGTCGATAATCTTTCTTGTTTTCGAGAGACGAATGTGGATAATCTTAGAGGCAGGTAACATGCACTGGATTACCATGCGAGCCATGCACGATGATCACCGAACGGCCTGTTCCTTCTGCAAAACCTAATGAAGGAACCTGCCAAGTCTGGCATGGCGCATGCTAATCATCCTTCCTAGCTTACCGCCATTTCCTCCGCGCCTCACCACCAAATGATCGCCCTTGCCTTGCAATTCTAGCCAGACCACATCGCTTCGCGGCGCCCATATCCTTTCTTCTTCTTCTTCTTCGTGCGCGCGGACAAACGCAGAATCCTCTCTGCTCCGCCGAGGAATCGATCTACCTGGCCGGTGAGTGACCCGAGGACGGGAGGAAATTGATCAAGATTCGATGTACAAGTGTTTCGATCAGTGAGTTACAATTAATCAGCCGTACGCTTATTAATATTTTCCTGTTAAATGTTGCTATTAGCTAGTTTGAATGTGACGAGTTACATGAATATCGATCCGTATGTTGAGTAGAATAATCGTCATCGATATGATGTTATAGATTGATCTTGATCAGCGAAAGAGACATCTATTCTCTCGATGGTAATTAAATTTGTTAAAGCTAGGTTTTCCAATTTGTTCTTGGAATCGCAAGCACAAATTTAGTCACGAACCATTGCATTGGCGCATCGCAACGCTTTTAGCTGTAATTGGCATTATGAACAAGACAATTAATCTAGTTCTTGACGTGCTTGGAAAACCTGAACGAAAATAAGGAGTGAGACATGTTTTGGATTAATTACTGGGTGTGTTTGGGAACAAAGTACATGTTTCCAATGTTGTCGTAGACGACAAATAATAGATTTGTTCTAAAATGCTTTTCAGCTTAATTCGACAAAATGAGAACGGCTTATCTCCTTGTTAGATTAACAAAACAAGTCTCAAAAAATAACTTCCACGTCATGTTTTACTTGATCTTTTTTTTCCTATCGCAACAACTCTATCACAAACTTCTTTTAATCCCTCATTTGTCTTGACATCTATTATAATATTAAAATAGAGGCAAAAGTAGCCACCACGTTCGCTTTGAAGGCTAGAAATTCCCACATTAATCGGAGAAGAAAAGAAAGATCTACACCATTGATCGTGGTGGGTCCAGATTATAACGGTCTAGATTAAAAGAAAGAGTTTGTGTATTGCATAAAGGCTAGAAATTCCTACTCAACATACGGAATGGCAAGCACAAATTTAGTCACGAACCATTGCATTGGCGCATTGCAACACTTTTAGGTGTAATTGGCATTATGAACAAGACAATTAATCTAGTTCTTGAAGTGCTTGGAAAACCTGAACGAAAATAAAGAGTGAGACATGTTTTGGATTAATTACTGGGTGTGTTTGGGAACAAAAATGGTACATGTTTCCAATGTTGTCGTAGACGACAAATAATAGATTTGTTCTAAAATGCTTTTTTCAGCTTAATTAATTCGACAAAATGAGAACGGCTTATCTCCTTGTTAGATTAACAAAACAGGTCTCAAAAAATGAATTCTATGTCATGTTTTACTTGATCTTTTTTTATCCCTATCGCAATAACTCTATCACAAACTTCTTTTAATCCCCCGTTTGTCTTGACATTGCATGCATGTGTCTATTTTTCTGAAATCACCCAAATCTAGGACCATTTTTTTTTACTGAAATCACTCAAATATAAGACCATTGGATCATTGTTGAAATATCTACAGCATCTTTCTCCACAAAATGCGCCGATAATCTTTCTTGTTTTCGAGAGACGAATGTGGATAATCTTAGAGGCAGGTAACATGCATTGGATTACCATGCGAGCCATGCACGACGATCACCGGACGGCCTGTTCCTTCTGCAAAACCTAATGAAGGAACATGCCAAGTCTGGCGCATGCTAATCATCCTTCCTAGCTTACCGCCGTTTCCTCCGCGCCTCACATCCAAATGATCACCCTTGCCTTGGAATTCTAGCCAGACCACATCGCTTCGCGGCGCCCATATCCTTTCTTCTTCTTCTTCTTCGTGCGCGCGGACAAACGCAGAATCCTCTCTGCTTCGCCGTGGAATCAATCTACCCGGCCGGTGAATGACCCGAGGACAGGAGGAAATTGATCAAGATTCGATGTACAAGTGTTTCGATCAGTGAGTTACAATTAATCAGCCGTATGCTTATTGATATTTTCCTGTTAAATGTTGCTACTAGCTAGTTTGAATGTGACGAGTTACATGAATATCGATCCGTATGTTGAGTAGAATAATCGTCATCGATATGATGTTATAGATTGATCTTGATCAGCGAAAGAGACATCTATTCTCTCGATGGTAATTAAATTTGTTAAAGCTAGGTTTTCCAATTTGTTCTTGGAATCGCAAGCACAAATTTAGTCACGAACCATTGCATTGGCGCATTGCAACACTTTTAGCTGTAATTGGCATTATGAACAAGACAATTAATCTAGTTCTTGACGTGCTTGGAAAACCTGAACGAAAATAAGGAGACATGTTTTGGATTAATTACTGGGTGTGTTTGGGAACAAAAATGGTACATATTTCCAATGTTGTTGTAGACGACAAATAATAGATTTGTCCTAAAATGCTTTTCAGCTTAATTCGACAAAATGAGAACGGCTTATCTCCTTGTTAGATTAACAAAACAGGTCTCAAAAAATAACTTCCACGTCATGTTTTACTTGATCTTTTTTTTCTATCGCAACAACTCTATCACAAACTTCTTTTAATCCCCCGTTTGTCTTGACATCTATCTATTATAATATTAAAGTAGAGGCAAAAGAAGCCACCATGTTCGCTCTGAAGGCTAGAAATTCCCACATTAATCGGAGGAAAAAAGAAAGATCTACACCATTGATCATGGTGGGTCCAGATTATAACGGTCCAGATTAAAAGAAAGAGTTTGTGTATTGCATAAAGGCTAGAAATTCCTACTCAACATACGGAATGACAAGCACAAATTTAGTCACGAACCATTGCATTGGCGCATGCAACACTTTTAGCTGTAATTGGCATTATGAACAAGACAATTAATCTAGTTCTTGAAGTGCTTGGAAAACCTGAACGAAAATAAAGAGTGAGACATGTTTTGGATTAATTATTGGGTGTGTTTGGGAACTAAAATGGTACATGTTTCCAATGTTGTCGTAGATGACAAATAATAGATTTGTTCTAAAATGCTTTTTTCAGCTTAATTAATTCGACAAAATGAGAACGGCTTATCAAGATTAACAAAACAGGTCTCAAAAAATAAATTCCATGTCATGTTTTACTTGATCTTTTTTTATCCCTATCGCAACAACTCTATCACAAACTTCTTTTAATCCCCCGTTTGTCTTGACATTGCATGCATGTGTCTATATTTTGTAGTGTCTAAGAGCAAGACGAAGAACGTACATGACCTGACCTCTCGATTATAAAACCTCCAGATAGTAACCGAATTGAACTACCGTAAGTGGGAATCTGGGGTGATGGGCGAAGCCGAGAGCCCCTGCTCAACGCCGTTGACGACGCCGATGTCGGCCATGACGACGATATCGACGAGGTCGGTGAGGTGGGAGAGGGACGTCGAGGAGGCGACCGGGCTAGAGCGGCCGTTGCTACACCATCGCGGCGCGAACACCATGTCACAAATGGCCGTCGTCGGTGCCAACGTTTGCCCTATCGAGAGCCTCGATTACGAGTACGTGTCTTTTGCTTCGATCTACTGTACCTATCAATGGCCGTCGTAATTTTTCTCTTCTGCAGATTTGTTTCTCGTGTTTCCTCTTACTTTAATCAAAGTGCAAGTCGTTGATGGCATTATTTGAGTGTAATATGGGCGTTTCAATCCTACATATACCCGTTATCAATGTGTTGTTTGACTGTAACGTACTAATGCTGCTAATTCATAGAACTCGGGTTAATAATGGTTTTGGCCAACCCGCATGAGTGGCAAGTGTTGCAATGATGTTTGACCTCAGTACATGGTATGGTATAAAGAGCTCTGCCTATGGATGCATGGATTGTGCAGGCTAAGCGAACTTTCAGCATTGCTACCATGAATTCGGCAGGTTTTATCTGAGAGATAATGAGTTCAGCAGGTTTGGGCCATTTTCTTAATTTTCTGCGGTTTCTTAGGCTGTTTTACTGATGATTTCAGGATTGTGGAGAATGATGTGTACAAGCAGGACTGGAGATCAAGGGGAAGGATTCAGATCTTCCACTACCAGGTCCTTAAATGGGCCCTAGCACTTCTTGTAGGATCAGTCGTTGGCCTAGTAGGATTCTTCAACAACATTGCCGTTGAAAATATTGCCGGGTTTAAGCTGCTCCTGACAAGCAATCTCGTGCTCCAGAACAGGTAGAAATCACATACTAGTGCCACTTGCCAACAATGCACGGACAAGACGCATCTCTTTTTTTTTTGGATTCACATTGCTTGGTGCTTCAGGTACATGGCTGCATTCCTATTGTACACCTGTTGCAATGCAGTATTGGCGGCTGTCGCTGCTGCATTGTGCGCTTACATTGCTCCGGCAGCAGCCGGCTCTGGCATACCTGAGGTGAAGGCGTACCTCAATGGCATTGATGCGCACTCCATCTTAGCACCGAGCACCCTCTTCGTGAAGGTCTGATCCTAAAACTTCCAAGTTGCCGTATTTTATTCACCTCGATATGGTGTCTCGATTTGCATTACATTATGTTGTGGCTTGCGATCTGCAGATCGTTGGTTCTATATTTGGTGTGTCTGCCGGGTTTGTGCTGGGCAAGGAAGGGCCTATGGTGCACACTGGTGCTTGCATTGCCTCCTTGCTCGGGCAAGGCGGGTCTCGCAAGTATGGCCTCACCTGGAATTGGATCAGGTACTTCAAGAATGATCTAGATCGCAGGGATCTGATCACCTGCGGAGCCGCAGCGGGCGTCACGGCAGCTTTTCGTGCCCCTGTCGGCGGTGTCCTCTTTGCACTTGAAGAAGCAGCATCCTGGTAACCCCTCAAAACCAAAACCGTATTGCATCAAAAACACGATTTTGTTGAGACATGCTACAGTCGCCTAGCATGTCTCCGACTAGCAGTACCTGAGAAGCAGAGTTTTACCGACTATTTTTCCAGTATTTCATGTTTATCACATCAATTCGATTCTTTGGTAGTCTTTTGAGTTTGAGAATATGATGGTGTTGAACCGCAAATGGAATTTGCCGCAATCAGTAAATGAAACCCCTCACCTTTCCGATTTCCCAGGTGGCGGAGCGCGCTTCTCTGGAGGACATTCTCCACGACGGCTGTGGTGGCAATGGTGCTGCGGTCTCTGATAGAGTACTGTCGCGGTGGCAACTGCGGCCTGTTTGGCAAGGGAGGGCTGATCATGTTCGATGTCAGTTCACGGGTGACATCGTACACTGCCATTGACCTTGCCGCGGTCATGCTGCTTGGCATCCTCGGCGGGCTGCTCGGAGCGCTCTACAACTCCCTTCTCGACTGGATACTTCGCACATATAGCATCATCAACGAGTAATCGTGATCAGAATCTCAATATCTGAAGCAAGCATTTCTTGCAACTTGAGAAGATCACTAAGCAATATGAATTTGCAGGAAGGGCGCACGATACAAGATTGTTCTGACAGTGGCCATCTCACTGATCACCTCGTGCTGCTCCTTCGGCCTGCCATGGCTGGCGACGTGCATCCCCTGCCCGGCCGAGCTCAGCGCCAGCGGCAGGTGCCCGACCATCGGCCGCTCTGGCAACTTCAAGAAGTTCCGGTGCCCGGCAGGGCAATACAACGCTCTGGCGTCGCTCTTCCTCAACACCAACGATGACGCCATCCGCAACCTCTTCAGTGGCGGCACCGACAGCGAGTTCGACGTGTCCACGCTGCTCACCTTCTTCGTCGTCGTCTACTCCCTCGGCCTGCTCACCTATGGCGTGGCCGTGCCGTCCGGCCTCTTCATCCCCGTGATCCTGTCCGGCGCGTCGTTCGGCCGGCTGGTCGGCAAGCTGTTCGGCTCCCTCACCGGCCTCGACACGGGCCTCTTCGCGCTGCTCGGCGCGGCGTCCTTCCTCGGCGGGACCATGCGGATGACGGTGTCGGTGTGCGTCATCCTCCTGGAGCTCACCAACGACCTCCTGCTGCTGCCGCTCATCATGCTCGTTCTGCTCATCTCCAAGACGGTGGCGGACTGCTTCAACAAGGGCGTGTACGACCAGATCGTGCGCATGAAGGGGCTCCCCTACCTGGAGGTGCACGGCGAGCCGTGCATGCGGAGCCTGGTGGCCGGCGATGTCGTGTCCGGCGCTCTCATCACCTTCTCCAGCGTCGAGAGGGTCGGCACCGTCGTGGACACGCTGCGGCACTCGGGGCACAACGGGTTCCCGGTGATCGAGGACGAACCGTTCGCGCCGGCGCCGGAGCTGTGCGGCCTCGTGCTACGCTCCCACCTGCTCGTGCTGCTGCAGGGCAGGATCTTCACCAGGGACCGCGTCAAGACCGGCGCTGCCGAGGTGTTCCGCAAGCTAGCGCCCTTCGACTTCGCCAAGGCCGGGTCTGGCAAGGGCCTCAAGATCGAGGACCTGGACCTCACCGAGGAGGAGATGGACATGTACGTGGACCTCCACCCGATCACCAACCGGTCGCCGTACACCGTCGTGGAGAACATGTCGCTGGCCAAGGCCGCGGTGCTCTTCCGCGAACTCGGCCTCCGGCACATGTGTGTCGTGCCGAGGACGCCGGGGGTAAGAACCATAAAACTTACGTGCTTTCCCATCTAAACTTGGACACTCTAAATTGGCCAAAAACTCTAGTATTCACTATAGAGAAAAAACGAGCAAGACTCAAATCCGAGTAACCTATGTGTCACCGCAACGCTCTGGCCATTGAGCCAAAGCTCGGTTCTCAAACTTGGACACTCTTGCAAGTGATATAACCGATGCTGAATTTTTTTTTGCATGTCTTTTCATGTGCAGAGGCCGCCGGTGATCGGGATCCTGACGCGGCACGACTTCATACCGCAGTACATCCGTGGGCTGTTCCCGAACATCCTCCATGAGTAGAAATCATGGCGCGCTCGCGAACGAACGGATTTTGGATATATCAACACATCATTATTATAGCTCTGCTAGGTTAAGTTTAGACAGTCTTTATAAGAGGGTGTCTAGGGAGCACCTGAGTGTTTTTTTTTTTTGTGAGCACTCAAATTTGTAGCCTTTGGATCTAGATTCATCCATGCAATCAATTTGCCATCTCTCTCCACCACCCTCCTCTTTATAAGCCCCCAAGTTGAGTGCTCACAAACAACCAGCTAGTATATATATAAGGGTACAAGTAGTTTAAGGTTACCTTTAACCTAAAAAGTTTAAGGCACCCTCGTACCATAGGATTCAGATCATCTGTATTTGTTAGTCAAAATGCACGATGCATTTTGACCTGACAGATTAAAGAAATCTGAGGGGGGGAAATCAAATTGCTACATTATTCGAGATTTTGGTACATTTTATTAAAATTTTTGGATATTTTTATTTAAATTCATTTTTTTAACTAGATTTTACTAAACCTCGCAGATATTTTCGAAAATACTGTAGCAATTTGATTTTTTTTAGATTTCTTTAGTCTGCCAGGCCAAAATGCATCGTGCATTTTGACTAACAAAGGCAAAAGATCTGAATCCCATACTGTAACATGTGTCATCTTCACCATCCACCTCCATCTTTCCCCCCTTCCTCTTCCCTACTCACTTCCTCCACTTTTCTTCCTTCCTCTCTTACACAAAAATTTAAAATTAAGAAATTTTAACTTTGAAAATTTTAAATAGGAAGTTTTAGCTCGAAAAAAATTCAACTCAAAAAATTTCAATTTGAAAGTTTCAAATCAAAAACTTTCAAATTAGAAAGTTTCAACTCAAAACATTTTTAAATTAGAAAATTTCAAATTAGAAAAATTAGAAAGTTTAAACTCGAAAAGTTTCAAGTTGAAAAATTATTTTTTCAGAAATTCCAAATTAGAAAGTTTCAACCCAAAAAATTTAAATAAACAATTATCAAATTAGAAAGTTTCAACTCAGAAAATTTTAAATTGAAAAGTTTCAACTCCGAAACTTTTCAATTAAAAAGCTTTTGGTTCAAAAACTTTTGGTTCAAAAAGTTTTAATTAAAAAAACTTTTGAGAGCGGTTAAAATATAATTCTTATTAAAAAACTTAAGGAAAAAATTGAAAAACAAAAATTATTTTGTGTTTATGGTGAATGGAACAGGGGAAAGAGGGATCAATAGGACGGCGTCAAGTGTTGCGAATAGGGGAGAAGGGAAGTGGGGAAGTGCTTACGTTTGTTACAACGAGAGGACTCCTCAAACTAGCAATTCCAATATATAAGACCAATGCTAATTGGGAGCGATAGAAGTACAGAAAAACTAAGAAACGGTATACAACTCATGAAACTTGTGAATTTTTACACTGAAACTCATGAAACTTAGCACTAAAAACTGATGAAATATGAAACTGATGAAACTAAACACTGAAACTCATGAAACCAGCACTGAAACTGATAAGTTTCATAAGTTTCACGACTATACCGTTGGAACGGTATACCGTTCCCTAATCTCCCTCTAGAAGTATGCCAACCGTACCGCAAAGAATAAATAAATAACAGATGAAAACAAGACAATAACCTCAAAAGGAAGCAATTAAAGATTAATACCCCCAACATAATTAAGCACGCACATTATAAAACGAATGAAAGTGCAGCATGTATATTTAATATCTTTCTTTTTTAGTCCTTGTAGTGATAATATACAGTTGGACCCAACCATATTGTTGTAGAGAAGCCACGGACGCACAAGCCATTCTCAGCACGCCGGCCAGTCTGGTAGCCAGGGAAGGGTGAAGTTGTTGGCTCGGTGCAATTTCCACAGGTGTAGATCGTCCGACTCGGTGAACTAACGGTTCAAATCATCTAAATCCATTTGCTACCGTACAAATCGCTATAGTATATTCAGAAAAACTAAAAAACGGTATACCGTTGCAACGGTATACCTCTGAAACTCATGAAACTTATGATTTTTTGCACTGAAACTCATGAAACTTAACACTAAAAACTGATAAAACATGAAACTAATGAAACTAAACACTGAAACTCATGAAACTAGCACTGAAACTGATAAGTTTCATAAGTTTCACGGCTATACCGTTGCAACGGTATACCGTTCCCTAGTCACTCTCTAGTATATTTACTGTAATACTACTGATCAATCTAGACCATCGTTTTTCGATCTAACGGCTCGCACGCGACTTAACCGGTCCGGTAGCCAGATAGGCTACTCAGGCCAAGCAGCTGGCCAGATGGCGCGAGAACGGAAACAACCAAATCTGTATGAGATGCGCGCCTTCCTTCTCCGACCTCAACACCCACTCCTCCTCGACCCGCCTCTCCTCCATGTCGAACGCGACCAGCTTCCCCGGCGTCCACAGGTACACCACCTCCCTCTCCAGGTGGAACGCCATGAACAGGAAGGTGATGGCCTGACACGAGCCGTTTGGCTCGCCGGCGTCGAGGTCCTTGACGACCAGCTCGTGCTTCAGTGCCCACTCGGATTTGTCGGCGTCCCTGAGCTCCCAGAACTTGAGGCGCGAGCCGTCGCTGGAAGCGTACCGGAGGCGACCCCGGCAGTGCCCGGCACGCGCCCAGCAGCTCACCGGGGCCGGGAGCGCGGTCACCGCGCACGACATGTTGCCGAGGTCGATGCGCACGACGTGCCCCGAGTAGGCCAGCACATGGAGCGCGCAGCCGAAGTAGTGCATGGTGGTCGACATGGCGTCCGTGTCGAGCCCGAAGTCGAGCTCGTGCTCGCGCCAGGAGCCGGCCTCGGAGTCGAACACTTCGACGGACGCTCCCCGGGGGAGCCACCCGGTGAAGCACACCACCTTGTAGTGCGGGTAGGCGCAGGGGTCGAACGCCAGCACCGAGAGCAGCGTCTTCCTGCGCGGCGCCGGCAGCGCCGCCCACCGCCGCGTCGTGGGGTTCACCACGTGGAACGTCGTCGGGTTCGACGCGTAGTACAGCAGCAGGCCGTTGCACCCGTCGATGATGGTCGACGTCTCGTGGCATGGGAAGAAGCCCATGTCGGCCTCCGCGACGCCGTCGCCGTCGCCCGACGCGCACGCGTACGTGTACGCCTGCTTCCCGCCGTCGGCGCCCTGCGGGCTCTCGTGGAAGAGCACGCCCGAGGTGATGAGCGGCAGCTTCCGGCGGAGGTAGTCGCCGGATATGAGCCTCTGCCAGGACGTGGACACGCACTGGAACCGCGCCAGCGACTTGTACGGCAGCCTCATGAGGATCTCCGTGAGCAAGTCCTCGCTCATTTCGCCATCCATCTTCGACCTTGCCGAGGCTGCAACACACTACCGGTTTCCCACCTCAACACCTTATATTACTAATGCTAATCAACAACAAGAACTAACAGCTGGCCAAGAATTAAAGGGAGTGCGATAGTTATAGAAATTTCGGCTAAGCTTTGGTTTTTCCACCTAGGAAAGGAAGAGATTTGGATGGCGCCACGCAAGGGTTTCTAGTGGCGCGCAAGAACTTAATGATATATCTTCTCTACTACAACAGATGCTTATAACCTGAAAAGAATGCAGCAATTTGCAGCCGACCTTGCAGCAAACGTATGGCAGCTGCCTACTGGATATTAGGATGGGTTTTGATAAGTTTTATCCGGATGTTTTCTTTAGCAACTATCATCTAAATTCTAGGCCATTGAATTTGCTTTCAGATCGATGCACACACCCCCTGAATTTGAGGTGGGTTGATCCTACGGATGTGTGTTTTGATCGTACGGTCCAAAGTTGAATGATTTTTAAGACAAAAACATCCGGATGATGCCTATTAGGATTTGGTTGCTGTTGCACTTTTGTGACGAAGCCGACAGCGTTGGATTTTTGTGCCGTTTTCGCTAGAACTCCTCCGGTTACTGCTGTTTTGTTGCGCGAGCAAAAGGGACTGGGACGCGAGGTTTACAGCGTGGTTTGCGCGTCATTATGGAAGAAAAAGCTTATCCGGTGGTTCGGCGCCTCGCTGTTGGATGTGTGCGTGCAGTTGCGCAGGCAGTGCATGTCTAGACAGAAAGTGATCTATGACCAGCGTAGGATGGCTACACTTACATCTAATTAACAAGACGGGAGAAATGTCATTGGATATGTTGATATATAATCAAATTTTGAATAAAGAGGTCATGTCTAGCGGAGCATGTCTAGCGGAGCGTAGCGGAGACTCGTCGCTGGAAGGCTTGGGCCGGAGCGGAACGGAGTCCAGATTGGACCATCAAGTTGCCCCGCCGGAAACGCCTTGTCGCCCCCCGTGGTACGGATCGTTATGGATTTATTTCCGAGTAGGACCCTAAGTCGCCATCATATATATACCCTCTTGTAAGCCGCAGAAAAAATATGTGATATTGTAATCCCCTGTGTTTTGTAACATTTAAGAAAATAGTGATATTTTGCCTGCCGGTGTCCGTGGTTTTTTCCCACAAGGGTTTTTCACGTTAAATCTGTGTCTCTTGTTCATCTTTTCGTTTTGATCTACTTCTTGCTTTTGTGCCCGTCGATTCTAACAGGAGAAGATGTCTTAACAGAAACATCTCGCTTTCATTCTTGTTTCAGACAGAAGTAAGGATCTATATGTAGGGTAAATTAATAACCGTAAGACTTCACGTGCTGTGAATTGCGATCATGAGATCGACGAATTAGCCGCGCGATAAAGCGTCAAAAAAGTGAGCAAACCGTGCGGTAAAATCTACACTGTGTGCCGGACGATGACGCAGAAGAACTCTTTGGACTTGCGTCCAAGCAACTAGAAACCGTCATGGCGCCCACGTAAAAGAGTTGGGAGTTTGGACGATGCCATTTTCTAGCATATCTCGCCGGATACCGCAATGCCAATCTACCAAGTAATAGCATACATGTCCTCATGTTTTTTTTTTGACAGAAAGAAACGAGTAGGACGAGTGCCTGCTAGCTAGCTCAATCCTTTGCTTATGGCTTCAAGGCTGAGGTTTCTGTTACTTGGACGCTATGCTACGGCTTTATCGCGCTAAAGCTCATGTCGTTGTCCATCTCCCGTATCCAGGGAAGGAATCTGAAACTTGTCCCCGGCAGGAAAAAAAAAAAAAAAAAAACTTTACTGTATATGCCAATTCTGCTTTGAGATTGTCGTTTGGAAAAAAAAATGCTTCGAGATTGGTGAGAGGGTAAAATGGATTATTGGTCGGTTGCCCGGTCGAGGAAGTGGTCTTTAGCAATGGTTTCTCGTCAGGCTTTGTGTGGATACCACTCAAAGTTTCTTCTTGTGCATGCCCAGCTGAGTTTGGGGCGTCGCAACGATGCTGACGTGCTTCTTCCTTTTTCTATTGTTGAACACAGATCACAGATGTAAGCATGCCTCCACGTTTCTTGGAGTGTGCAACTTCTCTAGCTGCCTGGTCATGTTCTGCTTTGCCGTTCCATTCCTTTCCTGCTACAGTGCCATACGTTCACTCATCGCTTGCACCATTCTTGAAATGTATCAAGCTATTTATCGAGCCAGCACCGAAAGATATTAAAAATATAACATATAAAATACTAAGAGGTACCAAAAATTTAAGAGTAATTAATTTGATGGTACCTTATAGTACCTTCGAAAAATGGTAAAAACTCTCCATCCTTCATGTTCCTGAAGCCACTAGAAACCTCTTGTCAGTACATCGGAAAGTATCTGACAACAATGTTTTCTTTTGAGTTTCATCCTGAATTTTTCTCTGTGAAGGATCGTGTCACGAAGATTCCTCTGCTCAAAGGCAGATGTGAGGGTGGCCTTTATCCCATAGCACCAGTTGCGTCCAAATCAACCATGCTTAGCACCAAGCCATCTCGAGATCATTGGCACAATCGTTTAGGGCATCCGTCTTCTACGTCATTCAACATGTCATTCGGCAAAATAATATATCTTGTTCCTTCAGTCGAAGTAATTCCTCTATCTGTAATTCATATTCCAATAACAAAACTTATGTTCCTTTAGAGATTGTGCATTCTAATGTATGGGGACCAGCTGTAAAATCTGTAGGAGGGTTTAAGTACTACGTGATCTTTGTTGACGATTTCAGAAAGCTTACATGGTTATGCCACATCAAGCATAAATCTGATGTTGAACAAGCTTTCATTCATTTCAAAAATCATGTTGAACACTTACTGAGCCGTATCATTCTTTGCCTTCAGAGTGATTGGGGTGGTGAATATCAGAAAGTTCACAACATCTTTCTCACCAAAACTTGGGATTGCCCATGGTCTTTCATGCCCACACACGCACCAGCAAAATGGCACGGCCGAGCGCAAGCAAAGACGTATAGTTAGAAGGGTCTCACTTTGCTAGCGCGTTCTTCTGTGCCAATTTGGTGCTGGTCAGATGCCTTTACTGCAGCCTGTTATCTCATAGACAGGTTGCCTCAGTGCGTAACTCTCATAAACAGGTTATCTCATACTTCAGTTTAGGTCATCTCAGTGCGTGTTTCTGGATATAGTAATCTCCACAAAGGCTGCAAGTGATTTCATATCTCCAGTGGACGTGTTTATATTTCTCGAAATGTAATATTTCATATTTGATGAAACTGTGTTCCCTTTCTCGGTTTCTCCCACCAGCCACATATCTCCTCTGAAAAACAATATGAACCTTCTGCGCCTCTTCCACAAATTTTGTTGTCTCAACCTTCCTTGGGTCCTTCTGAACCTTCTACGAGTGGCCAACCAGGGGTTGACAATACTACTGATTTTGCAGTTCCTAATTATCCTGCTGCTGTTACTTCTTTACCTTCTGTCTCAGAAATTTCAGGTTCTGGCTCACGTACTGATGGCTCGAGCATGTCAAACCAACACAGCAGCAGCAGTATGGTGCTCGTAGTCGACTCCAGAATAATATACGACTGCCAAAGAAGTACACATATAGTGCTGTGGTTTATCCGAAAAACCGAAGAACATTAATTTGCTGCCACAGTTTCAGAGAATGCAGAACCGCCCTCACTCTCAGAAGCTTTGGCACATCCTTATTGGAAGAAAGCAATGGAGGAGGAGCAATGGCAAAGCCGGGATCAAAATAGAGGGTGGACTCAAAAAACTAAGCTAAATGAAGGCAAAAATACTAAATGTAGTCTTGTGCAATTGAAATTCATATGAATAAAGGAGAAACATGGCAAGAAAACAAAATACAATAAAGGAACCTGTCTACTGGAAAGGCATACAAAAACACACGAATATGCGTGCAAAGTGATATGTATATCAAAATGTACAAAATTAGTGATACAATAGTAATTGTAAATGATTATGAATATTCAAAATAAAAAACATATAACTAAGGAACTAGCTTAAATCACGAGGCAAATTCATTCTATGAGTTTTTATGCCTTGAAAGCATTTTATAATTGTAAATATCTCTCGCTCGGTCTAGCAAATCATCAAGTCATTGAGCCAGTCATCCGCTACCTTGTAGCGCAAATCTATATAGTAAAATGCAAATTGTAAATTTGTAATCGTATTGTTAACTATATTGTAAAATGTAAAACATAAATATTAAATACCATTATATGAGCACAGCAGCAGCCAGCAGTGGAACACCAGCAACAACACGGTAGTGATCCCTCACTGGCTCCCTCGGATTTGACCGGATTAGATTCTTCGCGTCGTTTCCCATGTGGGAGAGTCGGTAGATCATAATTCCAGCAAAATTGAAAAAACCTAAAAAAATTCAAAGTCCGAGATCTCGGTGAATCTCGCATTTAAATTTTGCTTAAAACTTGACCGGATTTAAATTTTGGTTTTTGTATTTCGTTCGGATTTCTTCCGAAATAACGAGATCTCGGCGAAATTTCGGATTTCAGTAGGTGACGAGATTTAATCCAAAACGAAATTTGAAACCCTACTCCCTCCCCTTTGGCCCTTTGTGGGTGGCACAGTACTCCCTCGGTCGGCATCATAGTGCTTGGTAATTGGATTTTAAGTTATTTTGCCGCTCACTGTCTCACTCAATCGCTCACTCACTTGATCGGCCGCTTGGCTCTCTTTAGTCTTGCTCGCCTCCTCCTCCCTCCAAGCGGGGGCGGATCCAGGCCCCGGGCAGAGTAGGCTGTAGCCCGGGGCCTGATACCAAATCCCCACTAAAATTCTACGAAAAATTATTAAAAAATTATTTAAAACAGATATTTAATCTAAGATCAACTGGTCCAGCCCGGGGCTTAAGCCTAGGCTAGCTCCGCCCCTGTCTCCAAGAGAATTTTTTTTATAAATAATCTTTTTTTAATTGTGTATTACATAAATATACTACTATATATATTTTTTACAAAAATAGGCTCTTTTCGCGCCATGTCATCGCGAAAAGGGAGTTATCGCGCCACGTCATCGCGAAAAGGATGGACTGTAGCATGTCGCGCCAGCGTGGCGCGACGGGAGCGGACTGTAGCATGTCGCGCCAGCGTGGCGCGACGGGAGCGGCGGGCAGCGGGCAGGCGGGCAGCCGGTTCCACCGGAAGAAAGAAAAAAAAGAATGAAGAAGAAAATGAAAAAAGGGAAAGAAGAGGAAAAGAAGAAAAAATAATTGAAAATTTATTTTTAAAATTTATGGTTAGTTTCATGAAACTTTGCGGAAATAAATAGATTAATTTATTTGAGTGAAGCTACGCTACACTATACCGTTCAGGGTCCTTCTAACGGAATAGGATCCGGTGTTGATTTCCCATCCAGTTGATGCACCTGATCCCACGCATATATTCCTCCACTTCATTCGCATCGGAACCAATTTCGACAGGATAGCTAGCTTAAAAATGTTGGTTGATTTTTAATGTTTAGTTTCACGAGTTTTAGTATTTAGTTTCATGACTTCCAATGATAAGTTTCATGAGTTTCAGTGTTTAGTTTCATGAGTTCCAGCGTTTAGTTTCATGAGTTTCAGTGTAGTTTCGGTGATAAGTTTCATCAGTTTCAGTGATAAGTTTTATGAGTTTCATTATAATGTTTCACGAGTTTCGGTGATAAGTTTCATGAGTTTCGTTGTTAAAGTTTCATGAAACACTAGGAAAATTCATGAAACTTATCTTACGGATAAGTTTCATCAGAGTTTACAAATAAGTTTTATTAGGTTTCACGGATAAGTTTCATTAGGTTTCACATATAAGTTTCATTAGGTTTTATAGATGAGATTTATGATTTTTTACGAATAAGATATTTCATAAATGAATTTCATGAAAAAGTTTCATGATGTTTATGCCCATTTGCCTCCTGCCCACGCCCATGCGCTGCATACCCATCGATCATAATATTCCATGATGAATTGATGACACATCCCGTTGGCGCATCCAATCAAACACATGGTGAGCGTCATCATACATGTCTGCCAGTGCATTACAAGTGAACACGTCCAACGCACCATCGCAAGACAGTCCACTCGTCACAATCTAACGGCAAAGACCCCTTCCGTTATTTTGCCTTTGAACGGTATACCGTTCTTTAGACTTTCCCAATTTATTTTCTTTCTTTTTTTCCTTATTTTGAGTTGTTAGTCGTGGAATTTGTTTGTATGCGCATATTAAAAAAATAATAGTTTTTTATTCGCAAATTAAAAAATAATAGTTTATTATTCGCATTTTTTATTCGCGATTTTTTTATAAACTTTGCGGATTTTTTTTATAAATAAACATTTTTTATTCGTGTATTCGCGATTTTATTATTTTGGAAAATGGACTTGTCGCGACACGTCGACGCGAAAACAAATCCAATCCCATTTTTTTATTCATTCAATGCTTAATCGCTACATGGTGTAGCGACATGCAACTTTTTTTTCCAATTTTTTTTTTCATTCTATTCGATTTTTTAATTCAATAATTTATATCTTTTGCTAGGAAGCTCCAAATCCAACGAAATAAATTTCTAAATTTATATTAAACTATAAGGATTCAGATTATACAATAAAAACTACTATGTTCTATGTAGATTTAAATTGTTTAAATCAAGTTTACTAAAAGAGCCTTTTATGTATTATGAAAACTTGAATTAAACAATTTAGATATATATGGAGCATAGTAGTTTTTATCATATAACCTTAATCCTTGCATCTTAATACAAATTTATAAATTTATTTCATTATTTATGTGATTAATCTATTTATTTCCGCAAATTTTGAGGAAAAAACTCCTAACCAAAATTTTGTAAAATAAATTTTCAAATATTTTTCCATTATTTTCTTTTTTTCCTCTTCTTTCCTTTTTTTCTTTTTTCCTTTCTTTCTTTTTCTTCTTCTTTCTTACTTTTTGTCGGGGGGTCGGGTAATTTCCATAAATTACCTCGGATGCCACCAACGACCAAGCTCGCTCCCGCCCGAGCCACCAGGAGGTCGTTACCCTGGATTATCTAATCGGAACTTGGAAGGCTACGCATTCGGCGATTCCGAGCTCAGCTCAGTGGGACCGAGAATGCCACGTATTCGATCGATTAGAGCTCGAGCTCGGGTAAGATGTCCAAGCTCGGTGCGGTCATCGGCCGACCTTCTGTGGTCTCGGGTCGGTGGGAATAACCACCCGAGCGTAACTTCCGTTGGCCCGCTACGTTTCCGTGGGGCGTGGCGGAAAGATAGGATCCACCCGTTGCCACGTTTGGACGAGGTCCAAACGTGCGGGGAGTGGGGTCGTGGCGTTCGCTCCTTTGTAAGCGAGAAAAGGGTCCCCATCGCGAGGGGGACAACAACAAAGAACAACAACACCTGCATGCACCGATTGTAAGACAAGAGTCATACACTCAGACACTTTGCAAGAATATACAAGAGCTGGAGTAGGGCTATTATCTCTTCCCTGAGAGGCCCGAACCAGGGTAAACTGTTGTGTCCACGCTCGTTGAGATCTGGTGATCCGTTCCTTGAGTAATCCCTCACGCGAGAAGGGGTCACAGTTGGTCCCTCCACCAACAAGTAAGCTCGGCGGGGGCCTGTTCTCAATCGCCGATACCGGGCGCCGTCCGTGGGGACCGACTTTCCCTTTCGTGAGGAATCCCGAAGAATGTCAGAATCCCAGAACCACCGGGGCCTCTACGCCCCCGAGATCGGGGAAGAGGACAAGCAGTTCTTCGACAATGGGGCCGGCGACGTCGCCGTATTAAGAATCAAGACGGTTCCAGGAGCTTTTCCTCGAAGCGGCTGCCACACCGGAGCGATTCTTTCGCTCGACTCAACGCCCTCTCGGACGGCGAGTACGACGGGCTCTACGATGGTCTGGACATCCCGACCTCTACGAGCTCGACCAGGGACCGCTTCACGGGAGACACCGTGATGTCCCCTCGCGATCCGTCCAATCCCGTAACGTCTTCGTTGCGGAGGAGGATGGAAATGTCGAGCAAATCCGGTGAAGCGCGTCTTCACCGCTCTGGCGGCCAAAGAGCACTGCAGCATCCCTGAATCGACCCGACCACCTTACGCGGCAAGTCCGAGGTGGCCTGACCGATAAGACCAGGGCGAAGTTCGTGAGAATTTCCGCAGCGTCACGGGACTCGAGCCCGTGCGGCGGCATTTAACGAGCTCGTCACCCAGCGTTCCCCGGCGAGGAACGCCTTCAAGCCTCGCCACGGTGGTGCGCAACCTCGAGAGTTTCTGGCGAGTCGACCTAGAAGCCATGGCGCGGCCGTGGCCGGCGACCTCGAGGAAATCGCCACAGACATAAGAGCGGCGGAGGCCTCCCGAAAGGGACGCCCAGAGCAATTCCTCGAACGCCGCCGCCAGCGCCCGAGCGCCACCACCCGACGACTCACGCAGCGCACTCCAGTGGATCGGCGCGTGCGCGACCGGCTCGGGAGGCACCGAGCAATTCCTGGCTCCTCGGGACCACGGAATCTGAGCCACGCGTAACCGGGCCGAACATTCCTCATCGGGCCACTCCCCATCCTACAGCGTAGGGAGATTTTCTCGCCTGGGCCCACTAACCTCGGGCTCGGTGGTGGGGATCGCCCGACCGCCGCGCTATGGTGATCGCCCCGATCCGTGTTCGGGTGCAGTATGCTCGCGGCGTCGCTGCGACGAGTGACCTGGCCGACAAGGTTTAAGCCGGTCACATCGAGAGATTCGACGACTCGTAACCCCGACGAAGTTTCTCTCGATCTACACCACGGCCATTTTAGGCTGCCGGGGTGATGAAAGGGTGATGGCCAACTTTACGCCTGATCCTGGGCGGGCTGCTTTCGGGCGTGGCTATTCAACCGAAGGAGAACTCGATCCGGTCCTGGGCCCGGTGAGCAAGACTCTCCGAGCCAACTTCGGAGCTGCTACGTCCGCCGGGGAAGGAGCGCGACCTTGAGCGTCGATCTGAGGCGGAGGCGAGACCTGTGCGATTCGTCAGCCGCTTCATGCAAGTGCGCAATTCCATCCCGAGCATCTCGGATGAGGCGGTCGTCGGGCTTTCAAGTTCGGGTCCGAGACGACGCTTTACTCGGGACCTCGAAATCCACGGACATCACAGCCAACGAGCTGTTCCGCATGGCTGACCGTTACGCCAACGCGGACGAGGCCGTCCAATGGAAGAAGCTGCTAGACGAGGGAAAGCTGCCCCCTCAGCCCGGGCTCGAAGGGGCATCAAGCCGAAAGAGCGTAAGCTCGATCGAGAAAAAAATCAAAAAGAAGAAAAAATCCTCCGTCTCCGGCATGGTGGCAGCCATCGAAAGACAACGGCCGACCTCGCAGTCGTATAGGGGGGGAGCCCCGAAAGGAAAGGGTCGACCGGTTCAGCGGAGCAACGAGCAGAACCGGGACGACCAAGAACGCGGCGACCAACGCGGGCGGGCTAGTGCCTATTTCTGCCCGCTCCACCAGGCGCATGGGCATGACCTTCGGAATTGCAGAACGTGGGCCTCCCGCCTGGAGCAGTTCTACAATGGTAAGGGTCCCATGCCCACGCTCCCCGAGATGGAAGGAGACGTCAAGGGCAAGAAGCCCGCCGAGGAGCAAGACACCGACATGGAGTACCAAGAGCCGAGAAACCACATCGCCGTGATATTCGGGGGCTCCGCCGCCTATGGGTCGCGTCGGGAGTTAAAGGAGGCCGCGCGAGGTACTCCGTGTCACTCGAGGAAGCCTCTGTTCGGCGGCTCAAGTGGTCCGAGCCGCCGATCACCTTCTCCAAGGACGGCGCCCTCTGGGGATGACGAAACCCCAAAGGCTTCCGATGGTCGTTAGCCCAACGATCTGCAACACCGCAGTAGGTCGGGTCCTTGTGGATTGCGGGAGCTCCCTGGACCTGATATCTGCCAGGGTCTTGGACGAGATGCAGATCCCTCGCTCCAAGATCAAAAGCCTGGTGGTCCCGTTCTACGATAGTGCCCGAGCGTCGGTCGGGCCGCTCGGCGGATCGTCCTGCCGATAACGTTCGGCAATCCGAGCAACTTCCGAACGGAGCTGATCACGTTCAAGTGGTCGATTTCGAAGTCGGCCATAACGCGATCCTGGGCGACCGGACTCGCCAAGTTCATGGCCGCCACTCACCACGGGTATCAATGCTTGAAGGTCCCCGGCCCCGGCGGCGTGATCACGGTCAAGGGAAGCCCGAAAGCAGCCCTAAACTGCGACGAGAGGGCGTTAGACATGGTCGGTCAACTGCCCCAGCGCGGGCCCGAGCAAGAGCCGAGGAGTTCCCGGCCCAAGGCTAGCCTCCAAGCTGGAGGAGAAACCAAGGCCATCCCGTTGTGCGGCATGAGAACTGCATAAGGTCGTACACGTGGGGCTTCCTAGATCCTAAATAGGAACTCGAGCTCGTGACCTTCCTCTGGAGAAGCGCGGACACGTTCGCCTGGGAACCGTCCGACATGCCCGGAGTCCCAAGGGAGGTCGTCGAGCACAAAGCTAGCGATTCGGCTCGACAAAAGCCGGTGCGGCAGAAGCTCAGGCGCTTCTCCCCGGAGAAGCAAGCCATCATCAGAGAGGAACTGGACAAGCTCCTCAAAGCCGGTTTCATTCGGGAGGTCGACCATTCCGAGTGGTTGGCCAACCCAGTTATCGTGATGAAAAAAGGGGGCAAGTGGCGCATGTGTGTCGATCACACGGGGCTGAATGCCGCATGCCCGAAAGACAATTTCCCGCTACCTCGGATAGACCCGTTGGTCGACGCAACGGCCGGCTCGAGGCGATGAGCTTCTGACGCCTACTCAGGCTATCACCAGATCGGCATATCGCCCGACGGCGAGGAAAACTTCCTTCATCACGCCGTTTGGCACATTCTGCTACACGACCATGTCCTTCGGTCTAAGGAACGCTGGAGCGACCTTCCAGCGCCTTATGCAGAAAACCTTCTCGAACCAAATAGGTCGGAACCTGGAAGTGTATGTAGACGACATAGTCGTCAAGAGCAAGATGGCCTCGGACCATGTATCCGATCTAGAGGAGACTTTTCATAACCTCAATAAGCATCGAATAAAGTTAAACCCTGAAAAATGTGTGTTCGGGTCAAAGCCGGCAAGGTGCTCGGATACATGATCGGCCCACAAGGAATCGGGGCCAACCGAGAAAGATAGAAGCCATCGAGAACATACGACCACCGACTTGCACTCGGAGGTCCAGTCCTCGACCGGAGAATGGCGGCCTTAAGTCGTTTCATCTCGCGGCTCGAGGAACGTGGCCTACCTTTCTTCAAGGCGCTCAGGAAGCCACGGCGGTTTCGCGTGGGACAGATGAAGCGGATCCGCTTCTTTCAAAGAGCTTAAGCTATATTTGTCAAGACCCCGGTCTTGACCACGCCAAGAATGGGAGAGGTTCTCTTGATCTACCTGGCCGCCACACCCAGGCGGTAAGCGCCCGTCTTGACGGTAGAACGGGGCGGTGCGGCGCCCGATCTACTACGTCGGCGAAAGTCTTACACGGACCAAATGAGCGTTACCCGAGGTCCGTAAACTCCTTTATACGCTCCTCGTGGCCTCGAAGAAATTAAGACACTACTTCCAGGCACACAAAATCCAAGTCCGACCAACTTCCCGCTGAGAGAAATTCTCGGGAATCAGGACGCAAGCGGGCGGATCGCGAAATGGGCCATGGAGCTCGCCGGTCGAGATCGAATTCTCGGCGTAACCGCGATCAAATCTCAGGTCCTAGCGGACTTCCTAGCCGAATGGACAAACCCCGCCCGCCCGAACCCGAACCCAACCATGCCGAGCACGGTCGCCGGGTCATGCACTTCGACGGATCCCGAGCTTCACGATTGCTCGGGTGGAGTGGTCCTCGAATCCCCTCGGGGAGCGGATCCAAGACGCCTCCAATTGCATTTCGGCGCAACAAACAACGCGGCGAATCTGAAGGTGCTAGCCAAGGCTTCGGGCATGCAAAGCGCTGAGTCCAACGACTAATCGCGAAGGGCGACTCGCGGTGGTCGCCAACCAGGTTAACAAGGAGTATCGCGTGCTCGATGACTCAATGGCGCTTTACCTGGCTGAAGTAAGGAAGATGGAAAAGTACTTGAAACTTCAAGTACTATACATCCTCGGGAAGGACAATGCCCTGGCCGACCATCTATCGAAGGTCGGTTCCGCCCGCTTCCGCTTCGTGGGTGCTCATCGAGCACCTCTATAAGCCCTCCATACCCCCCGGGGAGGAGGCAACCGAGACGGGTGGTACCGTCTCCTTCCTCGAGCAGGATGCGAATTGGATGACGCCATTCATCCAATACTTCGTGCACGGGACACTGCCCGAGGAGGAAGCCGAGAAATCCCGGCTAGTGAGGCGCTCCTCGACCTATAAAATGGTCGAGGGCCTCTTATACCGCATAAAGCGCGCTTGGCATCCTCTCCAAGTGCATCACCCAAGAGGAAGGCAAATATCTCCTCAAGGATATCCATGACGGGATGTGTGGAGCTCACTCGTCCTTTAGGACCTTGGTGAGCAAAGCCTTCCGATTGGGTTACTATTGGCCGACGGCCTTGGCCGACGCACGCTCAATAGTGACCTCCTGCCGATCTTGCCAGTTCCATGCTCGGAAGGTCCATCAGCCGGCTTACGCGCTACAGACCATGCCGCTAACCTGGCCATTCTCGGTTTGGGGCATCGACATACTCGGTCCATTTCCCAGGGGAAGGAGGGTTGTAAATACATTCGTCGCAATCGACACCTTCACTAAATGGATCGAGGCCGAGCCTATATCAACCATCTCGGCACAGCGGCTAAAAGGTTCTTCCGCAATAATGTAGTAACCCGCTTTGGCGTTAAGTCGCCTCATTACCGACAATGGCACTCGATTCACAAGCGAGGTGTTTCGTGCTTATTGCGAGGAGGTCGGGACCAAGATATGCTTCGCATCCGTGGCCCACCCACGTAGCAATGGGGCGGCGAGCGCGCCGAACGGGCAGATCGTCAAGGAATCAAGAAGAGAGTCTTCAAGAGCCTCGATCGGCATGGTCGTGCCTGGGTGGACGAACTACCCCGCCCTTCAGTCGATCACACCACGACGAGCCGAGCTACGGGAGACCCCTTCAGCTCGTATATGGCGCGGAAGCCGTCCTACCGTCGAGGTTGTCCTAGGATCCCCAAGGGTGAACCTAGCCGATAGCATCGACGCAGAAGGCGAGCGCCTTCTCGACCTCGACCTCGCGGAGGCGTCCGTGAACGGGTTACATTGCGATCCGCGGTCTACTGCAAGCACTTCGCAGCACGCCGCTAAATCGGTGCGACCAAGGACCTTGCACGTCGGCGATCTCGTTCGCGACGGGTCCAAGACCTGTCAAAAGCCAACAAGCTAACGCCAAGATGGGAAGGTCCTTACACGGCCGTCTCAACAAAGACGCCCGGGCCGTCCGCCTCGCAATGGAAGATGGTCGAGAACTAGCTAGCACTTGGAACATCGACCAACCGCGTAAGTTCCATGTCTAACCACACTCGCCTACCTTTTAATAAATTTTGTCACCTCGTCTTCTCGTTCTTCTCTCTCTCTTTCTCCTTTACCACCGCAAAAATTCTACGATTAAGCTCGACCCGGACAAAGTGTCGAGGGCAGGTCGGTCGTCGGGGCAAAACACCGCACGACAAGAGCTCGACCTCAAGGGCTTCCTTCCTCGTGAAGACGACCATCTTTTTCGCGGTAGACCTCCGCCGCAAGCAAAGATTCGCACAGACACCCTTCCGAGCGGTTCCGAGCTTAAGTCGGCCGGTGGGCGACATCGACGCACCGTACCCTAAGAGCCACACGGTCCCTTGAGAACTCTACTCCGCCAACGAGGTCGTGCTCGCAATCGCCCACGACCTCCGTTGGCGGGGCTATAGGGTACCAAGTGGCCACGACCTCGTGCAGCTCTCACGCGAGGTAGCTACTCCTAGTACGATTGACCGCTAAGTCACGTAAGGCCGAAGTAAGCCGAACAAGGAACCGCGACACCAAACAAATCGTTATCATCTCGGACAAAACAACAAAAAACGTTTAGAGAT
This sequence comes from Rhipidocladum racemiflorum, assembly GCA_036346355.1. NCBI lineage: Eukaryota > Viridiplantae > Streptophyta > Magnoliopsida > Poales > Poaceae > Rhipidocladum > Rhipidocladum racemiflorum. The sequence continues at coordinate 19,609,086 of CM070570.1, read as the reverse complement.
AGATAAACGCTCTTTCTATGTTCAACTGGGCGTTTTTCCCCTTAAGTTTTTTACAGGTAAAGACAGGAAAAAGAAAATTACAGGAGCCCGGCACGCTTCTCGTCCTGCAGAGCGACGAGCTCGTCCCGCACCGAGTCAAGCTCGGACTCAAGGTCGAGCACCCGCCGGCGAGCTTCCCGACCTTCGCTTGCCGCCTGTCGAAGTCGCCTGGACTCCTCCCGTTGCTGGTCGATTGTCCTTTCGGCGCTTCGGGCGGCGTCGCGCAAGGTCGCCACCGTGGCTTCAAGGCTCGACCTTGCCTGCTCGCTCCGGTCGAGGCGCTCCTGGAGCTCGTGCACGGACTCCTCCACCTTCCGCCGGATCTCGGCCTCAGAAGATGTCAGCTCGGCAACCCGGCGCTCGAGCTCCGCGATCTTGGCGTCCTGCTCGGCTTGGTGCTTCGCGACAACTTCTGGCGGCACGGTGGCGGCATGGAAGTCCTCCATGGTGGACTCCAGCACCTGCGCGGCAAGGTATTTCAGCCCCTACTGGAACATCTTGGCGGGGTCCTCTGTCTCGTCCTGTTCCCCCTGGGCGGGCAAGGGATCTCCCGCCTCGATCCCTTCTCCTTGATCGGAGGCGGGGGCTTGAGCCCGAGCTCCCTCATCCCCTGAGGGCGAAGGAGCTTTGCCCTGGGGGACGACCTCCGCCTCCTGGAGAGGAACGGCCTCAAGAGCGAGGATCACCTCCCGCTCTTCTTCCTCCCGGGCAGAAGTTGCGCCCGGGGGCTCCACCCCTTCGGCGTCTACGGCCATGGGAGCAACCGGGGACACCGGGTCGGCATCCGGCCCTTGGGCTGCAGCAGCGTCCCGAGCACGGATCAGCAGGGACACCGGTCGGCATCCGGCCCTTGGGCTGCAGCGGCGTCCCGAGCACGGATCAACTGGGGCACCGAGTCGGCGGCCGGGAGGTCGGTCCGATCGAGCGACCTCGGTGCCCGGCAGATCCCCTTCGTCTGGAAGCTGCCCTGGCTCACCTACGGTGGCCGGGCTCGTCTCCCCAACCAGCGGGGTAGCCGGCCCTTCCTCGTCGGACGAGCTCCCGCCAGGACAGGGGTCCCCTGACGCCGGCGGCCAGGACCAGCGTGACGTCATGAGCGCGAGGGGAGACCTCGGCGATCTCCTGGAGAGTCGCGGTGATGATGTCGCTGGCGCCGGAAGAATCCTCGCGGGGAGTTTCAGCGGCTGCTCATCACCATCGAACTCCACGACTATGATGTGGGGATGCCCTCCTTCGCGATTCGGGCATCGGCGGCGCGATCTTCCTCCGTGTCTCCTCTTCGAGACACGACCTCTAGGTCCCGAGCTCGCGGCGGTGGGCTCCCCCACCTCGACATCGCCGCCACCGCCGCCCGTGGGGACTGGGCCTCCGCGCTTCAGCTCCCACTTCGCCTGCCGCCACGACGGCCTCGGCAGCCGGGCAAGCTCCCTCTCTAGCACGAGGTCAAGAATATCGTCGACCATCGCTTCAAAATCCCATAACTCCGCACTAACCGCCACACCCACTATAGGCAGCGTGGGGTTAGTATGGTCTTGGGAGAAAGAGACAAACAAGAGGGGAGCAGAGATCGACCTTGCTCGGCGTCCGCTAGGCCGAGCTCGGCGCGGGCCGAGGGCGGCCATGTCCTCGCGCGCCTTGTCGGCCCTGGCGACCGAAGGTCGGCCTCCCCAAGCCGACCTCGGAGACGATCGGCGTTAGGCGCGGTTGAGGCGTGGCAGGCGACTGCGGGACCTCGGGACCAAGGGGCGGGTCGGCTCGTCCTTCTCCTCCTCGCGGTCCCCGGGAGCCGAGCTCGAGCTCACCCGAGCGAGCTCCACTGAAGGGCCGCGATCCGGCCCTCGGCTCGACCTTCATACGGACCGGGCGCGGCCGGCCTCCATCTTCGCCACAACAATTTGGCGCAAGCGAGCCATCGGCTCGGGATTGTCTCGTGTACTCATCCATCCACAATCTTAGTTCACTCACCTCCTGCCCGGTCCGCATACTCAAGTCTTTGGCGGGGTGAGCGGTCGTCGGCCGGAACGCTGCGTGTGCTGGCGGGGGCGGCGTGGCCGACGGAGATCGAGCGCGGCGCTTGCGACTCCGCTCGTCCCTTGGTCTTTCGACCCCGCCCCGCCAATCGATCCCGACACGGCAACCGAGGGCAACCTTCTCCTGTTGAAAAAGAGAAAACTCAAATGAGGTCGGAAGGCCCTCGCGGCCTGTCCGACGAAAGCTTCAAAGAAGTCCGAATCGTAGACTTACCGCCTCGGTCCTGTTAAGGGCGTTGTTCGGATCTGGCGGCCCTCGATGATTTCCTTGCCTTTAGGGCTGCCGAACATCTCGGACACCCTCACATCCACCTGATCCTCTGGCGGAGCTGCATACCACCAAGGGAGAGGTCGTGAGAAGGGCATCCTCGCTCGGAAAAGAAGATCGAGGGCGACGACATACCTGGCGTGACTCCGGGTGATGTCCTGCCACCTCGACCTTGAAGAAGGGATGCTCCCTCCTCCTAAGGGGCGATATCCGGTTCCTGACATAGTCCCGGGTAACGTCCCGGCCGGTCAGCCCCAGGCACGTGAGCTCGTTGATCGTCATGAGGATCTTCTTCTCCTCGGGCTCCACGGGCGGTCGGGGCGTCTCGACGGCGCGCGACCTCTGGCGCCGAGTAGGAAGCGTGCCGCCCTCCGCTTTCCTCAAGTAGAACCAAGAGTCGGCCCAACCCGACACCGAGTCCTTGAGCGTGAAGCTCGGGTACTCGTATGGTCGGGTAGGTCGCAGGCGGAAGTAGAGGCAGCCGGCCTGCGAAGGCATGCCGGTGCGAGAAAGGGTGTAGAAGTGGAAGAAGAGACTGGGAGTGGGCTCGACGCCCACGAACCCCTCGCAGAGATGGGTAAAGATGGCCATAATGAGAATGGAGTTGGGGTGGAGGTGAGCGATCTCGCACTCGCAGGAGGCGAGTACGGCCTCAACGAACTCACTTTCGGGCGTCCGGAGCCCGTTCATGGCGTAGAGCTCGGTGGAGACGATCTCCCCCTCCTCCGGCTGTGGGCTCTCCTCGGCGCCAGGGACTCTCCATGTGCCGGCATCAACGTACCTCGCCTGCTGGAGGATCTCCAGCCTGCGCCTGTCGAGCTTGCTGACGCCGAACCTCGCCATGAGGGTGGAAAAGATGATCAAGGTCGGGGGATGAGCACCGAAGTAGAGGAGTATGAGACGCAGCGATCGCAAAACGGCCAAGTAAGTCTAAGGGTTTTCTCTTCGAATGTTTAAAAGCTCCTCCAGGAAATGGGAAAGCAAAAGGACTTCCCGCCGTTATGGTCGAGGAAGCCCTAGAGGCACAGAGGGCAGTTGAGGCGTTCGCCATTCAGAAAACGACACGTGGGCACGCAAATCGAAACCGTCCTGCCGAAAAAGACGGTTCCCCAGGAAGGACGGTTCAGGCTTCCAGGAGAAGGAACCGATTGAGAGGGGTCCACTTCTGTTCGCTCAAAGCGCGACGAGCTAGGGGAACTAGCTTGTTCCCGGAGGAGGTTAATAGCTCGTTGGTCGCGGCAGTTGTCCGCCGCGGCAGAACCGACATGCTCTCGTAGGGACGGTAGGCCCAAGGGGAAGGCCCTCCTTAGACCTCTTCCCACTTGAACCTCGGGGCTAGGCCGGGGTCGGGTAATTTCCATAAATTACCTCGGATGCCACCAACGACCAAGCTCGCTCCCGCCCGAGCCACCAGGAGGTCGTTACCCTGGATTATCTAATCGGAACTTGGAAGGCTACGCATTCGGCGATTCGAGCCTCGACTCAGTGGGGACCGAGAATGCCACGTATTCGATCGATTCGAGCTCGAGCTCTAAGATGTCCAAGCTCGGTGCGGTCATCGGCCGACCTTCTGTGATCTCGGGTCGGTGGGAATAACCACCCGAGCGTAACTTCCGCTGGCGCTACGTTTCCGTGGGGCGTGGCGGAAAGATAGGATCCACCGGTTGCCACGCTTGGGCGAGGTCCAAACGTGCGGGTAGTGGGGTCATGGAGTTCGATCCTCTGTAAGCTATAAAAGGGTCCCCATCGCGAGGGGACAACAACAAAGAACAACAACACACGCAGACACCGATTGTAAGACAAGAGTCATACACTCGGACACTTTGCAAGAGTATACAAGAGCTGGAGTAGGGCTATTATCTCTTCCCTGAGAGGCCCGAACCAGGGTAAAGCTAGCGTGTCCACGCCGTTGAGATCTGGTGATCCGTTCCTTGAGTAATCCCTCACGCAAGAAGGGGTCACAGTTGGTCCCTCCACCAACAAGTAAGCTCGGCGGGGGCCTGTTCCCCAATCGTCGACACTTTTTTTCTGGCCGCCCGCCCTCCTACCCGTCGCGCCAGGGTGGCGCGACAGCTCCTTGCGCCTGCCCGTCGCGCCAGCGTGGCGCGAAGCCAGCCCGCGCATGCCACGTGGCGCCGCCCGGCCCATTTCGCGACAGCGTGGAGCGAAGCCCCCCATTTCGCGATGACGTGGCGCGAAAAACCCTATTTCGTGATGACGTGGCGCGAAATAGGTTATTTTTGCAAAAAAAAAATATGTAGGTATATTTTTGTAATATCTGAATAAAAATTGATTATTTATAAAAAAAATTCGTCTCCAAGACTCCCAACCCAAGATCTCCCTCTCGTCGGCTCCTTGACGGCAACCAGCCCCTCTAGCCTCCACAGCAGTGCATCAACGCCCCAGGCCCCCCTTCCTCGGCGGCTCAGCCGGTTGGCTCCTAATCGTGCATCCTCCCTAGATCCCTCCCAGATTTCCCTCGCTGCAGGCAGCAACCCGTGCCTCGGCAGCTCGGTTCCTCGACGAGACGACGACGGCAGTCTGCTCCTCGTCATGCATTCTCCACCGGCTGCTATAGCCCTCGACCCACTTCCTCCCATTCTCCGTTGGCCCATCGACCACACGCCCGCGCTCCGGCCCGGCTACTCGTCACGTTGCGATGCTGGCCGCTGCCGCCTGCCAGGCAAGCTCTCAACTCTCTGCTTTAGCTGGATTGGATTTGTCAATTTATGGATACTTGGATTATGGATTGGATTTGTATGATGTTAACTGTTAGGGCACAGTTGGGCCTTGTGGACTTCGACAGATGCCCGCTTCTTCTTTGTTTCTTCTTTTTTTGTTTCTTCTTCCTCAGGTCCTGTTTGGTACGGTTTCAGATTATAGTAAAAACGGAAACGATTTCAGATTCTTGGTATTGGTAGAAACGTTTCAGGTAGAATCAGAATCACTGCCTGAAAACCGTTTGGCTAGCTGTCTGGATTCTGTAAATAGGGGTGGAACGGGGTTGAGGGCGATTCGGCCCCGGCGTGGAAAAAGAAGAAACGTTCCGAGCTTTAACCCGTTTGGCTGGGTTTCTTCCAGATTCTAGTAGAAACGCTCGGTTCCAAGTTGCCAAACGAGGCCTTAGTCTATGAGTAGCCGTCGGGCGAGGGGGGTTACCGACGGTTGACTGAGTGGGAGGGGATTACCTGCTCCAGCATGGAGAGTAGGCTCCAGTCTGATAGAAACATCCCCCCCCTCCCCCCGCCCGGAGGAGTATAGTGCCTTGATGAAAAATGAGGCCCAAAAGCTTGAGCATTCAAGTCCAGGGCAGAATTTAATTGATTGCAAGTGGGACTACTAGGTTAAGCATAAAGCTGATGGATCTCTATAAGGTACCAAGCAGTTTAGTTGCAAAAGGCTTCAAACAACGCTACCAGATTGATTATGATGATGCATTCAGCCCAGAAGTTAAGCCTGCAACAATTCGGTTGGTTCCGTCCATTGCTATCTCAAAAGGAGAATTTTTTACTGTACTAGCCCTACTCAAACTTTTTTTCGTGAAAACAGCCTCCGCCTGCTTTTTTTTGTTGTTGCAAAAATAGCCCTCGCCTGCTTTTTTTTTGTTGTAAAAATAGCCCCTAGGACCGCAACCGACCGCACTGCGGGGGAGGGGTAGGGGCTTGCCGCACCGTGGGGGAGCGGCAAGGGCCTACAGCGGGGTGGGGGAGCGGCACCTCGTGGTGCTACAGTACCGTGTGGTATTGTATCACCCGAATGATTTTTTTGCAAAAACACTAGCACGATTTTGGTATTGTCATCTCATGTTCCTAAGTGACTCAACAATTCCTGAAACTTTTTTTTGCAGAAATGTCACTTTGTGAAGTTTCAAATGCACTTGGGTTCAAATGAAAATTCTTGGAAGTCAGCTGCTTTTAAGGTTTGAATGAATTTTTAGAGCAATTGCATGCTGAGTAAAAATTTAATAAAATTCATATTTATTTATATTTTGAATTCTAATATTTTATAAAATTATTTTCTATACTAGGTTGTTTGGTGATTCCACAAGTTTCTTTTGGGTGGTTCAAATCAGGTTAAAAGTGATTTTGATAAAGTAAATATATTTTTATTAAATGAACTTTAACAAAACATCCAAAATGCATTGAAATTTATACCAAGCCACTTTATTATACTTTTATATTTTTTAGAACTACCCCGTGCACTTTGTTTTGCAAAAAAAAAACACCGAGTGCGGCTCCCCCAGCCCACTGCAAGGCCCCTGCCTCTCCCGGTCTCCCCCACCCCGCTGCAGGCCACTACGGCTCCCCCACGAAGCGGCAGTCCTCTGCCCCTCCCCCACGGCGCGGCAGGCTACAAGCCAGGGGCCATTCTTGTGAAAAGTAGCCCACAGAGGCTATTTTCACAACAAAAATTTTGAGGAGGAAAAGGATGGGCTTTTATACACGGCACATTACAAGAAGAGGTATATGCGAAACAGCCGCCTGGGTTCATAGATTGGAAGTTGCCACGTTATGTCTGCAGGAGAATAGCTTTCTAGCATGCTGTACTGATAATACACATAAAGTAGATAAGTAAAGGCAACCATATAAAGTTACTAGCAGAGTTCTTGAGGAAAGAGTGGTATTAAAGGGAAGAACCGAAGAAAGAAGCAATGCTGACGCCGACACAAGAGAATGTCGTGCGAAGCTGGGGGTATCGCCATCAGGTAAGAAAGCAAACAGTTCGCAATTTAATAAAGATGGTCAACCAAGCAGCTGAGTTTTAATAAACAAGCTGTCATCAACTAACTCACCAGAGATCAGAATTATAGTACTTTTTAATGTTGTTCTTCGATGCCTGTGAAACAAATTTGTCAATCATCATGGAAGGCCACTTCCATAGATATGTGCAAAATTCCCCATCAAGAAAGCTGGAACTTGAAGCAATGAAAGAAACTTACAGCAAACCACCGCAAAGTGCAAACTACTGCCTCAACTAATTAAATGAGCTGAGCATTTGTGCAGGAGGAAGCTTCACTTCGTATATTAATATTTGAGGCATTGACTTCAGCACTGGTAGAAGTTATCGATGCTGCCTTCCATGGCGGAAACAAACGGAACACAATGTTGAGGCCATGTGCGCCGGGCAAGAGGCCCACCCAAAATTAAGGGCATCCACTGCACAACGCTCGTGGCAAGATATATAACTCCATCTCTTCCAGGTAATCATACATGAAAACACATGGGGACCATGCTTTGGTTCATTAAACTTCTAAAGAAGATGCCATGCTCGAGCTGCATGCACATGCTTCCCAGGTAGATCTGCTTCTACATTCCTCTGTAGTGGACTATGGACCAGAGTAAAATAATCTATTTCTAGTCTGTTGCAGCTTTAAAATGACCACAGTATCACAATTTGAGATCACTGATGACGTTAGATAAATACACTGAAAATATGTCTAACATCTCAAAGATGTAATTGATTTTGAATTAGAAGCCTCGTGCAATTACATTGAGCAGCCGCGATAATATTGAGTTCAATACATACATCACGGTATTACCAAAACGGAGGCTATAATGCAACTGCTCAGCAGCAACACAAGCCATCCCGATTTTACCCTATGGAACTTTTCAAGATCATGTAATCTATAAATTTTGGATACCATACCTATGGACAACTTAGCAATTGCTAAACATCCAAAAATAAAACTCAAAAATATAACAGCAAAGCTCCTATTCTCCATGTCAATCTGCTTTTCCCGAAATCTTTCAAGTTCTGATCTGCAGAGACATCACAGCATGATTCACAAAGTTATAATCATACTGAGCCAATATCATGATTTGTTGACGCAAATGCCAATTCATGAAGTTTTATCTGAAGTCTTAACTGTGTCCTTTAGAAATGCTAATTAGCTAGTAGAAAAATACTTTTAAGAAAAACATTATTTGATGAGCAGACACTGAATCAACTCAAGATGGGCCTATATTATCAAGTATAAAACTCTGAAAATAGACGAAAAGGAAAAGGAAAAAAATGCAACTACACGAACCTGATTATGGCATTATCCAGGAGTAGCTGGTTCAACTGTGAGGAAGCAACTAGCTTCCATGAAAGAATCCCTTGAATTTCCTTCGCCTGAAACCAATGAATATATGATAAGATACAGAAATTAAAGCCAGGAATATCCGAGAGAAAAGATAAGTGAATAAAATTGCATACAAAATTATCTTTGCTGCTCTCGAGAAACTTCAACTCCAATTTGATTTTCTCCAGCAGAGCATCTTTGCTATCAATATCAGCATCAAAATCCTTAAAAATTTGCCCATATCTGCTGTTCAGCTCCTCTAGGTACCGCTCCAAGACAGAGAAACTCACATCAAGAGATTGAACTTTCTGCATTAGCACCTTAAGAACAGTATCTCCAGGAATCCTGCTGGCCTGTAGTGTTCTTGTCTCTGCCATTTGATCATGAGCACCATTCTTCGATGAATCAACACTTGCTGGATCAACTTCTATTTCAAATTCACCTTCATCAAGGGGTTCTTGTGAGGAGTTTTTGCCACCAGTAGGCTCCTTGAAAGGCGTTTGCTCAACTGGCTCCTTGATTTTATCATCAGGTTCCACTTTTTTAGTCTCAACCAGAATCAAGTTCTCAAGCATCTTCTCTACAGCATCCATTCCATACACTTCAAGCATACTGAGTGTACAGTAAAACTCAGAACCATAATGGCTTAGCAAGTTGAGCTTCAAATATCTAGCCCACTTCGGCTCGGGAAAAGTGAAATTATGAGGATGCTTGGCATTTGCGACAGTGAATCTCCCAAGTGTTTCCCAGTTTTCTGTGGGATAAGTCAGACTGCTCAGCATTTCAAATTCTTTTAAATTAGAAGAATAGTGCTCGAAATTTGCAATTGCAATGGTATCCACTAATGTTTCTTCAGAAAGTTCTATGACGACAAATTTCCCCTCTGCTGAGCAAGGATTGCGCAGATACTTGTCCTTGTCTTTGTCTAGGATGTTGGAAGCACCCTTGGCCTCCTTGTTGAAATCCAGGACCTTAGCCCCTTTAGCTGCTGAAGCGTAATTGTACAACTTCCCACTAGGCTCCCTTCGGTGGATCACATTGCCGGTTTGATTAGAGGCATCTTTTCCCCTTTCAGCAATTGCTCTCGTCTTGAATTCATCGAGACAAGGAGGGACAACTCGTGATAATCTTGCTGGTCTCGGAACATCTTCACTTTCCACCTTCCCCACTGGATGAACTCCAGAATCGATGTTTGTCAGAGGAAGACTCTCACCCTGACCTTCTGAAAGCTCAACCTGGCTATCCTTGGTTAGAGCTTCGGCCTCATCACTTTGCGCCTCATCCTTGGAGCACAGTTGATCTTCCTGCAGCAGTGTCTCTTCTGAAAGCGCAACAGTTTCATCAAGTTTAACACAAGTATCACCTGATAATGCGAAATTCTCCCCATGCTCCCGCTGTACACTGGGATTAACAGAATCTTCATTCAAGGTAGGCCCAACGACAGCAAGAGTAACAGCAGAGCCTCCTCTATCTGCAGAAATCAGACACCACCAATGTAATCCCAAAATCGACACGGAACTTAGCATGCAAATTTGGAAACAGATGGAGAAAATTAACAATTTGAGGACAGGACGCGGAATTTTCATCAACCCATTACCCATCTAACGACCAGCAACTCCTGTTCAGAATAACAACCGCACAGGGATCTGACTGGGTTCGATTGCGCTGCGATTTCATCGACTCACGGAGAAACTGCTGGCCAAGCCATCATCTAGTGATCACCTCACCACGCAACCACCCACCCACCCACACGATTCATCAAGTTCGATTTCAGAAACACCAGAGAAGAAGGCCAAACCATACAGTGTTGACCGTCGCCGTGGCCTACGAGCGAGTTGAGTAGGAGTAGGACGCCCCACAACGCGAAGACCACAGAAGCGGAGAAGCCGTACAGCCGTCTCTTCCTCCTGGCGGCCGCGCCCACGCTCGGCTCCGCCGCTGCCGCCGCCCTACTCTTCAGAAGGGCTCTCCGCGACCTCTGCATTTCTCCCGCCTCACATTCTGCGCCAGAACCGCACCCCGCAGCAGCAAACTCGGCTCGACCCAGCGAATCCTAGCCGGGGGCCCTCAGAATCGCAGAGTCCGATGCGAATCAGCGCGGATGGGGGGCTGGGGCTTTCTGGGAGGGGCCGCGTGGTAGTGGTGGAGCGGGCGGCGGATGGGTGGGGGGTTTTGAAATGGCTGCAGCTCCATTGGGGGAAGGAAGGCGGGGAGGACCGGAGAAGAGGAAGGCGTTAATGGCTTTTGTATCGCGACTCGTCGCGAGATCTTGTCGGCCTCTGCCGTTCGCACTGTGATTCGTGAAACCTGTCTCCACTTTCCGACGGTCCAACCTGTGCGTTGTGATGAGGTGGATCTTCTGAACTCTTTGGCACTTTCTTTATTATTTCCAGCGTGGAATAGTACTGCTCCTCACCGTTGTCGATGTTCAAGTTCAAACTACAAGTTCAAAATCCGGGAGGAAAAAAACGTGTGTATTGTTGAATAATAAACTGATCGTCGATAATATCGTAGATAAATCTCAATGCTAATTAAGAATAGATGAAAAATAATTGTAAATAGATAAACACATCATATAGGAAGATCGACTCTTTTATCTCTTTATTGATTGTAAATTGATTCTCTTGGGGAGCTATATTTATACCAAAACCCTTCAGCGTAGTTTTGGTATCCGCCCACAAAAAAAAAAAACCAAGTGTCTTGGGTGTCTTGGTGTATCTTAACAACTAAGATCAATAGTCCGGTTATATCTCAACACTCTTCGTTAGGTGGATACAACAATACAACATAATGTATATGCCTCAACAAAAATTTCTTCCGGAAACCTAGTGGGAAAAAAAGATGGAGAAAAGAGTACATTGCATCCACGTATTGTGTTACGCTTATTGCCTCGTTAAAAATATTCTCGTAAGAAAACTTCAGGAAAACTTACTAAGGAAAAAGATTGTAACTTGTAATCTTCTAGATTAGGATAATATCTTCAGGATTATACTAAAGGTTATGGTTCAATGATTTACTCATCTCTAATTAGTTTCATTCCAATACAACGAACACAACTTTAGAAACTAGATGCTGGCAAAGACTTAGTGAATAAATTTGCTAGATTTTCACTTGACTTGGTTTGCATGATATTTACCCCACAATTCTTCTGGAGTTCATGAGAATAGAAAAGTTTAGTGGCAATATGCTTTGCAATATTTCTCTTAACATAATCCATTTGCATTTGTGCAACACAAATATCATTATCCTCATAGAAATTGTAAGGGTATCAACGGTGTTCAATGGCGGAGCCAAAAAATTCCAAAGAGGGAGGCTTAAAAAAGAGACATCCAAAATTAACTACTATGACTATCGATATATTGTAAAATAGTTAAAATTTAAATTGTATGCAATATAAGTATGTAATTATGAAAGGAGAAAAACGTACCATTCATTGCTTCAAAAGAGTTGACAGTTGATATTTACGATTTTTCATATTCTGAAAATATTGTAAGATATCTTCTATGTCTATCTTTGCAAACATGTCTCACTCAATGTAGCATACCATAAGATCACGTGAGTACGCGACGTCGTAATTTTTTTGAAGACAAACTGACTTGCATACTAAAAAAAAATTGCGACTCTGATACCCATACGGTATGCCATATGCATATCAGCGTATGGGGCCTATGGGCCATGGGCAGATGAGCTTCGAAGTTCTCTGGTCGGATGTACTCGCATGGGGGTCTTTGCGCTGGGGAGCTGGGTGGGCTCCAGCCCCACCAACGCCTCCGCCTCTATGTCACATGACTTCTGGAGATGGCTAAGTACATGTCTCAGCCAAACACATTCATGTGAGGTTTCATATAATGCTATATCTCTAAGTGGTTGGCTAACAGGATCTGCTTAAAAAAACTGTCAAGAGATGGTTGTACCAGTATGAGATTTGGCTCTGTGGGGATTAGACAGATAGTCAGCATCCATATATCCCACCATGGTTGAGTCTTCGTCTTTCCGGTAAAATAATCCAAGATCTTGTGCACCTTAAGGGTATATGAGTCAAGTCTTAACACCAGCCCATTGCCTTATGGTTGGAGCTACACTTTATTTAGCCAACAAATTTACTAGAATGCAATATCAGGCGTGATGCAATTCGCAAGATACATAAGTGCTCCAATGACGCTTAAGTATGGAACTTCAGATCCTAAGAGTTTCTCATTTTTCATTCTCGGTCTGACTGGGCATTTATCCACTTTAAGAGATCTTATGACCGTAGGGTTTTTAAAGGATGAGATTTATACATATTGAATTTCTTCAATACCTTTTTCGTATATGTAGAGTGATGTACAAAAGTTTCTTCTCGAAAATGCTATAGCTGCAACATGTAACATCCCAATTTTTGCTCATTCGAAATGGTTTTCAATATTTTGAATTTTGCATAATTTTTGTTGCTAATTATAATTTAATTGGTGATTTCTTTAATTCAAAAAGGATTTTATATTATTAATATATATAGGTGAAAATTATTGAAATTATTTTATTTGGGTTTTAAAAATTTGATTGTCGGGGATTGGGTGATTCCCCTAATTACCATAATGCCACGACGGCCGAGCTCGTCCCGGTCCCATGCACCTCGGAGGTCGTCCCCGAAGGTGACCTCGGAAGGGTCGAGCGCCACTGCTTGACTTGCCCGTCCGGTTCGGGCTCCTTGCCCGTCTGGTGCAAGCTCATTGCTCGGCTAGCGCCCGAGCCTGTTGCTCAGGCACACCTGCTCGGGCTGGTGTCAAATCAGCTCGGCCCGACCTCGAGCTCTGGCTGCGTGGTCGGGGGTTAAGACTAACGGTCAAGGCGATAATTGTGTCACTTCAGAGGGTCGTCGTGCCCAGGACGTGGGTGTGGCGGAGAAGTAGGATTCAGTTGCGACCACGTTGGACACGGTCAGACGTGCATGGAGTGGGCCGTAACCGACGCGATATCCTTGTAAATTATAAATACCTTCTAGACATTAGAGGGAGGAGGAGAGAGACGTACTGAGACAGATATACATGCAATATATACCACGCTGGAGTAGGGTTATTATCTCCCCTGTGAGAGGCCCGAACCAGGATAAATCCCTGTGTCATTCTCTGAGTGCATTGGATCCCGGTGAAGTCAACCATCCTTCAGAGCAACCCTTCACGCAAGAAGGGGACAAAGTTGATCCCTCAGTCAACTAAGTAAGCTTGGCGATGGCTTGCTCCCCAATCATCGACAGCTGGCGCCGTCCGTGGGGACAGACAGTTCCTTTCGTGAAGAATCCCTGAAGATGCCGAACTCTCAGGACCACTAGGATCTCTTCACCTTCGGAGATGTTAGGGACGAAGATCTGTATTACGCCAGCTGTGATGTCGCTGGTGTCACTAACCCCGAAGGTCATACCGAGCCCGGGAGCTTTTCCCCGGGGGCTGCCGCACAAGAGTAGTTCTTTCGCTCTTAGCGCGACGCCCTCTCGAATGATGAATATGATGGACTCTATGACGGCTTGGATATCCCGGATCATCTCGAGCCCGATCAAGAGACCATGTCACGGGGGGACACTGTAATGTCGCCCTCGCGGTCCTCGCGGTCCCGCAATGTCCACATGGCAGGAGGAGATGGAGGTCCCGAGGACGAACCCTCAGGAGATGCCCGCCTCCAACGCTATGAAGCGGCCAAAAACCATCTGGAAGCGTCATTAAACCGGACGCTGGCAAGTATACGCCGACAGGTCAGCGGCAGCCCGGGCGCAAGGACCGGGGCCAATGCTCGCGAGAGTTCCCACGAGTACGGGACCCCAGAACTCAGGCGCAACCGGCCTAGCTCGTCACCCCTCGCTCTCCCGAGCGGGGAGCGTCTTCGAGCCTTAGCCACGGTCGTGCGAAACCTCAGAAAGTTTTCTGAGCAGGTGGATTTGGAGGCCATGGGAGCCGTCATGGCGGACGATCTCGAAAAAATCGTCACCGACATGAAGATGGCAAAGGCATCACGCGAAAAAAAAACTCGAAGCGCTTCCCGAGATCAGTACCGCCGCGACCCCGTCCGTTCCCACCTCAGTGTCTCTCGTAGCCATGCTCGGAATGACCGGCGGGAACGTGATCGGTATCGCAAGGATGCTCGGAGCGGTTCCCGAACAGCCCCGTGAGACCACAGGGATGCTCGGCGCAATCAGAGCCTGACAGAATACTTTTCTTCAGGCCACTCCCCCTCTCACCGACCCAAGGAAGTTTTCTTCCGCCTGGGTCCGAGGGTCGGGGGGTCAAGCAGTAACGACCGCTATGACCGTCACGACCGAAGCGAGCGCCATGATAGCCCCATCTTCGGATGTCGGGAATTCGCGGCGTCCCTTCGGCGAGTGGCGTGGCCGAGCAAGATCAAACCCTGTCACATTGAAAGATTCAACGGGACTCAGAACCTCGATGAGTTTCTTTCGATCTACATCACTGCCAAAAGCTCGAGACATTGATGATCCATCACTGCCAAAAGCTCGAGACATTGATGATCTTCATGAGCGCTAGCCTCTTCCTATTTTTAATCTAGAGCTGGCTGACAGGACTGTAACCAACTAGTTGTTTGTGCTCTCGATCAGAGCGCAAGTATGGTGGACCAAGCCCCATAAACTTCGGTTCTGCTCTGGGGCAAAACCATAGATCACAACCAACACATTACTCTTACGGTCTTACCCAGAAGATGTTGATATCCCAACTGTAGAGCCGTAGATATCCTGAGAAGTCAACTGTTTTGTGTCCAGGCCTATCACAGAAATGAATCTCTGTCAGGAACAGCCAAGTTTCTGGAATGCAGGCTTGCCAACCAACCCTGTTTTATGATGTTTAAGTGATGCAAGACTCGGTTGTATTACTTAATTGGTTTGCAGTTTCGCTACGCAATTATCTATCTCTGTGCCATCTGTCATTGCTAGCTAGATTTTTGTTGTCCTCTGCCCTTGAATTTTTCGTGTTAGGCTTGAAGAGAAGCAATGAGGTCAGCTAGATGAGATTGCTTGGTGCCTGCATGGCAAAGCTTGATGCTTGACAAGTTTTGAGTTTTTTTACTAGTGCAGTTCCACCTATCCTCTTAGGTGTAATACTACTACTCACGGTTGAGACTATCACTGTCCGAACCACCGCAAAAACAAGCTTCTACCCAAGTGATGACATACCACTAACCATCACTCTTTGTTATCGCTTCATCAGCCATATCTTTTACTCCTTTTTTGAAGCACATCACTTAAGCCATGTCATGCCATTTTGTTACTCTGTTGTGAAAGTATTATGCCTTGACTCTCTCCACACACCCAAGAAGAAAGGAAAGAAAAGAGAAGAAACTCTGAAACTAGACAAGGTTGATAGGATAGTGCTGAAACACACCCATTTTGACTCACCTAACCCAAAATTATCTTATCCCGAAACGAAATTTCTTCGGCAAAAATACTTTACTCTATAGCTCTTCTCACCGCATCGAACCCCTTAAAGCCTTCTTCAAGGCCAAAACCACACTGGAAGCCATGTATCAAATGGCTCTCCTCATTGTTTCTCCTCAGGTAAGTTTCTTCTAATGCTCTACTGACCTAGCCTCTAGGTCTTATTTCCTTGTCTACTTGTTTATTCTTTAGCCACAGCCTCTGTACAAGGCACACATATCCTCTCTGCCTTGTGCTGTTTTCTGGTGCAACCGCAGCACAAATGAAAACTGGAACCATTTCTGCATAAGTACTGATACTGCAGCAGCTTTCCTCTGCACCGTTTTTGTCTCCAAACTTTTGCATCTTGCAGTTGCAGTTGCAGCCTTTGCATATGTGATATTGCACATGAAGCTGTCCCTTAGCATTGCAAGCTTGCATACAAGTGATACAACCTCAACGACCAGCCATACACGGACACATGCACGCACGAGAACTCCTCTTGGTGCGACCCTTCTCAAATCCATTGGAGTCTGCATGATCTCGCGCCGATCAAAGCCAAGGTGAAGGTGGAGAACTCGGGGATGCAGGTAGCCGCCACCGGCGACGTCTTCCCAGGTGAAGACGGCGGCGCAGACGATGTTTTCTTCTGCGTGGCCGCATCGTTCAGGGGCAAGAAGAACAACGTGTCGTACTTCCACTCCAACGCAGTCGGCGAGGACGCGGAGGCAGCCCGCGAGCTCGCCGCGCTCTGCCTTGACCACGCTCCGGAGCACCACCAGTGGCACCACCACACCGTGGCGGGGACGCGCACGTTCGCGTTCCTCGCGGCTGAGGACGGCCGCACGTACTTCGCCGTCGCGGACCCCACGCCGGGCAGCGCCGAGACGGTCCGGTTCCTGGAGCGCGTCCGTGACGAGTGCAATGCCGCGCCCATGAAGCGCCCGCGCGACGGCGCGGTGGCCCCCGTCGTGCGGCGGTTCGTGCAGACGATGCAAGCCGCGGCAAGAACCGCGAGGAGGAGCTCCTCCATGGCAGATGCGATACACCCCGTCGACCCACCAGGTAAGCTGGCGTGCACCGATGGCGAGAAGGGCGAGGCGGTCCGGCACGCCTGGCCACACCACCGCGCCGTGCAACCGGAGGGAGGCGCGAGGCCAGGACGGCTCTCCTGGTGGCGGCGCCCCGCCATGGTCGTGATCGTCGTTGACGTGGTGCTGTGCCTGGTCCTGTTCGGCGTGTGGATGTTCGTGTGCCATGGCTTGAGCTGTGTCAAGCGATGAATGAATGGCACAGCGTTTGCAATTGTAGTTACAAGCGTGGTTTTCTCCAGCGTTCGTACTGTCCATGAAGACCTTGCCCGTCTTCTAAATTATCTTAGCAACATACAAATAGATCGATTTAGGGAACTAAGCTTGTGGCATGCTTCAACAAAGTCACTTGTTTGAGATGGAGATGGATCATCTACATTCGTATTCAAAATGCAGTCCCTGCATTACAAGCGTCCATTACCATCCAATCTAGCTTGACAATCATGCTATAATATTAAGGGTCTGTTTGGATCCATGCAGCTAATAGTTAGCTGCTAGAAATTAGCTGAAGTGGATCTAAACACCCCCAGCTAATAGATCAGCTAACTATTAGCTGGGCACCTAGCTAATGGTTATCTCATTAGCCAGCCAAACCTAGCTAATAGCAGCTAATATATGGCATTTAACCAAAATACAATTCGCGTCTACCACCAATAGCATTTAATAGCATGAGTATTCTAGACAATAAAATCTATTAGTCACGTATTAGCTGGTGGATCCAAACACCCTCCAACTAATAGCTAGCTAGCTAATATTAGCTAGGAACTATTAGCTAGGTAACTATTAGCTGCTAATAGATCCAAACAGACCCTAAACATCATGCAGATTGCGGAGAAGATCTTCTTGTCTGATTAATGTGCAAATTGTATGATACTTCCCTGCAGAGAAAAAGGAAAGGATTGGTATGGTGCTGTAGCAGCATAAACTTTGACTTGTAACGCGAGGAATTTGTTTCTACTTTGGCGATACTTGTCCAGAATATATTTTCTGAATTTGAGGCGTCGCATGCTTCTTTACCGTCATATGGAACAGCTCATGGTCCGCTGGTTTGTTGCGCCCTTGTTTCAACTATGAACTTTGCCAGAGGCATGTTGTTACCTGTCAGTTTCGTCCTTGGCAATGCAGTCTCTTTCGGCACTTTTGTGTTGCTGGCTTGCAGCATCTGACGCGACGGTTGTCACAAGTCTGTGCGACCTTTACCTGATTTTACTCAGGTGCAAGAAACAGTACTCGACAGCGTACTAGCAGTTCAAGATGGAAGCAGTGTTGTGTTGGCATGTGACTTAGCCGATCGATCAAGAACGGTCCAGAAACGGAGCAGCACTGTCATAACCACACTTGCACAATACAAGTTGTACGTAGCTACAGTTGTTGTGGGAAATGCGGTATTAGCGATTCTTCTCATTACTTTATTTCGAAACTTAATTAATAACCAGCGACTAATTTTACCATGTGAAATAAATATCATAACATAAAGATTACACGTGAAGCGGTAGCCACGGGGTGATAGAAGATGGATCGCGACTGATGACCTTACAAGGGAATCAGGTAACCTTACAAGGGCATCAGGTAACCAAGGATCTTGCCGGAGCACCGCCAGAGAAGAAGAAACCCGGAGGAGGTTTAGAGATCGAGAAAAAGAGGGGGAAATATAGATTTTAAAGAGCACGGGAGCTGGGTGCTATGGCACCGAACGGTGCCTTTAACACCCCCCGTTGAGCCGGTTAGGCTGGCTCAGCCCGAAGGGCCTTGCTGCCCAACAAAATCCTTTTTCTTTTTCTTTTTCTTTTTCTGAAATTTGGGTAAAATCCAATTTCAAACAACAATAGTCTGATATCAACACTTGAAAAATACTTGGATAATTGCAGAGACAAGATATATCAGTGTGAAGTAAGAACATATTTTAGACCCGTGGAAATTTGTATCTGGGCCACTGCACTTACAAAGTAGTATAAGGTTTATTCGGCCCATTTGCATGTCCATTAGGCCCAGGTGCCGATAATCTTTAGCAGGCTGCAGTATCTCTGGTTGGGCAGTGGTGGTTGATGAATGGCAATCAATCCAGCCATCCAACTCTCCAGACCAGAAAGGGAAGAAAAATACCTCTCTCTTTACATAAACAAACGAAAAGAACGATAACCCTACGAGCCTATGACTTGGGCAGGAGATCTGCATCAACTTTGTTGCAGTAGTAGTACTAGCACCAGCTCTCTTTCCTTAAGAAAGACACAGGAAAGAAAAGATAAAGAGCACAACTTTTGCAGCTCATTGTTGTTGAAGTTGAACCAAGAAACCCATTTTTTTTAAAAAAAAAAAAAAAATCAAGCCATCTATCAACATGATCTTCCATTGCCCGAACCTCTACAAAATTTATGTGTATGGTGTGTGTGTGTAGCGCTGCGCGTTCCTGTGCCTAAAAAAAATTCAGAACGGGCGCTGCCTTCGGCCGGCCATTACATGCAGGGATGATGAGCACCTTCAATACCAACAGTAGCGCTTTTAGCCATGCCCATGCTGCGGCAGCCTGCCTGCCTGCCGCCTGCGGCAACACCATGAAATGCTTTGCTACGCGTCAGAAGAATGGTCTCCTACTCCCCAGCCCTCTCTCCTCATGCTGTGTGGCTGGCGTACTACTGAAACTGAATTACCTGGACTGACCAGTAGTATTCTGTTGTGAGCCTGCCGTCAGTGTCGTGTACTGCTGAAACTGAACTGAGCAGTAGTAGTATTCTATTGTGACTTGTGAGCCTGTGCTGTTGTAGTGTTGTGTCGCTGAAGCTTTTAACTGCATGTTCTTCTGCTGCTGCTGCGTCGGCTCGGGTGAGTCTGATTTCTTGCTGGGCTGTCACCTCCTCCAGTCAAAGAAGCCTCTCTCTTTCCTTACAGTTGGAGCCAGCTGCCAACGACTATTTTATAGTACTCCAACTAGGAGGCCCGGCTATGCTACCTGCTCTTTTGCGTAATTGCGTTCCCCCACCTTGGCCGCTTCTGGAGTAGCAAGTGACTGACATCTCACGCCATGCCATCGTGCGTGCATGCACCATGTAATTGATCTGGTGATCAGGAAACTTACTCGCTCAATTTCGGAATACATATTATTATTTTAAATATGTATTGTTTTACAATTTTAAGATGACACTTTTCTGTTTTTTCCCCTTAATATCCCTTATCTTTAGTTTTAAAAATATCATTTACTACTTATATATTAAAGTAAAACATATCATCAAAAGATATAACAGAAAAACTAAAAAACGGTATACCGTTCAACGGTATACCTCTGAAACTCATGAAACTTATAATTTTTTGCACTGAAACTCATGAAACTTAGCACTAAAAACTGATAAAACATGAAACTGATGAAACTAAACACTGAAACTCATGAAACCAAAGATCAAACCGATAAGTTCCATAAGTTTCATTTATACTGGTCTGCAATTCAGTATACCGTTGCTTAGTCACTCTCAAGATATAAATGTGTCTTGGAGGAAGCACAAGAATCTGAATTAACATCTATCTAGGAACTAATAAGAGAGTACTATTTTATTGATTTTGTAACTAGACGGGTCTTACAATCGTGTGGCTGTGTTGCTGATACGTACGCGTGGATCGCATCTCATCTTTCTCACGTGCAGATCGCAGAACGCTGGTGCATGGCGCATCCACGGATTCACGCCTGCCTGGCGCTTGCACCATTTGCGTTGCGTGGCAAAGACGTCAACAGAAGAAGAAGAAATGACACTTGATGTGATCATGTGAAGGCCCTAGCTAGAGGACAAACGAACGTCTGAGAGCTCATGTGACGAATTCATCCAATTGTTTGGTCCGGAAAGGTGTGGTTGTTTTGATGATCTTTCTCAGTTCTCCGGTTGTGACGCAAGATCGGTGATCGATCGGTCGGTGCACTGTTGGTGACACATAATAGGAGTATGTACGTATGGGCTGGCTGGCTGGCTAGCTAGCTGGATGAGAATGAGATCGTCGGAGAATGGACAGGATGGATGGAGTCGATCAGGCAGTGCCATTATGCCATGCACGATGGAGATCGTAGAGTTGTCGGGTTCGTTTTATTGTTATCTAGGCCCCGTTTCTTTAGTTTCAGATTTATAAAGAGGGATCAGGTTAGGTCCGATGGATCATGCATGGAATCATCAATCATGGATCCATGTGTTTGTCCAGAGTGCGTACTCCTGACTTCGGTATATCATTTAAACGAATATGTTGTACTCCTTTATCACTTTTAGTATACTCTAATAATAATTATAAGATACTACAATATGATATTGTTGAAAAAATTCATCAGAACCCTTTATTTACACCCCTACTTACAACCGACAAAGTAGGGTGAAAACAAGCCGAGCCGGCTCGAGCCAAGGCTCGAAAAGCTCGTTTGAAATGCAGCTCAGCTTGTTTTGGGAATGAGCCAGAAGTCATGCTCAGCTCAGCTTGTTTCCAGGCTTGAGCCAAATGGTGCAGATGGTGGATCCAGCACTAGCTTGCGCACTGCGACGCTGTCGTCCGTGCGCCAGCACGGATGGAGCTTGGGCGGGTTGCGTTGATGAAGTTTCGAATGGAGCTTCGGCCGCCTCCGGCTCTGTGCCCTCGGGCGCCGGCGCCTGTGCAGAGGGAGTTTCGGCGGGTTGCGCGAATGGAGCTTCAGATGGCGCCGGCGCAAAAGGAGTTTCAACCGCCCTCGGCTCCACGCCGGATCCTCAATCGCCCCCGGCTCTGCGACGCCGCCGCCCGCGCCACACGGGACCTCCCCTCCTCCGTGCACACGCTCCATAGCATCGCCGACATCGTCGGCCGCCCCTCGGCTCTGTGTCCTTGGGCGGTGACACCTGCACGGATGGAGCTTCAGCGGGTTGCGCGAATGCAGCTTCAGATCAGATGGCACCAACACGAATGAAGCTTCGGCTGCCCCCGGCTCCGCACCGGATCCTCAGGTGCCCCTGGCTCTAAGATGTGGCTACCCGCGCCACGCGAGACCTCCCCTCCCCTGCTCACATGCTCCACTGGCTCGCCGACATCGTCTCCTAAGTACTCACTCACGAGCTGAGAAGGGACTTCTGGGAAGGGGGCAAGGCTCACGAGTTGGGAGCTGAGCTGGCGGATGGCCTCATAAGTTGGGAAGGGGGGCAAGGTCCAAGAGCTGGGAACTGGGTTGGCCGACTGGGGTACCGAGCCCACGAGCGCTCGCAAGCCGGCTCGGGCTCGGCTCGAAAATTGAACAAGCTAAAAAGGGGGCTTGGCTCGGCCTGTTTACAATACGAGCTCAAGCCGAGCTGGATTCTAGCCGAGCCAGCTTGCAAGCCTCAAGCTTTTCTTTCAGCCCTACGACAAAGTATCGAAGGGTTATGATCTTCCACCCATGTTAGTCCTTTATGACTTATTCCTCCTAGTAATCTTCATCCAAGCAAGTAAGCAATCGAAGGTTTCTGTATACGCCTCCTCCATCTTCTCACTCTATCTCTTCGTCTCAGTTGTTGTGCACATGTTGGTAGCTAGCCTAAGCTCACACGCGTCTCCCTGCTTCAATCCCCCCCCCCCCCCCGGCATCTTGCAGTCGTAGAGGGAGGCCATCCGCTCTGGGGCCGTAGCTTCCTTTTCTGTGGAGCGGCCATAATCCCTGGATTTGTGGGCCCACCGTGGCCGAAGCTTGCCATATTTGTTGGGACAAGGCTGAAGGAGCTGGGGCTGCAGACATCGAGCAGAGAACACCACGATTGGGGGTGAGGAGGTAATAATACCATGAAGGAGGCCACTGTGATTAGGGCTGGGCAAATAAACCGGAAACCAAAAATCGAAACTGAAAAAACCGACACCGAATTATTCGGTTGTTGATTCGGTTAGCTATAGGAAAGAACCGAACTTTTTTCGGTTAATTCGGTTTTAACTCTCGGTTAACCGAGTTAACCGAAACCGACAAAAGTCACAAATGTCTGCGCTATCATTGGTGGAGTTTTCACGGTGGGAACATGCCTTTGTTTGTATTTTCATATTCCTGAATCCATCAAGTATACATGGCTAATGAAAAGTAACCTCTAAATTCTAGGTCGCTGGAATACTGGATTCCATATTTCACCACACTTTACGGCTGGTCAAGAAGGTTGAGCTAGGAAAGCACATTTGAACAATAAAGTTAGATCTTCAGACTTCAGAAGCAGCCTCAAGTTTAACTGTTGCACTAGTTAGTCATTATTTTGTTATACCAGGGTAGCGATTCTTAATATATGAAAGAGGAGGGCGGGGTGTTGAGAGGGGGAAAAGCTGGGGCATGATATAACTAGGAACCTCACTGTTTTGCTAAATGGCCTAGTTGGAATAATAAGACAGTGGATCCTTGAAAGTTGTAACTGCACCTAGTGTTAATTTCGCTGGATCATCTGTTGCGCTGCTTATTCTGTACTGTTCTGCCGTCATGTCCAAATTCAGCTCTGGAGAGTAGAATATACATCTGGTGCAGTTATTTAGGTTTTCTTGATGTCGTCCAGATCTTGAAGTCATGGTACCAAGCTACAGATATCTCATGCATGGCTACAAAGCATTAAGATGTTGTTTCTTGTATGGAGGTGTGTCCGTCCTTCGTGCCTCGCTCGTAGAGGCACGAACAGAATCCGCATGCAAGATCTTAATTCGGTTAATTCGGAGACATTTGTGATGAAATGGGAGAACGATCTTGCAGACATTTCTGTCACTAAACGGTTAATTCGGTTGAAACCGAAACCGAACTATCGGTTAACCGAAGTATCGGCTACCAAAAATTTTATACACAATTCGGTTTCAGTTTTGAAATAACCGAATTTCCAAATAAACCAAAAATCGAAACCGAAATTTTCGGTTAAACCGAGCGCCAACCCCTAACTGTGATTGCGAGAGTTTGACTGGATCTATTTTTATTGCGTGTGTTTGCAAACTTTGTTGTTGCCCCTTTTATCAATTGTTACAAGAAGTGTATGATTTTGGTGCAGCGTGTAATCTTCGTAAGTTTATTTTGCTGCAATCAAGGTCTTGATTGTTGCAATGGTTTTGTTACTGCCTTTTTTTGTCGCCATGGTTTGTTGCAACTGTTTTTTTGTTATTGTTGTTTTCTTTAGTAATCTTTTGTTACAACCGGATGTTTTTTCACAAACTTTATTACACCGGACTCCGGAGCAGCGAGCTTCGGCAAGCTACCTTTGCTGCCAGCGAACTCCAACTTTTGCTACCTCTATTAGTTTTGTTGCGAACATGTTTTCGATCAATTGGGTCTAAAATATCAAGATATTGTTTAAAGATGATATGTTGGTTGTTTTGGTTGCTGCTGTTTTTTTTAGTTAGCTTAGCGATTAGATTCAGAGTGAATCTTGGAGCACGAGAGGAGAGCGTTGTGCCGAAAGAAATGCCCCTGGGAACGAGAACGAGATCGAGGGAAAGGAAGAGGGGCAGATTGATGTGGGAAGGAGATCCAGAGAGAGGAAGAGAAGGGGATGGTGGTGAACTGGTGATGGCATATCCGACAGTTAAATCGAACGGTGAAAGAGAGCGTACGATTCCAAATGGTAGTACTAGTATTAGCATTAGCACTGCAGGAGGAAAAGGAGCAACGCTTGTGGGATCGAGCGTGTAGGCTGTGGATGATGATGGTGGCGCCTGACAATACAAACAAGGTGCTGCCTCCATGCCACGTCAGCGGCGTCGTAACTGGAAGATTTCGTTAGCTAACTAACTACCTGTGGGCCTGTGGCTGTGGCGCTGTACGGAGGAGCTAAGCGAGCAGTCAAGCGTGCAGTGTGCCTGCGATCGTTTTTCCTCTGCCGTGGAGGAGACGGCGAGGGAGGCTGGCCTACTCGGTTGGCCTACGGCGGAAGGGGCGGCGGCCCCAGAATCTGCGACGCTTGCTCGGCCGGGCCCCACGCTTCGAGATCTGCGCCGGCAATGATTTGCCCGTGGTAGGGGCCACGCCGCACTGGCACCGAACCAGGAAATGCTGGGTACCGCCGATCGCCGACGTTCTGCTCGCCGAAACCTTGAGGCTTGGGCAGCTCTAGGCTAAGCTGTGGGTTCGGTACGGCCTTTTGGACAGCTAATTGTTCTGCAAGCTACTGCAATTTGGTTGGCAAAATTTGATTCTCCTGCGTTGTTCCAAGACCACCTTTCGTTCTTTTTTATTTATCATTTCAAGCGTCGACATGACCACTTACCTTTTTAGTTATATATTACAAATAATTATTAAAAATATAATGATATTAACATATTTTTTAGATCAATCTAGTGATAACATTTGCACATGACAAATCCAAATACTTTCGTGCATATTAATAGTCAAAATTTTAAAAGGTGGACTGCACGTATTCTAAAACGGCATTAAAAAAGAACAGAGTGGGTGTAAATGAGAGCATAAACACTAGTGTTCAAGTGAGAAGCAACAGTGGCATATCCAGAATGAAAATATCGAGGGTGCACCGTACCATGTTCTCAATGGCGAAACCAGAAATCAATTAGAGGGTAGGCTTGAATAGTTGAGCTAGATTAAGGCCCCGTTTGGTACGGTTTCAGATTCTAGTAGAAACGGAAACGGTTCCAGATTCTTGGTATAAACGTTTCAGGTAGAATCAGAATCACTTTCTGCAAACCGTTTGGTACGGTTCCAGATTCTAGTAGAAACGAGGTTGAGAGTGATTCAGCCACGTCGTGGGAAAAAAAGAAACGTTCCGAAGATAATCATTACGAGTTTTAACCTGTTTGGCTGGGTTTCTCCCAGATTCTAATAGAAACAGCTCGGTTCCAAGTTGCCAAATAGGGCCTAACTTATGTTGTTTTTTTATCAATTTAAGTGTTACTAATAATACTTTATTATTTGATAAATACTTGTACAACATTCACTTGTCAAACATTTTTAAATATATAAACAAGTTAATATCAATCAATTAAACAAATCGGCTATTGTCTTTATTCAACACATTTATATAGTTGACAAACAAAATCATAAACCAGAAGAAATGCTCACAATGTCTATTTGTTGTTTTGGTCAGCTCACTTAGCCGGTCAAGCACGATGCGCTATCTTCCCTAACCGTCGCCACACGCTCGCACCCTCGCTGGCTTCCCGGCATCTGCTCTCTGCGATGCGCGTCAAGCACCCTTAACTCGATGGGATGCCATGTCCTTACGAAGGAGAGACGTTGAACCGTGCCCTCTCTCCCTTGATATATGGTCTTTGCATACGGCTAGGATTCAAGTCTAGTTATGCAAGTAGCAAGCAAAGTCACCAAGTGTCAAATTAGGACTCCAATAAGTTGTGGCCCACAAAGCCACATTGTACATGAGGCAGCTCATCCACCTAGCAAAGCTTCTACTTCCTTATGCCACGTCTGAGTGCGTGTGCATTTGTTGTCGCTATGCCAAAAATTAGAGAAGATTTGTAATGTATTATACTGGTAGTATATAATACATAATAGAAATCAAATCAAATCATTGATTTATCGAGGAAATTCTAGTACTCTACTACCGAAAGAAGTATACATAAATAGTAGCTAATCTGGTTCATTGGATGAAAAAAGAATAAATAATCTATATTAAATTTAGTGTATCGTAAAAAAACTTAAAAATTAAACACAGGTACTAAAAAGTACTTAATATCTAGCGGTTGGAGGGGAGCTCCAGCCTAACGGAGCCCCCTGCTGGCTACGCCCCTGCATGTTCTCCCATATCACCATATGTATATAAGTGATCGCTTGGGACTCTAAAGGTTAATTTTATATATGTGGGTTATACAAGTGAGAAATCAACATAGACGTAGTGTCCTATACCACTCCTAGTTAAATATGGATCCACCTATGGGAAACAACCTGCTCACATTCTCTTTTTCATTATATAGTAACGTAAGAAACAGTGTAAACAATTGAGTTCACTGTTGACTAATCTTCCAACCATCTAAGCTCACATTCTAGAGTTTGGTGGTTGTGTACTTGTTTCCACCGGTGGTTAAATTTCATAGTAATTTTATCTAAGGAGTCGGCTCACACGTAGGTCCAGATATAACAAACCAACTATACCTATGAAAGCCGTTAGATTGAACAGTATGATGCAGTGCGTAAAGAACACTTTCTCGCTAATCTCAGGCATGATATTCCTGTGTGTGTGTGTGTGTGTGTGTGTGTGAGAGAGAGAGAGAGAGAGAGAGAGAGAGAGAGAGAGAGCGAGCGAGCGAGCGCGCGGCGTAGCCACAATTCGGAGTGCCGGGAGGGCTGGTGTGCAGGTAATAATTTGCTCGGCGCCGACGCAAGCAAAGAGGAATCCACTCATCACGCGGGCCGTACCTGGGCCGCACGTGCCGCCGAGCCCGCGTAGGGAGGCAGTGGACGGTGGCTTTCTGGGCACAAGTGGCCTCGATAGTCGCGCCGGGGCCCGCTTTACAGCTGGTTTCTCCTTCCCCGCAGGGGGGACCAGGGGACACCCTGTGCAGTCACGTGGGACAGCTTCAGAGGTGAGTCCGGAACGCGCTAATTATTCTCCAAAATTATTGCATCCGTCTAAACCAATCCTGGCCCGCAGACAGATGTCGAGAGGTATAGTAGTTAGTAGACCTGGCCAGTGGCCGTAGCATTTTTGGTTAGTCCTCTGCATGGCCGATCCAACCCGACCCAACACGGTATGAATATTTTCGGATCAGGCTAGCACGATATGAATGATAGATAGTGTGAGCCTAGAAACTCGGCACGTGGCCGTAGCATTTTTTGTTAGTCCTCTGCATGGCCGATCCAGCCTGGCCCAACACGGTATGAATGTTTTTGGATCGGGTTAGCACGATATGAATGATAGATAGTGTGAGCCTAGAAACTCGACACGTGGGCGGCAAGACACAACACAATCGATTGGGCCGATCCAGCACGATAGCGGTCTTTTCGTAAAAAATCACATCCATAACACAATCCATCATCAACTACCATACACTAACAGCCATACCATCATTAAATACTTCCTTTCCTATTCACCTTCTCCCATGACCCATCCGACGCAATCACCATCTCCCTTGCATCCGTGTCCTCTCTCTCGCCTTGCTTCCTCTCCGCTGACCTAGAACACATGAACGATTTGGATACTATGGAGTAGTATGTATACATATTGTTACTGTACTCTTTTCCTTACGAGGGGAACCCCACTATAGGGCGTAAGTTTTTTAACGAGGCAATACTTTTGTATTTGTACCCAATGAATAAATAATTTTAGTTCCTTTTTTCCAAAAATAATTATATGTATCAGATCCTCGCCACCGATAGACGTTTGATTGTCATCTTGGTGCCGTCCACGACGACGGTAGTGTCCACGACTCCACACGTCCAACAAACAACAAGGCCTATGTCGACACAACACGTTGGTGACATGGCGTGCCTTGGGCCTTGTCGGAGGCGAGTTGAGCCAACACAGCACGCCATGGCCCGAAGCCCGTTGGGTTCGTGCCATGCCAGCCTAGCCCAACTCCCACCTCTAATAGTTAGTCAGTCTATGGTGGTGTACTAGTTAGTAGTGCTAGCACAGTTGTACTACGAGTCTACTTAAACTCGTGTTGACACCAGAATTTGGCAAGTATAGCCAATTTAAGATGGGGTTCAATATGAATGTCTTAACCGATATCAGCTCAAAGAGTGATTTATCTCCCATAAGTTGATGCTGATGTGCATTGTGGATCTTGAGGAGTTGTAGAAGGATACAATCGGCCTAAGTGCTATTGTTGGCACCAAGATTTGGCATGTGTAATCGATTTAGGAAAATAATGTTAAATATGGACAAAAATCTTAGCCGACATCGGTTCAAAGTGAAGTTTATCTTTTAGAAGTTGAGGCTGATATCAATCATATGTTTGCAAGAATTGAAGGATACGATCGACCTAAGTGCTATATAAGAGGTCCAGAGGCAAGAAGAAAAGGTGCTTAGAGCCAATTAATCAACTCGCATATACTTTATTTACTTTTTTGTCGATTAAGAGTAGTTGTTTAGACTTAGAATCTTTCCTCTATAATTCGTTTTGATCAATAAAGTTACGCATCGTCGATTTTTATTATTGTCGATTTACACAATTTATCCAGATGGATAATCAAACTTGTTGTCATCAATCACCGAAAAGGGGGGATTGAAAGCATCTAGGCCCCCAATTCGTTAACTATGCTTTATATTGGTTTTGGTGTTGATAATTAAGAAATATACATTTTTGTGAAGTGAAGGGTTTTCAGTTTAAAGATAAAGGCTAAGAACTCTTATTTCTAATTTTGGCTTGGGAGTTGATTCAAGCCATGTAGCTAGGATTATTTTAGCTTAGCCTTACTATTAAGAGGGACTATACACAAGTAACTACCTTGTTTCCTAGGCCAAATTTGTCAAGATTACTTGGAGTAAAGGCCACTTCATTCCTTTCCCTCAAAACCAAGTTTTTCACTCTCTCAGTTAGAACCCATTCACGCCGGACCGACTTTGTTTGTCCAGTGCTGAAATCTTCTCTTCAAAAAACTCAAACCGAGCATGTGCCATTCACGCTGGACCATGTTTTTAATTGTCCATCGGACCAAATTTTTCGGTCTGGCGCAAACTTGATTTTCTCTGAAAGTCTTTTTGATAGTCAGTTGGTTCGTAGGAAAAATTTCCAGTAAGTTTCCTTTGTACGCCGGACTATCTTTTTTATGTCCGGCGCAATTGATGCTTTGATTGTTTCATGGCGGACTAAAAATTGCTCAAAGCATGTGTACGACGAACCGAATTTTTCGGTCCGACGTAAGTAGGATTTCTTCTGAAATTGGTCCGTCGTGCATTGATCATATTGTAAATCTTTTTAATCTCAGTCCGTGGCACATTAGATTAATTTAGTTTGTCATTCTGACAATGCCCAATGGCTAGTAAATGCATGTAACGGTTATTTTCTGATTGAGGGCTATATAAGCTGTGTCAGGACCTTCATTTGAAAGAACATTTGCATCTCTGTGACATTTTAGCATACTTGAGCTCAAAAGTCTTCAAAGAGACTAAATTTCACTGTTGATAAAAAATTCTAGAGTGATCTTGCTCCAAGCTAAGTCTAGACAGTGTTGTGCTAGTGAACCAAGAGTTTTTAGCTTGTGAAAAGTTTATTACTCTTGGAACCTTGAGTTCCTAGACGGCTTTGGAGAGTTTTGGTGCGACCTGTCCAAATATTTTTGTGGAAGGCCACCATTGATTGTGAGAGGTTTGGGACTCACCTCACCGAAGTGATGAAAGAGTCACCCCAGTGGATACCAAAGCTATTGTGAATAGCTGTTGGTGGAGCTATACTTCTGGTGAAGTGCTCTAACAGGAACGTAGGAGTGTTACTCTGAACATCGGTGAAAAATCATCATGTCTCTTGCTTTTTACATTCAGTTTTAGTTTTCTTATCTATTTTACTTGCTTGTCTGTCCCTATCTGTTCTGTTTTTGTCGATGCACTAGCAGAGCCTAGATATTTTAGGTCTTGTTTGTCAAAAATTTAGTTTACGCTTTCGCTAGCTCTGTGATCTCTGTCTTAAGGTTGTTTAGAGCGTTTTAGTGATAAATTTTTTGAAAAAGCCTATTCACCTTCCCTCTAGACTCATCATCGATCTTACAATCGGCTATAAAAGCTATTTATATTGTTGTTGTTGTTTTTTGCCGATTGTAGGACCAAATGAGCTGGCACGTCCGCACCCTCTTGAACCCTGTGTTCGTGTGTATTAAAGCTAATTGACTCTTTTTCGGTGCCAACAAAACGTCTCTACCGTGGTCAAATGGGGATCAATCTCACCTTAAACTCGTTTTGCTAGGTTGTGAGGTTAAGGTAATTTTGCGTGGGTCTGAGCTGTTCAAGCGTGTTATTCAGCCCGTTCCATGAGCTTGTACCCTTATTTCATTCTGTGGTTGTCTATCCTCACCGCTGATGAACAGTGTACCAGATAAGGTGTTTGGACTGGATTATACATGGAGTTTATAGAACAAGGCAAGTATGTAGAAAAATGCACGAATTAATGCAGATCTAAAAATGTTTAGGGAACACAACGAAAATTACAATAACGAGAGCTCAGACAACCAAGCAGGGGAAAAATATATAAATTGATTTGACTAGAATCGCATCGCATAATACTCAAAAGGATCAACCCTTCGTTGCAAAAAAACCATATATGGTAATTTTATAGCACTAAATACACCAAAAATCCTCCCAACCAATACGGCATTGCCACGACTTGTTCGATGAGCTGGCTAATCTAAGCTCATAAACTACAATCCTTGTAACCCAATCAACTTGCTAGTGTAGATCAAACTGGCCAGCAGTACCACGGGCACACACGTTTGAGAATTGGCTCGACCAGACGATGATGGATGCTAGGACCGGGTATCTTTTATTCATTGTATCGGCTCCTTTCAATAACTAACCGTTTCGCCACAAACATCGCCTCTTTCATTCACGCGATTCTACGGTCCTGTTTGGCAACCTAGAACCGAGGTGTTTCTACTAGAATCTGGGAGAAACCCAGCCAAACGGGTTAAAACTCGGAACGATTCTCCTCGGAACGTTTCTTCTTTTTCCACGCCGTGACTGAATCACCCTCAACCCTGTTTCTACTAGAATCTGAAACCGTACCAAACAGTTTGCAAAAAACGATTCTGATTCTACTGAAATGTTTCTACCAAGAATCTGTAACCGTTTTCGTTTCTACTAGAATCTGGAACCGTACCAAATGGGGTCTAAAACGTAGAAATAGGGAAAATGTAGGGTCGCAAATTCGCAACACCATGGCTTCTTGCATCCTACAGGATTAAAAACCACAAGAACTTGCAACAAAATGTGTTTGATTACACCATAGAAAAAGCGCATTAATTTTTCCAAGAGTTTTTTGAGCCAATGTTTAGTTTCGTGTGAAACTGAATGCATAAATATTCCATAGGAATCATAAAACTTCAATCCTACAAATAAAAAAGGTCCTAAAAATGCACAATAGCGTATATAATGTGACGGACCATCTTTTTAGGGGCAAGTCTGAATACTTCGACAGCTACCCAGGATGATTAGCTGTCGGGCACCAAGCATTCATTGCCAGACAGAGAATTACTTCTAACTATTTTTTATTGAATATAAGGCCTATCGGACAAGTTTTTACAAAAGAGGGCGCAACTGGGCCTGAATATAATACAACCAAAACACCGCACAAGCAGGGCCTGAGCAAAATACTAAGACCTTAAAACCACACCAAATCGCCATCTACGATTTCCTGATACGCTCCGGCTTCTGGAAACTCTGAAAGGGTCGGGGGTTTGCAAGGGTTAGTACGGGAGTACTCAACAAGTCACACAGGAATATACTGAATATTATATGCAAGGGATAACAATTGGATGGAACAGGTTTAAGTATCTGGATGCAAGTTTTATCTTTAAATCCATTTTACCTTTGAAACACAAACCATAAATAAGTATTGACTGGGGGGTTTCTAAAGTTCAACAACACTTAACCATATTTACAAATTCACCAAAATAACTTGAGCTTGGTTACAGGTGTCACTCCAAATCAAACTTAACTTCATTAACCGGAAGTACGGCGTAATCGACTACCCTTTTTAAAGACTGCAGGGGTGCTCAGCTTTACCCACAAGATATCTACGACCATTAATGCTAAGCGCTAACTTACATGCAACTTAAATGCATGCAGCCAAGCTGAGACCATCATAGCCTTTTGATTGAACATTTCCTGGGTCCAGCACTTAGCTGCTAGGTTTGAATACTTCACTTAGAACCCACCGTTCTAAGCGAACCCTACCGTTGTGAGAATCGACGAGTGGCACAACGGCCCATTCCCGTCCCACGCCCTTCACACACTCCCTACCAGGAAGGTTGATCCCTATTCTCCTCAGAGAATAGTACCACCAAAACAATAAGTGTTTTCCAGGATAAGACCAATGTACTGAGCTACGTCGGGAACAGGTCCACGGACCAGCCCGACTTGTGGTTGAGCGCAAACTTAAGTTATTTACTTTGCTCAAGGGGGTTATCATCCTTATTTTGCCAAGGATCAAGCCTTAACCATTCACAAAACCATCTGGTACCAACATGTACCAACCACCATACCAACCGAGGCATTAATCATCAGCCGAGGATTGGACTCAAATCCACCTCGTGGTTAGCCCAATACTGTCCCCCTGACTGTAGCACTTTCCGTAAAACTCCGAGCCAACGGTTCGCCAACATTTCATTTCCTTTTTGAAACATTTAAACTAACTAACAAAAATAGTAATTAACTAGCAAGGCATAATTAATCATCTAGGGTTGATCAAGGGTTTAAATAAGGCTCATCATTATTAAGGAGGTTAAATGAACAATTCGGTATTAACTAGGCATCATGTCATTCCAAAATAATGGTTTTCAATAATTCAACATACAGTTCAAATAATGCGATAGAAATTAGTTACTAATTATAACAGGCATGATTGGGTTCGACATGATCAATGGGGTACGGCTTGCCTTGATCGGCGGCTGGATCAGCTGAATTGTAGTCGACGTAGTCGTATTTGGCTTCTGTCGTGTCCGGCTCCTGCTCCGGGTACTGTCGATGCTCCTCGAACTGCTCAATGGCCGGATCTAGCGCGAAAAGGACGAACGACAATAAACAAATGAAAAACGAAACGGAAACCGAAATCGAAACCGTGCCGAGAGAGAGAGAACAGAGGGCATTTCTTGTATTTTGGGAATTTTGGGGCTTCGGATTGCAGAGCAGAGGTTATTTTTGGACTCAGTGGCCCGAAATGGTTCGAAAAATGTATTTTTGGAGTTTCTGGGTCTTGCGGAATTTTTCGGGAATTTTCTTGGCTTTCTCTGGATTTTTAAACGAATTTTTGGACTTAATAATTAAATTAAAATCCGAAAAAGAAATTGAAAAAGGCTTAACCGTACATGGCCGTGCGGGCACGGGCGGCGGCGCCAGAGGCGGTGGGGACGGAGGCCGGTCGGGTGGGCTGGGTCGTGCCAGCTGGGACGGGGAACAGGCCGAAGGCCCAAATGCAAGGAGAAACGGTCCAAGAGCCAGAGAATTCAAACCGAAATGCAAACGAAAAATTCGAAATGCAAATTAAAACCAAATGAAACTCAGGTTTCAATTTCAATTTAAATTGAAAACAAATAAAGGCCAAATAGAACTACTTTTGAAATTTGGGTTGTTTCATATAATATAGAAACTCAGTTAGTCTCATACCCGAGCAGGAAAATAACGGGCAATAATTTTTTGAGAGGTGCTTCTATGATCTTCCTTCTAGTACAAATTGCACAAATCTTACAGCAAGCGAAGTGGTAAGTAATCACCATCTGCCCTTCATTCATGCTTTAATAGTTGTGCAACTTTTAAGAAGAAGAGCATAGAAGCACCTCTCTAATTTTTTTTAGAAGGGTCTATCTCAATCCGTGCTATGAATAATCTTACCTAACAGTAGTTGCCAATATCTCAACCCGTATTACGAGACCTTACAATCCTAACGATTCTACAAGAGATCATTTGGATCCTAATTCTCTGTTACGTTTAATCATGTAAAACCATTAGCCGTCCTGCAAACTTAAATTTTTTCTTTTGTAGTCACGCTTCCCGAGATATGATCCTATGATACGATCCTAGGATCCTGGTAGTGTCAACATAAAAATGATCCTGCTTAGAATCCTAATTTTTTCTCAATTATATAAATGCTCTTAAGCAGAACATCTTAGGGTGACGTTGAGCTCGATGTCGAACTAAGCTGCCAAAAATCCATTGCTGTGCCAACCATAATTTCAGATATTTCTCTTTACGGCAACATTTTCCTTCCATTGGAGAGATTATCAAGCCCGTTCCTACGTCACTGGCACCGCCAAATATCGCCCCACCAGAGGAGGTTGAAAACTTGGAGAGCGGGATCCGAAATGCTGCGCAGTATGGGCGCGCGCGACAGCATGAGCCAATGGCCTTTCTCCGTCACTGCCGCTACTCTTTTCCTTGCTCACTGGATGAAAGGCGACAGACACACGATGGATGGAACTCCTCCGTAGCAATTGCCAGTTTTCCAATGCCAAATGAAACGTGTTTCCAATACGAAACAGTAATCTACTATCGGCCATAGACGTTGTCCGATATAGAGATGGAGAGACAGATGGCATGCACACTCCAAACAAAGCCTCATGTCCCATTTCAAACACGGGATCCAAACAGGGGAATTTCAACAGGGCCTTACAAGTTACTAGGTCACAAGCTTGATTGTGCAAAGCCGGGAATTAATACTACCTAGCTAGATGCGATGCAATGAAACCAAATTGAAAGCTAGGGAGAGGTAGTACCAACTTACCAAGTTTTCAGAACCATGGTTCAGTTCAGAGTATCCAATGTTCCAAGCTGCGGAGCGAGAGGGGAAGAGCAAAATTGGCTGTGAACACTGAACGTTGAACAGTGCAGGACCAGGCGCCAAGCCACCAAGGGACTGATGCCTAACATGTTCGAAATTACTCCGGTGCCCTTGTTCCAGGTCAGTCTCAGTCGACCGGTCAGTCAACAAGGACAGCTAGCCTGGGAGATGTTAATCTAGGACACTGATACGTACTGATACACACGTCAGAATATACTGGACCAAACTTTAGATTCCTCCCTTATTCGGAGAGGAAATACTCCCAGTGATTGTAAAAGAAGATTCCCTTTGCGATGAACTAGCAACTAGGTAGCCAAATGATTAGAGAAAGAACCAAAGGGGAATAAGAGAGCTACACAAGGGTGAAAGAAAAGAGGGTATGTGATGCATGACGTATTTTTCTAGTTTTTTTTGTGACTTGTCGCTTATACTAACTAGTTACATGCCCGTGCGTTGCTACGAAAAACAAAATTGATAACGAAAAATAAAGATTAAAAAATAAAAAAATATTTCACAGGATCAAACATCTATCTTTAACGCTTCGTTTCTTGCAAAAGCTGGCTAATTAAAGCAACGCTTCGTTTTTTGCGTAGGGCAATTAATGACGTGAGTAGAACTCACCACTGCCACCAACTGCTGCTTTATAATAGGTAACGAAATCACTTGCACAATTAATATTCTTCCCTGCGTTGAGATAAGAAAAGCTGAGAGCACATTTCTGGAGGAAGTTTGCGAGAAATTATTTACTTGCTTGCGTAAGAAAAAGAAACAGCCAAGTGCCTTTTCTCAAATAAAATTTACCATAAAAATGCCTGTGACGTGAAGCATTTCTGAAAAGGGATTTGATAAACATCATCTGGATTTTTTTTTTGCTGAAATCATCTAAATCTAGGACCATTGTTAAGATTCAAGAGTATCGATTACATCCGATTCTATGATTTGATCTAACGGTCCGGTGATATCCGAGTGAGGTATCCAACGGTTTAAAATTTGGATGTTAGCTAAATAAAAACATCCGGATGATACCTATACACTCTCTTATAAAAATTTCAGGTACACTTTGTCCAAAATAGGAGCTGGGCGGCCTCAAATCAAACGTTCACACTTCCGTCGGACAAAAGCCAGACCATGGCATAGCCCCCATACTGATACGCATATCAGACGGGGACGTTCCACCTTTCTTCGTTGATTTCTCTAATCTCTCCTACACGTATATATTCCTAATCTCCCATATGATTTTTAGTCTTCTCTTCTTCTTCTTCTCCAAGAGGATTAGACCCTAAAAAGGTGAGAATCTACGGGAGACTACTTTTAGTACATGTCAATATATCGGTTTAATTGGATAAGCGTACTTCCAACAGTATGAAATACTTGCACATAAGCATGCGCACATAATTACTTCAAATCCTATATATGTTAGTAAATCCAGCAATCTTTATGAGCCATGTTAACCTTACATCATGCACTTTCCATATGTTCTTGTAATATACTATTCGCCCGGAAAAGAAAGGGACAACTATTAGTCGGCAGCCAGATATTGCATGGATAGGTACATACACACGGGCGTCAAGGATTGTACTGTTGCTTTCTGAGAGATGACCAAGTGATGGACAAGGATGGTGTTATCAGAGGTGGCTTAAAGGCCAAGAGAGACCTAGAGTTAGGAGTAGGCAAAAGCTTTGGCACTGCGTCCTTGTCGAGCCTCGGAACACTTCGTTTCCCCCCGACCACTCCAATTGTGCTGCCAACCCCAGCCCTCCATTATCTCCAGATCAGATCTGATGGAACATCATGCGTTCCCCCCAGTTTGCCAAGCAGTGCACGCCATCAAATATCTATACCCAGCTCCATTGGTGGGGCATGCTTTTGTATGCCCTCGAAGAACAAGGGGAAAACAAGCAGCCTCCACCACATTTTACGGTGGATTATTTATACTTGTAGTATAAAATGTGTAGTAGAAATCACATCTAACCGTTGATTTGTTAAGGGTGTTTCTACTACTATACTACCAGATGTAGTATAAGTAAATTTTAGTTAATCTGATCCATTGAATCAAAAAGAATAAACGGTTCATATTCAATTTAGTGTACCATAAAAGAGCTCTAAAAATAACATAATTTTCACTAGGTACCCAAAAAAAAATCAGGATTGTTGGCCCAATGTCTTTTGTAGGACTTAGGATAATTCACTCGCGGGTCGGAGAAATGGGGTGAGGGGCAACATGGTGGGTTGGAGAAATGGGGTGAGGGGCAACATGGATCACCTTCACCATAAACAGCCTATTAATATGCACAAAGGATTTACTTCAGAAAGCACCCAGCTATGAGTAGAATCGACAGTCACAAGGTGTAGTTGTAATTGCAGTTCTATCACTGGTTAAAATTGTTTCCCTAATGTTGGTATCACTGGTTGATTACACGTGGTCAGATAGCAATGGCCACTCAGATCCAAACACCAGGGGGCGAAAAAATGAGATACGGATAAGTTCACGAAGACCATAGCCTACTAATCCTCCTAAGCTCCCCTAATTCCCGTTGTGATCCTTCCCTAACTCCGTTCCGTTTTTGCCACTCTCCGGACAAGGACAGCACAACGCCACCCAGTAACTACTGTTCAATCCTAGGGGCAGTTGGGGTCATTTTACCGACGCTTGGCGGGGGTGGGTGTGTCTCCCGGTGTGTAGTGTATTATATTATTATTATATGAGCATGGCTTGGACCAAACGGACAAGGATGGTGCGTTATAGCAAACACCGGTATATATTGTTCCTCTGTACCCTCCCTTCCCCTCTCTCCTACCCCCTTTTCCTCTAACCTTTAGCTTTTCCTCCCTCCCTCCCTCCCTCCTCCTCCTCTCCTCTCTTCTCTCCCCTTACTCTAACAAGAAGTTCTAGTCCTACTCCTAGCCGGATTCAGATCCTTAGTTGCTGGTTTTGTTGTTTCTTTTCGGAGTTAGATTTGTTGCTGCTGAGGTGAAGTTAGTATCATGAGTCCACCCAGTGTGATGGGGCAGTTTGGAGACACAACCTACACCAAGGTGTTTGTAGGGGGGCTGGCATGGGAGACCCAGGAGGAGACCATGAGGAAGTACTTTGAGCAGTTTGGGGAGATCCTGGAAGCCGTTGTCATCACTGACAAGAACACTGGCAGATCTAAGGGCTACGGATTTGTACGATCCTACACAGTCTTT
Source organism: Rhipidocladum racemiflorum (assembly GCA_036346355.1). NCBI lineage: Eukaryota > Viridiplantae > Streptophyta > Magnoliopsida > Poales > Poaceae > Rhipidocladum > Rhipidocladum racemiflorum. Next base: position 19,570,643 of record CM070570.1, on the reverse strand, counting down.
TCCTTTGTGTGCACTCAATTGCAGTTTAGTTAATTTGCGAACTTGGTAGTTTTTGGTCCATGTGTTTTTTTTTTTTCCTTTTTTGTTTGCTGCAATATCAATAGGGGCTTGATTTCATTAAATTATGCACCATGAATTCGTATTGTAGGTCACCTTCCGGGACCCGGATGCGGCGATGAGGGCTTGCGTTGATCCCGCGCCGGTGATCGACGGGAGGAGGGCTAACTGTAATTTGGCTTCCCTTGGGGTTCAGAGATCTAGGCCCCCAACCCCACAACATGGTTAGACATTTGCCATTATCTCACTAGCTACACCAAGTAACATAGAAGAAACAGTTAGTGCTAGCTCTCTTCATTGCCTTTGATCACAACTTCTCTATAGTTGAAGACAGCCCATCACTAAAAGCTCTTGAAAAAGAAAAGTAATAATCATTATAAATGCACAACCCCTTGCATTTTTTCCATGATTTATATATATATAGTTCCGTGATCACAAACTTAGCTATTAAGATTTTATGCGCAGAAAGTTCCTTCGTGCCATTATAATAAACGAAGAGCTTAAAAGAACAAGACATCAAGTTTGCCAAACTTTGCTAATTGGCCCAACCCTAAGTGCTAAATAAGGATCTTGTGTTGGCATCCAGTAGAGACTAGAGACTAAAAGGCTTAAAATGTCTAACTTCAGCTTGGTGTTAGCTGATTTTCGTAAGTACAGTACATTAATGATCACTGAAATTGCCCTTCAGCTGGAAAAACAAACAGTTGGCCAGAGCCTTAAAGGATATCCTCTTGGCCTGTACTTGGTGGGAAAAGTCGGTAGGGGGGGGGGGGGGGAGAAAACATAAGTAGTACAAAGATGTTTGTTATCCTTGAAATAAGTGCCTTGTTTTGGATATGTGCCATACTAATTATAAATTCAACCGAAGAAGCCTCAATCCTAATTTAATCAGGGCCAGATTCGAGAATCTTTTACTTCTATTATGTCGACTTGTAGTTCAGAGATTGAAGAATGGCATGACTGTGAGCCTGTGTGAATAAATTCATCAGTGGTGCGTCGGAACATGTGCATACCTACTTTTAAAGAAGTGTGTCTTTTATTGATAAGGTTAGCAAGCAATGTGGGTAAATTTGCTTTTTTTCTTGATGATGTTGCTACAGGAGGGGCTAGGAGCTTTAGGGTGATGAAGTCCTTTAGCCAGCAGGCAGGGATCCAAGGTGGGCTGGGTGCAGCTTTTCCTTCTCATGCCACCTTCCCACATTACGCAATCCCACAAGGCCTCCCTTACCATGTCTATGGGTAAGTACTCTCTCTCTCTCTCTCTCTCTCTCTCTCTCTCTCTCTCTCTCTCTCTCATGTGGTGAGGACCCTAGGAAACTTAAAAGTTAAAAGTGTCCAAGGACCAAATATGACGGGGATTTATCACATGCATGACATGTGCATTATGACATGCCACCTTGGTCAATGGTGAATAGCAGCCAAGTTTTTTAGCTTGCATGCAACACCTCTCTCTCTCTCGCGCGCGCGCGCCCACGTACTCATATAAAGTGGCAGTGCGTGCTCTAGTGGCACATGATCGCCCAGTCTTGCTCTCTCCCGTAGTAGACTTAGCAAGTAGTAGATGCATACAAGCACACCCTAGCTCTCTCTCTCTCTCTCTCTCTCTCTCAGCACCCAAGCTAAGCTAGCTGACTAATCAACTAGATCATTCAATACTTCATAATTCTTTTGTAACAAACAAAACTAATATATATTTCTTCCTCCTTCACTCCTGCAGGTACTCTCCCTATTCTCCAGACTACAGTTATCCCACAGTAAGTTCACCCTTCGATTCAAATTTGTCAATAAGTTCTATTAACTTGACCAACAGTTACATAATGATGTTGTTTATATTCATTTTACTGAGATCGATTTGTGGAGTAGAGAGGCAAATATAAAGCACATGACTTTTAAGTTTCATGCCATTATGCCAATACTTTATAAGTGTATCAGGAGTATGTTTGCATTATGCATATATCATAAGAACCACGGTATGATACAACATGCATGGAAAACAGCAGTACATAAATGTTTACTGGCTAAAAATAGGAATGATGCGACATAAAATACTGCTACAGGAACATAAAATACTATAATGTACAATAACAAAAAAAAAAAAAGGCATGCAAGAAATGCTCACCATTCTAGCCTCCGCAAGCTTTCAAGCCAACCACGAGGATCAGTGTTCATACTTTTAATGAACTCTTTCTTCGTTTATGCTGGAAACCAATCCTGCATAATCTTTACTTAAAACTGACAGCTTGCATGCAACTTCTCTTAAAAGCTGAACCGTTTATCAAACTTGTAATATTGACAGCTCCCATTAACGTAAAGCATACATATTGCAACAATGCTACCTCAAATGCCATCATCTTTTAAATTGTTTCTATGGAAGGCACAGAATTAACAGTAAGTCCACTAATGGCCGGCTTGAGCATGAATAAAATATTACTCTCTCCGTCCGCAATACATGTCATCATTCTTAGACAGCATCGTTCCATTACGGAGATAAAATGTGTAGTTATTGCAATATTTCCACCGTATACCCCTCCTTTAATGCTAAAAAGTGGATGTGTAGTTGTAATATGCTATTTAATAGGGACATGTATGGTAGGGACATATTGCCGGATTTGCGGGATGGAGGGAGTAGTTTCTAATAGATATCCATTGATCACTAAATAAATATAATAACGTGAAGATGAAAAAAAAAGTGGTCGTGTCATGTTTCCCATTGGAAAACAAAAAATCCTATTGATTTCAGTGTTGCTGAACCATTTTAAGGTCCTGTTTAGCAGAGCTCCAGCTCCATCAGATTTGTAGATCTGATGGAGCTCGGTATTCCTAGCCCCACCAAATTTATGGAGCTAGAGCTATGAGTATATACTCGTTTTGTTTTGTTACTGATATAGATTTTCTTTTTTTCTTTCGCACTGGAGAGCAATGCGAAAATAAAAGGCATACGTTGGAGTACAACTACAACCAGCACAGTGCCAGTGAAGTAGTTTTTAGATGACACATCAGTGCAAAAACTCTTTTACCAAATCTTTTTTTTTTCATCTCAAACAAGCATGAGCAAGCTACTCTTAAAAAGATTCATCTTGTGCCCAGCTGTTCTGCATGTTCTTCGACAATATGCACTGACAGCCACTAAACTATTCTTTCAAAACGTACTGTTCCTTCTCCTAAACTTTAACGGTGTAACAGGTATTGCCTGCCATGGTTGAGCCTAGCTTCTGGTCATGGCTAGACGGTTGCTTTCCAATCTCTCCCTCAAAACAATACAATGGTTCCATAACGAAGGGCCCAGTCTCTATAATGCCCATGTCTACGGGAAAACACCAATCAATTATGTATCCTCTATGAAGCAGTGCAGTGCAGTGCGCCTGTGCTAGAAGTGCAGTGCGCCTGTGCTAGAAGTGCAGTGCCTTCTGGTCCTTGCAACTTCTATCTTACCTTGTACAGGCGCACATGGCATGGGCCCTAGTTTGTCCAGACCAAAGCTGCTAAACACTTGGTCCATCTTTCCATCAGCTAGACCCCCTTGTTAAACCCAGTAAACTTATGGCAGCACATGCTTGGGTCCCAATTCTATACAAAGCCAAACCCTTGTTTAAATTCTCCATAAGGGGACATTGAATCGTGGACCCGAATGTAGGCCAGAGTACAGGTTTGCACTTAGTGCTGCAACTCAGCTATGGCCCAGTTTTGATTCACTGCTTATGACACATACAGGCAGGCATCAGCGAATCTGTAGTCTGTTCTACAGGCAAATGATTTCCTTCAAGTCAAATATAAATAATATAAAAAAACTTGGAATTTCAATACTGTTTGCATCAGCTAGACAAAAATCTTATGGTACATGACATTAGCCCTTAAGTACTATGTTTTGAAAAAAAGATAAGTAAAACAAGTTAATGGTTTAATGGACATGGCAGGATATTTCTGGCATAATGTAACAGAGATCGATGGTTTTAAAAGTAGGCGTATGCATATGCATGCAGAGTGATTATTATAGCAAGAATTAGATTATAACTTTTATTTTCATTAGTAGATGCTATGTTAAGGTAATGTGTTTCTGCCTTAGCAATTACCTGCAGAATAATACTGAAAATCTTTACAGTTGCAAAAATAGCTCATAACTTTGTCTTTTGATCAACAGCTGCTATACACTAGGGTTATGTGACAATGCCTTAGCAAGATCAGAACAGCTAACTGAAAGCCATATTATTTGATGAAATTTTAGACAGGAAGCAAGAAAATTGACAGAAAATACAAGAGCATGAATAGTTCAATTAACATTTGTAGAAAGTTATAAATACTGAAATGCATTGCTTGCAAGTCCAACAGATATGCAAACTGCATATAAACATAATTTGAATGTAATGTAAACTAGTACAATAACAGAGTTCCAAGCGTAAAGACTTGACATGTTTCTCCTTGCTTTGTTAATTAGAACTACTACAACATCTATGGAGGAGCCCAGTACCCATTTTATGGAGGAGCAGCAGCTGGCATGGTGACTGGAACCAGCCCCTTCTATCCATATTTCCAGTTTGGGCAGTCAGGAAGCACTACAACCAACTATGCAAGTGGACAGGGCTACAACTTGCAATACCCACAGATGTTCCACTTCTCCACCGTGGCTTCTACAGCTGCTGCTGTAACGGGCTTTGCACAGCAATATGGCGGACCATTGTCACTTGCAGCAAGTCCTCAAGCCCAAGCAGGTATTACTACCTATCTTGAATATATCCACTTAGCATTTTCTTAAAGTTTGGCTTTCATTATTCAAACCTGCAGTGTTTCCACGATCCTAGCTAAATGTAGCACTTAGTACAACTTCCTAGAGTTCATGACATATTTATTTTTATTGATGAAGAGAATGAAACCCTCAGGCTATTAGTAGGTTGTATTTCAAAATAAAATAGCTCAGTCTGCTCTAGCGCATATCTAAGAACAAATAAGACGTCAGCATGCATTTGTTGGTCCGTTAGGTACAATACAAGAATCTAAACGAGTGCACATGCATCGAAAACGGTAGAAAGTATTATTACTATTGTTTTTTTTTCATATATTTGCTAAGAAAACCCAGCATTTTCTCAGAAATTAGTTGATTTATTTCTCTATTACTCAGTTGGGGTACTAATATCTTGACAGTGTGTGTCCCCATTAAACAGGCATGACTATGGCTCTCACAGCTCCAACCTTGCCAACTCCGACTCAGGCTGCTCATCCTTACCGGCTCATCCCCTCACACTTTGCTGTGTCTGCTGCTCCAGAGCAACCCTTGGCCTAACCATGATTTCCTTTCTAGTCGTCACTGTCTCGATCGTTTTTATTTCCTACTAGTTGAGTCCATGCATCCATCTCTAACACCAAAGGGCACTATTGTTGATCCCATTTTCATCAGTCCAAGTGCCCCTCTCTCCATATCCCACATGGTCATGTGGTGATTGGAGATTAGCTTCAGCCCCCGGATAGGCCCAAAGCTTGATACCCCAAGGATGGGGTTATACTAACAGACAAGCACGAACCAACCAATTTAACCGTAGTCCAAGGAAGGACTTCATCCAAGAGAGCTAATTTCAGCCCTAGCAAGAGAAGGCTGTGGGCAAAAGAAACCCTAACAATCAAGCATTCCCCCAGGGAGGTTACATGCTGATACAAGCCAAATAGGACAGAAATGACAGCTAAACAACTGATCCAGCTAGCATGTCACTCCAAAATTTCATCAGTGGAATCTATACTGTATTTAGCTTAGGCCAAGTGCTTCTGGGTGAAGCATGAATCATTTAGCAGACCCTACTCTTCTAGTCTTGGGTGTTACCTAGTGCAAATGAATTTGACATGTGACAAGTCTATAACCTCTTTTCCATGCATATTCACCCCCCACCAACTTTACATGGACATCATGTGGTAACTTCTTGTGTAACCAACCACTCATCTTTTCTAAGCAATGATTAGATGCACCAACTAATATTTTTATTATCTTTCAGTTGATAGCTTGCATCTAGGTGGTTAAGGCTCTAAGGAGAGCCTCTGCCCCTCATCAGAGACAGGTTCAAAGGAGTGCTAATGTTTGTTTTTAGCACTTAGCGCTACCTCCTGTCGTTTCTAACACAGTGATGGGTCTCCAAAGAAGGCTTTGGGGATGCCAAGCACTGCTGTGTAACTCATTAACCCCAATGGACCCATAGATAAATTTTTATTGTCTTGGGTCACCCACTCATCTAGATGTTCATCTTCCCCAGTGTCACTTCCATGGTTTGGTCCAGTTTCACCCCCCCCCCCCCCCCCCCCGGCGCGGAGAGAGCGCTTAATGTTTTTACATGTACTATTATCAGGAAAGGTGATTGTAATAATAAAGTAGCACTATGCTACTCCTAGGACAAGCAGAACTCTTTACTATTTTATCTCGCGTCTCTAGCTAATATTCCGTCCATTTATGGTCAGTACCTTCTTTCCGGACATTGTAGTTCACCATATAATGCTATGTAAAATCTACCCACTGTGTTGCACATTTCTTATTCATTTGTCTTTTAACTAATTTTGCGTAACTGAAAGTAGTGCCGTGAAAGTATGCCTTAAAAGCATTCTCCCTTCGTATGTGATGCCCCAGATGGATACTAGGAAGGCTGAGAGTAGGAGGCAAAATTCAACCACATGACCCCATCCATTAGTATTTTAGGCATTCTGGTTCATCTGGATAAATTTCATTAATTGGGTGAGCTACCCGTTTGGTGATGCATCGGTTTTTATTGAAGAGATCACATCAGCAGCCTTCTAGTTTCTAGAGATCCTACCAAGGTTCCCTCAATAGTTAAGGATTTTACATGAAACCATGCCAATAGCCAATATGCCCAGACTGCTATGATAAAAAAGAATGTATGTTTGATACTTTGACTGCCATCAATATATACCAAAACTTTAGCTGTCCAATTCTGCAAATTCTATATGAAGATGACAATGACAACCAGTTGATAATAAATGCATTCATAGCAAACTTGTACAATGATATTTTATACTTTAGACTATTCACTAGCGGGACATCACGGCCCAGTATGGCTTCATCAGTCATCACATTACAAAAAATTTGGAAGGAGCCATGACCTAGTAACCCTTACTATAACATCAAAGAAACTATAAGCTGTAAAATATTTGACATAACGGCAAAATCAACAGATGGTATCGGTACCATAGGACTGTTGGGGTCATCAAAATCCTAATAAGTTCAAATTAGTTTAGTAACTGAGATTCTAGTCTCTAGAAAGTTGCCTGATAGTCTTGCGGAAACATTAGTACAAGAGCAATGACTGACATGCAAAGTGTTTCCTTTCGGTTAGCAACTTACTAGCACGCAAATGAAATATCCGGATAAAGAACATTATAAATCAGAAAACACAGAAATCAAGCTTCAACGATATGGCTGCAGAAAGAAACGGAGGCATTGGAACAACATGCTGGTTCATACAGTTCAGAACAGCAGTTGCATCAGTGGCTTACATTTAGTCACCTACACGATAACCTAAAATACTTAGTTTTATATTCTGGAGCATTCATATCAAGCATAATAAAAGTGCATCCAGTGCAAAAGGGTAGCCTATTAAAGGACAAGGATCTGCACACCAAGTGACATGCAATATCTTCATGATAGAGATGAAGTCCAAGACCAAGACGGGCACAAGCTCGATGAAAAGCCATCGCTTCAGCCTTCTGTACAGGATCTCCATAGCTTGTATCATCAACAGAAGCAGTTCCAGTGGCCTCTCTGTAGATCTGAAAGGAAGCGTATTCAAATTACTTTTATATTAGTCCTAGACCTATATTAAACTAAGATTACAGCAGTGTACCACATAGAATCTGTCATCAACTAGTTAACAGTTCAACGACATTGGTTTATGTAGTGCAACCTGAAACACTGAGTGATCTCTAGGATCCTCACTTTGTCATTTCAGCATAGAATCTCATGATTTATTTATATATTTCCAGCTCACTAGTCCCATGATTCAAGAATTCAAGAACTAATTACAGGCTGGAAAATTGTGTATGGAAGATAGTGTGGTCCCAAAACAGATCAAGTACATGGATCCAAATAATACCAACAATGTTATACAACACAAAACACGCATAATAAAAAATAAAATAAAATCACAATTCAGCATTGAGCCAATTAAGCATCAACAAAAGGGGGACAGCAGACACCAGCACACATAGTAAAAAGAAAAAGGAAAGGTCCAACAACTAAGATGACAGCTGGGTAAGTGTAATTAATCTTAACATAGCTGATACACATTGATATACGATTAGACAGTGTTTAAACGGGTTACTGCATTTTTTGTTACTTCTCTTCTAATGGTAATCAATGGTAACAAAAATTGAAAACCAGAATGGAACTGAGTTTGAGATTATCCATAGATCGCCAAAAGACGAATGCAGGCCATAAAATTCAGGCTTCAGCCAGATGTTTCAGGTTCCAGAGTGATTTTTAGTTACAGAGGACCAGCCATGTATATTACCAGCATTTCCCAGCCAAAAGAGGTACCTCTGCATCAGTTCCATGGAGAGTCACACGATAGACAACAGATACAGATTTCCCATCAGATGAATAAACAATGTTGCAAACCTTGGCATACCATTCTGTAATGGATTACAGAATGGTAGAAGCAAAATAGGGCATATCATTTCTCAATAATATGGCCTGCTTTGAATTTAAGCCCTCCAGAAGAGGACAAATAGATATCTGATATAGCAATGACCAGAAGTTTACCTAGAGCATGCACATTCAGAATTTTGCTAACAATGTGCCTGCAAAAGGCATCAGAAGTGAGATCATGATGATACAAGTAGGAAAAAGTACATATATAGCTCATAGGTTCCAGCATTTTATCTAACATGTTCATGCTACAAGAATTGAAGCAATTTTGAACAATAAACCAAAAAAAATGAAGGGTCAGATTATCGAGTCTGCCAAGCAGGGATCTATGGTTGTCAGAAGGGCAAACAAACACTAAATGATGCACCACTCAATTCATTTTCGGATGATAAATTCTGTAGCTGGAAGGCATGTTCTGTTCGAGATAGTTCTCTTGAAGTTGTGTTGCAACAACACCTCTCCAAGTGATAACGATAACCACTGCCCATGATAAAAACCCAGATAACGAATCAGCAAACCCATTGGTCACAAGGTGTTCCAATAGAATTTTGATAGCTTTCGTCCTAACTAGTCATGCATCAGGCGTCAAGTTTAATTTTACCTCTATCAACAAATCACCAATCGCTACATTGAAAACAGAACAGCAGGTGTAAACAAACACTTTGAGTTGCTCTTGTTGGATGCAATTCAACTTCACATAAACATAGAACATATACTTAACACGTTGTTGCTAGGTCGAATGATTCATTTGACTGCTTACTACGATTCTACGAATCCACCCGTCAGCACAAAGCAATTTAAACCACAGCATAAAGGAGTAAAGGACACTACTCCAACATAACCTAATGCTTATGCACAGATCTGCAAATACTCACAAATCATGAAAAAGTAACCAGAAATCTACCACATTAACCAATCCTACACTGCACTGTACACTACAAGCTAGGGTTCGATGAGCGATCACTAGTGATCGAGCGGGCTCACCATGGGATGTACTTGATGGCGAATCCGTCGTCCTCGACGCGCATCTTCACGAGGGACTCGGGAACCCTCTTCCCGAGCTCCCTGAGGGATATCGGCGAGCGGTTTGCTGATGCCCTTGGTGAGGGCGGCCTCCTCTCCGCCGGCGAAGTCGTCGTCGTCGTCCTCCGAGGGGAGGTCCGGCTCCTGCGGCCGCCGCGACCCGCGGGGCGGGTGTGCGGCGGCCGATTAGGAGGCGGGCTAGGGCACCGGGCGCCATGGCGGGGATGCGGATGTAGGCGGGGAGAACGAGGGGTTTGCTTGGGTTTTGGATCGAAAATACGGAGTACTACTCTACATCGGACTGGAAGGTTGTGGTGTTGTTCCAAGTACAGGACACGGCGCAGTTCCATGCATCCAAATCTCGATGATATTTGGCAAATCTAGGATGAGATTTTGGATTTTCAGATTCCAAATTTCAGCTGGATAAAAAAAAATTAAAATACTATCTTTCAAAATATCGGTGATTTCAGTCGAAATCTCGAGAATTTTTACCAGATTTTCATTTTTGTGGGTTGGATTTAATTGGATTTAGGGTCAAGATCATCCATAAAAAATTTCAACATTTTTAACATGTTTTTGACTATTTTTTTGTCCGTTCAATTTAACCAAAATCTCGGAAATCCCGGTTGAAAAATAACAGGATTTGAATTTTGTCTAAATTTTGTTTGAAATTTCGAGATCTTGCTGAGATTTCGGATTTCGGCCACCTTCGAGATATATACCGAAAATGAAATTTGAAACCTTGCACAGTTCGAAGTTCGAACCAAGTAATGTTTTTTTTTATTCTGAGTTTTGGCCTTTGAAAATAATTGTTCCCCACCATTTCCAAATAGATAACTTTTAAACATGTACAGTTAATTCTTAAAACTTTGATGTTAAGAATACTCACGACAGCTAAATTTGCTTCATATTTAGCATGTCATATCAGCTTTTTAGAGGTGGAAGAGAGAAGCTTGGTGCTCCGTCGAGACTTTTTTTCCAAAAAAAAAAAAAAAAGTTGCTCTATCTCTCTTCAAACTAGTCATTCTCTCTAATCAATATAAACTTTAGTAATAGCTATGGTATTAAGCTATTCGAGTGATTTATCTAAAATCTCATTTAATTGTTCTCTCTTCTCTAATAACAGCTAAACTATCAAGCTATTGGGAATTAGGGGTGGACTATTTTTAACCGAAATAGAAAAAGTAAACCGAATTAACCAAAAAAAGCGGTTTTTTCAGTTTTTTATTTTTTTATTTTATTTTGACAATGTTCGGTTTTCGATTCGGTTTTGAAATTTGGGAGACTGAACTAACCAAATAACTGAACTTTGATTTCCCGTTCATTCCATTCCACAATTTGAATAACCCATCCATTCCCTTACCCTCTCCCTCTCCCCGGCGGGCAGTGGCCACTCCTCTCCCTCTCTTGCCCTCTCCCTCTTAGGCTCTCCTCGCATGTGGCCGGTCGGCCGCCTCCTCTCCTCGGCCCCCCACGCAGCTCCCTCCCTCGCTCCCACCGCCTCCTTCCCTCTCCCTGCGCACACCTCCCCCCCTCTCCTCGATGACCGGATTCGGCCTTGGCCACACAGTCCTCGAGTGGAGGCGCTCGGCGGCGGCTAGATCTGGTATGTGGAGGCAGCGCGAAGGCGCTCAGCGACGGCCTTGCCCATGTGGTTGTCAGGCGAAGGAGCTCAGCGGCGGCCTTAGTAGTGCAGCCCTCGGGCGGAAGCGCTTGGCAGCAGTGACGGCCTCACCCCCGGGCGGTCCTTGGGCGACGTGGGCTGATGGCCCTCAGCCGCCCCATCCCTCGAGCCGTCCACTCCTGAGTCTTGGTCGGAACAGCCGCTGCAGATCCTCCTACTGGGCGAACAACTTGAGGTTGGACAGGAGGGTGCAGTCATTAGCAAGGTGGGCGGTGTTGAGCTTGGCGGCCTGCCTGAGCGCGACCAGATCGACCGCCTTGGCAAGGATGTCATCCACGGCTGGCAGCGTAGGCCATGCTGGAGGCGCCGCGGGATTAGGAGGGAGATGCCGAAAGGGGGGGAAGTGAGCTACATGTGAAGCTCAGCTGTTTGGATTGATTATGTTGTTTCCATTGATTCAGCACATTTGGTTAACCGAAAAACTGAATTAACCGAACAGAAATATTTCGGTTAATTTGGTTTGATTTTCAAATTTGTTTAGTTTGATTTACAATTCCCAAAAAACAAAAATATTTTTAAACCGAATTAACCAAATGCCCACCCCTACTGGGAATACCTTAATGTACACAAAATTATCTAGGTTTGTCACATGAAAATGTACTAGTGGATTTATCATAAAAAAAACTTCCATATCATTATTTTTTTTGTATTAACATAGTGTTTTAGAGACTAGGACGATGTCCAAATTAACAAGTAAAAATTGTGGTATTTTAATCTGCACGTTTGCTCCCTATGGATTTTTTTTTATACCTAATGTTTTTATACAGATTTTTTCTAGTGATGACAATGCAGTCTGATCATGTTTGGTCATAGCCAGGGTTCAACTTTTCGAACGAAATTCGCGAAATTTCGCGAATTTCGTTCGTACCGCTGGCAAGGGAAAAAGAAAACTATTTTGAATTTTTCTCAAATTCAAATTTAAATTCAAAAAAATTTAAAAAATTGAAAAAAATTATCCATAATTAGTATTAATAGCCCTATGACCTCTGATGTGAATATTATTTAAAAAAATGAAGTTTGATGATGTTTTTGAGTCATTCAATTTATTTAGTAGCAATATTTGTTGAATTATATATATTTAGTAGCAATATTTGTTGAAATATATGTAGTATAAATATTTGTTGAAGTATATTTAGTAGTCATATTTATTGAAGTATATTTAGTAAAAATATTTCCTTGTAAAAACCAGCAGCGTGAGGCAAGAAGGGCACTATCCATAAAATCATAACCTGTATTCAGAAAGTGCATATGAGTTTTTCTTAAAATCACATGTAAACTGCTAAGAAATCATTAGACTAAATCAAAATCTTCGATTTAACTTGTTAACAATCAATATAGAATTATATGAGACCTCTAGTGATAAACCGTCTATCATTTTTTTCTATTATTTTGAGAGAGGGCTATATCATAACTAAATATTCAACACGAATGCAAGTATTAAACAATCAACAGTAGTGCATAGAAAATAAATGGAAATACATTGTTATATGATCTGCTATAGCCTACAAAAATCATAGTTGATCAAATAAGTGCAACATTTGAATCAGAATTTTAGACTACACTTCCACAACACACTTCATGTTTCAGTATTTATTTAATTATATTTAGTAGCAATACTTGTTGAAGTAATTCTTCAAATATCATTTTTGGCCTTTAATGGTTTTTTTTTAAATTCTACAACAATTTTTTTATATAATTTTTCCATAATTTTTCTACATTCCCCCCTATTTTTTCAACTACCATCGATTTTTTGAGCTTCTCGAGCGAATTCCGAGCCTTTTCGAACCCAGTGGTTTTTTGAGCAAATTTCGAGCCTTTTGAACAAAAACCGCGATTTTCGCTCGGAGGTTTCGAGCTTTTTTGACTAGATTTCAAATTAATTTGACTTTCGAACCGAGCGGTTTTGAGCGAAGTTCGAGCGAAATTTCACGAATTTCGATACCACTGGGATGTCAAAATTTGAGTTCGAAACAAAAAGTGAAACCTGGTCATAGATCTTTCTTATTGTGACAAAAAAACGTCGCTTTTTTACTTGTATGGATGTAGAACATCCACTAGTAAGTATCTATTGGAGAATAGGCTTTTTATTTTAATTGGGAGAATAGGCTTTAGTTAACATATATCTTTGCAGGCAACGAAGCATTGTAACCAAGGAGGTGTTTGGTAGAGCTCTAGCTCCACCAGATTCGTGAAATTCATCCATACGCCTTTTCCATGTGCGGCAATTGCGCAGGTCATGTCCTGGTGTATTATGCAGGACACCATCGTCCATTCCCACTGCTTGGAGTAGATCCTTTGGGAATGAACCGGTCACATGTCTGATCAGATTTCTTCTACCAAGGTGTTTATTGTCATGGTCCTAATTTTTCCATGTGAATGCCATGGTGGGCAATTAAGTAATTTCCCTCCCCAAGATTTTTTCCCCACTCTTTTTCCTCTCTCCCTCCCACTCATCTCTCTCTCTCCCCTCCTTTCCCCAGCCCGAGCCCACCCCCCCCCACACCCGACGCCTCTCCACTCCCCTCACCCGACGCCTCCTCACCTGGGCGACGCCGGCGCCTCCCTGCCCCTGCGCCCGGCGTCCCTCCACCGGCCGCCGTCCCCTGCGCCTTTTCCCCCTGAAGCCGGCCTCCCCCCTGCTTTTCTTCCCCTCCTGGCCTGCGTCGCCGGCCTCCTCTCCCCTCACAGTCGCCCCCCAGCCGGCTCCCATCTCCCCAACACTGCTAGGTGAGCTCCCCCCCCCTCTCTTGCTCTCTCCCCCTCTCTCTCCCTCTACCTCTCCTTGGCTTGGTTCCATCTAGGGTTTGGGTGCATGGTAGGTGTTTGATGAAATGGCTATAAGCACTAGTAGGAGGGATGTTGTGGGTGTATGGTTGTGTGATTGATAGTGATGGATGTTAGTATGAATTGCTAGTTAGATGTTAGTATGAATTAGAGATTTCCCCTATTCATGTTTGTGTGTTCTTACTTGTGTATGGGTATGGGTGTATGCTAGGTGTTTGTTAAAATGCCAATTAGGATCAATGTACATCCAGTTGCGGTGTGCTAAACTCTTGTGCCCTTCTCAATCCTCTGAATAGTAGAGGGGCACGTTGGAGTTGTTGTGGTATAGCATAGCATGGGGGTAAGGACACTTTATGCTTGAGATGTAGTCTTCTTGTATTGCCATTAAAGTGTTCGTATCGAAGGTTATGTTAAAACCATGGGTCAAGCTTTTAGTCTTTGGATAGCAAACTCCATTGGTATTGTTAAGTAGGGTTCTACTTCGTTCTTGTTGTGTTGCTGTTTTCTCCCCAATAACCGACTGTTAACTGGACCTGCTAGTTGAAATTGCATCTTCCTAACAATTTGGTTGGCCTCTAGCTCAATCAAATGATTCGGAGTTTTGAGTCGTATTTCATTTCTTCCTTGTTGAGTGCTTGCATATTGTCTTAAATTGTCATTTCGTCACATATGCACGGCATACATCTCATTTCATACGCATTGTTGTCGTGTAGCGAACGATTCCGCGGAGGGTGAAGTGGCCGCGATCGAGGGTGATCGCGGTGAGCAGGTTGTCACTGAGGATCCGGCAGAAGCAACAGGCAAGCACCTAAGCATCTTGAACCCTTATATGATTCTATTTTTGAGAATAAATTGCTAAATTGTGAGTTACGTTTTGCATTAGGAGTTAATTGTGGGATAGGACTAGATCCCATTTGCTGCACATACACCCATTGATAATTGTTAATCATTTCCTTGAAGCTAACACGGGTAATATAACTGAGTCATCGCTTAGTCTTTCTTAGAGGTCGGGGTTCGGGCCAAGTGACGGAGGGTTCTCTACTTGCGGTTGTTATTATTATACACACGCTACATTATGTTGGCTTGGGATTGGGAAAGGTTTTGAAAAGAAAATGAATTGTGGACCGGGCGGGGAGTTGGTTCATTTGGGTATGGAGACTCAAATGTGTAGCCCCGTCTGAGTCGATTAAGGACCGATTCGATGGTTGCCCTTTGATTGAGCACACCCCGGTTGGTCGCATGCCCGATTATGGTACGGTAAGCCACTCTTTCTCTCATACGGAATCGATGGACCGTAACTTCCTGTGGTTGGACGTGGTTGAGGGCGAGGCTTAGGCCGACTCTCGAGCGCCAAGCCGGGCTTGGGGCTGCTCGAGGGGGTGCTAGGTTTTCGGCCACGTGAGGACGCTTCAGCGATTGGGTATGATTGGGAGGGGGTTGACACTAGGCCCTTGTGGTAAGTGTCGTGCGATCAATGCTTCCCTGCAGGGTTAATTAAGCGATTCGAATTGCCGCGCTCTCGGATATGAGCAAGCTCTTTCATCGCACAGTCACGTAGTAAACAACTTAAACTTGTGGTTCGCCGTTGGGCTTGAGCTTTAAAATGGTTATGTATTGCTCTACATTAATTGTTGTTAATTTCAGTCTCACACTAGAAGTAAGTGCGGTCTTTAACTGCTTTAAACTTGTAATTGGTTAGATTGTCGCAATTATACTACAAATGTTAATGCTTTTCCGCACTTTTACCTTAAGCTTTCTCCTCGCTACAACTAAATGCATAATCCTTTGGAGTCGGTCATATATGGACCCCGGGTAAGACTTATGCAGTACCTTTTGTACTCATGCTTCGCTTCGTGGTTTTTCAGTGAGGATCGGGATGGCGAGTGTGAGTTCTGCCCATCTGCCTCTCGGTGAACAGCGGGGCACCGAGTAGAGGCTTAGCGCGATATCGCTGCGCTCGGAAGTGTTCGATGGCGAGGACACTTCCGGAGTAGTCTTATTTTGCTTTGTGTTGCGATTTGATTCACTTTTGTTGTATAGTTAGCCTTCTACTTTATGCCTCGTCGTCGTTTTAGTCTATGTCGTTGTCCCGTGGATTCTCTCTGCTTGTGATTGTATGGCTGTGGTGGTTGTTGCTTTACTTTTGAATATATATATATACTGCAACTGTGTTTTCTTGTCTGCTGAGTGGATGTCCGTAGAATCTAGAAAGGTCATGCCAAAATTTTCCGTTTTTCGGAGTCTTGGTCTTTTTCCCGTTTTTGCCTAGTTTGGAGTCTCGGCGTGGTTGTTCGATCTTGGTTTGGTGGTTGTCGGGTTTGTCTTTTTGCCGTTTGTGTTCCGCTTGCGTGTTGGTTCGAAAGTTTCGGGTTCGTTGCCCCCTTTATGCAAATTGAATTGATATCGTATTGTTTTCGGTATCACGGTGATCCTGGGCGTGTTTCGGGTCGCATACCGGGGGAATACCGGGGTTGTTGTCGAGTCGTTTGGACGTTCGTAAGGTTGTCTCCATTGGGCTTGGGTATTAGCATCAGGATCACCTGCTGGTGATTGGTTGCTAGGATCCAAAATCCGATGGGAGCAACTGTTCATCCAACAACTCGAGGACGATCTGGGCGGCTCCCTGACAAGTTGGTATCAGAGCAAGGTGCATAAAGACGAACTTAAACTTGACGACCACTTAGGTGATTTATTAGGACTTGCATGATGCATTAGGTAGAGCTTAGTACTGATTACCCGCCCTAGGTATATAGTTAGGAGAGTTACGTAAAATGGTGAGCGTGGGAGAAACGATTACGTTGGAATCGTGCATCCATATTATGCATGTGAAGTTCATATCATGTCATGCATGCATATGTTTACTATGTCATTTTGCATCATACTTTGTGCTTTTGTGTAAGATGGGCTTGTAGGGCTCCAGCGGAGATCTTTCTTGATCTGACTAGGTCAAGTTAGGGTTTTGAAAATCTTGAAGTCTACTTTCTCTTGTGGAGTCTAACTTTGTCGTCTGTCTCGTTGGTGACGAGAATGAGGACCCGTGGGGCTTCCACCTCTGGGGTGAGGGTGGTGCCGAGCCGACAAGCAGCCGAGGGTGCTGTTCGCCACCTCCTCCCAATGTGTTGGACATTCTGCGGCGGACCGAGCAGCACCAGGAGGCGACAAACCGGATCCCTGGAGATGCTAGTCCAGACCGGGTCCAAAGACGGTGGCCGCGGTGATGGGCGAGGTCGGCCCACCGCCTATCTCGACTTCACGCACACGCGGCCACCGGTCTTCTCACGGGCCACCGATCCGTTGGAGGCCGATGATCGCTAGCGCCACGATAGAGCGTAAATTTGCTCTTATCGATCGTGGGGAGCTCGGAAAGGCTCACTTGCGCAGCGGCTACTGAGGAGCCTGCTGGTGCTTGGTGGGCCAATTTGCGGGTGATGCGACTGCCGGGCACCGATTTACTTGGGCTGAGTTCCGTGAGGCGTTTGGGCGTACCACATCCCGAAGGGCCTCATGGACATGAAGAAGCGGCGATTTCTCACCCTCCGACAGCTCGGCAAGTCGGTGGTTGACTACTCGCAGGAGTTCAACTACCTGGCGCGACGCCCGAAGGAGGTTGACACCGACCCGAAGAAGCAAGGTCGGTTTGTGAGTGGGTGGCGGCGAAGATGCAAGATAGGCTGTCCGTCTGCGACTTTGCCGACTACAATGACCTGGTGAGCAGCGCGATTCTTGTTGAGCTAAAGATGCGGGCTCATCGGGAGAGAAGAAGAGGAAGCGGGCGACGCCAGATTGGCGGCAGCAATGCTCGAGCGGTCTCAGATCACCGCCGAGGCCGTCTGCTTCCAGCCATTGCTCACGGTCACGACGGCCCAGCCGGTTGCTGTCGCTACCCGCCACGACCACCACTACCGCCACCGGCAGCAGAGCGAAGCGGTCCCGGCCTGCTACAATTGCGACGCCGGGCCACTTCATCCGGATCGCTTCTTCGCGTCGCGGCAAACCGCCGCTTCCACGGCTTCAGGGCGCGACGGCAGCGCCACCGCCGCGTTTCACGTCGAGCCGCGTGGCGTCATTACCTTCGCCGACGCCGAGGCGGTTCCTGAGGGCTCCGCCGTGCTAGCCGGGCACGTTTCTTGTTGAGGGCATGAGGCTAGAGTGTTGTTTGATTCAGGGCCTCCCATTCCTTCATTCGCACGGGGTTTGCAGAGCGACATCGAGATGAGGGTCGATGGCAGTGTCACCTCTTTTGTGATTGAGGCACCGGGTCGAAGATCACGGTTAAGCGAGATGGTTCGGAAGGCGATAGTTCGATTCAGGGGATTCCATTCACGGTCGCCTTGTTGCTTCTAGACCTTTGGGGATAGATGTCATCCTGAGGATGAGTTGGTGACACGACAATTGTCGCTTTGGATTCTTTGTAGTCGCACCTGTCACTCCGAAATCCGAAGGGCGGCCGACTCACTCTGCTTCTTAATGAGAACAAGGCCACATTGTGTTCACTCAATGGGACAGAAGTTGAAGAGCTGGACTCGATTCCCGTGGTGTCTGAGTTTCCCGATGTGTTCCCAGCGGAACTACCGGGGATGCCACCTGATCGGGATATCGAGTTTGTCGTCGAGCTTCAGCCAGGGACCGCTCCGGTTTCCAAGCGACCATACCGAATGCCACCCAATGAGCTAGCCGAGCTGAAGACTCAGTTGAAGGGGCTGATGGACAAAGGGTTCATTCGTCCGAGCTCCTCGCCTTGGGGCTGCTCGGCTTTGTTTGTGACCAAGAAGGATGGTTCTCTGCGCCTCTGCGTTGATTACCGTCCCCTGAATGCAGTCACCGTCAAGAACAAGTACCCATTGCCCCGGATCGACCTCCTGTTTGATCAGCTGACTGGTGCACAAGTATTTTCCAAGATTGATCTGAGGCTCGGCTACCATCAGATTAAGATCCGGGCCGAGGACATTCCGAAGACTGCGTTCTCCACCAGATACGGGCTCTACGAGTATACCGTGATGTCGTTCGGCCTCACGAACGCGCCGGCGTACTTTATGTATCTGATGAACTCCATATTCATGGAAGAGCTGGATTCGTTTGTCGTCATCTTCATTGACGACATTTTGATATATTCGGCCCGATGAAGAAGAGCACGCCCAGACACCTTCGCATTGTTCTCGGGCGACTCGAGGAGCATCGCTGTATCGCGAAGTTCAGCAAATGTGAGTTACGGTGAGGAAGTGTCATTCTTAGGACACGCCCTTTACGGCGAGGCGTGGCGATTGACTCCGAGCAAGGTGCAGGATGTACTCAAATGGGAGCGACCAAGATCGTCACGGACATCCGCAGCTTTCTTGGATCGGCCGGGTATTATCGCCGTTTCATCCAAGACTTCTCAAGGATTGCGGCCGATGATCGAGCCGCTTAAGAAGGGAGTTGAGTTCGGATGGTCGGTGTGGGAGCGCCTTTCAGACACTGAAGCAACGTCTGACTACAGCTCCTGTCCTCACTCAGCCGGATATCCACAGGCCTTTTGATGTGTATTGCGATGCGTCAGGCATTGGGCTTGGTTGTGTGCTTATGCAAGAAGGCCGAGTCGTTGCCTACGCATCTCGGCAGTTGAAGCATCATGAGGAGCACTACCCCACCCACGATTTGGAGCTTGCAGCAGTGGTGCATGCCTTGAAGATCTGGCGCCACTATCTCTTGGGGAACCAGTGCAATATCTATACTGACCATAAAAGTCTCAAGTACATCTTCACCCAAGCAGATCTGAACATGAGGCAGCGGAGATGGCTTGAGCTGATCAAAGATTACAGTCTGGAGGTGCATTACCACCCGGGGAAGGCGAATGTGGTAGCTGACGCGTTGAGTCGCAAAGCTCAATGCAACTGCCTTACTCTCCAGTCCCCGAGTGCTTCCCTCTGTGCCGAATTCCAGAGACTCGGCTTGGAGATGGGCGAGCAGGGATTCATAGCTAATCTCGAGTTGAGATCTACATTGCTCGATCAGATTCGAGAGGCGCAGACGAAGGATGAA
The DNA here is from genome assembly GCA_036346355.1 of Rhipidocladum racemiflorum. NCBI lineage: Eukaryota > Viridiplantae > Streptophyta > Magnoliopsida > Poales > Poaceae > Rhipidocladum > Rhipidocladum racemiflorum. The sequence continues at coordinate 19,550,445 of CM070570.1, read as the reverse complement.
GAAGTTTCCCAAATCCGGGATAAAGTGAATTTGGGGCAAGCTGCTGAGTTTCGCCTAGATGATCAGGGAACCTTGTGGTTCGGAGACCGCATAGTTGTCCCTGATGACCAGGAGTTGAAGCGAAGGATTCTTGATGAGGCGCATAACTCCTTGCTTACCATTCACCCGGGCAGCAACAAGATGTATCAAGACCTGAGACGGCAGTTTTGGTGGACTCGTATGAAGCGCGAAGTCGCTCGCTATGTGTCAGTCACGGCGTCTGCAAGCGGGTGAAGGCCGAACACCTCAAGCCAGCCGGTACCCTTCAGCCTCTTCCTATTCCAGTTTGGAAGTGGGAGGATGTTGCCATGGATTTCATTACCGGCCTGCCGACCACTCCCTCAGGCCATGACTCGATTTGGGTAATCGTCGATCGACTGACGAAGTCTGCGCACTTCTTGGCCGTTTGCGCCAAGTATCGAGTCAAGAAGTATGCGGACTTATATATCTCCCGGATCGTAAGTCTGCATGGAGTGCCCAAGCGGATAGTTTCAGACAGGGGCTCTCAGTTCACTTCTCAATTCTGGAGAAGCCTACATGAAGCCTTGGGCACGAAATTGCTCCTGATTCAGCATACCACCCTCGGTAGACGGTCGGGCCGAGAGGGTCAATCAGATCCTCGAAGACATGTTGAGGGCTTGTATCTTGTCCTACGGGAAAAAGTGGGAGGAGTGTCTTCCGTACGCCGAGTTTGCTTATAACAACAGCTACCAAACCAAGATCGAGATGTCCCGTTCGAGGCACTCTATGGTCGCAGCTTGTCGCGCCACGGCCCAGTCGTAAAGTGGAGAACGCTCCTTGATTGGGCCTGAGTTGGTTATGGAGGCGGAAGAAAAGGTCAGGACTATCCAGGAAAATCTGAGGATAGCGCGATCGCGACAGAAGAGTTATGCTGATCGCCGTAGGAGACCCCTCTCCTTCGACGTTGGCGATTTCGCCTATTTGAAGGTATCTCCTCTCCGTGGCACCCGTCGATTCGGAGTTAAAGGAAAGCCGGCACCTCGCTACGTAGGGCCGTTCAAGATCCTTGGAAAGCGGCCGGGTAGCATATCGGCTAGAGCTTCCTCCTTCGCTCGGAATGGTCCACGACGTGTTTCACGTCTCCCGGTGAAGAAGTGTCTCCGTACTCCGTTCGAGTCTCTCGAGGTAGAAGACCTCGGAGTCGCGCCTGAGCCGGATCTGTCTTACGCGGAGCGTCCTATCCGGGTTCTGGAAGAATCGGAGCGCAAGACCCGAAGGAAAACTCTCAAGTTCTATAAGGTTCAGTGGAGCAATCACACTGAGGATGAAGCAACTTGGGAGCGGGAAGACCATTTGGAAAATGAGTATCCCGAATTCTTCCAAACTATGTAAGTGTTTCAACCTGTCTACTTGTAGTCCTGGTCTATGTAAGTTCCTTTCCAACTATGTGCTCATTTCGAATCTCGGGGCGAGATTCCCCTAAGGGGGGAGGATTTGTCATGGTCCTAATTTTTCCATGTGAATGCCATGGTGGGCAATTAAGTAATTTCCCTCCCCAAGATTTTTTTCCCCACTCTTTTTCCTCTCTCCCTCCCACTCATCTCTCTCTCTCCCCTCCTTTCCCCAAATTCGAGCCCCCCCACACCCGACGCCTCTCCACTCCCCTCACCCGACGCCTCCTCACCTGGGCGACGCCGGCGCCTCCCTGCCCCTGCGCCCGGCGTCCCTCCACCGGCCGCCGTCCCCTGCGCCTTTTCCCCCTGGCCGGCCTCCCCCTGCTTTTCTTCCCTCACAGCCTGCGTCGCGGCCTCCCTCTCCCCTCCTGGTCGCCGCCCCCAGTAGGCTCCCATCTCCCCTACACCGCTAGGTGAGCTCCCCCTCTCTTGCTCTCTCCCCCTCTCTCTCCCTCTACCTCTCCTTGGCTTGGTTCCATCTAGGGTTTGGGTGCATGGTAGGTGTTTGATGAAATGGCTATAAGCACTAGTAGGAGGGATGTTGTGGGTGTATGGTTGTGTGATTGATAGTGATGGATGTTAGTATGAATTGCTAGTTAGATGTTAGTATGAATTAGAGATTTCCCCTATTCATGTTTGTGTGTTCTTACTTGTGTATGGGTATGGGTGTATGCTAGGTGTTTGTTAAAATGCCAATTAGGATCAATGTACATCCAGTTGCGGTGTGCTAAACTCTTGTGCCCTTCTCAATCCTCTGAATAGTAGAGGCACGTTGGAGTTGTTGTGGTATAGCATAGCATGGGGTAAGGACACTTTATGCTTGAGATGTAGTCTTCTTGTATTGCCATTAAAGTGTTCAGTATCGAAGGTTATGTTAAAACCATGGGTCAAGCTTTTAGTCTTTGGATAGCAAACTCCATTGGTATTGTTAAGTAGGGTTCTACTGTTCTTGTTGTGTTGCTTTGTTTTCTCCCCAATAACCGATTATTAACTGGACTCGCTAGTTGAAATTGCATCTTCCTAACAATTTGGTTGGCCTCTAGCTCAATCAAATGATTCGGAGTTTTGAGTCGTATTTCATTTCTTCCTTGTTGAGTGCTTGCATATTGTCTTAAATTGTCATTTCACACATATGCACGGCATACATCTCATTTCATACGCATTGTTGTCGTGTAGCGAACGATTCCGCGGAGGGTGAAGTGGCCGCGATCGAGGGTGATCGCGGTGAGCAGGTTGTCACTGAGGATCCGGCAGAAGCAACAGGCAAGCACCTAAGCATCTTGAACCCTTATATGATTCTATTTTTGAGAATAAATTGCTAAATTGTGAGTTACGTTTTGCATTAGGAGTTAATTGTGGGATAGGACTAGATCCCATTTGCTGCACATACACCCATTGATAATTGTTAATCATTTCCTTGAAGCTAACACGGGTAATATAACTGAGTCGGTAGCTTAGTCTTGCTTAGAGGTCGGGGTTCGGGCCAAGTGACGGAGGGTTCTGTCACTTGCGGTTGTTATTATTATACACACGCTACATTATGTTGGCTTGGGATTGGGAAAGGTTTTGAAAAGAAAATGAATTGTGGACCGGGCGGGGAGTTGGTTCATTTGGGTATGGAGACTCAAATGTGTAGCCCCGTCTGAGTCGATTAAGGACCGATTCGATGGTTGCCCTTTGATTGAGCACACCCGGTTGGTCGCATGCCCGATTATGGTACTGTAAGCCACTCTTTCTCTCATACGGAATCGATGGACCGTAACTTCCTGTGGTTGGACGTGGTTGAGGGCGAGGCTTAGGTCGACTCTCGGCGCCAAGCCGGGCTTGGGGCTGCTCGAGGGTGCTAGGTTTTCGGCCACAGGAGGACGCTTCAGCGATTGGGTATGATTGGGAGGGGTTGACACTAGGCCCTTGTGGTAAGTGTCGTGCGATCAATGCTTCCTGCAGGTTAATTAAGCGATTCAATTGCCGCTCTCGGATATGAGCAAGCTCTTTCATCGCATACGATCCACGTAGTAAACAACTTAAACTTGTGGTTCGCCGTTGGGCTTGAGCTTTAAAATGGTTATGTATTGCTCTACATTAATTGTTGTTAATTTCAGTCTCACACTAGAAGTAAGTGCGGTCTTTAACTGCTTTAAACTTGTAATTGGTTAGATTGTCGCAATTATACTACAAATGTTAATGCTTTTCCGCACTTTTACCTTAAGCTTTCTCCTCGCTACAACTAAATGCATAATCCTTTGGAGTCGGTCATATATGGACCCCGGGTAAGACTTGCGAGTACCTTTTGTACTCATGCTTCTGCTTCGTGGTTTTTCAGGTGAGGATCAGGATGGCGAGTGTGAGTTCTGCCCATACTGCCTCTCGGTGAACAGGCGGGGCACCGAGTAGAGGCTTAGCGCGATATCGCACACGCTCGGAAGTGTTCAGTGGCAGGACACTTCCGGAGTAGTCTTATTTTGCTTTGTGTTGCGATTTGATTCACTTTTGTTGTATAGTTAGCCTTCTACTTTATGCCTCGTCGTCGTTTTAGTCTATGTCGTTGTCCCGTGGATTCTCTCTGCTTGTGATTGTATGGCTGTGGTGGTTGTTGCTTTACTTTTGAATATATATATATACTGCAACTGTGTTTTCTTGTCTGCTGAGTGGATGTCCGTAGAATCTAGAAAGGTCATGCCAAAATTTTCCGTTTTTCGGAGTCTTGGTCTTTTTCCCGTTTTTGCCTAGTTTGGAGTCTCGGCGTGGTTGTTCGATCTTGGTTTGGTGGTTGTCGGGTTTGTCTTTTTGCCGTTTGTGTTCCGCTTGCGTGTTGGTTCGAAAGTTTCGGGTTCGTTGCCCCCTTTATGCAAATTGAATTGATATCGTATTGTTTTCCGGTATGCGGTGATCCTGGGCGTGTTTCGGGTCGCATACCGGGGGAATACCGGGGTTGTTGTCGAGTCGTTTGGACGTTCGTAAGGTTGTCTCCATTGGGCTTGGGTATTAGCATCAGGATCACCTGCCGTGATTGGTTGCTAGGATCCAAAATCCGATGGGAGCAACAGCTGTTCATCCAACAACTCGAGGACGATCTGGGCGGCTCCCTGACAAGTTGGTATCAGAGCAAGGTGCATAAAGACGAACTTAAACTTGACGACCACTTAGGTGATTTATTAGGACTTGCATGATGCATTAGGTAGAGCTTAGTGCGATTACCCGCCCTAGGTATATAGTTAGGAGAGTTACGTAAAATGGTGGCGTGGGAGAAACGATTACGTTGGAATCGTGCATCCATATTATGCATGTGAAGTTCATATCATGTCATGCATGCATATGTTTACTATGTCATTTTGCATCATACTTTGTGCTTTTGTGTAAGATGGGCTTGTAGGGCTCCAGCGGGATGCTGCAGTCCTGACTAGGTCAAGTTAGGGTTTTGAAAATCTTGAAGTCTACTTTCTCTTGTTGAGTCTAACTGTGTCGTCTGTCTCGTTGGTGACAGAATGAGGACCCGTGGGGCTTCCACCTCTGGGGGTGAGGTGGTCTTTGGCGGCAGCGGCGAGAGGGTCTTTGTTCGCCACCTCCTCCCAATGTGTTGGACATTCTGCGTGGACCGAGCAGCACCAGGAGGCGACAAACCGGATCCTGGAGATGCTAGTCCAGGACCGGGTCCAAAGACGGTGGCCGCGGTGATGGGCGCAGGTCGGCCCACCACTATCTCGACTTCTGCACGCGCACCACCGGTCTTCTCACGGGCCACCGATCCGTTGGAGGCCGATGATCGGCTGCGCCACGATAGAGCGTAAATTTGCTCTTATCGATCGTGGGAGCTCGGAAGGCTCACCAGCGGCGCGGCGGCTACAGAGCCTCTTTGGTGCTTGGTGGGCCAATTTGCGGGTGATGCGACTGCCGGCACCGATTTACTTGGGCTGAGTTCCGTGAGGCGTTTGGGCGTACCACATCCCGAAGGGCCTCATGGACATGAAGAAGCGGCGATTTCTCACCCTCAGACGGCTCGGCAAGTCGGTGGTTGACTACTCGCAGAGTTCAACTACCTGGCGCAAGACGCCCTGCAGGAGGTTGACACCGACCGAAGAAGCAAGGTCGGTTTGTGAGTGGGGTGTGGCGAAGATGCAAGATAAATTTGTCCGTCTGCGACTTTGCCGACTACAATGACCTGGTGAGCCGCGACATCTTGTTGAGCTAAAGATGCGGGCTCATCGGGAGGAGAAGAAGAGGAAGCGGCGACGCCGTACTCGATGGCGGCGGCTCGCGTGAGCTCAGGCGGTCTCAGATCACCGCCGAGGCCGTCTGCTCAGCTTCCAGTCTCGATCACGGTCACGACGGCCGTCGGTTGCCGCTACCGCCACGACCACCACTACCGCCACCGGCGAGCGGCGGTCCCGGTCGGTCCGTGCTACAATTGCGGACGCGGGCCACTTCATCCGGATCGCCCCTTCCGCGTCGCGGCACCGGACCGGCGCTTCCACGGCCGAGCGCGACGGCGCCACCGCTGTTGCCTACGTCGAGCCGTGTGGCGTCACCTTCGTCGGCCGCCGAGGCGGTTCCCGAGGCTCCGCCGTGCTAGCCGGATGCGTTTCTTGTTGAGGGCATGAGGCTAGAGTGTTGTTTGATTCAGGGCCTCCCATTCCTTCATTCGCACGGGGTTTGCAGAGCAAAGCATCGATGAGGGTCGATGGCAGTGTCACCTCTTTTGTGATTGAGGCACCGGGTCGAAGATCACGGTTAGGCGAGATGGTTCAAGGCGAGTTCAGATTCGAGGATTCCATTCACGGTCGACTTGTTGCTTCTAGACCTTTGGGTGATAGATGTCATCCTGGGGATGAGTTGGCTGACACGACAGCAGGCTGTTTTGGATTGCTGTAGTCGTACCCTGTCACTCCGAAATCCGAAGGGCGGCCGACTCACTCTGCTTCTTAATGAGAACAAGGCCACATTGTGTTCACTCAATGGGACAGAAGTTGAAGAGCTGGACTCGATTCCCGTGGTGTCTGAGTTTCCCGATGTGTTCCCAGCGGAACTACCGGGGATGCCACCTGATCGGGATATCGAGTTTGTCGTCGAGCTTCAGCCAGGGACCGCTCCGGTTTCCAAGCGACCATACCGAATGCCACCCAATGAGCTAGCCGAGCTGAAGACTCAGTTGAAGGGGCTGATGGACAAAGGGTTCATTCGTCCGAGCTCCTCGCCTTGGGGCTGCTCGGCTTTGTTTGTGACCAAGAAGGATGGTTCTCTGCGCCTCTGCGTTGATTACCGTCCCCTGAATGCAGTCACCGTCAAGAACAAGTACCCATTGCCCCGGATCGACCTCCTGTTTGATCACCGACCGGTGCACAAGTATTTTCCAAGATTGATCTGAGGCTCGGCTACCATCGATTAAGATCCGGCCGAGGACATTCGAGATCGCGTTCTCCACCAGATACGGGCTCTACGAGTATACCGTGATGTCGTTCGGCCTCACGAACGCGCCGGCGTACTTTATGTATCTGATGAACTCCATATTCATGGAAGAGCTGGATTCGTTTGTCGTCATCTTCATTGACGACATTTTGATATATTCAGCCAGTGAAGAAGAGCACGCCAGACACCTTCGCATTGTTCTCGGGCGACTCAGGGAGCATCGCTCGTATGCGGTTCGGCAAATGTGAGTTCTGGCCGAGGAAGTGTCATTCTTAGGACACGCCCTTTCGAGCGAGGCGTGGCGATTGACCCGAGCAAGGTGCAGGATGTACTCAAATGGGAGCAGCCAAGATCGCCACGGACATCCGCAGCTTTTCTTGGATCGGCCGGGTATTATCGCCGTTTCATCCAAGACTTCTCAAGGATTGCGGCCGATGATCGAGCCGCTTAAGAAGGGAGTTGAGTTCGGATGGTCGGACTGTGGGAGCGCCTTTCAGACACTGAAGCAACGTCTGACTACAGCTCCTGTCCTCACTCAGCCGGATATCCACAGGCCTTTTGATGTGTATTGCGATGCGTCAGGCATTGGGCTTGGTTGTGTGCTTATGCAAGAAGGCCGAGTCGTTGCCTACGCATCTCGGCAGTTGAAGCATCATGAGGAGCACTACCCCACCCACGATTTGGAGCTTGCAGCCGTGGTGCATGCCTTGAAGATCTGGCGCCACTATCTCTTGGGGAACCAGTGCAATATCTATACTGACCATAAAAGTCTCAAGTACATCTTCACCCAAGCAGATCTGAACATGAGGCAGCGGAGATGGCTTGAGCTGATCAAAGATTACAGTCTGGAGGTGCATTACCACCCGGGGAAGGCGAATGTGGTAGCTGACGCGTTGAGTCGCAAAGCTCAATGCAACTGCCTTACTCTCCAGTCCCCGAGTGCTTCCCTCTGTGCCGAATTCCAGAGACTCGGCTTGGAGATGGGCGAGCAGGGATTCATAGCTAATCTCGAGTTGAGATCTACATTGCTCGATCAGATTCGAGAGGCGCAGACGAAGGATGAAGAAGTTTCCCAAATCCGGGATAAAGTGAATTTGGGGCAAGCTGCTGAGTTTCGCCTAGATGATCAGGGAACCTTGTGGTTCGGAGACCGCATAGTTGTCCCTGATGACCAGGAGTTGAAGCGAAGGATTCTTGATGAGGCGCATAACTCCTTGCTTACCATTCACCCGGGCAGCAACAAGATGTATCAAGACCTGAGGCGGCAGTTTTGGTGGACTCGTATGAAGCGCCGAAGTCGCCGCTATGTGTCGGAGTGCGACGCCTGCAAGCGGGTGAAGGCCGAACACCTCAAGCCACCGGTACCCTTCACCTCTTCCTATTCCGGTTTGGAAGTGGGAGGATGTTGCCATGGATTTCATTACCGGCTGCCGACCACTCCTCGTGCCATGACTCGATTTGGGTAATCGTCGATCGACCGACGGTTCTGCGCACTTCTTGGCCGCTTGCGCCAAGTATCGAGTCAAGAAGTATGCGGACTTATATATCTCCGGATCGTAAGTCCGCATGGAGTGCCCAAGCGGATAGTTTCGCATAGGCTCTCGCTCACTTCTCACCTGGAGAAGCCTACATGAAGCCTTGGGCACGAAATTGCTCCACAGTTCAGCATACCACCCTCAGACTGACGGTCAGACCGAGAGGGTCAATCAGATCCTCGAAGACATGTTGAGGGCTTGTATCTTGTCCTACGGGAAAAAGTGGGAGGAGTGTCTTCCGTACGCCGAGTTTGCGTATAACAACAGCTACCAAACCAAGATATCAGATGTCCCTGCTCGAGGCACTCTATGGTCGCAGCTTGTCGGCGCCCGAACCAGTCGTAAAGTGGAGAACGCTCCTTGATTGGGCCTGAGTTGGTTATGGAGGCGGAAGAAAAGGTCGAGGACTATCCAGAAAATCTGAGGATAGCGCAGCCGCGATGTAAGAGTTACGCTGATCGCCGTAGGAGACCCTCTCCTTCGACACTGGCGACTTCGCCTATTTGAAGGTATCTCCTCTCCGTGGCACCCGTCGATTCGGAGTTAAAGGAAAGCTGGCACCTCGCTACGTAGGGCCGTTCAAGATCCTTGGAAAGCGCGGCCAGGTAGCATATCAGCTAGAGCTTCCTCCTTCGCTCGGAATGGTCCACGACGTGTTTCACGCCTCCCACGGTGAAGAAGTGTCTCCAGATTCGCTCGAGTCTCTCGAGGTAGAAGACCTCGGAGTCGCGCTGAGCCGGATCTGTCTTACGCGAGCGCCCTATCCGGTTGGAAGAATCGGAGCGCAAGACCCAAGGAAAACTCTCAAGTTCTATAAGGTTCGATTGGAGCAATCACACCGAGGATGAAGCAACTTGGGAGCGGGAAGACCATTTGGAAAATGAGTATCCCGAATTCTTCCAAACTATGTAAGTGTTTCAACCTGTCTACTTGTAGTCCTGGTCTATGTAAGTTCCTTTCCAACTATGTGCTCATTTGAATCTCTGGCGAGATTCCCCTAAGGGGAGGATTTGTCATGGTCCTAATTTTTCCATGTGAATGCCATGGTGGGCAATTAAGTAATTTCCCTCCCCAAGATTTTTTCCCCACTCTTTTTCCTCTCTCCCTCCCACGCATCTCTCTCTCTCCTCCTTTCCCCGGCCAGGCCCACACCCCACAGCGCCTCTCCACTCCCTCACCCGACGCCTCCTCACTGGCGGCCGGCGCCTCCCTGCCCCTGCGCCCGGCGTCCCTCCACCGGCCGCCGTCCCCTGCGCCTTTTCCACTGAGCCGGCCTCCCCTGCCGTTTCTTCCCCTCACTGGCCTGCGTCGCCGGCCTCCCTCTCCCCCTCTGGTCGCCGCCCCAGTAGGCTCCCATCTCCCCTACACGCTAGGTGAGCTCCCCCCCTCTCTTGCTCTCTCCCCCTCTCTCTCCCTCTACCTCTCCTTGGCTTGGTTCCATCTAGGGTTTGGGTGCATGGTAGGTGTTTGATGAAATGGCTATAAGCACTAGTAGGAGGGATGTTGTGGGTGTATGGTTGTGTGATTGATAGTGATGGATGTTAGTATGAATTGCTAGTTAGATGTTAGTATGAATTAGAGATTTCCCCTATTCATGTTTGTGTGTTCTTACTTGTGTATGGGTATGGGTGTATGCTAGGTGTTTGTTAAAATGCCAATTAGGATCAATGTACATCCAGTTGCGGTGTGCTAAACTCTTGTGCCCTTCTCAATCCTCTGAATAGTAGAGGGCACGTTGGAGTTGTTGTGGTATAGCATAGCATGGGGTAAGGACACTTTATGCTTGAGATGTAGTCTTCTTGTATTGCCATTAAAGTGTTCAGTATCGAAGGTTATGTTAAAACCATGGGTCAAGCTTTTAGTCTTTGGATAGCAAACTCCATTGGTATTGTTAAGTAGGGTTCTACTTCGTTCTTGTTGTGTTGCTGTTTTCTCCCCAATAACCGACTGTTAACTGGACCTGCTAGTTGAAATTGCATCTTCCTAACAATTTGGTTGGCCTCTAGCTCAATCAAATGATTCGGAGTTTTGAGTCGTATTTCATTTCTTCCTTGTTGAGTGCTTGCATATTGTCTTAAATTGTCATTTCGTCACATATGCACGGCATACATCTCATTTCATACGCATTGTTGTCGTGTAGCGAACGATTCCGCGGAGGGTGAAGTGGCCGCGATCGAGGGTGATCGCGGTGAGCAGGTTGTCACTGAGGATCCGGCAGAAGCAACAGGCAAGCACCTAAGCATCTTGAACCCTTATATGATTCTATTTTTGAGAATAAATTGCTAAATTGTGAGTTACGTTTTGCATTAGGAGTTAATTGTGGGATAGGACTAGATCCCATTTGCTGCACATACACCCATTGATAATTGTTAATCATTTCCTTGAAGCTAACACGGGTAATATAACTGAGTCAGCGCTTAGTCTTGCTTAGAGGTCGGGGTTCGGGCCAAGTGACGGAGGGTTCTGTCACTTGCGGTTGTTATTATTATACACACGCTACATTATGTTGGCTTGGGATTGGGAAAGGTTTTGAAAAGAAAATGAATTGTGGACCGGGCGGGGAGTTGGTTCATTTGGGTATGGAGACTCAAATGTGTAGCCCCGTCTGAGTCGATTAAGGACCGATTCGATGGTTGCCCTTTGATTGAGCACACCCCGGTTGGTCGCATGCCCGATTATGGTACGGTAAGCCACTCTTTCTCTCATACGGAATCGATGGACCGTAACTTCCTGTGGTTGGACGTGGTTGAGGGCGAGGCTTAGGCCGACTCTCGAGCGCCAAGCCGGGCTTGGGGCTGCTCGAGGGGGTGCTAGGTTTTCGGGCCACAGGAGGACGCTTCAGCGATTGGGTATGATTGGGAGGGGGTTGACACTAGGCCCTTGTGGTAAGTGTCGTGCGATCAATGCTTCCCTGCAGGGTTAATTAAGCGATTCGAATTGCCGCGCTCTCGGATATGAGCAAGCTCTTTCATCGCATATGATCACGTAGTAAACAACTTAATCTTGTGGTTCGCCGTTGGGCTTGAGCTTTAAAATGGTTATGTATTGCTCTACATTAATGGTTGTTAATTTCAGTCTCACACTAGAAGTAAGTGCGGTCTTTAACTGCTTTAAACTTGTAATTGGTTAGATTGTCGCAATTATACTACAAATGTTAATGCTTTTCCGCACTTTTACCTTAAGCTTTCTCCTCGCTACAACTAAATGCATAATCCTTTGGAGTCGGTCATATATGGACCCCGGGTAAGACTTGCAGTACCTTTTGTACTCATGCTTCGCTTCGTGGTTTTTCAGTGAGGATCGGGATGGCGAGTGTGAGTTCTGCCCATATCGCCTCTCGGTGAACAAAGGGCACCGAGTAGAGGCTTAGCGCGATATCGCACACGCTCGGAAGTGTTCAGTGGCAGGACACTTCCGGAGTAGTCTTATTTTGCTTTGTGTTGCGATTTGATTCACTTTTGTTGTATAGTTAGCCTTCTACTTTATGCCTCGTCGTCGTTTTAGTCTATGTCGTTGTCCCGTGGATTCTCTCTGCTTGTGATTGTATGGCTGTGGTGGTTGTTGCTTTACTTTTGAATATATATATATATCGCAATCGTGTTTTCTTGTCTGCTGAGTGGATGTCCGTAGAATCTAGAAAGGTCATGCCAAAATTTTCCGTTTTTCGGAGTCTTGGTCTTTTTCCCGTTTTTGCCTAGTTTGGAGTCTCGGCGTGGTTGTTCGATCTTGGTTTGGTGGTTGTCGGGTTTGTCTTTTTGCCGTTTGTGTTCCGCTTGCGTGTTGGTTCGAAAGTTTCGGGTTCGTTGCCCCCTTTATGCAAATTGAATTGATATCGTATTGTTTTCCGGTATGCGGTGATCCTGGGCGTGTTTCGGGTCGCATACCGGGGGAATACCGGGGTTGTTGTCGAGTCGTTTGGACGTTCGTAAGGTTGTCTCCATTGGGCTTGGGTATTAGCATCAGGATCACCTGCTGGTGATTGGTTGCTAGGATCCAAAATCCGATGGGAGCAACTGTTCATCCAACAACTCGAGGACGATCTGGGCGGCTCCCTGACATTTATCATTAGAGTATGTAGGTCATTCAAAAATACCTGTGACATCTCTTTAAGAGATCTTTTTACCCTTTTTCATGTTTTTACCTTTTTGGTCTTCAAGTGTGGAGATCTTCGTAGGTTTGTGTACCTTTGGTGATCTTCAAACCTAAATAAGGTGGTGTGTGGGCCTTGTCGACCATACGATTCCATTCAACCGCCTTGTGTGCATCGGAATAATAATCTGCCATATCGAAGAGTTCTGATATGATGGATAGCAGGTGAATGTTGAGATCCTCTATGAAGCGTTTGTAGTGCACAGCTTGCTTGAATGCACGAATCACAGAATCACCAGATATGTTAAAAATTATATTATGGACCACTACAAACCTTTTAATAAACTGACGTAAATTCTCGTCAGAGGTTTGTCGAAGATGATGTAGGTCATCCTCTTTACCTGCCTTCGCATAAAAACTTTTAAAATTGTTTAAAATGGTATGACATAATTTTTCTCAGCTGAAAATGGATCCTTCTGGTTGATTAAATATCCAAGTTCTTGCAGATCCTTTGAGAACAGTGGAAAAATAATTTGCCATTACCTTCTCATCGCTATCAGCAGCATGAATAGTGGTGGTAAAAATTTATAGAGATTCTAATAGATTTTGAGTTCCATCGTAGCTTTCTAGAGAACCTAGCTTGAAATTTCAAGCCAAGTGACATTTTTTAGCCCTGGTGAAAAGGCTTTGCATCCTGTATATAATGCCAAACATGTTTGTACGTTAGGTACTTGATCTATGTAATCAGGAGAATAAGGTCATCGCCGACCACGATTAATGTTTTCACCTGAACCAAGTTGTCGAAAGCACTTCTTCGTGGATTGCTCCTCTGTTGGTGGTCAGGGCTGAGTTGACATCTATTAGCTGAGGAATGATCCACGTGGGAATCAGTTAAAGGTCTCATGGAAGGAGATACGCTCTGTACATCTGCAGCAGCTTCTTACTGATCAGCAGCAAGAGATCTTATAAGTGGTACATTGTCTCCATCCATAGGTTGATTTAAAATCGCATCAGTTATAATATGAATTTTGTCCACAGACATTTCCTCTTGTAGACTATTAGGAACCATATTTATGTCCTTTACCGTCAACCTTGGAACTTACGGTGTGGCCTGAAGAATTGATCGAGGATGACTCCTTGAAGGATATGGCCTTCGCAAGGTTCCTTGCTGGCTGTTGTGTTAAAGCTGTCTCGCCTCTTCTACAGCCTTTTGTTTGGCAAATATGAGACTCGCGTGTTGCTCCTGGATGGCCCTTTTTTAGTTTCACGCTATTCAAGTTTCACTCGTTATGCCTCTGTCTCCTCCGTGACTGCGCAAATGTGGAATCCAGAATTAACGGAAGGGGTGAACACTCCCTCATCGGATAAAGATGACAGGGTATAATCGAGTTCAAGGCTTCAGAGAAATTTTTTTGAAGATGAACTTTCATGGAAATCATTGTTGTTTTGGTGAGTTCGAACATTGTTGACTTGCGTAGGGCATGTGCCCTGATTCTCTGCCTCTGAGATAGGCATAGGTATGGAGTCATTCTGTTTTCCTGATTTTCCCTCAAGATATGGTGCTCCTAGCGTGGTATCATTCGATTTGGATGAAGTCGCCAATTCTAACAATTTCGCCTCAATAACATGCTCGGAGTAGAAGTCACACTTACCTTCTTCTTCTTCCACGAAGTCATCAGCGGTGAGGTGAGCATAGTCAACAAGATCAAATGAGTTTTCTTCATCCATCGACTCCGCCGACAAAACATTACCTTTTCTTTTTCAACCTGGAATTCTGACGGAGGCCCTCCTTCTAACACCAACTATTGATGTTCAAGACTTGGGGTCTCTAGATTGAGCTTATGAATGTAATTGGGTTGCCTTTGTCGAGTAAATCAAAGATTGAAAGAAGTAGGAATGGGAATTGCTTTTTATTGAGTCATGTGTGCTTTACAGAGTACGGACTCTGAGGATGAACAAGAAAGCTAACATTAATCACTTATCCTTAATCCTGAACTTAGTCTCTCTTTTTCTCATGTAACCATGCTTGAATCCTTGCGGAAGCCTCCTATTTAGAGCCAATGAAGGGGGTGACAGTTTGTCATCTTCTAAGAGGTGTCTTCCTGCGAAAAGGTGTCTTCTCGTCAAAATATGTTTTCTAGTCAAAAGGTGTCTTTTAATAAAGAGGCGTATCTTTGTAGAAAGTAACTTTCAAATGTCCGTCTATACCTATCAGAGAGAGCATTTTCCGCATGCAAGCTTTATGCGGGGGTAACTTCTCCTCCGACCTCAACTAGATCGGGATAAAAATCTATCCCACGTCTGACCTGTATATTGGTCGGGGTTATTCGATTAGCGTGTACCTATCAGGCTGGGGTTTTTTTAGGTCATATCATATCATCTGATCAATATTATATATATTGGTTGAGGATATTTTCACGTGATTAAATTTAACTCTGGTTGAAGTCGTAACTAGGTAATGAGCCTTGGGCCTTGTCTTTATTCATGGACTCCTTTTCTTTATGAGGCTGTAGGCCCAAAAATAGAATATCGTATGACAATCGTCGCCACCTATCTATTTGAATGCAACACATCAAATATTTTAACATAGAAGACTGTAAAGCTAGAAATTTTGGCAGTTTTTTGACTGATTTTTGAATTAGGACCGTGACGAGTACACGTACCATGTATACCCCCAGCAACCCGGGACAGTGAACGGGCTGCCTTTGAGGCCTAGTTCCGACCAAGGGCCCATGGGCCACGAGGGTCAGAGCGAGCAGCGGCTCCTTCAAAGCATTTGGACACCTGCCCTACTGGCATAACGTCCCAAGACGTCCGCACCAGGGTAGGTGGCTCCTTCCCAAGGTGTCAGGGAGGCCGCCTAAGAAGTCAAGCTCTGGTCCCGTCATCCTGACACCCAACAGAGGGGAGCGCCCCCTCCCGAGGCCACGCTGAGGTCAGATACCATTAATGTCGGCGCTTGACGATCGTACAGAGCAGTGCGTCATTTCTCCAACCTGGCCGAGAACACCCCGCCACAAGACTACCAACTCGGTGTGGGGGTGGACGAAGGCCAGTCGGACGACAAGACCGAAGACCAGATTCTAAGACATAGGACACCCCCTTTCTCTTTCTTTTTTCCCATTCCAAACTCCCATGTAACCTGCCGCTTCCGTCTATATAAGGAAAGGCAGGACCCCAAAGGGGAGGGGAGAGATCGATCGATTGGTCGAAAAACACAACAAGAAAGAGCACCCACACGCGAAAAGCGGAAATATCGTCCGGCTCTTCTTCCTCCCGAGGGAAGACGCCATTGTAACCCCCCGAAAGGGCAATATACACTCACCACACGAACTGGAGTAGGGACGTTTAGCCCGAACCAGTATACATCTTGGACTCCTAGAGTCAGGCCATTCGAGGAGAGGGAGCACGCTAACCCCCCACTAACCAAAAATTCGTATTCGTGCACCATTCGAGGAGAGGGAGTGCGCGAACCCCCCACTAACCAAAAATTCGTATTGCCGGTGCACGAAACACCGACAGACAGTTACAATTGGCAACAATCAATATATATTGTCATAATAAATGATAGACAAACCTACCAGTCGGACTATATTGTACACAACAAACACTAGGAATAAGAATAAATAGATCACAAAAAAACCGAGATCATGTCACCTGCTTGGAGCTGTCCTAGACAAATATTGGGCTCAAAATTGAAATCTCATCACCGAGTACCTGGTACAATGAGTCGAGATTTATCTTCTTCTTCATCAGATTGGGCCGACCTAGCTGCATTTACACCAGACTTAGACGGATAGCACCGAGGTCGAGGGGCAAAGCTCAAATATGGACTATGTTGCATTGGAGAGGAAGTGAGTGAGGGTGTGACCGTGTAAGGGAAGTGAATGATTGAGTCCAAATTCACTACAAAAACAATACATAAGTGAACTTCTTACTCATCACTATGAAGTACTAGTCCCTGTAGCTCAGTTGACAGAGTGCAAATCACTTAAGCTTTAGGTCCCGGGTTCTCAAGCCCCCATGGTGGCATTATTTTTGGTTTTTTAGCACTAGCAGTGACCAACAAATAATGACAACAAAGGGTGTGACAACTAGGATTTGAACTAGAGATGGCAACGGGTTGGGTCAGGTGCGGGTTTTACAAAACCCGACCTGACCCAAAACTCGAATTGAAAAACCCAACTCGAACCCAAATACCCTATCGGGTAAAAAACTATACCCAAACCCGAACCCGGTGGGTACCCAAAATCCGACGGGTACCTGACGGGTTTGTGTTGTATGGGTGGTAATAGGTTGGGTCGGGTGTGGGTTTTACAAAACCCGACCCGACAAGAAACATGAACCCAAAAACCCAAGCCAAACGCGGTAGGTACCCGAAACCCGACCCCAAACCCGGCGGATACCCGAAACCCAACGGGTAACCAATGGGTATTTGCGGCATTTCGGGTACCTGATGGGTACCCGTGGGTGAAAATTAAAACCCGAACCCGACCCAAACCCATTTTAGGTACCCAACCCAAAGAACCCGCGGATAAAAATTAAAATCCGACCCCGACCCGATCGGGTGCAAAACCCACGAGTACCCGAACCCACGGGTCCAATTGCTATTCCTAATTTGAACCCAAGATGTCAAGCATTTGAACGCTGTGCTGTACCAACTCACCCAAAGCCTTTCTTGCGAAACGTTCACATTCATTACTCTTAAATGCCATTATAATGCTAAAAAAAACTAGAGCCAAATCGTGGTCCAAACATCATGGGATCCGCCTTAAAGAGAGTCAATTTTGGTCAAATTACACGAGATTTTGCCAAAATTTATAAAATTACAGTATTTAATTCTTTTTATTCGACTGAGAATTTTAATTTCGTTTTCGGCTAAAATCTGACGAAATTTCTAAAATTTGCATGTATTTTGAACCTTGCCACGCCCATGCACCACCCTCAAGATTCGCTCTAGAGTCAACAAGCCGAGCGACGACACTGTACATTCTTCTAATCTTCGGTCTTTTCGTGCCTCCTCTAAACCCGGTTTAGGGAAAAAATCAAATCATGATCACGACGTACGCAAATCAAGCAGCAATCAATCTTGCTAGCACCTCTAAGGGGCTGTTTGGTTGCCTTCTCTCATGAGCCTGGCCTGTTCGACTCAGCTTGGCTGATGGGACGGGATGCATAGATGCAGAGACGGTGTTTGGTTGAGTGTTTAGTAGACAAGCATTTTGAAATTTAAATATTTTAAAATTTATACAGCAAGTCTGGTCTAGTTTTGTTCGAAAAAAATGTGAGGAACCCATTTTTGAAATCGGTTCGGTGGTAATCGATAATGCTAATCAAAAGATATAAACAAAAAAGAAAAAAAAGGAAACTTACATACCCATGTGACACCGCATGCATGGTTTGCTATTGTGGCTGACAGTGGCCCCTTGCGCAGAACACGAGGTTGCCATGCGCTGTATCGAGAGATACACCCATTTTCTCCGTATCTCCAGAGCCAGGCTGCATGAAGAATCTTGCATCCAGAGAGCCAGGCTTAAAACTAGATGCAGACAACCAAACATAATAAAAAAAGCAAAATTCTGTATTTATAGATACAAATTTATGTACATGCAGGCAACCAAACAACCCCTAACTCTCTAAGCACGTGTCCCTCCAAATTTAGGAGAGAGAGAGAGAGAGCACGGACGCTTCGAGTGTAGTAGTGGACGCCCGGCTCCTCCGCCTCGAGAGAATGCGGACCGTTCGCATTTCACACTGAGGGACGTTTTCGTCCATCCGTGCGTCCCTTCCCTGGCCTGTGTTGCCGGTTTTGCCCCCCACGTTTAATAGTTGTCTCTGATCGCTTTTGCTCTGCTTCCCCTCGCCAGGCAGAGTGCAGTGTACTGGTAGTACCCATGCTGTACAACTATCATACATTTTAGTGCTTCAACCACACTTTAATTCTTTTGCCTACTGTGTATTTTTCGTGAGAAAACTCTGTATGACTCAAATATATGTAAATTGTAAATTATAAAATATAAATTATAAGATAAGCAACCATACTGGTACTATGATCATGTGTTTGCAATGCTCTTAGGTTTGCAACTTCGTGAACCAATGACAATGAATGAGAGCAGACTTTGTAATCGAGAGCGTTTTCCAATTCCAATAACCTCATCCACTTATTATGACTAATCGTAAAAAGAATTAGCATGAGAAACCATTTGCATGCTCCTGGTAGAAATGAATAAAAGTTGAGCATGAATAAAAGTTAAGCAGTATTATTATGTTTTTCTTATTATATAGATTTTAAAACAAACGAAAAAATAGATTTTAAAAGTTGAGCATGAATAAAAGTTAAGCAGTATTATTATGTTTTTCTTCTTAACATACGTTATAAAGATTTTAAAACAAGCGATCTATTTTTTTATTTATATTTTAATATTTATGTAACTTTAAAAGCGATCGCTAAATGCTTACTAGACGTTTGGAAATGATCAGTGTATGATGGCTCTGGTTCGCGCAATCGCCACGAGGTTGGTGCCTCGGTGGCGAATGGCGACACAAAACAGTCAGAGCAGCCCAACAGATCTCGAAAACTTCACTCCGAGGGCCAAGGGGGTATTTCGGTAATTGCGGCTACGCAACGACACGTTGATCTGCCGTAGTCGCCCAACTGGAAACCAGGGGTTGTGAAATGACGAGCGTACCCCTGAGCCTTTATTCCCTCCCATTTCTCCCGCTCTCTTTTCGGAAAGGCCACGAACCCAACCACTCACCCAACCCAACCCCGCTTAACCCTGGTTAGCGCCGTGCCACGACCTGACGAGCCATCCCTCTCCGAGGTACATACACCCATCCCACCATACACCACACGCTACCACGTGGACCCGATATTCATTTCGGAGTTGTGGTGCACAAGGACCTGGTGTACGGGACCAGGCTTACCCTCGAAGGAATCGACCCCATCACCTCCCTCCTCTTTATCTCGCAGCCGCCGCCGCCGCCGCAAACCCTAACCCGAGTTCCGATCTGGTTCAACGACGACGAGGAGGAAGACGAAGGTGGAGAGCGGCAGATCTGAGGGGATCCGACGGAGGCGGAGGGGGAGATGGTGGTGAATGGCCGGCCGCTGAAGAGGGCGAGGACGCGGGTGGATGCCAGGGACATCACGGTGTTCCCGCCGGCTGGGGACGGCGCGGCGGCCGGGACGTTCCGGGAGGCGGTGAGGGCGTTCCTCGCGAGGTACGCGCGGCTGCTGCCTCTGCCCTCCATCTTCTCGCCGGCGGCCGCGGCCGCCCCGCCGCACCTGCTGACGTGGAGGGTGTCGCTGAGGGTCGGTGAGGAGGGGGACGAGGAGGGCGGTGGCGCTGGGGTGGAGCTCAACGTGGTGGAGGAGGATGTTCTCCGATCGCGATCTGTGTATTGTGACCAGTGCAGAGTCGTAGGTGAGTTGCTTTCCTTTTTTTTTTTTTGGTTTCTTGGAAAAATGTTTTTCCACATAGATATTATTATTATTTTCTTGGATGAGATGTTCATAGGATAATGCCTCTCATTTATTGGTTTGGATTTCTCTTTTTTTTTCTTCTTCTCTGCGACTATGGAATGCTACTCGCTTTAAAAAGTTGTAATTTGTGTTTGGAAATTTTGGTAGTGATGGGGAAATTCTTATTCTTTCTCAGCCAATTGCTAGGGAAGTATTGTTGGGCTGTTGCTTTTGAATGCACAATCTCCTCATTTGTTTTCAGTCTTGTTGTCGGAATCATATAGCAACGGTAATGGAACCTTGTGTGCGATGCATCTGTTTGATTGCAGGATGGAGTGGGCACCCGGTCTGCGGGAAGCGGTACCATTTCATTATCGAGAACGACAACAACCAGATGTCCAGCCGCCGCCGCACCTGCTGCCTCCGCTGCGGGACTGCCATGGTCGCTGCAGAATCAAGGTGGGAGGAAACGGCATTGTTAGTTTACATAATTGAAAAATACTAACAATGATGGATGTCGCGTAAAAATGATAATGCATACCCGTAACAATGATAATGCATACCCAATTGATTAATTTGTTTTGGTAGAAGTGTGCATCAACTGTTACAGAGCGTTTGCTCGTGTCTAAATGCAAGCATTATGTGCAATGGGACAGTTGGTCCAGATCTCTAGTGTGTTGGCGCTGCTGCATTCTAATTGACATGTCTCCTCATCGTGGATGCAATGTCTTCTCCAGGTGTCTCCTATGCAACTTTGATATGGATGGTGAGGAGCTGGAAGAGTTTGGGTACCTGCGTCTGGATGACCCCTCTCACTTGCTGCATGCTGTGGTACATGCAAATGGCTATGGGCACCTCCTCAGGGTAAATGGACGTGAAGGTGGCTCAACACACCTTACTGGCCGTGACATAATGAGCTTCTGGGATCGCTTGTGCAAGGTGCTACATGTGAGGTAAACGAATTTTTTTTGTGTTGGTTCAATGAGCATGATGTTACTTTGTACAACAGAACTTGGCCGGCATGACCGACCTTTGTTCAAACACCTTCATTCTGTCTTAGCATTGAAAATGCCATCTCCCTCATTGCAGGAAGGTGACTGTCATGGACATATCCAAGAAGTATGGAATGGACTACAGGCTTCTGCATGCCATCACAAGTGGCCATCCGTGGTATGGTGAATGGGGATATAAGTTTGGCGCTGGTAGTTTTGCACTTACCTCAGATACCTACCAACAAGCAGTAGATATGCTTTCCGGTATACATCTGGCGCTGTACTTGTCACATCGCAGCCCCATCAGGACCCCTTTGCAGAATACAATTGCTCTGTATTGGGCCCTTTCCAATCGCCAGCTCATGACTGTGCGGGACCTCTTCCGATTCATAATGCACCTGCTTCATCAAGCACGCACGACTGAGATATCAAAACCCACAACAAATGAGCACAAAGAGGTTGCATCTAATGTGCTCTGCATGTGGACAAAGGAAGATATTGATCGAGCAGAAGCTGCAATGCTCAAGGTTCTCCGGGCTGTCAAGACTGGGCAGTGGGTGTCTTGGCGTGCACTTAGGGGAGCTGCATCAAAGGCTGTCTATTCACAGGAGCTGCTTGATTATTCTCTTCGAGGACTGGGTGGAAAACTGATGGATGATGGCCATTTCATTGCTGTCCGCTGCAATGCTGAGACGAGTGCAATTGAATACAGGTGAGCCTTGTTTCCAGTATGTTGCTCCAATTTGCTGAACTTCATTTGGTAATTATCTTGATCACTATTTCATGCCAAGCAGGATGGAAACTTATTCCAATCAGTCACCAGTTAATGCAACTGTGCTTGGGCCCACTGTCGAACATCTTCAGCATGATCTTACATTCCTCTATAACGCTCTTCTGAACCCAGAAACCATGCTGTCTTCACAACCCAAGGTGGTGGGTGCATCATCACACAATGCAGCAGCAAAGATTCTGGACTGCAAGCAGTTCATCAAACCATATGATGAGCATGCTCCACAGATTCCTTCGAACCCATTCCTGCTTTGTGTGTGGTGCTCCATTGAGCTGCTTGATCACCCAAAGGACTATACTGCACCTCCAGTGGAACTTGTACTATTACCAGCAAGTGCTACCCTTGCTGAACTGAAAATACAGGCTGCAAGGGCCTTTCAAGAAACGTACCTCATGTTCCAAAGCTTCCAGGCTGAACAGCTCCCTGACTTGCCAAACTTAAGCGACACAACCCTTGTGAAGCATGTGCTTGGCTCAAGCCAGCTTGTTAGGGTGCGAGGACGGTGCACTGGGGATCACCGGAGAATTGTGCAGTTCAGGATGGAGAGGGGTTTGGAGAATTGGACGGTGGACTGCACATGTGGCGCCAAGGATGACGATGGTGAGAGGATGCTGGCATGTGACGTGTGTGGAGTCTGGCAACACACCAGGTGTTCAGGGATAAGTGATTTTGAGGATGTTCCTGAAAAATTCATCTGCAGGAAGTGTTCTAGCCCACGCAGAGGAAAGGGTCGTGGCGGCGGGAGTGGCAACGGTGGCGGCAGAATGGAGGTGGGCGCTGCCGGGAGGTGCAAGGATGAGATAGGATCTTCTGTTGGCGGTGCAGGCAAATTTGGACGCTTGGCAACTGTTGGGTGACTGTACATAGTGTAGTGAAATGTAAATATTGAGGGAGGGAGAGTGGGGAGCAGCGCCTGAGGCCTCTCTGGACCTTCGAGTGGCTCATGGAATCTGGTCTTTGTGACCAATGATGTGATGTTAATCTATTCTCCTTGGAAGTAATCCTTTCTCTGACCGGTAATATGATGTTAATCTATTCTCTCCTTGGAAGTAATCCTTTCTCTTTGTATTAAGCACCTGCAATTCCGCACTGCAACATGGAAGACAGTGAGCTTCAAGTGTAAACCACATAAGACAACCAATGATACAACAATAATAAAATATCAGTGTAACAAAATAAGGCATTTCTAACATATAACACGACAGTATTTATTTTGATAAAATACTGCCACCACACGACGACAGGTTAAGTTTAAACAATCAATCAAATGCTACACGACACAACAATAATTAATAGCACAGTACAACAAAATCGAGCATATCAAATGGTTCTATGCTTTTCTTTTTAACAGTTGTATAAATATTAAAGCATGAATAAAGATAGCTAGTGATTACTTACGTCTTTGTTTGTTTTAAGATTTGTGCAATTTGTATTGAGAGGAACTACACCATGACAGGGTTAGGTATCGCGGTTATGCCCACGAAGTCGCCTTACTTGGAATATTAGGATTGGCATCTCAAAAGACCAAATGAAAAATGATGTTCGATAAATAAAAATAATTGACCGATACTGACCCATTGAATAAAGGAAGACATGAAGGTTCTACGATTAAACAATTGAACGTATGGTCTCATTGTTTTGAAATCACTAAATGATAATGTTTGAGCTAGGCATACATCTATATCCTAAAAAAGATATCTTGTTACATGTTAACACACATGTTAATGTATAGTAACATCGAGCCTATACTACAACAAAAACATGTCAAAGCCAAACAACTTCCAGAATACAAAATAGAAGACGACATAGTAGTACCTGTACATTATCATCCAATATCTTAACAGTAGATAAAGATGCCGAAGTATAATGACATGCCGAGCTTATTCAGTTTTTGGCAAGTTTGGTCTTGGGAGTGAAAACTGCACCAAAGTTGAATCAAGACTGTATAAGAATATCGGGCAATTACCAAAAGTTTGCTAAACAAAATTTTCGGCTAATCAATCGAAGTTTGACTCAATGAATTTTATCTAACCCAATCATGATATAAATACAGCATGAAAAGAGTGGAATAAAAGATGAATGATGCTTGAAATGACTAACCTAAATTCACTAACAACTTTCAGACTTTGTATTATAAAAAACACCCATATACCAGAAATTGGTGTTCAATAAATATAAGTAAAAAGTGCTTTACCATGCTAAGTAAAGGGCAACATAAACGAGACATCAAACATGAAAGCAGACGTGATGAACAATTAGTAAATGATTGTAGAGAGAAGCTATAAAAAGATCTTCCAGGTGGTCTATTAACAAGTGTGAAACAAACATGAAAACTTCTTACAAAATATGATTGTAGAGTGAACAATATGTATACAAAAGAGTGTGTTTAAGCAACTCATTTACTATGAACAATAGCAGCTTCGGTAGTTAGAAATCCAAAACAGAGCCAGCGATGTTTGAGCTAATTCAAGTGTCTAGTGTACACATTTTAGGCTTGTGTGATATTATTGATCATAATGCACAGCACCAGCCTGCATATTTGCAAACCCAACAGTGGAAATGCTAGGAGCATATTCCAGTTAGCTGGCAAATATATTGAAGATCATTTCTAAAGTTGGAATTTCTGTGATTTTGTTATCTGTTTCAAACAAAAATTCTGTGTATGTTATCACCCTAAAAGCACATAGCAATTCTGGAGACTAGACTTTTATATTCATAATAGTAGGGTGCCCGTGCGTTGCAACGGAACCAAACTTTGCATCAAATACTATTCATACTCTATGTGTTGCAACTTGGTAAAGTATTTATATTTAGTAGCTTAATATTATCCTTCTATAAAAAAGAGTAC
Organism: Rhipidocladum racemiflorum; assembly: GCA_036346355.1. Taxonomy (NCBI): domain Eukaryota; kingdom Viridiplantae; phylum Streptophyta; class Magnoliopsida; order Poales; family Poaceae; genus Rhipidocladum; species Rhipidocladum racemiflorum. The sequence goes on along the minus strand of CM070570.1, from coordinate 19,525,869 downwards.
CTATAATTTATATCCTACTTCACCTTACTACAAGCACCTATTCAGTATTTCACTTCCACAAAATTGTAGTCACTTCTTATACATTAAACATTTAAGCAGATGGCTAAATCCACAACACCGCTGAAATTTTACCGAACCTTTGCCTCGGAACAAGACAAATAGAGGTAAAAGAATGTATGACATAAATGAAACCCAACCAAAGGAAAAAAGGAAAAAGGAAAAATGACCTCCTGAATGCATGTATAAGAGATAGAAAAATTGCATCTGTGCCACCGAGTAGCTGCGCCATTGACCTGATTCAGTCAGTTTCATAATCTGGGTGAAGGGTAAACCAATCAGGATATCTCCCCATTATTCTCAGTAGCCTTGTAACCTGGAAAGTTCTAACTCACAAATATTCAAAGAGTATGCTATGGAATTTCTAAAATAAAAGGAACATGGGCTGCACTTATTTGGAAGAGAAATAAGCAACTAATGGTTTAACCACATAATAAATGGAGCTCAATTTTGGTGAGATTAGACCTGATTACATCAAACAAAAAAGGATGAGGAGCAAAAACGGGCATCTATTTCAACAGCATATTTGCCCAATATTTTATTTCCAAAGGCAAAAGATAAGATGTGTGTGGGGGTAAACTCCTTTTAATAGTTAATAAATATAAGATAAACAAAATGCAGACATAACAAGTCCTTTTCTTCCTGTTGCATCTTAACCAGATTTGTTGAGGACTGCCTTGCAACATTGAAAATGTCATCAAACTGCCAGCACTCGACACATGAAACCTCTACTTGGGCAAGTCGTCTCTCAGTTATCCAACCCCTATGTTGATTAGTCGTCAAATTACTTCGTTGTTTAGCAAATCCAACCCCTTTGTTGATTAGTTGTGAAACCCCTATGTTGATTATTCGGCAATCCCCATGCCATTTGGGACAGTGAATTGGATCCAAGACATCAATGTCCCTCAATTCAGCAAAAAAAAACTAAAACAAAAATCAAGAAGGCAACAAGGAAGCAGATGCAACTCCTGCACCAGAATGAGATTGACAAAAAATCATCAGTATTACCCAAAAGTGTTCTTGGAGATGCGTCCGAACAGGCGATAGTTGGAGAGTAACTTGATCGGTCTAGAAATTGAAAGTCCACCGTGCTCCATATTCCCTCGATTATGCAAGAACACACCACCAACGCCCTTGACAGTGGAGTTTTCATTGCCCGCTGCAAAGGAGTAGAAAGGAGATAGAGAAGAAGAAAATGAAATAAAAGGATGAGAATTATCTGCTTACACATGAAAATTGTATCCACAGATCCACCTCAGCAACGTAGAAATTCCTTCAGCATCCTTGTTTGTGAGATAGCCTGTGACTCCATCGATACTCTTGTCTAATCTTAGAGTGCGCATCTTGGATTCATATAAAGAAGGGCAAAGATATAGCTGTTAGAGGTGGTTACTGGAACAGAGGCTTGCTAAAATTCTAGAGTATGAAAGTAGCAAAAGAATATACTGAGCAGACCAAGCACTCTTGTGGATTTAAATATAGATATCGATAGCAGAAATCAAAATTTTATGAGATAGTGAAGTGGGCGAACCTGGTGAGCAGTGCATGGACCAGAGACGGCGACTGTCAACCAGCAGCTGCAACACAGCGGAGCGGCAGGATGGCCTATGGTACTTTGCGGTCATTAATCACCACAGTTGTAGAGTCTTCTTTTGCTAGTTTCTCTACAATGAAGTCAATACGCAAAACTTACACTTATAAAATCATTCAAAGAAATAAAACATTTATATGCTTGTAGTCATGTAGCTTACTTGTCCTTTGAGTTGCTGTGCATTTCAGGAGATGGAGTAACAGCTGGGACTGGATTAACCTAGGAAATTGGGGGAAAACATATTAAGATAACTTCACAATTCATAATCTTGCCTGCAGAATTTATCACTAAGCAATATCCTAATTAACACAATGAATAAAACAGACCAGCACTATCTAAAATCAAATAACATGCTCAAACGACACACTACTATGATTTCCTTCTCCAATAATTCACAAGCTATAAATCCCCAGTGCCTAACCATTCACATAGACGTAGATCACCTACTCCAAAGAGACATTCCACAATGTTATGCCAAATAAGTTCACTAAATACCTCAACCAGTGCATGAAGCCCTAGACACATACTGAAATAGGCTCAAGCTTCAAAATTCAAAATTTATCAGAAATCACCGTCCAAAATTACAAACAAACATCTAATTGGAGAGATCCCGAAGCTACTACTTCAGCCGCAGCGCAAATACAAACAGCGAAGGAACCGTAACTCGGATCAGAACGAATCATTAAACGCGAAATCGATGGATTCCTAATCCGCAGCGGCAAGCCCAATCGCCTCAGACCCAAGGCAAATACCCAAATTTCCACAAATCCACAGCCCTACAGTAAGAACTCAAAAACAAAAAATCGGAGTCATATCTCGAGCAAATTCGCAATCTCTTTAGCAGAAAATAGGAAACAAAAGCGCCTATCCTCAATCTTAGCACAAGTCAATGATCAAACAAACGAAGCACCAAACAAATCCAAATTTGACCCCCAATAAAGCATCACGACCAAAATCCCAAACCCTAAGCAACATCGCCACCGTACAACAATCGAAATCCAAAAAAAAGAAACTAAGCACCGATTAGGGCTGGAACTATCGAACATCAAAACCTAACCACCGACCTGGCCACAACGGGCGAGCTAGAGCCGCAGCTGATCCCCAGCCCTAACTCCCGCAGCCTCGCGATCCCGACCAGCCCGATTGCTTCCTGGGATCCAATGAGGCGCGGGGCCACGATGCGAGAAGCATCGAGATGGCGTCTACGTCATGGAGCTCGAGAAGCCGAGGGGAGGGGAGCGGGGGGCGAAGAGAGAGAACGCGAGACACAAGACTACAAGAGGGGGAGGGCTGCGCAAACCCGTAACAAAAAAAAAAGTGAGGAAACCTGTTGCGGTATTAACTCGTGGGCTCGTGGCGCACGGTAGGTATTGTGGTTAGGGTTCTCGCCTGGCGGCTGCGCTCGCTGCGTGCGGGGCCCGCGGTTTCCTTACTCCTTTTGGTTCGGAGACTGACTGACCGGTCAGCGTGGAGTCGAGTCAGCGTCTCAGAGACTTGTCAACGCCTAGTACGTAGTATACTACTCTGCTTCGCCGTTTTTACTGGCTCAAACTGACGAAACGGGCGTCTTTGTCTGCACTTTTGGGGTAAGGATTTGATAAACTTCATCCAGATGTTTTTATCGTTGAAATCATCTAAATCTAAAACTATCGGATCATTATTGAGATTCGGGAGCATCGATTACATCCGATCTTATGATTTGATCTAACGGCCCAGTGATAACCGGGTAAGGCATCTAACGGTTCAAAATTTAGATGTCAGCTAAAACAAAAATATTCGGATGATAGCTAATGGTGGTAACACCTTTGTGCGAAGTTGTACTACTACTGGTACCATGGAATGAATCGTTCGGTGTGTAGCCTCCTCTTTCGTAACATGAAGGCATGCCGACGCGTAGAGCTAGCAATAGCATGCCTAGTATTGCCTACATTTATTTACCCATGCATGCATGTATGGAGCAAGTCAGCGATGACTGGCTGGTGGTGAGTGCCGAGTGCCAAACAAGAATGTGCGCGCGCGCGCGACCATCTCTAGTTCATTTTTCAGGGGTAATCTGATACGTACATTGAGATGCCAGACAGTATATTTATCAACATTACCGTGAAGTGTAATCTCAACAACGCAGAGTACACTGTATGTTCTGACGAAGACAGCGTGATCTCTGTCCAGATTACTCGAAGATCTTATCCAGCATCGTTGCAATCTTGGACTATCCGCAACGACGATTTTCCCGCGCGCAACGGCCAAGAAACCGCACGGGCGTCCTGGTGAGGCTGCCCGCCGTGCCACCGCGCGCGAGAGTGTGGACACACACAGGTGGGAATTCTTCCGCCGCTGCAAGTCTGCATCTACCCTTGCTGGAAACATCAACTCTAGAACTGCACATGGTCTCACTAGTATTCAGTTATTCCCTCATGTTTAACAAGCTTGCAGTAATTCTGAGTTACGATTCCTGAAGCTTTTGCGAGTCTAGCAGCGCTGAGAGCTGTGTCGTACTTCGTATGCCAAATAACAGTCCTGCAGACCTGCTTCCAGCACCGATGGCTGCTGCCCCAGATGTTCTCTCTTTTTACCCCCTGGTCTCGCTGTATATCCATCAAGCGGCTTAGCTAGCTCTGATGTTTAATTTCACTTTACCTTTTGGAAATGTCGAGTGGACAACTAGTTGCTAGCCTAGTGCTAGTACTACTGTTAATGGCGTTTGTTGGAGATGTCACAACTGTTTCTGCTTTCTGCAGCAGTGTCGTTTTCATCCCTTGTCAAGTTCCAGAGTGGAGCCCCGGTGCAATGAATTGTGAGTTGATGATAATTGCCTGTAATACTGTCCCGTCCTTTGTAAAGATCAAAGAATGACGAGCGGCTGGTCCCCGTTTCATAGGCACTAGCGACTAGTTTTACAGCACAAGCGACGCGATTAAGATAAGAAGAATCAACAGTGACTAGGTGATAGCTCGCCACATCCAAAATTACTCACTCAGTAGTGACTAGTGAAGGGGGGAAAAGGCATGTACCTTTCCATCCACATATGGCTGCCAATGCCATATCGCTCTTGATGTGTTCTTTCTTCCTCCCCTGCTGCCCTCTCCCTTTCCTCTAAACAAAAGGAGTGTTTCTTGCATTCCACAAGCATTCGGAAAGAGGGCAAGAAGTTCCCGAATCGATTCGAAATTTCGAATCCGTGTTGGAATCGTGATGATATTTGTGCATACAGGCATAGCGTCTAACTGAGTACAGGATGGGTGTTCGTGTGCGGCAGAGGGGAGGTCCAACGCCCAATGGACCAACACTTGTCCAATGCCTCTTCCTGGCCATTGGATGAGGATCCAACGCCCAGAAACAGATTCAAGTCTAAAATTTTGTTATTTTTGTATGTCTACGTATAAATTCAAAAAAAATTCATAACAAATATTAATATGATCTAATATACACCAGATTGAACATATATTATTTTCATTTTTTTTATGAAAGTTTTTGGTTCAGTTTATACTTTAGAACACTTTTTAAATAAAAAATATTAAGCTGAAAAATATGAAAATAATATATGTTCAATATGGTGTATATTAGATAATATTAATATTTTTTGTGAAATTTTTCCGAAATTATACGCGGTATAAAAAATAAAAATTTTAGACTTTGATCTGTTTTTAGGCGTTGGATCCTCATCCAATGATCAAGAAGAGGCATTGGACAAGTGTTAGGTACATTGGGCGTTGGACCTCCCTTCTGCCGGTTCGGCGTGCCTGTTTCGCTCTGCTCTTAACTACTCAAACAGATGTACTATATTATTGGGCACCATGAATCCGCCTCCTAAAGCACCGCGCCAAGCCACCTTTATTTGTCCAGAAAGGACGACAAACTACATGCATGCGGTGTCATGATTTGACAAGCCACAATTACTTTACTTGTGCTAATCGATCTCTTACTCGATTAATAACAAGCATTTAACACTTGCACCGCACCGTCTAACACCGAAACATTTCAGCTAGCTAGAGAACAGCAGCTAACGAGCGTACATGGAGCGCAAACCGGCGGCACCAGCTCTTGCTCTCGTCTTCTCCTTCGCGGGGCTCTCGATCTTGCCGTGCACGGCCGGTGACTGGTGAGCTAGGCGAAGGGCGACGATGTCAAGATCACCGATACACGTGGAATTAAGCTTCCATCTGTCGCTAGGCGACAGCACTTTATTCGGCCCAGAGAGCCTCGAGTTCGACGGCAGCGGCGGAGGGCCGTACACCGGCGCTTGGCCGCGTACTCAATTGGGGCGGCAGAGCCGCCGGGTGGACCACCTTCGCATACAATTATACAACCACAATACCGGTATGTAGAAATGTAGAATCATATGCACTTAAATGTGTGCTGTTATTTTTTTTTAAATCTAAATCTATACTGTTACCAATCGTGTTAGTGCTAGACAGGCGAGTGATGTACGATAGGTGTGACGTGTGCAGGAATATGCCTGGGTGCTGGGCGCCCAAGAACCCAACTGTAACAGGGAACACGTGCGGGCGGCCTTTGGGGTCTTCGGTTCCGTAGGAAATCCGGCGATCTCTACTTCGGCGATGCGTACTTGGGGCTCATGAGAGTAGGTCCAAACAGCGGCGAGGCCGAGGTGATGGCGAGTGGTGACCGAGGTGGACCGTGTGCCGTTCAAGTTTCTCAATGGTGTGGACGTCGACCAGGTCACCGCCTCACCGGCGAGGCGAGGTCTCTACTTCACAGACAGCAACACCACACCACCACGTACCAAAGAAGCAGGGGCGGAACTAGAGAAAATATCATCGAGGTTCATCACTTCATCATATATATGATAACAATTTATTATTCTTATCATTTGTTTGTTATTTGCCTCCCAGTGTCACAAGATTTAGATTAAAGGGGTTCACATATACTATGTATATAGATTAATATACAATATACAATATACACACACACTAACGTACACTATTTTTTTGACCCGGTGTCATGACTATTTGCTCCATATGATTTGATACTAGGTTAGTTAAAAGTGATTAACTCTAAGCATGAGCGTGCGTGCGCCGTGCAGAGAAAATGAGCTGATTCCGCTCAAGGGAGGCGCGACCGGGCGGTTGGTGAAGTTGGACCCGTCACCCGCGGGCGTGCCGTGTCACGGTGCTGCAATCCAGCCTGCCGTACCCGAACGGCGTGGCCGTCAGCCGCGATCGACCGCACCTGGTCGTCACGCACGCCTCGCCGTGCCAGGTGTTCAGGCACTGGCTCCGCGGGCCCAAGGCCGGCTCGTACGAGCTCCTTGCGGGCGTGCTGGGCTACCTGGACAACGTGAGGAGGACAGGCTACAGGGATCGCGCTGAACCGCAAGAAGGCGCACGCGAACGCGACGGCCCCGGTGCCGGCCGCTTGGTGGACGTCCGGCTCGGCGGCGGCGGGGAACTCGAGGTGATGACGGCTGCGGAGGGCGTCACGCTGAGCGAGGTGGTGGAGAATGGCCGCGTGCTGTGGTTGGGGTCGGTCGAACTGCTACGTGGGCGTGCTTAGCCACGAGACGGGGTACAGATCGAGAGTTTACGCTGCAATATAACTAATTAATGTTGATTACGTACATATTCACGTGATGATGAGAATTGGGAATATTTAACCGTGACAGGATCGGAGTACGTGATGGAAGATAACGTAGAGTTTTCCCCTGATGGATACGAGCTGGTGGGTTACTTAGGCGCATTTGTGACTTAGGCAGAAGTGTTACTCTTTAGAATCTGAGAGAAACCCAGCCAAACGGGCTAAAACTTGGAACAATTCTCCTCGGAACGTTTCTCCTTTTTCCACACCATGGTTGAATCACCCTCAACCCCGTTTCACTAGTTTCTACTAGAATCTGGAACCGTACCAAACGGTTTGCAGAAAGTGATTCTGATTCTACCTGAAACGTTTCTACCAAGAATCTGAAACCGTTTCCGTTTCTACTAGAATCTGGAACCGTACCAAACGAGGCCTTAGCGTGTGTTTGGTTGCTTATACCAAATGGTATTGTATAAGATGCACTACTACATATATGTCCATCAATACCGGTTGGCAACAATCATTAGTACCGGTTTTTGAACCGGTACAGGGCATTCGGGACTGATGCCCAATGGACATCAGTACCGGTTGGTAGAACCGGTACTGATAGGACTAGAAATGTTTCAAAATATGTCGAGGGTGTATGGGAGAAGCGGAACTCGAACCCGCAACCTTGTGACTCCAGCATCACCCTTCTAACCAACCCACCCACCATCGCATACTGATATACATAGAATGTGCATTCCTTTTGAACTTTCCTAAAACGAGGCATCGATGCCGGTTAAATGTCTGACGATCACAAACCCTCATCGATCTTAGGTTAAATGTCTGACGATACTGAAGCCCTCATCAGTAACGGTTCGTAACACGAACCTGTACTGATGCCCTCACATCACGAACCGGTACTAATATACCCCACCTTCAGTACCGGTTCGTAACACGAATCGGTACTGATGTGAGGGCATCAATACCGGTTCGTATTACGAACTGGTACTGAAAGCCCACGACAGTCCTGTAGCTAATGAACCGGTACTGAAGCTCTCATCAGTACGGGTTCAAATCCAACCGGGACTGATGGGATGGTATGGAAGGCCTAATCTGTAGTAGTGATGGTTTAAGAAAAAAGGTATATCCATGTATTTGGTTGTTTGAACGAAACCATCACATCTTGGACCAAATGATACAAATTTAAGGAATATTCTTTATAAATATTAAACCATTCCATTCACCTAAAATAATAAAACCAAATGGTACAAGATCATCTCATCCCATTCAATTTCATCCCATCAACCAAACACACCCTTACTAGCCCGGAACAAGGTTCAAAATCTCGGTGTCATTTTGAAAATATCAATCGAGAATTCGGATTTCGGCCGAGGACGAGATCCTTAATCCCGTTCGGATAAAAAAATAAAATAAAGTGCTATAGTAACTTAAAATTTCGATAAATTTTACTGATTTTTTTTACTGGATTTGATCGGATGTGCTGTTTTGTGGCCTGGAAGGCTGGAACATCACAGCGCAACACATTCTTCGCTTGCTGTCATGTTTGCAGGATTTCTTGTAAGATCTAATTATCGGTGCTAGGTTTCTGATTGGGCGGCATCGATAATTGGAAGCAGCAAGATCTAATTTCTATCAGACCGTGGAATCTGTTGCGTTTCTAAAATGCAAATGGATTGTCCGACCCCATCAGTTCAGTTTGTAACATTCACAATTACAATCCGTGTGCTGAATCAGCGTCACCTTCTTTATTCTGATGTTCGATTGTTCGAATCAGAACGGCCGGCTCCTTGCACTTCTCCCGCCTTGGCCAGCTTGGCCCGCTATGACCCCGCCCATGCCGGTTTCATGGCCGTTGCCGGCAGCCTGTCGCCCCTATAAAACCCCCAAGCCCCCTTCTCTCCGTGCCCTCCTCTCTCCTCCACTCTCCTCCTCCCCAAAGACGCCACACCGCCGCTGCCTTCTCGCCTCCGGCGAGCCCTAGGCCGCGTCCCCAGTCGATTGCCTGTGGCAAATTAATTGGGCTCTATCTATTTATCTTTATTTCCGCTGCTTTCATTTATTCGTTTATTTATTCGTTGGCCTGCGCGCCATTTCATTTGTAACTTTGAATATTTATCTTTAATAAAGAACGACGGATATGCTATGGTTTCATTTCTACTGTGTGTACTAGCATTTCCTGGACTAGTACAGAATACACAGAGGATTTCGGAGGTGTTATTCCGGGGTCCGACAGAGATGGTATCAGAGCCATATCGACTGTAGGAGTGGCCTTAGTCAGAATGGTTTAACCCTAAAGGACTTATTTTGAAATAAAATAATATTTTGAATAAGCTCTACTCTCATCTTATGCTATCTTGTCCTTATCTAAACTCTTATTTAAATGTTTTATCTACTTCATCCCCACTCTCAAAATATTAGACGGAGCTTCCAGCAAAACGATGAATTGACAAGATTCTTCCGAAAACATGGCGACTCGTTCCGTACCTGAAGATCAAGAATGTCAAGACCAGAAGAATACCCCAATTAAGGTCGAGAGTAAGCTATCCATTTTTAGTAGACGGTGAATGTGAGTTGTTCTTTTCCTCTTTTGTTTAAAAAAAAAGGAGTTTATTGCTTCTTTGTGTGCGAAATCCTTCCCCTTTGTTCCCAGTCTTCTCCTTCCTAAACCTTGTTCCCAACCGTCAGATGGTGAACACTCGTAGCAACGCCAACAGTCCCCCTCCACCCGGTCTGCCACCTCCTCCTGCAGATGGACCCAACTGGCAGCAAATGATGGACAATCAGAACCAACTCATCCAACTCTTGGCTCAGTCCATCAACAATAATCAGACCACTCAAGCTACCCAACAAGCTCATGCACCTCCTCAGTCCAGACTGTCAGAGTTTATGAGAATGAGACCTCCAACCTTCTCCAGCAGCACCGAGCCATTGGACGCCGATGATTGGCTCAGAACCATTGAGAAGAAGATGGACATCCTTCAATGCAGTGACCGAGAGCGAGTCCTATTCGCTTCTCATCAGCTGAGTGGGCCCGCTGCAGAGTGGTGGGACAACTTCCGTGTCACCCACCGGAACGCCCAAACCATCATCTGGGATGAGTTCGTGGTAGCTTTCCGTAAAGCTCACATTCCATCTGGCTTGATCGCGTTAAAGAAGAAAGAATTCCGCAGTCTACGCCAAAGAGGTCATACGGTGACAGAGTATCTACACAAGTTCAACCAGCTAGCACGCTACGCACCAGAAGATGTGGCCACAGATGAAGCCAAGCAGGAGAGATTCCTAGACGGACTCAATGACGAGTTGTCAATTCAATTGATTTCCCACGACTACTCTGACTTTGAGCAATTGGTCAACAAGGCACTTCGCCAGGAAGGCAAGCACTTGGAAATGGAGAACCGCAAGCGAAGAATGACTACCCAACGGTTCAATCCTGGAGCTTTTCCCAAAACTCGGATAGATCCATCATCGTCTTCCAAGTTTGAGCTGACAGAAGTAACCAAGAAGCCAGTAATGGTGAACCATCCCAACAGCCTGGCAATCAACAAAGAAGATCAAGGAGGGCCAACACAGCAAAATTCTAAACCCCAGTCCAAAGTCACATGTTACAACTGCCATGGAATTGGACACTTCGCCAGAAATTGCCCAAAGAAGCAGCAGAATGCAAGTCCAAGCGTAAACAATTCCGAAGCCTTTCGCAATGCAGCAAGGAAGCCACAGATCTATGGCAAAGGACTCCTGAACAATATCAAAGCTCAAGACTCGCAGCATGGTACGTTTGAGAAATAAATTGAAGGATCTATAACCTATTATCTTGCCAGCCTCTCCGAATCTCGGGGTCGAGATTCTTTTTAAGGGGGATAGATTTGTAACGGCCGGCTCCTTGCACTTCTCCCGCCAGCCGCCACTAACGGCCATGACCAACGGGCCGGACTCATGGCCGTTGCATCGCGCCGTCGCCCCTATAAAACCCCCCAAGCCCCCCATCTCTCCCGTGCCCTCCCCTCTCTCCCTCCACTCTCCTCCCTCCCCAGCACGCCACCGCCGCCGCCGTCTTCCTCGCCTCCGGCGAGCCCTAGGCCGCGTCCCCAGTCGATTGCCTGTGGCAAATTAATTGGGCTCTATCTATTTATCTTTATTTCCGCTGCTTTCATTTATTCGTTTATTTATTCGTTGGCCTGCGCGCCATTTCATTTGTAACTTTGAATATTTATCTTTAATAAAGAACGACGGATATGCTATGGTTTCATTTCTACTGTGTGTACTAGCATTTCCTGGACTAGTACAGAATACACAGAGGATTTCGGAGGTGTTATTCCGGGGTCCGACAAGAACCTTGCCATTTCATCTACCAAGTCAGAGCAGGAACCCAGCAAGAGCAGGATCTTGAAAATCACCTATTTAAACATGTTAACTAGAGTCAGTGGGCCACTTGCTTCCCAATCAGCTAAGCACCTTCCAAACACATTCATCACCAATGTTAACAGAATCCAAATATGTTGTTAATATAGAGCACACAAATAGCACGTGTATTTCCTCCAATTCAAATGTCAAAATTTCTTCCGACAAAAAAGTATGGGCAGTAGGATGTGTCCTCATTTTTTAGTTACACAGAAGTACAAATGCACACTACAACAAACAGAGAAATCCAAGGGTAAAAATGTCACCTTAGAAACTATATCAGTATCTAAATATTAACTTATATTTAAAATCCGAGGAAGTATATTTCTACCCTTAAAACAGTAATGTGTCTCTAATTATATCAAATAGATATATTTCTATCATAATTAGGGTCCATCAGATTAACTTATCATGAGCTTTATTGAGATAGAATTAGAAATGTAGTGCCGTAAGGTTTTTATCAGGACAGTAGTACTGCCACCATTTTTAAAAAATTCTTAAGCTTGATCGTCATCTGAAAATTTTATGGGAATATTAGTGATGCATGAGGACCATAATTTTTTTTTAACATGGTTTGAACTATTTTTCATTCGGTTGAAATTTGCCGTTCGGCCTTCAGTAGCACAGTCCGGATTTTTGAAAATTTCTCAAACTTAATCATCATCTAAAAAATTTATAGGAATATTATGGGTGTGTCAAGACCATTCACAAAAAAATTTAAAAGTTTCTAACGTGGTTTGCACCATTTTCCCTTCGGTTGAAATTTGCCGATTAGCCTTTCATAAGGACAGTAGCACTGCCAGAATTTTTAAAAATTTCTCCAGCTTGATCATCATTTAAAATTTTTATGGGAACATTAGTGATGTGTCAGTGTCAGGACCATCCCAAAAAAAAATTAAAATTTTTTAAACATCGGTTGAACTATTTTTCATTCAGTTGAAATTTACCGATATTTCGGCAATTTCAGACGAAACTTTGGTTTCTTGGCTGAAATTTCATAAATCATGGCCCAAAAAATTCCAAATTTTGATTTTTGCCTTTTGAATTTTGTCGAAAATAACTTTTTTTCGTTGAAATTTCGAATTTCAAAGAATGACAGAATGTAAATCGAAAACGAAAGGAACACCCATTCATTGCCGTACCGCTGTCGGTCACTACAGCTAACTAGCTAAGGGATGTAAAGCGGGCGGGTCGGCCCGTTGAGCCTCTGGCCCGCTCCCAAAATTAGTGCTCTAACGGTACGTGGACCGGACGATGGAATTTGAGGGGCAACTGAGGCCAGGGCCGGATGACCCCATGATCCTTGTGTCGACCCGGCCCTCTACCCTGCTCGCATTGAGCCGGCACCACGACGACGCTGCATCTATTCCCTTCTCCCACGGCGCCACCAGCACCTGCTGCCGCTCGCATCTGCTTCCTCCACTCCTCCAGCATCATAGTACAAGTGGGTAACCGATCGAGGTTGCGTCGTTCAAGAGAAACTTTTTTCTCCTGCACCAAGAGAGAGACTGATTTGATAATTTGATAAATAAACAGAGAAGAAAAGGTTTAATTAGAGGAGCAGTTAAGTTCAGAAAATATTTCTGCAACTAACAAGTCAGGGTCTATGGGCGAAGGACGCTTAAGAATTCTTCTATGCAGTCCAGACAGAGGCCAGAATTCTCGGCTCATTCAGAGAATAGCATTGCTGTGGTTACAAGCAAACAGATTTCTCTGTACGAAGGGAGAGTATTGGTCAACACTTTTCCATCTGCCCCTCTATGTCTTGGAACATAGCTATTTATAGGCCCCCTAATAAGTCCTATAATCCAAGTTAGAGCCATATTTAGAGTCCCTCTTAGAGATGCTCTAATAAGCCTATCTCTTCCCCGGAATACCCACGAAGGTATTGCTGTGCTGAGAGCGTGGCTCTCTTCTGTCCACTCTTCGCCAACGTGTTGCGCCCCGTGAGCCCTACCGATCGTGAGGGCTTGTTTACAGGGCATCCCCGATCTGGTTTCCTGGCATCTTTGGATCCTAATCCGAGGGTTGTTAGCTAACGGGTCTTGTGCGTTGGGTCCTTACATGCCTAGCACGGCGGGGTCATTCAACAACAAGCATCAAGACTGATGAAGCCTCTTTTCCTCTTTTTCTCTCCGCGAAGGGATTTCTATTCCCTTCAGCGCTCCAATGAATTCTCTTCAGTATTCCCTTCGTAAAGAGATTCTCTCTTCCATTCCCTCTAGCAAGGGATTCTCTCTCCTTTCCATATACAATTCTCTTTAAAGGAATCTGTTGGAGATGAGGGGAAATAAAGGGAATAAGAATGAGGAAAGGAAACAGAGAAAGAGAAAGAAATGAAATGAAGAGAATATGGTCGAAGACGGTCTTAGCTATACGTCTAAAGGGAAAACAATACACTGCACCTTTTATCCTGCCGACTTCACTTCAAGACGAAGACCATACAAAGTGCGCAACCCAGACGGCACACAAATATCTAGCGCATAACATTTTTTTAGAATATATATCTATCTATCACAGAACTTGGACGGCCGGGCCAGGCGTTCTTCTTTTGACTATACAGTAGACGGAAGAGAGCACTAGGGCCTGTTGGCCGCGGTGCCATGCATGATGCATGCATACATCACCCGCAAACCCACTAAGCCACATGCTCCAAAGTCCAATCAAACTCATCAAAATCTAGCCCACGCGACACGCACATTCAGCAACATCATCCCATGTTCTTGTCAACCAAATCATGTCCTTATTGGCCGCAAACGATGAACATGACAAAACAATAGACAAAAAGGAAGCAAGAATCATGAAACAGGTAGTACGAAAACTTCTCGTAACATGCTTTTTTTTTCGACAAAAGGAAAATCTTCTTGTAAGCTGTAACATGTTAGAATCCAAGAAGCTTCTTGCACGCTTTCAAGATCTGACCCCTCTTCTTCTTCGTCCTCTTCATCTCCTTCTTGCTTGCTGCAGCTTCCTCCTCCTGCTCTTCCTCCTCGAACACCTGATCCTGCTGCTCAGCCGCGTCGCCATCCATGTCGTCATGGATCCTCCAGTACCCTTCCGCGACGCTGGAGGGCTGCCTCCTCATGGAGAATGCCCGCCTCACCACGGCCTGCAGGCCGCCTCGGTGGCCTTTAGTCGACTTGCTCCTCTCCACGGCCCTGAACCTCTGGGAGGCGGAGGAGAAGTTCCTGACCAGGGTCGCCGCCCCGACGGCCACCCCCTCCCACTCGCCCTCCTCCGCCGTGCCGGCAGCCACCGCGGCGTTGGCCACTGGAGGGGAGGAGGGGAGGTTGCAGTAGCCACTCATCTCTCCTGGCCGTCAACTGAAACTTCTTGGGGGTGGCCGCGGAGTTGTTCGGCGTGGGGCTTTCAGGGTTGGAATTTGTAGTCACGCGAGCAGTGGCCAGTGGAGTAGATGGGTGTGGTGCGTCCGTACGTAGCGGCAATGGAGGCTGAGGAGCATGGTGTGAGATCAGCCGATCACCGGCTGTTCTCCTGTCCGCTAGTGGGAAATGGAGGTCATGACGGGACCAAATGCGTCCGTGTACCTATGTTGTGTTTGGGGCGAAATCATGAGCCGTTGGGTGGGTGAGCCCTGTGGCTGTGGAAGCGTCCAATTTGACCAGAGACCACTACGGCACAACACGTAGCCAGGTTTAATAATTGGGGCTCCAGGGGATTCGAATGCATCTGGAGCCTGGACATGACGTGTGACAAACTTAACAGTTATCACTTATCAGCCGTAGCGATCTGTCGGTGATCCAACGAGCTTGTAGCCTGGTCACTGCAGGCTATGGTTTACTAGATGCAAACTGGACCGAAGCAAAATTATACGCTGTACGTGCCTTCACGTGCATGCAATCCAAACAAATCATTGCTACAGATTGTTGGGGACAAACTATTGTTAATTCGGAAAAATTGAGTAAATAACTCAGACTAAAATCAAAATTGAGAAAATAACCTTCACTAAATCGAAATGCCCTGAATAGCACCCGCTTCCGCCACGCCACGTGGCTTCCGCCACACCATCCGGCGGAAGCGCCGTTTCCGCCACGCCACACGGTGGAAACCGGGCGCACGGAAAGCTATGCATATGGCTCCCACCATGTCACCCGGCCTGTTGAAAAAAATACAAAATCATCAATTTTGTTTGGAGAATAATGAATAAAAGATGTATTTTGTGTAGATAATAATGAATAAATGCATATAATTAAGAGACAATAAATATAGGTATAAAAGGAAAGATATCATTAAATCTATATACTCGTTTTATATTTGGGATAAGACCATTCAAATTATAGGCCTTATAATTTAGGACGGAAGGAGTATCTTTTATCTTTTAAATCAATTAAAAGTAATATATAAGTTATTTTTTACCGTACCTTTTTGAGGTTTACCATAAACTTAATCTTTAATCCAAAAGCAAAATACACCTCATATTTATATTTATAGGAGGAGAGAATCAGAGAACCTCTTTTAAAAAGAAGCAAGCCATTCAAGCGGGAAACTGGCACGTCAGTACTGTCGACCTCGATCGCGACTGGGGTTGCAAAAACAGATATTTAGTCTGGAATGAGACACCATATACAATTTGTTATTTTTGTATAGGTCATATAAATTATCACTTTGTAATAATTTTTTCGAGACTTCGTGTAGTTATTCGCAAAGATGTGAAATATATGTACGGTACACTGTACCGATAGATGGGCAGAAATAAGAATCTACTGAATTGCATATGGTTTACAAATGCTAAACAACAATGGCATGTACGACACACTCTACCGAGTATACCGGACTAAACCTAACATGCCATAGGGCCCTTTATTTTAGGTAACTGCTATCAACAAGTTTGTCGTTTTTTGACGATAATTTTTTTCAACAGGAAAACTTTATTACGATTTATTTTATCAAATTTTCGTGCATTCCACGGACGGGAATTAAGGCGGTTTCATCCAAGCAAACTTTTCGTAAATCCAAACAACCTTTTCGTAGGCGTCCTCGGATTGGCCTAGGGATCGAATTGATTATAGAAACATGAGTTTAATTAATCGATTTATTAGAGAACAAGAATAAATCTTATCGAGACGAATAAATAGATTAACCTTGAAACAACAAACCAGTCAAAACTAGAATTAGCTATCAAGATTCCTTATCAAACTAGAATTATCACTCTTCCACTCTCAAACCAACAAAATTTCGGAAGAAAACGAAAAATTTCGAACTAGGGCATTGTTTTCCGTGCCAGGTGGCTTCCACCGTGTGGTGTGGCGGAAGCCATGCTTTCCACCACACGGTGTGGTGGAAGCCACCATTTCCACCATGTTAGGTGGCGGAAGCCACCTCGTGCGGCGGAAGCCCCCTTTCCGCCATGTCAGGTGGCGGAAACCACAGCTATTCAACGCATTTTATTTTACTCTAGGTTATTTTTTCAATTCCAATTTAACTGTGCATTATTTGCTCAATTTTTCCTGTTAATTCAGCCTTCGGCGGTGTTAAGATTACGAGGAGGAGGTCGTGAAGAGAATTTGGGGCTGCACAAATGTAATTGGGCTGGATCACTTTTGGGCTCAATTTCCGGCCCGCCGCGCTCGGCCGCGCTGTGTGTCTTTGCCAGCGTCTTCTATCACGCAGATGCGCTGAGCCGGCCCCACCTGTTAGCCGGATTTAAAAAGAAAAAAAAAGTTTTTAAAAATCCTTTATGACGTCATAAAGTCGTTTTTCATTTTAGAAAATGATTTCAAAAATCCGAAAAGGCTGCTGACGTCAGCATGACGCAGTAAATCGGATTTTCTTTTTAAAAATGATTTAAAAATTCTAGAAAATCCCAGAAAATCCGTTTTATTTGTTTTTAAACTTCCGGGAGCCCGTTTTCGCCCGTTCGAACTCCGATTGGCTCCGTTCTTCTTCCTAAATTCATTAGAAATCCCAAACTTTAGTTTAGTGCTAGTTTGAAATTCAATTTGTGTTTATTTGAGTTCGTTTGGATCTTATTTGAATTTGGTTGTTTTTCGCGCGTAGATTACGGAGAGACCGAGGAGTTCCCGAACGACGATTTCGAGCAGCAACTCGTCGAACCAGGCAAGTCACACTCCCTTGATCATATTGCTCCCAGTTTTATGAACTTGCATGTTGTATTTACAATTATAGCATACTTATTTATTATAGACATTAATTTCTGACCTAGTTTTAAATGATTGTTAAATCCAATTCCGATATGCGACCTTTGACATTTGAATTCCGATACCCTTGTAACCTTAGTAAAAATATGAATTATGACTATGGTAATAGCTAGACATTGCTTAGCCATGCTTAGAACTAAACTTAGGAAATTTTGAGGAACTTTATGCCAAAATGATATCTTGTTCATGTGGAAACTTATATTGATCAATGTTAGTGATAATGTGGAGATTAGTATGGTTAAAATGAAAATAACTTAGACCGGGCGAGAATTGGTTGGAAAGTGGGGAGGTCATGGTTCTGGGTTTGTGGAAAGTCTCGCCTAGTCAATTAAGGACCGGTCTGGTTCTCGCTGAATGTAAAGCCTAACCGTACTACCACGAAGTGCGGAATGGGACAGACTGGCTATCCTTATTAAATCATTTCATGGACAGTCATGCTATATGGGGGTAGTGGTGTGGTGAAAGCGAGATCTTTGCCACTCTGGCGCAAGAGGGCTTCGAATAGAGGAGTCTTTCAATGGTGAAAACTTAGCGGGCATGACTACATGTATGATTTATTAATGGGGCCTTGTCATAATCTTCTCTGTCACTCACCAAAGGAAGTGTGTTGACATAAAAGGGAAATATTATGTCTTGTGGGTAAAGTTGTACAACCTCTGCAGAGTGTCAAACTAATCGATTAGCCGCGCCCGCGGTCATGGGCATGCCGAGCAAGCCATTCTCAGATTAGACTTTGGTAAATTAAAATTTGATTTTCGGAAAATAATGTTGGATGGAGGGAGTCCATCATGGGTAAAACTTAGCCAATTCCAGGAGTGATTCCTGAGTTAAAATGTATAGATTTGTTTTTGGAATAAAGTATGCCTTTTAAAATTATTGAAAATGTTATTAAACCGTTGCTTTATGCTCAAATAAACTATATTGCCATCCTTGATTACCCGTACATTTATATTGCATTTACTAGTGTGATTTGCTGAGTACGTATGTACTCACCCTTGCTTAATTTACCACTTCGGAGGAGTATCACGATGGTGAGGACCAGTTGGACTAGGCCGTGCCCCCAGTCAATTGCCTATGGTAAATTAATTGGGCTCTATCTATTTATTTTCATTTCCGCTGCTTTCAGTTATTCGTTTATTTATTCGTTGGCCTGCGCGCCATTTCATTTGTAACTTTGAATATTTATCTTTAATAAAGAACGATGGATATGCTATGGTTTCATTTCTACTGTGTGTACTAGCATTTTCTGGACTAGTACAGAATACACAGAGGATTTCGGAGGTGTTATTCCGGGGTCCGACAAGTGATTACCGGATACATTAGGGACGGTCAGCATGAAGCTTGGTGGTTGTTCATTAAAGTATAAGTGAATTGCTTGTTCTTCCTCATGAATTTAAGCTTTTAGATGAATTAGCTGGTGCATGCAATTTAATAGTTTGCGAACCTATTTTCGTATCTGTTTTTGTTGGAAAATTTTCGTGTGCATAGACTGTAAGTGCTACTGTTAAATTAACCGTACCCTGTTTATCAATAGTTAGCGCCAAGAGACGGCATGAACTAATAAGGGGGGCCATATATTGCAAGTGGTGCGTTGAAAACGGAGAAATGGGTGTTTGTATCGCAGAACCACATGCTCTCGTTGACTAGGATTTATAAGTAAGCCTACGGTGCGCACCTTGAGTTACCGCGCATGCTGCTATTGGACTGGATACGGCGAGTAAAACACCGTGTATGACGTGTTCAGCCCGAGATCGAGAACGGTCAATTAGCACCAGCACCAGCACCGGTGCGTGTTTCGTTGTTTGTTCGAGCCTTGTGTCGTTCTAATTGGAGCAAACATTTGCGACGCTCAAGCCTGTCGGACCATGACCATGTTGCTTTGATTACTTTCAGCTCTGTGTTGACCTGGGAGGTGACACCGGGCGCAAACTTCTCCTCTGACTCCCAGCCATGCCTGACGGGCAGGGCGCACCATATAGCGTCCCTGGTTTCTGGTGCCACCTATAGACCGTTAGTTTGTCCATTCTCAGATCTCAAAGTCTAACAGCATGGCGTGTTTCGTTGCAGCATCTCTCTTTCATGGCAGCTCAATACTCGCATCTCGTGCAAAGAACGACAGGCTATACGGGATGGATCAACGGGCAGTTGGGCCGTTCTTTCAAGGCCCAACCGTGCCGTACGACTTTGCTAGCGCACTGATGCCTATTTTTGCCCTCATGTACCGGTCGGGCAGTTTGGCCCGAACTACTCGCGAAATGACACGATCTTAACCAGCTGAAAAGGCCATGCAATGCAATACGCGTACGAACAAGAACGACCGGGCAACAAGGACAGGATGTCGATCGATTTCCAACAGCTCTGCCATTCTCCTGCATTTACAACCTCTCCGCTATACAACCAATGAACAACACGACCGGATCCACAACGCATATGCTTCTTCGTTGCAGAGATTATACTGTTAGGGTGGCATGTAGGAGCGGTGGTGGTCGTGCGGCGGCCAATGCACCCCTTCCCTGGGGCAGGACGGCGGCAGCGGCGCCGGCTGCGCCAGGAACGTCGGGTACCGCTGCCCCGGCATCAGCACCGACAGGTCCGCCGCCTGCAGCACCGACTCCACCTGAAACATGCCAATGTTAACCACTCAGCAGTCAGTAACATGTACCCCACGCATTGCATGTCACAATAACTGTGAGATGTCATGTAGTTAGGTTCTTACCATGGGCGGGCTCCGGAGCTTGCCCGGAGAGCGGCTGTGCCGGTGCCCGCGGGGGGAGGGGTGGGCCGCTCCTCCGGGGGAGTCGTCCGGCGGGAAGGCCCGGGGCTTGATGAGGTGCTCGAAGATGGCCATGAGGAGGAACATGGAGATGAGGATGGCCGTGGCCGCGAACCCGAAGGAGATGGCGTCCATCGACGTGCCGAAATCCTTGAGCATGGACGCCTCGCCCCTCGCGTCAGTAGCAGCGGCAACCGCCGCCGAGGCTGGCTCGGACGGCGTCCGCGTGTGCCCGAACCCGCTCATGGCTGCCCGCTTCTCAGTCGTTTGCAACCACAACCAGAACGTCTCCCTGCACGCCATGTATTACTCGTCAAGAAATGGGTGTAGTTGAAATCTAAGTGTTGAACGGCGACAATTTCTGAATTTCAGGGGCATTCAAGAACTGAATGCTGACTTCTTTTGGAACTGTGGCTACCTATCCCATGACCGATGATGGGAAGTCGATCTCCGGAAGAATCAAGAATCACCGAGAACAACTATTGAGTTAGTTGTACACTAGTACTTTCGTTGGCATAACAACTACTTTTTTTTCAGCATCTTCACTACGGCACTACCTCTTCTATATTTTTTTTACCAGTGATCAGCCAAGAAAGCTGAAAAGCAATGGGAAAAGGAGGAGAAATAACTGGAGAAACAGAAGAAAGACCATCCAAGCAGCTCATTCAGAAGAATGTACATTGCAGGCCAAATAGACTATACCTTCAGACTTTATAGCACTAGCACTCTGCAGTCTGCACTCCTCCCAGAATAGAAGGCAGAAACAAGCAACTGTCTACTTCGATTGCTTTGCCTCTGCTAATGAGAGCTCAGTAGTGATTGCCGAATGGCAAGAACGCAAGAACCTACAAGAAAAAGAGAGCTGGCTTGGCTGCCTCTACTTAAAGCCACTCACCGAATCAAGAGTAAGATCTCAGCTGATGTGGTGGTGTCAATGTGGAGCGAGGAGAAAACAAAGTTTGGAGGAACAAAAAGAGTGCCGCGGGAAAGCAAGCTAGGAGAGACGGATGATAGGGAGTCTTCAACAGTTTGATCTTTGATGGCAAGGGAAGGCTGCAAGCTTGGTACAAAAAATAATCCCAGAATCATGTCTGGGCACCTCAAAAGAGTGGCTCCCCACTTCGATGCACAGTCTGTAGCAGCCCACATGATATATCCTCCTAAAGACTAGCCTTAGTGCACTAGCACTGCAGTGTAGGAGAGGAGGAGGTGGAAATGATTCAATCAAAGAGCTAGTGTAGTGTGGCCAAGGCCAAGCCAAAGGGAAAGCAAAAGGAATGGGCAACGCAAGAAAAGCAGCTCGTGGAAAGAAGGGAAGCTTTGTGTGGCCTTTGTGCAGGGACCAATCAGCCTCTGATGGGCATCATGGTGCATGTCAGGTAACTGCCAGTGCACAGGAATTTATCCCATTCTAGCACAGCACCTCCGCATGTGATCGATGTATGTGTGTGTTAGTATCCGATGATTAATCAGGACCAGTAGATGAGATGAGCTGTGGCCTCTGGATGCAGCCTTTAAGCATGTGTAGTATGCAAAGGGGCTGGACTCTCTTTGCTTCCAAGGGAGAATTCAAGGAGGCATTCTTCTGTTTGTTGTGATGGGGAAGAAGGAAGATGCTTATCATTGCGAGTGTGCGACGTAGCCGTGGCCTCCTGAGTCTCAAGGCAACCAGGCCCCTGATGCCGGACGGCTTTGCGGATCACCTCACCTGCAACCACATGATATTTGTACGGACACTCTTATCTCTACTATATGTTGATCAACAGAGTGTTGGCGTATATTATGCACGGGCGTTTGTTGATGATAAAGAACGAAACATAGAGCGAACGGGTTTCTTTTAACCTTCATGCACTTTCTTGTGAACAGATAATTATAAAAGGAATGGTGGTTATCATCATTAGTATTAGTACATATAGTTTGGTATTATGATGTGTCAAACAACTTCAGAATAATTCAGTAGCATTGGCTTGTCTACCATGGATAATGTTCTAGGTGGGCTGTCACCGGTGGCAGAAAAGATGGAGAATCCAATCCAGCAACATGTCACTAACAATGTCTGTGGAGGCAATGCAAGGCCCCAATACCTAACCTACAAAAATCTGTATGGCTGCTGCATGAGAGTACTAATCTTTCACTGATGCCCCACAGCCTTTGGCTACAATTCCCATGGTGAACAGTATGAGTAAGATACTGATCCCCAGTTCAGATTCCAATGAATTGATTCTGTGTGCAGTAAAATCTCTCTTAGATGCTATTAGGATCCTCTCAGGAAACAGCAGAGTTAACTAACCCTCCAAAAGCTGCTTGTCAATATCAGTAGACTGACTAGTTTAAATTTGTTACTTCTTTCTGCCACTAGTTGTAGTTTGCAACAAGATAACCTAAGCAGCAAAAGTGTATGCGTATTCTGACCAAGTGGTGGTGTTCACAGTTAGGGCCTTTTACCTGGGAAAAGTACAACCTCTACCAGTAAATTAGTAACTGATGATTACACATGCATAAATTACCTTCTTTTTTCGGGGCATTTGATTATTTGCCCATAAGTTGATGTGCAATTGATCATTTGCCCCGTGTGTCTCACTGACATGTGGCCCCAAGACCCACATGTCAATGAGACATCATGGGCAAAATGATCAATTGGCACGTTAACTTCGGGGCAAATCATCAAATATTCCCATTTTTTCGGGTAGCCCTCAGCTTCTCGTATTTGAAGGATTATCTTTGTACACTTCATCCCCAAATCATCCTGTCTCCTTACCTTGAGCAAGCATCAATCCAAGCTAAAGAGGCGGGCATTAAAATCATCGATGCTTTCTTCCAAAGTAAGGACTTGGTACTTGTGAGTTGGGAGACAACTAATAAAGCGCAGCCTCATTACTTAATTCTGAGCATCGGCGCCAGTGGCTGGCAAGGATGAGAGCATCAACGAAGGCCATGTATTGTTAGTTGCACATTTTTCACATCGAGGACATATAATTCTGTGCATTTACAATCTATGGTCGCTAACCTTATTAGCATAGTGTAGAACCCACATGAGTGCTAGAGGGGCAAAAGCATGGGAGAGAGGGAGGAGCTGCATTATGAAAGCAAATCTTAATTTGGACTTCTTGCTCCAACTTTATGCTGCAGAGCTGCACCAAGAGAAGCAATCATCCAAAGGAAAACAAAGGGATAACGCATGAAGTAGTAGTAGAAAGCGAAACACAAACCAAGAAAACTAATCACCTAAGAGAGCTAGCTAGGATTGAGAAGAAAAAGAAAATCGAAGGTTATGAACATGCAATGCGATGAGATGCCTTGCATGCGAGAATGAATGAGGTGATATGAGAGGCCCCGACCAGATGGGACCACAGCGAAAATAGAGTATGGAGATTGGAGAATCCTTTGTTATAAAGTTGATTGTAATTAAGCTCCTATCTCACTGATATGTCACTCCCGAGCTTAAATATCAGTGAGACAAGGCTATGACAAATAAAAAATTACTATCAATTTTATGGTAAATACTAATATGTGATTCTAGGATCTAAATATCAGTAGGATAAGGACGTGATAAATCATCAATTACCGTCAATTTGTCCAAAAATATATTATACTGTAGATATTTGGCTCTGTATTTAACAAGATGTAGTATCATTGTAAAGCGTACATCGAGGGAGAGGAGTAGATAGATGATAGCTAGGCGACCTAAAAAGTAGAAATAAGAAAGGCAAAAGGTATTTTCCCGAGCCGAAGACCACGTGCTTATGGAGGGGCTCACATGTCTCCCTCCTCCTCTGCTTGTAAAAAAGGAAGACTTGGAGATGACGAGAAAGAAAGGAATTGGCTGCACAGGAGAAACTTCGGTGTAACTCGGATCACAGATGAACTCAAAATCCAAGAAAAACTGGGCACATATTGTGTGATTTTTGGCTCTTTGCTGTTGGGCAAGAACTTTCTTTAAGTAAATTTCGCAACACTACGACCTATATGATAAAATTATTAAAAAAAACTATATATTTAACTTTCTATTTCAGAACTATGCATTTACGAGAGAGAAAAAAAATCAAATAATTGCAATCCGTCACATGGGAGGCTAGTTGAAAAAGCCGATATCTCTGGTCAGCTCCATATGCTTTAATTGTGTGTTTTTTTTATTTCCTGTTACAACTCTTGTAGTGCGGTGGAGCCGTGAGTATAATCTTCAAGGTTCAAATCATGATGCTTATCTTTATGTAAGTGTGTCTCAGTATATATTTATGAGGTCGCGGATTTATCTTCGGCTTTCTATATATTTAGATGTAAGTTAAAAGAGTGCACTTTAGTGGTATGTATGCGTCTACCCTAGTTTCATAAAAGAAGGGAAAAGAAAAACATAGACGGGATGGGTTGGGCACCTGGGCCAAAGGGGAGTGATAAGGGAATTTTTTTTATTTAATATTTATTTTAGATATTTTTTTTCAAAACTAATCAATGGAAAAGAAAAATGATCGAAATGGGCTCCTGTCGCCTTTGAATGGGGTGATCGCCCTTTGGTGGGGGCGATAGGCCCCCACATTCCCTGTCGTGGCAGCGTTTTCAGACTGCCAATCACGTCGTTAGTTGCCACGACAGCTATCACTCTTTCATGGGGCGATCACCCTTTCCCGGGGCGATAGGTGCCCATTTACACCTTGCGTCGGCCACTGCCTGGCAACAGCCAAAAAGAAAAGAAAAGATAGAAAGAAAGAAAGAAGAGGGGAAGAAGAGAGGAGGAGGAAGAAGAAGAGGAGAAGAGGAGGAGGAAGAAGAGGAGAAGATGAGGAAGAAGGCTATTGCGGGTAAATTTCTTGTTCGTTTGAATTTAATTAGCGACTTAGCAATTAGATTAATAGCGATTCAGTGACTTAGCGATTTAGCGACTCAGCGATTGGGTATACTAGGGGTGGTGCCACGGTGGCGTGAGAACGGCTGCTGTGTCAGCCAAAAAGGCCTGCCGCGCTTCGGTTTTGGTTACCACGGCAGGGCTCCGGCGGGAAACGTTGCCGTTTGCCAATGTCGACGGTCGGTATCCAGTTCCACCGTGTGCTGGGCAGAGATGACGAGGAAATCCCCGTGAGAGTGGCCCAAAAAAACAATGCCCCTCTCCGGTACCAATCATCCCCTGGCTATACTAGGGTTGGTGCCACGGTGGCGTGAGAATTGCTGCCACGGCAGCGAAAAAGATCTGTCGCGCTTCGGTTTCGGTTGCCATGGTGGGGTTTCAGCGAGAAACGTTGGCCATGTTGCCATTTGCCGATGCCGACGGTCGGTATCCAATTCCACC
Source organism: Rhipidocladum racemiflorum (assembly GCA_036346355.1). NCBI lineage: Eukaryota > Viridiplantae > Streptophyta > Magnoliopsida > Poales > Poaceae > Rhipidocladum > Rhipidocladum racemiflorum. The sequence continues at coordinate 19,500,049 of CM070570.1, read as the reverse complement.
ATGCGCTGGGCAGAGATGATGGGGAAAACTCCATCATGAATGGCCCAAAAAAACAGTGCTCGTCTCCCGTACCAATCATCCCCCGGGGTCAGCGACATAGCGACTCAGCGACTTAGTGATGGCGACTCAGCGACTTAGCGATTTAGGGACTTAGCGATTTGATGAATTAGCGACTTAGCGTTTAGTGACTTAGCGACTTAGCGATGGCGACTCAGCGACTTAGCGATTTAGGGACTTAGCGTTTAGTGACTTAGCGACTCAGCGATTTAGCGGCTTAGCGATGTAATAGGCAATATTTAGAAATGTAATGTGGTAGGATTGTGTAGTAATGAAGTTTTAATATTATGATAAAACATGGTAGGCTAGCCATATGTTGTGCGGGTAAAGTTTCGAAAATTACGACGTAGAAATTAAAAGAAGTATAATATATTATGTAAATATGCAATTTTTAATGGTAGACAACTGATGAATTTCTCGGTCCGATGTTGCAGGCAGCATGTCGGAGAAATTGTATTTTCAAATATTTTATGGAGAGGGGAGATAGCACAGGGGGCCGATAGCGTGGATTTGTCAGCATTTTCAAGAGTCGTATAAGGCATATCTAGACCGAGCGATAGGACATACAGGGCTTTATTGGAGTGGATTTCTCGGATGTTCAATTTGATTGCCCAAACTGTTTGGTTGCGGGTTAGAGAAATAGTAAGCCATGCGCAACACTATTTTTATGGAGAGTTGATTCCTATTAACGCGACATCATCATGGAGGAGCTATGTTGGGTTTGCCGTAGAGCGGGGCTGGCCGCTCATGTTGGTGGTACAGTGGTACCAGGTAGCTTCATTGGTGTCGGAAGTTCATGATGTCGGGGTAGATATTATGGAGGAAGGGAAGACAAATATGCAAGAATGTGATGATGAAGGTGGCGAGGAGCCCGGAGATGGGGGACATGAGATTGTCGGTGGCGAGGGGATCGGGGGGGAGGGGGCGAGGAGACAGTCGTGGAGGCGCGGGGGGTGGCCGACGAGGGGGAGGTGGTGGACATAGTTGACATGATGGAGGAAGAGGACCGTGCGGATGAGGAAGTCCCTGATGGCGAATAGTCGGACAAGGAGGACAATACTTCTGAGGTGCCTGTCTCTTGTGCGTGGAGTAATTATAATTTTGAAGACCTAACAATGAATGAAGGGAACAGAGTATCATGAGAACGAGGTCACGCAGGGGCCATATATAAAAACAAGGAGGCTGTGATGGATGCGGTGAAGTACTGGGCAATGTCTCTTCGGCGGCAATTCAGGGTAGTGAAGTCTAGCAAAAAAAGAGTACGACGTGAAGTGTGTGGTTGATTTGTGCCCATGGCGGGTGCATGCATACAAGGGGAAGTGGAAGGACTACTGGAAATGTTCAATAGTGATGGAGCATAACTGCAAACTGGAGGAAGCGGAGCAAGAACAATGCAATCTGTCGTCTACTTGGGTGGCAAATGTGTTTTATGGTTAGATCGTGGACAATCCGCACTTGCAGCCTCAATCTATTATCAGAGTCATGGAGGAGAGGTTTCAGTACAAGATTAGCTACGGAAAAGCATGGAGAGCAAAAAGGACAGCTTTGCAAATACGGTTCAGGACGTACGAGGCTTCCTACGAGAATATTCCATACTTGCTTAGGGCAATATCACATAGAAATCCCGGTACATCCATCGATTTTGCGGAGTTTCCCGCGGATGGTGTATGCGGCGGTAAGTGGGTTTTGCAACAGGCCTTCTTGGTCCTCGGTGCATGCATAAATGCGTTTCGACATTGTTGCGTCGTGGGAGCAGCAAAGTGGCCAGACCTGAAGAGCAGGTGGTGCATGAGGCATATGGGTGCCAATTTTTTTGTCAGTTCAGGAACATGGAGCTTATGAACATGTTCAAGCGGCTGTGCAAACAGAACCAGCAGAGGAAGTTCGACGCACTTTTGAGGATGTTGGATGAACTAACCAAGAAGCAATCACTGAATCTAAGGGGAACCGCTAGTTCATCAATGAACCCTATGGTCTACCAAGAGCAAGGAGAGGACTGTACAGCCTTGTGCGCGCTCCCGACCGACGCACCAAACATTCGACGTAGGCCGGGGACAAGCATAAAGAGTTTCACGGACTGGATACGACACGAGCCGTTGGAGAAATGGTCACTTCTGCATGACGAGGGTGGTGCATGTTATGGAATAATGACGACGAACCCAACAGAGATTTACAACTGGGTAATGAAAGGCACGAGATGCCTTCCATTGGTGGGCATAGTTGAAGGTGTGTTACTAGGTACCTAAAGATATTTCATCGAGCGATATAAGAACTCCACTGCATGTATGTCAAACAATCGACTGTTCTACTCGACGGTTGTTTCTACGTACATGGCCAACAAAACACGAAAGGCACAGACACATCGCGTGACACTGGAGAGTGGCGTGGAACAGAGATGCCACGTGCACTGCGGTGACCGAGGTCGCAGAGGTGCCCACCGGGAGAGGACTTCCCATCTGTGCATACTCTGAGCTGCTGACTGCGAGTGCTCCTGCCAGAAGCCACGCCTATTGCACTTACTGTGCTCGCACGTTATTGCCACATTTGCCGAGACACACCAATCATGTCGTCCGTACATCTCCCACTATTACTACAAGCAAAGTATTCTCAACACGTGGTGTTACGAGGTGTACAGATACCGAGTGGATGGATTGTTCACAGAAGCCCCCCTCCAGGTCATTGATGGGTATCAGACATCCGAATGTTGAAACAGAAGGTCGGGCGTCGAATGACACGGCGTATTCGGAACGATATGGACGAGTTTGAAACGCATCGTAATTATGGATAATGTAATGTTTTATGCTGTTCCCATCATGTAATTTTCTATGTACCAATTAATTTTTGTTCTCATCATGTAATTTTCGATGTTGTTCCCATTATGTAATTTTTGATGTTTAGTATGCTTGTAACATGTAGCTCATTTAGCTTTCTAGAATACCGTTGTCCTCGCAAACCGAATGCCCACCACTATTTAATGTTAGTTAAGTTGTTCTCGTATGTCATGTAATTTTTGATGTTGTGTGCTTCATCGAACATATACTTAAATATGCAACATTTCATTATTTTGCATTTAATTTTTGGTATTTCTATTGTGTAACATTTAATTACTGACCATTTTGTTGTATTTGCTTTATAACAGGTGACGATGGCGGGAGCTGGGCGTGCTGCCGTTCCTTGCCTTGAGCTGCTAGACGGGACCATGTATGCGATCCACCGGTCTAGGTACTCTGCAGATGAGAACCGTCAGCTACGGACACTGCGGCCTCTGGTGCCGAACGAGATGCTTCACATTGACCCACGCTGGGTTCCACAGTAAGTTGCCAACGCTTCCATTCTTTTATGAAAATGTACTTACCTTTGAATGCAATTTTGATGATTCGCTAAATCGCTAAGTCGCTGAATCGCTAATTCGCTGAATCGCTAAATCGCTAAGCCGCTGAATCGTTAATTCACTGAGTCGCTAAATCGCTGAGTCGCTGAGTCGTTGAGTCGCTATACCCAAGGGCCATACCTGGTCCTGGGACCCCAGGGGATGATTGGTACCGGAGAGGAGCACTGTTTTTTTGGCCATTTGTGACAGGGATTTCCCCGTCATCTATGCCCAGCGCACGGTGGAATTGGATATCGACCGTCAGCATCGGCAAACGACAACACGGCCAACGTTTCCCGCCGAAACCCCGCAGTGGCAACCGAACTGAAGCGCAACAGACCTTTTCACTGTTGCGGCAGCCGTTCTCATGCCACAGCGGCACCACCCCCAGTATACCCAGGGGATGATTGGTACCGGAGAGGGGCACTGTTTTTTTGGGGCCATTCATGATGGGGATTTGCCCATCATCTCTGCGCAGCGCACGGTGAAACTGGATACCAACTGTTAGCATCGGTAAACGGCAACACGGCCAACGTTTTCCGCCGAAACCCTCCCGTGGCAACTGAAACCGTAGAGCGATAGGCCTTTTTCGCTGCTGTGGCAGCCATTCTCACGCCACCGTAGCACCACCCCTAGTATACCCAGGGGGATGATTGGTACCGGAGAGGGGCACTATTTTTTGGGCCATTCATGATGGGGATTTCCTCGTTATCTCTACGCAGAGCACGGTGGAACTGGATACCGACCATCGGCATCAGCAAATGGCAACACGGCCAACGTTTCCCGCCTAAACGCCGTCGTGGCAACCAAAATTGAAGCGTGACAGGCCTTTTCTGCTGCCGCGGCAGCCATTCTCACGCCACTGTGGCACCACCCCCTAGTATACCCAGGGGTATGATTGGTACCGTAGAGGGGCACTGTTCTTTTGGGCCATTTATGACGGGGATTTTCCCGTCATCTCTGCCCAGCGCATGATGAAATTGAATACCAACCGTCGGCATCGGCAAACGGCAACACAGTCAACGTTTCCCGCCGAAACCTTACCGTGGCAACTGAAACCAGAGCGTTGCAGGACTTTTTCGTTGTAGTTGGCCACCTATCGCCCGTGTAAAGGGCGATCGCCCGTGGTTCAGGCGATATCTGCCACGGCCACGAATGGCAGCCACGGCAACAAAAAAAAAACGCTATCACGGCAGGCTGATATCGCCAGATCAACAGGCGATCATCCGAGTAAGGGGCGATAGGGGTCTATTCCTGTCATTTTTTTTCTTCTGTGGATTAGTTTTGAAAAAAAGATTTAAAATAAATATTAAAGAAAAAAAATTTAGTGACAAGGACCGGTCGTTAAACAAACAGCCCACATTTGCGCATGTTATCAGCTGCGGCCTACTAGGTCTGGCCCGTGCCCCTTGCGACCCATTTTCGAGCGGTATACGTCCCGCCGTAAGACGGCCCGGCCTCGTCGGAGCGTGAGCCGTGACAAGTAAACGTCAGAACGGCGCAAGTCACGCGCGCCGGGCAGGGCAGGAGCTGAGTGGACAGGAGAACGCACGTGCCAGGGATGAATCAGCATTAGCGGCTGGTGCCATCCCATCCATCTTGGCGTTGCCTATCCCCCACGTCGCCGACCGGGGCGCGCTGTACATGACATGAACGACGAACAGCATGCAAGCACGGCGCGACTGCACGAGCTGTGCACCGCGGCCGCGCGCGCGTCCTCTTGCCCGTGCCGATCGACCCGGTTGCATGGAACCCAACTCAGCAGGCTGTCAAATTAAGCGTCAGTGTTTCTACGCCTTTATGTCAACTTAGCTGTTGTAGTACGTCTTGATTTACGTCAATGCAAAACATGTGCATCCAAAGCACGATGCTGTTGCGTGTTTGTCTGTATGTACGTGCGAACGAAAACAACGATTTGTACTTGCTGTCTTGCACTTGCTCTTAAGCATATACAGTGGTATAGATGGTAGCTATCTATAATATATCTTTATATCATCTACGGACAGTATTAAAGATAACTTATACAATAGATTGTTCATATAGCTATTTGTAATGATCTCTCTTATGATTAGTAGACTGTCTGTACAATGGTATACACTGTATAAAACTATCTATAAAACCGTTTGTTAAATAATAGACAACATATTTCATTCTCTTCTCTCTCCTCTACATCATCCAAAATTCAATATAACATGTTGTTATAGGCAGCTGACCATTGTCTGTACCCTTAGGACGAGCATGCTTGAAGGTGTGCCAAGGGGTCCTATACGAGAGATAGGGAGATGGAACCAGGATCACACACTAACACAAAATTTGGAAGTCAAGCAACTAAGTGCAAGCCAAGTACCAGTTCTAGGGGGAAGAATTTGATCGGCCCACACCGGTCTCCGCCCCCACATCCGGCGGTCTCCATTAAGCAAGCCGTGCTGCCACCGGAGCTGCACCACGATCAGGGTGAGGTCGACGAAGCTACCAACGCTCGCCGTCGTTGCCACTGGGGGCCATCGCCGTTGGTGCCTGCTACCTTCACCGACGTTGAAGACGCCGCGCCGCCGCCAGGAACCAACCATCATTGACGGATCCCAGCTCGCACCGCTGTCGCTAGGAGCCGTTAGCGCCTGAATCGAGTCTTGATGCCAGCTGTTTTCCCAATGTTGACGCTGTCGTTGGGACTTTGGGAAGGGACCGAGAAGAGAAGGGGATTAGGGAGGCGAACAATTGGAAGGAGAGATGGAGAAGACTTTGCTTTTCCAACCCCTGGATAACTATTTTTTTTTACAAATGTGGTTTTTCTAAATTAAATTGTAAAAATGACTTCCTACCTGAACGCGAAAGACAGGTGGTCATGAATCATGGTAGGTTTTTAGGCCTATAGTAGAATGGCGATCGGAATGCCAAGCATGAGGAGCTCGATAGTTACCCCTATGTCAAAACCTAAATGATAATTGATGCGGAAGCAATAAACTAATGTTTTGACAATCAAAGCCTAAATCAATTAAGCTCACTAAGTGCATCAATAAACTATGTCTCTTAACAAGAATTGCAATCCTAAAGACAAACAATCAATTTAATTCTAGTAATGTAAATTTCAACAATGTAAATAAGGAATTGAAAACAAATCACAAGTAGACACACCGATATTTTTACCGTTGTTTTCGAAGACTTGTCGGTCTCCCCTAATCCACATTGAGACAAACCCAAACAACTTTGGACCGACTTCGTGGATTGAGCACCCGCCTCGAATCCATTAGTGGTAGCTCTTCCCCCTCCGGATAGGTGAGCTCCAACCTTCACAACTTTGTTGAGCCTTCTCCCAATCTCTTTTGAGAAGGTCACCACGCACAATGCCTCCCAAGCCGTCTAGGTATCGACAAACACCAAGAGTAAAAAATCAAGTACCTAGCTTGAACTTCACCAAGTACAACACATGTACAATGGTGATCACCAAGTGCAACACATGCACAAGGCTCCCCTCAAGTGGAACACACACACAAGAGGCTCTCAATCTACTCTTAATTGCAACACATCCAATTAGAGCTCGCTCTTATCTCAAGAATCAAATTGGAGACCGCAACACATGCTTCCCTCCAAAATACTCAAGAAACTCAGCAAGCCCAAATGCTAGCCCCAAAGACTATTTGTATAGCCTGTCACACAAAAACTAGCAGTTGGGAGGCATTGTGGGCAAAAATCAGTAAATCTGGCACTACCGGCCTCTACCTCAGCAGTCGAAAAACTAGCCGTTGCATAGGAAATTTGATAGTACCGCTGGAAAAATCCCAGTAGTACCACTCGAGCGGTTGTACCGACCCCCACAAGCAGTACTATTGGACTTAGCCCAACCTCCAAAGATGCTCTCTAGGAAATAACTGTCGGCGACTAGACGCAGGTACTACTGCATCTCCGGTAGTACCGCCCATGAGCCCCACTAGTGCCGGCCAAGAGATGGGTGCAAAAACATGCACACTGAAAAATAACTACCACCCTCATTGAGGTGCTAGCACCGGCTGAGCGGTAGTACCATCTCCCATAAGCGGTATTGCCGGCCCAGCAGTACTACCGGCCTCAATGAGAGGTAGTGTCGGCCACAGGGAGAAAACCCAGTTTTTCACAAAAAAATTTTCTCCAAACTATCAAAGATTAATTATTTAACCCTTATTATGATCAACATATGAACAAGTTAATTTGCAAAACACATTTGTAAACCCTATTCACATGCTCCAAAAAATCACATGAAAACTCTAACTTATTTGCAAATAAACCAAGAACCCATGAGATTAATATCTTAGCCATGTGATGATCAACACATGATCAAGTAAATTTGCAAACCCATTTGTAAACCCTATTCACATCCTCTAGGATCAAAACACATAACCTCCAATCCATTTTCAAAACACATTTGCAAATAACAAATCAACCCACTTAAAAACAAATCTCAAGTCATGTGATGATTAACTCATGATCAAGTCAATTTGCAAACACATCTGCAAATCCTATTCACATGCTCCAACATAAGACTCGATAAAATCAACAATTTGCAAAAATTCATTTTGCAAACTTAAAGTATAAACCTTTCTTAGCCTTGTGATGATTAACACATGATCAAGTTATAAGCTAAGACTTCAATACATGGGCTCTCTATTTGCAACACATGCAAATGCCTAGCTCAAATCAACCATTAAAATCAAATTGCATGAGCTCTCTCCTTTTGCAATAGCTCAATGCAAACACCAACTAAACAACTTAATTCAAATGCATGAGCTTCCTCCTTTTTGCAACACACGCAAATCCATAGCTCTATGCAAACACCAATTCAATTAAGAAGCAATTGAAGAAGCAAGCATGAACTTCCACATTTGTAATGCATGCAAATATAAACTTCATACAAAATCCAACTAAGAGAGTGAGCTAGAGTGAACCGAATTGAGTTCATCAACAAATGATTAAGCTCAAACTAAATAACTCAACTCCTCTTAATAGTACAACAACTAAACTAGAAACCCGGTCTATCAACCAACCACTGAGAGACTAGGAACACATCCTTAGCCTATCTAGTTATACCTTTGCCCTTGCGAATCACTTAGAGCTTTCATGGTGAACTTCATCATTTCTCCAAGTTCGCGTCTTTTCTTCTTGTTCATCAACACACGATGAACCTCATCTTGCTCTTCTCTTCGCTTTGGGATCCTCTTGAAGCTCATTAACACATGATGACGTCCTTGTTCCATACCTCAACTTGATGGCTATCAACACATGATACCATCCAAATCTTTATCATTTGTTGGACTAATCCTATATTCACAACTCATTGAAAATAGTTAGTTCAACAAACATAGTTATTTTAATCATCAATTGCACACCATTAACACATAATGGTTGCTCCCAAGATCCTTCGATCTACCCCTTTAATGATTGACCACAATCCAAATCAATTTATTAAATGATTAATTTTGTCTTGAGTATATTGATGCTACTAATGCTTCATTATACTCAAGAACTTTTTATTTGTCATTAATCAATCAAATGAACACCATTAACACATGATGAAGAGTTCTTTGATGAATAAAAGATAATCGAACACAATTTAAATTTTATTTAAATTGTTACGAGTATATATTAACTACACAAGTTTTATATACTCATTTTGATGGTTTCCAAGTAATGATCCAAATTATATAGAGTGGTGGAAAGGGATCAATACTCTTGAGACCATCAAGTGTAGAATAAACTTTATTAAATATGTGCATATAAATAATTTAACTTGAAATCAATATGCACATAATCAATCTTAGATAGCATTTGAGTTTGTCCTATATTGACATGAATATACTACAACTACACAAGTTATACACACACACACACACGCAAATGGTTGTTTTAACGATAATGATCCTTAACATATTTGGCAAGAAGATATGGATCAATACTATTGAAACTTCAAGTTGAAATATTAACTCCCCTAGATGTGTGCATTCATGTAATGTATAGAATTGGAAACATAATGCACATCTTTAATGTATAAGCAATGGATGAGTTTATTGTTTAACTTGAATCCTAATTATGCATTAACATAATAGAGTGAATACTTTGGGTTTTTCATTTTCCACCCAAATTTGATATTTATAAGAATAAAGCTCAATAATCATGTTGGTTTTATAATGATTAGATTTATCATTAAATAACGATTAAGCATTAATCTAAAGCCAACCACCAAAACCAATAAAGTTTGGACTTACAGAAGGCCCAACAAGTTGTGAAGGTTGGAGCTCACCTACTTGGAGGGGAAAAGAGCTATCGCTAGTAGAATCGATGTGCTTGGCTTAATTTGTGGAGCCAATCCATTCGTTTGGGCTTACCTCAACGTGGATTAGGGAGACCAGCAAGTCTCCGAACACCACGGTAAAAAGATTGTGTGTCAATCTTGGTTTGCTTTCTATTGCTCATTTACATTATTGCAAGTTGCATTCATAGAATTAAATTGCTTGCTTGTCAACCTAGGGTCGCAAATCTTATTGGTGTACATAGTTGAGACTAGTTGATTTAGATTTTAATTGGATAGAACCTTTTTGATTACGCTTCCCTATACAAAATTGGTTTTGGCCAAAGAGTTTTTAAGAGAAAATTTTCAAAACTGCCTATTCACCCCCGTTTAGTCGGCATCCTCGATCTTATAGTGCTTCTGGTAACAGGGCGGATCTTTGCTGGTTATATCATTCCTTCATTGAATTCCATAGTGCTAACGGATCCTACTCTATCAAATATCCCTCCTTTAAGTCCGCATGAAGAAAGTGCATCAGGAAGTGCAGGGCTGCACACTTGGTGATTTCAACTTAACAGTTTGATCTCTTGTAGCTTCTATGACTTAGCTTGAAGCTGACATATCCTATATATAAGCAAGATTGAATTTTATTGCTTGGAAAATATTACATTACATGATTATCATTGAACCCGTAAGGTTTCAGCTATATGTATTCACTATATAATTATCTAAATTTTCTCAGAATTTTTCTAGTATTTTCATAATTTTTTGCTAATTATCAAGTAATTTTTAGAATTACCCATAACTGAATTATAAAAACAAAATATATAAATATGTAATTATGCCAGAAAAAATAAACTCAAAGTTATGAAGCTTCGAATGTGTGCTAAATATAAGGTTCAATAAATTTCTGGAAGCCCATATACCAAAAAGTTCAATTGCTAGGATTTAATTTAAATTATTAGAATTTATTAACTATTTTTATAATAATAGGATAATTCAGGGTCTTTAAAGTAAAATTTTCACAACAGAAAATAAATAATTATAAATGTAGGGGTTAAAATATAAAAGTATCATTTTTTTCTTCCCTGTCCGAAAAAAATTATCATGTCGTACAGCCCGTGGGCCGTGCTAGCAAGCTCCTGCGGCCCACTAGCCGTGCAGCCCTGGGGCCTGCAAGACCGGCGGCTACGATTTTTACCCTAGCCACCTCACGTCCTCGTGGCAAAAGGCGGCGGCGGCCGACAGCAACAGGCACGCGGTGGTGAACGCACGTGAGCGACGTGGAGGCAAGTTGGTGGCTCTACGGGAGCAACGACGACTGGCGATGGCGATGGGCCGGCGTAGCCGGTGTGGGTGCTCGACATGGCGAGGCGCGGTCGAGCGGTAGCACGCGCGACGGACACGGCTGCGGGTGCTCGAGGCCATTGAGGACAACTGGCTCGCCATCACGCAGCTTAAGACCTTCTCGGACTGCATCAAGGACGCCATCGCAAGCCTCCACTAACCATGACAAACAACACAAGCTCTAAGAACCAGGGAAGGGTGCTACCATTTCCATTAATTGCTCCGTGGCGGCGGTTGTCGCCCATGAGCACACCTTCGCGCTGCACACCGATGTGCTTTGGATTGAGATGTTGAGCCCAAACATCGCCGAGTGCATCGCCTTCACAGATGGCGTGAAGACGGCATGCCTCTAGACGATGCTGGCCTACAACCTCTCGCCGACGTTCAACTGGGATGCGTCCGGCAAGACTGACATCGACATGGTGGCGTTCATCCCGCACGTGGCCTAGCTCTGGTATGTCTGGCAGTTCATCATGCTCGCCTGGTTCCACGCCGACGCACTCGTCACCGATGCGTTCACGTGGGACTTTGCCCGGCGCGGCATGCTAGCCTACGTGGAGAGGATCCAGAGTAGGGGTGAAAACGGGTCGGATACGATCGGGTATTAGGTCATCCTGTATTCTACCTTAATTATTTTTTTCGGATACGGGTACAGGTACGGTAGTGCAAAATCAGGTAGGATACGGATATGGATATGGATACCAAGTATTTACAAACGGGTAAAAAACGGATACCGAATATTATACGGACGGGTACAATAGGGATAACGGGTACTTAGTCGAATAGTACACAAACTACGTAGAAAAGTATGTGATAAAAATATTTTAACTAACACATGGTTCAATTATCACCTATAATTCAACACATAGAGTTAAATTAAGATATAATTTATAATTCAACAAATATAGTTGGTTACTTAATTATAGTATTAACTTTGATTTGTCAACTGAAGCTATGCTTACCTATATACGTACCGCACTTCAATTCGTTACGCTCGGAAAAACATGGCGTCCGAGGCACCTCCGAGGCTCCGATCGATCCGATGATCCCGATTCAATTAATTCCCATCGATCTGTGCCTGCCAGCCAATGGGCGGGCGCATTATCCATCGCCCCGTCCTGCAATTCGCATATTATACTACTAGCTAGATTGTTAACCATGCTTACATTAATTATTCCATCGCTAGTATATGGTTTTAATTATAAATTCGATCCATTTCTGAGACAAAATTAAAAAAGCTAGCCTTGAAGAGGATAAATATTAGCCCGCCCGCCGAGCAGTACGTACTTGCATGGTCTTGTGCAACCAAGACCGAACTAGCTAGCGATCAATCCAGCGGAGCACATTGATCGATCGATCTCTTATATTGCGATTACTTGCTAGCTAGCTACCTTAATCAGTTATGGCGTGGAGCACGAGCGAGAATGAGAGGTTCGAGCGCGCGCTGGCCACATACGACCACGACACGCCCCGAAGGTGGGTGCGACGACCCGTCTTTTTAGGGCAAGTTTGAACACCTCAACAGCTATCTAGGATGACTAGTTGTCAGGAACCAAGTATTTCATTACCAGACAAAGGGTTAACTACAACTATTTTTATTGAATATAGGGCCTAACAGCCAAGTTTTTACAAAAGAGGGCGCAGCTGGGCCCGAATATAATACAACCAAAACACCACACAGGCAGGGCCTGAGCAAAAGACTAAGACCTTAAAACCAGACAAGATCTTCATCTACGTATTCTTGGTACGCTCCAGCTTCTTCATACTCTGAAAGAGTCGGGGGTTTGCAAGGGTGAGTACGGGAGTACTCAACAAGTCGCACAGGAATATACTTAATAACAATTGGAGGGAACTGGTTTAAGTATTGTGGATGTAGGTTTTATTTTCTAACCCATTTTACATTTGAAACACAAACCATAAAATAATAGTAGGGGTTTTCCAAAGTTCAACTACTCTTAACCAACTTATTCAAAAATCCAAATATTACTTGAGCTAGGATACAGGTAATCACCCCAGTTCAAACTTAACTTCATTAACCGGAAGTATGGCGTATTCGAATACCATCATGATTAACTCTGCACAGGTGCTCAGCTTTACCCACAAGATATCTATGACCGTTAATGCCATGCGCAAATTTACATGCAACTTAAATGCATGCGGTTCGGCTGAGACCATTATAGCCTTTTGATTGAACATCCCCCTGGTAGCTCCTACCCGATAGGTACTCGGGCCCACCATCCTTGGGACCCCACTGGCCAACGCAGGGGCCGCGTTCCAAGTCTGAGTAGGCAACCTACGTTGTGAGAACCGGCGAATGACACCTCATTCCCGTTCCACCAAACCCTTCGGCCATTCCACTCCGGGAATACCGCTCCCCATTCTCCTTACTGAGAATGGTACCACCAAAATGTAAGTATTCCTAGGGGACGATCAATGTTACTAAGCTATGTCGGAAAACGGTTCGATCAACCGGTCCGACTCGTGGTTGAGCGGAAACTTAAGTTATTTACCTTGCTCAAGGGGGTTTATCCTTATATTGCCACTGACGAGTACCCATGCCATGGGTACCCCCATCAGCCCGGAAACACGAACGGGCTGACAATCCGCGGCGGAGGCCCAGCGCTTGGGCCACGCAGAAAAGACCCCGACCTGCGCAGGGCCGACCCTGGACGGTCGGCGCCCTCCGACCTCGGGAGGTCGGCGGGACCCGACCGCCTAGGGATAAAGCGCACGAACAACAAACTCCACCGACGCACGAACCGGCAAGCCGCACCGGTGTCGTGGAGCCGCTGTGTGCACGGCGTCCCCTCGACATCCGTGCAGGTAGGTGGCTCCTTCCCAAGACCGCCGAAGAGCCACCGAAGAAGTCAAGCCCCGCCCCGCCGCTCGCACGCCGCAGAAGATTACGCCCGCTTCCCGAGGCCAAGGCAATGTCAAGCGCCATTAAAGCCACCGAGGCCGACAGAGCACCACGCAACACGCCACCTGCAGACGGACTACGCAAGATCAAGCTATCACAGAACCACCAACCCCGCCGACGGGCAGGGCCTGACGGACAAGACAGGAACCAGATTTCAAGACGTGCAGGCCCCTTTTCTCGTAGTTTTCCCAACTCCCGTGTAACCTGCCCCCTCCGTCTATATAAGGAGGGGCAGGGCCCGAGAGGGGGGGCGGAGAAAAAACAGTCTTCTAGGTAGCCTCGCCACCCTAGCGAAAGCACCAAGGGGATCGGACAGCCGACCGTCCGCCTCGCTTGTACACCCCTTGTCCATCTCCCAAAGATCAATACATCCACACCGCACGAACTGGAGTAGGGACATTCTGCCCGAACCAGTATACATCTTCTGACTCCTTGAGTCGACCATTCGGGGAGAGGGAGCGCGCGACCCCATCCGACCATTCGGCCTTCGCGGCCCTGCTTCCCCTTCCGCTTCCTTTTGTCAGGGCGGTCGGAGGGGGCGCCGGCTCCGAGGCTGGCTGTCTTGTGGGCCGTCTTCCTTTCGAAGATGGCCCCCACGGCCTCCTCGCCGGAGTCTTCAGCTTGACATGCCAGGAGTCCCGAAGGAGGTCGCCGAGCACTCCCTTAACATTCGACCGGGATCCAGACCGATCGCCCAGCGCCTGCGCCGTTTCGACGAAGAGAAGCGACGGGCCATTGGGGAAGAGATCGCCAAACTTTTGGCCGCCGGTTTTGTAAGGGAGGTGCGTCACCCCGAGTGGCTCGCCAATCCCGTCCTTGTAAAGAAAAAGTCGGGGCAATGGAGAATGTGTGTTGACTACACGAGCCTCAACAAGGCCTGTCCGAAAGATCCATTCCCATTACCTCGCATCGACCAGGTCGTGGACTCCACCGCCGGGTGCGAGTCCCTTTCTTTTTTGGATGCCTACTCGGGCTATCACCAGATTGCGATGAAGGAGTCCGATCAGCTCGCGACCTCCTTCATCACCCCGCACGGCCAGATCGTTACGTCCACGATGCCTTTTGGTCCAAAACGCAGCGCCACGTACGGTGTATGCGAGCATGTTTTTCGCACCAAATTGGCCGTAACATCGAGGCCTACGCCGACGACATCGTTGTCAAAACCAGGAAGGCCGATGACCTCATCGCCGACCTAGAAGAGACTTTTGCGAACCTCCGACGGTTTAAGATAAAGCTCAACCCCGAAATGCGTCTTCGGGTCCCCAAGGGCAAGTTGTCGGGTTCATCGTCTCCAGCGCCAGATCGGGCCAACCGAGATAAGATCTCCGCTTATCGCAAGGATGGGGCCAATCAACGATCCAAGGGAGTTCAAAGGTCGATGGGATGCCTCGCGGCACTAAGTCGCCAGATCCGCCTCGGCGAACGCGGATGCCACTCTACAAGCCGATGAAGAAGTCCGACCATTTTTCCCGACCAACGAAGCTCGTGAAGCCTTTAGTCGACTAAAGGCCTTTTGACCTCACCTCCGGTCTGGTTGCCCCGAGCCAGGAGCCTTTGCTCCTCTACATCGCCGCCACGACTCAGGTCGTCGGCCAAGGCACTTGTTGTGGAGCGAGCGGAGGAAGGCCGCGTTCTCAAGGTGCAGAGGCGGTCTACTTGCCGTCGGCGAGGTGCTCTCCAAACAAAGGTCCGATATCCTCAGATCTGGTTCTCAGACTCGGTGCTCATCACCAAGAGGAAGCTTGCCCATTACTTCGATCGACACCCCATCTCCGTGGTAACCTCCTCACCGCCGGAGAAGTCGTCCACAACCGCGACGCTACGGAAGGATCGCCAAATGGGCTCTCGAGCTCAACGGCCTCGACATATCGTGACGTCCCCAGGACGGCGATCAAGTCCCAGGTCTTGGCGGACTTTGTCGCCGAGTGGACCGAGGCGCAAGTCCCTGCGGCGGTCGAGGACCCGGAGTACTGGACAATGTACTTCGACGGGTCTTACACCAAGAACGGAGCCGGCACGGGGGTCGTCATCATCTCCCCACTCGGCAACAAACTCCGGTATGCCATACGACTACTCTTCGACGCCACCAACAATGTCGCCGAGTACGAAGCCCTCGTCAATGGCCTTCGGATCGCCGCCGACTTGGGCGCACGACGGCTCAACGTTCACGGCGACTCCAAGCTGGTCGTCGACCAAGTAATGAAAGCCACCGAGCCCCGTGACGCTCGGATGGTCGCCATCGCTGGAGGTCCGCAAGCTCGAGGAGAAGTTCAAGGGTTCGAGCTCCATCATAGCTACCGACGCTACAACGGTGAAGCCGACTCCCTCGCCAACCTCGCCTCCGGGAAGGGGCCGGTTCCCCCTGGAATCTTCGTCTCCGACCTCAGCAGCCCTTCAATCCGGTTGGACCCGAGCGCTGAGGGCGCCGCCGACCCCCCAAAGGCGGGCGGCCCCACTGATCTTCGGCCAGATGCCCACCCGCCTGGGTCGGACTTGGGCGTCCTGAGCGTCGAAACCGACTGGAGGCAACCGATTGTCGATCGGTTGACGAACGGGTCGCTCCCCGCCGATACCACCGAGGCTCGGCGCACCTGCGAAGGATGCCAATTCTTCGCCAGGCAGACGCATCTTCCTGCGCAAGCCCTGCAGACGATCCCCATCACATGGCCCTTCGCGGTTTGGGGGCTCGACCTGGTCGGACCCTTCAGAAAGGCGCCCGGGGGCTTCACTCACTTGCTTGTCGCCGTAGACAAGTTCACAAAGTGGATCGAAGCAAAGCCATTGGCAAAGATCACATCGGCGCAGCAATGAAGTTTCTTCCGCGACATTGTCTACCGGTTCGGTGCCCAACTCCATCATCACCGACAACGGACGCAGCTTCACGGAAAGGAGTTCCTCGAGTTCTGCGACAACTTCAATATCCGAGTCGATCGGGCGGCGTGGCACACCTCGAGCCAACGGACAAAGCCGAAGCGAGCCAACGGCATGATCCTCCAAGGACTCAAGCGCGAATCTTCACCGATCAAGAAATTCGCGGGACGATGGGCCGCCGAGCTACCGCCCGTTCTTTGGAGTCTACGAACCACACCAACCCGGTCGACCGGGTTCACACCTTTTTTCTTGGTGTTCGGAGCGGAGGCTGTCCTCCCGACCGACCTTGAGTACGGTGCGCCAAGGGTGCAGAACTACAACACCGCACGGGGGACCGAGGAGCAGCAGGATGACCTCGACCAACTCGACGAGGCTCGGGATGTCGCGGTCTTGCGGTCGGCCAAATATCGCCAGGCGCCGTCGCTACCACAGCCGACGGTCCGCGACCGCTGCTCAAGTCGGCGATTTAGTGCTGCGCCAAGTCCAATCCGCGAAGGACAGGCACAAGCTCTCCCATACAGGAGGGCCCTTTCACCATCACTAAGTCCTCCGACCTGGCACTTTCCGCCTCAAGGACACCGAAGGGAATCTCGTGACAAACGCCTGGAACATAGAGAAGCTGAGAAGGTTCTATCCATAGTCGGCCTCTCTCCTCTTTTTGTACCATGCGAAAAACACTTGAGCAAAGAAAGCTGCAGCAGTCGGACGACCGACCAAGTGGTTTTTTCTCTCTCTCGAACCTCTCTCGTTTTGCTAATCTGGAGCACTGCGACCTCCGCCCCGAAAGCAGAGGTCCCGAAGCTGTCCTCCTTTGATCACGTGCGAAAGAACGAGGGCTAGATCTCAACACAAAAAGAGAAGAAGGAGCGAAAAGAGACGAAAAACACAGCCACTTTATTTATTTACAGGAGGAACGTCAACAACCCAAAAGGAACCACCCGCCAAGGTCCTTTACTCGGAAAAGGCGCGATACTCCTCCTGGTGTGCGCCAACCACCGACCGACGTGGCGTCGCTCGATCCACCGCCCGGATCAGCGGCGCCCTCACCTCCCACACCGGGAATGCTCGCGACAAGGATGCCGACTTCGCCACAAGATCCCCACGCGACGGCCGGCCTCGACCTCCGCCACCACCCGCAGCCCAGGCTTGCTCGTCGCCCACCTCCTCTCGGTTGTGTGTAGCGGTCCGCCATAGCACGCCGAAGCAAGTTCGTTTAGCGGCGGCGTTAGCAATGTGAGCACTCGTGCCTCTCCTTTTATAACTGCGGCACGGAAGCGAAAGCGCCCCAAGTCGCCAGGAAGCGGAAAACGAAAGCGCCTTGGAGTCACGTAACGGAGCGGAAGACGGCGCCCGACGCCCGATTCGGCGGCGCGGTCCTCAAGGCGAAGTTAATCTACCCTTATCCTCGAAAGCATAAAGTTCCTTTTCAAAAAATTGCACACCCGCCACGAGCTCAAGCGGCGCGTGGCGATCGCACCTCGATCCCCACGCACCACTCGGGGCTGCATGACCTCGTGGGTCGGCGACCTAAATCGATAACCGGTTACCACTCCGACCGAGCTCCTCTTAAGTAACCTCCTCAAAACCAAAATGCTACGGCCCACGCCCCTGCGGCTACGGTTTCGAAGTAGCACTGTGCGCAAAAAGGAGGCTACGTGAGCGAAGGGCCGAGCGGCGGTCGGACGGAGTTTTCGATATAGATCGGCGAGCCGACCGATCAAACAATCTCTATCCTGGCGGTTCCTCGAAGTCGCTAACCTGAGCCAGACTCGACCGACCGAGCTATCTACCTCATGGCTACTTCCCTCGGCTCAAAGTGCTACGGCCTACGCCCCCGCGGCTACGGCTTCGAAGTGGCACTCTGCGGAGGGAAACAAGCCCTCCGAGCAAGAAACACTATGAGCGGTCGAAGCACCCCCACTTAGGTTAGCTTTTCAACCCGCCAAGCTTCGCGAAGGAGGTGGTCCGACCCCGACACTTCCTTCACCAAGCAATCGCTCGAGGCAGCTCGCCCTGCCCCGTGTCCTCTTCGCATGAACCTGGTGCAACGCCTACGCTCTCAGGGCACCCCTGTGGGCCCCCGTAGCTACGGTTGAAAAATTGCCCAAATTCATAAAAAAACACGGGGTAGACGGGCAGAGTAACTTAAAACAGCCCGGCGTTGAGCTCGACTAGGGCAGTCATGTTCATTACATGTTCTGTACAAAAAAAAGAAGAGAAGGAAAACTAATCTTCCTCCCCCTTCCGACGGAGGATTTCGCGCGGCGAGATTCGGCCGGCAATCTCTTGGGCGCACGGATCGACCCGGGCCATGAACGCGTCGACCTCTTCGTCGCTTCGGTCAGCAGCGACGCCGCTCCCGACCGCCTCAAGGTCGACGCCGTTGTAATAAGAGACGGTGTTGACCAGGGCCGAGGAAGCGCCAAGCACCGCCGCTTCCCGCACCGACGCCTCGACGCGCTCAGGGATCCATCCAAGCATGGCCGGGATGGCGCTGGGGCCCGGAGTAAGCCCGAACAGCCGGTCACAGGCGGCCTGAACGCCCACATGGAGGACCGTCAGCTGGGCCGTCGTATCGGCCGCATCCCTCTCCGCCAGCCGCTTGTCCAAAAGGGCCGAGTCGCGTGACTCGACCGCCGCGTCTCGTCCCTCCACCGCCACCCTTCGCGACTCCAGCACGTCGCTAAGGCTTTTTCGCAGATCTGCAGGGACGAAAACGACGTCAGGGGACGCTCGCCGTGGTGACTCCCGGAAGAACGAACTACTCACCGGCCACGGAAGCCTCCTTGGCGCGAAGTTCCTCCTCGACCTTGGCACGCGCTTCCCGGTCGGCCGTAGCACGGTCGGCAAGCTCCTTCATCGTCACGAGCTCCCCCCCGAGCGAGATCCCGCTCGGCGCGAAGCTGGTCGGCCTCCTTGCGGGCCGACTCGCATTCCTCCCAATAGAGGGCGGCCTCCGCCCGAGCGGATCCTTCTGCAAGGACCGCAGAGGCCTTGGCCGCTTCGGCATCCGCTAGGGACGACCTGGCCCTCTCTCCCTCGGTGGCCAACGACTCCGCACATCGCTGAGCCTCCCGCAAGGCTTCGGTGACCTCCCCCAGCCGCTGACCCGCCGAGGCAGCCCGTCCTTGCTCGGCGGCAAGCGCCCTCCGAGCGTCGAGCAGCTCTTTCCTCTGGCACTCCCTGTGCAAGTGCCGGAGGAACATCGACTTGTCCACCGCCGGATGTCAAGCGCCGCGAATACCCGCCCGGCCGATCTCCATTTCGGCCGAGAGATGCACAAAAGACAAATCCCTCGGACTTACCGATCCGCCGAGCGGGACTCTGAGCAATGGACTTCTCGCCTTGGACGCTGCGTCAACAACGAGAGTAAGGTCGGCGTGGATCCTTCCCATCTCCTCCTCCGTAACGCCCCAATCCGCTGCGTTACGCTGCCGCCCGTAATCGAACGCAGGACCCCGGCCGTCGTGGCCGGGCCAAGTCAGCCAGCGATCGGCGATCGCTTCGACTTGATTTCCCGCCGAACGCTCAGAAGCGGCCGGCCAGCGCTTCTTCGGCGACACTCGAGCGCCAAATCGCGGCGCGGCCCGGCGCGGGCGGCAGATTCGCCCCGCCGGCGTTAACGCCAAAACCCCAATGCTTCCCCGCGACGGCTCGCGCCGACCTCTACGGCCGGGCAACACGGGGAAGGCAGGTGGGCAGGACTTCAGCCGGTCTCATCGTCGACGGCAGACGGGCGAAGCACGCCCGACGGAAGCTTCTGCCCGCATGGTCGCATCCGGCTGCCAGATCGTCCCTCCGGCAGCGTCTTCTCACCGACGGGTTTCTACCGCGAGGAGCGATCCGACGATCTCGCTCCGACGACCACCGCGACGCCCAGCGGACAGACCGGAAAGGGCGATTCTCACCGCCGGTAGGACTCGCCGCCCTCGGCCACGTGTGGCCCTCGCGCCTGGCCGGTCAGAATTACGTAAGAAGATAGCACCGAGGAATTACGTAAGTCACTTACCGGAGGAAGCGAACAACCGGCACTGACGTGTCTCTCTTGCCGGACAGCGAGGAAGCGACAGGACTCGCGCTCGCAGATAAACCTCGCGCCGCGGTTTCTTCGGAGGAGCCGCGGTCGCCGCCCTGGCCCAGGACCAGCGTCGCGTGGCGAATCGCCTCCGGCGACTTCTCCTCCCTCGCTCGGCAACGACTCCTCGTCACCCTCACTCGAGGTCTCCTCCGAGACCTCCTCGCCACGCGCGGCCCGGTCCGCGCGCTCTTTCCTCTTCCGCGTCTTGGTGGCCTCTTTTTTCGCTAGCCGGGCGGCGTCCTGCTTCTCCTTTTCGAGGCGCGCGGCCGCCCTCAACTCCTTTTCCCCCGGCAGCAAGGGACGGGAGATCAGTCCACCGAGCCCCTGCGAGAACACGCTCGGATAAGGGGACGAGGGAGCAGAACAAAACAAAAGCAAACAAGAGCCACCGGACGTACCAAGTCCGGAGGGTTCTGCGCCGCCGAGAACGGCGGCGCCTCGCCCGCTGGCTCGGTATCTCCCGCAATGGAGACTGCAGACACGCTACGGATCTCCGACGGAGGGAACTCCGCTCCGACGACCTCGCAGGTCGGCCGGCCCAATGTACTCAAACATGGGACGAATCGATCCTTGAGGGTTGGATGCGCCTCCATAAACGTCTTTGAGGACCACCTTGCCTGTCAGGCCCCGCCGCTTCAGGTCCGCGAGCTTTTCAAGGATCGCGTCCACCTTCTTCCGGTCCTTCGCCTCAGGACCCCAGCCCCAACAAGGATGCGGCGTTGGTAAATTCCCACTGAAGGGAGGGGCACTGTTGTTGAGGTTCCGGACGTAGAACCACTCGCTATGCCACCCCCGGTTAGACGTCGGCAGCTTCAAATCGACGTAGAACGGCTTGCGATGGTTGCGCAGTTGGATCATCAGAGCTCCGAGGAGGCCGGTGGTGTCCGGTGACGACCTCGCGAAGAAGAAGTGGCGCCAGAGCCCCCAATGGGGTTCAATCCCCAGAAAGGCCTCACACAGCGTCATGAAGACCGCAATATGGAGGACTCCATTCGGGTTCAGGTGATGAACCTCTCCCCCGTAATAGTGCAAAGCAACCCCTGACGAACGGGTGGAGTGGAAGTCCAAGCCCCGTTCAGAGAAGGACGCCACGAGACTATCTCGCCGTCCTCAAGTTCGAGGACCTCGGTCCCGCCGGCGGAACTTCGCCAACCGGACTCGGCCGCGGAGGAAGGAACTCCTTCCTCTCCGTGCATCGAGATAGCGACCATGCCGCGCCGAGCGCGTTCAGCGACATCTCCAAATGCGTGAAGGAAAGCAGGGAACGACGCGGCGAAGCAGGAAGCTCCTCTTCTTCCCTCGTGTTCTTTCTTCCCTTTTCCTTTTTTGCAGAGCGCGCGAACAGAGGGCTTGGCGCCTACCACGCCACCCACTCCTTCCTTTATAGGCGCCAAAGGGAACAGACGCGCCGCGCCAAATCGACGCCTCACGCAAATCAACGCGTCGCACCGCCCGCCGCCGCCGCCTTCGCCTCCCGTAACGTGCCGCAGTCCATTTAAATCCCATCACAGGCATTAATCGCTCCGACAGACGGCCGCCTCGCGCCAAGGCCAAGACAAAGATCGCGGCTCGCCGGCTACGATGGCCGGGCGCCCATGCCGAAAGGTATGCAAACGGCCATCGGGCCGCCTCGCCGAGGGCAAGCCGCCTATAGGCTCGCACTGAGGCCCGCACCGTCTTTGCCAGGTTACGAAGGCCAAATCCACCACCGAACGAAGCCGCCCAAAGACGTAAAAAGAGCGAGGGCGAGTCGCAGCGAGCCCCGTAGGGCCTCCAGATGGGTCGGCGGACGACCCAATCACTGTGACTCGCGTCCGAGACCATACCTCACACTCTCCCGCGGAACTCATCGATGAGTAGCGGCCAGCCGCGCTCCGGGTCGGCGGACGACCCGGCAGTCCGACACGGGATCGAGTAAGGAAAGGTTTTTTATGGAACGCCCCCCAGCGGGTCGGACGCCCACGCCGGGAGTTACGTTCGCTTGGAAACGAACCCCCTCAAGGGGGATCGCCAAGGTTCCACTCGGATTACCCGATAGTAGCTCGCACGAGCACGGCGTTCAAACCGACGAAGGTAAACGCGCGTCCGCTCACCTGACTCTGAGGACCCACGTACACCGTGGCTTGCCAGAGTCCGACCGGGGTAAACCCCCGACCGGCTCCCTGACCCGCTCGGGGGCTCGGGGGCTACACCCACCGGGTGCGCTCGCGCGCACCCGGGCTCTTTGGGCGGGCATGACCGACAAGGCGCGGCCCCGACCAAAGGCGTCGCCGACCTCAGGGTCCGCGGCCACTTTTCGACCGGGGTAAACCCCCGACCGGCTCCCTGACCCGCTCGGGGCTCAGAAGCTACACCCATGCGCTCGCCAGACCGGGCTCTTTGGCGGGCATGACCGACAAGGCGCGCCCCGACCAAAGGCGTCGCCGACCTCGAGTCCGCGACCACTTTTCGATCGGTAAACCCCGACCGGCTCCTCGACCCGCCGGGGCTCGGGTTACACTCCACCGGAAGCGCCACAAGACCGGCTCTTGGGCGGGCATGACCGACAAGGCGCGGCCCCGACCAAAGGCGTCGCCGACCTCAGGGTCCGCGGCCACTTTTCGACCGGGTAAACCCCCGACCGGCTCCCTGACCCGCTCGGGGGCTCTGGTTACACCACCGGTGCGCTCGCCAAGACGGGCTCTTTGGGCGGGCATGACCGACAAAGCGCGGCCCGACCAAAGGCGTCGCCGACCTCGTGGTCCGCGCCACTTTTCGGCCAAGTAAACCCCGACCGGCTCCTCGACCCGCTCGGGGCTCGGGTTACACCCACGGGTGCGCCACAAGACCGGCTCTTTGGGCGGGCATGACCGACAAGGCGCGGCCCCGACCAAAGGCGTCGCCGACCTCAGGGTCCACGGCCACTTTTCGACCGGGCTAAACCCCCGACCGGCTCTCCGACCCGCTAAGAGCTACACCAGGTGCGCTCGCCAAGACCGGAGCTCTTTCTAGGTGGCACGGCTCCCGAGGCAGCCACGACGACCTAGCATCACCGACCTCGGGCCGACGGCTACCACCGCCAGGTTAAACCCCCGAGCGGCTCTCCGACCCGCTCCGGGGCTCGGGGGCTACTGACGAGTACCCATGCCATGGGTACCCCCATCAGCCCGGAAACACGAACGGGCTGACAATCCGCGGCGGAGGCCCAGCGCTTGGGCCACGCAGAAAAGACCCCGACCTGCGCAGGGCCGACCCTGGACGGTCGGCGCCCTCCGACCTCGGGAGGTCGGCGGGACCTGACCGCCTAGGGATAAAGATCACGAACAACAAACTCCTCCCACGCACGAACCGGTGGGGCCGCACCGATGTCGTGGAGCCGCGTGTGCACGGCCCCCGACATCCGTGCCAGGTAGGTGGCTCCTTCCCAAGACCGCCGAAGAGCCACCGAAGAAGTCAAGCCCCGCCCCGCCGCTGGCACGCC
Organism: Rhipidocladum racemiflorum; assembly: GCA_036346355.1. NCBI lineage: Eukaryota > Viridiplantae > Streptophyta > Magnoliopsida > Poales > Poaceae > Rhipidocladum > Rhipidocladum racemiflorum. The sequence goes on along the minus strand of CM070570.1, from coordinate 19,475,687 downwards.
GCGAAGATTACGCCCGCTCCGAGGCCAAGGCAATGTCAAGCGCCATTAAAGCCACCGAGGCCGACAGAGCACCACGCAACACGCCACCATACAAAGACTACGCAAGATCGCTATCACAGAACCACCAACCCCGCCGGACGGGCAGGGTCTGACGGACAAGACAGAACCAGATTTCAAGACGTGTGCCCCTTTTCGTAGTTTTCCCAACTCCCGTGTAACCTGCCCCCTCCGTCTATATAAGGAGGGGCCGGGCCCGAGAGGGGGGGCGGAGAAAAAACAGTCTTCTAGGTAGCCTCGCCACCCTAGCGAAAGCACCAAGGGATCGGACAAATGACCGTCCGCCTCGCTTGTACACCCCTTGTCCATCTCCCAAAGATCAATACATCCACACCGCACGAACTGGAGTAGGGACATTCTGCCCGAACCAGTATACATCTTCTGACTCCTTGAGTCGACCATTCGGGGAGAGGGAGCGCGCGACCCCATCCGACCATAAATTCGTATTGCCGGTGCACGAAACACCGACAGCCACAGATTAAGTCTTAAAAGCATTCACAAGCCCATATGGTACCAAACCAGCCACCATTTCAACCATGATATTAATCATCAGCCGGGGATCGGACTCAACTCCACCTCGCGGATAGCCCAATACTGTCCCCCTGACTGTAGCACTTTTATAAACATCTGAGTCAATAACTCAGCTTCACTTTATTTCCATTTTAAAAGTATTGGAACTAACTAACAGGATTTAATAAACTAATTTACAAGGCATAATTAAGTTATCTAGGGTGACAAGGATTTAATATATTTCAATATTTTTCAAGGAAGTTCCATGAGCAATTCAGCATTATCTAGGTATTATGTCATTCTAAAATTACGATTTTTAATATTTCAACATACAACAAAATAATGCGATAGAAATTAAGTACTAATTATAACAGGCATGATTTGGGTTCAGCATGATCAATGGTGTACGGCTTGCTTTGCTCGGCGGTTGGATCGGCTGAATCGTAGTTGACGTAGTTGTACTTGTCTCCTGTCGGGTCCTGGTCCTGTTTCGGGTACTGCTGGTGCTTCTCGAACTATCCAACGATCGGATCTAGTGTGAAAAGGACGAACAACAATAAATAAACAGAAAACGGAAACGAAAACCAAAAACAGAAACCAGAACCGGGCCGAGAGAGAGAACGGAGGGCAATATGGTCATTTTGGGAATTTTGGGGACTCCGAATGACAGAACGGAGATCATTTTTTGACTCAGTGGATTGAAATGGTTAAGATAGTGTATTTGGGGTGTCTCTGGGATTTCTGAAATTTTTCGGGGCTTTTTTTGGATTTTTAATTGGATTTTCAGATTTTAAATTAATAAATCAAAATCCGAAATTGAAAAACGGCTGGAAACAGTAATGGGCCTCTCGGCCCACAAGGAAAAGGGGGAGGCCTGGTGCGGGCCACCGCCCAAGTCAAGTAGCGAGGCGGGGGAACCCTAGGGTTTCTCAAGCGGCGACAAGACAAGGGCACGACACGAGGGAAAGGAGAGGGGCTCACCGTGAGGGAGGTGAGGTGGGGCGAGGGAAACGGCTGGGCGGGGTGGCTTTTATAGCGGCGCGCAGGAGGAGAGAGGTGGTGCGGGGCGGTGATAGGCGGCCGGGGTCGAGGGCAACGGCAGGCGGCGGAAAACGGTGGAGGCGATGCAGAGCGGGACCCGGGGGTGGTCGGGCGGCACGGAGCAGCGCGGACGGCGGAGACATGCCCGCAGCGGCGCGCCGGAGGCGTAGGCGACGGGTGGGGGGAGGCGGTCGACTCGGCTGGGCCAAACAGGCCGGCTGGATCGAAGGGAGGTTTGGGCCGGACGGCCCAAAACGCAAAAGAATCGGCCCAAAAGCAAGGAAACAAAATTCAAATAAATTCCAATTTCAAAATCCAAACCGAAACTCGAATAAACTTCAATTGAAATCAAATTTTAAATTCTTTTGAAATTTTGGGGTCATTTCAGTGGGGAGCCCGTGGCAACGACGGTCGGTTTGCGAAAAGGCTGTGACGGCTAGAGGTTTCACCGGGTATCCCATATTCGATCCATTTTCGTCGGGTATATTTCATCTTGTATCCGATCCGTATCCGAACAAAAATTATCCGGGTACTACCCGAACCCGAACCAAAAATATCCAAACCCGTACCCGCTATTTCGGATAAATTTATCCCCGGATATGGATACGGATCGGGTATTACCCGACCCATTTTCACCCTTAATCCAGAGGGAGGAGAGGGGCAATGAGGTGGAGACGCTAAAGCATCAAAAGCGGTGTGCACGATGGTCACTCCGTGGGGGCGCGTGGCCGAGCGACGCTACAGATGCGGCCTATGCTATTAATTAATAATTTTTTTAATTTTTCGATGAACAATAAATATATAAACCCTAATTTTTCGATAAGATTATACGAGTAGTTTAGGCATTTAGGAAAATTTGTCTACAAGATTAAAAATTGTTTAGATGCGATTAACCTACGTGTTTTGAATTTATGTATGACTTATAGTATGTTTAATCATTTGATGCCAATAGAAATTCGATGCAATGTAGATTGATGTAGGCAGGCGATCTTGATTAGCCTCAGCCCTCAGAGAGTTTCGTGCTGATAACGTGTTGTAAAATGATGATGATTGATGTAGATCAAACACAATGCATCAATCAATATAGCCAAAACAATAAGATATAGGGAGACAAAATCCTCTTCTCTTTATTAGATTAAATTTTTTTTTACAATAAAGTGCCCTATTTATAGTGAAAAATTCATTAGAAATAAATTCGAATTCGCTCGTAAACATATAGAGTCATTAGAGCATCTCCAAGAGGGGGCTTTAAATATGGCCCTAATTTGAATTATAGGGTTTTGGGGGGAAAAAGATTAACTCCAACAAATGCCCTAAATTGTTAAAATTTAGCAAATTGTTTTAGGGCCTCTATAAGAGTAGCTATATTTAGCAACTCTGTGATTGAGCCCAATCTTCATTGAGTTTTAGGGCCTAATTGCTGGAGTGAATATTTCATTGAAGCCCTAAATCTAATTAGTTGGGATCCTAAATTAAAGTTTAGAGCTCAATTTTAAAGCGCTCTCTTGGATATGCTCTTATATCTCAACAAGCAAGATTAAAAACCGTACTATATCTGAATAGGTCCATCAACAGTGCCCAAATATTGCAGAAAAATTGCTGAGCTAGACCCTCTCGTATGCATCACGTTAGTAATCCTTAAAGGGGCCCACGCACCACTGACGCTCTAACAGCGTGCCACAGAGGCGACAGATAACGAGACCAAACGTCTACGTACGTGCGCTTTGGTCAACAGTACTGTAGACAAGGAAATCTGCATTGATCTGGCTTCGGAGAGAGAGTGGGATCATGGACATGGACACTCCTAGCCTGCGAATTCACACACATCAGCTCGCACAGACGTCACACGAATGCATGATACATGCTGCCCCTGCTACCAATGAAGGCGATTAGCTAGCTGGGCGGATACCGCCTGCACCGGAAGAAATTTCGCCGAGCGAGGCACACATCGCCGAGCAAAAAAGGCGTCAGCAAACTCAAGTGGATCGCCGTGCCAATTGCTCGATCAGGATGAACCATACTGCACATCGATCAGTAGTGGAGGAGCAACGAGCCAACGCTTTCTTTCTTCTTTCTTCGATCCCTCCATTATTTGTTCGTTGCTTCCCTTTCACTCGTCAATCACGCGCAACAGGAAGCCATGCCTGCCTCGTGGGCCTCGTGGCCTCTACAAGATTACAAGCTCATGTCATGGGCGCAGCAGCGGCGAAGGGTGACTAGGCAACCAAGTTTTAAATCTCGGTTTCAAATCAAATCTTAAAGGAGATCGAATTTTGAAATACTGGTGAAATCTTAAAACTTCAAACAAATTTCAGCCAAAATCTAATAGGTAAAATTTAAATCTGTTTTTTTGACCGGATTTCCAAGATCTCGGCCGAAATTACTAAGATCTAGGTCGAAGTTGACGAAATCTCAACAAATTTCAACCATACGAAAAATAGTTCAAAATATGTTGAATTTTTTTGAAAATTTTTATGGATGATCCCGACGCATCAGTAATGTTCCCATGAAATTTTTAGATAATGATCAAGCCTGATGAATTTTTAAAAATTCTTACTGTGCTATTGTCATGATAAAAATTAGAAATTTCAGCAGCATTAATTTCGACTGATTTTTGGATTATGAGAGTTACAATGGGTAACAATCAATATTATATTATCATCACAAATGATATACATGAAATAAAGTTGACACATAATTAAAATGAGTATATTGCATATAACAAAATGAAATTGACACATAATAAAAATGCATGCATATAGACAATTCATCATATATTGCAAGAATATGTAAAACATAATTGAAAGAATGAGTATGTACATGTTTTACAAGAAGAGGTATAACAAATTAATAATATTATGAGCTATATATCCTGGAATATAAATTTTAACAAAGCGAAAAAGGTTCAAACCACGTTAATTTTTTTTGAAAATTTGTGTAGAAGATCTTCACCTCATATCCAATCAATCTGGCAAAAAAAAAAAAAAAACTTGAAATCCGGTCAAAATACCCTAGATCTTGTTCAAAATTTCTAAGATTACTGTAGCATTTTAATTTTTTTTATCCAATCAAGATTATGATATGAGGGAGCCGAAATCTGAGATCTCTATCGAAATCTCAAATTTCGCTAGGATTTTGAACCTTGGTCTGGACAACAAATTGAACGGGCAGCATCAAACAGTCGCTCGCCACGTCGCTAGCTAAGGCACTTATACTTTTTTAGGTCTCTTAATTTTTACATGTGCGCTTTGATGAGCGTAGTAGTTAGACACGAACTGGTGCTTACTATTGCCTAGCTTAGGACGAGATGTGATGTAATATGTGCTGTAGGCTGTAGCTATCCTAAATGACACAAAGCTTTGGTCAAGTCATGGATCCGACGGCACCATGGATGGAGGCAGGGTAGAACAACAAGTCATTGTTGGGAATAATTGTTGGCATGGAATTATGGACCGTCCATCCATGACCATGAGCAATAATTTAAACAGAGGTCGATCGATATGAGAGATGCAGAACAGACGTTAACTTGTTTCAATCATGAATTCAGGATAGCTTGCCGCTCAAAGGTACCCGGGTTTTGTCGGTACTTTTTGCAGATAAGCACCCCACCATGCAGCTTAGGATCTGATTGTTTTTGCTTCGGATTATCTAAAAATTGATTCTGGATTGTAGTTGTAGAGAAGCCGATTCTTCAGAAGCTAAAATTTAAAAGCACATATGGATTGTGAATTATGGATTCTAGTATATATGGGTGAGCTAGATTGTGGAAATCGATTCATATCGGTTGTTTGTTTTTTATTCAGCTTTTGAGATCAGAACTTAGAATTAAAAGCAAAAACAAACATAACCGCAATCTGACTCCTGGTACTGGCAAAGAGGTGCAGGTTTCATCAAATTGCAGACATATCTGATCTAAAAAAAAAAAGAGTTACTGCGTACTGCGTAACTGCTATATGTAATGAGAGTATCTTGTCGCTTTGGTATAGGTCATTCGTTGGAGTTTGCCGCTTATATCTAAGCTTAAGAGCTTAGATCATGGCCCATGGCGTCATGTAGAACATTGTCCACAACTAAAAATTCTGATCCGTCGTAACACTAAAGTGCTCACAGAATCATCACGACTTGACCTTTGAAGAATCACCTCAATGCATCCGATATTCCTGTTGCTGTTGAGACGCTGACTAGACCTAATCATCCAGCCTCTTAGTGCATCTTTGTGCGTCAAATCACAGATAGAATGCACACTATAAGCTCTTGAGCTACACATGCTTGCTGAGTTGCTGGTTGCCGTGACTAGTGATAGTCTTGACTATGCACCTTAACCAGAATTACTCAGTAATCAAGAAACAGCAAGTATTGTCCCTGTTGATATATGATTCAAATTTAGAAGGCCAAATTTAGCGGAGTGTAGTTTAGGTCTGTCGTCGGAAGGCTTGGGCCGAAGCGGCTGACAATAAGGTATTTAACGCGGTACGGATCATTATGGATTTGTTTTCGAGTTGGACTCTAGATCGTCACCATCTATAAATACTTTCTTGTAAGCCATACGGGAAATATATACATTATAATCCGCTGCGTTTGTAACACTCCAGAAAATAGTGAAATCTTTTGTCGACCGGCACCCGTGGTTTTTTTCCCGCAAGAGTTTTCCATGTTAAACCTTTATCTCTTCTTCCTTTTTGATTTGTTCTACTTCTTGCTTTTGTGCCTGTCAATTATAACAAGTGGTATCAGAGCCACGTTCTTCACCCGTACAATCTAGGGTTTCAATCGACATGGCATCATTGAAGTATGATCTTCTGCTGCTAGATCTGGACACACGATTCTCTCTGTGGCAAGTCAAGATGTGGGTGGTGCTGGAGCATACCGATCTGAATGATGCACTTGAAGGCTTCGGAAGCCCGACCAGAAGTCTTAGTCCGACGAGGAGAAAAGGAAGGGTCGCAAGTCTTTGTCCCAAATTCATCTTTATCTATCCAACAATATTCTGCAGGAGGTGTTGCAGGAAAAATCTGTCGCTTCCTTATGGCTCAAGCTAGAATTTCGATCTGCATGTCTAAAGATCTAACCAGCAAGATGCATATGAAGATGAAGATGTTCACGCACAAGATGCAAGAGGGTAGTTCAGTTCTAAATCATCTATTGGTCTTCAAGGAGATTGTTGCTGACTTACAGTCTATGGAGGTAACATATGATGAAGAAGACTTATGTCTACTTCTTTTATGCTCGCTGCCTAGTTCGTTTGCAAACATACCGTGAATGAAGTTTATGAGGCCTTGCAAGCCAAGGAAAAGATGAAATAGATGGTACACTTGGAAGATTCTACCTCAAACTCCAATGCAGAAGCTTTATCTGTTCGTGGCAGATCTGAGCACAAGAAAACAAACAGTGGCAATAGAGGAAAAAGTTCGAACGACTATAAGGGTCGCTCGAAGTTCAGAGGCAAAGAAAAGTTCTACAGGTATTGCAAGAAAAACAATCACGACATCTCTGAATGTTACAAACTGCAGAACAAAGAAAAGCTAAACGATACATACAAGCCAAAACCTAAATCCGACGAGGATGGTAAGGCATCCGTCGCTTCTGATGGTTGTACTTACGGTGAGGTTCTTATTGCTTTTGCTGGATGTACTTTAATGGATCCTGAATGGGTACTTGATTCTGCTTGATCTTATCATATGTGCACTAACAGAGATTGGTTTAGCACTTATGATTTGTACAGTACGGAGACATCGTTAGTATGGGTGATAACACAACATGTAAGATTGCAGGAATTAGCACCATTTAGATTAAGATGCATGATGGTGTTGTTAGAACTTTGACAGAAGTCAGGCACATTCCAACCATGATCAGAAACCTCATCTCGTTGAGTACTCTTGATCTAAAAGGGTACAAGTACTCTACTGAAGGTAGAGTTATGAAGGTAACGAAAGGCTCTCTTGTTGTCATGAAAGGTGATATAAAAACTGCCAATTTATATGTACTTAGAGGCAATACAGTTACTGGTACTGCTGCTGTAATTTCTGCTACCTCCTTTGATTTTGATGCCACTAAATTTTGGCACATGCGTCTCGGGCATATGAGTGAATTTGGTTTGGTAGAGTTGAACAAGAGAGGACTTCTCGATAGATGTAGCATCGATAAGTTGGACTTCTGTGAGCATTGCATTTTTTGTAAGCACAGGAGGGTGAAATTTAATACTTCCATTCATATAAAAGAAGGTATACTTGATTATGTGCATGTTGATTTATAGGGGCCATCTCGTGAGCCTTGTCATGGTGGTGCTCGTTATATGCTGACAATAATTGATGATTACTCTAGAAAGGTATAGCCATATTTTTTTGAAGCATAAATCAGATACATTCGTAGCTTTTAAGGAGTAGAAGGTTATGGCTGAAAAGCAAACTAAAAGAAAGGTAAAAGTTCACGTGCATTTAAGTATTATTGCAGAAGAGAAGGAATCATGAGGTACTACACTGTTCCCTACACTCCTCAACAGAATGGTGTAGCTGAGCGCATGAACAGGACCATTATTTCCAAGGCTCGATGTATGCTGTCTAATGCATGTTTGGGCAGGAGTTTTTTGGCTGAGATTGCTTCCACTGCATGTTATCTCATTAATCGATCACCCTCCACTTCTATTGATAAGAAAACTCCAATTGAGATATGGTCTGGTTCTCTTGCTGATTATTCACAATTGAGGGTTTTCGGTTGCACTGCATATGCACATGTTGATAATGGGAAACTGGAGCCTAGATCTACTAAGTACATCTTTCTTGGTTACTGTTCTGGTGTAAAAGGTTATAAGCTATGAAAAACTAAAACTGGAAAAAAAAATTATTAGTAGAAACGTTGTATTCAACGAATCTGCTATGTTACATGAAAATTTATCAACAAATGCTTCTAATGATGAAAAGCAAAGAATAAATGTGCAGGTGGAGTATTTGGATGTTGGAGAATATACACCGGAAAATAATAACATTGCTGTCCAAGATGCACAGGTTGCTGAAATTTTACTCTTTGCTAGTGAATTATCCGTTCTAGAGCATTCTTCTTCAGTTTTGTAGCCTCCACAATGCTCCATTGCAGTTGATAGGCCAAGGAGGAATATTGTTCGGCCTACTAGGCTAATTTCAGAATGCAACTTTGAAGCTTATGCTTTGAGCTGTTCAGAGGAGACTGAAAGTAATGCATAACCTTCAACTTGCACCGAAGCAATTATTTCTGTTGATCACAAAAACTGGATGAATGCGATGTAAGATGAAATAGTGTCACTTGAAAAGAACATCACTTGGAAGTTAGTCCACTTGCCAAAAGAAAAGAAGACCGTTCACTGCAAAAATGATCTTCAAAAGGAAGGAAGGAGTGTCTCCCATTGAACCGGCAAGGTTTAAGGCAAGGTTAGTTGCTAAAGGCTTCAGTCAGATTCTAGGTATTGATTACAATGATGTCTTTTCCCCTGTTGTAAAGTATAGTTCAATACGTACTCTCCTCAAGTATTGTAGCTATGCATGATTATGAACTTGAGCAATTAGATGTTAAAACTGCATTGTTACATGGTGAATTGGAGGAAGACATCTATATGGACCAACCTGAGGGTTTTATTGTTCCTGAAAAAGAGAACCTTGTTTGCAGGTTAAAGAAGTCACTTTGTGGTCTAAAGCAGTCTCCTAGACAATGGTACAAAAGGTTTCACTCATTTATGCTTTCACACAGTTTTAAGAGGTCTGAATTTGATAGCTGTGTATATATGAAATTTGTTAATGGATCGGCTATATATTTTCTTCTTTATGTTGATGATATGTTGATTACTGCAAAGGACAAGTCAGAGATAGCTAAATTAAAGGCATAATTAAGTAATGAATTTGACGTGAAGGACTTAGGTGCAGCAAAGAAGATTCTTTGTATGGAAATTATTAGGGATAGAAAATCTGGCTTGTTGCATCTTAGCCAGCAAGGTTACGTTGAGAAAGTACTTCATTGCTTTATTATGCATGAGACAAAACCAGTGAGTACTTCTTTAGCTACCCATTTCAGATTGTCTTCTTCTCAATGTCCTGAGTCTGATGATGAAATTAAGTACATGTCTAGAGTTACTTATTCTAGTGCTGTTGGTTCACTTATGTATGCCATGGTCTGTTCTCGTCCTGATCTATCTCATGCAATGAGTGTTGTCAGTAGATACATGGCTAATCCTGGTAAAGAATATTGGAAGGCCGTTAATGGATTTTTAGGCATATGCGTGGTACTTCTAATGCTTGTTTACGGTTCAAAAAATTGTGAGATGGACTTATTGGTTATGTTGACTCTGATTATGCTAGTGACTTGAATAAGTGAAGGTCTCTTACAGGTTATGTTTTCTCCATTGGTGGTTGTGCCGTTAGTTGGAAAGCAAATTTGCAGGCTACTGTTGCTTTTTCCACCATTGAAGCTGGATACATGGCCATTTCTGAAGTATGTAAAGAAGTTATTTGCCTGAGAGGTTTGTATGCTGAGCTTTGTGGAGTTAAGTCTTGCATTACTATATTTTGTGATAATCAAAGTGCTATATTCCTTACAAAGGATCAAATGTTTCATGAGAGAACAAAGCACAGTGATGTCAGGTATCATTATGTTCATGATGTTATTGCTCAAGATAACATTAGGGTATGCAAGATCAGTACACATGATAATCCTGCTGATATGATGACAAAGCTAGTTCCTGCTATTAAGTTCGAGCTTTGCTAAAGCTTAGTTGATGTTACAGTTTAAGCCCTAGTGGTTTTTGGTGTCGACGGGTTTAAGCTTAGTTGATGTTACAGTTTGTTTTGTTGTTCAAGAAACATGATTACTTTGAAATTGCTACAAGATGCAATTTGTTTTAAGGTGGAGTTTGTTGATATGATCCAAATTAAGAAGGCCATGTCTGGCGGAGCATAGCGGAGGCCCGTCGCCAAGAGACTTGGGCCGGATTATGGTTGTAGATAAGCTGATTCTCCAAAAGCTGGAATTCAAAAATACATATTGGTTGTGAATTGTGGATTCTAGTGTATATGGGTGGGCTAAATTGTAAGAATCGATTCCTATAATCAGCTGTTTGTTTTTTATCCAACTTTTAAGGTCAGAATTTAAAATCAAAAGCAAAAAACAACATAACCTTAATCTGACTCCTGCTACTGGCAAAGAAGTGCAGGTTTCATCAAATTGTAGACATATCTGATCTAAAAAAAAAAAAGTTACTGCGTACTGTGTAACTGCTATATGTAATTAATGAGAGTATCTTGTCGCTTTGGTATAGGTCATTCGTTGGAGTTTGCCTGTTACAGGCTTTATATCCAAGCTTAAGAGCTTAGATCATGGCCCCATGGCGTCATGTTGAACATTGTCCACAACTAAAAATTCTGATCCGCTGTAACACTAAAGTGCTCACAGAATCATCACGACTTGACCTTTGAAGAATCACCTAAATGCATCCGATATTCCTGTTGCTGTTGAGATGCTGACTAGACCTAATCATCCAGCCTCTTAGTGCATCTTTGTGCGTCAAATCACAGATAGAATGCACACTATAAGCTCTTGAGCTACACATGCTTGCTGAGTTGCTGGTTGCCGTGACTAGTGATAGTCTTGACTATGCACCTTAACCAGAATTACTCAGTAATCAAGAAACAACAAGTATTGTTCTATTGATATATGATCCAAATTAAAAAGGTCAAATCTGGTGGAGCGTAGCGAAGGCCCGTCGCCGGGAGGCTTGGGTCGGAGCAGCTTACAAGATGGTATTTAATGCGGTACGAATTGTTATGGATTTGTTTCCGAGTTGGACTTTAGGTCGCCACTATCTATAAATACCTAAGCTGCACGGGAAAGAGATACATTGTAATTCTCTGCGTTTGTAATACTCTAAAAAATAGTGAAATCTTTTGCCGACCAGCGCCAGTGGTTTTTTCTCGTAAGGGTTTTCCACGTTAAATCTGTCTCTTATTCCTTTTTAATTCGATCTACTTCTTGCTTTTGTGCCTGTCGATTATAACGATCCCAGCCCTTGAGCTACACATGCTGGTTGCCGTGAGTAGTGATAGTCGAAACCAAGTGGCACCAAAAGCAGGTGTTTCCTTCGTAGTTATCAATATTGGTACGTATTGATATAGCCGGTACATATCATTTCGGTATTTAAACCGGTACAAAGTAGCTTTATATGCTATACAGGTCTCAATACTGATCATACTGATCAATATCGGCCATACCGACTTCAATACCGGTCAATATCAGTCATACCAGTAAAACTGATAATATAATTTATTGAAATGTATGTTATATTTGATAATACTACTATGTATTTAAAGTAATATTATAAGTGAATTTTAATATACATATTATTAAACATATATATACTTATAAACATATATTATTATACTAAATTCAAAATGGTATATCAGTATGAACTGATACCGAAATATATGGTTATAAAAACTAAATCATGTAGATTTCGATACGGCATTAACAAGCGTGGTATCCTTGCAGCGCCGGTCAAAAGAGGGTAAATGCCGGCATCATATCATGTCTGCGACAATAACCTGGGACCGAATTCCCTGGTCACTCAATGGAACATAAGCCAAAGTTGTCACAAGTCACAAACATAGGTGCAATAATGGAGTAGGTAATAGGTCCCAAATTTATGAAGAAAGGCATTCTCTCCTGTCGGAATGACTGTTCCATGACGATATATAGGTTATGTGTACTTGGACATGGACAGATTCCGCTTAAACCATCAAAAACTAATTATTAAAACGAGACTTTTAATTTTAGTAACTTTTGATACTATTTTAATATAAATTTTAATATATTTCGAGTAATTCTGTTACTGTCCACCTCACTTTGAGGAACAGATCAAAGCTCCGACGGAAAGAGCAACATATGCATGTGCACGAACGTCCCCTGCTGCAACAATTAACGTTTGCTCTGAGAGCAAATCAGCACTTGATTGTTGCACTGTTCACGACACAAGCTGATATAATGGCGTAAGTGATGCTTATTATAAGAGAAATTTTACCGTGCATTATCATGGTAAGTATATAATGTAGAGTAGAAATCGTATCTAGCGGTTGATTTATTAAGTGTGTTTCTACTACTCTACTATCAGATAAAGTATAAGTATACTCTAGTTAATCTGATCTATTGAATCGAAAAGAATAAACAGTTTATATCTAATTTAATCCACCGTAAAAAGAGCTTATTATAATAGTAGATTAGTAGTACAATGCACAGCCGAAGCCAAAGTAGTAGGGCTTGTTTGGTAACAAAGTATTTTTCATAGTTTCTAGGTAAAACCATGGTTTTGAAGAATGCCATAGTATTTTTGGCCATAAGGTGTTTGGAAGCAACAAAAAAAACTCTGTTTTGAAAATTATGGTATTGCCAATACCATAGTATTTTTAGAGTATTGAAAACTCCACTCATAGTGGAGTTTTGAGCTATTGGCATCACTTCATCATGCAAAAGACTTTGCTTCCAAATAGTTTCTATGCCATGGTTTTGTAATACCATGGTATTTATGCCACAACAATTTCCATACTATAGTTTTGTAATACCATGGTATTGAAAAACTTTGCTTCCAAACAGGGCCGTACTTTTCAACCAGACAGGGTACTTACTGCTCGTGCATAGTCTTCTCCTGGGAATGGAATTCTGCTGCCTACCAGCTCACCGGGCTAACGTTCAGTGAAGGAAAAGAAGCGCAACGCAATCTAATCAGCTATCACATGATCTTTTTGTTTGACCATTCGAGCTATCACATGATCTTTTAATAATGGTTACGTCTATTCGAGCTATTGCGAAAGTTACATCTATTCGAGCTATTCCACTATTAAAACTTTGACTAGACAAAAAATAATGTATACAATTGCTACACTTATATATTTTTTTGTATATTTAGGATCTTTGTAACCCCAGGAACACAACAAATTTGGTTTTACTAAATTTCATGTTCATTTAATCCAAATTTTAACTAGTTCATGTTGCATGCAAGAGAGGTTTGTTATAGTCATTTGGTTTATTCAACTGGGTTCATTCATAATTGTTTTTTTTTTACAAAAATAGGACATCTAAGACCCCAGGAATAAGTGATATTTATTTCATATTTTTTGAAGCCATGGTTAACATAGTTTCTCCATAATTCATAAAAGGGTCTTTAAGTAAATTTGATTCAAACAATTTATATCTGCATAGAACATAGTAGTTTTTATTGTATAATCTGAATCCTTACAGCTTAATACAAATTTAGAAATTTATTTCGTTGTATTTGGAGCTTCCTAGCAAAAAGATATAAAATATTCAATTAAAAGATCGAATAGAAATGAAAAAAAATTTTAAAAAATAGAGCAATCGCTCCATGGTTCTACGACTGGAGAAAAAAATAAAAAAATATCAGTCGCGCCACGCTGGCGCGACTAGGATGTCTGTCGCTACCAGGTGGCGCGATTGATGGCTATTTTTACAAAAAAAAAATCAAGATATATTTTTGTAATTTACATATAAAAATAATTATTTAAAAAAAAATCGGGTACTTCCTGCTCGTGCATAGTCTGCTCCTGGGAATGGAATTCTGCTGCCTACCAGTTCACCGGGCTAACGTTCAGTGAAGGAAAAGAAGCACAACGCAATCTACTCAGACATGTAGATACAAATCTGTATTGTTTGGTCTTGTACAAAAATACTGGTATTGTTATATGTTCAAATCACTTTGTAGCTGATGGGAATTTTTTACGAGTCGTGTGTGAATCAAGAGGAAAAACTTATCTGACACATCGTGTGAGCACAATGCTGATGTGGTTCAAAGCCAGAGGAGATTTGGCCTAGAGAGACCGGTGGAGCAGCTTTCGGTTTGTGCTTTTGTTATCTGAATTTTTAGCATTGCTTCTTGTAGGGCAGGTGGCCGAATCAGCAGATCTTTGATTCCCATTTCTGTTTGAATTTTTGTTTTGCCGCTCGTCTCCTTATATGCATGCCTGTTGAGATTTGACGATTGACGCATTGTTTTTTATGAACCGAGTAGCTCACACATTCGCGTCGGGTAAAGTTGAAAAAGAACAGTTATTTCATCAGGTTCAGAAAATACAGTCGTCCTGCTCCTTTCGTTTAATGGGACAGTGTTTTGTGCATGGTACATAAAAAGCTAGCCAGTACTCGAGTTGGCACTTGGTACTATGTCATGGTTGGGGTGAAAATGGATGAGATACGATGACGGACGGATATTGTTCTTTTCATATTTTAATCTATATTTTTTTTGGATTTAGAATTGAATACGGGTTAATCGGATATGAATACAGATCCGGTTATTCAGAATACGGATATGTGACGGATTCAGATCGAAAACGGATAAAAATATACGAAAATGCGCACATATATAGAGTAATATATGTTGAATTAAAACTATACGAGTACATGAGTAACAAATTATATATCAATCAAACTCAACAGACTTCGTAGAAAGAATATGTTACTTGAGGATCAATATAACCACCTAATTGTTAATATAAATAGGCTGCTACGGAAAAAATATAATGGAAATGGGCTGAGCCTTGCTGATATCTGAATAGGAAAAATCCAAATATCTAATTCGAATAGGAAAAATCCAGATATCCGAATAGAAAAAAAAAATCTGAATATTCAGATCACATCTCGTATTTACCGGATATTGGATGCTCCAGATCTAATCTCGAATCCGAATTAAGTATCTGGATCCAATCCTACATCTGATCGAATAGTCAAACCCAATCTTAAACCCGATTCCAAATCGAACGGGAGATATGCGACCCATTTTCTCCCCCTCATCTGACGCGTGAGAAATACTCTCCACTCGACATATATGAAAAGCATCTCGCTACGCTCGTATCTCAGTATTCTACTAGAATTAGCGTGCGTTTGACCATCCGTGCACACGCGAGAGCGGCGCACGAGCGCACGGCCGAGACCGACCGATCCGAGCCAGGGTTTGAATTTTCATTTTTGGGTTTCATCTCGGCACTCTCCGAAAGACGAATTTTTGGCGAAATCTTGATGTTTCGGATGAAATCCAAACGAAAATCAAAAAGCAAAATTTGAACTCGGTATTTTTTTGAAACGAAATTTCCGAGATTTCGGCTCATTTAGATGAAATTTCGGCTATAATTCCGAAATCCGGTCAATTACAGTGAAATCCAGTCAACTTTTATACAAATCTCGGTCAATTTTACCGAGATTTCGATCAAATTCATCGAAATCTCGGCGAGATATTAATACACTGTAGCACTTTAAAAAAATTTTAGAATTTTTTAATTTCGCCGAGATTAGAAAACTCGAAAGAACCTGAAATCCAAAAACTCGCCTAATTTCGCCGAGATTTTAACCCTGATCCGAGCACACTGATGGCGGCGCCGGGAGTCGCTTTCCCCGCGCGGCCACCGCACCGGCTCCCGCGACCCACGAAACACAAAAGATTCCGACTCGCTCGGACGTAGCGCCGACGGGACGTGCGCGTACGTTTTTCCCCCCGCCTCGTTTAATTAGCTTTGCGCGCGCGCATCCGGCATCCGCATGGCATGCAAATCCCGAGGTACCCAAACACAAACACTACAAGTCCACCGCTATTTGGACGCATCGAACGGCGCACAGGCTTTAAACGTGCCCGCGCCAGCGCCAAGTCGACGCAACAAGGAGTGAGGCGACCCGCGCCCGCACTTCCTGGCTGCGTGGCCGCCTCCTCTCGTTTGCTCCGCCCCTCTCTCACCGTACCACTACTTGCAGTTGCTCCCGTGGTTGCTCCGTGAAGGACACCGCTATATATAGCCGTCTCTAACTCTCTCCTCTCCTACTGTGCTTGGCCAGAGGCTAAGGTATTCTGCGGTTGGTGCCTGCCTTCTAGCTGGTGCGTTCCTTCCTTCCTGCCTATCCACTTGCATTTATTTCTCAGTTTGATCGCCGCATGAGTTTTTTTTGTTTGTCATCTTATCGGTGTAGATTGAGCTTTACTACGGTAAATGCTGGATACTTCTCAATATCGGTATATATGTATGTTACTTCCTCTGTTTTGCGGTATTCCTTCGAGGAATTCTTTTCACTATTTATCCCTCGAGAGGTGCTGTAGAAGAGGTTGAACAGTTGCACTATGTCAATTTCTACGACGATATGTATAGTCCAAGGTTACGTTTTTTTTATTAGATTTGGTGTCCTCTTGGTATACGCATGGTCAGCTTTGATAAATATTGCAGAAGGGAAGGAGCGTGTTGCTTGGTGCATTTCTTAGATTCGCGTCAATATATCGTATATCATGTTCATGTTTAACTTGTTGAAAATATGTACAATATTTTTATTTTAGATTTTATTTTGAGGCAAATATAACAAAAGGATGGAGATGCACAAATCAAGAGACAACACATTATACTTTTGAATATGCTTAAGAATTGAAAAATAACGTAATCGATCGGTCACATGAATGATTTGGGATTGGTGAAGAATGGGAAGCAGCGCAAACATAGATTTGTGCTTGCGAAAGTAGCAAAGCGGTCGTGTTGCCTAGAAACCTTATTGTCGGTCCCCGTGCAGGTGATCTTAGCACGCTGAGGAGAAGACCGGTGAGGTTCAACCTTGGTTACTATTAATTCACAACATTATGTCTATTTATTCACTAGTAAGTGATGTTGTTATGTCTCACGAATTTTCCCACGAAAATACTCGGATGCGTGCGCATGTGTTTAACCAAAGTTCACCCATGCCATCGTCATGCCATATGTTATATTATTTAAGGTGTGGCAAGGACTCCAACTTATATATTGTCTTTCCTCCACTTGATTAAACAATATGGTACTGAACCATGCATATTTTGGA
The DNA here is from genome assembly GCA_036346355.1 of Rhipidocladum racemiflorum. NCBI lineage: Eukaryota > Viridiplantae > Streptophyta > Magnoliopsida > Poales > Poaceae > Rhipidocladum > Rhipidocladum racemiflorum. The sequence goes on along the minus strand of CM070570.1, from coordinate 19,458,236 downwards.
ATTTTATATGAAATAGACCTACATGGACCAATTTCTAATTTCTAACAGGGTTGGGAGTGCAGTCTGGGAAGTTCCGTCGTTAAGGAGGGAGAGGGGAGTGACGAGTGAGAAACAAAGTGTTGTAGTAAGTTGCAAGGTAAAGATTTGGTTATGGTATTGTTTCCATGATCTGTTTCTTACTTTTCTTGGGGTGAAGTAACTGCAAGGACATATTGTGATCTAGAGTAGCTCTTGTGACCAAGACAGTGGAGGCTTTCTGGTAGGGACATTGAGAGGTGGAATCAGCACTCCATTCTCATGGTTTATGACAATGATGTATTGTTGTCATCAGTACTAGACAAAAATTATTTGTTAGGTGTGCTAGGAGGATGCATGCAAAAAAGCGTACAATTTAGGTCCTGTTTGTTTCGGTTTTTTTATCGGTTTAAAAGTGAAAAAGCCTAAGTAGAAATAAACCACTGGCTTTTAAGTCGAGCTTTAAAAAAGCCTAAAACCTCTGTATAACTATAAGTCAAAAGCCAGACAAAAGGAGCTTTTTTGAATGAAATAACCCTTTGCCACTAAAAGGCTCCAAAATTACCCACCAAATGCCACATATATAAATCGAGAATTCCTCCCTCATCTTATTGAGGGTATTTTAGACTTTCCATCTATAAGTATACCATCTAACCCATTAATAAGCCAGGATATCAAGCAGCATATCTTGGCTTAAAAGCTCATTAAGCCAAAAAACTAGCTTTAAACTAAAAGCCAAAAAGCCTAAGCCGAAACAAACAGAGCCTTAATGAAGCAGAACCATTTTCAGATCATGTGGTGGAGTGTCAATATGCAATCTCCACCGTTTGATCGTATGTGGTACAAACAGATCTACTTTTTAAACTGCACCAGAAGTTGCACGTCCTCCTCATATGATCCAGAAATACGGAGTAAACAAGAGCCATACATGCTAGTAGAGACAACGGCAATAAGGACCTTTGCTATGATTCAACGTGGAATCATTCGGTGCATCCACTTGCTGGTTGATTTTAAATGCTGACATGAAGTATGAACTCATACAAGACTTGATTTTAATTAGCTGCGAGGCAGAGAAAGGTATTGGATATGTTCGATGTATCTGCTAAAATATCTTACTAAGTTCAGTCCAGTGGTTAGCAAGCAATTTGGTATTTTTACTTGGGATTCAAAGAGCACATTTATGTTTCTTAGAAATTAATTATACGACTTTCTTGTGTTGAAAAGTACATCAGAAACCATAAGCACAAACTGTTGTGCTCAACGAAGTACTGTAAACTAGTTGCCGGAGGCTCAGAGAAATATGTAGTAGTAAACTTGCATGTTTTGTTCTGATGAGAATGGAAAGTTGGAAACACTGATATTTGCTGGATGAAAAAGCATCTAATTATCTTTTCTTATTTGGTCCCCATGATTATTCAGTAGCTGGATTTCAGTGTAATGATTAGTCATTAACTCTTTTCACACTTCAATTTACTTATTCTACTAAAATATCACTGTGGTGAAAGCCAACTGCAAATTGCTTTCATTAGCTTCTGAAATTTAAACGCTCTCTGCTTCTGTGGAAATTTTGAGGTATTAATTTTGAGAGTTTTTACCATCCTTAGTAGGTACCATGAGGTACCACCAAATTACTATTAAACTCTTGGTATCTCTTGGTACATTCATCCTTTAAACTTTTAGTACCTCTTGGTACTAGCTCAATGGATAGCTTGCTAAAAAGTCTCATTAATTTCACCATCAAATTCAGTATGCCACTAAACTAATTTTTCGCTCCCTTGTTTTCAGGTACACATTATGTCAACTTCACAGTTTCAGATATATTTCTGGTTCATTCTCCTATTTGCCATTTTTGGAATATCCACATCTCTACCTCTGGAAACAGATGCACTCCTGGACGTCAAAAGTCGTCTGGAGGATCCACAAAATTACTTAAGCAACTGGGATGAATCTCACTCACCGTGCCAATTTTACGGTGTAACGTGCGACCATAATTCTGGTGATGTTATTGGAATATCACTCTCAAATGTCTCACTATCAGGCACTATATCGCCATCATTTTCTCTTTTTCGCCAATTGCGTACTCTGGAGCTCGGTGCAAACTCCATCTCAGGCATTGTTCCTGCTGCGCTGGCCAACTGCACAAATCTGGAACTTCTTAATCTGTCAACGAACAGTTTGACAGGCCAATTGCCTGATTTTTCATCATTACTCAAACTACAAGTTCTTGACTTATCAACAAATGCATTTTATGGTGCATTCCCTGTATGGGTCAGCAAATTATCAGGCCTAACCGAATTAGGCCTAGGAGAGAATAACTTCGTCGAAGGTGATGTTCCTGAAAGCATTGGAGGCCTGAAGAATCTGACATGGCTATTCTTGGGGCAATGCAACCTTAGAGGAGAGATACCGGCTTCAGTCTTTGATTTGGTGTCACTTGGGACTCTGGACTTCTCACGCAATCAGATCACCGGTGCGTTCCCGAAGGCGATATCCAACTTGCGCAACCTGTGGAAGATTGAGCTCTACCAAAACAACTTGACCGGTGAAATTCCTTCTGAGCTTGCACATTTGACATTGTTATCTGAATTTGATGTGTCTCGGAATCAACTTACTGGTATACTGCCCAATGAAATTTCTAGCCTGAAGAAGCTTAAGATCTTCCATATGTACCGGAACAATTTCTCTGGTGAGCTTCCTGAAGGACTGGGGAACTTGCAGTTTCTCGAGTCATTTTCAACCTATGAAAATCAGTTCTCTGGAAGGTTCCCTGCCAACCTTGGCCGGTTCTCACCACTCAATGCAATTGACATATCAGAGAACTATTTTTCCGGTGAATTTCCAAGGTTCCTGTGCCAAAACAACAAACTGCAGTTCCTACTGGCTTTGAGCAACAACTTCTTTGGTGAATTCCCCAGGTCTTACTCTTCCTGCAAAACACTTCAAAGGTTCAGAATAAGTCAAAATCAGTTCACTGGGAGTATTCCTGATGGCATATGGGGATTGCCTAATGCTGTTATCATTGATGTTGCTGACAACGAATTTACCGGGGGCATATCTTCTGATATAGGTATTTCAGCCACTCTGAACCAGTTGTATGTTCATAATAACAACTTCTCTCGCGAGCTTCCATTGGAGTTGGGGAAACTCTCCCAGCTGCAGAAGCTGGTTGCTTCCAACAACAGATTCTATGGACAAATCCCTACGCAGATTGGAAATCTGAAGCTGTTGTCATACCTACATTTGGAACACAATGCACTAGAAGGTCTGATACCTCCTGATATTGGTATGTGCAACAGCCTGGTTGACCTAAACCTTGCAGGGAATTCTTTTACTGGTGGCATTCCAAGCACACTTGCCTCCCTTTTCACGCTGAAGTCACTGAATCTATCGCATAACATGATCTCTGGTGAAATCCCAGAAGGATTGCAGTCGCTGAAGCTAAGCTATGTTGATCTCTCCCACAACAAGTTGTCTGGACCAGTTCCTCCACTGCTCTTGATGATAGCTGGAGATGATGCATTCTCTGAAAATGCCGGCCTTTGTGTCACTGACATTTCAGAAGGGTGGAGGCAAATTGCCACCAATTTAAGCTCTTGCCGCTGGACCGAAAACCGTCATAACTTATCACGGAGACGGCTATTTGTTGTGCTGATCATACTGGCATCTTTGGTTGTTCTCCTATCTGGATTGGCGTGTCTGAGATATGAAAATTACAAGACAAAGCGGGACATCCAGAGTGGCGATGACAGTGGCTCGAAGTGGGTTCTTGAGTCCTTCCATCCCCCAGAGCTCGATCCTGAAGAGGTGTGCAACTTGGATGAGGAGAATTTGATTGGCTCTGGAGGCACCGGCAAAGTTTACAGGCAAGAATTGAGCAAGGGGAGAGGAATTGTAGCTGTGAAACAGCTGTGGAAGAGTGATGATGCGAAGGTCTTGAAGACTGAAGTAAACACCCTTGGGCAGATACGCCATCGGAATATTCTGAAACTTCATGCGTTCTTGACCGGTGGGGGATCAAACTTTCTAGTCTATGAGTATGCGGTGAATGGCAATCTGTATGATGCCATTCGTCGTGAATTCAAGGCTGGGCAGCCGGAGTTGGACTGGGGCAAACGGTACCGGATTGCGGTCGGGGTTGCAAAGGGCATCATGTACCTTCACCATGATTGCTCCCCGGCCATAATTCACCGGGACATAAAGTCGACCAACATACTGCTGGATGAGGAGTATGAATCTAAGCTTGCGGATTTTGGTATCGCTAAATTGGTGGAAGGTTCACCACTTAGCTGCTTCGCTGGTACCCATGGCTACATGGCTCCCGGTAAGTTCTAAACAAGTCGCCCCTTAGACTCTTACATGTAAATTATCTTTGCGTAGTTGTGTAGAATTGTAGTTAATAGTTAGTCTTAGGCATGAGTACTGCAGAATGTATTTTTCACTGCCACTCAAGTACTCTAGAATTCGTTATGCCTTGCCCTGGTAAATAACGCTGTCAAATGAACTGATGCACCGATCATTTAATTTTACTATTACGGACAGTACAATTCCTGTAGTATTTGTCACTTTAGATCTGTTTCGATTGATGGATTCAATTTGCTTTGTTGTTTCTTCTGAAATTTCTGGCACGTTTTTGGTATCAGTTATTAAATATCCATGCATGCATATTTGAATAGTAAATTTAACAAGTGACGCAATGCAAATATATTCAGATGCATATTATGCATTCCTCAAACTATTTAATTCTCATATGCCTAAGCCTTTAGTTATTGATCTGACAATTTGGCAATCTAACATCAGCTTTTCTCAAAACACAGAGCTTTCTTATTCTCTTAATGCCACAGAGAAGAGCGATGTTTACAGCTTTGGTGTTGTGCTGCTAGAGTTGCTTACTGGACGTAGCCCGACAGATCAACAGTTTGATGGTGAACTGGACATTGTCTCCTGGGTTTCGTCCCATTTGTCTGACCAGAATCCTGCAGCTGTTCTTGATGCAAAAGACAGCAGCTATTCATCAGACGACATGATAAAGGTCTTGAACATTGCCATTCTTTGCACTGTTCAACTGCCTTCTGAACGGCCAACAATGAGAGAAGTTGTGAAAATGCTCATCGACATCGATCCTAGCTCAAAAATTGGGAGGGCAAAGAACAAGAATGATACGAAGTAAGAAGAGCTAGCCTTTTATAAGATACCACCATGCACAAGACCAGGAACTTAGGCACCCGGTAGCAACACTCCGGGTGCAGCCAATTAATTAGGACCTTAGAATGCCTGACTAGTGAGCAGCAAGCCAGTAGCTAGTAGGCTGGTAATAATCTGGACGTGTAGTAGCCTCCGAAACCTTGTTCATAGGTAAAAGCTTAGCTCTATCCTGTACAAATTTCAGTCATGTCCTTTGCAGTTTTTGTACAAATGTTGTGAGCATCTTCATGATTTACTGCATCTCAATGTCAGAAATGGGAGATAGCAGTAGTTAAATTTCGACAACCTTAAGACATGTTACTAAGATATCCATGTGCTCAATTTTATGAGGGAGGAACAGGACATGCTAATAGGCAGATGACATTGTACCGATCATCCCAATACTCCAGCATATTCTGACTTACCAGTAACCTTTCTGCTTCATTTTAGTCACCCTTCGTTCATACTTTAATATTTGTGTAGCTTTCAAAAAGAAAAACATAGAAACACCTCTCATAGTTGTTATTTTGGACATAGATGCAATCAAACTTTTTAAATTTTTATGGGCTATCTTTTTAAATATTTAAATTAGATATACGAAAATCATATGTGCAGATTTGTCTCAAAAAATGGTTTTATATTAGGTTTTATAAATATATTACAGTAAGAATTAGTGGTCAAAGTTGTGTTTTAGACAGTACGCTGATATCCAGAAAGATAATTATTTATAATCCGAGGAGTAGTCAAAATAACGCTTAGGGCATCTCCAATGGTGTAGTCAACTACTAGCTATAAGAAGTGTACATGTCATCTATAGATAGCTAATAGACAACCTCTCCAATGGACTAGCTATAGCATTATCTACAAAATTAAATATGGACCCATATGTAAGAGGTGATAAATACCTTGGAATCAGCTATAGCCTGGCTATAAGTTAGTAGTAAGCATATATCTCTCTCTTCCTTTTCTCTCATCCACCTAAGCAAAATGCTGAGTTGGCACCCTTATAGCTAGCTGAAGTGGCACCATTGGAGATGCCTCGAAGGGGAAAAAAAACTTTACCACTTAGAGTGATGTTCCCAACAAAAATTTCCTTTCTAAAGTTGCTGTCGATTCATTCGGAGCTAGAGTGGCTGCATCATCTTGTATACCTGGATCTCAATCAGTACTTCTGCAAAAGTGTAAGCAAAGGCGATGTTCCCCAGGGCAAGAAGCACGTTCCACATCTTCTTGCTCGAAGACGCCGCGGTAGCACCTTCTATCCTCCCGCTGGGGTGTCCATCGTGAGACACCCACTCCGCTCCGCCACGGAGAGCCCGAATCCGATGAACGAGTAGGCGAACGACATGACCGCCACGTGATGTGCTCCAGGCCGGGGAACTGGGAGAGCACCACCTGGTCCACCTGAATTAACTATGCTGAACACCAGCATGAGCACGGTCCCCGACGTGTCGCAGCGCGCGTCGTGGCAGTTCTGGTGGATGCAATCCGACCTCCTGATCGCACTTTGCAATGCACAAACAGAGAGAAGAAAAGAAACAAAATTTACTACATCCTTGATCCTGAACACGTAGTTATACTCAGAAGGAGCCTAAATCAATTTTGGTTACTCACACCATGCTTATGGTTGCGGTGATCGTGTAGCCCACCATGGTGCCCCACAGGTTGACGTACTGAGCGATCCCGCACACGAACACCTCTCTAGGACCTGGGAATTTTCAGGCATTGCGTTCAGTTGCAAGAAATTAACGGAGATGGATTTGTTTGTGTGTGTGTGTTGAGAGACAGAGAGAGGATGCGCGCGTGAGACGTACTGAGGTATGATCTGACGGCGTCCATGTAAGTGCGGTTCCTGGAGCCGGTGACGGGGTCGGGCGCGCCGTAGGCGTTGGCGAGCAACGTGGAGGTGTAGTAGGTGACGCAGGCGAAGCCAACGCGACGCTCCACGCCAGCGCCAGCACGCCGGAGCCGATCACCGCCGTCACAATGTGCGCCGTCCCCGTCCATACCGTCCATGACACCACAAAACCGACGCGGCCGGCTCAAAGAATTCAACCCCCAAGAATCCCATAGGCAAAGAACCAGTAATGCACTCCGTGATCAGTTCCAAAAAATTTTTTTGGGCCTATCAGGCGTGTTTCGTATCGTGTCGTGCCGCCCAAGGACGGCCTATGCAAGTGCGTGCGTGTCGCTCATCGTGCCCAACCGCGAGGCCTGACAAGACCCTATCATTAGTGTTACTAGTAAAGTGCACGTGCGTTGCAACGGATCCCAAATAGATGATGACACCACAAGTTTTAAACTCTTAAAAACAAAAAAAAACAAGAATTTAAAACTTGAGCTATCACTTATTTGAGATCCGTTACTGAAGAATCACTGAACAAAGGAATACAATAAAATGCAAATAAGGCTAGACAAACAGCAAATAGCTACAAAATTCCTCACCTACTGGGCCTTAGGCCCTTACTATTCTGGCCCAACAACGGTCTGGCAGACTCACCATCACCGCCAACTCATTCTTATAATAGTTAAGATACCGGTTTGACTCGCGCGCATGCGTACCATGCCATACTTCGATCGTGCCATACCTATCGTGTCACAAGCTGGTCCAACAAAACTCAGCCCAGTACCAGATCTAGATGGGCCTCTGCCTAACCCAAACTAACCTGCCCGAATGCGACGTTGCATTATTTACGACAATGTGGAGAGCCTCAGGTTGAGCAAAAATGGCGGCAGGAAGTTGACAAAACTGAAGGGGTGGCATGCTCAGCTGCTCCAGGCCTGTGTGGAAGTGACAGGGAGAGGGAGAGATTGAAGGAGGTGAGTGACTGGCGCATGGGTCCATGTGAAGAAAAGGCCCACTTGGCAGTCAGTTGGGAAAAGAGAGATTTAGGCCCCATTCTAATCTCGAATCGAAATTGCTTTACTGTAACTGAGAGAAACCCAGCCAAACGGGCTAAAACTTGGAACGATTCTCCTCGGAACGTTTCTTCTTTTTTCACACTGTGGTTGAATCACCCTCAACCCCGTTTCACTAGTTTCTACTAGAATCTGGAACCGTACCAAGCGGTTTGCAGAAAGTGATTCTGATTCTACCTGAAATGTTTCTACCAAGAATCTGGAACCGTACCATACGGGGCCTTAATATGGCTGGTTGGTCCCATTTAATGAATGGCCCCACGTGTCAGTGTGACTAGATGAGTGCAATTCTAATTTCTTCTCAGACAACAATCAAGGAGCATTTATTCTATGGACCAAATCATAGTAAAAAATTTTATAACTTTTTACTAATTGTCCTGGATAAGTCATCTACCTTTACTAAAAATTTAGAGTAAAAATTCATTATAGATCAATTCAAATAAATCTGATAATGCTAATTGTTTAAAATTTACTTTATGTATTAAATTTAATATAGGGTTTAAATAGAGTCAATAATTTTTGAAACTTTTTGACAATAATTAAAATAACTTAAGTAATCTTGTGTAAAAATTCCAGATTTAAAACTTGGATATTTATTTAAAACTTAAATCGTCACGTTGGACGTAGCCGGCATGTGGCGACCGACGGTGGGGTGCCCAGCGGGGGCGTTGTGCCGATCGCGGTGCGATGCGGCCCTTAGGATGCGACATGCTGCAGGTGAGGTGCAAGATGCACTGCCAGCGAGCGGTGGGAATTCCCTTTTGTGAGCAGTAATCAAAACCCTAATTCCAGTAATTAGATTAATCTAATACTCAATCAACGATTAAGAACAGCTAATCTAGGTAATTAGCGAAATTAATCTCCAGATTAAAAGATTGCTCAAATGTGATTAACTTACGTGCTTTGAACTTTCGTATGGCTTGCAGTAAATTTAGTATCTTGATGTTCGAAATTCGATACAATATAGATCAATGCATGTAGAAATTTTCGTTCGGTCTCGAATAAAACGTTGATGGGTTTGGCGTTGACTTGGAATGCCCAATAATGTTTTGGCTGGTTTGCCATGCCTGCGGCGTCGGGTGCTTGTGGAACCATCCACACGGCTGACGTTGAATTCATGCTGTCGCTGGCCACGCCGTTGCCGTGTTCCGGTATGGCAATGAACGGGACGCCGCCTTGTGTTTCTTCGGTTATGATTTGGCGGCGTATTTTTGGTTTTGGAGAGCAGTCATGCTGATAATATATTATAAAATAATGATAACCATCATAGATCAATCGTAATGCTCCGGTCAAATAGCTAGAATAATCACGAAGAAGACACAAGAAATAGAAAGTCAGAATTCTATTATCTTTATTAGATTGATTTTATTGTACAATATTATGCTATATCTAAAATAAAAACCATTAGAGATAGATTCAGATTCGCCTATAATAAGATAGAGTCCAATTATATTTTAATAAATTAGATTAAGAATCTGATTATTGTTGGAATTGATCTCGTGGCTAAGAGCATCTCCAGCAGAGCCCCTAAACCAGCCCCTAAACCTTAAAATAGGGAGTGTAGTAAAAAAAACAGATCCAACAGAGCCCCAACTCAAGCCTCTAAAATTAGGGGGCCCCTAAATTTGCCTCCTCAGCCCCAATTCCCATGGGGCCCCTACTCAAGCCCCTAAAATTAGGAGGACTCTAAATTTGCCTCCTCAGCCCTAATTTCCAGGGACACGAGTACAACCCCTATTATTGAAGATAGGGAAATACATGAGAGGCTTCGAAAATTTTATCATGTTTTGAAAATTTTAAATTTAAATTTTAAATATCATGTTTTTAAATTGTAAATGTTAATATGCTTATGTTTTATGTATTACAAATATTTTTGATTGAATTTTAGTGGTGTCAAATGAAGATTATACATAGCGGATATGTCAAAATAGGAGAAAAAGTAAAATAGGAAATTTGAGATTTAGGAAATTTATTCTTTGGACTTAGCTCTGAAAACAGGGCCTCAAAAAATAAGGGGGTCCCTAAATCCAAAATAGGGACCCTGTTTTAGGGGCCCTTGCTAGAGATGCTCTAACAGATTAGCCCGAGTCTTAAGGGAGGGTAACAACCCCTATTCCCGCGCCCTGATCGGGGGCGCACAACCAACATTGGTTGCGGCCCCCCGTTACACAGCGCTACATAAATAGGAACCGGGTTGGCCCCTCTAGGGTTGATGGTTTTTCTCCTGTGAGGTTAGCTTCCCGATTCTACATCCCTAATCCCCGATCCGATCCCGGGTGTGCGCTGAAGTGACGGGAAGGCCGCCGCCGTACGTCGCCGACTTGGGACGTCACTGCATCCTCTACGGCTCTCTGCATCGACTCATCGGCCAAGCAGGCTTTTAAGCCTAAACCCATCTCTGTGATGGCATCTTCAATCACCAGTAAGAACACCCTCAATGCCCTATTCTGTGGTTCGGATCTTAGGCTAAATAAAGATCCTCACGCTTCCGCAACACCCTCAATGCCCTATTCTATGGTTTGGATCTTAGGCTAAATAAAGATCCTCGCACTTAGACTTAGATCTAACAATTATATCTCAATAAAAACCAACTTTTGTAAGCAACAAAACCGAGTCATCGGTACTTAGGAGGTTAGTTACATGGCTCAATAGGATGTGACGTAGCAAGGCAACTTCAAACAGTTCCATTCCTGCATCACATGCCTGGCCATCTTATAGAAGACCGCCGCGTGCCAGTGGGCTGGATGGGTCGCCACTGTTGTGAAAAATGGTCCACTCGACTAATTAGTTGGTTGATTAATAGATGGCAGTAATTAAATCATTATAAAGAGTTTAATCGAAGTACAATTAACACAGTGAAACATTTATTGACCGTGTAATCTAATTAATAGGCTGTTTTCAAATTAATCATCTGTTTTTCCTATTTAATCACAAAGATGGTTTATTTTTATTCATTAAAGATGATAAACTAGTTTATAATATTGTGTCATAATGTTTATAGTATGTATCTTTTGGATGAAATATAAATCATTATAATTAGTTTATAAGAACGCATAATCATACATTGAATTTTGATTAATCAGTCATATTATGCTTAATCGCTTATCAGTATCATGTCCGTCTGTCGAGCACGTACTGTTTTTCGCAGCACTGCGGGTTACACGACTCACACGTAAAAGCTTGACCAGTTTGGGTTCAATGAAGATCGCCGAAGTGAAAGCAGAAGTGCTCTCCAAATTAATACGCCATCTTCCTCTCAGGGAAAAAAAAAAAAAGGTAAAACGACATCAGGACCGCGGACAGTCCAAAGCAGCTTTGCTCAGAACAACACGAAGCATTATTGAATGTAAAAACGTTACATACAAACAAACACACGACACGATTGCGCATTCGTCGCGAGCAACTGCAGCAGCTGGGGCTCTCGATCGAGTCCGTCAATTATTTGTGCTGAACCGGTACGACGAGTAGGAGAGCGTAGCGTGGGTCCAGCTGTGGTGGATCAGCTCCGCCTTGGACTCGTCCCCCGCCGCGCCGAGCGCGACGTGCAGCGGGTACAAGTGGTCCGGCCTAGGGTGCGCCACCTTGCCGTACGGCGCCGTCTCCTCGTACCGGTTCACATCAGCGTACCTGACCATGATCATAAGAAGAAGAAAAAAAGAGGACAAAAAATATCTTACTCTCGTTGCAAAACATCGCCAGTTCAATGGAAACGTAACACATTAGCACCGACAGGAGGATGAGACGATCGGCTTGCTGCTGCTGCTGCAGCTGTGAGCATTTACCTTCCGTTCAGAAGCGATTCCTTGAGCCAGGTGTCGAAGTCGGAGGCCCACTGGGTCACCGGCGAGTCGGGAGACCCCATCTTGCGGAGGTTGTGCGTGGCGCTCCCCGAGCCGAGGATGAGGACGCCTTCCTCCCGGAGGGGAGCAAGCGCCTTGCCGAGGTTGTAGTGGTACGTGCCGTCACGATCGGTCTGCACCGAGAGCTGGCACACTGGGATGTTCGCCTCCGGGTACATGAGCATCAGCGGGACCCACGCGCCGTGGTCGAGCCCGCGGCTGTGGTCCTGCTTCACGGGGCCGAACCCGGCTTGCTCCAGGAGATCTTTCGTCCTCACGGCCAAATCAGGGGCACCAGGTGCAGGGTACTTCAGCTGGACGGTTGGCAACAGTTAGTTAACTCATCATCAAAATGCTGAGACCTAGTGGTGGGAGTTTGGTCGTGCCGTAGGCTCAATGGGCTTTGGGTTGCGGCGTGCTGTGCTCTACCAGCCCGACTCACCTCTAACAAGACCCCAACACGGCCTAGGGCTTGTCCTGTTGAACGTGTGAGGTCACGTACGTCACTGCCATCGGTCTGTTGCTATGGACGGCACCAAGCACGAGGAGCGAGCGTCGACCACAATTATTTGGGGAAAATAACTAAATTTTATTTATTCACTGGGGAAAAACCGTTCAATCCAGCGTAGAGGTGGTGAGGATCGTTGAGATCCGACGTCGTCGTCGTCTTCTTTCTCTCCGATCGCCACTGTCTTCTTCCTTAGTACGGTCGGCGAAGCTGGTGATACTGTGCCGCAAGGCAATATCCGATGGCGGCGTGACCGAAGGCCGCTGGATTTGGCACTAAGACGGCGGGGAGGTGGCAGTGTGGAAGGAAGCAAGAGTGAAGGGGGGGGGGATGGTGATTGCGCCGGATGGGTCATAGGAGGAGATGAAAGGGAGAGGTAGTATTTGATGATAGATTGAGCCGTTGATGTAAGATAATTGATGATGGGCTGGGCTGTAGATAAGATGTTTTTTTTATGAAATAGTCGTTTTCGTGTGGGATCAGCCTATGCACGGTCCAGTCGGCCGTGCCGTTCATCGTGCCGAGTTTCCAAACCCAGCACGACCCATCATTCGTGCCGTGCTAGCCCGGTCCGAAGACATGCATACTGTGTCGTGCTTTGAACCATGGTCAGCGGCCATGCTGAAGGCTTGCCCAAAAAGACACCGTCTACTGCCCCGGTCTACTGAGATCTCACTGCATTTCTTGCTAATAAGTTTGCAAAAAATATTGAAAATATTTGGACCATTGGATGAGTCTTAGAGCTGCAATGTGATAGCAAATCTTTCTGAAACACATAACAAAATCATTAGGTGTGGTCAGGTGCTACTGTTTTATGCTATCCAGATCCACCGCTGTATTAATGAACTTGTGAAAAAAAAACTCTTTATGTGCATCCTTACGCTGAACTGAATTGATTCAAATAAACCTTACCATTTAGATGATTATGATATGGAAGGTTAGTCGAAGCCACATAATCTTGCTTACTCCAACACACAAGTATAATTAATTGACATAGCTGCTTATAATATTCAAAAGTTTTCTTGAAGGAAAAGGAGGGAATAAGAGTCAAAGTAAATCTATATAAAAATATAGACTACCTAACTAGCTAAAAATAGGCTGCACACCAAACTTGATGGATAATCTCTAACAAATATGACAGCTGAGAGTACAACGAGCACCTCAAATCTCTTTAAAAAATGGAAAGCACTCAACAAATCTTTCCAGTGTTCACACGCATTAGCAGAGTATCAAAACGCCAACAACTCCCAATTTACTCTGCTGCATATCTCAACCACCATCAAAAGAATCATTACTGTAGTTCAGCATCCAAGCTGTATCATAAGTTTTTTTGTTTCTCCGACGATTTCTTATGCTGCAATTGGCATGTCTCCTTACATGTTTAACACGAATGGTAGACCCGGTTTTAATTAGTACTATATAGTACAACGCAACCACCACTTAATTTACTTGTTTAACATAGCATGTTTTGTCATTCAGGATTTTGTGCTCCATACCGTTAGTTCACCAAATCGTGAGCCACTTGTGCTATAATGCAGTTTGATATAAAATATGTACTACATAATAGCATTTACCATAATAATATAATGATCCATAAGGAAATACAAGCTCCATCTCTGCAACTGCAGAGAAAATGATCCGATAGGTAAAACCTAAACCATCTACCCCTACTCCAACCATTTGCTAACTGCAAACTGTAAGAATATGAACATGTATAATGGTACATGTCAATTGTCTGTAATGCTGTAAGGCTATACCACGTAGGATTTTAGGCGACATGAAGGAGAAAGAAGAAGGAGAGGGAAATCAGATGTCTACTATTTAACAAACGGTTTTATAGATGCCTTTATATTTTATTGTACAGACAGTATGTTAATTGGATGAAAAACTGTTACACATAACTATATAAAGGATCTATTGTATGAGCTGTTTTAGTAATATCTACAGATGATACGAAGATATATTAAGATGCCCTTACACACAACTGCCATGTATACCGCTTTATATACCATAATGATACTGACACATGACCACAGTGCCACCTACAACAAAGTTCAGGCAAATGCACCAACTTTCACAAACAACCAGGTTGCAGCAACCACATAACGCTGTTTTTCGCAAATCAAGCCAAAAAAGCGTCCAATTTTGTAAGCCTAATATGCAAGTGGTGGAACGCAAAATGGGCAAATGCCATCCAATTTTGACGCCTTCCCCTGTACCACTCTATCCTAGTGCCCAAAGGCAACCAAATACTCACTACCAAAACCAACTAAATGCGCAATCTTGTCTATTGGAACCAAGGAACAATCAACCGAGCCAAAAAAAAAGGGGTCCAATTTTGACGGACGGGTCCTGCGCCATGTCTCAGCCGAAAGAATCTAGAGGAGATTCCCGTTCCCGACGGAATCGCGAGAAAGAGAGCAAGCCAACAGGGCCGGACGAACCTGGTACATGGGCTTGGGGAAGCCGTAGAAGTCGTAGATGGTGTCGTTGTTGCCGCGGATGACGTTGACCGCCGGCGTGGCCGTCTCCCAGTGGCCCGACACCAGCAGGATGGCCCGCGGCGCCTGCGCGCCCGCGACCCCCGCGGGCACCCACGACTTGAAGAAGTGTCGCGCGGGGATGGTCTCGTCGATGGAGAGAGTGGGAGAGCCGTGCGACAGGAAGAAGGTGTCCATGGGCGCGCCCGGCGTGGACGACGGCGGTGCCGGTGGGCGCCTCTCGGTGGCTCCTGGCTCTTGGTCGCTGCGCTGCTGCTGCGTCGCGTTCGGTATGGGCTTGGCTTGGCTCTGCCCCATCACCTAGAGCTTTATGTGGTTGTTGCTGCGATTCTGCCTCGTCTCGGCCCCTTTTTTTAGGCATGCTCGTGCGTCCCGTTCGGTATGAGTGGACTTAGGAGCAGGGCAGATGATTGGTCGGTCGATGGTCCCCGCATTTGGTTGACGGCCCAGTGACGTAAGGAGGAGTATTTTGCCTCTCACGCGTGCAACACAAGAAAGCGGGCTTCTTAACTGGGCCGGCATGGACATTGATTCTCTCCTTTACCTTTATCAAGTGGCGCAAAATAAAACCGACTTTCGACATGATGTATCGATGCGTGCCACCCTTCTCCTCTTTTAAGAGCATCTCCGAGAGGGCCCTAATATGGTCCTAACTTGAATTATAGGACTTTTGAGAAAAAAATTAACTCCAACAAAGACCCTAAATTGTTAAAATTTAGCAAATTGTTTTAAGGCCCCTAGGAGAGTAGCTATATTTAGCAACTTTGTGATTGAGTCCTATCTTTATTGGGTTTTAGGACCTAATTGCTGGAGTGAATATTTCGTTGAAGCCCTAAATCTAAATAGTTGGGGTCCTAAATTAAAATTTAAAGCTCATTTTTAAGGCTCTCTCTTGGAGATGCTCTAAGTCTTCCACAAGATCATTTTGTTCGTGTTGATGATGCGGGTAAAATGTGTCCCATTTGTCGTCTTTCGGATCATCCCTTCGAATGATATTTCAATACTCCCTGGAGTCACAGAAGACGTACCGTCAAACTTTTAAACTGTAGTTATCGTTACCTTTGTCAATATTTAAATTGAACATGTGAAAATGGTACGTATGGATGTTTTGAAAAGAATTTTCATAAAAGTACAGTTTTGTTAGGTTTTAAATATCTATTACTACGTAACTTAATGGTCTAAGTTGTATTTTAGAGACCATATTGAAAGGCCCAACGATGTCGCCTAGAGGGGGGGTGAATAGGCGGAATAAAATTTACGCAGCGGAATAAAAACACCCGAAAGCGAGTCAACCGGATCGTCCAGGTATTTGGTCCGGATACTCCGGCTTGTCCGAGTCTCCAGATTGGGACCGGACTCTCCGGGTTAGCTGCTCGAGCGCAACAAAAACTACTCTAGCAAGCACAATAAATTACTAGAAAAGGAAGGCAAGAACAACCTAGACAATTGCTTAGAAAGGATTTGAATTTAAAGCTAAGCAAAGAGCTAGATCTAACTTAACAAATTCAAATCCAAGGAGCAAGACTAGGAAGTAAAAGAGAGAGAGAGACGCGATTTTTCACCGAAGTTCGGATTCTTGAAGGGAATCCTACGTCTCCGCTGAGGTGGCTCGGTCACACTTGAGCCAGGTCTCTTTCAACCCGCTTTCCTCCGGTGTTGCACAAATGCACTCACGGCTTCACTTCTTGTCCCTTTCCTTTCGGAGGCGAGACTCGCCTTCACAAACGACCGGGGCTCACCACACAAGTTGGTAGCTCCCGGTGACTCCTAGCCGTCTAGGAGACCTTCAACCTCCAAGAGTAAAAGTACCACGAAGAATCGCTTGGAGGATGAACTAGTGCTCAACAACTAGAAATAAATGCACCTAGCACTTTGCTTCTTCCTCTCCTCACCAAAAGAATCAACAACCAAATTAATTGGTGGGAGGAAGTGAGGGCTCTATTGAATGCTTAGAGATGGTTAGGAATGGCTTGAATGCTGCTATGAATGAGCTCAATAGAGATCCTAGCCGTTGGAGTGGAGTGGAGGCTTTAAATACCCTTTTGAAAACTAGCCGTTACTCCTGTTTTGAACAGGCCGAGTGTCCGGACAAATAACCCGAGACTCGGGTTATCCGAGACTCGGACCAAATGTCCGGATACTCGGACCAGCCGAATCGAGGCAACCGAGAGGTCCAACCCGAGACTCGGACCAAATGTCCGGATACTCCGGATTGAATCCGAGACTCCGGCCGAAACCGAGACTCCGGTTACCTGGGCCGGTTTTAATTTGAAACTTTTCAAAACCAAAAGTAGGAGTGCTAATTAGAGATGCAGTAAATGATGTTGAGCACATGCACATCCTAAAGTCGATTTCTCGTCATACCCTCTTAATAGTACGGCTATCCTTAAGACACAAATAAATAAAATTATTACAACTTTGGTCTTGATGCCGTCCTTTTGATTTTAAGTAGTTGTAGGGGCGTCCAATGTCGTTCCAAGCTCGATAAGATCTCGATCTCTGCAGTATTCTTGGATAAAACATTAGATCTCTTTAATTGTGTCATCATTAATCACCAAAACAAATTGAGGGGCCTAGATGCACTTTCAATCTCCCCCTTTTTGGTGTATTGATGACAACACAATTAACAGCAAAATAAAAGGATATGAAATAGACTTTAGCAAATCAGATAAAACTGGAGCTCCCCCTAAATGTGTGCATTAGAAGAATTGAGTGGAATCGAATGCACATATTTAACGAGAAATAAACCGAGAGCTCCCCCTCAAACACAGCAGGAGAGAATACAACACATTTATCTTAATAAAAATCATGAATAATAAGAAATAATGACATTACAGGTAATAACATTTTTCTCTAAACACAAAACAAGTCCACTAGCTACAGAAAACAATAAAAAAGGACGACTAAGTAAAACGACTCTAAAGAATCACTCCCCCTTTGGCATCAAGACACCAAAAGGAGGGGAGGACACGGGAGATCACTCGTCGTCGCCTTCGTCGCCAGACGCTGAATACTACTGCCGAGTCAATCTGCAGGAGGAGGAGAAGTACCAAGAAGTGATGCCAAACAGTGATTCTGGAAGTGGCATCGCTACTCTCCTCGGAAGACCCGGAAGAGTCGCTAGGAGAAAGCGCCTCGCCATTGTGGCGGCGGATGTCGCGGATGTCCTGACCATTCTTCTTGATCTCGCTGCTCATCACCTTCTCGCTGGCGGAGATGTCACGGCAGAGGAGGAAGACATGCTTGAGCATCCTCTCAAGAGTGCCGCTCGGGACCTCGATGCCTTTCGAGAGAACGGGAGGAGGCACAGCAGAGCAGACGCGAGGTGGAGGGGCCAAGCGCGACCACGACGAGTCCTCTCGAGGAACAGACTGTGGGCACCAAGCGAAGGAGCGAAGGAGGTCGAACCTTGTAAGCAAGATGCTCCTCATCTCTCGACAAACTTGAGACCGCTCACCAAGAGATCAAGGTCATCACAAAGGGTGCATAGCTGCGGTAGCCATGTTGCTCACAAGATTCTCGCCTCATCGTCTCCCACATGAAATCGACAATGTCAAACGAGTGGGTGCTCTCGACGAGATGAAACAGACAAGTTCCTTCCATAGGAACCGATGGCGTACATCTCCTCCTTGGGCCAAAGAGTGACCCTCAACAGCCTGTTGAGCACAGCTGGAACATCCTTCAGACCCTTGATGGTCCCAACTGTGAAGCTCCTCGAGGTGTCATAAAGTGACTCAATCTCCTCGGCAGTCATCACCTTCTTGAAGTGAAGCTTTGGGTCGTCGTTGTATCTCGAGATTGAGGACTCGCAAACCTCTTCTTGCTAGCCACATACCAAATCTTGTCTGTCATCCACCAAATGGCCTCATCATTCTTGTCAAAGTACAAAGTGGCATAGAATTGCATGATAACCTCATTGTTCCAGTCATACTTGAATGCCATGAGATTCTTAATCTGATGCAGCTCACAAATCTCAATGATCTCGAGTGAAAATCGATTGTCACCGCTGCCATATACTCCCAATCAATGGTCTTCATCCTGACCACCGGGTGCTCAAGTGGGTATAGGACCGCCTCGTAGAAGTTCCGATCAAACCGGTTCCAAAACCGGGCGTCCACATACTCATCCTGGTGAAGCTCGAGAGGATCCTTCTTTACGTGCTCGACAATAGCTTTTCCTTTTCCGCATCCTGTCCGATAATCGATGATCCTCATTGGATTCACAGACATTGGGTAGTTCCACACGTGCTTGGCCTTGGCTAGAGGACCAATGAAACGCCTGAAGCACGAAACTCGCTCCTTTTCGATCCACGAAGCCTGGCATGAGTATCTGGCTGGATGCTCATCTGGATCAGAGCCGATCGAGGAGGAGGAGACAGACAGTGCCGACCACGCCGATGCTGGCTGGCCTCGAGGTCTGGAAGTGGGTCTTTTGGCCACTCCAATCCTTTGCTTTTTCTGCGGAGGCCGCGGAGGAGACGAGCCCTGAGCGGGATCACCGCCACCAGACGGCGGCTGAGGAGGATCGCTGCTACCAGAAGGCTGCGGAGGAGGATCCATCTGACCAGATAGAGCGAAAGAATAGAATTAGCCGAGAGGCGACAAGAAAACAAATAAGAATGGAACCTGGCCGAACCACCCAACCCGGAGACTCCGGACAAAAAGCCCGGACACTCCGGATGGACCCGGAGACTCCGGACCCAGAGTCCGGACACTCCGGATCGGCCAGAGCATACGCACGGGCGCATGAGATTTGGGGAAAACAACCCCCAAAATGGCATGAAACGAATCTAGAGTGCCTTAAGGAAGAACAACAAATGACTAGGGCACTATCTAGAAAGGGAATTTCGCGGAGTTAGGGCACAAAACGGAACTCACCTCAAGATGAATTGAGAAATCAAGAATGCGGGAGAGTTAGGATTGAACGAAACTCCGATCTTGAGGGCAACGACGAGACAATCGGCGCCCTACGAGAGATGAAACACACGGAGAAGCCCTAAGAACCGAGAAATTGAACCAAACCCGAAAGAAAAAGGTTAGGGCAAAAGGGATCCTTACCACAATCTCCAATCCAAGAAGGAGAAGGAGTCCAAGATCCCAAGAAGATGGAGGAATCCACGCCCTAGCCTTGAGAGACACACGGGAGAGGGAGAGGCGCACGAAGGAAATAAGAAAAAGAGAAAACCGCGCGGGATAAGGGGGTTTAACCGAACGCCCCAACCCGGAGACTCCGGATTTTCAGTCCGGAGACTCCGGCCCAACCCGGAGAGTCCGGACAATTAGTCCGGAGACTCCGGACAGTCCGGAGATTCCGGATTGAATCTTAGACAGTCCGGGTTGCTCATTTCGGTTAGGAAAGGAATTTTTCAAGGAAGCTTGGAGACCCGCGGAGAGAGATAGAGAGGAGTCCTAGGGCATCCATCCACCATGTGACTAGCTAACAATCAAGCAAACAGGCTATAGTCACATGGCAATGATGCGATCCGAGGATTAAGAACCAACAACACAAGATAATTTCAAAGAAAAAGATGAATAAGTTTTGAAATTCATTTTTCATTCACCAACCAATATGAGCACATGTCAAGCCACGTTACGAGAATCTAAGATATTTAGTCCACTTCTCAATTCACGTAACCTTTTCGTCAAGGGGCTTGGTAAAAATATCGGCTAATTGATCATTTGAGCTCACATGTTGGATATCAATTTCGCCTTTTGTTGCGTGGTCTCTTAGGAAATGATGGCGAATATCAATGTGTTTTGTTCGGGAGTGTTGTACAGGATTGTTGGCAATTTTATGGCACTCTCATTGTCACACAAAAGTGGAACGCTTTTGTAGGAAAGGCCATAATCACTCAAGGTTTGTCTCATCCAAAGTAGTTGGGCACAACAACTCCTGCAGCCTATGTATTCGGCTTGAGTGGATAAGGCTACGGAATTTTGTTTCTTGGAAGACCACGAGACTAGGGACCTACCCAAGAATTGGCAGGTTCCAGAGGTACTCTTCCTATCCACTTTACAACCAAAGATAATCCGCATCGGAATAGCCAATAAGTTCAAAGGAGGATCCTTTCTGATACCAAAGTCCGAAATGAGGAGTGTGCACTAAGTATCTCAAGATTCTCTTAACGGCCACCAAGTGGCACTCTTTTGGAGCGGCTTGAAACCGTGCACACATACAAACGCTAAGCATAATATCGGGCCTAGATGCACAAAGATAAAGGAGAGAGCCGATCATCGAGCGATATACCTTTTGGATGACCGGTTTACCTTCCTTGTCGAGGTCTAGATGCCCATTGGCTTGCATAGGTGTCTTAATTGGTTTTGCATCTTCCATTCGAACTTCTTGAGCATGTCCTTGATGTACTTGGTTTGACTGATGAAAGTTCCTTCCTTGAGTTGTTTGACTTGAAATCCGAGGAAGAACTTCAACTCACCCATCATGGACATCTCAAACCTTTTGGTCATGATCTTGCTAAACTCTTTACACAAATGTTCATTAGTAGATCCAAATATAATGTCATCGACATATATTTGGCATACAAATAGATCATTATCAATATGCTTAGTAAAGAGAGTAGGGTCGGCTTTTCCGACTACAAAACCTTGTTCCAGAAGAAAGTCTCGTAGACACTCGAACCATGCCCTTGGAGCTTGCTTAAGTCCATAAAGTGCCTTGTGAAGGTAGTAAACGTGGTTCGGATGTCTTGGATCTTCAAATCCAGGTGGTTGCTCGACGTAGACCATCTCGGAGAGTGGTCCATTTAAGAAGGCGCTTTTCACGTCCATTTGATACAAATTGAAATCATGGTGAGTAGCAAAGGCAAGTAATATTCTAATAGATTCAAGCCTAGCTCTTTGGAGCATATGTTTCATCGAAATCCAAACCTTCGATTTGAGTGTACCCTTGAGCAACCAGACGAGCTTTGTTCCTTGTCACGATTCCGTTTTCATCTTGCTTGTTTCGGAAGACCCACTTAGTGCCGATGACGTTTTGCTTGGGTCTTTTGACAAGCTCCCAGACTTGATTGCGCTTGAAGTTGTTCAGTTCCTCTTGCATAGCCATCACCCAATCCGGGTCTTCAAGTGCTTCATCTACTTTAAGAGGTTCAAGAGAGGAAACAAACGAGTAAAATTCACAAAAATTTGCAACTCGAGATCGAGTGGATACTCCCTTGTTAATGTCTCCAAGTATGTTGTCGACCGGATGATCCCTTTGAATGCTTTGATGAACTCTCGGATGCGGTACAGTTGAATCCAAAGCTTGAATAGGGCCTTCATCATCTTGGGTGGCATTAGAACCATCTTGAGCTTGAATGGACGAGGAGGGAATATCGCCCGAGCCAGACCCATCCGGAGACTCCGGTATATGACCCGGAGACTCCGGACCAATCCGGACACTCCGGGTTTCAGGCCGGAGACTCCGGGTTGGGGTGCTCGGGTGAGATTCCAAACTATGAGGTCTCACCTCCCCGATTGCCATTTTCTTGATAGCTTCACAAGGAGGTTCTTCCCTGTCAATCACAACATGATCCACTTGTTCTACTTGAGAACCGTTAGTCTCATCAAAAGTTACGTCACGCGAGATTTCAACGACACCGGTGGTATTGTTGAAAACTCGGTACGCATAAGCATTTGTTCCATAACCAAGTAAGAAACCTTCATCTACTTTAGGAGCAAATTTAGATGACTTAGCCTTTTTGTTAAGGATATAACATTTACTCCCAAAGACTCGAAAGTAGGAGACATTTGGTTTCTTCCCGGTGAGCAACTCATACGCCGTCTTCTTCAAGATCTTGTGAAGGTAGAGGCGGTTGGAGCTGTGGCTTGCGGTATTGATGGCTTCCGCCCAAAAGCTGTCAGAAACCTTGTACTCGTCAAGCATCGTCCGCGCCATCTCGATGAGGGTTCGATTCTTCCTCTCGGCTACCCCATTTTGTTGTGGAGAATAGGGAGCCGAGAATTCATGCTTGATTCCTTCCTCATCAAGAAACTCCTCCACGCCAATATTCTTGAACTCGGTGCCGTTGTCGCTCGGATTCTCTTGATCTTGACTTCAAACTCGTTTTGAGCTCTCCTCATGAATTTCTTCAAAGTCACTTGGACTTCTCCTTTGTCATGCAAAAGAACACCCAAGTGAACCGAGAAAAATCATCAACAATAACTAAACCATACTTACTTCCCCAATGCTTATGTAGGCGATCGACCAAAAGATCCATATGTAGCATTTCCAACGGTCTTGTGGTCGTCATTACATTCTTGGCGGGATGGGAGGCACCAACTTGCTTGCCGGCTTGACAAGCACTACAAATCCTGTCTTTCTCAAAGACAACATTGGTTAGTCCGAGAATGTGGTTGCCTTTAACGAGTTTGTGAAGATTCCTCATACCAACATGGGCTAGTCGGCGATGCCATAGCCAACCCATGCTAGATTTAGCCATTAAGCACGTTTCAAGATTAAGCCTATCCGTATTGAAGTCTACGAGATAGAGCTTGCCCTTTAAACTCCCTTTAAAGGCTATTGAACCATCAAGCCTCTTAACGACATCCACACCCTTTTCATTAAACAAACAATTATAGCCCGCTTCACATAATTGTGCAACGGACAATAAATTGTAGCTTAATGAGTCAACAAGCAACACATTATTTAATTGAAAATTGCTTGAGATAGAAATTTTACCCAAACCAATTACTTCTCCCTTTCCATTGTCTCCAAAGACAATGCTTTCACTATTTGATCCATTTGCATCCAAGTGAGCGAACATTGCCTTTTCTCCTGGTCATGTGGTGCGTGCAACCGCTTATCCAAAATCCAACTTGTTCCACCGGAGATATAGGCCTACAAAAACATATTTAGTTTTTGCTCTTTGGTACCCAAACTTGGTTAGGTCCACGCACATTAGCAACTAGAGATTTTGGGACCCAAATGGAGCGAATAATAGGAGCATTCTTTGGCTTGCGCCCAATATGACATGCAACTACACGACCAATGTTAGTTTTCTTAAGAACATATGAAGCAAAGAACTCGGAGTGAGCCTTGTGCTTGGATGTTCCTTCGCCTTTCACAAAATGAATCGGCTTGCTTAAAGGAGCAACCACGATGTTGCTCTTTTTGCCCTTAGGCGGAACATATCCAAGCCCATGCTTCTTGGGATTACCTTGGCGCTTACCGAGATACTCCTCTAAACCTTTGCTAGCCTTGTAGGACTTTTGAAGTCCATCTTCAAGCATCCCCTTAAGCTTCTCATTCTCATGAGCCAAGACTTTCAAAGTCTCACGGTTAGTAGCACAAGTAGCAACATCAATATTATAACATCTAGCGCATCCATTGCTACTTGAAGGCATTGAACTATTGGATTTGTTAATTGAGGAAGAGGCATTATTCGAGAGATCAACAAGCTTCACTTCAAGAGACTTGCAAGCATCCATTGCTTGAGCAAGTTGCTCTACGAGTGAAGCATTGGTGATCTCAAGACTAACTATTTCATTCTTAGTCAAATTTGAGTTTTTGACTAAGTCCTCATTTTTCTTTCTCTCAAAAGCTAGGCTTTTCTCTAGCTCAAGATTCTTTTCCTTTTCAAATATAAGGAGATCCTCTTGAGCTTCAAGAGTAGCCTCCTTTTGTTCTACAACTTCCTCCAACTTTTCAATGTCTTTGAGTAGCAAGTCTAGTTTTTCAATGTCAAAGTCATTCATAGACTTAAAAGCTACTTCATCATTATCGCTATCGCAATCATCTAAGCCATAATCAACAATAGAGGGAATTTGGCTCTTAGATGATACCTTGTGCCCCTTTGCCATGAGGCAAATTGGAGCATCTTCGTCTCCGTCGCTCAAGTTGTCGAAGAGGCTCTTCGACTTTGTCGGTGGAGTAGCGATGGCGACGGTGGCGAGTCCTCCTTCATTGTCGGAGTTGGACTCGGACTCGGACTGAGTCGGAGTCGGAGGTCCACTCCGAGCCGATGTAAGCATGACCCTTGCCCTTGTACCTCTTGCTCTTGTCCTTGTCTTTCTTCTTGAACTTGTCCTTCTTGAAGGGCTTGTCTTCCTTCTTTTCTTTGTGAGGACACTCGGCAATAAAGTGACCGGGTTCCCCACACTCATAGCACTTTCTTGAAGAGTGCCGCCCTCTTGATTTGTTGCCGAAGCCCTTGGAGTGGCTACCCGGCTTGTAGCCCTTCTTCTTCAAGAACTTGTTAAATCTTCTGACGAGCAAAGCCATATCTTCATTTGTCAAGGGGCCGCTCGACTCTTCTTCATCGCTTGAGCTCTCTTCGACTTCTTGCACCACCTTGACGGCCTTCAAGGCGATGCCTTTCTTCTTGCCGGACTTGAGCTCCTCCACCACTTCCGCTTCCTTGACCATCATCTCATCCGTCATCAACCGGCCAATCACATCATGAGGAGTGAGAGTGTCGAAGTTTGGCCTGGTCGCGAATGAGTTGCACAAGATTGCGGTTGGTGGGGTGATCACTCGAAGAATGATCTTGACAATTGCTTTGTCGGTGAGCTCGGTGCTTCCAAGTCCCTTTGCTTGATTCACTAGCACCATTAAGCGATCAAACATCTTGGTGTAGCACTCTCCTTCTTCCAAAGTGAATCGGCTTAGTTCTCCAATGATAAGCTCGATCTTCGATTCACGAACACTTGATACACCTTCATGGGACACCATCAATCTTTCCCATATATCCTTAGCATTGTCAAGGCCATCGACTCGGTTGAATTGAGTCGCTCAAAGCATTAAACAAGGCATTGACGGCCAAGTCGTTGAAGTGTTGAGCTTTGTCTTCCTCGGAGGTGAGATTGTTGGGGTTTGCGGGCTTGAAACCTGTTTCAACAATCTTCCAAATGCAAGGGTGAAGTGATCTCAAATGCATCTTCATCTTGTGTTTCCATGCCGCATAGCGAGTGACTTCGTAATGAGGCGCTCGGCGACGAGACGGAAACATAAGATGAGGAGTTTGAGACTCCAAAAGAGGAATAATCTAATGGAATTGCAACCCCTATACCTGAACCGGAGGCTTTCTCATGGCCATGGGTTTGGTAACCTTCTCTATTTCTCGACATCTTTGGTTCTCAGCGGTTAAGCCAAAATAAAGGAGATTTGGCTCGATACCAATTGAAAGGCCCAACGATGTCGCCTAGAGGGGGTGAATAGGCGGAATAAAATTTACGCAATGAATAAAAACACCCGAAAGGTGTCAACCCTGATCGTCCGGTATTTGGTCCGGATACTCGGCTTGTCCGAGTCTCCGTATTGGGACCGGACTCTCCGGGTTAGCTGGCTCGGAGCGCAACAAAACTACTCTAGCAAGCACAATAAATTACTAGAAAAGGAAGGCAAGAACAACCTAGACAATTGCTTAGAAAGGATTTGAATTTAAAGCTAAGCAAAGAGCTAGATCTAACTTAACAAATTCAAATCCAAGGAGCAAGACTAGGAAGTAAAAGAGAGAGAGAGACGCGATTTTTCACCGAAGTTCGGATTCTTGAAGGGAATCCTACGTCTCCGTTGAGGTGGCTCGGTCACACTTGAGCCGGGGTCTCTTTCAACCCGCTTTCCTCCCGGTGTTGCACAAATGCACTCGCCGGCTTCACTTCTTGTCCCTTTCCTTTCGGAGGCGAGACTCGCCTTCACAAACGACCGGGGCTCACCACACAAGTTGGTAGCTCCCGGTGACTCCTAGCCGTCTAGGAGACCTTCAACCTCCAAGAGTAAAAGTACCACGAAGAATCGCTTGGAGGATGAACTAGTGCTCAACAACTAGAAATAAATGCACCTAGCACTTTGCTTCTTCCTCTCCTCACCAAAAGAATCAACAACCAAATTAATTGGTGGGAGGAAGTGAGGGCTCTATTGAATGCTTAGAGATGGTTAGGAATGGCTTGAATGCTGCTATGAATGAGCTCAATAGAGATCCTAGCCGTTGGAGTGGAGTGGAGGCTTTAAATACCCTTTTTGAAAACTAGCCGTTACTCCTGTTTTCGAACAGGCCGGAGTGTCCGGACAAATAACCCGGAGACTCCGGGTTATCCGGAGACTCCGGACCAAATGTCCGGATACTCCGGACCAGCTGGAACTGAGGCAACCGAGAGGTCCAACCCGGAGACTCCGGACCAAATGTCCGGATACTCCGGATTGAATCCGGAGACTCCGGGCTGGAAACCGGAGACTCCGGGTTACCCAGTTCGGTTTTAATTTGAAACTTTTCAAAACCAAAAGTAGGAGTGCTAATTAGAGATGCAGTAAATGATGTTGAGCACATGCACATCCTAAAGTCGATTTCTCGTCATACCCTCTTAATAGTACGGCTATCCTTAAGACACAAATAAATAAAATTATTACAACTTTGGTCTTGATGCCGTCCTTTTGATTTTAAGTAGTTGTAGGGGCGTCCAATGTCGTTCCAAGCTCGATAAGATCTCGATCTCTGCAGTATTCTTGGATAAAACATTAGATCTCTTTAATTGTGTCATCATTAATCACCAAAACAAATTGAGGGGCCTAGATGCACTTTCACATATCAATATCCAAAATGATATTTTCTGTGGCCGGCGTGAGTACTTTATAAGCTCAATTCATCCACCTTAGCAAATGTATGGGTGGTCCTTGATTTTCACCGAACCTTCTGAAGCCTAAGCCACTGCATCAATACCAAAAAAGGAAAAGGTTAGAGACTGTCACAAATTCTAGGCCAAGGTTGAATCCCTTAATCTGGTAACGCCAACAATCTTCACCTAATCAGGACAACTAGGTAGACCTGTGCACTAGTGCCAAGTGAAATTTGATATTGTGCTCGAATACCAAGAACAACCTCCATGATAAACGTAATTTTTCATTTGGCGAAACATCAAGAAATGTAAGGAAAACATAAATTATCACGATTGGAGGAAGGGTTTCGTAGAAACGGTGACTGAGAAGAAGGCATTGGAGAATGTAAGAGCTTTGTCACCAAAATTTTCAGAATAATGGGGTCATTTTTTGCAAAGGTCGGGCGTAAGAAAAACCAAAAAAATCATGATTTTATAATTCAAGGAAGGGCCTTTTCGCAGAAATGGTGGATGAGAACAAGATATCGGAGATTTTTTTTTTTTTTTTTGCAAAAGTGAGGATGCAATTTTCGGGAATCACAGTTTTAGAATTCTCGGTGACCCTTTTTGCAGAGACGGCGAATGAGTACAAGTTATCGGAGATTTTTTTTCGCAAAAGCGGGGATGCAATTTTTGGGAACAACAGGTTTTTTTTTTTTTTTTTGCAAAAGGGGCCTGCCTAGGTTCGAATGTATTTTTCCAGAATCACAAGGATTTGTTTGCAAAAGGGTCAATTCGGACTCAGGTGCGAATTTGTGGAACCATAAGGGTGTTTCTACAAAAGAGCAAATAAAAGGATCTCAACGTAATTTTGAAATTGTTATAGGGCATTTTCACGAAACTAATGACGTGGAGGGTTGGCCTTGTGTGAATCTCTTCAGGCGATAGGATATGGAACACAACTATTCCTAATTATGATGCAACCGATCCGCCATCCATTGCATACAATTGGAGAAAAACTTAACGCCACACCAGAATGATTCATCGCCGATCACCGCCCCTACATTTAGGGTGTGTTTGGTTCATGGGATGAGGTTGAATGGGATTGAATGGTCATGCACCATTTCTTTCTATTTATGTACTAATCTCTGTCTATTGTATTTTTACCTGGTTTGGTTATTTTTTATGGTTTGTGCACCCGATGTTAGCATCGGTATGCCTGGTTCTACCGCTACGAGCAATGCTGATGGCTACCGAGCATTCAAACATACGTGTGACAAGTGCCAAAATAATAGTAGTACTACTACTTGCATGTTACATCCATGTTATATTAGTTAATCTTTTTCAAACACATTACTTTCCCAAGCATTAGCTAGTGGATGCAATAACACAAAATTTAACATGAACTGTTCATTCCTCCTAAGGAATTTACGAGAGTTTGTTTCATTTGTAATTAAATAAAGTCCAATTCCATGCTACTACATTCCAATAATAATGAAGCGCTAACAAAAGACGACAAAATGGCACAAGTAATATCTCTATCATCCTGCAATTGCTTGTGCAATCTCATCATGAAATGTGTCCTTTCTTAGCCCTCACCGATGACTCATCCTCGTCTTCACGGTCATCTTTGTTGTCATTGCCATCTTCATGCTCATCGGCGTCAATGGTAGGGGATGGGTGTGAACTGCTCTTAGGAATGGTACCCGTAGAAAGATGTCTGCACCACTGTTGCGAATATCTTCAAATATTCTAGACAACAATGGCTCATTTTGCGGCCCTGCCTTCTGAAATTTGCCATAGCCAGGTAACTCCTATAAAGCATCACATATTAGAATAAGCAAAGCAAATTGGCAAATTGAAAGTTAATCTAAAATAAATAATGCCTTACTTTTTTAAGTTTTTGCCACCGCTCATGTGGGCACTGTACCGTTTTCTTTTCTTCATCCCAACCTAACCCTGTCTGTTTCAGTAGTTTCTTCCAAATGTGGTACTCACTTCTCAGTTTATCCCATTTGTTCTTAAATTATCCCTTGGTGTAATGCAGACCGGTTCTCTCCACAAATCGCTCTATGATAGCATCATAACCAAAGTTGCATAAATGGTATTAGGATGATTCCTGGCTGCTACCTGTTCAACGAAAAGCTCACACACTATCCTAGTGTTGTGGTCATTCCACTCAGCACTGTCCATCTGCATTGTTCCATTTGCAGCAATTAAAAAAACTAGATCAATCTTTGGCACAGCATCTCGCCTCATGAAGAATACTAAAAAATTTGAGATATCAAATATGGCCCAGAAAAGACCAATCTTAAGCTACTTCAACTTTAACTTTATTTCCACCAATCTGGTATTATCTCGAAACGGAAAGGCACTGGAGATTCATTCTGGGCTCTACCTTTGTTGGACCAAACCAAAACAATAGTATAAACTACTGCTACTAAGAGCATTGGATTATATACTATTAGTATTAGGCTTAAAGAACTAGAGCAAATGCTCATAATGATTTGACAAAAAAAGAATCAAGTCAACATGTGGCCTAAATGAGTATGTATGACAAATTGATAATATCAACAACATAGCAGAAAATGTACATGGAAACCCAAACAAAGTGTGCAACAGGCACACAAACTAGAATGGTCACTTCAAATTGCTCTGCATTGTCTCCAGCGCTCACACACAGACAAAAAGAATTGCAATAACAGAGGCATCACAATTCATATGAACCCAGGTTCATAGCTAAATTTCCTCATCACTAAAGGTCCAACTTATCATTTCAGTGCACAATGCCTAGTAGTTGGAGATGATATTGCTCTACTTGATTTCAGGATTTTGCCCTGCTGGAGGTTCATGCCATATTGTCAAATTCTTGCAAAAACTTTGCAATTGGACAACATGGATAAATCATCAAGAACATGAAACCCAAATTAGGGATTAGGGGATGCAAAATTGTAATTATTGGAGCCGCAAAATCCAACACACAATAGCTAGGATGAATTGCACATGAAACCCAAATTAGGGATTAGGGTTTACCATCTACAGGGGCAAGGTCGAACCACCGCGCTTGAGGGCCACTGGCTGCTTGGAAGAATCTCTCCCTCCTAGCCACGAGTCGCCGCCGTCGCCTGGAGCCCCACGGGTAGCCGCCGTCACCACCGTCTGGAACACTAAGGGTCACTATCGCTGCCTCCGCTTGGAGCCCCGAGGGTGTAAGATCGAGGATGAGCCTAGAGGGGGATGAATAGGCTTTTTCAAATATTCTAGCAATAAAATGCTCTAAATCGCCTTAAGACGGAAATCACAAAGCTTGCGGAAGAGTAAACTAAGATTTTGATAAATAAGGCCTAAAATATCTAGGCTCCTAGTGCACCGACAAAACAGAATAAATAGAGACAGGCAAGCAAGTAAACATAACAGCAAGGTAAATACTGAAAGTAAAAGGCAGGAGACACAATAATTTTTCACTGAAGTTCAGAGATTTACTCCTACATCCCTGTTAGAGCACTTCACCAGAAGTATAGCTCCACCAACAGCTATTTACGATAGCTTTGGTATCCACTGGGGTGACTCTTTCACCACTCCGGTGAGGTGAGTCCCAAAACCTCTCACAATTAGTGGTGACCTTCCACAATCTCTTTTGGACAGGTTGCACCATATCACTCCCAAGCCGTCTAGGAACAAAAAGTTTCAAGAGTAATAAACTATCCACAAGTTCAATCTCTTGGTTCACTAGCTCAATACTATCTAGACTAAGCTTGGAGCAAGATTACTTTGCAATTTTTGATCAAGAGTGGAATTTAGTCTCTTTGATGACTTTTGAGCTCAAGTATGCTAAAGTGTCAAAGAGATACAAAAAGTTCTTCTAAAATAAGGTCCTAGCACAGTTTATATAACCCACAAAAGGAATGTAGTCGTTAATGGCATTTACTAACCGTTGGGCATTGTCAGAATGATAAAATAATATAAACTAATGTGCCACGGACTCAGATCAATGTGATTTTCAATATGATCAAAGCATGATGGACTAATTGAAGTGAAAATCATGTTTATGCCGGACCAATTTGATTAAGAATACCATTTACGCCGGACCAAGACAGATTGGTCCGTCGTACACATGCATTGAGCCAAAATTAGTCCGTCGTGATTCAAACCAAAATGACGTTTGCGCCGGACTAAGAAAGTCGGTCCGGCGTAGAAGTCAAACCTTCTGTTTCTGGTCCGTCGGACAACACAATATTCTAGAGAGAATCAAGTGTGCACCGGACCGAAAAACTTGGTCCGGTGTACAATTGAAAACATAGTCCGGCGTGAATGGCACACGCTCGGATTGATTCTTGACTGAATTAAACTAAGCGCCGAACTAAAAAAGCTGGTCTGGCGTAGAAGACAGTGTGCGCCAAACTGAAAATTTTGACTTATCCCAAATCAGTCCG
The DNA here is from genome assembly GCA_036346355.1 of Rhipidocladum racemiflorum. Classification (NCBI taxonomy): domain Eukaryota; kingdom Viridiplantae; phylum Streptophyta; class Magnoliopsida; order Poales; family Poaceae; genus Rhipidocladum; species Rhipidocladum racemiflorum. Next base: position 19,426,313 of record CM070570.1, on the reverse strand, counting down.
GCGTGAATGGTGTACGCTCGGTATGAGTTTTGAAGAGAGGACTTCAGCGCCGGACTAAGAAAGTTGGTCCGTTGTGAATGGGTTCTAGACTGAATGAGTCAAGAACTTGGTTTTGAAGGGGCGAAAGATGAGGTGACCTTTACTCCAAGTAATCTTAATGATTTTAGCCTATTGAACTAAGGTACTTACTTGTGCATAATCCCCCTTTATAGTACGGCTATTCTATGACTATCCTAGCTATGTGGTTTGAATCATCTCCTAAGCCAGAACTAGAAATAAGAGTCCTTAGTCTTTATCTTTCAATCATAAAAGTCTTCAATCCACCAAGAGTACTTTACTTGATCATCAACACCAAAACCATATAAAGCATAGTTAAGAAAAATACGGGGCCTAGATGCTTTTAGAGGGTCGTTGCCGCCTGGAGCCTGCGCGAGGACGCCGCCGCCGCCGCCTGAGCTTGCGGGAAGCCGCCCAAGCGTCGCCGCCTTTGTCGCTCGAGCAAGATGCAAACGGAGAGATGTGAACGAGCACGGGTGGGGGCGCTTGGGGTAGGGAGGATTAGGGGGTAATTGAGTGGTGTTAGATCTAAGGATGAACTAAACATGAACATCTTTAACTAGCCTAAGTCATGATTACAAGAGTACTGCGTAAATTAAATAGTCACTGACCTGATGAGGTAGAAGATGCCTTAGGGTTTCCAGCGTCGGTTGCGGTAGAAATAGCTGTGAATCTTGAGCATCGGTGAAGAAGAAGTAGATCGTGAGAGGGCACTGTGATCTTCATGGTGATGGCAGCAGTCTTCGTAAGCCTAGGCACGAACCCTAATCAGAAGGGGATTTTGGGAGAATAGCGAACTCGCGATTAGATTTCAAAAAAAAAATCGAGTGCTAGCCTCTCCCGTTTAATATCGCGCCAGCTAATGGGACCAATACCAAACTATTTTTGTTGCACTCCCGATTAAGGCACTGGCTAAGGATTCGTGGTGGTCCCAACTCCTAAAAATTTGGAGTTTGTTAACTCCAAGCCGAGATCACCACTAACATTCTCCCACTTGATCGAAAGGTTAATAACATAAGTCCATACTCAATAGAACAACACACTAAGATTAAATATTACAGCGGTTAATAAAGTCACTGCTGAAACCCTAATATCTATAGTGTACAATTCTATCTCGATATGATAATTATTTATTCTTAAAGGGAGTTGATTTGTTCTTATGGTCCTTAGTTATAGAATTAGAGGCTTTCCAATAAACCCATGCTGGCAACATGCTCTCGAAAGAGACTGGGTGGTAAGCCTTTAATAAGTAGATACGCAAGCATAAAATTAGTACTTATATGCTTGACATCGATTGTTTGATCTTGGATTCTATCTTTTACAACATGATACTTAATGTCAATGTGTTTGGCAGCACCACTTGACTTGTTGTTACTCGAATAGAAAACTGCGATCATATTATCGCAGTATATAGGAAGTGGTTTAGAAATGCTGCGCACCACTCTTAATCCTGGGATAAAATTCTTAAGCCATACAGCTTGCCCAGTAGCCTCATAACATAATACAAACTCATCCTGCATTGTTGATGATGCAGTAAGGGATTATATGGAGCTTTTTCATGAAAGGGCTCCTCCCGCAAGTGTGAAGATATAGCCTAATGTTGATTTCTTAGTATCAACATAATTTGCAAAGTCAGCGTCCGAATTACCCACAATCTCAAGGGTGTCAGACTTCTTATATGTGAGCATGAAATGCTTAGTGCCCTGCATATAATGCAAAGCTTTCTTAATGGCATTCCAGTGGTCCAGCCTTAGATTTGATTGATATCTGCCAAGCATCCCGGTTACGAATGCTAAATTAGGGCGAGTACAAAGTTGTGTATACATAATGCTTCCAACAGCTGAAGCGTAAGGAATCCCCTTCATCTGATCAGTTTCTAATTGATTCCTTGGACATTGGAATGTTCCAAACTTGTCGCCCTTAACGATAGGAGCAGGCGTGGTAGAAAAGTTATGTATATTATATCTCTTAAGCACTCTGTCAATGTATGCCCGTTGGGATATGCCTAATATTCCTTTGGACTTATCTCGGTGAATCTCAATGCCCAAAACATAAGAGGCATCACCAAGATCTTTCATGTCAAAATTAGTGGAAATAAATCTCTTGGTCTCATACAGCATATCCTGATCGCTACTAGCTAATAAGATATCATCCATATAAAATATTAAGATAGTAAATTTGCTCCCATTAATCTTAATGTATATGCAATTTGTCCACTTCATTTTCTTTGAAACTAAAATTTCTTATGGTCGTCTAGACGCCTGTTTTAGTCCATAGATGGATTTATTAAGTCTGCATCCCATATATTCCTTGCCTTCCACGACAAAACCTTCCGGTTGAGCCATGTAAACATTCTCATGCAAGTCCATTTAGGAATGTAGTGTTAACATCCATCTGATGTGGCTCTAAATCATAATGAGCAATAAACGTCATAACAATTCTTAGAATCTTTCTTTGATACAGAAGAGAAAGTATCAACATAATCAATCCCTTTCTTTATGTAAACCCTTTTGCTACAAGCATTGCCTTGAGTCTTTCGATATTTACCTTAGAGCCATGCTTAGTTTTGTAGACTCATCTACAGCCCACTGTTTTGACTCCATCAGAAATTTCAACTAGATCCCAGGCGTCATTAATGCTCATAGACTTTATTTCATCCTGCATGGGCTCAAGCCACTTAGGTGAATCCTTAGTCATCATGGGCTCCTTAAATGAGGTAGGATCGTCTACATTCCTTATGTCATTTACATCTTCATTCATGTACACAACATAGTCATTCGAAATGGCAAATCTTTTTTCCCGCTGTGATCTCCTTAGTGGTTCATTAGTTATCATAGAGGGCTATAGAGGTTCATCATTATGTGATGTACTGTTAATCCCAGAATCCTCATGTCGGTGTTTCGTGCACCGGCAATACGAATTTATGGTCGGATGGGGTCGCGCGCTCCCTCTCCCCGAATGGTCGACTCAAGGAGTCAGAAGAAGTATACTGGTTCGGGCCGAATGTCCCTACTCCAGTTCGTGCGGTGTGAATGTATTGATCTTTGGGAGACGGATAAGGGGTGTACAGGCGAGGCGGACGGTCGGCTGTCCGATCCCCTTGAGGTTTTCGCTAGGGAGTCGAGGCTACCTAGGAGACTGTTTTCTCTTTTCTCCGCGCCTCCTTCTGGCCCTGCCTCTCCTTATATAGACGGAGGAGGCAGGTTACACGGAGTTGGGAAGACTACGAGGAGAGGGTCTGCACGCCTTGAGGTTTGGCTTCGTCTTGTCAGCCAACCCCGCCCGTCCCGAGGTAGGGTTGGTGGCTCTGTGGCGTCTGATCTTGCGTAGTCTTTGTCGAGGGTGGCGTGTTGCGTGGTGCTCTTGTCACCTCGGTGGCTTTAATGGCGCTTGACTTTGCTTTGGCCTCGGAGTGGGCGTACTCCTGCGGTGTGCCAGGCGACGGACGGGGCTTACTTCTTCGGTGGCTCTTCCGACCTTGGGAAGGAGCCGCCTACCCTGGTACGGATGTCGAGGACGCCAGCTGCGCACAAGGCGGCCGCGACATCGGGCGTGGCCTGCTGGCTCGTCTTGCAGTGGAGCTTGAGCTTCAATATTAGGCGGCCGGCGCATGCCGACCGCCTCGAATCGAGTCCGCCGACCGTCAAAGTCGGCCCCGCATAGGTCGAGGCTCGTTCCTGCGGCCCAAGTACCTTTCGGTGGTGCCGGCCTCCGCCGTGATAGGTCAGCCCGTTCGTGCTTCCGGCCGATGGGGTACCCATGGTATGGGTACTCGTCAAGAGCCAGAGCCCCGGAGCGGGTCGGAGAGCCGCCGGGGTTTAACTCGGGCGGCGTAATCGGCCGCCCGAGGTCGGTGATGCTAGGTCGCCGTGGTCGCCTGGGAGCCGTGCCACCTAGGAAAGAGCTCCGGTCTGCGAAGCGCACTGGTGTAGCCCCGAGCCGGTCGTGAGCCGGCTCGGGGTTTACCCGCCGATCAGCGACGCGGACCGAGGTCGGCGACGCTTTGGTCAGGCCGCCGCTTGTCGGTCATGCCCGCCAAAGAGCCCGGCAAGGAAGGCCCGGTGGTGTAGCTCCGAGCCCCCGAGTGGGCCTGAGAGCCTGGCCGGGTTTAGCCCGGCCGCGGTAGTCGTCGACCCGGAGGTCGGTGGCGTCTAGGTTGGCGCGACTGCTTGGGAGTCGCGCCAGCCTGGAAAGAGCCCGGGTGCGCGCGAGCGCACCCGGTGGGTGTAGCCCCCGAGCCCCCGAGCGGGTCAGGGAGCCGGTCGGGGGTTTACCCGGTCGAAGCTACCGCGGACCACGAGGTCGGCGACGCCTTTGGTCGGGCGCCGCTTGCCTGGTCGTGCCCGCCCAAAGAGCCCGGTCGCGAGCGCACCCGGCAGTGTAGGAGCCCCGAACGGGTCGGGAGCCGGTCGAGGGTTTACGGCCGGACTCTGGCAGCCACGGTGTGCGTGGGTCCTCGAGTCGTGAGCGGATGCGCGTTTACCTTTGTCGGTTTGAACGCCGTGCTCGTGCTAGATACTATCGGGTAATCCGAGTGGAACCTTGGCGATCCCCTTGAGGGTTCGTTTCAAGCGGGCGTAGCTCCCGTGGCGTCCGACTACCGGGGCGTTCCATAAAAACCTTTCCTTACTCGATCCGTGTCGGATCGCCGGTCGTCAGGCCGACCCGGAAGCGCTGGCCGCCGCTACTCATCGATGAGTTCCGCGAGAGTGTGAGGTATGGTCTCGACGCGAAGTCACGTTGATTGGGTCGTCCGCCGACCCAACCGAGGCCCTCTGGGGCTCACCGCGACTCGCCGCTCTTTTACGTCTTTGGCGGCTTCGTTCGATTGGCTGGATTCGGCCTTCGTAACCCACAGCACGGTGCCGGGCCTCGGGTGCGAGCCTATAGGCGGCTTGCTCTCCCGAGGCCGGGCGGCCCAGTGGGCCGTTTGCATACCTTTCCGGCCGGGCGCCTCGCCCATCGTAATCGGGCGAGGCCGCGATCTTTGTCTTGGCCTTGGCGCGAGGCGGCCATCCTGTCGGGCGATTAATGCGCGATGGGATTTAAATGGATCGCGCACGTTATCGGGAAACGGCGAGGCGGCAGCGACGGTTTGGCGACGCGTTGATTTGCGTGAGGAGGCGTCGATTTGCGCGAGGCGCTGTCTGTTCCGCCTGGCGCCTATAAAGGAAGGAGTGGGTGGCGTGGTAGGCGCCAAGCCTCTGCTCGCTGGCGCTCTGCAAAAGAAAGGAAAAGGGAAGAAAGACAACGAGGGAAGAAGAGGAGCTTCTCGCCCGTCGCGTCGTTCCTCGCTTCTTCGGCGCATTTGGAGATGTCGTGACCCGCACTTTCGGCCGCGGCGGTCGCTATCTCGGTTTGGAGAGGAAGGAGTTCCTTCCTCCGCGGCCCGAGTCCGGCCGGGCGAAGTTCCACGGCCGGACCGAGGTCCCGAACTTGAGGACGGCGAGATAGTCTCGCTAGCGTTCTTCTACGAACGGGGCTTCGGACTTCCGCTCCACCCGTTCGTCCGGGGGTTGCTGCACTATTACGGGGGAGAAGTTCACCACCTGAACCCGAATGGAGTCCTCCATATTGCGGTCTTCATGACGCTGTGTGAGGCCTTTCTGGGGATTGAACCCCATTTTGGGCTCTGGCGCCACTTCTTCTTCGCGAGGCCGTCACCGGACACCGCCGGCCTCCTCGGGGCTCTGATGATCCAACTGCGCAACCACCGCAAACCGTTCTACGTCGATTTGAGGCTGCCGACGTCTAACCGGGGGTGGCATAGCGAGTGGTTCTATGTCCGGAACCTCGACAACAGTGCCCCTCCCTTTAGTGGGAATTTACCAACGCCGCATCCCTGTTGGGGCCGGGTCCTGACACGAAGGGACCGGAAGAAGGTGGACGCGATCCTTGAAAAGCTCGCGGACTGGCGCGGGCCTCGACAGGCAAGGTGGTCCTCGAGACGTTCATGGAGAGGCGCATCCAACCCCTCAAGGGTCGATTCGCCCCATGTTTGAGTACATTGGGCCGACCACTGCAAGGTCGTCGGGCGGGAGCTCCTCCGTCGGAGATCCTCGCAGCGTGTCCATGATCTCCATCGCGGAGACACCGAACCAGCGGGCGGCGCTGCTGTTCTCGGCCAGAATCCGCAGGAACACTGGTACGTCGGCGGCTCTGTTCGCTTTGCTTTGCTCTGCTCCTTCGCCTCCTTACCCGGCGTGCTCCAGGGGCTCTGGATCGATCTCCGTCCCTTGCTGCCGGGGAAAAGGAGTTGAGGGCGGCCGCGCTCGAAAAGGAGAAGCGGGACGCCGCCGCTAGCGGAAAAAGAGGCCACCAAGACGCGGAAGAGGAACGAGCGCGGGACCGGGCAGCGTGGCGAGGAGGTCTCGGAGGAGACCTCGGAGGAGACCTCGAGTGAGGGTGACGAGGAGTCGCTGTTTGCAGCGAGGAGAAGAAGTTGCCGGAGGCGGTCGCAGCGGCGACGCTGGATCCTGGGCCAAGCGGCGGCATCGCGGCTCCTCCGAAGAGACCGCGGGCGCAGGGTTTATCCTGCGGAAGCGTGGGTCCCTGTCGCCTCCTCGCGGGGGTCCGGCAAAGAGGGCACGTCAGGTGCCGGTTGTTCGCTCCTCCCGGTAAGTGACTTGCGCAATTCCTCTGGTGCTGACTTCTTCTGCAATTCCTGACCGACCGCTGTACGCAGGGGCCTCACCAGCGCTGGGAGGGCGCTGAGCCCCACTTCGGCGGTGAGGAACCGCCCCCTCCCGGTCCTGTCCGCGGGGCGTGCGGTGGTTGTCGGGAGCGGGGATCGTTCGGATGCGCTCCCCGCGGTAGGGCCCGTCGGCGAGGACGCCGCCAGAGGGAACGCATTCCGCCGCCGGATGCGATCGCGCGCGTAAGTTCGGCTTGGCCGTAAGCTCCGCCGCGTTGCCGACCGCTGAGGCCGGGCTGAGTTCGGCTGCCGCTTCCGTCTTTCGCGCCGACCGTGGAGGCCGCGACGAGCCTGCCGCCGGGAAGACTGATTCGCGCGCTTGCAACGCCGGGCGGACGAGATCTACCACCCGCCGCCGCCGCGCCGCCTTCGGCGGTCCGAAAGTGTCGCCGATGGGCGCACAACCGACCGCGACAGGCGTTCCGTCGGGCGGGGAAGTCAAGTCGTAGGCGGCCGCCGATCGCTGGCTGACTTGGCCCTACCGACCTGGCCGGGGTCCCGCTCGTTACGGGCGACGACGCAGAACGCGCGGATTGGGACGCTCTGGAGGAGGAGATGGGAAGGATCCACGCCGACCTTACCCTTGTTGTTGACGCCGCGTCCAAGGCGAGGAAGTCCATTGCTCAGGAGTCCCGCTCGGCGGTAGTAAGTTTGACGATTTCTCTTGTGCATCTTCTTGACCGGAATGGAGATCGACCGGCGGGTACTGCAGCGCTTGACATCCCGGCGGTGGACAAGTCAATGTTCCTCCGGCACTTGCACACCGGGAGTGCCGTAGGGAAAGAGCTGCTCGACGCTCGGAGGGCGCGTGCCGCTAAGCAAGGAAGGGCTGCCTCGGCGGGTCAGCGGCTGGGAGAGGTCGCCGAAGCCTTGCGGGAGGCTCAGCGACGTGCGGAGTCGTTGGCCACCGAGGGAGAGAGGGCCAGGTCGTCCCTGGCGGATGCTGAAGCGGCTAAGACTTCGATCAGGTCTGGCGAGATCCGCCCGGGCGGAGGCCGCCCTCTATCGGGAGGAATGCGAGTCGGTCCGCAGGGAGGCCGACCAGCTTCGCGCCGAGCGGGATCTCGCTCGGGGGGAGCTCGTGACGATGAAGGAGCTTGCCGACCGCGCTACGGCCGACCGGGAAGCGCGTGCCAAGGTCGAGGAGGAACTTCGCGCCAAGGAGGCTTCCGTGGCCGGTGAGTAGTTCATTCTTCCGGGAGTCACCACGGCGAGCGTCCTCGACGCGTTTTCGCCCCTGCAGATCTGCGAAAAAGCCTTACCGACGCGCTGGAGTCGCGAAGGGCGGCGGTGGAGGCACGAGACGCGGCGGTCGAGTCACGCGACTCGGCCCTTTTGAATAAGCGGCTGGCGGAGAGGGATGCGGCCGATACGACGGCCCAGCTGACGGTCCTCCACGTGGGCGTCCAGGCCGCCTGCGACCGGCTGTTCGGGCTTACTCCGGGCCCCAGCGCCATCCCCGCCATGCTTGGGTGGATCCCTGGAGCGCCGAGGCGTCGGTGCGAGAAGCGGCGGTGCTTGGCGCTTCTCGCCCTGGTCAACACCGTCTCTTATTATGACGGCGTCGACCTTGAGGCGGTCGGAGCGGCGTCGCCGCCGACCGGCGACGAAGAGGTCGACGCGTTCATGGCCCGGTCGATCCGTCGCCCAAGAGATTGCCGCCGAATCTCGCCGCCGAAATTCTCCGTCGGAAGGGAGGAAGATTAATTTTCCTTCTGCTTGCTTTTTGGCAATGTATGTAATGAACAAGACTGCCTAGTTGAGCTCAAACGCCGGGCTGTTTTAAGTTACTCTGCCGTCTACCCGTGTTTCTTTTATGAATTTGGGCAATTTTTCAACCAGAGCTACTGGCCCACAGGGGTGCCACGAGAGCGTAGGCGTTGCACCAGGTTCATGCGAAGAGGACACGGGGTAGGGCGAGCTGCCTCGAGCGATTGCTTGATGGAGGAGGTGTCGGGGTCGGACCACCTCCTTCGCGAAGCTTGGTGGGTTGAAATCTAACCTAAGTGGGGGTGCTCCGACCGCTCATAGTGTTTCTTGCTCGGAGGGCTTGTTTCCCTCCGCAGAGTGCCACTTCGAAGCCGTAGCCGCGGGGGCGTAGGCCGTAGCACTTTGAGCCGAGGGAAGTAGCCGCGAGGTAGATAGCTCGGTCGGTCGGAGTGCGGCTTAGGTTAGCGACCCGCGCGCTTTTAAATGATGGTCGGGTTGGGCCGCTGGGGCGTAGGTTGTAGCATTCGTCAACCTATATCGAAAGGCTCCGTCCGACCGCCGCTCGGCCCTTCGCTCAGGTAGCCTCCTTTTTGCACAAAGTGCTACTTCGGAACCGTAGCCGCGGGGGCGTGGGCCGTAGCATTTTGGTTTTGAGGAGGTTACTTTAAGAGGGGAGCTCGGTCGGAGTGGTAACCGGTTATCGATTTAGGTCGCCGACCCCTGAGGTCATGCAGCCCCCGAGCGGTGCGTGGGGACTGAGGGTGCAGTCGCCACGCGCCGCTTGAGCTCGTGGCGATTCTTTCGAAAAGGAACTTTATGCTTTCGGGGATAAGGGTGGATTAACTCGCCTTGAGGACCGCGCCGATTTTCGAGTCGATCTTTGGCGCTGTTCTCAAGGCCGCTAGCGTGACCCCTAAGGCGCTTCATCTTCTTCCTCTCGCATCGCTTTGGCGACTTGGCGCTGTCTTCCGTGCCTCCTACATCGCCGCCTATAAAAGGAGAGGCGTGGTGCGCCCATTCCCGTCTGCCATGGCGGACCACAACGCTTCGGCCGCGAGGAGGTAGTCGCCCATCGTGCCTGGTTATGGAGGTGGCGGATGCCGAGGCCGCTGTTCGTGAGGATGTGCGGCGAAGTCGGCGTCCTCGTCGTCGGCGTTCCTCGGCCGAAGCGAGGCGCCACTATTGCAAGCGGTGGTAGAGGCACGCCGCCACGTGAGTTTCACTGGCAGGCGCGCACCAAGATCGCAATGGGCGGTTCGCTCTTGGTTGGGGCGATGTTCCTCCATAAATAAATAAAAGTGCTCGGGTTCCTCTTTTCGTCTCTTTTCGCTCCTTCTCTTTTTGTGTTGAGATCTAGCCCTCGTTCTTTCGCACGTGATCGAAGGAGGACAGTTTTCGGACCTCTGCTTTCGGGGCGGAGGTCGTAGTGCTCTAGATCAGCAAAACGAGAGAGGTTCGAGAGAGAGAAACCACTTGGTCTGGCCGTCCGATCGCTGCAGCTTTGAGTGTTTTTTGCATGGTACAAAAAGAGGAGAGAGGCCGACTATGGATAGAACCTTCTCAGCTTCTCTATGTTCCAGGCGTTTGTCACGAGATTCCCTTCGGTGTCCTTAAGGCGGAAAGTGCCGGCCTGAGGACTTCCGCGATGGTGAAAGGGCCCTCCCAAGGCGGGAGAGCTTGTGCCTCCTTCGCGGATCGATTTGGCGCAGCACTAAGTCGCCGACTTAACGAGCGGCCGCGGACTCGCCGCATGGTAGCGACAGCGCTGGGATATTTTGCCGATCAGAAGATCGCGACGTCTCGAGCTTCGTCGAAGTCTGGTCGAGGTCATCTTCTTTGTTCCTCGATTGCCGTCTGTTGTAGTTCTGCACCCTTAGTGCGCCAGACTCAAGGTCGGTCGGGAGGACAGCCTCCGCCCGAACACCAAGAAAAAGGGAGTGAACCCGGCCGACCGGGTTGGCGTGGTTCGCAGACTCCAAAGCACGGGCGGTAGCTCGCCGCCCATCGTCCGTGAATTTCTTGATCGGTGAAGATTCGCGCTTGAGTCCTTGGAGGATCATGCCGTTGGCTCGCTCGGCTGTCCGTTGGCTCGAGTGTGCCCTTTGCCGCCCGATCGACTCGGATGTTGAAGTTGTCGCAGAACTCGAGGAACTCCTTTCCGTGAATCGCGTCCGTTGTCGGTGATGATGGAGTTGGGCACCCCGAACCGGTAGACAATGTCGCGGAAGAAACTTGTCGCTGCGCCGATGTGATCTTTGCCAATGGCTTTGCTTCAATCCACTTTGTGAACTTGTCTCTGGCGACAAGCAAGTGAGTGAAGCCCCCGGCGCTTTCTCAAGGGTCCGACCAGTCGAGCCCCCAAACCGCGAAGGGCCATGTGATGGGGATCGTCTGCAGGGTTTGCGCAGAAGATGCGTCTGCCTGGCGAAGAATTGGCATCCTTCGCAGTGCGGACAATCTGGGTCGACCGCTACTACGGCTCGGCCAAGAGAAACCTTGCTCGGAAGGCTTTTCCTACCAGGGATCGCGGCGCGCATGGTGCCCGCGACACCCGTCGTGGATGTCCTGCAGAAGGTGCTTCCCTTGGTCGGCCTAACGCACTTCGAAGGATTCCTGACGGGCTCCTCTTGTAGAGGGCGCCGATCGGGGCGAAAGACTTAGCCCGCCGAAGCGAGGCGCCGAGCCTCGGTGGTATCGGCGGAGCGACCCGCTTGTCAATCGATCGACAAACGGTCGCCTCGCCGGTTTCGATGCTCAGACGCCCAAGTCCGACCAGTAGTGGGCATCTCGACCGAAGATCGATGGGGCCGCCCGCCTTTGGGGTCGGCGGCGCCAAAGACTCGGGTCCAACCGGATTGATGGGCTGTTGAGGCTCGGAAACGAAGATTCCAGGGGAACCGGTCCCTTCCCTGAGGCGAGGTTGGCGAGGAGTCGGCTTCACCGTTATAAGCGTCGGTAGCTATGATGGAGCTCGAAACCCTTGAACTTCTCCTCAAGCTTGCGGACCTCTAGGCGATGGCGGCCATCCGAGCGCCTCGGGGCTCGGTGGTTTTCATTACTTGGTCGACGACCAGCTTGAGTCGCCGTGAACGTTGAGCCGTCAGGCGCCAGTGTCGGCGATCCGAAGGCCATTGACGAGGGCTTCAGATTTCGGCGACATTGTTGGTGGCGTCGAAGAGTAGTCGTATGGCATACCGGAGCTTGTTGCCGAGTGGGGAGATGATGACGACCCCCGCGGCTGCCCCGTTCTTGGTGTAAGACCCATCGAAGTACATCGTCCAGTACTCCGGGTCCTCGACCGCCGCAGGGACTTGCGCCTCGGTCCACTCGGCGGCAAAGTCCGCCAAGACCTGGGACTTGATCGCCGTCTTGGGGACGTACGATATGTCGAGGCCGTTGAGCTCGAGAGCCCATTTGGCGATCCTTTCGGTAGCGTCGCGGTTGTGGACGACTTCTCCGAGCGGTGAGGAGGTTACGACGGAGATGGGGTGTCGATCGAAGTAATGGGCAAGCTTCCTCTTGGTGATGAGCACCGAGTACAAGAATTTCTCAGATCTCGAGGATATCGGATCTTTGTTTCGAGAGCACCTCGCCGACGGCGTAGACCGGCCTCTGCACCTTGAGAACGCGGCCTTCCTCTGCTCGCTCCACAACAAGTGCCGCGCTGACGACCTGAGTCGTGGCGGCGATGTAGAGGAGCAAAGGCTCCTGTGGTTCCGGGGCGACCAGGACCGGAGGTGAGGTCAGAAAGACCTTTAGTCGACTAAAGGCTTCCTGAGCTTCGTTGGTCCAGGAAAAATGGTCGGACTTCTTCATCAGCTTGTAGAGTGGCATCCCTCGTTCGCCGAGGCGGGATACGAAGCGACTTAGTGCCGCGAGGCATCCCATCAGCCTTTGAACTCCCTTCAGATCGTTGATTGGCCCCATCCTTGCGATAGCGGAGATCTTATCTCGGATTCATTCGATGCCGCGCTCGGAGACGATGAATCCCAGCAACTTGCCCTTGGGGACCCCGAAGACGCACTTCTCGGGGTTGAGCTTTATGCGAAACCGTCGGAGGTTCGCAAAAGTCTCCTCCAGGTCGGTGATGAGGTCATCGGCCTTCCTGGTTTTGACAACGATGTCGTCGACGTAGGCTTCGATGTTACGGCCAATTTGTCTGAAAAACATGCCTGCATACATCGGCCGATGCGTGGCGCTGCGTTTTCGGACCAAAGGCATCGTGGACGTAACGATGCGAGCCATACGGGGTGATGAAGGAGGTCGCGAGCTGATCGGATTCCTTCATCGCACCGTGATAGCCCGAGTAGGCATCCAAAAAGGAAAGGGACTCACACCCGGCGGTGGAGTCCACGACCAGGGCGATGCGAGGCAATGGGACTGGATCTTTCGGACAGGCCTTGTTAAGGCTCGTGTAGTCAACGCACATTCTCCATTGCCCCGACTTTTTCTTTACAAGGACGGATTGGCGAGCCACTCGGTGACGCACCTCCCTTACAAAACCGGCGCCAAAAGTTTGGCGATCTCTTCCCAATGGCCCGTCGCTTCTCTTCGTCGAACGGCGCAGCGCTGGGCGATCGGTCCGATCCCGGTCGAATGTTCAGGGAGTGCTCGGCGACCTCCTTCGACTCTGGCATGTCCGAGGGTCTCCAAGCGAAGACGCCTCGGTTTGCTTGGAGGAAGTCGACGAGCGCGCCTTCCTATTTGGTGGTGAGGGCGGCCCGATCCGCACGGTCTTGGCGGGATCCTCGGGATCAACAAATGACCTCCTTCGTGTCCTCCGCGGACTTGAAAGAGCTAGTCCCCGACTTGCTGGAGTCGGGCGGATCCGGCCCTTCTCCTGGAGCCGGGCGAGCTCGGCGAAGCGAGGACCGCCGAGGCCGCTACCGCTTCGCCGCCTTGATTGTAGGCGAGCTGGAAAGATGTGGCCACGGTGATGACTCCTTGCGGCCCTGGCATCTTCAGCTTGAGGTAGGTGTAATTGGGGATCGCCATGAACTTCGCGTAGCATGGTCGCCCTGCATGGCGTGGTAGGAGCCGAGGAAGTCCACAACCTCGAACGTGAGGCTCTCGGTGCGGAAGTTGTCCTGTTCCCAAAGGTGACGGGCAGGCCGACCTGCCCGAGGGGGTGGGCCTGTTGGCCTGGTACGACGCCGTGGAAAGGCGCCTTGCTCGGCCGGAGGGCGGAGCGAGGGACCCCCAGGGCATCCAGGGTCTCAACATACATGATGTTGAGACTGCTGCCGCCGTCCATGAGGACCTTGGTCAGGCGCTTCGTCCCCACGATGGGGTCGACGACGAGCGGGTAGCGTCCCGGGTGCGGGATGTGGTCGGGGTGGTCGGTCCGGTCGAAGGCGATCGGGCACTCCGACCACCTCAAGTAGGTGGGCACGGGGGTAGCCGTGTGGACCTCTCGGTGGCGAAGCCACCGCCGCTTGTCGGCGTAGCACTCCTCCTCTCCGAAGATCATGAGGCAACCGCCGAGCCGCGGAACTCGTCGGCCGGCTCATCGCTTTTGCCCCGGCTGCCGACGCCGTCGCGCTTCTTCCTTACCCCGCGACGTCGTGGGGTTTCCGAGAGAAACCGCCAGGACTTCGCAGCCCGATACTTGTGCTTGACGATAGTCGTGGTTCGCACGGACTATCCATCAACTTCTCGAATCGGTCTGGCGTCTGCCGAGCCTGCTGCTTGGCAGGTCGGTCGGCAGCGGCGACCATTCGACCTTCGCGGCCCTGCTTCCCCTTCCGCTTCCTTTTGTCAGGGCGGTCGGAGGGGGCGCCGGCTCCGAGGCTGGCTGTCTTGTGGGTCGTCTTCCTTTCGAAGATGGCCCCCACGGCCTCCTCGCCGGAGGCGTGGTTGGTGGCGATGTCGAGGAGCTCCTTGGTGGTCCGGGGCTTCGCGCAGCCCAACTTGTGGACCAGAGCCTCGCACGTGGTGCCGTAGATGAACGCCCCGACGACGTCGGCGTCGCGGATGTCGGGGAGCTCGTTGCACTGCTGGGAGAAGCGGCGGATGTAGTCCCGGAGGGTCTCCCCGCCGCTTGCAGCTCTTCGATCCAGAGTTGCCATGCGTTTGTACGTGCCCTGGAAATTTCCGACGAAAAGGTTCGTCAGGTCGGCCCAGCTGCCGATGGTATCTGCGGGCAGGTACTCGAGCCATGCTCGAGCTGAGTCCGCAAGATAGATGGGGAGGTACTGGATGACGAAGGAGTCGTCCGTCGCTCCCCCAGCTCGACAGGCGAGCCGATAGTCTTCTAACCGTGACATCGTTGGTAGCCCCGTGTACTTGGCTATGTTGGTCGGAGCCCTAATCGACCGGGAAGTCGGCGTTGCGGATACGGCGGGTGAACGCGCGCCCAGGACCGTCGAATCCTGGTCGGGATGGTTGCGTCGCCCGCCATCGGCGACTGCGAGGGTGTCGCCGCTGCGTCGGTAGCTCTCCTTCGCGCCTCGAGGGTGGTGCGGAGATCATACTTGTCCCCAGCGATGGCGCACCGGTGTACGATGCCTGGGGAGTTCGTGGCGGGCCGTCTTGGTCGGCTCCGCCGTGCCTGTGAGGGAGGTAGCGGCCGGGCGGGCGCCCGTTCACGGAGCTAGAACACCTTGGGCGTCTTTGAGCGACAAGACGCTCTACCGATCCGGAGGTTCTCGGTAGGTGGCCTTGGCTTCAGTTCGCTGGCTCAGCCCTCGGAGCAGCATTGCCGCAGCGGCAATGTTCTGGTTGGCGTGAGGGAAGAACGGAAGGCCGTTCGCTTCCTCAGCCAATTGCTGATGCACCTGACGCGCGCTCCCTCTCCCCGAATGGTCGACTCAAGGAGTCAGAAGAAGTATACTGGTTCGGGCCGAATGTTCCTACTCCAGTTCGTGCGGTGTGAATGTATTGATCTTTGGGAGACGGATAAGGGGTGTACAGGCGAGGCGGACGGTCGGCTGTCCGATCCCCTTGAGGTTTTCGCTAGGGAGTCGAGGCTACCTAGGAGACTGTTTTCTCTTTTCTCCGCGCCTCCTTCTCGGCCCTGCCTCTCCTTATATAGACGAGGAGGCGGAGTTACACGGAGTTGGGAAGACTACGAGGAGAGGGGTCTCGCACGCCTTGAGGTTTGGCTTCGTCTTGTCCTGGCCAACCCCCGCCCGCCCCGAGGTAGGGTTGGTGGCTCTGGCGCATGATCTTGCGTAGTCTTTGTCGAGTGGCGTGTTGCGTGGTGCTCTTGTCGGCCTCGGTGGCTTTAATGGCGCTTGACTTTGCTTTGGCCTCGGAGTGGCGTACTCCTCTGCGGTGTGCCAGGCGACGGGACGGGGGCTTACTTCTTCGGTGGCTCTTCTGACAGCCTTGGGAAGGAGCCGCCTACCCTGGTACGGATGTCGAGGGCCAGCTGCGCACAAAGCGGCCGCTGACATCGTGGGCCTCGCTGGCTCGTGGCGCAGTGGAGCTTGAGCTTCAATATTAGGCGGCCGCGATGCCGACCGCCGAACCGAGTCCGCCGACCGTCGGTCGGCCCGCATAGGTCGGGGCTCGTTCCCTGCGGCCCAAGTACCTTTCGGTGGTGCCGGGCCTCCGCCGTGATAGGTCAGCCCGTTCGTGCTTCCGGGCTGATGGGGGTACCCATGGTATGGGTACTCGTCACCTCATATGGGGGCTCAACTCTAGGATTCTCAGATAGAAGTATAATTGTATGAGGTATAGGAAGGATAGTCTCTTGGATTATCGGTAATGATACATAAGTCCAAACCTCCTCAAGATCTACTTCCCTAGCCTCTGAGCTCCCACTGATTTCATTATTCTCTAAAAATACAGCATGTCGGGTTTCTACAAACTTAGTGATACGATTTGGACAATAAAATCAATATCCCTTAGATCTTTTAGGATATCTAATGAAATGACAACCTACTGTTTTAGGATCTAATTTCCCAATATGTGGATTAAAGACTTTTAGTTTCAGTAGGACAACCCCACACGCGTAAATATATTAAGCTCGGTTTCCTCTCAGTCCATAATTCATAAGGTGTCTTTACTAGGAACCCGATTAAGTATATGTGCGGCTGTCTTTAATGTTTTAATCCACAAACCAGTTGGTAAAGTGGAGTAACTAATTATGGTACGCACCATATCCATAAGGGTGTAGTTGTGTCTTTCAGCTACTCCATTTTACTAAGGTTCACAAGTGTTGAGTATTGGTCTACTAAGCCAAAATTCACTGGGAACAAAACTATAATGTTCTTAATAGGATCATTTGAGCAAAACATAGATTTCAAGAGACCATTATACATAGAAACTTTTGTTATCTCAGATTGGAACGTTTGGAGACAACGAAATGACACAATTTTCAGAAATCAACATCCAAATATCACATCTTGGAAGGGATCCTTCAAAGCAAATTGCTCTCTACATATGTATAGAGTAAAAAAGGATATTCAATTCGTGTATACTGATTGGCTAAACATCTTGTGAGATTTTGTAAAGTCTTATAATATTGTATATACTATCTATTTATTAATATATATATATATATATATATATATATATATATATATATATAGGGGACATATTCGGTGCAAACCTCCCTTACTGTGAAAACTCCGTGAAAACCACGTGTAAAAGTTTTGAAAAAATCTCAAAAAAATTATCATAGGTAGAGGAGGTGAGGTTCTACAACCCTGTAAAATTTGAAGACCAAACTCAATCGCATTTGGAAGATATGAAAAAGACAAATTCTTTGTAGAACCTCACCTCCCCTACCTATGATAATATTTTGAGAATTTTTCAAAACTTTTACACGTGGTTTTCACGGTAAGGGAGGTTTGCACCGAATATGCCCCCATATATATATATAACAATAGGAGTCTTTCCTACTGTTTTCCTTTTTAAAAAAATACTCATTGAGCCCAGTATCTATTTTGGAAATTCTTTTACGGTATGTGAGCTACTGATCAATTACACAGCTAGTAGTAGAGGTTGCTACTAATCAATCGCAGTTTTTCACATATGCTAATCAATCACATTTCTTCACAGCTACTAATCAATCACAATTTTCACAGCTGCTAACCGATAACAGTTTTTCTTCTGAATCGACTGCATCGTGGATCTGGTCTGGAGCTTACCGGCGACGGGTGGTTATTGGATCTGGAGCTTACTGACGCGGAGGGGCAGCGTTGACGCTCGAGCTCCTTCGCCGGACAACCGGAGGAGGGTGGCGGGGCGGGGGGTGGACGGCGGTGGAGGGGCGCGGCTGTCACTGAACAGGTGTTGACGGCTCGAGCTCCTTCGGCTTCGGCGTTGGTGACGAACGAGTGGACGAGGGTTGCGGAGGGGCCTTGAATCGACGGCGACTTGTGGGGAGGCAGAACCCCTCAGAGCCGACGGCGACTTGTGGGGAGGCGGAACCCTGATCGCCTCTCATGCTCGAACGGGAGGCAAGGCTCACAGCCACACGTGGGGGGCTAGGTGGCCGGGTGTAGGGGTGGAAAAAAAAACTCGAAACTCGTGAGCTTAACAAGTACTCAAAAACTCGGCTCGACTTGACTCGAACTTGTTCTTTAACGAGTCGAGTCGAGCTGTGTTTTAAACTCGTTAGGATAGCGAGTTAAATGAGCGAGCTCAGGAGTCAAACGAGCGAGTTACCGAGTTAAACGAGCTAGCAGCCTAGCACCCCTCCCCTTCTCCTGTGTTCACATCGGATCGGGTCAGTCCCCAAGCGCAAGCAGCCAAAGGGCCAAGCCCCTTCTCCTTGCTCCTGGGCCCTGGCGTCGCCTCCCCTCTCCCTTGCACCGTGCGCCTCACCGATGGCTCCATCCGTAAGAGCGCCAGCATAGGGAACCTCTCCCTCCCAACCCCGCCAGATCCAGCAGCGGCGCCTCCCCCGCCGGCGGCCCTGACGCCATCGCGGACGGCTACGCCTTCGACGACTTCGTCCAGGGATCCTCCTCAGCCAGCCACGAGTGCAGGAAGGGTGAGCTGCCCGATCTCCTTCCTGCACCCCCGCCTTCTTCTTCTTCCCCTTTGTTAATAATCTGTACCATCACGAGCTGATGCAGAGCCATATATAGCAGATCCTCTCTGCTCCTTCGAGTTTCTCTGCTCGCATATGCTTCCTTTTGGCTTCGACCAGTGTATTATGGAGTGCTAATTTCTGATTTCCTGCACACGATAAGGAAACAAACTGATTTAGAGGTTCTGAGGAGAAGGAATGATCAATTAATGAATACAGATGGTACACAAAGCTTGACTCTACTAATCGCCTGCACTATGTATGTTTGTGGTTGCGTTGATCAGTAATATCAAAAATAGTTGCTTGTGCCTTGAAATGTAGAAACGTGCTATTCTGTGGAATATAACTGAGAAATTGTTTTGCTTTTCAACTGGAACCTAGAAGAAATGGCACACCCATTGCAACATTCAAGGTTACATTTCTTAGTTCTTACGATTTGAAATGGCCAGTTATAAAAACTGACAACAGCAACATACTATTCAAGCACTACAGTTATAATTATGCACTTGTATCTGCTGATTAAAATCCTACAGTATGTTTTCTTTTTTCGGTTTGATCAAATACATTGCAATCTAGAGTTATTTTGTGTGTTAATAGAGAGTGTTAATGGAATATTGATCTAGAGAGTGTTTGTAGGAACTTCTATTGATATGGATACAGGATGTACTTGAGAAAGCATGGTTGCACCTGTTGTAGAAACTTCTACTGATCCGTTATGTTCATTGCATGGTTGCATCGTGCTGTTAGATGGCTTCATTACTTCACTTTGAAGATTGAGGTTTTGGTCATAATTATGCATGTAGGTTGAAAATTCTGTATGCATGAATGAAATATGTATTCTAGAAGAGTGTTTGTTATATTTAGGCCTTCAAATCTTTCCAGTGCATGCTTTGGTGCCCACATTTGTAACGAGTTTAACGAGTCAACTCGAGTTTTTAACGAGTCGAGCCGAGCTGAGGTTTGAGCTCGTTATGATATCGAGTCGAGTCGAGGTGACTCGTTATCTTAACTAGTTTGTCCGAGCCGAGTCGAGTCGAGTCGAGTTGGCTCATTATCCACCCCTAGCCGGGTGGCATCCAGTGGCAAAAATGGATAAATTACTATCAATTGCGTGGGCAATTTACTACTTTCATCCCGCAAAATCAGTTCCATCCTGTAAATTGGCTCTCAACCCTCTTCTGATTCACTATAACAAACTAGTATATTGCCCGTGCTAACGCTACGGCGATATTTGGTAATACAATTCAAATAAGCAAAATGTCTTATATGTTTTGGTAATGAAGTGTAGTAGGATGTGCACAAAAGAAAGATATCTTGCAAGGCAATTCATATGTGGGGATCACAAAATAAAGGAAAACAGCACTAAAGAGGAGTTTACTTGTCAGCTAACACCTAATTTATGTAGTGGAAGCAAGATGAGAAAGGTAAACAGAATGCATGTTGAGTAAATCAGGCATGTACAAAACTTTAAATGGGATTAAAAAAAGGAAATTTTGTTCCTGCCACTCCATTTGTGCAATATCATTTCTGCCATCAAAAGTTCATATTTTCATTTTTGCCACTCCAAAACCAAGTTTCATTTTGTTTTTGCTACTCGCATTAGTCAAGACCACAGTCAAACAGACATTGAAAAAGACCATGCTGCCCATAGTTTCCCTGTAGAAGGCCACCTGCCTGCGTTGGTATTCTTTTTTATGCCTTCATGTGATTTGGAGGAGCATACCTTACTACTAAAACAGACATGGCAAACATAGTAAATGCCAATAGTGTGCCCACGCTTAATAGAACAAAAAGATCAAGAAACTGTTATTACCAGGAGTAGCTCTCCACTCAACAATGCTCACCATTTTACATGGCAAGTAACATATTACCATCCCTGCCAATTGTGACACATCCATGAAAAAAGCCAAGATAGCGGCACATATCCCTGTCAAGATTGTACTCAAAGTTGGTACTTGAGTTTGTTGATCAACAGCTGAGAAGAGTGGTGGAAGCAATCCATCTCTTGCCATAGCCATCACAATTCTTGGCTGACCAAAGGCAAGATAAAGAAGTAATTAATCATTTCTCCTTCATGGTGTAATTTGGATAATCATTCATTCGTCAAAAGAAATATGATAATCATCTACCTTATATAAACCTATTGATAATTTTGTTGCAAGACATTAAGGTTAAGAAGTTTCACTCGTTACATTTTCTAGTCAAGTTATAAATTCTGTAGCAGGAGAAAGCGGTTAAAATGAGAAAGAGATCTACCAGTGCTGTAATTTATCAATTCTACATGAGGGAGAATAGCGCCTATCAAGGATGCTATGAGAGCAAGAACAGCACCACTGGAAATAACATACCTACATTACAACAGAGTTATGCTCAACACGGGCAAATATACAAAAAGTGCTAATATTCTCTTTAATTGCCAGGTAGTCCTAGTGTACCACCCATTCATTCATATCCTACAATACAGTAGAATAAGGAAAAAAGAAATCTAGACTTACTATATATGCTGCTCAGACAAGATATTCAGGATGTACACTTTTATGTCCCTTACTATTCTGACCAGATTCGACATATCCAAATTTCATATTAATTGCTATCCACCAAATGCACACCAGCAGTACACCCATGCATCCCCATATGAACCTCACCATGAACACATCACCTGAATTTTTGAATCTGTTTACGACAAGAAGTAGCTGAACTGAACCTTACTACTACAAGATGCATATGATTGGCCGGCCAATTCCAGGACTCGTTTTCTCATCCTGAGAAGAGCGAATTGCAGAGCTTGAACACATTAGTTGCTAGTAAGAGCCACAAGGTACTCAAGTTGTCCAAAAGTCCGATATGCAAGGCATATCCTTTAGAAACTATACAATCATTAGATATCTAAACTGCCAGACAGCATGAAAGACAATATCAGCCTCATTTCATTCAATTAAATAATCAAAATAAGAACAGAGAATCAAACAATTGCTTCATAATGTCATCCAAGAATCAAGGATTGTGGTATTGGAGTTAAATTTGTTCAGAATAAGGATCCATGGATCAAAATACAACCTGTCCTGTAAAATATGCTAAAATTTTGCTTTCAAGTTTTAACAGCTAATATAATATTGGGACAGCAATAAGATATGTTTGACAGGTACTCAAGTTGTCCAAAAGTCCGATATGCAAGGCATATCCTTTAGAAACTATACAATCATTAGATATCTAAACTGCCAGACAGCATGAAAGACAATACCAGCCTCAATTCATTCAATTAAATAATCAAAATAAGAACAGCGAATCAAACAATTGCTTCATAATGTCATCAAAGAATCAAGGATTGTGGTTCTGAATTGTGATGACCCATTCCAACCTAACATTGGAAGTTGACCTTTCGCCATAAACTTCAACTAATGCAGAAATTTTGCTATCCAGATCCACGAACCATCATAAATTTCTCTCATACCTATCTACTTGAATCTACGACATCTGCAACAAATATTCGAAACCAAGAATTAATGTCATCAAATAATCAATGATTGTGGTTCTGAATTCTGATGACCCATTCCAACCTAACATTGGAAGTTGACCTTTCGCCATAAACTTCAACTAATGCAGAAATTTTGCTATCCAGATCCACGAACCATCATAAATTTCTCTCATACCTATCTACTTGAATCTACGACATCTGCAACAAATATTCGAAACCAAGAATCATACGATTTGAGTTTCTGCGGATTTGATCGCTGTAGCACCTACAACATCCCAGCTGAAACACACGAATTTGAAAGGAATTGAAGCATCCAGTTCAACCTCTTTGTAAAATTCATGTGCATGAAGAATGAGAGAGCGAACGCGAGTGACTCACCGGCCACCGCTTGTCGCCGAATCGAGTCGCCGCCGCCTATCGCCAAGTCACCGGCCACCGCTTGTCGCCGAATCGAGTCATCGCCGCCTATCACCAAGTCAGCGGAGGGGTTGGCCTGTGGCGGCGCGGGCACGGGAGCACGGGCACGGGAGTGCGACACGGAGGCGCGGGCGCGGGCACGCGGAGGGGTTGGCTGCGGCGCGGCACGGAGCACAGCACGGAGTGCGGAGGCCTTGGCGCGCGCACGCGGAGGGGTTAACTGCGGCGGCGGCGGCACGCAGGAGCACAGCACGGAGTGCGACGCAGAGGCGCGGGCACGCGGAGGGGTTGGCCTGCGGCGCGGCGTGGGCACGGGAGGGGGCGCGGGTGTCCAGGCGCGATTGGGGCACGTGCGGCTCCGAATCACCCGGTGTCACGCACGAATCACGCGAATGGGATGCGGGATTTCTCTTTTAATCTTGATTGATGATGGGATGATGGGATTAATGGGATGAACCGGGTGATTTGGTCCATTAGATTTGATGAAGTGATGTGATAAAACATCTTAGCCCTTGATTATAAGGAAGTAGGATTTCTGGGTGCACGTTTTAGGGTAAACAAAGAAAAATATCCTCTGTGGGGAAGAATAGTGTGCATGTAGAAAAGAATTAACTGGTCAGTTATATAGGGGTAAAGAAAAGATAAAGATATGCTTCTGATTATTGAGAATATGTTCAAAATTCTTCCGCATGATACATAATCTATTTTTTTTTTAAAAAAAACAGAAGCTAATACCCCCGTCTCGAACACAGCAGCCGTGGCCGTGATCTCTCACCTCCACCCCCACGCTCGGGAAAACTCCGATCCTGTCAACCCACCCATCGCCTCCACGACCTCACCCGCTTCCCTACTCCGCGCGCGCTCCCATCCCCTCCGGCCGCTCGTCTTGCTCAGATCGGGCGCTCCCGCCGTGCTTAGGTAAAGCTCTTAAAGCTTTGTTCCCGATGCGCGTGCTTGGCTCCGCGTTGGTAAGGGCTACTGCGATTTCTAACTTGCCGTCGGGCAAACGGGTTGATGATTGGTCTGCCACGACTATTGAATTGCCCTCTACTGATTCATTTTGGTTTGCTGTCGTGTTCGAAGGTGAGCGGTGGCACGCGCAACAGATCATACTGCGGTAGGATTAATTTCGCAAGATCCGAGATGCTTCACTTGTTAGGACTGTTCTGGTACCTGTGCTTCATTTGGTTTCTGTTTGCTGTATGCACAGAAGGAAAAGGGGAAATGGAATCTGTGAATGCCCAGAATATGTTTTATCTTTACCACTTGGTGTTAAAACCATAGCAAACTGTTTATTTCTCTTAGCTCGGAGTTAAGCCGTAGTTGTCAGCCCCTGCTGTAGGAAACTACTATATTTCAGTGTATTAATTAGACTATCGTTCAGTTACAATGGTTGGTATAGCATAGCTCAGTTACCTTATTCAGAGTGCTGTCACGGGCTGTGTGGTGAAGCAACCATGCGGAAGTTGATAGGATGCTGAAAATTTAACTTGTCAAACAACCGTTTAACGAGAACAGCTTGCTTAGGTTAGTTCTAGATTTGATTATTGCATCAAGCAACATATTTCAATGCTGATAACTGTTAATAAAACTACAGGAACCAATGGAATGTTTAAATCTAGCATGTTCGTTCTAGTTTCTTTCCCCCGAAAACTCTAATTAGGTAGTGCCAAATAATTTGTACTTATCTTTTTTGTCTGTTCACAGCTTTACATTGCAACAAATCCCGAACTTAAATTCACTGGTGCTCGACAAATCTAGCAGCTAGCTACCTGGGCTGGTGAACTATACTGTGCAACGTGGTATTAGTAATATGCTACGCTCTTGCTTCCATTTTCACACGGATAAAAGTCATAGTTAGACATGAGCCAGAAATTGAATGTTATTATCCTGTCAAAATAAAGCTATTAAGACTGACCTTATGTTTCAAGTGGGTAATGGAGGGTAACCAGCTAATGACTAGGTGTAGGTGACATGATTTTTTCATTCCTTTTTTATTTTGTGTTGGATAAACTTATTTCATCATAATTCTTGAACTACCTTGCTAAAATTTTGCAAGATCTGTTTCAAAAGGCAAAACAATGGCTGTCTGGCTGAATAATCCAATCGATATGATTTCATTGAAACTTCCTTGTTCCCTTGCTCCATCTTGTGTCATGGTTATCCTTCCCAATATATGCAATGCTCTATGTTTTACTTATTTGTTTGAATCATTTTGTATGGTTTGCTCTGGTTCAGCATTTTCATATGGATTAAAACCATCAGCAGCTTTCTTATGAAGATTAGCAAGGGGAGGACGAAGATGCGGAGCAAACAGCAAAAATCATCTGCTCTAAATTTTGATGCAGGATGTGGATCTTCCATATCTTTTATTGTGTGTAGCTTGGTGGGATTTGCCCTCATTGTCTGTTTCTTCTTTTCCACTAACCACGAAGCAGACACTGGGAAGGCCTGTTTTTATTTTAGCCATCTGTCTACCACCAGAGAATTGGAAACAATTGAAGAGGAGCATTTCCTCTTGCCACCTCTTCACAAGGTGAATCCCCGTGCAGCGAAACAACGGGGGCCTCGCAAGCCTCCAAAGGTCATTGATGAATATCTGGATGAGTCCTCAGCAACACATAACTTGTTCTTTCCTGATCAAAGAACCACAGTGAACCCAACAAAACTAGGTAATGATAGGATGTACTTTTATCCTGGTAGGGTGTGGCTGGACACTGATGGAAATGCCACTCAAGCTCATGGTGGTGGGATTCAGTATGATCACAAGACTGCCAAATACTATTAGTATGGAGAAAACAAAGATGGGCCAACCTACCAAGCACACGCCAAAGGGGCACATCGGGTCAGTCGAAATTCTAATATAATATGACATCTCTTAGTTTGTGTTAGCTTTCTTAGTAATTATTCTGATGTAGTAAACATCACAAAAACAGGCTGTGATTTTGATTACCTTTAGTTTGTTGGTAACTGCTGCTAATGAGTGGTAGATATGGGCTAATGAGTGGCTGCATTCACATTGCCAGGTAGACATTATTGGGGTAAGCTGCTACTCCTCAGAGGACCTATGGTCATGGACCCACGAAGGAATTGTGCTTCCTGGAGAACCTACTAATGTCACACATGACCTTCATAAATCAAAGGTACTTGAGAGACCTAAGGTGACATATAATGATCACACTGGGCAATATGTCATGTGGATGCACATTGATGATGCTAAACTGCACCAAAGCATCTGTTGTTGTGGCTGTCAGCAACTCTCCCACTGGGCCTTTCACTTACCTCTACAGCTTTCGCCCACATGGATTTCAAAGTAGAGACATGACAATCTTCAAAGATGATGGTGGAGTGGCTTACCTCTTCTATTCTTCTCGTGACAATACTGAGCTTCATGTCAGTCCATTGACAAAGGCTTATCTTCACATCACATTAGCAATGAGAAGAATATCAATGAGATGACACAGGGAAGCTCCGGCTGTCTTCAAGCTCCAAGGAACCTACTACATGATCACCTCAGGTTGGGCTCCTAATGGAGCATTGGCGCATGCCGCGGACTCGCCCATGGGCCCATGGGAGACATTGGGGAACCCATGCGTTGGAGGCAGCAAGTTTTTCCGGCTGACTACATTCTTATCTCAAAGCACATCTGTGCTTCCCCTACCTGGCTTGCCTGGTTCATTCATCTTCATGGCAGACAGGTGGAACCCATCAAACTTGAGAGACTCACGGTATGTTTGGCTGCCCCTGTTCATTGAGGGATTGGCAGATGATCCGTTGGACTAGAGTTTTGGATTCCCGTTGTGGTCAAGGCTGTCTATTTATTGGCACAGGAAATGGCACCTCCCTGAAGGTTGGAGGGAGGGCTATAGCTAAATTTCACCACGGGCTCAGTGATTTCATAAGAAAACTACAATTGATAGATGCAATCGTGGAGCAGATATAGTTTCAACTGTCAGTTAGTGTGGTGATTGTTCAGAATCTTGTTTGAGGCATCTAACAGTGCTTTCTCGGCCTTTTTGTAGTGTACAGTAGGCCTCTGAAAACCTCGTCCAAAGATATTTGGCTTTGTGTAACTAAGATGACGCTGATGTTATATGTCAACAGGTTTTGTGTCTTTGCTATCCTAATATTTTTGCTCCTGTTACGTGGTGCGTGCGAGTAGCCAGTTCATTACCCCACGCACGCGTGCATGCCAAATTTGTGATCACACAACCAGCTTCTAGTAATAATATGAGACTGAGGAAACCGAGCTAACGATCAAATGCAAGCCCCCAGTATTTAGATTTTCCATTCGATTGGACACTTAACTCGATCAAATTTCCTCGCTTGTCAAACTACTTCTCTTTTGAAAACTTAACTGGATTCCTCTGAATCCTATAATCTCATCTCTCCAGGCAGTACACATTGAAAGCAGGCAAAATACACTCAAATCAACTAATCAGAGACAAATAACTGAGGCAAACACAAAGAACGATGCATGTGCTATTGAAACTCTGAAAGTGCATATTAAAATGATGTCCACTATAGAAAAATGAAAGGGATCACAAACCACAACATTACAGAAAGAACAACAAATGACGCACCTAAATTCAGTCAGCGATCCTAGCACTTTGGAATCTATCACATCTTAACTAGGCAAAAATTACAACTGCTTGGCGATTGCAAAAGCAAAATCTACAAGCAGTTGGGTTCTGTAAGAATTTAAAGGCTGGCTATGATGAGTACCACGATATGAACTCAATATTTAAACACTAGAGATGCTTCCTCTTCTTGGTTTTTGACCAACTAGAGGCATGATACCTCAATCTGTGAAGTATCCTTCTCTCACTCACCCGCAGCACCAGAGAATGGAAAATATTTCTTTCGCTGACCGAAGAGCATGTTTGCAGCTTTTCCTCGTCATCTTCCAAAGTGTTTGAACCATAGAGGATCTCCCTCATGTCAGCAAGGGATGCAAGGGCAGAACACATGTTCTCACTATGCAATAGTTTCTTCACATCATGCGGTTCTTCAAACCCGTTAAGTTCTGAATTTTGGTTGGAGCATGCTCTGACAACCTTAACCACACTATTTATAATATCATGGTCATCATCGCCAATCAGATCATCAGCCATGCAGACCAGCTTGTCGTAAGCATCAGGTTTTAAAGAGATAATATAAAGGAGGATTAAAAGTTCAAGCTGGGGCTCTCCATCATATGAAATCTCGAAGTACTCAGTACCTTGGCTGGTGCAGCCTGAATAGCCCAGATTACGCCATAGTGACACCCTTGCTCTTGCATATCGACTGGAGTACTTGGATGAACACCACTTAGTAACCAGCGTTAAGTCGATGTTGACAATGTCATAGGGGTTGTCAAGTTCTGTGAAACCATATCGATGAAGCAAAGCAGCATTTCCCATGGTACCGTATGTATTAAATACCTAGAGTGGAAGAAGAGAAGAAACAAAGTTGCATTATTGAAGTTGGTTCTCCACAAAAGAGCACAGGGATGTCCATCAATATAGGAACCTAATGGAAACCTAACCTAACTATATAAAATGATCATTTGGAACACCAAATCAATGGTAAGTTGGTAACCGTGAATTACCTCCTCCCCTGCATTGACATCTCTCACAATAATCATTTCCAAATCTTCATCATTATCTCCTACACCTCAAGAACAAATAACAGCAATAAGTAAAAACTCTCCATCAACTGCTTAAAAGACAAGTTCTAGTGATGTAAATGCATATGTTCATGAATATAACCTGAAGGGATGTTGGCGGAATTTTCAATAGTTGACTGTTCATTGGCAGAAGCGTTGCTTTGATCATCATCATAATCTTCACCATCTGAGTCTGAGGCTTCTGACACTTTAGTGAAGTGGACATGTTCACCACCAGTCCTGTGATTAAATCTGATAACCAAATAGGATGAAGGGCATCTCCATGTCAATGTTCAGAGCACCATATGTCACCACTATGTAGCAATAGTTGGCCAAATGTGTGCAGCATTTCCAAGACAAGGAGGTAAAATAAGATGACCTAATTACATGAGTAGATTGTAACTTACAGGTCAGCCAGGGGAACCATTCCAGATCCATGATAACTATCTATTTGGAAAGACCTTGATGAAAGAAGACTCTTAGCAGAGAAATATTTCTCCAGGCTAAAATCATCCGGGACAACCTCCAGTTCTCCTGACAAAATGAGCGGCTCGATGCATTCTTTCCAGTCCTCACAAAGGAATTGCCTATCTTGCTTAACTATCTGCCTAGAAATTTGCCGTTTTTAGAGTCATCCCCATGCTTAGACACGAATAGCAATATGAAACAATATTAATGAAATTAGCTCATATTATTTCACAAGAAGGCGGAGCTTTGCCGCACATTAACACAGTTTAATTAGCTCATATTACAAAACAATTTGAGCAAACAAGCCACATTTTCTTGCAAATCAAACTAGCCAGCGAGTATGAAGTGATCAATACGGTAGTACACTCCCTAACCAGAAAAGAGCCAAAATTTATTGTATTGCAACATCAATAGCAACAGACAGATACAAACATTGCAACTTCTTACAAAGAGAAGGTTTCACACCTTATCGAGCTCAGTGCCGGACAGGAGGCGCTCGGCCTCGTCGGCGGGCCAGACGAGCGGCACGGGCTCGCAGTCGGGGATCAGGCGGAGGTAGGAGTCCCACGGCGAGTCGGCGCCGCGCGCGCGCTCGTACATGACGGCGACGGCGAGAGCGAGGGTCCCACCGAGCTCCGCGGCCTCGATGGCCGCAGCGGCGCCGGACGTGCGCGGCGTCAGGCACGCGCGGCGCGGGATGATGGCCACGAGATCTCCCACGCGGAGCGAGGCGAGCGCGCGCACGTAGACTCCGCCGGCCTCGGTGGTGTCGAGGCGGAGCGCGTCGCTGCAGACGACGCCGTGCTCGCGCATCCAGCGCTTGAAGGCGCGGAGGCGGCTGCCCGGAGGCGAAGAAACTGGTGTTAGGGATTCAGATTTAGGGAGGATGGAGAGGAGGCTAAAAGCGGGAATCTTACCGTGCGGTGGCGGCGTCCATGGTGGTGTGGCGTGGGTGTCGTGGGGTTTTGCCGTTTTGTTCCTGAGAAATCGGTTTCTTTTCTTCTTCTTTTTTGACAGAGGAGAAATCAGTACTGAAACGACAGTATCACAGGGTGGGAACGGCTGGTTTTAGAGCAAGTACCGAGTGAGAGCTGTCAACAGTGAGTCTTTGGACCATGTTTTTTTTTTGGCTGGTTCGAGCACGCAACACGAAGTGAATTATGTCGGGTTAGTATTTACTATTTCTTAGGCCGTGTTGGGTTTGGGATCCGAACAACTGGCCCAAGAATGGCTTGGCGACCTGCGATAGGGTACGCCAGCTAGCACAGCAGGGGTGTGAGAAAGGAAGCTGGGGGTTACCTGGGGAGCCACCATCGCCGTGCACGTCGTGTTGTTAGTAGGTGTGGCCGCCATGGCCTGCCGCCGCGCCTCCTCGTGCCCGCAGTGGAGGAGGGAAGTGGCGGGGAGGAAGGAGCCAGGGCAAGCCTCACGCACCGCGCAGCCGCCTCATGCGCCGCACCCGCGGTGGATGAGAAGGGAGGAAGAGGCTTGGCTATCGGCTGGGAGGGAGGAAGGAGGAGAGAGCCGGAGAGGAGTGCCTCCCTCGCCGCGCTGCGGTCGCTCCGCGCCACAGCCGCTCATCTCCCTTGCGAGCAAGCGTAAGCGTAGTAGCAGCTACCCCATTCGCCAACGTCGCCACTGCGACTCAATGCCTCCTGCCGTGGACCACCGCATGGGCATGGGCTGCAGGCGCGTGAAAGGTGACGACGGTCGGCGCTAGTAGGAGGCGGCAACTAGCATAACTTCGGCTGAATTTGGTGGAGATGTAATCGGGTGAGAAGGCAACTTGGGAATGGAGAGAGAGAGAGAGAGAGAGAGAGAGAGAGAGAGAGTAAGGAGGATAAGCATGCCCAGGATAGGAATCGTCGGTGGGGAAAAAGTAGCGTGGAAACGGAAAAAAAGATGGGAAAGGGGAAAATGGAGGGAAAAGTGAAAGGGAAAAAAGTGAAAATAGGTGAAAAAAGAAAGGGGGAATGGAGAAAGGAAAAAAGGATAAAATAAATAAAAATGTGAAGTTGAAGTGATTAAAAAAATTATGGATGCTTAAATATTTGAGAGCTCAAATATTCTAACTTCTAAAAAAGTTAAATGCTTAAATCTTTCTCGACTGTTGCGCATTCTCCTCCGACTCTCTATGTCACACTCTAGCTCACTCTCACTCTCTCAGCCTCTCTCCCTCCCTGTCCTCGGTCAGCGCCGTGCTTAGCTCTCTCTGCTCCTCTCGCTGCTCGTCGCCCTCTCTCTCAATCTCTCCTCAGTTGACAACACTCCTCGCTCTTTCCAGCTCGGAAAGGGGGGGAAGAGGGAGGAGGCAACATGGCTAGTGAGAGGGAGAGAGAGAGGCGAGAGAGATTGAGATAGATGGGCGCGAGAGATAGAGAGCTGAGAGGGAGCAATAGGAGAGAATGAGGGCTAAGAGAGATTGAGAGAGACAGACAAGAGAGAATTGAGAGAGACGGGCGAGAGAGGAGAGAGAGGCTGATTAGGACGAGAGAGAGAGAGAGACGGGGATAGAGACTGATCGGGGCGAGAGAGAGAGAGTGAGTGAGTGAGAGACATGTGACAGAAATTGAGAGAGACAAACGAGAGGGGGGAGCAATGGGCGTGAGAGAGATTGAGAGAGATGGCAAGAGAAAGATATTAAGAGAGACGAACGAGAGAGAGAGAGAGCGAGCTGAGAGAGACGGGTGAGAGAGAGAAGAGCAAGAGAGGGGAGAGATTGAGATAAATGAGCGAGAGAGAGCGGCTTCTTGCAATGTACAATTCTTTGTACTGAGGTGCATCGTGTGTATGCAGCTCCTTTCTCTCGTCGCAATAGTGTAAATGGGCCGAGCCTAGGCTGCCATGGTACGAAGCAGGCATGAAATGTAAATGGACCATGCCTGGGCTCACCAAAGGTGAGTCGGCCCGGGTTAGCATGGTATGGCGAGCACAACGAGCCTTCACGGCCCAGCCCGGTATAGGCACGAAGCATGATGGGCCAATCTGGCACGGTATGATGCCCACCTCTACACGTGAGCCTCTGCGCAGGGATCGTGGCACCAAGCGTGGGCCCGCTTGGCATTGTGCACCACCCGCCCATACACACAGGGCTACACGCCACTACCCCTGAGCGCACCTGCTTGAGCTGCCGCTGTGCCCTGCCCGGGCACTCGCCAGAACCTTCCACGCTCCCAAAGCGCAGCACCCCTGCCTCACTTTCTGCAGTGGGGAATGGGCCATTTTTGCAAGAAAAAAAAAGAGAAAATAGGCTAGATTTGGAAGAAAAAAAACAAGGTTTGGGCATCATATCGGTGAAAAGTTCTCAACGGTTGCAATGGTACAGGTTTTCATACAGTTTTAGTAAGTTTTAACATAATTTTTTTTAAAAAAATTATGTTTCAGTGAGTTTTGTGTATTTCAAGAACTTTCTAGAATATTACGAGCCAAAGATCCAACGTGTTTTAGATTTTTGGATTTCAAATTTCAACTGATGAGTTGTCATGAAGTTTCAACAAGTTTCAACTAAAGTTTCAAAACAGTTTCAACAAATTTTAATGAAAAGTTTCAATAGATTTCAAATAAGTTACAAAGTAGTTTTGGATAGTTTCGATGGGCCCATTTGACTACGATGGTATTACCACACTGCCGAGGGTCATCCTGACTACGATGGTATTACCACACTACCGAGGGTCGTCCTGACACAGTTTACTGCTAGTGCATATTCTTCTCCAACTCTAACCCTAACTACCACGTGCCATGGAGCCAATCGATGTCGCCTGCCGCTGAATCCATGCTCGAGCTCCGCACCGAGCCTCCATCTCTTTCTTCCCCAGCTCAGGCCTAAGCTCCGCGCCACGCCACCGTTGGATCCATGTGTCCCGAGTCGTCACCTTCCGTCACCAATCTAGAGTTAGAAGTGAAGAACCACATCACCGCTGGCACTTGATTTAGAGCCAAGGGAGGAGGGGGAGAGCAGCGATGGAGTCAAAGGAGGAGGCGGAGGAACCCATCGTGTTGGCATGAACACATGGCCACCCTGCCGTGTGAGCCTATAGCTGCTCCGCTACGCTACTATCATTGGAGTTGAAGGAGGAGATGGTGGGGTCGACACACTAGTCAGGTGCGAAGCTAATACGTGCCCTACCGTGCTCGCTCGCAAGTGCCACTACTGCAACGAGTGCTCGTGTTGTCACCCTGCAAGTAGTGGTTTGTTTGCAATGGCTGGCTGCCAGAATGTAAATCAGTTGGAAGGGAATAATGTCTATTTCAAATAAAATTTAAATCAGTTGTAAACCATGCAAGTAGTGGTTTATTTACAACGCCCGATTTGAATAAACTTTGAGTGGTGGAAAATATCTATTTGCAATAAATAGATGGGATCTATTTATTGCAAGGGGATCCGATAGCTACAACTTATGAGATAACTTAGAGAGATGAAAAAAACAACAAATAAAACAGACTGGATCTATCTATTGCCAGGGGATTAGACAGCTACAGGCATATCCCGTCAGCCGGTGGCAGAATGGTGCTCCGTCGTTTAGTTTAGCGTAAACAGGTAGATTTTTCTGTAGACTTGAACTCCAGCTCGTCGATATGTCCGAGTGGTTAAGGAGACACGACTCGAAATCTGTTGGGCTTTGCCTGCGCAGGTTCGAATCCTGCTGTCGACAAATCCATCCCCAAGGATTTTGTTTTTTTGCCTCGGAATGGAGAAATGGAAAGTGCCAGTGGCAGTTTCCTCCTGCCACCGACCAGCCCATCCGACCTAAGCCTCTCGTACGCATCGACCCCGCCTTCCTCGTCCGGCGGCCTTCTCACCGCCCCCGCCCCCGCCCCCGCCCCGTTCGGTCGTCAAAGCCCAGAAACACCGTTCGGCCCGCCTTTGCAAGTAAGGCACTCGGCTTGGGCTCACCCACCCGCGCGGACGCAGTGCCCACCGCACGCAGCCCGCCCGGCCCATCTAGAATGCGTGGCACTGCCCCACGAGAGATCCGGTCCCGTGGAAGCCTTGACATGGGTCCATCACCTTCACCACGCAGATCCGATCGACGACGGTGGGAAGGCTGTGGGCGGTGGCTGCCCTGCCGTGGGAGTTGGGACACATAACTTAGCGGATCGTTGTCGTAGCGGTACTCGCTGGACGCACGAGCACAACTCGCACGGCCCTTGCGAATGCGCTGATGGATTCCTGGAACCCGTCCGTGCGTTTTTCCTTCCTTTGTTCTTCTTTAGACTACCAGACTATCTCCAGCAATTTCCTTTCATTCCATTCTCTTCCCTATATTCATTCCCTTTATTTCCTACTATCTCCAACAGCATCCCCTCGAAAGGATTTCTCTCTGAGATTGGAGAGAGAATCTGTTTCTAAAGAGATTCTATCTCCGAATCTCTTCTGAAGGTAAAACTGAAGGGAATCCGTTGGAGCACTTGGGATCTATTCGCGAAGGGATTTAGAGGCTGAAGGAAATCCGCTGGAGATAGTCAGGTCCCAATCTTGTATTCCTGAACACGACGAGGGTGAGTTAAGTAGTACTGCAGCTCGGTCTCATGCTTATGCAAAGCAGGACACAGAGAAACTCCCTTCCTTCTCAGATACATGCTATTCTGCCTTTTATATTTTATTTTAAAATATATGTTTTGGCAACAAAGTGCAAAACAGCTAAACAGACACGTACTACTACTGCTGCGGAATGCTATTTTTGCTGTGTTGACGTGGGCGGCCGCCTGACAGGATCTATAGCCTATAGGTGCACATTAGTAGAAAGTAGTGGCCAGTTCGTAAGATCGGCGGCGAACTTGAATTGAGGCCATCATTGCTTTTCTTGTTTGTTTGCTTAGTCGCATCAATTGTTTAAAGAAAAGGAAGTTTGTCGCATCAAACCTCTGCTACTAACTGCAGGTCTGCCATTTTCGGGGGTCAAACCTCAAACGTTGTACGACTTCCAGGTCAACTGAAGGGGAGCATAATGTAGGATTTTAAGTTATGCATGCCGAGCTAATATTATAATATACAATTTGGTAAAATTTAATGAACAATTCGGTAAACAGCTCTAAATATTGTCGAGAAATTCGGTATATGAATATAAAATAAAATAACTAGAAACATGATAATACAAATATAAATTATAATATAAATAGTTCGAACATTTTAAGTATGAAATATGCATAAAAGAAGCTTACGCACCTACAATAGTTTAAAGAATACAATATTACTCCTTGTCTTGTCTGGCATCCGCCTTCTAACAGCTATGAAGCTTTTGATTATATCATTTTCATCAACTTGGAAGAAAATATCTCGCTCAATAAATGTGACTAGATAACCATCCAAAACACTATCACCCATCTTATTTCTCAATTTACTTTTGACTAAACTCATTGCAGAAAATACCCTCTCAACACTTGCCGTTGCCACCCGTAGAAGCAATACCAATTTCAGAAGCAAGTAAAACAAATCATAAACTATATACCTCTTTGTTTCAACAAGCTTAATTGATAGATCAACAAGATTCTCTAGACCTTTCAATCTATCATCTAGTCTTATGTCGTCAATATAGTTATCAAGTTGCAACTTAAGCTTTATCAAATCGGTACTTGAGATGATATCATTAGAGTAGAACTCGGCAATTCTACGCACCTTCTATGCATCAAAAGAAGCAAACGAGTCGGTAGGATTGAAGGCTGACATATAAGAAAGCAACTCTATATTAACCTCATCAAACCGATTATCAAGCTCTTGATTAATTTGATCAATAACCTTAATATATACTTCTCTTCTGAAGTGATCATCATTTGTTTAGTTTCGGGCAAATCGTGCTGATCTTCCATAAGGCACATAATTATCCTCCATATCAAGAACTTGGACACCATGTTTATTGTAAAACAAAGTGACCATTTGAATGAACTGATTCCAACCATCAAACCTCAATTGTTGCATTCTACTCTTTGCCATGGTAACAAGTGAGATTGCATTAAGAATATCTTGCTCTCTTCTTTGCCAACACTCAGATAAATCATTTGTGTATCAAAGAATAACAAGCATTAAGTGTGCACTAAAAATAAAGTCAAATGACTCAAATAATCCAACCATAGTATGTATTTTTTGGCCAATCCCCCCTTTGTGAAGCATCATTACCAAGAGTGATGAGTACATCGCAGATTGTGGTATATATAGTAATAATGTTGACAACAGTTTTATAATGAGAGCCCCACCTAGTCTCACTAGGTCTAGGCAAACAAATCTCTTGATTCAATCCACTCCCAGTTTCAAGTTCACCACAATCAAGTGCTTTCATGATATTCTCAAATCTAGTATTTCGAAGCATGCCATGACGCTTAAAAGAAACTCTAACAATATTCAGCAAGAGTGTACTTGATAAAAAAACCGCACGCAATCATTATTTTTCCTTGGCAACAGCAACAAAAACTAATTGAAATTGATATACAAAACAATAGATATAATAAGCAGAAGGTGACTCTTGCACTCAAATCACATGTAGGATCGATATACACTAATATAGTAATCAGAGGAGGGTGAATGATTGCGCGGAAGCTAAAGTTTTTTATTGATTCTCAAAACACCCCTAAACAAAGTATAAAAAACTGCTTCGGTTTCAGTAAAAATAGATTGGCATATGTTAACTAAAACAGTAATTCTCAAAGATCCAACTGTTGGATTGGTGTGAAATTTTAATTGTAGAAACTAGATTCAATTTCAAAGCTAACCTAACAAGAATCAGCTCAACCGGATCCACGGATCTAAAGTTATGACCTTCACAGCCACAAATTTTTTTTTTTGCATATGGACAGTATTGGGCCGAATCTACAGGGTATGCCATGGCCCTTCGCCCCTGCATAAGCCATTATGTTTCTTGTAAAGAAAAATATAACTGACTTTGAATATGGCTAAAAGGGAAAGCATAAAAAACAGTGAAAAGTAGTATCAAAATCGAATAGTGATATATATAATATATATAAAAATAAAATAATATGTGTTCTTGAAGAAAGGGAGTGCTTTCATATCTTGTTTTGCATAAAGGGAAAATAGCTCCTTTGATTTTTTTTTTTACAAAATTAGCCACCCTTCATGCTACAGTGCCGCAGAAGGTGTCTCCCATGTGCAATGCCGCACCTACCCCCCTCTCCCTGGCACGGCAAGTCGGCCTCCCGCGCATCTAGCCTGCGGTAGCTCCTGACCTCTCACGCTCACTCCGGACGCCCGTCTCCCGTGGTCTCTTGGCGCGGAAGATGTCAGGTGTTACATCTTGGTCTTCTGCATTGGGAAAGGGGTTATTTGTGTAAAAAAAATATTCGAAATGATGCTATTTTTTGCAAAAAAAAAAAGAGAGAGAGAAAGAAGACCAAAACAGTGAAAATTTCTTGCATAAACATGAGACCAAACTGCAATACATTATACATAAGTGTTCTTATTCTACTTACTCACTCACAGCTAGCTTTGGACCTTTGGTGCCGTGCGAGCGAGCGACAGAGTACACCTCCTCGCCAAACAAAAGGGTAAACTACACCTGTCCACTAATAACTAGTCAATTCTATGTTGAAAAAGTACTTAGCTAAACGGCCGCTGCTCATTCGAAAGAGCTAACACGTAATACCGGTGACGTATGCTGTGAAAATGCCAGCACAATGCAAATTCGATTTTCTAGAAACATAGAAGTTTCGAAATTTTTTTCCAAATAATTATCACATGCAGTGGAGAATATATTCTACGTCTCTGCAAAATTCTAAAACCAAACTATATTGCATTTGCGAGATATAAAAAAGATAAATTCTTGCTGAAATAGCAAAAACTATTTGAACCCTATTCCAGACATAATTTATCTTTTTTGTAACTCATAAATACAATTAAATTTGATCTTAAAATTTTGCAGAGATATACAAAATATGCTCCACTACATGTAGTAATGTATTGAGAATTTTTTTTTAAATTTCTAAGTTTAATAGAAACCGATTTTTTTATATATATTTTTACCATATGCGCATTTTCACTCAGCACGGCCCATAATACTTGTGTTCGAGGCCAAATATGCACCCAGATCCCTGCAAGAAAACAAGAAATATTTGTCAAACTTACCGGTTGTTATTTCGCAGCTCTTCTAAGTTTGCCCTGAACTAGAAATTTCAAATGAGCCTGAAACACTAAATGTGCCTAGTGAGGAATTGAACAGCATACATATAGCAGTGCTGTAGTAGTGACTAACTGAACTGCATACAGCGTAGCGAGCGTACAGCTCTCCTGCCTCCTGGTAGTGGATTGAAGTATCAGCAAGAATAAAGGGGGAGAGAATCGCCAACTTTTACAAGCTGTTCGTGCGCAGCGTCTGCAGCAAATTTATACACACTGTACATGTAGCTGTGGAGGCATTAACCATTCGAGAGAAGAAGACAAGCACTAGAAAGGAGAAGGGAAGGCTTAAGCAGAAGGACGCCACAATTCGCAATTGAAACGCGTTAGTTAATGGATCCCAGGAGCTGAGTAGCTAGAGTACACGATTTTACTTCGTAATGAATAGGGTGTACAGATGCAGAGAACATCGCGGGAGCCCAATGTCTTCTTGAAGCACCAAACCTAGCCGTGTTCAAATGCTGCGATAACATCAAAGGCAAAGTCTCGGATGGATGATTAAATAGTAGTGGATACCATCGCTGATTTCACACAAGAGTGCAGTGACAGGCAGCAGCTGAGCAACTTTTATCTGGTCGTTGCATAATACATCGCGGAGATGTGTTTCTATGCTTTCTTTTAGTTGTACGAATATTAAAGCATGAACGAAGAATAATAAACATCGCATATTCTGCATGCTGTGATCCACCGAGAATTCGGTGCGAGTGTACATCTGGACATCTACTCAACGGTAGACCACAGGTATCTATATCAACCTAGCATTTACGCTTAATTAGGGTTCATTACAGCGTGCTGCAG
Source organism: Rhipidocladum racemiflorum (assembly GCA_036346355.1). Classification (NCBI taxonomy): domain Eukaryota; kingdom Viridiplantae; phylum Streptophyta; class Magnoliopsida; order Poales; family Poaceae; genus Rhipidocladum; species Rhipidocladum racemiflorum. The sequence goes on along the minus strand of CM070570.1, from coordinate 19,387,941 downwards.
CTGTACAGCTTCTTTCGGCAGGGTAGCTAGAGCTGCAGTCGAGAGTCAGCGATTAGGATAGTTGGCGTATCAGAAGCCTGAACGCTCAAGTGGAATTCTTCTACCGATGCTTAGGCAGATGCTGTGCAGAGGTGGTTTCAGGGTTTCTGGGGAAGCTGTAAAAGAAGGAAGGCGCGTTCACGGGCTGAAATGCTCGAGGCCAATCCGATGTCAACTGTACGTGTCATTCTCTAGTGGATAGGGAGCAGTAATACATTAGAACTTGTGCTTCTTTAGGCCCGTTTGGTACAGTTCCAGATTCTAGTAGAAACGGAAACGGTTCCAGATTATTGGTAAAAACGTTTAAGATAGAATCAGAATCACTATCTGCAAACCGTTTGGTACGGTTACAGATTCTAGTAGAAACTAGTGAAACGGGGTTGAGGGTGATTCAGCCACAGCGTGGAAAAAGAAGAAACATTCCGAGGAGAATCGTTCCGAGTTTTAGCCTGTTTGGTTGGGTTTCTCCCAGATTCTAGTAGAAACAGCTCGGTTTCAAGTTGCCAAACGGAGCAAGTATCTGTCATCTATTATATATATAAAAGCTCAAAAAAGTTACTAAAAAAAGAATATAGGGTTAAAATTCTTACAAAAAGTAAAACATCTAATCCATAATGTGGTAGATCCTAATTACAATCGCAATGAGATCTTTTGTTAAAAATAGGAATAAGTTAGAAAATTCTCGTAAGAAATAAAACATCTGACCCTTTATCTGATGGATCCTAAGACCATCTCCAACGGCGTTTCCTAAATCTGGATCCCTATATCTTCATATACATAATTCCTCAAAAAAGATTCCTTCCCTATATCTCTTCCCTCTCTAACAACATTCCTTAAATCCTACTATCTATTTTATCCCTCTTATATTATAATAATATTTCATAACCGCCATATGAGCAACGTTTATTTTTTACCGAAAAAAATTCGAATGGCTATTTTGAAATGCGAGAATTTAAAATTTATTCTAATAGCCATTGTCGTGGCTATGTACTAATTTATATTTTATATGTATTATAATGGGAGTCTTTAAATAAAGAAGTTTATGACAGCTATAGAAAATAAGTTCATAAGTTCGTACAATATAAGTTCATACAGCAAAAGTTCAAAAAAACTTATTTCATGCAACATAAGTTCAAATGCAATTATAGTTCATACAACATAGATATGCTCAACCAAAGCTATTACATCTTCTAGCTATTATGTCACTAAGCAAGCTTGTATAGTACTGTTTTTGTGGCTCAGTGCAACGACTTAGATCAATCTCCATAATTCTTTCCTCCTCAACTATTTTCTTGAATTCAAGCTCATTTTTCAATAATTCAAATCTCTATTTCTCTTGCTCAATGCTCACTTGTTCTTGTGCAATCCTCTCCTATTTTTGTGCATATAATCATTCATATCGCTAATATTTTTTTCTCTCTTTCATAATCTCAAGTTCCCTCTTTTTCTTTCTCAAATTTTGTAATGCCTCTATGTAAAGATTTAATGTTGGAATAGTTTCTTTACCTCGACGTAATTGTTCTTTCGCCGCCTTACGTCCAATTGGTCCGCTTAATTCATCATTTTCTGCATTAGGAGAATCCTCATAAAGATAAACTGCATTGGAGCTAACAGGACTAGAAGATTCTTGACTTGGACTACTTGATATCTTTTTCTTATTCTAAAATAACCAAGCACACCACTTAGGATGATGTTGCAAAACATTCCAGCAATGCAAGTACACAAACGATCGCCCCTCTTCCTCCTGGTACACAGTTTTAGCTTGCATAATCTGTACAACCACACAAACAACTATATGAACAAACCATCTATTACAAAAAAGAAAGGGATACAAATCAATCCAACCTTATCCTGTTCAGTTATCCCGCTTTGATTTCGACGCTCAATATGATCATGAAACCCACAAAACTTGTTAACTGCTTCTTGAATAGCAGACCAACGATGTGTAAGCGAAGTTTGTGAACGATCTGAAGTGAAAGTCTTGTTCTCATGGAAGTAGTCATATATTCTTCTCCAATAAGTGGCACAAAATTGTTGGTTCTCTTGAACTGCATGGATACTAACATTAAGCCACGCGGACACCAACAATTGCCATCCTTCTCGGAGAAATTTTTTGATCTTATGTTGTTTGGTCTCATTTGGGCACTATCCGTATGCACTATAGACGGTTGGGAACCAATTGGGCTTTCTTGTGGAGAAGGTTTACAACCATCCCAATTGAATGTATCCTCTCCTTCACTCAACAAGTTAATATAGAAGCCATTCATAATTTCTCCTTTTGTCAACAATAAAATTTCTTAAGTTAACAAACAACATCCATCAATATTAGAATATTGCAATAAGTCTTAACAAGTCATAACAGTGAAGGTACATCACTAATACAATTTTTTAAAACAAGTCTTAACACTGGCGATACAGGATTAGAACAATCTCGAATCATCACTATCAATGTTAATACTCTCATCTTGTCAATGCTGCCAAAGGTCACGTTTACCCTCATCATCACTCTGATAGTCGTAAGGAATATACAAATCAGGGTCTACATCCCCTTCAAGGTCATCTTATAAGGCAACATGCTTAAGGCTGCGAGCTACAGTTTCAAAGTCATCTTGTTCAATCTCTACCCCTATCTCTTTGCAGCAATTCATTTGATTGTGTGACAACCTGCTCAAGGCTGTGAGCTACAGGGTAGATGTCAATCATGAAGGTATTAAGTTCATTGCCACATGAACATGTGTTAGGAGTAAAGTTGTCTTTTGCAATTTTCTTAGGGTCCGATGTGATGCACTCTATTTCTTTTATTGTCCAGGGCAAGCCTTGATTGAGCTTCTCCGGATCCTTATCCATCTACATGCATTACAAGTGCATAATGAACAAACTATTAGCCGTCATATAGGTTTCATACCTAAGTGCTAATTAGTTAAAAGGACTTTTCTACCACACGACTATTCTGGGTAGATGCCTAATGCAAAGCTTCTGCAGTATGTAAGCTTCACTACAAAAAATTGCACCTTTCTAGGCTCCCCCAATTTTGAAAAACAGGCCAAATTTCATATATGCACCTGTTGGATCATGCTCACAGTTGAGAATTGTTTCAGAAGAATAAATCTAGTCACCCCAAGTTTGAAAAATAGGCACAATTTGATATATGCACCTATTGTATCATACTCACAAATGAGAATGTTTCACAATATGATTTAGATGCACTTCTTCTGCTTCTACTAGAGCTTAGCAATCACAAGGAAATTTGACTGGAAGTAGCTACTTGATTTCGACTCGAAGTAGCTGCCTGATTCAAAAGTTCAAGCACTAATGTGGCTTAGCAATCACAAGGAAAATTGACAATCAGCACAAACTGTAAAGTTAGTGTAACACCCTGGCAGCTCACATGCCCAAAGTCTACCAAAACCTATCTAACTATTTCACAAAAAGTTAAAAATTTCGGTAAGACCTCCCATGCTAAATGGACATCCACTCAGCAGGCAAAGAGATCACAATTAACATGATAGCAACAACGTAAACATGTTATGGAATCAATCAACCATCATGAATGTGAGCATAATCAACTAAGCATAATATCAATCACCATCAAATAAACTTAACTACAACACACGATTACACAATTAATTCGACTGGTTAACAAGTAAATATTCCTCCAATCTACTATTTGAGCATGGCATGAATGTGAGTGATGTGGTGCTAACTCCCGACCCGGCGTGTCGTCCTCAAACTATCTAAAACATTAAATAAAACAAGCGTGAGTTCAAAAATTAGAAAAGTGCACCATAAACCAAACAACTCAAATAAATCAACAGTAAGAGCATAATTGTTATCCAAGTGTACAAATTCATAAAACAATATTAGCAACAAAGTTTACCTCTTCTCACTTCATCACCTAATTTTTACACATACCTCTTTAAATCTCTATTAGATGAGTCCACGACTCGATCCCAACTCTACACATTTCCATTTAACTCAAAATCATCGTTAGTATGCAATGCAATATGAATGCTCCTTTCGATGCACGTACCGGTACTGCCGAGTGCACACCCGTCGGCGCGCATCCTCACGTCCCTTCCATCCCGTGGAAGGTGCCTACTCTTACTGTCTCGCTCCCATTCACCTCGATGAATGGGATTACGAGGTAGGACTTTCGTGTTCACTACGTGTGAACACAGAGACCCGCATCAGAATGGGTCGCCTCTTCCATTATTAATGCATAAATGCGATTAACACAATTAAATTGCACCTACATTCATTTCTAGCATTTCACATAGCCCAAATTTAAGTACGTGATCATCAACCATACTTGCATCCAATACTTAACATTCATAATCATCTAAACGATTCACACATATGACATACCAATATATCAATGAACTTCACATTTGCATTATCATGATTATCAACATGATCAAAAACACAAGGCAAAGCACGATCCAATACTTAGCCTTTTAACGGCATGATGCACTTGCCTTAGCCTCACAAAGCGATGTGGTGAGGGGTTGAAGCCGCCTCCGAAGCCACACCACCTGAAATAATCACCGCATAATCGATTTTACACAAACTATAGCCAACAACAACAAGAAACAACCCCTTGTCACTTACTACTACACACTTTGCCCGAAAACAGCCGCAAACTCGAATTTCGTACAAACTAGTTTGGATAGCCCACTTCACCAAAGCATAACTATTGCTATACAACTTCAAATTAAGCAAACGAAGATATTTTACGCATCTACACAGAAATTCCCATCTATCTCTAGGCAATTGCAAATTCCAACTCGGACTCTAACTTGTCCTAAAACACAAAACAAAACTGAATCTACTACTCGTCTCAATTTGGACAACAAAAGGGAAAACTTGCATAACTTTTTAATGGTTCAACCAAAATTCAAGTTCTTGGACTCTAAACGAGCACAAGAGGGTGTGCTACAATTACCCCATAGCCATTTTCTCAAAATCTGAATCTAAAGTCCTCAAATCGAACTCTGAACTTCAAACCAATTCTAAATAATTCAGCAAGAACCTAGTTCTGGACAGCAACTTTGTTCTATCATAACTTTTGATTCCTAACTCCAAATCAAGAAAAAAAATACGTTTTCTTAAACTACAGGAAATTTACCACATTTCTATAGGCAAATGGAAGAGGCCATTCGGCTTGCAGCTAGCTCAAATCCTCAGTTGAACATTTCATCTCACAGAACAACCTAATCGGGACAGTCGGTAGTAAAATGCTCATAACTTTCAAACGGTTGAATGGATTTTTGTATTCTTGTGCTTCAATTAAAGGGGAAGGGATAATATACAATTTATTCTACAGCCAAAGAGCCATTTGACCAAACTAGGTACCCCAAAACGGTGCTACAAAAACAGGCAAAAATCTTCTCGAAAACAGAACTTAGGGTTTCCCCTCCAAAAACTAGTTTCCCTCCAAAAGAACTAACCCTAGAATCCTAGAACCTCCTCTATCTTGGCTAGGGACTCCAGATCTGAGCTCACAAGCAATAACCAGGGATTGATTCCACTTACCTAGAGAAGGAGAAGGGGGAAACAGGGCTGTTGCTGCTGCTGCGCGCAGGGACGAGAGGGAGGGAGCTCGCCGGCTAGGAGAGGAGGTAGGGCGCCAGCAGCCATGGAGGAGCAGGGGGAGGGGCGCCCTACCTGCTTCTGGTCTTGGAGGTGAAGGAGGCTGCCTTGAATGGAGGAGAAACCCAAGTGAATGGGGCTGTCGGCTGGGCAAGGAGTCTAGTGGAAAAAAAAGAGGGGGGAGAGGGATTAGGTGATTATGTGAAAAGTGAATGAGTGCTTTAGTCCTCTCCCATACCAGATGAAATTGATAGCCTGCAGATCATCAGACTGGTCCTCCAAAAACCCAGATAAGGAATGCTAACACAAGGAACAAAATTAAGCGATGTTACAGTTAGTTTTTCGATAATGCATTTTATATTTCCTTTGATGAAAAAATTAAAAAGATTGTATTTGTGTAGACCATATGTGAGTACAACCTAGGATTTCATCAAATGGTAAAATCTAAGGACTTCGTGTTCGTTGTTGAACCTATGAGATTTATGCATCTAGTTGGACAGGTCTCTCTCTCTCTCTCTCTCTTGTTTCCAAATTTGGCAACTTCATGCAATTGGTCATAAGCAAAGGTATTGATGGTTCAACCGACCTATGCTAAATTAAGTTAAGTGTCTTTAAAGACAAGCACACTTCTAACATTAATACAAACTATTTATTATTATACATGTAGCAACATATGCATAGTGAAATCTGCCAACGAAATACATAGAATATTCTGTCTATTACATAGTTCATCCCCATATGTTATTTATGGCGTCATCTCTAACCTAGACTAAGGTAGTATCTATCAAAACTATTATAACTTAATGTAAATGCAGAACATAAGAAGGTACACTCATCCACTTTCAGACTAATGAATGTATTTTTTTTGTTAAACTAGCTATATTATAGCGTGGAGCATGCTAAGAAAACTCAAGTCCAGCTTAAAAGCATGGACACTAACATCATGATTGTAAATAGAATTAAACCACATATTCTATAGTACATTCTCCTACTAAGGTGTTAGACATAGAGTAACTACAATTATTTGTTATCTAGAACAACATCAAGTAAAAAGCTACAGGAGAGCAACAAGCTAGAGCATTCAATTTGAATATAAGGTGTAACATTGCTAATTTGTAACAGAAAGTAAACGCAACAAAAAAACTAGGAGACGAACAATTTTAATGCAACATATTCGAATAAACCATGGGAAATTGCAACTATAACCAACAATCCAAACCACCACCATCCACCAAAAATTGCCAAACTACCTCGAGTTTTTTTGATCTCACACAGTAGCCTAGTACCCCGAGATGCTAATAATTAGTGACAATATACCTCAGATCACCCTAACTAAGCTCTGATATGTTGCAATCTTGAGTTCATACCTCACATCCATTAGTATTTAGGGTTCATACCTGGTGGATCCGCTTGATCCCACGGTGCCTAAGGTCGAAGAGGATGACGACGAGGCAGACCGGGTTGAGGACGAAGCTAGGGACTAGATACTACAGGAGGGAAGACGCCCGGGTCTCTTTGCGCGCGGGACGGATCGGCGGCTCTCTTCCTCGAGGGCGGGGGGCGGGGCGACGACGCAAGACAGAGCGGTGGAGCGACTCTCCTCCTCAAGGGCGTAGGACCAAGTAGCGGCGCGGGACGAAGCAATGGGGCGACTCTCCTCCTCGAGGGTGCGGGACCAAGCAGCATGTCAGACCCGAAAATAACACCTCCGAACCCTATGTGTAAAACACACTGATATAGGATCGAGCTATTGTACGTAATAAATAAAATTGATAACACAACACATCAAATGTACCTTTTCAATAACTGACATAGTCTTTTACAATAATATTAGCTCGCAAGCCAAATAAAAGTAAAGCATCAGAAATAAGATAAATTGAAGTAAAACCGAATAGATTTGCCACTAGCAATTGACTGGGGTAGCGGTCCTAGTTATTCTGGTTCTCTCCATCATAGAACTCCTCATCTAAATCAACAGAGTAAGCAATGGTGAGTACAAATGTATTCCACAAGTCGCATAGGAGATGCAATGTTAATGTAAAAGATATCAAAGGAAGGTTATATGGTTGTTTTAGCATAAAACATCTAAGTAATTTTCCAAATGCAAAATTTTGTTTAAGTAGAAAAGTCTATTTTCCAATATTTCTGGATTCAGGAATCACTCCTTAAACTAACTCAAGAATCCCTCCTGGAAACAACTCAAGTTTACCATGATGGACTCACTCCATCCCCCATTGAACACTTTCTCGAAACCATTTTTGAGAATAATGAAATCTAATCTGTGAAAGGCTAGCTCGGCATACCCATGACCGCGGGTGTGGCTAATCGATTAGTTTTACTTTGCAGAGGTTGTACAACTTTAACCACAAGACATGATTGCATCCTTATGTCAAAATACACACTTCATTTGGTGTGTGGCAGAGAAAATCATGACAAAGCCCCATATAACGCTCCATCCGTGTAGTCATGCCCGCTAAGATTTTCACCGCTGAAAGGATCACCCTAATTCAGAAACCACCAAGTGGCAGCCTCTCGCTTATACCACTTCCCACCTAATGGCATGACTATCCAGGGTATGTTGCAATACGGATAACCAGGTCTGTCCCATACCAGACATGTGGTAATACGGCTTTACATTCAACAACTCACAAACCGGTCCTTAATTGACTAGTCGACCTTTCACAACCCACGAAACCACCACACTAGCCTGTCTCGCCTAATCTAAATCACATTTTTAATTTTATCATGACATGACATAAAAGTCCATGGTACTGTTATCAATGACCTTCAAGACATAATTATCAATTTCCAAAAAATCATCATTTGGCACAAATTTTCAAAATAACCTAAATTTAGGTCTAAGCATGCCCTAACTGTTTTGATAATCACCATACATCACAAACACAACCTAGGGTTACAATGGCATAAGTGATTCAATCATCAAATGTGGCTTTAACCAATCATGGTATAACTATTTAATTTAAAACTGGAATTGAAATACATTTATAGAAACTATGCATGCAATAATTTAAATTCAATGTAGCATTTCAAAAAGTAGGTTCAACATGGTCAAAGATGTGTAACTTACCTTGGAAAAGTCCTTGCTCTGGTTCCGGACCTTGCTCTTGAATCCACACTTCGCTTTCGTACTCTCCTAGTGTTTCAACGTTTACGCGAATCAAAAGAAAATACAAATAAATACAAAAACAGAGAGGACATGAACTCCAAAAAACAAATAAAATTCACCATTAACTAGAGCTCGATTTAAAAAAAAAAACTCTGGAATCACCTCAATTGGAGCTCCTGGAAACAACTCAAGTTTACCAGATTTATGGGCTTAGATTAGAAGAAAGGGTCCACACCAAGTACAATTAAAAGTAATAAAAAGAAAAAGAAATTTAGCTATTTAATTTTCATACGAACACTAAAATAAAAAGTGAAATTGAGAATAAAAGTAAAAATATAGAAGAATAAATATAAAAAGAAATTAGGGATTTTTTAAATTTGTTACTAAGTAAAAATATAATTTTTTTATTTGTTGTAGAATTAAAATTTCCAGAAATATGCTAATTTACGTGAAGGGTTGCTAAGAAAAAAATAAATAGACTAGAAATTCACACAAAAAGCAAAATATCTAGCCTTTAATCCGATAGACCCTAATTATGTCGAACTATAGTAGTTGTTGGATATTATTATTTTAAAAAATACATATAACCTTCTATCAAGTGTTTCTGTGTTATAACAGTTTATATTAAGAGAAAGAGTCGATGACAAATAAAATAAAAAATAACAGAAATTCAAAACAAAAAATAAAAAGAAATTAACCATTTGATGTCTATATGAACTCCATATTAAAACTAGTACGTAGCTAAAATTCAGAATGAAAATTAGTAGATAGATTTGTATATCAATTGTAACATACAACTAATATACAAAATTAAATTAAAAATAATAATAAAATTAATGGCTTAAATTAGAAGAAAGAGTCCATTCCAAATTCTATTAAAATAATATTGAAATAAAAAATAAATAAAAATCAATCATTTTACTTTCTTACAAACTCCAAAGTAAAAGTTGTACATAGTTGAATTTCAAAATAAAAAAAATAGTTTTTGGTTTTGTTTATGAATTCTAAAGAATGGAAATTAACATAAATTTGGAATAAAAAACAAAAACATATTAGCTATTTGATTTTCAAACAAACTCTAAATTAAAACCCGAAGTTCAAAATTAAAATAAAAAATAGAAGAATAAAAATAAAATGTAATTGCTTATTTATATTTTAATTCCATATTAGGTGAAAAATATAAATTTTTGTTTAATTAGAATAAAATTTCAAAGAAATACTTATTTAAGGAAAAAAAATAAAATAAGGTAAGTAATTTGTTATATATTTTGTTAACTATTATGTCATAAAAGTCGATGACATATTTTTTTACAGTAGGTATGAAAATATAAAATATGTTAAATATTCTAAAAAAATATTCTGACTCTTTGTTTGGAGGATTTTCATGAACCGAAGAGATTAAGAGGGTCATACATCAACCTGTGTTCATTTGGCTATACTGGTATAAGCAATATTATGTGTGCTAAAATAAGTACTGAAAGAAAGGGATAATTATTGCAATAATGAATTTAAGAGATGATGATGATGTAAAATGGAAAATGATATGTTATGCTATGTTTACTGTTTTCTATGTAATTATTTAGAGTAGAAAGTTTCGATCATATGTAACAAGTATTGAGGAACGGAGTAAGTATATTATCTCCTATAATATATAATATCAAAATATCATAAATGGAGTTATGTAATGATCTATTTTTCAAAAGCCAAATCACATATGTTTTACCAAGTCATTTTAAAATGGTTTAACGATGATGCACGCGCAATTCGCGGGCCACCTTGCTAGTTTAATGTAAACGATTCATCCTGATATGCACACATGTAAGATCGAGGATGAGCCTATAGGGGGGGTGAATAGGCTTTTTCTAAAATTAACAAGACTTAAATGATTGGAACTTGGAGAAAGATAGATTACAACTGAAATAAATCCGACAACAAAGAACATGAAAAGGTTAGAAGATTGCCTAGAGGGGGGGTGAATAGGCTAATTTTAATTTAAGACAATTTAATGCAGCGGATAAGGGTCGGATATTCCGAATTAATATCGGAACTTCCGAAAACTTCGGAACTTCCGTAATTACTCCGGACTATCCGATCAGCACTTGACTATAAGAGTCAAGTAGAAAGAGCAAGACGACAACTAGCTCTAGACAACTAAAAATTGCACTAACAAAGATCAATAAGATTAATCAAGCAGCTAGAGACAAGAGAGAACACAATAGTTTGATTTTCGGAGTTCGGATCCATGAGGGGATCTTACGTCTCCGTTGAGGAGGCTCCAAAGAGCCCGGGTCTTTTCCAACCCTTTCCTCCCAAACCTCGGTCACACTTAAGGTTTGGTTCCACTATTGGATCCTTTCCTTTCGGAGGCGGAGCCGGCCTTCACAAACTTCTCACGGCTTCCCACAATCGTTGGGGGCTCGTGAGCGACACCTAGCCGTCTAGGAGTCCTTCAACCTCCAAGAGAAATGAATGCTCTTGATTCGTGATCTTGGAGTGATCCTCTACTTGCTCAAGATGAATGAACGCTTAGCTCTAGCCACACAACCACACTCAACCAAACCTCACTCACTAGATGATCCCTAAGATCAAGAAGGAGGATGGCTCAAGATTGCTCTAGAAGGTGCTCAAGAAGCTCAAGAGATCAGCCCAAGCAAGTGTGTAACCAGCAAAAGGAGAGGGAGAGGGGTATTTATAGTTTTGGTTCAAAACTAGCCGTTACTCCCAAGATCACCCCACATCGGAATGTCCGATGCGAACTTCGGAACATCCGATATGTGCAAACTACCAGACTAAGGAAAGCGACCAACGGTCGGAAGCTAGGTGCATCGGAATATCCGAAAACAGCATCGGAACTTCCGAAGACACCCCAAGAGAGAGCTCAGCAAAACTTTCCAAGTCCAAGTCGGAATGTCCGATAAAGGAGTCGGAACATCCGAAACAAGCAGAGAGCTCCCAAACTTGGAAACTAACTACTTCGGAATATCCGAAGATAGCACTTCGGACAGTCCGAACACGACAGAGAGCACTCTTTAAACAAGACACCACACATCGGACCTTCCGATACCCAGTATCGGAACATCCGAAGAAAACAGAGAGCTCCCAAACTAAAACCTAACAAGCATCGGAATATCCGATACAAACTTCGGAATGTCCGAAACTTGTAACTTACGAAGGACCAAAGACACAACTACACTTCGGAATGTCTGAGATGTCGGAATGTCCGAGCTAACTTCGGAACATCCGACACGAACTCTAAACAAACTTCATTCCAAAGTGAGTGTGGACTCTAAAACACTTTTCTAGAGACTAAACAACATTCATCCGAGCAAAGTGACCATCTCTAGACCAAGTTCAATGCATCCCTCTTAATAGTACGGCAGTCCTATGACTTCAACAAATCGAAAATTACAATCGTAGATGCCGTTTTTCTTACTCTACTAGGCTTGAGGATACCCAAAGACATAGATGATCTTTTCTCGAACCTATTACCTGTTCATTAACTAGTTGAACACATTAGATTCTTTAATCGTTTGTCATTAATCATCCAAAACCAATTTAGGGGGCCTAGATGCACTTTCAATCTCCCCCTTTTTGGTGATTGATGACAACACGATTAAGGACAAATTTATAAAGCATATGAGAGAATGAATATAGACGGAACTCCCTCTCGATATGTGCATTGAGAATAGATCTTGAGGACAAATGCACATTTTGAGAGAACGAAACTTGAGAGAGCTCCCCCTATATTCTTGCATAGGAGATTAACACAAGATAAGCAATATGAGTAATTTAAGCAATTATTCAACTAATCAAGTCAACGGAAATCTCCATGCAACAACGATAAAGAGAGTAAACATGATAACGTTCAACAACGAAGTTTTAAACCAACAAACACTTAAGCTTTAAACTAAATTCAACCAAGTTCACTGACACCAGGACTCAACAAAGAAAAGATAACGGGGAAATTTGTCTTCTGCATCTGCATCTCTCCCCCTTTGGCATCAAGCACCACAAAGGGTAGATGAGAGAGGTAAGGAAGGACTAATCAGACTCGTCTGACGCAGCTCCATCAGACTCAGACTCGTCGTCGTCATCCTCGGACTCCTCTGACGCATCAGGCGCTGGAGCAAAGGGGTCCTCGATCTCTTCCTCACTGTCCTCGTCCTCTGAACACTCCAGATTGAGATGCCTTTGGATGTCCTTGAGTCGCTTGGTATTCTTTTTCTGCTTTTCTTTATTGCTCTTGCAAAGAACAAATATCGACTTCAAAGCCCGCAGAATGGGTGAAGAAGATCCACTAGGAGCAGGAGTTGAAGGAGTAGCAGCAGAAGTGGTGGTCCTCCTGGTGGAAGCTCTGGTGGCTCGCTGAGATGAGGCCTTAATTGCCCTGACTTGAAGACCCTCGTGCTTCCCATCACACTCAAACTGCTGCCCGGTAACTTGTTCAATCAAATGCATGATAAATGGAGCATATCCATAGCTCCTTCTGGGCTCCTGTCCAATGAGTCTGATCTCATTCCATATGAAGTCAAAGACATCAAAGGGCCTCTGTCCATCTTGCATTCTGCTCAGGAGATTTCTGGTGTAAGAAAGGACATGAGAAGCATCACCTTCTTTAGGAGCCAAAGTCTTCCTGAAGAGTCTGTTCAGGATAGCAAAGAAGGGCTTCATCCCCTTGGTGTCACCTGGCTCGAACTCTGCATTTTCTTCATACAAGAAATTTAGATTTGATGCACCAAGAGAGACCTCATTGTGGATTTGATCTCTGTCCCTGGAGTCCGCTTCTGTAAAGTCAAGTAACCTAGCAAACTGAACATATGTAGCTTCATACCAGGTTCCCTCAGTCATCCAGTGGAGGGTAGAGACTCGATCCCTGGAGACATACATTGTGGCATAAAATTGAGCTATTATCTCTACATTCCAGTCATGCTTAAAAGCCATGATTCTCTTGGTTCCGGTCCTCTCACAGGCAGCAATGACTTCATTAAACACAGCATCATCTGCCGCTGCCATATACTCCCAATCAATCCATTGCATTGGGATAACAGGATTCTTTCTAGGAAAAATGACTGAAGCATAAAAGTCTTGCTGAAAGAACGTCCAGAAACGGGAATCAGTGGAGAACCTATCGGTCCGCTTTGGATTTTCTTCACGAGCTTTTCTTACTTGTGCTGATTTTCCCTTGTAGCTCACAGGTTTCCTTTGCAACCTGGGGTTTCTCTCAGGCGGTCTCAGCCTTGGCATGTCTCTAGCTTGAGATCCTGAAGCACCTGCAATTCCTTTTCCTTTCCTTGACGGCAGAGTTGCTCCACGCGGTACATTCACTGTCTGAGCACCCTGTGCAGCTGGTTCATTGATTGTAATGCCTGGTTGAGATCCTCGAGCTGAGGCTCGCTTTGTTCTTGCCCCAGTAGGAGTTTTGCGCTTTCGACTGAAAGTGACCGTAGCCGGATCCTGAGGAGGCTGGTCACCCTGACTAGGGTCCATCTGAACGAGCTGACAAGATAGCAGCGAGATATGAAAGATGAAACAAGAGATAAAGCTGGTTTTAGTGCTGTACTGTCAGCATCGGAAGTTCCGACTCCACATCGGAAGTTCCGATTTTACATCGGAAGTTCCGACACAGGATATCGGAAGTTCCGATACACTCGGTACAACCCTAGAACTAGGATTCCAATCAGATCAACCAAGGGAGGTTGATGAAACTTGAGATCTAGACATGGGGGTACTAGAGCAACAAGTTTACCGAGAGATATGATCAAGAGATTCACAAAACAAGATAATCTCGAGATTAGGGTTCTAGGTTTACCTGAGAACACGAAACGCGAGATTAACACGGGAAGAGATCCTCCAATCCGAAGCAAAAACTTCCTTGGGGAGAGATCGGAGTTTCCGTAGGCTCGGAGACTCCGAAGACGACAAGAGACAACGAGTGGAGAGAGACAGACGTACGGTTGCTAGAGAAAAAGAAATGAGGAGGGGCCAACCGAACCGTCCTTTTCAAGCGTTTATACACACTTCGGAAGTTCCGAACTGAGGTTCGGAAGTTCCGAACGGTTTGATTGTCCAGAAAGTCGGAAGGTCCGATATAGTACATCGGATGTTCCGAAAAGTTCAAGTTTCCAGCGAACCAGAAGCTGAGCAGGATTCGGATATTCTGATATAAATATCGGATGTTCCGAAGAGTTCAAAAACACAGAATTCGGATATTCCGATGACACGATCGGAAATTCCGAAGAGTTGATTTTTCCAGCTGACAAGGAGAAAAGATAGAATTTCTGAGTTTGGAAGAAATGAGACTTTGAGTCAGTGAACTCGGAGTTATCCTACTTGTGATCAGGGAAGATAACAACAATCAAAGCAATGATCACGAGTGGAATGACCGAAGATGCAAATGACAATAAATCCTCTTTTTAAAGACAGATAAACAATTTTGCAAGCAATTTATGTTGAAATCAATAAGAGAGGCAACAATCAAATGCGAGCAGGATGTCAAGTCACATTCCGATAGTCTAGGATGTTTAGCTCACTTCTCAATTCACAAAATCTTTTCTCATCGAGAGGTTTGGTGAAGATATCGGCCAATTGTTTCTCGGTTCTCACATAGGTAATGTCAATGTCTCCTTTTAGTGAGTGATCCCTAAGAAAGTGGTGGCGGATATCTATATGCTTGATCCGGGAGTGTTGGACGGGATTATTGGCTATTTTGATAGCACTCTCATTGTCACATAAGAGTGGAACTCTATCCAACTTTAGTCCAAAATCCTTCAAGGTTTGCCTCATCCATAGCAATTGTGCACAACAACTTCCCGCGGCAATATATTCAGCTTCTGCGGTGGATAGAGCTACTGAGTTTTGTTTCTTTGAGGACCAAGCTACTAGTGATCTACCTAGAAATTGGCAAGTCCCCGAAGTACTTTTTCTATCCACTTTACATCCCGCATAATCAGCATCCGAATATCCAATCAAATCGAATTTTGATCCTTTAGGATACCAAAGCCCTAAATTAGGTGTGTGAACTAGATATCTAAGAATTCTTTTCACGGCTACTAGGTAACACTCTTTCGGAGCGGCTTGAAATCTTGCACACATGCAAACACTGAGCATAATATCTGGCCTAGATGCACAAAGATAAAGCAATGAACCTATCATGGATCGATATACCTTTTGATCCACAGGATTACCTTCCTCATTTAGACTAAGATGTCCATTTGTTGCCATGGGTGTATGAATGGGCTTGGCGCTCTCCATGTCAAACTTCTTGAGCATGTCCTTGATGTACTTTGTTTGACACAAGAATGTCCCTTCCTTGAGTTGTTTGATTTGAAATCCGAGGAAGAACTTTAACTCACCCATCATTGACATCTCAAACCTTTTTGTCATTAACCTACTGAATTCCTCACAAAAGCTTTTATTAGTAGAACCAAATATAATGTCATCGACATATATTTGGCACACAAATAGATCATTATCAACATATTTTGTGAAGAGAGTAGGATCAACTTTACCAATTTTGAAACCCTTTCTTATAAGAAAGTCCTTAAGGCATTCATACCATGCTCTAGGTGCTTGCTTAAGTCCATAGAGCGCCTTATGGAGTTTATATACATGCGTAGGGTTCTTGTAATCCTCCATTCCCGGCGGTTGCTCAACGTAAACTAATTCGGCGATTGGACCATTTAGGAATGCACTCTTGACGTCCATTTGATAAAGCTTGAAATCATGGTGAGTAGCAAATGCAACCAATATACGAATTGACTCTAATCTAGCAACTGGAGCATAAGTCTCACCAAAATCCAAACCTTCGATTTGAGTGTATCCTTGAGCTACCAACCGAGCTTTGTTTCTTGTGACAACTCCGTTTTCATCTTGTTTGTTGCGGAAGACCCATTTGGTTCATATCACGTTTTGATTTGGTCTTTCCACCAATGTCCAAACTTTGTTTCTGACGAAGTTGTTTAGCTCTTCATGCATTGCCATCACCCAATCCGGATCATTTAGTGCATCTTCCACCTTCAAAGGCTCCAAAGTAGACACGAAAGAGTAAAATTCACAAAAGTTAGCTACTCTAGAGCGTGTAGTCACCCCCTTTTGGATATCACCAAGGATGTTATCGACGGGGTGATCTCTTTGGATGCTTTGATGCACTCTTGGATGTGGTACTTGAGATGTTTGTTGAATTGGCTCGTCATCTTCAATTTGATCATCCTCCAAGAGTTTGCTTGGACTATATTTAGGATTGTCTTGATTTTGATTTGAGGTAGGAGGCTCCACTTGTGTAGATGAATTTTCTTGGTGCTCCTTTTCTTGCGGCCTTACTTCACCTATAGCCATCTTCTTGATTGCAAGGCTTGGCAATTCCTCATTATCTAGCACATTTAAATCAACTTGCTCCACTTGAGAGCCGTTAGATTCATCAAATGTCACGTCTCTCGCTATTTCAACACAACTCGAGGTTTTGTTGAAAACACGATAAGCGTAGGCATTTGATCCATATCCTAGCAAGAAACCTTCATCGATCTTAGGAGCAAATTTAGAGTTCTTGGGTTTCTTCTTAAGAATGAAACATTTACTACCGAAAACTCTAAAATATGAAACATTTGCTTTGTTACCGGTAAGAAGTTCGTATGCCGTCTTCTTCAAGATCTTGTGGAGATATAATCGGTTGATAGCATGGCACACGGTGTTGACGGCTTCCGCCCAAAAGTGATCGGAGATCTTGTACTCGTCAAGCATTGTCCTTGCCATCTCAATCAACGTTCGATTCTTCCTTTCTACCACTCCATTTTGTTGAGGAGAATATGGAGCGGAGAATTCGTGCTTTATTCCTTCTTCATCAAGGAATTCTTCGACTTGAGTATTCTTGAATTCACTTCCATTATCGCTTCGAATCTTCTTGATCTTCAACTCGAATTCATTTTGGGCTCTTCTTGCAAACTTCTTGATTATCCCTTGAGTTTCACTTTTCTCTTGCAAAAAGAATACCCACGTGAAGCGTGAAAAATCATCAACAATGACTAAACCATATTTGTTACCTCCGATGCTTATATAAGCAACGGGTCCGAAGAGGTCCATGTGTATAAGCTCCAATGGTTTTGTCGTCGTCATGATGTTCTTCGCGGGATGACGCGCTCCAACTTGCTTTCCGGCTGACAAGCGCTACAAATCCTGTTTTCTCAAACTCAACATTAGTTAGTCCAATGATGTGATCACCCTTTAGAAGCTTGTCAAGGTTCCTCATGCCAACATGAGCTAGCCGGCGATGCCACAACCAACCCATGCTAGACTTTGCCATTAAGCACGTTTGAAGTTTAGCGCTATTTGTGTTGAAATCAACTAAATAGAGCTTACCCTTCAAAAATCCTTTAAAAGCAATTGAGGAATCGTCTCTTCTAAAGACGGTCACATCCACATTAGTAAAAAGACAATTATAACCCATCTCGCAAAGTTGTGATCTGCACAACAAGTTGTAATTCAAAGATTTAACAAGCAGGACATTGGAAATTGAATGGTCATTAGAAATAGCAATTTTACCTAATCCCATTACCTCACCTTTACCATTATCACCAAACACAATATTTTCATATTGTGACCCTTTCTCATCAAACGATGAAAACATTTTCTTTTCTCCGGTCATGTGGTTTGTGCAACCACTATCAAGCACCCAACTGATCCCCCGGAGGTATAATCCTACGAAAACGCATCAAGTCTTGTTTTTAGGTACCCAAATTCTTTTGGGTCCTTGCATGTTAGTAATTAAAACTTTTGGTACCCACACTTTCCTTTTGCTTGCATCATTAGAGTTGTGGGCACCGACAAAATGAGCAACCACTTTACCACGGTGGTTTCTCTTCAATACATAAGAAGCAAAGTGAATGGAATGAGATGTATGACATTGAGGATGCTTCTTTGAATTTTGTCCGGTTTTGATGACTTGTGTGGTGGTCAATGGTTGTTTGTCATTTCCTTTGACAAACTTGATGCATTCCTTGCCTTTTACCACCACACGGTCATTTCCTTTACACTCGTACTTATCATATCCTAGCCCTTCTTTGTTTTTGTTGCCTCGACCATTTATGGTCTTGTATAGGGCATCCTTGGATTGATAAGTTTTCATGCAACCGTATCTAACCAAGGCACTTAATCTCTCGTTTTCGCTTTTTAATACTTGCACAAATTGAGAGTTAGTAGTACAAGCATTAATATCAACATTATAGCATCGAGAGCAACCATTGCTAGTGGAAGGAATAGAAGCCATTGAAGAATTAACAATTGGAGAATTAAGATCATTAAGAGATTCAATTTGCACTTCAAGAGCTTGAAGATTGTTTTCTAGACTTATGACATTCTCTTGAAGTGACTCATTTGAACCCTTAAGTAATGTTATTGAATTATTAGCCAAATTAAGCTTTTTGGTTAACAATTCAATTGTCTCCTTTTCTTTTGTAAGGATCTTCTCGAGAGCAAGATTTTTCTTCTTTTCACAAATTAGCAACTCTTCTTGCTTCTCGAGAGTTTCCTCTTGGCTATCTATTCTTTTCAATAGTTTATGGATCTTATCAATAGCCGTTTTGCTTAAATCACAAAACAGAGCATCATCATCATCATTGTCATCACTATCCAATTCACTATCACTACTCGGAGGTTTTGACTTAGTCATTACCTTCCGCCCTTTTGCCATGAGACAAACGGGTGCGTCGTCGTTGTTGGTGTCGCTCATGTTGCCGAAGAGTGATTTTGTTGGAGGAGCGGCTTCAATGGCAACGGTGGCGACTCCTTCATCATCGGTGTCGGAGTCGGAGTCGTTTGAATCCCATTCTTCACCAATATGAGCTCGCCCCGAGTACTTCTTCTTGTAAGTTTTGTTCTTCTTGTGCGGCTCATTCTTCTTGGGCTCATTGGGATTGTTTTTCTTCTTCGGACAATCGGCGATGAAGTATCCAACTTCACCGCACTCATAGCAAGCCCTCTTCACGTTTCTTCTTCTCCTTGACTTGTCATTGAAGTTCTTCTTGTATTTGCTTGACCCGTCATACTTAAGGAATTTCTTGAATTTTCTCACAAACAACGCCAAGTCTTCCTCATCTTCGCTTTCATCTTCCTCATCATCACTTGATGTTGATTCTTCCTTTTTGCTTGCCTTCAAAGCTATCTGCTTTGGTCTTGAGCTCGAGCTTTGCTTGGCAAGGTTCTTCACTTCTTTTGCTTCTTCCTCCATGAGTTCATGTGAAAGAATTCTTCCGAGCACGTCATTTGAAGTGAGCCTTTTGAAATCTTTTCGCTCTCGTATAAGGGTTACGAGAGTAGAGTTCCTTGGGGAAAATGCTCTCAACATCCTTTTTACCACGACGTGGTCCGTCATATCCTTGCTTCCAAGCCATCTTATCTTGTTTACGAGGATCATCAAGCGGTCATACATTTGTTGCGGAGTCTCATCATCATTCATAACAAATCTCCCCAACTTGCCTTCTAGCAATTCAATCTTTGACTCCCTTACACTTGATGTACCCTCATGTGCTACTTGGAGTGTGTCCCATATCTCTTTGGCTTCTTCCAAGCCGTCCACTTTGTTGAATTCCTCGGGACTCAACGCTCCAAGCAACACGCTTGCGGCTTGAGCATTGCGGTGGATGTTTTGCTCTTGTTCCGGCGTGAGCTCCATATCGTCTTCCGGCATATCTAAACCTGTGCAAACAATCTTCCAAACACTAGGATGGAGTGACATCAAATGCATTTTCATCTTGTGCCTCCAAGCGGAATAGTACGTGCCATCAAAGAAAGGAGCACGCCCGAAGGGCACAGTGATATACGAATGCGAAGAGGAAGTATTTAATTTTTCATAATTGAAAGGAATTTGAGCTCCCTGAGTAGATGTAGAGGTAGCTTCCTCTTTGCTCTTGTCGGGAGTTCCATCTCCGGCTCTCGGACTATTTTGCTCGTCTGTCACGACAACCTTCAACCCGGTGTTGGCCATCACGTTCCTTCAAGCGGTTAAGCCTTCGAGAAGGTTTGGCTCTGATACCAATTGAAAAGGTTAGAAGATTGCCTAGAGGGGGGTGAATAGGCTAATTTTAATTTAAGACAATTTAATGCAGCGGATAAGGGTCGGATATTCCGAATTAATATCGGAACTTCCGAAAACTTCGGAACTTCCGTAATTACTCCGGACTATCCGATCAGCACTTGACTATAAGAGTCAAGTAGAAAGAGCAAGACGACAACTAGCTCTAGACAACTAAAAATTGCACTAACAAAGATCAATAAGATTAATCAAGCAGCTAGAGACAAGAGAGAACACAATAGTTTGATTTCCGGAGTTCGGATCCTTGAGGGGATCTTACGTCTCCGTTGAGGAGGCTCCAAAGAGCCCGGGTCTTTTCCAACCCTTTCCTCCCAAACCTCGGTCACACTTGAGGTTTGGTTCCACTATTGGATCCTTTCCTTTCGGAGGCGGAGCCGGCCTTCACAAACTTCTCACGGCTTCCCACAATCGTTGGGGGCTCGTGAGCGACACCTAGCCGTCTAGGAGTCCTTCAACCTCCAAGAGAAATGAATGCTCTTGATTCGTGATCTTGGAGTGATCCTCTACTTGCTCAAGATGAATGAACGCTTAGCTCTAGCCACACAACCACACTCAACCAAACCTCACTCACTAGATGATCCCTAAGATCAAGAAGGAGGATGGCTCAAGATTGCTCTAGAAGGTGCTCAAGAAGCTCAAGAGATCAGCCCAAGCAAGTGTGTAACCAGCAAAAGGAGTGGGAGAGGGGTATTTATAGTTTTGGTTCAAAACTAGCCGTTACCCCCGCACTCAGCCCCACATCGGAATGTCCGATGCGAACTTCGGAACATCCGATATGTGCAAACTACCAGACTAAGGAAAGCGACCAACGGTCGGAAGCTAGGTGCATCGGAATATCCGAAAACAGCATCGGAACTTCCGAAGACACCCCAAGAGAGAGCTCAGCAAAACTTTCCAAGTCCAAGTCGGAATGTCCGATAAAGGAGTCGGAACATCCGAAACAAGCAGAGAGCTCCCAAACTTGGAAACTAACTACTTCGGAATATCCGAAGATAGCACTTCGGACAGTCCGAACACGACAGAGAGCACTCTTTAAACAAGACACCACACATCGGACCTTCCGATACCCAGTATCGGAACATCCGAAGAAAACAGAGTGCTCCCAAACTAAAACCTAACAAGCATCGGAATATCCGATACAAACTTCGGAATGTCCGAAACTTGTAACTTACGAAGGACCAAAGACACAACTATACTTCGGAATGTCTGAGATGTCGGAATGTCCGAGCTAACTTCGGAACATCCGACACGAACTCTAAACAAACTTCATTCCAAAGTGAGTGTGGACTCTAAAACACTTTTCTAGAGACTAAACAACATTCATCCGAGCAAAGTGACCATCTCTAGACCAAGTTCAATGCATCCCTCTTAATAGTACGGCAGTCCTATGACTTCAACAAATCGAAAATTACAATCGGAGATGCCGTTTTTCTTACTCTACTAGGCTTGAGGATACCCAAAGACATAGATGATCTTTTCTCGAACCTGTTACCTGTTCATTAACTAGTTGAACACATTAGATTCTTTAATCGTTTGTCATTAATCATCCAAAACCAATTTAGGGGGCCTAGATGCACTTTCAGAACAGAGCAAATAAATAAGTACAGAAAGCTGAAAAACAGAAGAGACGAAGGATTTTTCATCGAGGTTCAGAGATTACACTCTTATATCCCCGTTAGAGCACTTCATTAGAAGTATTGCTCCACCAAAAGCTAAACCATTGGCTTTTGATATCAACTGGGTAACTCTTTCACCAAACCATGAGGTGAGTTCCAAACCTTTTACAATTAGCGGTGGCCTTCCACAATTTTCTTTGGACAGGTCGCACCAAGTACCACAAGCCATCTAGGAACACTAAGTTCCAAGAGTAACAGACTAAGCACAAAAGCTGAACTCTTGGTTCATAGATTTGCAATGTGTTTAGACTAAGCTTGGAGCGAAAATCACTTCTAAAAGTTTTTATGAACAGTGAAGTTCAGTCTCTTTGAATGCTTTTTAGCTTCAGAGTACTAGATGTCAAAGAGATGCACAAGTTCTTCTTTCTCAAAGCCTTGGAATAGCTTACATAGAGCTCAAAACTGAATAGAGCCATTGCATATAAGAACTAGCCATTGAACATTGTCAGATTGACAAGACATGAAAAACAAATGTTCCCGGACTGAAATTACAAAGGTTTTCAATATGATCAAAATACACCAGACCAAAATCCGAACACAGGCATGTTTACGCCGGACCGAAAAACATGGTATGTCGTAAAAGTCAGGGAATCAGTACTTGCGCCGGACCGAAAAACTTGGTCCGGCGTACACATGCATTGATTGGTGTCGTAAAGGTAACAAACACCATGTTTGCGCCGGACCAAAGAAGGTCCGACATAGAAGGTAAGCTTACTGGTTTTGACTCTGAAAACTTTGTATTTGACGCTAGACCGAAAAAGTTGGTCCGACCTAACATTGATAAAATAACCAAGTTTTCCAGAGAGTTTAACATTTGCGCTGGACCGAAAAACATGATCCGACGTACGAGACGAAATGTAGTCCGGCGTGAATGGATTTTATTCTGTCTGTCAAAAGAACTTTCGTCTTTGAGAAAAACGAGATGAAATGATTTTTACTCCAAGTAATCTTGACAAGTTTGACCTATTAACCAATGTACGTACTTGTGCTTAGTCCCTCTTAATAGTATGGCTAAAACAAAATAAACCTAGCTAAAAAGACTTGAACCAACTCCCAAGTCGAAGCTAGACATAAGAATCCTTAGCCTTTATCTTTAAAGACAGAAGTCTTTAAACCATCAGGAGACTTAGCTTGGTCATTATCACCAAAACCAATATAAAGCATAGACATAAGAATTGAGGGGGCCTAGATGCTTTCAACACAACTCGACTTAAGATGCGTGCATACAAGTCAGTCCCGATCTTCCTTCGTAGGAGAAATCTGATAACTGAGTTGTGACATCGATGAAGGGAAAGCTAACCACAATCCAAGAACGTGACCAGTAACCTTGCAATCGCTAAACCACCCCTCGATTATTTATCAACTGTGTCAAAACATGACCAACTTGTTCATGAAGAATGACTCAAGCAAATCCAAATAGATTTGAAAGAGCAACAGCGGAAGAAATCACTCGACGATGAATGATTGCATTGAGACTTCAAGTTTGCGGCGAAGCGCATTTATAATAGCAATAGCTAAATCCAAAATCAAAGTTTGAAAATAAAAACTAGGGCCGACTACAAAACATATAGCGGGTGGGGGCGCAGCCCCAAAGGTCTCAATTGTGGTCTTTGGAAAGAACTCAATTATGGACTTAGAGTATTTTCCTTGTTGCGACTAGTGTATTTAGAATCTGTGACTAGCTATGCATCCATTGGATTGGGCATGAAATAACCTTTTGAACAAGTACTTATTTGCTTTGTTTGGATTTTGTTTGTGAAAATTATGGGCTTTTCACCGAGGCATGTCCTCCTCTGTTTCGGGTTGGAAATTCAATCCAAATCCTCCTATGATTTCTATCCGAAATTGGCTCTGAATACTCATATGATTTTTGTCTGAAATTGGCTCAAATTTCTTGAAATCTTTTATGTATTTTTACCTTCTTTAATTGCTTGTATGCCTCCCCCTTTTCACAAGTAATCGTAGCACTTGGTGTGTCTTTTGTGGCTCTAAAATCGTCACTGTCCAGCAGCTACCTTTTTCCAAGTCCATCCATGTCATAATCAATATACAACTTTTAGGTAGCAACATATTCTCAGTAATAACATGATTAATTTGGCTAAGGCCAAAAGAAGTCACCTGCCAGTCTAATCGTCGTATGTGTGCACGAGCCATTGGTCCTTGCAATGGTTCTAGATTTGAAGCTTCTTGTTGTTTTGCTTCATCAATTTGAATTTCTGAGATTGATGAATTATTTGATGTAGAGATATTTTCATCGCATTCTTTTCGATCCAACATACAAGATTAGTTAGGATTTAATCATACTCTTTTTTGATTGTATCAGTAATCCGGCAGAGTTAAAATCGTAACATAAGGAAGGGATCAACAACAGAGGATGGGGATTAGGATTATTGTAACAGAAAAGTTGGTAACTCCTGTAGAAAAATAAATCTATACAAAAAATTTGTAACTCTTAAAAAGTGAATCATTAGATTTGGTTTATGCTTCCTGTTAAGTGGTAACAGAAGGAACAGACAAGTTAGCTGTTTCAACGAGGGTAGCTTAGGGCGAACACGCAATAGAATAAAAGATGTGCATTGCAAAAGGCTGTGTTTGCCACTGAATATTCTCAGTCAATCTATTCCCTAATGCTTACACAAACAACAGCTATGCTCTGCCACGCTACGCTATGCTTCATCACTGCTTCCACTGTCCACACATCTCATCAATGTCCAGTTCAACTCACAAGTCTGTCTCCATCACCATGTCATCTCCCATAAAGTGCCACAAAATTTTTCCCCCCTCTCTCCCTTCAATGCCTTTTAATTTCCACATAAAAGAGGTCTTGCATCTCCAACTCACATTTATATATGCATGCAGTAGTACTAGTACTACCTATAGCCCGCGCTAGATAAATGCAGAAGCCTATCTAGTTCGTGGGCCTCTCAAATCTCTACCATTAGAAAGCTCAAGAACTCTCTTTGCACTAGCTAGTTTTCTCAAGTTGCATCCAAAGATCACAAGGTCATATCAACATATCATGAGCAGTCCAGAGGAGAGAATGTTCGAGATGGATGCTGAGCCACCATTGTCATCGCCACCAGCCATTCCCATGCACCATCAAACCACATGCCACATCCTAGAGGTTGATTAATTTGCCTCCACATTTTGCAAAGATCAATTGGCCACTGCTTTGTTCTGCCATTGCTAATTCAAAGGCATGGATCTTTGTTGCTAATTTGCTCTATTTGCAAAATCTGTATCAGGGCATCCTTGGGAGGTGCACACAAGTGGAGATGGATATACAAGAGAGGGCCATGAAGCATGTGAGGGAGATAGGGGAGGAGAGGAAGAGGAGCAGCTTGAAACGGAGGCTGATGGTGAGGCTAAGGAAGGATGGCTATGATGCGTCTCTCTGCAGGTCTTCCTGGGTTGCCACCACTGAGCATCCCGGAGGTAAAGTATGGTACCAAACTACCAATATAAGAATCTCTTAAGCCTAATGGTACTAGCTGTTTTTGTTTCTCTGTAATGCTAGTTTTTGTCGCCCCTCTTTTTAACCATTTCTGTCGGTGCTCGCTTCTCTTGTAACCATCTAAAACTGGCTGGCTTGCCGCTTGCCTGCAAAAATTACCGTCTTGGAACAAGCATGTTTCTTCTTTTGGTATGGAAATAGTTCCCAAAATTGCCATCTACTGCGTGAACTCCCATGTGATTAAACTAACTGATCTCCTTGTTTCACCACCCTTTCCCCCATTTCTTGAGTTTTTTTTTACTTGACACTATTACGCCACTAACAGTAAACTTCCACACTCCTCTACTATGGCACTGCAAACGATCAGTGCCCCCATTTGGCACTGGTCCTTTCCTCATTACCATCACCACTCTTGTCAGAGCAAATGATTCTCAACTCCGTACGCATCCAAGTACTACCTAATCATCACGGTAAAAATGATCGCTGTAATTAGTACTCCCTCCGGTTTGGTAATATTTGTCGTTTTGGACATCGACACGGTCTTCAAAATACAACTTTGACCGCTAATTTTTTTATAATATATTTATAAAATCCAATAAAATTATAATATTATGAAAGTACTTCTCGAGACAAGTCTACACATATAATTTTCATGTATCCAATTTAAATATTTAAAAATATATCGATAGTCAAAGTTTCAGAAGTTTGATCATCACTATGTCCAAAACGACAGATATTACCAAACTGGAGGGAGTAACACTAAGTACCCATTGCTGCGTTAAAAGAAACAGTGAGCTATTGAGTTAACGAGAGATGTTTCTTGCAGGTGATTACGAGTACATTGACGTCCACGTGGCAGGGAAGGGTGGGGCCACCTCGTCCAGGCTAATAGTGGACATAGATTTCAGGTCCCAATTCCAGCTGGCTAGACCGACCCCATGGTACGCCCATCTGTCGAGCCGGCTGCCGCCGGTTTTCGTGGGCCCACAGGAGAAGCTCCGGCAGGCGGTGGCGCTGCTGTGCATGGCCGCGCAGAGGTCGCTCCGGGAGAGCGGCCTACACGTCCCGCCGTGGAGGAGGTCCAGCTACATGCAGGCCAAGTGGCTCCCCTGCCGCGTGGCGCTGCCAGGTGGGGACGGGGCCAGGGCTGGAGCGGTGGCCCAGTGGTCGGTTGGGAAGGAGAGGAGCGGTGGGCCCCGGAGGTCAGGCCTCTCGATGGAGCTGTCCTCCCAAGCTGGCTCCATGTGGACGTAGCGGTGAAATCTTTTTACTCTTTTACCGTGGGGCAGTGTCGGAAGTACTGCAGACTCCCCTAGTTTAGGTCAGGTTCGGTGGTGGTAGTCACCAGCGGAGCTTTCGCTGTTTGGTCTTTTTTTTTTAAAAAAAAAAAGTTTTATCTCCGTTCGAGCTAAGACGCAATACAGTCTTTTCTTAACTGTGGAAGTATTGGTACACACCCACCAACCGTCCTGTCATGCTTTTGTATCACGGTAGGTGAATCTAGTACCGTTTCGTATCACTACAGGTAGTCCTGGGAATTGGGCCGGGCCTTAGTGGGCTAGCACGAGCACGACCCGATTTTAATGGCCCAAAGCACGACCCGGCACGAAAAAAAATGGGCCGGGCTGGCACGACCCGAATGGCGTGCCGGGCCGGGCCTAAAAATCTGGCACGATGGGCCACCCAAGACGGCCGATTGTATGGGCCGTGCTTGGCCAAGACTACCGAATTGAAGCCCGAACCTGTAATTTGTATTTTTGAAGGCCTTTCTTTGCTCATATGAATTTATATTCTACATGAAAGTTGTAGATAATTTCGAGACACATCTTTTTCATGTAGACAACTTTTTCATTTGAGCAACGTATGAATTTATACAAAAATATTTAGTGCGCTGTGTAGTTTCGGACCGACGCCACATCTCTCGGTAATTTGGATTTTTCACGGTCTTCCTTTGCTCATATGAATTTATATTCTACATGAAAGTTGTAGATAATTTCGAGACACATCTTTTTCATGTAGACAACTTTTCATTTGAGCAACGTATTAATTTATAAAAAATATTTAGTGCGTTGTATTCTCTCGTGTGCTGCAGCTCGCCGACCGACAAAGAGCCGGCGTGCTTTTAATGCGTCTGGCCTTGATTTTGCCGTCCGTGCTAGCCCGGCCCAAGACGAAGAAACAATCGGGCCGTCTCGGCCGTTTCATGCAGTTCGGCACGACGGCTCTCCGTGGCCCGCAAGACGGCCCAAGTCCCACCACTAACTACAGGTGATATATGTCGTATCGCAGGTGGAAAAGAGAGCCGCACTTTGCATTTTCGCTTGGACAGATACTACTAAGTATGAAAAAAAAAATGACCAAAGGGCCAATTTGGCCGAGGCTTGTCACTAGTCAGTAGGAGAGGACGAGAGGTAGTAACTTTTTCGGGTGGTCCATACATGGAAGAGAACCTCCAGTTTTGCACTTTGCTTACGCATCAACAGTTGTTTCGGTGTTATTTTGCTGTGGTTTTTGAGGCTAGTAAAGAGCAGAATCTAAGTCATCAAGTTTAATCTAGTCGTATTGCAAGGCAAAGACCCAAGACTATCGAACGCGCGTGTCTTAAGCTTGTTTTACTACAGTTCTTCAATTAATCAACTCAAATGTAATTACTGTTGCCAATTTGGCTGTGACACAACACAAGGCGTGCTGCTTCTGTACTCTCTGTGAAAAGGATATGTTCACTGTTTCGTCTCTTTTTATTAGGGGAAAATAGTTTAATCTCTAATGTTTTTTTAAAAAAAACTAGCTTCCTTCTCCACCTCGAATGGACCACCTAACACCTTCCGCGTTGGGGGACTAGGGAGGTCAGATGCCGCTGACGGGAAGCGCAACAAGTAGGGGATGCGGAAATCGGCGCCGAGCGTGGGACCATGCACCTGCTGCGGAGTGGAGGCGTGGCAGGACACGTTCTGCAAATTGAGGCGCCGCATAGGAGGCTACAATACCTTTTTGTTACTGTAGTGCAAAGGGTGACTTTTCGGTAACATAGCACCGAAAAGAGTTACTTTCGAAAAAAAATTACGATAAAACTATTTTTGTAAAAAAAAAAAGAATAGAAGAGAAGGCCGAAATGGACAGTTTCTTGAAAAGTTGCGCCGGCCAAAGGGCCACATTACAGTGGGTATGCATAACGATTCTCAACGTGTAATAGTGGCCGCGTTTAAAGTTTTAAGCAAGACGCCGATCGATTATAGCGATCTCTTTAGGTGCCGGACGCCTGGCCCTGTGCAACGATAGTGTGGGCATTCTTATCGCTGCACTGGTGCGAGTACATGGAAGCAGTACGCCGTATGCGCGGTGTGGCCGTGGTGCCGGACACTGCTTGCGCGCGTCGCATCCGGCATGCACACCGGGCTCCATGCATGGAGGATGTGAACGGAGGGAGCTACATGCTAGCTGCAAGCTTCCATGTTTGGTCAGATTTCTATGTGACCAGCATGTCCTCCTCCTTCACTTCGCTGTTGCTGCAAGTACAGGGCTGATATATGTGACGGACTGTCTTTTCAGAGGTACGTTTGCCACAACAACTACCTAGGAAGATTAGCTATCGGGAACCAAGTATTCATTGCCAGACAAAAAATTAACACCAACTCTTTTTATTAAATATAAAGCCTAGTAACCAAGTTTTTACAAAAAGAGCGCAGCGGGGCCCAGTAGATTACAATCAAAACACCGTACAGGCAGACCTGAGCAAAAAAACTAAAACCTTAAAACCAAACCAAATCGCCCGCCATCTACGAGTTCCTGATAAGCTACAGCTTCTTGAAACTCTGAAAGGGGTCAAATTTAAGCAAGGATGAGTACAACAGTACTCAACAAGTCGCACATGGAGATACTGAATACTATATGCAATAGGTTAATTAGAGAGGTGCTTTTATGCTTTCCCTCATAATACAAGTTGCACAAATCTTGAAGCAAATGAAAGGGGTAAGTAATCCTCATCTACCGTTCATTCATGCTTTAATATTTGTGTAACTTTAAAAAGGAAGAGCATAGAAGCACCTCTCGATTAATAAATGGATGGCACGGGGTTTAAGTATTGCGAATGCAGTTTTATTTGTAATATTATTTTATATTTGAAATATAAACCATAATTGAATAGTAACGGGGGTTCACAAGTTCAACACTACATAACCATATTCACAAATTTCTCCAAAATCACTTGAGCGAGGTTACGGGTGTCACCCCAAATCAAACTTAGCTTCATTAACCAGATGCACGGCATAATCGATTACCATTTTAATTAACTCTGCAAAGGTGCTCAGCTTTACCCACAAGATATCTATGACCGTTAATGCCACGTGATTACATGCAACTTAAATGCACGCGGCCGGGCCGAAACCATCATAGCCTTTTGATTGAACATCCCAATGGTAGCTCCTACCCGATAGGTCCTTGGACCCACTGTTCTTAGGACTCCATTAGCCAATGCAGGAGCCGATCTAGCGCGAAAAGGATGAACGGCAATAAATAAATGACAAACGAACGAAAAACGACGAACAAAAACGGAACGGAAACCAAAACCGAAAATGGGCCGGGAGAGAGTCGGAGGGCAAAACGGGCATTCGAGGAATTTTGGGAGCTTCAGATGGTGGAGCGAAGGCCGTTTTTGGACTCAGTGACACGAAACGGTTAAGAAATATGTATTTTTGGGATTTTGTGGCTTTTTGGAATTTAAAAGGATTTTCTCGGATTAAATAAATCCGAAAATGGAAAAAGAAAACGAAAAGGATTTCAGGTAGTCTGATCTTGGGCCACACGCTGCCCACAGGCGATCATCGCGCCATCACGGTGAAATTGGTCGGCCAGCGTGGGGCCTTGTGATCCAATGACATAAGGGAGGGGCGGCTAGGGTTTCCAGGGTGGGCGCGACGGCGCGGGGTCTTGCGACGGCGGCGAGGCTGGCCGAAGCCGAGGTAGAAGGCAAGGGGGAGAGAGGGGAGCTCACCCGAGCGAGCTTAGCGAGGCGGGGCGAGTGAAAAGGTGTGTGGAGGCGGTGCCGAGGTAGAAGGCAAGGGGGAGCGCGATTAGCGGCAAAGTGCGATAGCGGCGGTGTCTTGAGGCGGCGCGGTCGTGCCGAGCACGCTAGGCGGCGGGCAGATCAAGCGGCGGCATGGCCGGAGGTGGGGGAGGCCGGTCGGCGGGGTGGGTTGGGCCAGGCCAGCCGGGCCGAGCAGCGGAGTAGGCCGAAAGGCCAAGGGAAACGGGCTGGGAGGCCCATTTGCAAGGAAAGTGGCCCAAAAACGAATTCAAATCCAGTTTCAACCAAAAAGTCAAATAAAACTGTTTTGAATTTTTTGGGATATTTCAATATATATGATGAGGTTTTGTAATTTTTGCCGGGTTTTTTTATCCTTGTCCTCTTTATATTTTAGAGGTGTGGATGATTGATCTCTGGTACTACACTATTCTTTGCTTCTGTTTGGCCTCCAGTGAAAGCAAGAGGCAAAAAAGAAAGAAAGGGAAAATCGATCCTACCCGAAGAAGATAAGCGTCTGTATTGGAGATTACCAGTTACAAGAAACTAGAACGGACAAACAGTAGAGCGGTACGATTGCGGAGTTGTGCCTGCCTGCCGCTCACGTTGCAAAAACGGATCTTTCTCTGTCTGTCAAAAGGCAGATTCGATATAGCCACACTACACAACAAAATGATCCATCGTTTCCTTTCAAATCGTCAAGTAGGCAGAACGCTAATCATAAAATTTTGGATCCAAGCTCGAACTAGCTGAAGGCTGAAGAGTAATAAATAATAATAACGTACGAAAAACCGATGTTTTCTTTGCGCCGCCGCCGTCTGCCATACACGCGAGCTTACGATCAGGCCCAACCGCCCAAGTGGTTTGCTTTGTTCTGCCGAGGGCCGAGAGCCCAGCACGCGGGGGATGAGAGAATCAAGTGGACACTAGAAGCTTTATAATGGGCTATCGGCACCTCTCCAGGGCCCAAATATTTTCCTTACCCCTGTTCTTCTCTCTGTCTGCCTGGCCGGGACCAGGAAGGAGCCTTGCTATGCGTTGCGTACAACACAATCACTTCTCTTCTTCTTTTTTTTCGACTCAAAACAGAAACAGCTCTCTTGACGATACATATACTGTATTTGGTCTCAGAAATCAAAATTCTCTTGGAGACATTCCCACGAAGTACAGACTAGAGAGACATGTGGGACCCACGGTCGCTGGGCCGGCTTGGCAGCGACGCTTATCCTTGGCTCATGCAGTCATGCTCCATCGCCATGTGTTCACGCAACACACTGTCAGTAACTTCAATTGTGCTCCACCGACGAGTGTACTGTGCCACCGTCTCGATGTCAGTCCTCGTGTAGGCCCTGGAAGCGTACTTCCTGCCCAGAGCATTGCATCTTGACCGGAATCTCCAGGCCCAGCCCGGTTGTTCCCATCACTGGCACACAGTCACCGGTTGTCTCCGCTCTCCTTGCATAGGGCCCTCATTGTTTAGCCATGTTAGCGCAGTGGCCTGGAGATTCCAATGCGAGTTCAGAAAATTTTGTTTAGAGTTAATTTGTATCGTCGGCCCAAGACCAGATTAGCTTGCATCGGACAAAGCTATGAGCGAAACAACGTCTGAGCTGAACTAAACCTCGCTGACACACGGACACATCACACATGATGTTGCTCGGACCATTCCGGTTTAGCTGCTGCGCGACCGGGTTGATTAGCTCAACCATTACAAGGTCCACAAAGTCCGCGCGTCCACCACGCTCTGCTTTTAGCGCTCCCAAGTGGGATTTGCGTTAGCAGTTGTTGAACAAAACACGGTTCCGCTTTTACGCGACGACGACGACGAGTTGGGGCTGCTTCAGCGAATCATCGGTGCTCGCATGTGCGCTCGAAAAGATTTCTCGCGTTGGGAGTTTTAATAATTCCGTCCCTGTGTCAGATCCTTTCGCGGCAAGGGGGCCCCGCGACGGAACAAAAGCGGGAATCCTTACCTTTTCTGGGTTCTTTGTATTAAATTATTTTTTCAAATCTAACTCCCTTCTAAATTACGCAAATAGCTCTCTCTTCATCGCGAAAACACCAACAAATGATATATATCGTCTGTCGTGCCTGTGTGCTGCAGCAGGATGACTAGACCATCGACCGTGGCACGACAGTGCTGCCGAGCTAGGGCAGCCAAAAGGTTTTTGTTGCCCTACCGCGCTTAGGCACTCCGGTAGGTCCTGCCGCCCTGCCGTGGCAACACAGCTACACCTACTATTGAGCGGTTGTCGGCCTGCTGCCGCATCCGTGGTGTTCGACACCTAACTGGCCATACTTTTCGGGCCCTTGTCACGGTACACATGCGCGACAGGTGACACGTCACCCGCTGACGCTTCTGCTGGTGGAGAGATGCTATTTTTATAATTACGTTTGTATGAAAGCTAGATTTAACAAAAAACAAACAACAGAGCTAGAAAAGCTAAGACTTCCAACGGTGACCACAATGGATTATCAAACCTAGCCAAAAGCACGCTTAGGAGCAAGATGGGAGGAATCCATGAAATTAAGGCCTTGGTTGGCAGGGCTCTAGATTGCGGTTCCACCTCAGATTTGAAACTTGTGGACTAAAATAAAGTGAATTAAATTTATATTTTTATTCTAAAATGTAAACAAAATGACTCACCCAAATATTCTTAATATACCCACAGCTCCACCAGATCTACGGATCTAGTGGAGCTAGGAATATTCAGCTCCACTAGATTCGAGCTGGAGCTTTGCCAAATAGAGCTTAAGAATTATATACACACACCTGAGCACCATCGTACCGGAGTACCATAATTTAAAATTGGTATTTTCTCTATGTATTATATGCGAAAATTTCAAAATTTTATGGATGTTGAGTTCAACTAGTTTACTAACTACTGCAAATAAGTTCGAACTGAGATTTAAACTAGAGTTTCTTTTTTTTTTATGATAGTTTAATTTTAAGTACGTGGCGATTATATATAACTCAGCATATCATGTGATCTAAGTTCGTTCAAAATCTTTAAATTTGAGTATTTTTTTTTCAAAGTATATGTTTCATTTGAATTTTTACGTATAGGTATTGAAGGTGTTGGAAGTAATGGGGAATGGGAGGGCTGGAGAAGAAGGAAGAAGAGAGGGGTGTTTTCTTCATTAATGGCATATCTTCTATTTTGCAAACTTAACGGTAGCATAC
Organism: Rhipidocladum racemiflorum; assembly: GCA_036346355.1. Lineage (NCBI taxonomy): Eukaryota > Viridiplantae > Streptophyta > Magnoliopsida > Poales > Poaceae > Rhipidocladum > Rhipidocladum racemiflorum. Next base: position 19,353,770 of record CM070570.1, on the reverse strand, counting down.
CTAGAAGTGAATTTTGTAGTAACATATTTTAAAACTGAAAACTTTAGATTGACATGTATATAGATTACCCTAGCTGTAACGTTGCTGATGAACAAGTTGTTATGTGCCAAGTTGATAGTGCCGTGACCCGTGAGCACGACTTTACGAGAATTCCGTAGGAATTTAGGCTCCGTTTTGTAACTTGGAACTGAGTTGTTTCTACTAGAATCTGAGAGAAACCAGTCAAACAGGCTAAAACTCGGAACGTTTCTTTTTTTTTCACACTGTGGCTGAATCACCCTTAACCCCGTTTCTATTAGTTTCTACTAGAATCTGGAACTCTACCAAACGGTTTGCATAAAGTGATTCTGATTCTACCTGAAACGTTTCTACCAAGAATCTGGAACCGTACCAAACGGTGCCTTAGGAAGCGCATACTACTTTTTTTCTCGCAAAATTTCCGTGTGACAGTGAGACTCGACTAGTCGGCTGCAGTCTATCTGATGTGAAATCGACGGTGTGGATGGCGCACGGCAGGAAGAGCAGGGTAGGGCTAACATTTGATCTCTCAATCTGAGCTCCGGTAAATAAAGGCAACATATCCGTGAAAACCTCTCTTATCGTGAAAATTCCATGAAGCTCACGTATAAAAGTTTTAAAAATTTTCAAAAAATTACCATACGTAGGGAAAGTGAGATTTTACAACCCTGTAAAATTTGAAAACCAAACTCAATCACATTTGGAAGATATGAAAAATACAAATTGCAAAATGAATAGTGCTAAACAGTAAAAAAATCACTATTCATACTGAATTTGTCTTTTTATATCTTTCAAATGCAGTTCATTTTGGTCTTCAAATTTTACAGGATTGTAGAACCTCACCTACTCTACGCATGGTAATTTTTTTTAAAAATTTTAAAAACATTTACACATGACACGGTAAAAAAGGTTTTCACTGAATCGAGATCCCGGCGGTACCGGTTTTTCGCGAAAATCGTTAAAAATCGAAGAGTTTTGAAACCAAACATTTGAACAAAAAAATAATAAAAAAAAACAGATTCCCAAAAAACGAAAACCGCTCGATTTTTCTCAAAAACCGCTCAATTTTCGCGAAAAACCGATCGACGAGTTGAACCTTTTGGACGGTCGATTTTTGAAGTTGTTTTCGTCGATTTTTGTTGAAAACTGCTCGGTTTTCACCGGTTTTCAACCGGTTTACATCGCATAATTTTTTTTTTCAATTTTTTTAGTTTTTTTTTATTTGGATCGGTTTACCGATCAGTTTAGGATATTGAATCGGCTCGATACGGTCGAAAACCGCGATTTTCGAACGGTTTTTATCGGTTTTATGAACACTGCTAGCGCTAGTACAACTTTACAAGGGTATTTATTTTGTGTATATATCACGTCGTATCATGGTATCAGTTCCACATTTGAGGCTTTGAGCTGCAGCAGGTCGCCTCATTTGTCATCTATCCACCGTATTGTAGCGCCCGGATTTTTCCTCCAGCCGCGCCGCCAACGACCTCCGCCTTCTCCGCGTCGCATCGCCGCAACGGCCTCCCGCCATTCGCGCGCCACCGCCCCGCTGCGGCCGGTTGCGCCAGGCGCCGCCGCCTCCCTATAAACCCCTCGACCCCTCTCTCCGTACCACCCTCCCTCTCGCTCTCCTCTCGAAGCGCCGCGCCGCCGCTCGTTCCGGCTCGGCGCCGCTTTTCCTCCGCGCCGCCATCGCTTCTTCGCCTCGCTGTTTACGCCGGCTGCGCCGTTACCATCATTGCCGCGCCCGCCGCTTGCCTCCGGTCGCCGGCGCTGCTCAAGGCGCCCGCCGCCTCTCGCTGGTCGCGCTCAACAAGGAAGGCCCATGCGTGTGGACCTTGCTCACCGCCTCGCCCCACCGCCGCTTTAAAAAAATGATTTCAAAAATCTAAAAAGGCTGCTGACGTCAGCATGACGCAGTAAATCGGATTTTCTTTTTTCTTTTTCTTTTAAAAAAATGATTTAAAAATTCCAGAAAAACTCTGTTTTAATCGTTTTAAATTTCCGGGAGCCCGTTTTCGCCCGTTCGAACTCCGATTGGCTCCGTTTTTCTTCCTAAATTCATTAGAAATCTCAAACTTCAGTTTAGAGCTAGTTTGAAATTCAATTTGTGTCTATTTGTATTCGTTTGGATTTTATTTGAATTTGGTTGTTTTTCGCGCGTAGATTACGGAGAGATCGAGGAGTTCCCGAACGACGATTTCGAGCAGCAACTCGTCGATCCAGGGAAGTCACACTCCCTTGACCATATTGCTCCCAGTTTTATGAACTTGTATGTTGTATTTACAATTATTGCATGCTTATTTATTATAGACATTAATTTCTGACCTAGTTTTAAATGATAGTTAAATCCAATTCCGATATGCGACCTTTGACATTTGAATTCCGATTCCTTTGTAACTTAAGTAAAAATATGAGTTATGACTATAGTAATATTTAGACATTTCTTAGACATACATAGAACTGAACTTAGGGAATTTTGGGGAAGTTTATGCCAAAATGATATCATTGGAAACTTATAGTGATCAATGTTAGTATTAATGTGGAAATTAGTATGGTTAAAATGAAAATGACTTAGACCGGGCGAGAATTGGTTGGAAGGTGGCGAGGTCATGGTTCTGGGTTTCTGGACAGTCTCGCCTAGTCAATTAAGGACCGATCTGAGTCTCGCTGAATGTAAAGCCTAACCGTACTACCACGAGTCTGGAATGGGACAGACCTGGCTATCCTTATTAAATCATTTCATGGACAGTCATGCCATATGGGGGTAGTGGTATGGTGAAAGCGAGATGCTGCCACTTCGGCGCAAGAGGGGGCTTCTGATTAGAGGGAGTCTTTCAGCGGTGAAACCTTAGCGGGCATGACTACGTGTATGATTTTAATATAGGGGCTTTGTCATATGTTTCTCTGTCACTCACCAAAGGAAGTGTGTTGACATAAAAAGGGAAATGTTATGTCTTGTGGGTAAAGTTGTACAACCTTTGCAGAGTGTCAAACTAATCGATTAGCCGCGCCCGCGGTTATGGGCATGCCGAGCAAGCCATTTTCAGATTAGATTTTGGTAAATTAAAATTGGATTTTCGGAAAATAATGTTGGATGGAGGGAGTCCATCATGGGTAAAACTTAGCCAATTCCAGGAGAGATTCCTGAGTTAAAACTGTATAGATTTGATTTTGGAATAAAGTATGCCTTTTAAAATTGTTGAATATGTTATTAAACTGTTGCTTCACGCTCAAATAAACCATATTGCCATCCTTGATTATCCGTACATTTATATTGCATTTACTAGTGTGATTTGCTGAGTACGTATGTACTCACCCTTGCTTAATTTACCACTTCAGAGGAGGAGTATCACGATGGTGAGGACCAGTTGGACTAGGCCGTGCCCCCAGTCGATTGCCTGTGGCAAATTAATTGGGCTCTATCTATTTATCTTCATTTCCGCTGCTTCCATTTATTCGTTGGCCTGCGCGCCATTTCATTTGTATCTTTGAATATTTATCTTTAATAAAGAACAATGGATATGCTATGGTTTCATTTCTACTGTGTGTACTAGCATTTCTTGGACTAGTACAGAATACACAGAGGATTTCGGAGGTGTTATTCTGGGGTCCGACAGAGATCTTTGCCAAATAGAGCTTAAGAATTATATATACACACCTGAGCACCATCGTACCGGAGTACCATAATTTAAAATTGGTATTTTCTCTATGTATTATATGCGAAAATTTCAAAATTTTATGGATGTTGAGTTCAACTAGTTTACTAACTACTGCAAATAAGTTCGAACTGAGATTTAAACTAGAGTTTCTTTTTTTTTATGATAGTTTAATTTTAAGTACGTGGCGATTATATATAACTCAGCATATCATGTGATCTAAGTTCGTTCAAAATCTTTAAATTTGAGTATTTTTTTTTTCAAAGTATATGTTTCATTTGAATTTTTACGTATAGGTATTGAAGGTGTTGGAAGTAATGGGGAATGGGAGGGCTGGAGAAGAAGGAAGAAGAGAGGGGTGTTTTCTTCATTAATGGCATATCTTCTATTTTGCAAACTTAACGGTAGCATACCTAGAAGTGAATTTTGTAGTAACATATTTTAAAACTGAAAACTTTAGATTGACATGTATATAGATTACCCTAGCTGTAACGTTGCTGATGAACAAGTTGTTATGTGCCAAGTTGATAGTGCCGTGACCCGTGAGCACGACTTTACGAGAATTCCGTAGGAATTTAGGCTCCGTTTTGTAACTTGGAACTGAGTTGTTTCTACTAGAATCTGAGAGAAACCAGCCAAACGGGCTAAAACTCGGAACGTTTCTTTTTTTTTCACACTGTGGCTGAATCACCCTTAACCCCGTTTCTATTAGTTTCTACTAGAATCTGGAACTCTACCAAACGGTTTGCATAAAGTGATTCTGATTCTACCTGAAACGTTTCTACCAAGAATCTGGAACCGTACCAAACGGGGCCTTAGGAAGCGCATACTACTTTTTTTCTCGCAAAATTTCCGTGTGACAGTGAGACTCGACTAGTCGGCTGCAGTCTATCTGATGTGAAATCGACGATGTGGATGGCGCACGGCAGGAAGAGCAGGGTAGGGCTAACATTTGATCTCTCAGTCTGAGCTCCGGTAAATAAAGGCAACATATCCGTGAAAACCTCTCTTATCGTGAAAATTTCATGAAGCTCACGTATAAAAGTTTTAAAAAATTATCAAAAAATTATCATACGTAGGGAAGGTGGGGTTTTACAAACCTGTAAAATTTGAAAACCAAACTCAATCACATTTGGAAGATATGAAAAATACAAATTGCAAAATGAATAGTGCTAAACAGTAAAAAAATCACTATTCATACTGAATTTGTCTTTTTATATCTTTCAAATGCAGTTCATTTTGGTCTTCAAATTTTACAGGATTGTAGAACCTCACCTACTCTACGCATGGTAATTTTTTAAAATTTTTTAAAAACATTTACACATGACACGGTAAAAAAGGTTTTCACTAAATCGAGATCCCGGCGGTACCGGTTTTTCGCGAAAATCGTTAAAAATCGAAGAGTTTTGAAACCGAACATTTGAACAAAAAAATAATAATAAAAAACAGATTCCAAAAAACGAAAACCGCTCAATTTTCGCGAAAAACCGATCGACGAGTTGAACCTTTTGGACGGTCGATTTTTGAAGCTGTTTTCGTCGATTTTTGTTGAAAACTGCTCGGTTTTCACCGGTTTTCAACCGGTTTACATCGCATAATTTTTTTCAAATTTTTTAGTTTTTTTTTATTTGGATCGGTTTACCGATCAGTTTAGGATATTGAATCGGCTCGGTACTGTCGAAAACCGCGATTTTCGAACGATTTTTATCGGTTTTATGAACACTGCTAGCGCTAGTACAACTTTACAAGGGTATTTATTTTGTGTATATATCACGTCGTATCATGGTGTCAGTTCCACATTTGAGGCTTTGAGCTGCAGCAGGTCGCCTCATTTGTCATCTATCCACCGTACCTAGGGCGCTGCACCGAACTGAATGTCCGGCCCAGCCTGCTCTTCGGAGTAATTACTTCCCAGTTAGGCAACAGTACACGAAGAACAATAGAATGTAAAGTGTCTAAGTCCCGTTCTAATCAGTTTCTGCTTAAAAAAATAGATTAATTGAGAATTCTAGATAATTTCTGTGAGAATCAGACGTTGTCCTTTACATAGAATTAGAATTCGACTGGAACCCGATTCTCACTGATTCTCGTCTGTTTTGTCCGGAACCTAGAAGTCGCATCCGATTTGGTTCAATTCTCCTATAATCAGAAACAACTTCTCATATAATCCAAAATCCAGAAGTTGAAATGAAATGGGCATAAGTTTACATGGATATATTTTATATTTTAATATAAAATTAATGTAATATTTCTTTTTATATCCTTAATAAATACCTAACTTTATTTTATATTATTTATTATGCATTAAATATAATACTTAGAGATAATAATTAGGATAGCCTAGTTATTTTTAATATATTTTTTATTTGTATGTTAAAACAAAATACATACTGTAAACTTGGATGGAGGAGTGATTCCTTTGAGGAGATCAATAGTGGGACCCAGTGTCCAGGTTTCACGAGCAAAATGCAAATTTCAACTCAGTGCATGCAATATATGTGTAACTAGGACGTAAGCGCGGCGCATGTTGCGCGCGTGAACGGAAAATGATTTTGCTATTTTTTTTCAGAGAAAAAATAGATCTAAATGTATTGTAAAATGCGCATGCCGCGCGCGTGAACGAAAAATAATTCTGCGTTTTTTTTCGGAGAAAAAGTAGACATGTACGTATTTTCCAAATTTTTGGAGGCTCGAAAAACCTTAAAGATCGAGCCGTAAAAAAATACGATTTTGCTTTTTTTTTCCCGGAGCAAAAATAATTTTCAGGAGAAAAAATAGATATAGAAGTATTTTTAAATGTGCACGCTGCGCGCGTGAACGAAAAATAACTTTGCGTTTTTTTTTTCCGGAGAAAAAGTAGACTTAAACATATTTTCTAAATTTTTGGAGGCTCGAGAAACCTTAGAGACCTAGCCGGGGAAAAAGTACACATCTTTCTGTTGACGAAAATATTTTTTTTCTGAGAAAACGGAGAAAGGACCTAAATGCAAAAATTGGGGACTTGTTCGCAATTTTTTTTTGATCTGACCGCTATCCTAAATAATTAGAAAAGGGCTTGTTCATGATTTATATTTAACGGGTGTTTTTCTGGCAAATTAACAAATGAGGGACCTAAACGCAATATCAACGCGATTTTCTTCCTCTCACAGAAAATTGCAAAGCACCTTTTGGTAATTTGTAAAGACCTATTCACGATTTAGAGAATAGAGAGAGTTTTGCGCAAAAATACCATGGGGTGACGTGGAAGACTCCCCAGTCGGGAACCTTCCTATTGTAATAGCTGTTATATTACAAAGTACTACTATTATGCACACTTACTACGTCGTTAGGAAATTTGCCCTCCCCTGCTGGATCAAGAGCAGATTAGCTCACCCGAAAAAGCAAGTTGACACCTTTTTCACATATATTGCGCAAAAAAAGTACTTTTTGCTGGTCTCTTGGAACGCTTAAAGGCTTAACATGGCACAGTACATGCTATTTCCATTTTTGTTAATGTTGTTTTAGAATATGTGCAGTCAACTTTTTAAATCTTTGATCATTAATATGCATAAAAGTATCTGTATTTATCATGTGAAAATGATACCACTAGAATGGTCATTATATTTATAATAGTTTTACTAATATATAATTAGAAAAATAGTAATCAAAGAGGTGTACGACTGTACGAGAGACCTATCAATATTCAAAGCAGCAAGTTAAAAAGAGCATAGTTAGTACTAGTTAAATCAATGAGGCTCGTTCTCCGGTTGCTCATCCATTAGGAACTTTTAGGTGATGAGATAGAACGATACATCAAACTTTCCGTCTTAGCATCGTCATCGACGGCTTAAGTTATGGTTCATATGGGGTATGATGATCGATATCTTTTTGACTTCGGCGAATATATAATCTGCATGCATGCCGAACCCAATCTAGAAGAGTTTTAAGTTTCAAGCAGTGGTTGTTGTCAAGGTTAACTAAGCCGTTTTCGAATTAAAAATCGAGGTCTCGACGATACTGGTTTACCGTAAAAATCGTCAAAAACTAAAGAGTTCCAAAACCGAGTGTTTGAAAAAAAGATTCAAAATAAATTCAAAGAAAAAAAGCAAAAACCGATCGGTTTTATCGAAAAACCAATCGGCGAGTTTAACCTTTTGGGCGGACGATTTTTAAGCGGTTTTTGTCGATTTTTGTCGAAAACCATTCGGTTTTCACTGGTTTTCGTTAGGTTTACATCGCATAAATTTTTCAAATGTTTCAAATTTTTTAATTTTTTTTAATTGAACCACTTTACCAATCGGTTTAGGATTTCGAACCGGCTCGATACAGTCATAAACCGTAGTTTTCGAGCGATTTTACCATCTGGTTGTTGTCTTCTGTTCCGTTAGGGTTCGTCGATTTCACTAGTACCTAAACTAACCAAGTTTTGTCACGTTGCATGGATCAAATCAAAGCTTAGCTTGTCATATTATGGCCGAAGCTGCATGTTAGGCTAGCTGAGGAAATAATAGCGCGGTGCATGTTATTGGCCCAAGTACTACTCACCAATTTGAAATTGACTACAGCAGTATTCTTTCCGTAACGTTAGGTACCGTTCAAAAGTTTGGTCTTCCTCCATGGGTGAGTGTGGGCATTTTTAAACCGAAACTAAATTATCAAACCGAATTAACGATTATTTCGGTTTTTTTTTTTCGGTTTTCGGTTCGGTTTGTATTTTGGTATAATTCGGTTTTCGGTATTCGGTTCGGTTTTTGTTTTCAGAAACCGAAATAACCGAATAGCCTATGTACAATACCACTTTTATAATGTTCTTCCTAAAACTACCAAACAATTCTCATGTTCTAACATCTTTATGCATCTGTGTGGTATGTTCATATGTTATATTCTGCTTATACTTTAGTGATCTATGAATATTATGTGTGTTTATCTATACTTTGTGTTGCGATACGAGATAATCAAATCTAATGTACCTAGTATTTATTCATATTTCGGTTAACCGAAAAACCGAATTAACCGAAATATTAATATTTCGGTTAATTCGGTACAGTTTTTCACTTTAGTCCGAGAAATTTGGTTGCTAATTTCTAAAAACCGAATTATTTTAAAACCGAAAAAACCAAACCGATTAAACCGAATGCCTACCCCTATCCATGGGAAGAAGAATGCATGCATGCATGAATGAATCAAACACATGCATGCTAAATTTAACGACGTCAATCTATTGTAATAATAAAGTAGAGACAAAAAAGTGACATTCGTTCTCAATACTAGAAATTTACATATTAATCGGAGGGGAAAAAATAAATATCTACACCGTTGATCACGGTGGGTTTAGATTATAACATCTAGATTAAACGAAAGAGTTTGTATCATGTACAATACAGAAATAACTAAAATTTGGAATAAAAATAAAATAAAATTTGAAATTTGATTTTCATATGATTAAAAGAAAGAATTCCCGCAAAATACAATCAAAAACAAAATATTAGAATAAAAATTAAAGATAATTAATATTCTGGTTTCCATACAAACATCATAATAAAACTAAAATTAGGAATAAAAATTAGTAGCTAGAATATATACGAATTCCAACATAAACGTTCACCCTCAAGGCTAGAAACTCTCGCATTAATCAGAGGAAAAAAAGAAGGATCTGCATCGTTGATCGTTGTAACACCATGAAATTTTGAATTTTTATTTAATCATCTATTTGTAAATGTTTTTTTACAAATTTTTTGAATTTGCAGGAGTTGTTAAAAGCTTTTTCTTATTTTTGGATTGAAAGAAAGAATTTAATTAAGATATATAAAGCATAAATTGTGTTAAAAATAATTTTATTATGCTCACATTATCTCAAAGTATCATCGCAATTGAGAAGGGGGACATTGAGGAATATCAAAAGTTTCTCCCATTGGATTGAGCAGAGCCAATGGAGAAGTGGGCGCAATCATGACCAAACCTAGCAGAGGTGTACAATTGGGTGATCAAGGGTATACGCGTCATGCCCTTGTTGCAATCATGGAGGGTGTGTTGCAGGGTACAGTCAAGTATTTCAGGGATAGACATACTACTACTACTGCACTGCATTTGTTTAATGCACATACACCCTATTCTACCATGATGATAAATTGCATGGCCCAAAAGAGACAAAAGGACTAAATGCACACATTCATTGTTATGAGCACTACGGAGCTTTGCTTGGAGGTAATACTGAGGAACAGAGAGGGGTTAGGAATGGCTAGTGGCACGATCACGCATAAGGTAAACCTAGGACATGAGGGCAATGATAATTGTGAATGCATATGCAAAAGGTTATATCTTCTTCATAGCTCATGCTCTCATGTGTTGGATCCATGTGGCCACATTCGGCTGGACACTGAACAATTCATGTCTCCCTACTTCAATAAGGAGATATTGGTTCAGACTTAGGCTGAGGAGATCTGTGGATTACGTGTTGTTGGGAACTTCATAAAGAATGATGTGGCTAATAGGATATGAATCCATCATTTGGTCTTGCTAACGGGTGGCAAGGGACGTTGATAGACTCGTAGCATCCGAAACAGCATGGGCGAGTTTTAAGTCAAAGGCTCTGTTAGGAGGTGTATCCTATGAAGAGAAAATTTGCATGAAGTAGAACGAGTCGCATGAAGGTCAGGACGGCCGTGGGGGTTGTAGGGACACCATCCATCATATCGACATTTGCAAATTAACAAGCTGGATTTCATTTGTGATTGTGTATACCTATAGTTTGGTCCTTATTTTCATTCTATGCTAATGTATCGAGCGTTATGTTTGTATTATCATGGTCCATTTGTGTAAGCCATTGTACACTTATGTATGTTATGTGCATTGTGAACTATGGCTGTATCAATTTATGTAACCCGACTAAGTAATGTCATGTGTATGTTTTGTTGCTATTATGATCTCTTATTGTTGTTGTTTCCAGTTGAATCAATTTATAACTACTTCATTTCGTAAATTGCTATTAATAAATGTTACTAACTGAAAGAGTGTGTACAGAGGACGCTAGAAGAAACACACGCCTTGTATTATTCCTCAAAGTACAGGAGATACAAATAGCGCCATGCATGCAAGCATGCAAGGTAAGAGAGCTAAACATGGCAAGGCTAGCATGATTAGTGGGAAGGTGTTTCCATCTATGGTTGAGCTAATACGGAAAAGGAAGAGGCGCCAGGATAGGTACCAATCCTGGCTAACACCCCCCCGTAGTCTGAGCGGGAGGTAACTGGACGTTCAGACTAGTCCGGAACTCGGTGAAGACTGATGTAGGAAGACCCTTGGTGAAGATATCCGCGAACTGCGATGAAGTGGGAACATGCAAAACACGGACGTGGCCAAGCGCGACCTTCTCGCGGACGAAATGGAGATCAATCTCCACGTGCTTCGTGCGCTGATGCTGAACCGGGTTGCTGGAGAGGTATACGGCGCTGATATTATCACAATAGACAATGGTAGCACGCTGGAGAGGGGTGTGGAGTTCCAGAAGGAGCTGGCGGAGCCAGGTGACCTCGGCGACACCGTTTGCGACAGCTCGGTATTCTGCTTCAGCACTGGATCGAGAGACCGTGTGTTGGCGCTTGGAGGACCAAGAGACGAGGTTATCTCCAAGGAATACTGCATATCCTGAAGTGGACTTCCGAGTAGCGGGGCAGCCGGCCCAATCAGCATCTGAATAGACGACGAGCCCAGTAGGGTTGGTCCGGTGAAGTGAGAGACCATAATCCAGAGTGCCGCGGAGGTAGCGCAGAATGCGTTTGACCAAGGCGAGATGAGGCTCGCGGGGGTCATGCATGTAGAGACAAGCCTGCTGCACTGCATAAGTAATATCGGGACGGGTGAATGTGAGATACTGTAATGCACCAGCCAGGCTGCGATAGTGTGTCGGATCATCCACTGGAACACCATCGCCAGACAGTTTAGACTGTGTGTCAACCGGAGTAGTGCAGGGTTTGCAATCAGCCATGCCAGCCCGCTCCAAGATGTCCAAAATATAATTTTTCTGAGAGAGGAACAGATGGCCATGTTGACGAGTGACAGCCATACCCAAGAAGTAATGCAGAGGTCCAAGGTCCTTGATCGGAAAATCTGCTCTCAAGGTTGAGATAACCTTGTGAAGAAGAGTACTGGACGAGGCAGTTAACACAATGTCATCCACATAGAGGAGCAAATAAACCACTTCAGTGCCGCGGTGATAGATGAAAAGGGACGTGTCAGATTTGGCCTCCAGAAAACCAAGAGAAGTTAAGGAGGAAGCAAATCGACTGTACCAAGCACGAGGCGCCTGTTTTAATCAGTAGAGGGACTTGTTCAGGCGGCAGACAAAATCCGAGTGGGCAGGATCGGCGAAACCGGAAGGCTGCATGCAATACACAGTTTCAGACAGTGTACCGTGGAGGAAAGCGTTCTTCACGTCAAGCTGATGAATGGGCCAATCACGGGAGAGTGCCAAGGTGAGAACAGTGCGAACTGTAGCGGGCTTCACCACTGGACTGAAAGTCTCATCGAAGTCAATACCCGGTCGCTGTGTGAAACCCCGAAGAACCCAGCGAGCCTTGTAGCGTTCAAGAGAACCATCAGAGTTGAACTTGTGACGATAGACCCACTTGCCGGTGACAATGTTGACGCTAGGAGGACGGGGAACAAGATTCCACGTATGGTTGGACTGCAGGGCATTGAATTCTTCGGTCATAGCAGCCCGCCAATGTGGATCGGCAAGGGCACTCCGAAAAGTCTTGGGTATTGGAGACAACACATCGGTGTGAAGGGCAAGACGCTCCACGGGAACACGATACCCAGCTTTCCCACGGGTAACCATCCGGTGCTCGTTGCGTGTCGTTGGAGCAGGCGCGGCTTGGCGAAAGCCAGCGCGTGTGGCGATGACGGCGAGGAGACGATAGGTCCAGGGGCAGTGCTGGCCAGGCGAAGCGCCGCAGACGGCCCGGAAAGTCGAGGACAGCGGAGGCGCCAGCAGGTGTATTGGCCGCACATGGTGCACGAACGGAAGGCGATGTGTGGCCAGGTGCGTTGTCCGAACCAGGCGAGTGGGCGACTGGAAAGTCGAGACCAGCAGAAGTGCCGTCGAAGTGAACCGGCCCAGGTTGATCAGAGATCGAACGATGGACCAGGCTTGGGTCTCCGGGCACCTGATCAGCGCTGCTGGCAACGACCTGGGAAGGGGTCCCAGGGGCAGCAGAGCCGGAGTGGCGAACAGGAGTACCTGAAAAAAGAGAACGCCCAATGGGCAGCTGGACATAGTCCTCGTCAGACAAAAAATCAAGACTGGAGCTTGGGCGAGGTTCAACCGCAAAGGGAAAAGTCGTCTCGTCGAAGGTGACGTGTCGAGAGATGATGATGTGGTTTGTGGAGAGATCAAGACAAAGATAACCCTTATGTTCCGAAGGATAGCCGAGAAAAACACAAAGGGTAGAACAAGGGGAAAGTTTGTTGGCCGCTGTGGCAGAAAGATTAGGATAACAACGACACCCAAAGACACGTAAGTGGGAGTAAGTGGGATTAATGCCGTAAGAGCGAAATATGGCGTGAGAAACTTAAGTGTCTTTGTAGGGTGAAGGTTAAGCAAATAAGTGGCGGTGTGCATAGCTTCGACCCAGTAGGATGGGGGAAGATTAGCTTGGAACATAAGAGAACGGATTATGTTGTTGGTAGTGCGAATAATGCGTTCAGCTCTACCGTTTTGTGGGGAGGTGTGGGGACATGACATGCGGAGTGCAACGCCATGAGTTAGGAAAAAGGTTCGTGCGGACCGATTATCAAACTCACGACCATTATCGCACTGGACACACTTAATAGTTTTAGCAAACTGAGTGTGAATGTATGCGAAAAAGTGCGAAAGCGTGGAAAAGGTGTCCGACTTGAGACGCAAAGGGAAAGCCCAAGAATAATGACTGCAATCATCGAGAATAATGAGATAATATTTGTAACCAGAAATGCTAGCGATAGGGGATGTCCAAAGGTCACAATGTATTAAATCAAAATGCGCAGTAGCGCGAGAGCTAGAAGCAGAAAAAGGAGAACGAGTGTGACGACCGAGCTGACATGCATGACATATGGGCTCGGGAGTACTATTATTACAAGAAATTGCTGAGGAGCTAGCTGGTTTAGAAAGAGCTTCAGCACCGAGATGTCCCAGACGACGATGCCAAAGTGTGGAGGGCGCAGCAGTGAGAAGTGCATGCGGCTGAGGTGGACATGACAACAAATGTAGAGGTGGCCGGAACTATTGCACCTGGCTATCACGCTCCGAGTGCGAAGGTCCTTCACAGAAAGACCATAGGGGTCAAATTCAACGGAACAATTATTATCAATAGTGAATTGACGGACGGAAATCAGGTTTTTAATTATTTGTGGAGTGACGAGAACGTTCCGAAGGGAAAATTGACCATGGGGTGTGGGAATGACAGTGGAACCAATAGAAGTAATGGGGAGAGACGAGCCATTACCGACGATAATGGAACCGGAGGAGGGGGGAGGTTGGGAAGCAAGAAGGATACCCGCATCCGAAGCCATGTGGGAGGTGGCGCCAGAGTCCATGTACCACTCCCCGGAGGTGGTGGAGGGGGGATGGTGTAGAGACATGGTGTTGAAGGAGTTGAGAAGCGCCGCCTGATCCCATTGCCCGGCATCAGACATAGGAGCCCATGGTGCAGAGAGCTGCAGCTGCGCGGCGGCTTGCGGCAGCCCATCACCATAGGGGCGCATCATGCCCCCGAAGCCAGGCGTAGAGGCGGCAGCGAAGTGAGCCGACGGAGCTGGAGCCAGCGGCGCAACGCGTGGAGGCTGCATGACGAGGTTGGGCCTCGGACCCAGCATGGAGGGCGACCCAGTATGAGGCCACACCTGGACTGTACCAGTCCAGGGGTTCCAAAAGCTGGGAAGGCCAGCTTGCGTGGTTGGAGGAGCTGCGCCAGAGACCGGGCGCCGCGCGATGGCGTCTTTGCCGCCACGGTCCTTCTTGAATTTTGTCTTGCCGCTTGCGTTGGAGACATTGGTGCCGCCGTTGGTTGACCGAGGCGCACCCCTGGAGTGCACGCCCCCGGCATTTGGCCCAGCGGCAAGAAAGACTGAGGAAGAAGCCGACTGCTGCTGCATGGTGAGTTCTTCGATCAAGAGGTCGGAGCGGACCTCAGCGAAGGACGGAAACGGCTTCGAGCGCTTCAACAGGGACACCATATGAAAAAACTTCGCGTTCAGGCCGCATAGAACGGCGAGAACGAGGGTGCGGTCGGGGACAGTCTTGCCCAAATCACCAAGAGCATCAGCCATGCTTTTCATTTTGCTGCAGTAGTCAGAAATAGAAAGATCACCTTGGGAGAAGTTGCGAAATTCTGCGTCAAGGTACAGTGCCCTCGTTTCTTTGTTGCCGAGGAACTGTTGCTCAAGGCCGAGCCAGGCGAGACGAGCAGTGGACGTCGGCGTCATGACAACTTCGACGAGCTTGGGGGAGATGGAGCCGTAGAGCCAGCCGAGGACAGTGCACTCCATGCGCACCCAGGATGGATTGTCGGGGTAGGCGTCGTCGGTGAGTACGTGATCGGAGAGCGTGTACTTGCCGACGGTGAGGAGGAAGAGGCCGCGCCATTTCGTATAGTTCGGCGACTCAGCATCGAGGATGACGGGAAGAAGAGAACGGATGTTGATGACCGTTACCGCCTGTGCATGGAGGGAGGCGATGGTGGCGGCTTCGATGTCGGTCTGGCGGGCTTCATGGGCGCGTTCGGCGAGACGAAGACGCTGGAACTCGGCATCCAGACGCGCACGTTCGGCGTCAAGGTGCGTACGCTCCACTTGCAGCCGCGCGCGTTCGTCGTCTGGAGCCGTACGGGAGGGCTCAACTTCGTCGGCGACGGGGCACTCATTGGTGAGAGAGCCGGCCATGAGTGCCAGGAAAGAGGTAGAACGTGACGACACAAGGTGGTCGACGACGTGGAAGGAGGGAGCGGCGGGCAACGCAAAGAAGCAGTCGCCGGCGGCTAGGTTGCGGAAGCGAGGGTCGCAGGATGCGAACCACTCATGATACCATGAAAGAGTGTGTATAGAGGACGCTAGAAGAAACACACGCCTTGTATTATTCCTCAAAGTACAGGAGATACAAATAGCGCCATGCATGCAAGCATGCAAGGTAAGAGAGCTAAACATGGCAAGGCTAGCATGATTAGTGGGAAGGTGTTTCCATCTATGGTTGAGCTAATACGGAAAAGGAAGAGGCGCCAGGATAGGTACCAATCCTGGCTAACACTAACTTGTTTCTTGTTCGATAGGCATGATGGAGCAAGGCGGTGGCAATACTGGACCGTGGGCTGAACGATTGGCACCGTAGCCGGCCACATTCCTCTCCTCCTACAAAGGGACAGGCTCACATTGATTCAGCAGTATTAGCAACTCCCAC
Organism: Rhipidocladum racemiflorum; assembly: GCA_036346355.1. Classification (NCBI taxonomy): domain Eukaryota; kingdom Viridiplantae; phylum Streptophyta; class Magnoliopsida; order Poales; family Poaceae; genus Rhipidocladum; species Rhipidocladum racemiflorum. Next base: position 19,337,687 of record CM070570.1, on the reverse strand, counting down.
TCCATCAAAGTCTTAGAGGCTCGACCCACGCTGGTTCTCGAGGTATGTCCTCTATGAAATGTTCCATACAACATTCCCTAATATTCACATTATGGGATGTTACTAACCTGTTTATGCAATGTTGCATTGCAGGTTGCGAGTCATAGGACGTCTTCCTCTCGCATGGATGACATAGGCCACCGACGAGGATGATGTCAATGAGGAGGATGTTGGGGGCGTAGGCTGAGAAGTTGTTATGCTTCCCTTTCAACCGCTCTCTTCTCACCGCACTTATCGATCGTTGGCAGTCCGAGACGCTCATTTTTCACCTATCGTACAATGAGATAGCATCCACTTTACACGAAATGTTCGTGTTCACCATGACTCAGGGGCGGATCCAGGCCCCGGGCAGAGTAGGCTGTAGCCCAGGGCCTGGTACCGAAAGCCCACTAAAATTCTACGAAAAACTATTAAAAAATCATTGAAAACAGATATTTAATCTAAGATCAAGAGTCTGGACTAGCTCCGCCCCTGCCATGACTGGAAGGACAAGCTCCAGCATAGGCTTCACGGAGTTCTTCCTCCTCCACATCCAGGGGCGCTGGCCTACGGCACAATGCAATATCAGTCCTCGTGATCCATCGGACCATTCATCTGGTCGATCAATAGGATGTAGATGCCACCAGACAGAACCTCTCAGGATTTTTTCGCCTAGGTGTAATCCTTTTGAAAGCCAGTTTTTTCACATGGTCGAATGTATCATAGTTGTTCCTGCTCGATTTTCCTCGAATGATTCAGACATTGCCATGATCCAAATAGGACATATCAGCATGTGTAGCTAGATATGGGCCACTTAGTTATACGCCTGGCAAGTTGAAACAAATGGGTATAACTGTAGGTAGTGTACTGAATTGCTTGCTTATCATTTAGGCCCCGTTTGGTACGGTTCCAGATTCTAGTAGAAACGGAAACGATTTCAGATTCGTAGAAACGTTTCAGGTAGAATCAGAATCACTTTCTGCAAACCATTTGGTACGGTTCCACATTCTAGTAGAAACGGGGTTGAGGGCGATTCAGCTCCGGTGTGGAAAAAGAAGAAACGTTCCGATAAGAAATGTTCCGAGTTTTAGCCCGTTTGACTGGGTTTCTCCCAGATTCTAATAGAAACGCCTCGGTTGCAAGTTGCCAAACGGGGCCTTAGTTTTATCCTTATTCTTATTTCCTGAAACATTTTAACTCGACCTATGCAGTCACATTCACCTTATTAAACGATGGATTGCTCTAGGGGTGTGCATTCGGTTAATTCAGTTTTTTCGGTTTATAAAAATTTTGGTTTTCAGGAACCGTAAATCGAACCGAACCGAATAAACCGGACAAATTCGATTTAGTTTATTCGGTTTTTCCTGCTCGATTTTCGTCGATTTTCGTCGAATGATTCAGACATTGCCATGATCCAAATATCACAGTTGTTCCTGCTCGATTTTCGTCGAATGATTCAGGCATATATCACAGTTGTTCCTGCTCGATTTTCGTCGAATGATTCAGACATTGCCATGATCCAAATAGGACATATCAGCATGTGTAGCTAGATATGGGCCACTTAGTTATACGCCTGGCAAGTTGAAACAAATGGGTATAACTGTAGGTAGTGTACTGAATTGCTTGCTTATCATTTAGTTTTATCCTTATTCTTATTTCCTGAAACATTTTAACTCGACCTATGCAGTCACATTCACCTTATTAAACGATGGATTGCTCTAGGGGTGTGCATTCGGTTAATTCAGTTTTTTCGATTTATAAAAAATTTGGTTTTTGGGAACCGTAAATTGAACCGAACCGAATAAACCGAACAAATTCGATTTAGTTTATTCGGTTTTTCGGTAAACCGAATTTCAAGATGCGTCAGTAGAAGGAATTTCAATTTCCTCGATGGATTATGGGGCCAAACCCCACACGTACAAGTTCTCAAACATGGAAAGAAAACTAGCGAAGTCACCACAATCAATCACCACCATAGCTAGTTCCAAACAACAATGTCGCCTAAACATGTCAAAATCCATTACTATCTCCTCTCTGCTCTGATCCTGATCAGCTACCAAGAAAAACAAAAACAAAAACCGCATAAATTTTACCCACTAGAACACCAACCACGGCAATAGATCTAGCCAGGGCTTCGCTTCACTTCGAACGGCTCTACCGAATCAAGGCTCCAACACTGAATCCCCATGGTGCGCGGAAGGCCAAAGATCTACCTTCTTTCCCCTTCGTCACGTCCATTCCCCCTAGAATCAATGGCCTAATTGAGCATCATAGAGAGGTTGAAACATTGAATGGATCTAGGAGTTTGGATCGGATTGGATTCCTGCCGTGCGTGCATGTGACACACCAGAAGAGTAGCACACCTGCAAGTTGCAACACGTCTTGGCATTTGGCAAGTGGGCGTTGATCGCAATTCTTATCTTCTCCTCAAACAACACGCATGTGCGATCCGATGGGGCAGTTAGGAGAGTGATTTGTCACCACCCTGATTTGCAGCATTAAAAACGAACTGCGATCTGCGGCATCAAATTAAGTAGGATTTAATTGTTCTTGTCGGGGCCCATTGATTAAACATCCTTATCGTACTTATTCAGCCGTCTTGGAGATTTTATTTTAGTTTTTTTTTTTCAATGTATGAGCCGTCGATTCGGGCATGTGTTGGTATGTAAGATGAATTACAGTAGGATTAGAAATTTTACTTTTTTTCAGAGAAGATTTGCTTTGGAGGAGGACTAAGGCCATGTTTGGATCCCTGGACTAATTGTTAGCTAGCTAAAAATTAGCTCTAATCTATCCAAACAGGAAGACTAATAGGTGGGCTAATTTTTAACCAACCCCTTAGCTAACAATTAGTCCATTAGTTGATGGGGAGTAGCTAATTTGGGCTAATAGCATGTAACACGCTGGAAAAAGTCTGAAATACCTCATTGGCCTTATCCTCATTTCCTCACCCATTATGAAGGGGCATACATGACTTTTCTAAGAAATTAGCCCAACCATTAGTCATGTATCCAAACAGCTCTGGGCTAATTTTAGATGGACTAATTATTAGCTGGCTAACAATTAGCTCTAGCCATTAGCCAGCTAACAATTAGTTTTAGCCCATCCAAACATGGCCTAAGAGAGCTATATAATCCTATAAGGTGGTTATTGAGAACCCAAACAATCAGGAGCCACAAGCCAACTCATCCAAAGTAAGAAATGTACGAGAGGATTATAGACTAAATTATTCTTTAGCATTAGATTATTGTATAGGACGATGATTCAAAAGTCCTAAAAGGTTCAAGAGGTTGTGAGAGAACAATAGTCACTTCTACTCTTTTAAGGTTGTGCTTAAATAATGTGTCGGCTTCACTAAATTTTCTCTCTCATCGTGTTGCTTTAATGTCGTTATTTTAGTTCTCTCTACGAAATTCTTCCCCTTTGTTTTTGATACTATGCACGTTCATGTCGTAACTTATATAACTCTAATTCGATACGGAGGCAGCTGCATATAAAAAAAGTACGAGAGTGTAACACGAATGAACCGATCGAGCACGCCTACGGTGAACAAAGTAAAGCTCATTGGGGAGTTCTATCTGGGTGGGAATTATGTGGAATTGGGGCTTAATTTGTCCGTCTTGGGGAGTTCTATCTGGGTAGGAATTATGTCGAATTGGCTGCGACAATACTTAACCTGAAGCAAAGCGTATTCATTAATGCATGTGTATGTGATCAGCGCTTTTATGCTCTGATGGAACCCAAACCGCACAAATGTTAAAGCGTTGACGCTAATAGTGGGTAGTGGATAGCTACAAATGACAAATCAGACCCTAAATGTGTTTTGAAAATGTATCTTTTCTCCTATGAAGTTGTATTTGCATAATTAACCTATACCAAACTTGTTGGAAAACTAGCTGGAGTTTTGGTTCAGTTGGTGAAAATTTTCCTTACTTGCCGGCGATGAAAGCTGGTAGCAACTTTTAGGATACGCCTTCTTTCCCTTTCCTAATCTCCCTGTTCCATGCCGAATTCTAGACCAGACTTGCAAGCCTTCTCCCGCGTCACCTAAGTCTTGCCCACTGAGGTGAATTTTGTTAGACAACCTCGCTATCGAATAGTCCGGGGTTGCCTAATAGATCTCAAGTGGAGAATAGACAGGGAGAAAGAGACACAATATGAGGAGGAACGGGCCTGCTTTATTATTCTCAGATGTCAGACAATGGGGTGACTCGCCTCCTATATATAAGCGGTTACTGGCAGAGATAAGGAAGAGTCCATATCGGATACAAATCCGTTTCCTAACACTCCCCCTTGGACTCTTCACTGCGAGATGCATATGCCTCATTAAAACTCCATAAAAACCCAGTGGGAAAAATAATTGGAGAAAGAGTACATAGCATACGCTTGCTGTGTTGCACGGATTGCCTCATCAAAAACCTTATGTAAGAAAACTTTAATGAAAAACTTACTTAAGGAAAAGAGTACAATCCACCCAAACTTCAATGTTAATCTTCAAGATTCACGTTGGGTACTCAAACTTCATGTTTGAGATTTATGTAGGAGTATGTGAAAATTCTCCCCTGAAATCTGCACTTCTCTAAGCCTCAACATCCCGATTCCTCTAACACATCTTTCAAAGGAAGATGCCGAGTGACTTAGTGAATAAATCTGCGAGATTTTCACACGACTTAGTATCGATATCTTTATCTCGTTCATCTTATGCATTTCATGAGCATAAAAGAACTTGGGGTTGATATGCTTTGTAAGGTTACTCTTCACATATCCCATTTGTACTTGTGCAACACAAGCTGCATTATCTTCATAGATAATAGTGGGGTTTGTTCCATGTTCGCACCACATGACTTCGGATGTGGTGAACCATTCTTCAAGCCATGCACATTCCCGAGAGGCTTCATACAATGCAATGATTTACGAGTGGTTAGTCGACGTCGAGACAAGAGTCTGCTTAGACGACTTCCAAGAAATTGTTGTTCCACCGCAAAGGAAAACATACCCAGTTTGTGACTTGCCAGTATGCGGGTCCGATAGGTACCCAGCATCGGCGTAGCCAACTAAATTCAATTCATTGTTTCTTCTGTAAAACAAGCCGAGGTCTTTGCTTCCTTGAAGGTAACGGAAGATGTCCTTCACCCCTTTCCAATGCCTTTTGGTGGGTTCTGCCTGCATCGTGCTAGCAAATTCACTAACGCAATGTCCGGCCTAGTGCTATTCGCAAGGTACATGAGCGCTCCAATTGCACTCAAGTATGGGAATTCCGCTCCCGGGACTTCCTCCCCTCTTCTTTAGGCCTCAGACGGGTCTAGGTCTGCTTGGAGTGACCTTCCAACCATTGGGGTCTTTAAGGGTATGCCTTTTCAAAGCCAAATCTCTCCAACACTTTCTGCGTGTAGGATGCTTGGTGTACCAAGATTCCGCCTTGGACATGTTCAAGCTGCAAGCCTAAACAGAACTTGGTTTTACCCAAGTCTTTCATTTCAAACTCAGATTTCAAGTATGTGCATGCTTCTTCAATTTCCTCATCCGTCCCAATGATGTTCAAGTCATCTACATAGACGGAGATTATACAAAATCCATTCGTGGATCGTTGTATAAATACACATGGACAATCTTCGTTGTTCGTGTAGCCTTTCTTGCAGAGAAAGTCACTCAAACGATTGTACCACATTCTTCCTCGATCTTGTTTTAGCCCATACAAGTGATTTCTTCAATTTCACTTGTATAGGTTTCTCGCTTGCTCTGTCTTGGTTCGGGATAGGATACCTTCCGTACTTTCATGTATATCTCGAATCCAAGTTTCCATACAAATATCTTTGTGACAACATCCATTAGCTTCATTTTCAACTTCAAGTTGATCGCCATTGAGATCAAGTATCTAAAGGTAATTCCGCCCATGACCGGAGAATAGGTTTCTTCATAATCAACCCCAGGACGTTGAGTGAAACCTTGAGCGACAAGCCTTGCCTTGTATCTTACAACTTCATTGTTTTCGTTTCTCTTGCGAACAAAAACCCATTTGTGACCTACGGGGTTTATATGGGGAGGCGTGCGGCACACAGGCCCAAACACCTCTCTTTTGTTCAGAGACTAACTCTGCGGTGATTGCCTTCTTCCAATCTTCCCAATCGAGCCTTTTCTTGCACTCTGCGAGAGATGCGGGCTCGGGATCATAATTAATGATCGTGGCAATCTTCTTTGCAAAGTATGCATCGACATTGGCTGTTGCTCTATTCATTGATTCTCCCGTTATTACAAAGTTTATGGCCATTTCATCATGGGGTGCTTTGTGCACTTCTACTTGCTCTTCATTGCTATTTCCCATTCCAGGAGCAAGTTCATTTAGTTTTTCTCCGCCAATGTGTGCGCACACATTATATACTGCCCCTTCTTCCAATGGAAGGTTCAGATCTGGAATTGCCTTTTCCACAGGCTTCTTTCCAGTGCCAGGTCTCAACTGGCTCCCCTTCTTGCTTTGGGGCACTTTTGTGATTGGCTGTGGTAAGTCCTCTCGCCCAGTTTTCCCCAGACGTCTCCGGGTACTTTGGGTTTGAGAAGCCAGATCTCCTGTTCTTTTTCTTTGAGGCCTCTGAACAGGATGAGGATACCTTCGCTTTCTTTGGTATTTCCACCCTCTCTGGTGCATTTCTTGCTGGTACATGCGACTTAACCACGCTCTTCAGATCACAAAAATGATCAGGCAGTTCATTTGCTAAATTCTGCAAATCAATTATCTTCTGGACTTCTTGATTTGCTTCATTAGTGCGAGGATCATGCGCGGGGATCCCAGTGGAATGCCATACTATTTCCCGGCATTTTTCATCCAATGGTTGATTCTCTCCCCCTAATGACGGGAAATGGTCCTCGTCAAAGATGCAATCAGCGAATCGAGTGTGCAAGTCTCGATCATGGGTTCCAAATACCTGATTATGGATGCACTCTCATAACCAACGTATATCCCGAGACTTGCGGAGAGGGCCCATTGCGATCCGTTGTGGGGTGGTATAGGTACATATACCATACAACCAAATTTTCTAAGATGGGAAATCTTAGGATGACCCCTTGCACTAATTGCATTGGTGAATGGATGTTGTAGGCCGATGGTCTATAATTGATGAGTCTTTGCTGCGTGCGAGGCTGCGTGTCCCCAACAAGTGTTGGGCAAGTTACAACTCTGCAAGAGCGTGCGGCAATGAACTTAATCCTCTTTATTAGTGCTTCAGCTAGCCCATTTTGCGTATGGACGTGCGATGCGAGTGCTCATGATTATTCCGTTCTTTGTACAATAATCATCAAATGCCTTGGAAGTAAATTCGCCGGCATTGTCCAATCGAATGGACTTCACGCGATGATCAGGAAAAGCATTCTTAATTCTGATGATCTGCGAGATCAACTTTGCGAATGCATGATTCCTTGTTGACAGCAAACATGTATGCGACCATTTCGAGGAAGCATCAATAAGCACCATAAAGTATCGAAACGGCCCCGACAAGGGCTGAATCGGACCGCAAATATCCCCCTGAATGCGTTCCAGGAATGCAGGGATTTCATGTTGCACTTTCATAACAGAGGGTCTAGTTATTAATTTCCCGGTGGCACATGCATGGCACACAAAATCTTCATGATTTGGGAAATTTTTAACATTAATGCCATGACCTTGTGAGTTATTAACTATATTTCTCATCAATCTAAGACCAGGATGACCTAATCTACAATGCCATAAAGCAAATAATTCAGAGCTTCTAAAGACAGTCTTCAAAGAAGTATACACTGCGTGTGCATTGATTTTCGTGTAGTACAACCCAGATTCATATGAGGGACATTTTTCTAGTACCATCTTTCCATATTCCGCGTGCTTCACAATGCACAAGTGTTCTTTGCCATTTTCTTCATTGGTTTCTACGTGAAACCCATTGGCGCGGATATCTTTGAAACTTAAGAGAGTGCGAGTTGATTCAGGGTACAAGAGGGCTTCTTCAATTACCAAAGTTGTACCCATTGGCAATATAATTGTGGCTCTTCCTGAGCCTATTATATGCGTATCGCTTCCTGCGATAGTTGTAATCCTTCCAGCGTTCTTCGTGATCGTCTGGAAGTATTTCGACTCTCTTAAGATGGTATTTGTTGTGCCACTATCAACAATGCATATTTCCTCCATTGGGCGCTACACGATTTCTAGATGAAAAGAAAATAATTCTAATCATACAGTGGCTGAGTAATTCAAAAATTGCTTGTAAATAAAGAATACTGGGATAAAGAATAAATTGCAATTCTATTCATGAGAAAAGTATGCTCTTGAGCTTACTATTCATTATGCAATCGATGTCTATGTGAGATAATTCTTGACAATTCATGTCGGTTCTTCAAAAACTCACGTTAGATAATGCCACACCTTTGCACATTCATAAGGTTCTTCCATTAGATTATGCGTGCAATCTAATAGGAAATGGTCGCTAGATTCAATGAAATGCATAATTGAATTCTCATGAGTTTCCAAAGAAACTAAAAGAAAATAATAATTGCAAGATTCATAAATACACGATTCATAAATATTCAGAAATACAACTACGTGCATGTAGGTGATCGGCTTCGTGCAAACGATCAGATTCATATGCACGATCGTCTTCGTGCGATCGATTTTAACGCGGCTTCATGCGCGTGGTGCGTCGATTCCATGCGTCGGCCTTCCTTGCGCGACGGTGGCCGCTTCGTGCGATGTGCTTGAATTTCATTATATTAAAGCAATAAATACAATGCATGGAACAGAACAATAATTGCACAATTCATAAATTCAGAATAAACAATAATTGCACAATTCATAAATTCATAAATGCGGAAATAAATTCTCAGAAATTTCCGAATTTTTCTTAGTATTTGGCAATTTTCTGTTAATTATACAGCAATTTTCCAGCATCACTTGATAAATTGCAACATGAATTAAACATGGCATAAGTCTAATTACAACTTATATAATTCTTGTTGGCTGGGAACGAAAACAGGTAATGAATATCTCTGTCAATTTGACTCTTGGCCAGGTCAACCTGCCCCTAGGGCTCACATGAGGGAGGGAGCACTTCCGCTTAGGGTGCCAATTAAAGAACCAAGCCTCATGTGTGTTTTCCTAGACACCAATTGTCTCATATCTGTTTATTCATTACCAAAATCAAATCCCAACCACTCATGTTCTCATAAACTGTTGTATGAGAAATTCTGGAATTTTCCTAACGCTTTTCATAATTTCTGCTAATTTCCAAGCAATTTTCAGAATTACTGTACAACAGAAAAATTTAATTTCAGCAAATATCAACATGACATAATTCATAAATTCAAAATAAACAATAATTGCATAATTCACAAATTCATAAATACGGAAAATAAATTCCCAGGAATTTCCGATATTCTAAAAGGGGCAATTATTTCAAAAAAATTCATGCAAAAATTCATAAATGCAGAAAATAAGGCTAAGGGAAAATTAAAACAGAGCCAACAATTTTTCTGGATTTTTCTAGACATTTTTCATATTTTTCATGATTTTTCTGCTATTTTTAACCAAATTTCTCAATTTCTAATCATTTTCTAAAAAAAAACAAGAAGGGTAGCCAAGTAATTTTGCCATCCTCCTGTTCTTATCTGGTTTTAACTGGATTGAGCCCGGTCGGCAGGGACTTCATGTCCCATCGCACAAGGGGGCAAAAAGGGAAATTCCTTTCTCGGATTTCAACCGGATTCCCTTAATTGCTTTAGAGCTTGGACTTCTAGTCCATTAATCCCAACCGGATCAATCGGGCTTCCCTGGCTCGGGTCCGAGCACAGCCGACGAGAGGTGGTGGTCGTGGTAGTCGGGTGCGATCTGGCATATCAGGTGAAGCGGCGCCGACTCTTGTGACAGTAGAAACCAGCCTTGAGGGAAGCAATGAGCGCAGGCGGCTGCGAGCCGTCGGCCGGCAGTGCGGGCTCAGCGCTGGCTCGTCGCGCAACGGCAGCGCGGCTATGCATGGTAGCGATGGCGGCCGTAGCGAGGCCGGCGATGGTGCGAGGCCACGATACTAGGCTTCGAGCCAGTGAACGGTGCGGTGGACTTCGAGCCTTGTGGCGGCGTGGCGGAGACGCCAGCTGATGATGGCGCGTGATGGCCGGCAACTGCGTCTTGCTTCGACGGCGACTCTTCATGGCGGGGCTCGATCACGGAGACGTCTGCTGGCGGCGCTCCGGTATTGTGGTAGCGGTCGGCCGGGTGCAACAGCGTTATGTCTCGGCGCTTCGTGGCCAGAACGGTGCAGCAAACTGGGCTTCAAGATTCGAACAGGGAAGGCCGAAGCAATCCGTGCAACCAGGCCGGCGGTCAGCACGCTGCATGTGCGCGCTTCGTGCCCGAGAGAATCCGGCCGATGGTCCGTCGCGCTACGTGCGCAGTTTGCTGGTTTCGGTCGATCGGTTTTGCAAAGTAACATAGCTTCGTGCCATGACCGAAAAGATTGTATAACTGGCTTCATGCCATGATCTGCACAACGCTATTATACTGTAGCTTCATGCTACATAGCGTAGATTAGATGAATGCAAGGATTCACAATGAGCGATTAGATCAATCCTCGTATTCTCACCTTTTCTCACTTTTTCAATCTGCTTTCTGGTAGACTATCGCGTAGGATAGAGTCGCGTAGGACTTTTATTTCGGCAATCCGAGTGGATGCCAGCTTGATGGCGAGTTGATTGCAGATCGGATCGGGCGATCAATCGCCGGTAGTAGACGTTCGTCGTCGTCGATGATCCTTCGCTTCTTGTCTTTTCTCACCTTTCAATCTTTCTCCGGTAGAGCTTCGTGCTGATAACGTGTTAGACAACCTCGCCATTGTCGAATAGTCGGGGTTAATAGATCTCAAGTGGAGAATAGGCAGGAGAAAGAGACACAATATGAGGAGGCAGGCGCTTTATTATTACGTATGTCTTACATCTGATGGGGTGACCCCCTGCCTCCTATATATAGCGGTTCTGCTTAGAGATAAGGAAGAGTCCATATCGGATACAAATCCGTTTCCTAACAAATTTGACTTGCTCGATCGCACTATTTAGCCGAGCGCCTCATCGGTCATCGCTTGCAGGCTAAGAAGGCTCACGCGACTCGTCTGCTGGTTCGGCGTAAATCGCGTTTCGGCCGTGCGGTTCACCTTCCTTGCTTTCCGCGGAGGCACGCGGCTACTCGTACGGTACGGGGAGCGCGCGTGGTCGTGGATCGTTTTTTCTATCTCTCTCTCTCTCCCCCGATTTCCATGCGTCGTCGCATCTCGCATGGGGTCCGCGCAGGGTTGGCAGTAGGGCGGCGTGGGACGAGGGACGGCAGCGGGGGACAGGACGCAACCGACGCGGCGGCACACGCGAGGATGAGGACGAGACCGTCGCGCCAGGCGCCAGCCGGGAGGAGAGAGTGCATGGGGCGCGTTTGGTGTGGCGTTGCCGTCGGCTCCGTACCGCCGGATTCGACGCGGTGAGAGCTGCGTCGGTTGTCCCGAGGCCTGGGAGCCATCGATTTCGATTTCAGGTTGCCTCCGACGACCGACGTGTGCAGCCACCCCACTGTCTCTAGGCGATCATCCTCTCTGATGAGATTTCAGTATGTACTAACAACAATGGATGTTACCGATCGTTAAACTGTCTTGTGTCCGTCCAACCCGTGTCCCGTTTGGAGAAAATTGAGTGCCATATTTGTCTACATGGGAAAGCACGTTTCGCCCGAAAACGAGCACTCGCCCAACGGGTTCAGAAGAGCGTGTCGACTGCAACAGGGTCACTGATTTGGGTGGAGCCCTGGGGCTCGCTCCAGATGCGTGCAACCCTACCACGATAATGACGTACGATCGACGTACGGCGGTGACTGGACTGCGGCCTCAGCCGTAAAGCACAGAATTTTGCCATTAATTAATTCCGGGCCATGCATTTGATCTTTCATATTTGTTGGGTTAACATAGCCCATCCAGCAATGGTTCGTACGTATTTTTGGCTGGCGTGGGTATTGGGTTACGTACGTGTGGCGTGCATGGCGCACGAGTTGGTCAACCCGTGCGCCATTTCTTTTCCGTGCCTTGCGCTGTTAGCCCCGACCAAACTGCAGGCGACTTGTTCAAACTTCAAACACGCGCCTAACGATTGTGTTCAGAAAGCATATATACTCCTACCTGGGACCGGCCGGCCACACGATGCTGTTGTCTCTGCCGTGCACCACAGCAAAGTCAAATCCCGTAACAAAACAAATGCTTTTGATTCAAACACGTGTTTGACATACTGACATACATGCAAAGCCAAACCATTCCGTTCCATTGTTAAGTTTTCTTTCCAGTAAAACCACCTAAATGGTCTCATCGATTCGTCTGTTTTCCTCTTCGAAGGAGAAATTGTTTGGTGCTGGTTGACCTCTGTTTTTCGTAGCACATTGCGAAACGTGGAGATCTAGAAGGAGGGGTCCTCCGCTTAGTTGCCAAGTAAAACCAAGTCATGGTCCATTAAGCACATATATACTACCTAAACACACTCCTTTATCCATAATAATTCTATTGTAAAACGTATTCGTTTATCCACACCAATCAATGGCACCCCAAGAAAATCACCCGAAAAATAACAGGAAGCACACACAAAAGTATGAAGCAAAGTTCTCTCTTTATTAGATATATTCTTTCTGTACAAGGGGATGCCCAATATATAGCAAAACTATCAGGAGATAAGTTCGGATTTGCCCACCAATTGATAGAGTTCTTCCAAACTTGAACTGGAATTCTATCTATGTGATAACACTTCCCCTTGGACGAATACCGTGTAACACCCAAGTCTCGTTAAAAACTCCTCCCAAAAATCCAGTGAGAAAAATGGATGGAGAAAAGAGTGCATTGCACTCGCATTCCGTGTAAAAAACTTCATGTAAGAAAACTTAAAGAAAACTCACTAAGAAAAAAGAGCACAACTTATAATCTTTAGGATCATGCAATACGGTCATGTTCAGGGATTTACTCCCCCTAAACTCCGCAAATCTCTAAGTCGCCTCATTCCAACGCCATAAATGCATCTTTAGAAAGTGGACTTTGGCAAAAACTTAGTGAACAAATATGCTAGATTTTCACATAAATTAGGTTGTAATATCTTTACCTCACTACTCATCTGGAGTTCGTAAGGATAGAAAATTTTAGGGGCAATATGATTCGTGATATTGCTCTTTACAAAACACATTTGCATTTGTGTAATACAAGTAATATTATCTTCATAGATAATTATAGGAGTATCAACGGTATTAAGACCATATGACTTCTGAATATGGTTAATCACACGTCTCAGCCAAACACACTCTCGTGAGGCTTCATATAAAGTTATAATCTCTAACTGGTAGGTAGAAATAGCTACCAATGTTTGCTTAAAAGACCGCCAAAGAATAATTGGAAAACCTCAGAAAAATACAAAATCAGTTTTAGATTTGGCACTGTGGGAATCAAACAGATAGCCAACATCATAATATTCCACCATGGTTAAGTTTTGGTTCTTCTAGAAAAATAATCCAAGATCTTGATTTACATTGGAGGTATACAGCAAAGTCTTGACACTAGCCCAATGTATTCTGGTTGGAGTTGCACTGTGTCTTGCTAAAAAATTTACTGCGAATGCAATATTAGGCCCTGTGCAATTCATAACATACATAAATATAGGACTTCAGGACCTAATACTTTCTTATTTTCCATCCTAGATCTAAAAGAGTCTTTATCCACTTCAAGGGATTTCACAACCATAGGGTCTTTAAAGGATGAGATTTATCCATATTAAATCTTTCCAATACCTTCTTGGTATAGATAGACCAATGTATAAAAATTTCTTCTAGGAAATGCTATAGTTGCAAGCCAAAAAATATTTGGTTTTACCCAAACTTTCATCTCAAAACTTCGTCGTAAGGTAAGCACTTGCTTCCTTTATTTTCTGTGGTTCTGATGACATTCAGTTCATCGATTTATACTAAGATGATACAGAATCCATTATGATATTTCTTTATGAACACACAATGGCAATATTCCTTCTTCAGGAGGAACTTACTAAGTCGGTTGTACCACATTCTCACAAACTATTTTAATCCATATAGCGATCTCTTAGTTTGACGCTATACATGTTGCGATTATTAGGGTTCGGAATTGTAACTCCTTCAAAGATTCCCACATAAATGTTTTTATCCAGTGATCCATATAAATATACGGTCACTACATCCATCAACCGCATTGTCAAATTTAAGCTTGCTGCCATTGATATCAAATATCGGAATATTATTCCATTCATTGCAGGAGAATAGGTTTCATCGTAATCGATGTTGGGTCTCTGCGTGAACCCTTGTGCTACAAGCCTCACTTTATATCTCACCACATAGATATTTTCATTTCACTTCCAAACGAAAACTTCATTTGATCCTACAGGGAACACTTTAGGAGATGTTCGGCCAACATGACCAAGAACTGTCCTCTTATTAAGCGAGCGTTGTCTCAATTGCTTCTTTTCATTTTGACCATATCTGAGCTTTTCTGGCACTCTACCATGGACTTTGGTTTCGGATACATCTTTTTAGCAATTCTAGAGACGAAATATATGTCAACAAATGTAATATTTCTTTTATACGATTCTCCTGCATCACTTTAGGGATATCTCTTTATTAATTTCCTCCAGCTCCTCGTGATTTCCCACAATGATGGAGTCTGGGTGTTCCGACTTCCTAGCGTTAGATTGTGTATACAAATATACGCTGGGGTTATCATCTTCATAATATATCACTTCAGGGATATTACCATATACTGGATGGCTCACTTCAGAGATTTTCTCAACATCAAGTTGAGCCTCTTTCACTGTCATGGGTAGTGTTCTCATTTGTTCGATTCTCTACATCTACGGACGTCTCCGCGGAATTGAATCCTGTGCACTTGGAGACCTCCCCTTCTTTTTATCATGAGGATCAAGAGTGGGTTCAATATCCTTCTGGGTATTTCCCCCCTTTCATATGCATATACTGCATGTATATGAGATTTTTTTCACTCTATTATGATTAGTGAAGTCATTTAGCAAATTATTAGCTTATTTGTTGCAGATTTATTATCCTTGGAACTTCAAGTTTGGTTTCTATAGTGCGTGGGTCTAAGGACTCGATATTCTTTAATGTGGTACTTATCTCCCCATAATGCTGAAAAATATCCTTAGTATAGTTAACGTACTGAGCTGTGTACAGATTCGCTGTCATAGGTTATAGGTGTTTAATAACTGACAGAGATTCATAACCTACATAGATCCCCAACTTCCGGTAATGTCCCATGATAATACGCTGTGGTGGAGAGATTGGCATGTATACAACACGGCTAAATTTTTACAGATGGGAAATATTTAATTCTTTTCCATGCACTATCTGCAACGGGGAAATTTAATAATGTGCAGTTGGTCTAAGTTGTATTAATACTGTAGGGTGCAGCACTACGTTGCCCCAACAGCTGGTGGGTAGTCTACTATTCTACAAAAGTGGCCAAGCAATAAGGTTTATTCCTTTCATTAATGGTTCTGCAAGACTATTTTGAGTGTGGACATGAATTACGAAATGCTCTACATTAATTCCAAAGCCTTACAATAATCATTAAATGCTTTTGAGATAAACTCGCTAACAGTCCATTCGAATAGACTTCATCCTTTCTTCTCGAAAATAGGCTCTTAACTTAATAATTTGGGAAATTAATTACAATAGAAGTATGGTTCCTAGTAGATAAGAGACATACATAAGATCATCTAGTAGAAGCATCTATTAGTACCATAAAATATCTTAAAAAGGCCTGACAAGGGCTAAATGGGTCCATAAATATCACCTTAAATTTTCTCTAGGGAATTAAGTGATTCTTCCTTAACTTTTAGGTAAGAAGATCTAATTATGAGATTTCTCATAACACAAACAATGCATAAGAAATCTTTAGATTTAGAAAAGTCTTTATGCTATGGCTAGAAGAATTATTAATCATTCTTCTCAAAATATTCAACTTAGGATAACCCAGTCGATCTACCAGATATTAAATATTTCTGGTTTTCATCGCAACACAAACTTTAGGTTTTATATGCACATAGTATAATCTGGAGGAGAAGAAAGAAGTTTTTCAATCACACATATATTACACCCATTAAACTTAGTCATGAGTAGGTATTCTATATCATCCTCCTTCTATGTCTGCATATGGAAACCATTTAGACCAATGTCTTTAAAACTAAACGAGTACAACTGGACTCAGGATATAATATGGTATTCTTCCTATGCCAACTATGAGAGCATTGCTTCTGGTGATAGTCATAATACTTTCAATTCACTTAATGTGGTACAACTATCTTCTAGACAGATTTCTTTTTTCACCATTAGATTATACTTTGTTCTATATTAGAAGTATGATTTATCAATTAAATAATTGCTGCATTAGAGAAAAATTGTAGAATATAGAATAAGTATAGCACAATTAATCAAATATTTGGGAAATAGCATTTATTCAATTTTTAAATGATAATTGCTCAACAGGAGCTTAGACCAAATGTTCGTTCAGGAATAAGGGCTAAACTGATGAGGAGAATTATAAGGAATATGTGACCTCGACTAGCAAAGTAAAGGAATACTTAGGAGACTTATCCAGATCTCCATATGAGTAGTAGATGTCTTCCTAGGACTCCACGAACTTAATAATTTCAAGATCCATATCATCACACTTCTAAGCGCCCGTGTCAACAACAGGTTGAACAATGAAGTATGGCTCAACATTGTTTCCCTAGATCTTACTGATTTTTCAATGGATTTTATATAAAGGTCTACCACATCCTTGGGATGCAATAGTTGCATGATCAATGGTCAGTGCATCTATACCTAAAATAGGCTTATTCAGGGTTTGCAACTTTATTTAGGTGAATCTTGCTTTTGAAAGCCTACTGAACATTCGCACGTGCTTTGGGCATTGCATGACTCCCATTAGGAAGTATATGATGATTCTTCACAATATTTCATCACGCTTTTCTGCTTCTAGCAAAATGCATGTAAGCTCAGAGTACTTCTATTACTTGGCATGATGATACTATTACAGTAGTATGCTCATATTGGGGTGACATGTGCATAATATCTTGTTGATCATTTTAGCATCAGTAATTTTCTGGTTACAGAATGCTAGTTTAGTGACAAGTTTGTGTATGGCAAAGTTATATACTGTCACATCCTTTAAAATCCTGAAAGCGTTGGAGGATCCATTCGTATTGTGCCTCTGGCAACATGATGAATCTTTGTTGGTTATATATTTATCCTTTAGAGAATTTAAAAGTACGATCTGGTCCTCTTCCATCAAATATTCGGCCTCTCGGTCCGTATGAAGATGGTGCCTTAGGAGGTGCAAAGCTGTACACCTGGTGACTTCGGGAAGAGCAGGGGTACTAGCTTAGGCAAGGAAAACAATAGCTATAAAAAATTGAGATGTCATATTAATTTTAGTATTCATTACCCCGGTAAGATAATTATTGCCATTCAGGGCAAGCTCGACAAATTCTCTTTATGCGATGTCCAACATATCATATTTCTATTTATGCAAAATTACTTTTACTACTAGTAAAATCATTATATTGCAAGCTCACTCTTCAATCAGTAAAGTTTGGTTTATATCTATTCAGTAGATAATTATCTAAAAAAGTTTTAGAATTTTTCTAGCATGTCATAATTTTCTTTTATTTATCAAGCAATTTTAAAAATACTGAATAACAGAAAAATAAATGCAAGATAAATTAAACATAGAATGGTGCAAAATTACTTTTACCTGGATGGTTGTTTTTCGTTGTTGTTGAACTGTGGGAACAATCTTTACTTGCTCGTGTATTTTGACTTCCATTCACAATTAGATAAGTTATCAAATTATACCGCATGTAGCATTATTGTCCTGCATTCTTTCCTATAAAAGTATGGCACATGATCGACCAAGGAAAATCATAATTTTCACCAAACTTGCTTGGGTATTGTGCCTTCTATTCACAATTAGATAAGTCATCAAATTATACTGCATATAACTACTTTGTAAGTATAGGTTAGAATAACAGGATCATAAATAGTGCTCCATCAAAATACGCCAATATTTTTTCATATTACAATATTGTTTTTTCTTTCAAATATGTATAGCGCTCCATCAAAAAAAAATACAGCGCAACGTACCGCAATCCTACCTAGTTAATCAAATCGATCGCAGCTTTGGATTAATCGAGTTTGCTTGGACACGTCGACCGTACCACCAACCTGTTGGTCAGCTCGAGTAGAAGCTACAAAGAGCAACCCAAAGCAACAAGACGAGGTGGAAATGGTTGGTTTGTGCACGGCGACACAGTGTACAAGGGATGAAGGGACAATAGGGGTAAGGAGTTGTTTAGATTATCGCTAGCGGATTCCCTTCAGCCTCCAAATCCTTTGTGAACAGATCCCAAGTGCTCCAGCGGATTTCCTTCAGTCTTCCCTTCAGAAGGGATTCGGAGAGAGAATCCCTTTAGAAACAGATTCTCTCTCTAATCCTACAGATAAATCCCTTCGAGGAGATGCTGTTGAAGATAGTAGGAAATAAATGGAATGAATCTAGGGAATGAATCAAGGGAATAGAATAGGGAAGGGAATGAAACTAAGAGAAATTGCTGGAGATAGAGCAGTCACTGATGATGAATAGGTCGAACTAAGTAGTAGTTTTCCATGGTTGGATTTGGGACGTTTCGTATAACAATTCGGTGGAGGAATCATTTGCATGTTAGGATGAGGAATATCACACGGAGTCGCTGCGGCTTTGCTTTCAATGTACACTGCCTTGTCTTGCATGGCTCGCGTCAGGGGCGAAGCCAGGATTTAAGGTTGGGGGGCAAGCCAGCGAAGACACAAGATAAAATATTCAACACCACTAACTATGATGAGTATTTATATATTCTCCATTACATAAATAGCAAAATAAAATAGCATCTATTTTGTCAAACCAAAGAAAATTACATCTCAATTAAGTTAAATTTAGCTCTACGAGTATTAGCTAGATCATAGGCCTTAATAATATCATCAGAACTAATCATTGCTGCTAAGTCCCTTTCAATGTAAATGACCAAATAATCCCGCAAATAGGCATCTCCCATTTTGTTTCAAAGACGTGTCTTCCCAATTTTCATAGCTGAAAAGGCTCTCTCAGTGGTCGCAGTTGACACAGGGAGAGTCAAGAGTAATCTCAACAACCTATCCACCATCGGATAAGAAGAATCTTTACCCAGCTTAACTAATCCACTTGTTAAATCAGCCAGAGATGATAAATTTTTTAGTTCTGGATGGTTGCAAACATCAAGTTGAAAATGCGGCAGTTGGCACTCTAATTGCATTCTTTCTTGATTTGAGAAATCTGCAGGATAGTACTTCTCCACTAGAGTGCTGTCGGGGATTGGATAATTCTCATAGTACGCTGGAAGCCAGTTTCTTAACCGACCATCTTTACCCTTGGACGATGTCCCCAAGGACGACCAACGAGCGTTTGACGACCAATCGGCCCGCCCAATCGGCTACGAGCTCGCTACCCGGTTCCGAGCATCCGTGCCCGTCGCGCGAGCTGGAGTGCTCGGCTACGAGCACGCCAGGCAAATACGGGCAACCGTGCTCAGGAAATTGCGTGGAATCTTGGGTTATGCTCGGTGGATTCGGTCAAACCACTAAGAAGGAAAGTGGCAACTAATTCGCCGAAGATCCAGGGAAGGTGCGCCGGAAATATGGAAGTGTTGTGTAATTATAGGGGTAGTTACCATGTATACGACTTAGTACCCTGTATTTAATCCCCCTAGCCCCTATGGGGAGGCGGTCATTCATCATTTCAATACGAAAACGCCACCAGCGATCGGATGTAGGGCTATTATCTCGATCATGAGAGGCCTGAACCAGGATAAAATCCTTGTGTTTCTGTCTGTTCTAAGGGACCATCTCCCGCGTCTTCGATGCTACACCTTTGGCAGAAAGGGGCTTCAGTTGATCCCACATTCAACAAGTAAGCTCGGCGGGAGCCCGTTCTCCAATCGTTGACAGCTGGCGCCGTCCGTGGGGATCGACGTATTCTTTGCCAAAGGAATCCCGAAGGCGTCATGTTCCACATCTGATGACCGATACTGCACAACTTATGATAAGGTAAGATGCGTAAAAAAGAAAAGTTCATTACCTCAAGCAAATAGTGCTTAGGCGAGTCGTTTCTGTTTTGCGCCGAGCAAGTTCTTCGCTCAGGCGCAAATTTCATCCTCTTGCCCGGGCAGGCTTTTCGCTCGAATCTGCACTGAGTAAATTCTTAGCTCGGACGTGTGTTTCTTCACACCGGACGGGCATAGCACTCGGGAATTGATCTTGTTATATCTCGAAAATCGCTCTTATTCCTCCGAGCACGTGTTTCGCTCGGAGACGGCCGGTGTTCCGCGCCGAGCAGGCAGTACGCTCGGGCGCGAGTCTCTCCCTCCGAGCACGCGTTTCGCTCGGGGACTGTTCCTGTTCCGCGCCGGGCACGCACTTCGCTCGGGCGCGAGTCTCTCCCTCCGAGCACGCGTTTCGCACGGATCGTTCCTATTCGCGCCGCACGTGCCGGCTCGGCGCGAGTCTCTCCCTCGAAACCGCAGCGTTTCGCTCGGGGTCTATTCCTATTCCGCGCCGAGCACGCACTTCGCTCGAGCGCGAGTCTCTCCCTCCGAGCACGCGTTTCGCTCGGGGACGGTTCCTATTCTGCGCCGGGCACGCACTTCGCTCGGGTGCGAGTCTCTTCCTCCGAGCACGCGTTTTCGCTCGGGGACTGTTCCTATTCCGCGTCGGGCACGTACTTCGCTCGGGCGCGAGTCTCTCCCTCCGAGCACGCGTTTCGCTCGGGGATTGTTCGTGATTATTCGGGTATGTACTTCGCTGGGCGCGAGTCTCTCCCTCCGAGCACGTGTTTCGCTCGGGGAATGTTCCTATTCCGCGTCGGGCACGCACTTCGCTCGGGCGCGAGTCTCTCCTTCCGAGCACGCGTTTCGCTGGGATCGTTCTATTCGCGCCGCACGCACTTCGCCGGGCGCGAAGTCTCTTCCGAGCACGCAGCGTTTCGCTGGGATCGTTCTATTCGCGTCGGCGAGCGCTGCGCTCGGCGCGCTGAACTTCCTCCGAGCACGCGTTACGCTCAGAGACGGTTTGTGTTCCGCGCCGAGCATGCTCTGCGTTTGAGCACAGGTCCTCCCAGTTTATTTCCCTGGACGTCTGGTCCATGTCCAGGATGCGGCAGCTCGAGCCTGGCTCGTCTGTCAGTTCCTCGAGCATTAGACCCATGCTCGGGATGTGGCAATGTGAGTCCGCTCGCAATCCGCTAGTAGCCTAGGCGTCTGATCCATGCCTAGTTCCCTGTGCATCTGATCCATGCATGGGATGCGGCAGCATGTGTTTGTTCACAGTCTGCTAGTTATCTTTATCCTAGGCGTCTGATCCATGCCTAGTTCCCCTGTGCATCTGATCCATGCATGGGATGCGGCATCATGTGTTTTTTTCACAGTCTGCTAGTTACCTTTATCCTAGGCGTCTGATCCATGCCTAGTTTCCCTGGGCATCTGATCCATACTCGGGACGAGGTTCGACCGCGTTTTATTTTCCCTCTCGGTGCAGCTTGTGCCGACCTTTTTTCCCGAGCATGATTCGCTCGGGATGTGATAGCGTGAGCCTGCCTCATCTATCAAATCTTTTTCCTGGTCATTTCATGCCCAGATGCTGAGGTAAATGCTTCGTCATCAAGAATTCAATCCCTCCTTGGACTTCTAAGTCTCAAGGAGATATCCCATCTCACTTGAGCCTCGGGGACTAGCTGTCGGGGATTGGATAATTCTCATAGTACGCTGGAAGCCAGTTTCTTAACCGACCATCTTTACCCTTGGACGATGTCCCCAAGGACGACCAACGAGCGTTTGACGACCAATCGGCCCGCCCAATCGGCTACGAGCTCGCTACCCGGTTCCGAGCATCCGTGCCCGTCGCGCGAGCTGGAGTGCTCGGCTACGAGCACGCCAGGCAAATACGGGCAACCGTGCTCAGGAAATTGCGTGGAATCTTGGGTTATGCTCGGTGGATTCGGTCAAACCACTAAGAAGGAAAGTGGCAACTAATTCGCCGAAGATCCAGGGAAGGTCTTGTAGGAAATATGGAAGTGTTGTGTAATTATAGGGGTAGTTACCATGTATACGACTTAGTACCCTGTATTTAATCCCCCTAGCCCCTATGGGGGAGGGGGCGGTCATTCATCATTTCAATACGGAAAAACGCCACCAGGCGACTGGATGTAGGGCTATTATCTCGATCATGAGAGGCCTGAACCAGGATAAAATCCTTGTGTTTCTGTCTGTTCTAAGGGACCATCTCCCGCGTCTTCGATGCTACACCGTTGGCAGAAAGGGGCTTCAGTTGATCCCACATTCAACAAGTAAGCTCGGCGGGAGCCCGTTCTCCAATCGTCGACAAGTGCATACCTTTTCTATGTCAAATGAGTCAAGTCTTGGATTCAAGGAGACACAAAGTGCTAAAAGGTCTGTCGTTTGGCCACCAAATCGATTTTCTAATTCATTCAATTGTTAATCAATTGCAACATTAAACACATCTGGCTGCTGGGCCTTAGGGGGAGGGGGGTCTTGGCCCAATTCGGTTGGGGGGTGCCAGGCCCACCCCGGCACCCCCGGTGGCTTCGCCACTGGCTTGCGTGGCCCCTATGTTACATTCCGTAGCTGGATAGCCACCAGTGGCGAGCTACACTAGCTACGACATTTCAATACAGCCCAGAATCCAGACCGTGAAAACTACTAGAAAATTGGGCGCGGCGCCAGTAAAAATGGGGTGTTTACGTAAAGAAAAAGAGAGAGAAAGAAACGGGACTTTACGCAAGAAGAGAAAAAACGGGTAAAATCGGGAGAAAATCAGGCAAAATCGGAACCAGATCTTTCCGCTTAAAAAAAAATTTCACGAAAAAATTTGGAGGGCCTTTATGCAAAAAAGGACTTTTTCACACAAACAAATGATCTTTACGAAAAAAAGGGATTTTTAGAGGGCCTTTACACAAAAAAGGATCTTTTCTAAAAAAGGGACCCGTATGCAATTCTGCGAACTTGTAGGGGTCTTTTTGCAAAAAAAAAAATCGTATCCCCCTCACCCCCGCGCTGGCCCGCGCGCGCGTGCCATGCGTCACATGGGGGAAAATACTCGCGCGTGAGCGGAGCGCCCACTCGAACCCGCGCCGCAGGGGCGGGAGGGAGAGGTCACACCGCTGCGCGCACGCGGCCCTTGTGGCATGAGAGCAGATGATGATTTCCTTTTAAACTTGCTGTCCGAGAGAGTTAATATGAACCGTTCGAACTCACGATCGAATGGTCTAGACAAGCGGGGTGTTGTGGCGCGGGGGGAAGCCGAGAAACCTCCGAAAAATGTTATATTGAATATGTCCAAACGACAGCATGAAAGGTCCATTTAGGGTATCTTTAATAGTTAAATTAACTACCACCTCTAACACATTTCACGTCATTTTAAGAGACAATATCTATAATACATTGTCTCTAGCACTCTCTCCAATACCAATTATTTCACGGTTTTTAAGTGAAACCCACATGTCACTTTTTTACTCCTCCCTTCCCTCCCATCTATCTCCCACCACTCCCAATCCCTCCTAGGCGCACTTTGCCCCACCACGTTGGCTACCACCATCTTCACCACGACATCTCATTCACCAACACTGACCACCGCCCTCTCCGCCACAGACATTAGCCAACGCCCTACTGCATACTCCATTCCGGCCACCCTCTCCGCCACCGATGCCAGACGTCGCTCTCTCCCTCCCTCACCGATGGTGGCCGCCACCTTCTCCATCCTCGTTGCTCTCTCCGCCATTGACGCTGGCCTCTCATTCCTCGCCACAACCTACTCCGGGCTCATTGGCGTCGACCTCGACTAGATCCAGCCCACCCACTTATGATCGCCAGAGCCCAAGCAGATCTAGTCGCCCGTGAGCCTGATCAAGTTGGATTGAGTGACTCTCCGATTGTCCTCGCATTCCTTGTCACGTCATCCAGTAGTTATGGCCGAGCCGTTTGCCGTCGGATCCGCCGCTAGCAGTGGTCATGTCACCGAGTCCAGGCTGTACCACCGCTCACTCACCGTGACAGGACGAGTCCTCTCCAACAGGTGTCATCGCTCCACAACGGACGGCTCGCCCTTCAATGTGTTGTCGGGGTACTCCCCTGCACCACAACTACACTCTTAACTTGGTCGGACACAAACAATGGTTGAGGTGGACTACTGGAGTTGCCCTAGTGGAATAAGGGGGTGTTTGGTTGGGTAGATGAGATATGGTCATCTTTGGATTTGAAGTTATCCAATTGTTTGGATGAGTCGATGGATGGGATATGATCATCTAGTTTTTTAGAATATTTCCTCAAGATGCTGGATAGAGCTATTCCAAAAAAAGGTCGGACGGATTTATCCAGTTTGTTGTATGAAGAGGTGTTCTCGGTCAAATTCAAATTTCGCCGAAAAATATGGTCAAATTTTGTTCAAAAAATCAAATTCCTATCAAAACTTGTTCAAAAAAAAAAATCAAATTTTGTCCAAAATTCAATTTTTGATAAAGTCCAAAAATTCAAATATTGTCCAAAAAAAATCAAATTTTGGTTAAATTTTGTTCAAAAAATTTTAAGCCAAAATTCGAAACCTTGATTACAACTAGCCCATTCATCCTCATCCAACTATCGTCATTTATCCAACCAAACAAAAAAAATGGTTCATCCATATCCACCTAATCAGATAGCTGCCTAATGCGTCTCAAAAAAAAGAAAGATAGCTGCCTAATGGCTCCATTCCATCCGGCCCGAATGGTCACCCAGACAACCAATAGCATCCTAAGATTTCCAATTAGTTCGGCACCCAGCGACATTGCCACAGTGAAAAGGCGCCACCCTTTTAGTCGATTACCAGTAGAATATTCTGCGGGGTATTTTAGGTGATGAATACTTTTTTTTTTAGTGAACGAATTATCTAACTTACCAGAAATGAGAAGGGAATGACGCTTTTACTCGCTATTTCGACCGTGCACGATAAGTTAGAGTACACGGCTAGCTAGATTCGGCCTATGAAAGATGCAACTCGATTGCCTAATATGCCCACGATTTTCTGCTTTCGGAGGATTGATCTTTAAACACATCAGCTATTCCTACAAGATGCTTGAAATGAAGAAACAGGATGCATACACTGATACACGGCAATGTGGCTTTAATTCAGCTTGGTGGCTATTAGAGGATATCACCATAAAAGCCAGCTAATTTCTGGAGTATTGTTTTTCTTTTCTGCTTTTAAATGGGATGATAGCTATGCTATGGAGCATTGACCTCAAAATAGCAGCAGGTAGACACGACAGCCACAATTGTTTTTAGCAGGGATAGGAATAGGATAGCCGCAAAAATATCAGTCCTATTACAAAATCAGCCCAAAATACAGATTCTGAAAATAAAAGTGTTCACTGTTCTGTGTAGTTAGTCGGACTACTGGGTATTGGTACTACATCGGTTGGATTACCACCGGCTGACATAAATATTTTTCTTGAACTCGGGAATTTTTTTAAGGGAACTTTTGACTGATGCGTTAACTGGAGTGACATCACAAGCCAGATTGTCAGATTATCTATCTAGTACTACATCCTGAATGTAATATCCTGATTATTTTCCATGTAGTCAGATATACTCAAAACTTCGTAGACTAATAGTCTCAAAACTCGATTTAATTATCTCCCTCATAATTCCACCTCTTTGCCCCGTGTGCGTTTGGTTATGGGATGAGATTGAATGTGATGGGATGGTCCTGTACCATTTGGTTCCATTATTTTGGGTGAATGAGATGGTTCAGCATCTAAAAGAA
The DNA here is from genome assembly GCA_036346355.1 of Rhipidocladum racemiflorum. Taxonomy (NCBI): domain Eukaryota; kingdom Viridiplantae; phylum Streptophyta; class Magnoliopsida; order Poales; family Poaceae; genus Rhipidocladum; species Rhipidocladum racemiflorum. The sequence goes on along the minus strand of CM070570.1, from coordinate 19,311,730 downwards.
ATATTCTTTAAATTTGTATCACATGATCCAGGATGGGATGGTTCCATTCAAACAACCAAACGTATGGATGCCTTTTTTCTTAAACCATATTATACATATACCACTTGATACAGGCAATCAAGCGCACCCGAAATGGGATAAGATGGAAACCCACGTTGCAAAGGAATTAAGAACATGTTTGATAAGCATTAATTCTTAGGTAAGTCCACAAGATGTGTCGGTGTTGGTGGAGTATCGCATTTGTTCTATCGATGAAGTGGTGCTTTCGAAAGGACTAGAGAATAGTACTGTATATATCCTCTCGTTCCATTTCGATGTCCATGCAATCTCCGCCAACAAAAAAAAGTAGTGATGGAACAACTACAGTTATTTAGTTCATCTCTTTTACGCGAGCATCTTTCTGCAGTTACAGTGACGAACCTAGTATTAAAATTAGGAGTAGACACTTTTAAATCGAAATAAAAAAACTGAACCGAATCAATTGATTATTTTGGTTTTTTTTATTTTCAGCTTGATTTTTATTTTAGCAATGTTCGGTTTCTAATTTACGGTTCAGTTTTGTACATTCAAAAATCGATTTAACCAAACACCGATTTCCTCACGCACTCACGTGAAGTATTCCTGATCGCGTGGTTCCCCACTTCGACACTTCATCATCCCACCGACGCATCTACAAATTCCCCAGCCCTAATCGAATCACCCCAATCCTCATTCCCCTTCCTCAGTTTGTCCCGACGCAGCCTCCTCCCTCGGCGCCATCTTCCCTTTTGGCGCAGCCTCCTCCACTGACGCCTCCTCGGCTCCTCCCACGGCATCGCCTCACCGCCTCCTCCCTCGGCCAAGCACAGCCACACCGACACCGTCCCAATTCACCAAGCACGGTCACACCGACACCATCCCCATGTGAGGCAGAAATGCACCTCCTCAATCCTCATAAAATGTTATATCTAAGTTGTATTTGGTTGGGAGTATGAGACTACTTTTCCATGACATGATTGCATTGGGAAAATCTCTAGGTAACTAGGTTTGCTGCAAGCTTGCTCTATTATGTAACTATGTGTTTATCTTCATCATTGGATAGGATTGATGGTCTGTACTTCATGGATCATCAGGATCATCAGGTTAGGGAGTATTTTATATTGTTGATGAGGATGGCCTATGGTCTGTACTTCATATGATTTTAGTTGATGTCGTCGATCATACCGAAATTCAGTTTACCGAAAAACCGTATTAATCAAACCGAATTTATTCGGTTAATTCGATTCGGTTTTCAAATTAGTTCAGTTTGGTTTACAATTCCTAGAAATCAAAAAAATTTAAAATGAACAAACCAAACCGAATTAACCAAATGCCCACCCCTAATTAAAATAGAGGGGGTGCTTATGGGAGGAAGCTAATATAAGAAAATCGTAACAAAATTCATTCAATTCAAAATACTTAGCACAATCTAAATTCAAATGTAAATAGACAAGAGTCAAAGTAAGAAGGCGAAATACACCTAAGGTACTTTGGTAATGTAACACCCTGAATGCTCATATATGCATGCGAGTAGCAATCTGTAGAACAAAAGTAGCTAAATTAGTGAGACATTAGAAAATTGTGAGCAATTACAAACATAAAATGAAATGCAACATATCGCAAAGCTGCTAGCTATGACTAGGACCAAAAGGCAAGTCCATTCTACGAGATTTCATGTTTTGAAAGTGATCCATGATTGTTTTATCATCAATGATTTTAAATATTTCTTGCTCAGTGTACCACACCATCAAGTCATTGAGGCAATCAGCAGAGACTTTGTTGCGCAAGTATGTCTTGATAATTTTAATTTCCAAAAAGATTCTCTCAACTAATGTCGTTGCCACAGGAAGGATCAATATTAGCTCAATGAGACGATAAACCAATGGAAAAGTTTTGTTTTTTCTGGTTTCAACCATCTTTTCAGCAAGTCTTCCAATGTCCTGGCATCCATGAAATTCTACGCTTCTCCTAACATTGAGAATATAGTTTTGAAACAGAGTTCTTAACAATATATGGGTACCCATGGTGAAGTCGTCTGCATAAATCTCAGCAAGTCGTATAACCATGTCCACATCAAACTTGCGTTTGGATTATTCGAGAAATAGCTATGCAAAGTTCGTTTGTTCATCTTTTATGAATCTACAATAATTTAAATTATATGGTGCCATTTTATCATTTTTAATATTTACTAATCAACCAATAATAAAAATTAAGAAAAGAAAAACATGCCTTATCTTTGGCTCCTCACAGGCTCATGGCCAGTCGACCCCCTCCTCTGGCCTCTGGCCCCAAATCCGGTGGCCCTTCCTTACTCCTCAGCTCCCTCCTTTGGCACCCCCTCCTTTCCCTCTCCTTCGTTGCCCCCTCCTCTGCCCCTCCTTCGTCGCCCAGCTCGTCTCCCCTTGCCCCTCTGTCGCCGCTTGACGGGATGTCGAAGATGAGCTACAGCTTTTGGACCGTGCCGACCACCCCTCGTCAAGTCGTCAGGCAGCTGGGCTTGCCCTCTCCTCTGGCCAGCAAGCAGCTCGAGGGGCCCCTCCGACGCCGAGCATCGCCCGAGAGTTGCCCCCTCTCCTTGCCTAAGCATTGTGCCGAGCGTTGCCGACCCCTCGGCCCTCGCCTAGTCCAAGCATCGCAGTGAGCCCCTACCTCTCTCAAATCCGTGTATTTGGGATTTGTGGTATGGGGATTGGAGGATTGAGTTTGGTACCTGGGTTCACCAAGTCTAGTAACACGGTCTGATTCAAGCAGTGTGGATGGTGGACGTACCAGGGTCAGTGACTCCGTGGGTCACCTCTTCTTCTTCTTCATTCTCCCACCTCAAGTTATCTCTGTGGCTCCATGATTCTTGCACGCCGATGCTCTAGTTTGGCAGCTGATGCTCCGCCGTGTTCTGACCGAAAACAAACCATGGTGCTAGGGAGGTTTGGGGGAAGGGGGTGGCCAAAGAGGGTGCGCTAGCCCCCTCGTGCACTCCGTGGGTCTGCCGATGTGTAGTTATCTTTGTGTTACGTGCGGGCCTATTTGGGGGAGCTGTTGCTTTTCTGAAAAGCTACTTTTTGGCTTTCTGAGTTAAAAAGTGGTTGTAGCTTTTTATAAGATATCGTTTGATAAAAAGCTAATTTGCCTCAATAATAAGCTGCAAAAGCAGATCTAACCCAGCTTTCAGCTTTTATATATGGCTTCTAGATTATTTCAAAAGTAACTTATGGATAATAGGATAAAAGTTAAGTTGTTTGAGGGTTTGCTAGTTTTTTTTGGAAGCTGGAGCTGATTTAAAACCCCTCAAACAAGGTCTATATTGGCTGTTCTTAACTTATGGAGTAGTAGATGCTTTCTTGAATAATCCAAATTATGTAACAGACAAAGAATTACTCACGGAGTATATGAGAAACAAAGCTAGGCCCTATTTGAAACTGGATTTGCACAGTATTCTTGCATTCCAATCGGGGACTGTGTAAAACAAATGTTCATTGCTAGAAATGCGCGCGGGGGGGGGGGGGGGGGGGTATTAACATTCCCAGGCGTCTGGCCAACCTTCACTTTCACTGATTGGTGGTTACTGCGACGAATCTAATTAGAAAGTGCTTAAATACCCAGCAAATTGTAGAGTACTCTGCTCATTGCTCTGTTTCGACATTCTGGCATTAAAGGCAACTGTCGATTCAGCGAGCAATCGATTTCAGCACGACAAACGCCACAAACGCCAACACATGACAGCCACGCCCTGCGCTACATGGACAGCGGAGATAAGCAAGCCCCTCACATGTGGTCTTCATTTGTCAATGGCGTATTTTTTAGGGGATCATTTGTCAATGTCTTGACAAGAGGTTTATAGGCCTCTAGTGCGCTCCTTCACACGCTTGTAAGCGAGAAGACTCGTCCATTCAAATAACAAAAGAACTACAAGATAAGGCTCCCGATATATATAAATAGAAGCAAAATATTCGCCACAACTTGTGCAGCTCTTGGTAGTACATGGTTTGTACATACCGGCACACTGGGAGCAGTGGCCTGTAAAGCAACGCACGAAGAATACAAAACGGAATGCGTAGAGAAAAATAATGTGAACATCCACCTCACAAGAAGAAGTTTCCGGGATGAAATCTCAAATCTGGGTAAGAACCAAAAGACCGGACAGGGACAGCAGTACAGCACCACGACCGTGTCGCTCTCAAGGGATCCATTTTTTTTTTACTGCCTGGATGGGCTGCATGCTTCCATGTGTCTCGGGTCCTTGAGCTGTGACTGGCTCCTTTTCTTTTTTATTTTCCTTACTATTTCTACCGTGAACCAAAAGGCTAAGTTTTAGTAAGTTATACTCGGGTGGGTTTTGTCTCATGAGACCACATGGACATGGTCCCCTCCTCCGACCGCATCCGATCGGCTCCTTTCCGTCCGCGTCCGCGTCGGCACGACCTGGTTCTGTGGTGTGGTGGACTGACTCCGCTGCTAGCGCTCTGGGTAAATGTCACGCCCTTTTCGCGCTCTGTTTTTTTGCATGCAGCCGTGAGCCGACAGGCGTTTTACATCGTCGTCGACGCCGCCCGCCGGCGTCCACATGTATGTACTTCTGCCGCGACGTTCCACCCGGCCGCTGCTCGGCCTCAATCGTACCCCACCACAGTGCCTGTCTTTTATCGTATAGCTGCCGTGAAAGCGAGAAATGCACCGGTATCTGCTCCTCGGTGGCCTCACGGCGAGGCGGCGCCGGCGAGCACAATATAATTGAGCGTGAAATGTGACCCGGCGCGCGCGGTGGCCGGAGAGGCAGAGAAGCAACCGCCCTTGTAACTGTGGGGGCAACGAATTGTCAGCCATTGCACTTGCAGAGACCGTTTGGGGTCGGGTCGGGTCAGGAGCACACTGGCCATTGAGTTGAGCGCCTGTAGTGGGCAGCCAACATGTGAAATGCCAAGAACAAAGAGCCCAGGTGATAGAAGAACAAGTTCTTCACTTCTTGTGGGGGCAAATAGAGGCTGCAGCATGGTCGCATGGACGTACTAATGCAAGTAACAGGAGGACAGTTGGTGGGCGCGAGCACAAATCTAGAAGAATTCAATGGCCAATGGGATGTGAATGTGATTTGCTGGGGATTAAACTAAGCTAGCACCGCCAGCTGCTGAGACAGGAAGATCTTGGAACGCATCACGCATATGGCATCATGAATGATGCCCTCAGATGGGGTACTAGCACTTCAATTAAAGAAATTGGCTGGGGCAATTGATTTTAGCAGTAACTTTTTGGACTTAACCGAAAGCTTGGAGTAGGTAACTTGGAGTGTTTTCATCTTGCCATGTTGCGCCGGAGCTGTGGTTGGCTCGGTTTATAAAATGTTTTCATCATGATGCCATGGCTCTGCTCCGCTCGGCCGCTTTTCCCCTGTCCAAGTGTTCACAACCACTCGTCTTCTTCAGGGAGTTAAGAAAGGCCCTGTGCCAACCACTACCTACAATGTGGTGCACAATAATTTGTACACTGCCCTTTTGGTTAGCGCCACAAGTAGTAGTATTTGCAAGTTAAGCACAAGCACTAGGCTTGTGTATCAGTGTATGTATTTGATGCAATGATGTGTAGGCTACCTGTGTCCAGTAGTAATCATTGTCCTGACCTGGTGCCACACTTATGTTCACGACATTGGAGTATAAGGCTGTCTTCAACGGGAGACGCTTGGATGACGCGAGAGGAGAGAGAGGCCAGCGTTGTCTTATCCGGAGCAGCGACGTCGGCGCGTTGGCGCCTCGCGGCGGCCCATCACGCCTACGACGCGCTCGCGCCTCCTGTTGGAAGGAAGCGCCGGACGCGAGCTAGTAGCATACAGACAACGCGAGCTAGCAGCATTGGAGACAGCCTAAGACAGGAACGGTACTACTAGTAATAGTCTACTGACCTTTTTCTCTCTCTATCATTTTCCCCCATTTTGAGATTAGTAGTGTCCTAATGTTCATAGAAAGAAAAAAAGGGGAGGGGGATCATATCAAAATAGTGGGCGTGATAAAGGCAGGTAGCCGTTTATCGAATCGTTGCTTCTTCCTTTTCTTCTCTGTATCCGTTCCGTAGCAAGAGCAAAAAATTACGGTTTACATAACGAAAAGAGTGTGGAGTGCGTTGCAAGTTAATACTACTATCTATTATAATATTAGGATAAAAATTCTCACATTAATTGAAGGGGAAAATGGATCTAGATCGTTGATCGTGGTAAGTTCATATTATAATGGTCTAGATTAAAGGAAAAAATTTATGTTAAGTACAATACATAAATAACTGAAATTTGAAATAAAATAAAATTAGAAATGTGATTTACATACAATTAAAAGAAAGAATCCATGTAAAGCACAATAAAACAAATTTATGAATAAAAAAATAATTAGTAATCTAATTTTCATATGAATGTTAAAATAAAACTTAAATTCGGAATAAAACTAAAATAAAAATTAGTAGCTTGATTTGTATACAAATTTCAATCTAAAAAAAAAAATCAAAATACAGAATAAAAATAAAAAATAGCAATTTCATCTCCACACGATTAAAATAAAGAGTCCACATCAAGTACAATAAAAAACTAAAATTAAAAGTTAAAAAAGAAAGAAAATTAGTAATTTAATTTCGATACGAACATCAAAATAAAAATAAAATTAGGAACAAAACCTAATTGAAAATTAGTAATTAGGTACCAACCTAAAATTAAAATTTGGAATAAACAAAATTTAGCAATTTGATTTCCATGTGAACACCACAGTAAAATCCATAAAGAGCTTAAATTCAAAATTAAAATGAAATAAAAAAAATATCATTTGGATTTCCATACTATTTCAACCTAAAGCTATAGAAAAAAAAACTCTATATCATGTATGATCCAATAACATGCAAATTTCGAATAAAAATCAAATGATAATTAGCAATCTATTAGAAAATTAATAATTTGATTTCTATATGAACATCAAATAAATCTGAAATTCATAATAAAAATTACTAGTAGCATTTTATACGAATTCCAAACTAAAAAACTGAAATTCACAATAAAAAAAGCAATTTGATTTACATATGATTAAACGAAAGAGAAAATGTCAAGTACAATCAAAAACTTAAATTCAGAATAAAAAATAGCAATTTGATTTCCCTACAACAACAAAATAATACTAAAATTCTGAATAAAAATTAAATGAAAATTAGTAGTCGGATTCGTATACGAATTCCAACCTAAAAGCGAAGGTCGAAATAAAAAGAAAATAAAACTACCAATTTCATTTGCTTACGAGCTCCAAAGCAATACCGCTAAATATCTTAAATTTAGAGTAAAAATTAAATAAAAATTAATAATTGGATATATATAAATCATAAATAATAATTGAAAATTAGGAATAAAATAAAATTTGCAATGTGATTTCAATATGAGTTCCAAAGTAAAATCCCTAACAACTTGATTTATACATGAACTAATAAAGAGAAGGCAACATAAGCCATCATGTTTGCTCTCAAGACTAGAAATTTCTGCATTAATCCAAGGAAAAATAGAAAGATCTACACTATTAATCATGATAGGTTAAAATTATAACGGTATAGATTAAAAGAAAGACTCCATGTCATGTACAATACAGAAATAACAAAAATTCTAAATAAAAATAAAATAAATAAATTGATATCCATATTAATTTGTATGTAAACTCCCTAAATAAATTTAATATAGAATAAAAATAAATAAATAATAGAAATTAGATTTGCATATGAATTCCTAAAAATAACTAATATTCAAAATAAAAAATAAAAAAATCAATGAGTAATTTTTTCCATATAAATTACTAAGTGAAATTCCTAAATAAATATAATCTTTTAGTACAAATAAAAAATTGATAGTTTTATTTCCATGAGAATTTCAAACAAAGATAACAAAATTCAGAACATACACTAAAATAAAAATGACAATTGGGTTCCCATACGAATTCCTAAGTGAAATCCCTAAATATATATAATACATCATAATAATTAGAGGAAAATTAGCAATTTAATTTCTATACGAATTCAACAAAAATAGCAAAAAATTGGATTAAAAATAAAATAAAACTAGAAATTGGATTTTGATATGAATTCTAAAGTAAATTCCCTAAATAACTAATTTTGAATAAAAATATAATAAAATTTAATTAGCGGATCTTTATAAAAAAATTCTAATAATAGTTAAAAATTAGAAATGAAAAATGAAAAAAGTTTATAGTTTAAAAGTAAAATCCGTAAATAACCAAAATCCAAAATAAATAAAATAAAACAAGCTATTTAATTTACATATGAACTCCAAAAATTGAAATTTTGAATACAACTAAAAGTTGTAACGTGGATATCGAGATCGTGACGGGTGTCCCCGATAGTGATAAGCAACATTTATACATGTATGCATGTTGATATCGCAACATTTAGCATTAAGTAATAATTGGAGAGAAAAGTACGATAGATATACAATAGAGTATTGTATTAAAAAAGGTAGCAGCTAAGAGGAATCGATCAAGAATTGGACTTGCTATTGGATGTTAAAGCAGAAAAGTTGTCGGGCGATCAAGAAGAGATAGAAGACACACACAGTCGGTAGGGCAGCTAACGTGTGAGGAAGATTAGTTCAAAGTAAATCGTCCATTATGCATCAGTGTATACGTGAACAATGTACTCTAATACCATGTAAAATAATCAGTGTATTGCTTGAGATTAAATAGAGGTATACGTGCTGCATATATTTTGAAAAAAGAGTTATTGATGGATATATATATAGCTACATGATCTATGCAAGATGAAGAGTTGTTACGCTTCTAAGAACCCATTAACTTATACGTTCTCAAGTTGAATTTTCCTTCTAACTTCTATTGCCATTTTTAATGTTTATGATGTTTTAAAAATCTAAATAGGGTACAAAATATGTTAATATATTCTCAAGCATATAAATTATATCATTGATACTATAAACTTTAAAAGAAATCTAGTCACACAAATACGCGGACCACCCTGCTAGTTTACAGGAAATAGAGATCTATATGAGCATAATGAAATGTATGAATGAAAGAGATAACGGAAGAGGACTGATTCCTTCGGTTCGCCATCGAATTGAGGGTGCATTTGGTTGCTTGTATTAAGTGGTACATGTATGATATGGTTTAAGAAAAAATCATTCATGTGTTTGGTTGCTTGAATAAAACCATTCCATCCTCGATAATGGGATACAGATATGAGGAATATTCATTATAGATGCTAAACAATTCTGGTCACTCAAAACAATGGAACCAAATGGTACAGAATCATCCCCATCACATTCAACCTCATCCCACCAACCAAACACACCCGAAGATGGCGGAATAGAATATTAGTTCGAGGCGCTAATGGCACAAGCTACCTTCCGTTTTGACTCCACGATGATTTTAGCAGGAAATCAGAGTTAGTACAATAATAAATGAGAGGTGCTATTCACTCTGTCTCAGTCATATCATCTAAAGTAAGTAATAAAGTCAGCTTGTATAATAACTATTTCTAAATTTTGTCTCTACATGCTATGCAATAACTATCTCTTATCTCTATGCATAACTAATCTATTTTGTTTCCAATGCACTCCTGGCTCTTACATAACTAATCTATCTTATTTCCTATGCAATACTAGCTCTTGCATGAGAGTCGGCTCTATTCTCTCTACTCTTTTTTTCATTCTTTCATATAGGATAAAACTGGTATGTATATACTTAAAAATAAGTTGAGATAATTTTACTATACATAACCTTTGTGGATGGGCGTCATGGGACGAGATGAGATGGGCTAGCCAGGGCTCAAGCACCCAATCAATGTGCTGGCACCGAAAAGTTGCTTTCGGTTTCCATCGTGTAAAAGCGCCCGTAAATCCAGGCTTGACAACCGTTTCATGGGTGTCATGGGAATTGGCCTGGAGAACATCACTAGCGTCTGTCTCGCCAGGAGCAAACAGGAGGTACCAGTTATACGTGTGATCCGTGCGGACTCGGGACGGGAGAGTTCCAGTTTTCTGCTTACAGCCTTTCTCTAGAAACCGAAACTCAAAATTTTTTACAAGAAAGTCGATGATAAGCTGAAGCTTGTTTCAAGTGAGCACCGACTTTTTTTTTTTTTTTGGAGAAGCTAGGCCCTTGCAAACACGGCCTCGATCTCTGCAGCGTCGCATGAACGAACCTTCTAAAATCGGAGGCGTTGCCATGATATTGGTTGCCCGACGTGCGCATACGCAGAAAACCGGTTGCATTTCGACGTAAAACACATATGGTTCAATTCGTTTTAGTTTTTAGATTATGAATTCTGGATCACAAGAGAATTCGTTTTTGACTGTGTGAGAGGATCGGACGGGAACAGCTGTAACTTCTAGGTTATGAATCGGGCCGACGAGAATCAGATTCCAGTCGGATTCTGATGTTATGTAGAGGATAATTTCTTATTACGAGAAAAACTATTTAGAATCCTCTTGTTCAACAAATAATTTATTTTTTTTAAATAATAAGTTGAGACGAATGGGACCTCTATCACATTTGGCGACGCGTCCATCCACGTACCGTGCCCGTAGGCCCCGTACACGGGCAGCGTACGGCGTATGCTAGAGCCCGTGAGCTGGCGGAGCCGCGGCGTGTACGTCTAAAACTCACCACACCCACCCAAACCTGGCACGTTCCTTGCAGCGGCTGCCTTGCCTGCCTCTATCCGCGCGGAAAACAACCAGTATCGCTCACCGCGGCAGCAAAAGCGAGCGAGCAGGCTAGCGGAGCAGCTCGGTGAACGGTGAGCTGACGAGGAATTCTATTTCTGCCCAAAGAACCACCAACCAAGAGTAAAACGCAGTTAATTTACACTCCTGCTACTCGTAGTTTCCGTTCTCCATCCCCCGTCGTTATCTTAATCTCAACAAGAGGCTAGAGTACAATGTCATCAGGAATGTGCAGTGAATGCCCCACACCAGGCGGCCGCATGTGGTGGCCTGAAAACTAAACCAAACCGAACCCATCCGTCCAATAAAAAACTTTGGACTAGTACTTGCGCTTTTCGCTGAAATGAGAGAAGAAAAGTATAGTAGGCAAGGGCCTTACCAAGAGGCAGTGAATGCTTGACGCTAGAGAGACCTTGTATGAATGGGCTCTCCGCTCTCCGACACCTCCTCCTATGGACAGCAAGACAATGCAATCACGACATTCAAGGCTCCTCTCATTGATGAGGGCCACAAATATTACGCGTTGCGGGGAGGAGAAACTGGAATAGGGGACCCGCCTGAAATGGATTCCACCCGCCAATTCTCCCATCTACCCCGTCCCTTCCTCTCCTTTCTCCGCTGTGGCATTCGGTCTTGTGCGTATGATGACGACGACAATGCCATTGTTTCTTGTCAGGAATGTGATTTTGGAATGTCGGTGGAGATGCTTAGGAACAAGAGGAATAGCCCTGCCCTCGCAATTCGTCCATCCAACTCTAGAATTTAGAAGGAAGTTAGTTAATTACTCCTATATATGTAGTAGTAAAATGGGAGTGCAACGGTTTCCCAAATCTACCTTAGCGGTTAGAGTTTCTTTCAGTAGGAAATTTTTGGTTTATGCCAATGTGCGGTGTTGATTAGATTTAAGAAGATGGAGCAATCGGCAGTCGACCCATTTTGTGCAGGAAAAATAGCATAGGCCAAAGAGGGAATAGTTCAACTCCAAGATTTCGAAACGGTTTAGAGGTCTTTTTAGGTCAAAACAGTTTAGAAATTACTAACAAAAGTCCATGTAAAATCGTCTTTGATAGGATAAGAACTGTATAGAAAAATTCCTAATGACAAATCAAATAATTAGACCATTCTACGAAAAGTTGCTTCGTTGCAATGATAAGATCTTCAACTCTATCAATTTACCGACGGCTGATGTTGCTTTGAAAGTGCGAGCTAATCTTCATCTCCTTCGAGCTCAAGGGAAAGAAGCTTTTTGGGAGTTATTACTATTTGGTTTTTTTCTTTAGAATCTGATTGAGTTTTTTCTCTTTGTTCTCGTTTCTTTGGTTCCTTTTTTTTCTTTGGTTTTGGAATTTATACATAATTTTTTTTTTAAAAAAATATAATTGTGGAGAAACTTCTGCGGTCTTTTTTTTCCCTAAAGAAAAGATTCGTAATGACCAGTAGGTAAAGCTTTGAAAGCCATCCAGCGGAGCGATGGTTGGTTTAGACCTACATAAGACATGGCTTCACACGGTTTGCCGCGGACACACGTCAAGCTGATCTAATCCGCCTGTCAGTCAAAGTTGGTCAAACCAAACAACTATCTAAACTATTTCACACACTTGCATGTACATCCGTACCGTTACATAGAGGAATGTCATGGGTGGTTCTTTTCCTGATCCCGTTAATTCTCGTAAGTGCTCGATGAGAGATCTTGTGTTGTTGTACATGTAGAATGTGTGTTGCCAACGTAACATTATAATCCGGCTGTCTCTCTTGGAAAAGTTTCGTACCGTTCTTATCGCCTATTTTGGCACACATCAATTACCATAATTTTATTCCATTTTTGTAGTTCTTTTTCTACCAATCATCATTATCCTTTTCCCTTAGGGTTAACAATATCAATATCGAAAAAGCTCAAAAATCAAAAATCAAAAATAGAAAATATCGAATCAAAAATTGCTGAAAATTCGTAGAAGAATTCAATTTCTTTGTAAAAAAATTTAAAAAAAACCGAAAACCGATCAGTTTAATCAAAGCCAGCCGGTTTTGACCGAAAATCGACCGGAGGATGATCGGGTGCTGACCCTGCGGCACTGCGATACGTTTTCGACATAAAACCGATCGATTTTAACTGAAAACCGAGCGGTTTTTTATTATATATTTTTTAAAATTTATTTAATTAAATAGTTCATGGAAAGATTTTAGTTACCGAGTTAGTTTAATAGGGTTGAAAACCGACATTATAGGCGCCTAACAATTTCTCACCGACTCCGCCAATCACCCCGACCCCTCCTTGGAAGATTTGGCCCTTGACGGTGACCCGATGAACGGCAAAGATCATTGTTAAGTTGCCGCGCTCTCGTTTCTCATTTTCTCTTCTTTGCTTTAGCTCGTGGGGCAGCGAGTATAATATTTTTCTCTATATATAACGCTCCTGCTTCTTCTCCGCTCTCCGAGACCTTTGCGAGACCCTTGTAGAGGAGGGAGACGGAGCTGCTTAGACACTCAGGCGCCACCACCACACCAACCACTGCGTGTCCATTTCGGCCGCCGCCGCCACCTTGCCTTCGCAGCGGGTACGCGCGCATGCGGCCTTCTCCCCTTGTGCCATCTGTGGCGTCTCCTGTTCTTGAGCTGTGCGTGGCTTTCTGATCTGGTTTGATGCGTTCTTGTGGGAGCTGCTTGATCTGTTCTTGGTTCTCTTTGGGTTCTTTCCTCCGGTGGCGGTGTGGCACCACCATTTGCTTGATTCGGTGGTTTCTGGGCTCGTTCTCTCTTTTCTCTCTTTGTGCAGCGGATTTGCCCTTTTCTCTTTACCTTTTTTTGTTGTTTTATTGGGATGGTGTCTCGGCGGTGTCAGATTTTGGATTGCAGCTTTACTTTGCGTTGGTCTCCAATATTTACTCTTTTTCTACTGTCCATTTCTTCCCTGCTCCGCTCTTCATCTCCGGAAATATTAATTTATTTGCCTGTTAATCTTTCTTTCTTCCCGTGGGGCATTAGAACATTTCTTTGTTACGGTGAACTTCGTGCTCACACGAATCCTCCTGTGTTTGGTGTTCCGATTTCAGATGAGAAGCTGCGCAACCTAGGCGGCGATAGTGTGGGCGGCCTGAGACCTGAGAGGCAATAAACTCAGAGGACGATTCAGGTAGAGAGTGAAACTTTCACTGTGAAAGAGACCTCATGGGTTCCTTGGAGGCGCGGTACCGGCAGGCCGGAGCAGCGTAAGATCTCTATCCGAACCCCCTCGATCTAAAGAAAAGCTCCTCTTTTTCTTTCCTCTTTTTGTGCCTCTGCGTGGCTTTTTAGCTGGTTATACTTAGGCTGCTTGCGTGCTAATCCAGCTGCAGATGTGCTCTGCCATGTGTTTATGTGTTGCATGTCAGATTGACTCGGCTAATTAAGCTATTGCTGTGGTGGTCATGGCGGTGGTGGTGTCCATATCATCGTATAATCTTGCAGGATTGTACTGCCTTGTACCCTGTACAAGATGCCGTTGTCCTCCTTTTGGCTTCCGTTCATCATGCCCTCCTCCTCAACATCCTTGATTTTGTAGGTGGTGTGGTTGGCGGTGGTTGCCTTTATGATATCCATCTATCCATCCATCCATATTTCTACCGCTTCCAGCTAGAGAAGCAGCAAAAACATGCTCTCTTTTCCCTTGTGCGGCTTCTGATATGTCTTGTTTGATGCCGACGTGCTGAGAACTACGAATCTGTCTGTTTTTCCTTTTCCTTTTGTGAGACGAACGAAAGTTGGTCTTAATTTTGTGACGATTGTGAGCCCATATTTAGGTGCTAATAATTTGGTTAAACTGGTTTTGCTGTTGTGTGGTGCCAGGCGTCGGTGGTCTTCGTGTTTCTCACTGCAAATTTGACCCAAAGACTGCTCCTTGTGTCACCAATGCTATTAAATCTCTGCACGCATTAGTTTCATGTGCAGTCTGTAAGTGGTCATCGGGTTTGTCATGTTGAGCAGGTCAGCTACAGTTGCTTTGTGCCTGTGGCCCAAGGGGCGCGCTTAGCGTGTAGAAAATGTTTTGAGTTTTGGTCTCTGTTTTGAGACTTGGATGCGCGACCAACCGAGTGATTTCGGCAACCTTGGTCATCACCGTTTCTGCATCGGTACTCTTGATGTTTATAGTGGTGGTAGTATACCGCAAGGTTGTCTTCTCTACACCATGGATTACTCATCCGTGCAGCTTTTCGTTTCGTGTTTGAAGGTATTCAAATCGCGATTTGAGACCAAGAACATGGGGGGTTAGGTACCGGGGCATCTGTGTGATTGATGATGCTTTTCTTTCCTAAAAGATGTGACTAATAAAGCAGAGGACCGGGGGAATATTAGAGTGCGCTAATTTTATTTTGGTTGATCTTTTTCAATTCTCAGTGCTGACGAACTTGTGGTATTTTTCTCCTTTAGCCTTTCTTCTTTGATAGCCAAATAACTTTAGTGTGACGACTTTCCCATACGAGAGACTGTAATTTCTCCTTTTCAAAAGATGTGCTTTGAATACTTTAGTTTTGCTGCAAAGTGTGTTTGCCCATAGAGGCCAGTCCTATGAACCTTCTGGGTATAAGACTAATGCAAACTTCAAGGAAAGCAAACCACCATCATCTAGGAAAATATTATGTAGGCTATCTTTCTGATGGTTGTTTTGATAGGGACCTTGGTAAACAGTTTGGATTGATTCCATGTACTTAGATAAAAATAGTATTAATATGACCTGGTCGTTTAGGGTAATCATACTTAGTTCTTTAGGAGTTCTCCTATCTATCCTTTTGTTTTTTAGATGTAGTTCCCCCTTTTATCTTCATAAGTGGTCTAAGTCCCTAAGTGTTGTTTCATCTTACCTACATTGAACTCCCACTTTCTAATGATTGTCTAGCATCCCCCAATTGTTGTGATACTAACTAAAGTAAAAAAGGGAAAAAAAAAAGTTAACTGCCTGCGGAATGAAATGAAACTAGAAAAAGGATATCCACTGTTCTCATGGGATCAGCACCGTAGCATTATTTAATAACTATTGCACCAACGGACCAACCTAATACAGCTGTTTATGCCAGTTCCATTCTGAATTTTTCTTCACCAGAATTATTACTTCGTGTTGAAATACTTACTGAAAGGAGTTGCTGTCTCTGACTGTTTCCTCTATTCCTTTTTCAGTGATGACACAGCTAAGAGGAGGACCCAGAAAAGCAAAAGTTTCAAAGAGGTTGAGAAATTTGATGTCTTTGTCCTAGAGAAAAGCTCTGGTTGCAAGTTCCGATCCTTGCAACTTTTGCTCTTCGCAATCATGTCCGCTGCATTTCTGACACTCCTATACACGCCATCTGTGTACGAGCATCAATTGCAGTCCAGTTCTCGGTGAGTATACCTATCAAGAGAGATCCATTACGATATTCAATACTGCTTGTAGAATGTGAGGAAACCTTAATGTCAGTTACCACTAGGCCCTTGTATAGGTTGAGTTGGAATTATATATGATCAAAGACTGCCTATCACCCTGTAGCTAATGCAATTCATATGCTTTGCAGGTTTGTCAATGTTGGGTGGATATTTGATAAGACAAACCCTGATCCACGATATGTATCTTCTATCGCTGTTCAGTGGGAGGATGTATACAGGACTATCGAAAATCTGAATGGTGGTGAACAAAAACTGAAAGTTGGACTCTTAAATGTTAACAGCACTGAGTTTGGCTCTTTTACACATTTGCTCCCAGAAAGCGACTTTTCGATCATTAAGCTTGAGCATGCTAAGGAAAGCATTACTTGGCAGTCTCTGTATCCCGAATGGATTGATGAGGAGGAAGAAAAAGAGATGCCATCTTGTCCATCGCTTCCAGAGCCTAATTTTCCAAGAGGGACACACTTTGATGTTGTTGCTGTGAAGCTTCCCTGTACTCGAGTGGGGGATTGGTCAAGAGATGTTGCACGGCTTCATTTGCAGCTGTCAACTGCGAAATTGGCAGTGACTGCTGCGAGAGGCAATCGTGGGGTCCATGTGCTGTTTGTGACTGATTGTTTCCCGCTTCCAAATCTCTTCTCTTGCAAGAATCTTGTGAAACATGAAGGTAATGCTTGGCTATACAAGCCTGACTTGAAGACATTAAGGGAGAAGCTTAGACTTCCAGTTGGATCCTGTGAGCTTGCTGTTCCACTCAAAGCAAAAGGTAAGTCGATTGCTGTCTGCAGTTTTCAATAGTTGAATTATGTTTATGGTGTCATTTTCTGAAATATCATAGCAAGTATTTCTGTCTGCTTTATCATGGACAGGCATGATCAACTTTTGTTAGAAAATAACATATTGTATGGTTACACCTTTTAGTTTTTCTGAATAACTTGAAAATTTCTGGCAGATAACACTCATCCTTTCTTTTACAGCACGACTTTACTCAGTAGACAGACGCAGAGAAGCATATGCTACAATACTGCATTCAGCAAGCGAGTATGTCTGTGGTGCAATCACAGCAGCTCAAAGCATTCGCCAAGCAGGATCAACAAGGGACCTTGTTATTCTTGTTGATGAGACCATAAGTGACCACCACCGTAAGGGTCTGGAAGCTGCAGGGTGGAAGGTTAGAATAATCCAGAGGATCCGGAATCCAAAGGCTGAGCGTGATGCCTACAATGAGTGGAACTACAGCAAATTCCGGCTATGGCAGCTCACAGATTATGACAAGATTATATTCATCGATGCCGATCTCCTCATCCTGAGAAATATTGATTTTCTATTTGCAATGCCAGAAATCACTGCAACTGGCAACAATGCAACACTCTTCAATTCTGGTGTCATGGTTATTGAACCTTCAAACTGCACATTCCAGTTGTTGATGGAGCACATCAATGAGATAACATCGTACAATGGTGGCGACCAAGGATACCTGAATGAGATATTCACATGGTGGCATCGAATTCCAAAACACATGAACTTCTTGAAGCATTTCTGGGAGGGTGACGAAGAGGAAGTGAAAGTGAAGAAGACACAGTTGTTTGGCGCTGACCCAGCGATCCTCTATGTCCTTCACTATTTAGGGCGCAAACCATGGCTGTGCTTCCGGGACTATGACTGCAACTGGAATGTTCCAATACTGCGGGAGTTTGCCAGTGATGTTGCGCATACCCGTTGGTGGAAGGTGCATGACAAGATGCCTAAGAAACTCCAGAGCTACTGCCTTCTGAGATCAAGGCAGAAGGCTGGGTTGGAGTGGGAACGGAGACAGGCCGAGAAAGCAAACTTTACTGACGGGCATTGGCGACGGAACATAACCGATCCGAGGCTGAAAACTTGCTTTGAGAAGTTCTGCTTCTGGGAGAGTATGTTATGGCATTGGGGTGAGACCAACTCAACGAAGAAAAACCCGGTGCCGGCGACGCCTACCGCGAGCCTGTCAAGCTCATGAGATGTGTAGATAGCCCGAGAAAGTAGTATACTAGACACAAACTTCTAAAGCTCTATACATACATAGCAACAGCTTGTAAAGGTAACTATGCTTAGGTCTTTGCACACAATTATACCTTGTGTTTTGCTGTCATGGCTTCAGCGCGCTCTCGCTGCTATGATGGCCGACGATTTTTTGGTTTTGGCTAATAATTCATCAGTATAGGTGCATTTTCTGGTTAAGACTTGTTTCGTCAGTTACTTCCATTGGCTATTGCTATGCTGCAGTAGTCTGTCTAGTTTGATGTATGGTGGTTGAACTGCTTCAGTGGTCAACCTGGAGTGATGCAACATGAGATTGCTGACCAGCAAACACTGCTTCATTTCGGCATGAATATGATAATGTCACCTTTTTAATGTTGTTACGGAATTGGATTAGTTCAACCACTGACATCCAAATATCTGGACCGTAGAAGCCATTTCTCAGGCTGGTGTACATTATGCCAGAGCTCCACGCATATAAAATTCCTGAAGCATATGAAGATATCTTCGCTTATGCATTCAGCATGCAAGTGCATACTAGTTGTTATGCAAGTGCAGAGTTGTTCAACATGTGTGTGTTCCAGACGAAGTCTCAAGTGCATTCAAAACACGGCCGATGATCCCCATTTGTGGGCTTGCATGCACAGTACACCAAACACCGCAGCATTGAAATGCCTGGTCCTCGGTGCAGACGTAGAACATAGGTGCATGGAGAGTTTGGTGCACTGCCATCTTGCCAAACAAGAGCCACGTCACTGCTAGGATCCATTCTTTCGCCATGCGTGCCTAGTTCCTTCCAGACGCAGTCTTTTGTAGCTGCTCAGCATGCTCGCTTTTCCAACGGCAACACGCCTTAAAAGCACGAGGGTTAGCCTAGGCTAGGCTGTACAGGTTCGAGTGGTACTGTTTGCCCAAAGATACGCCTCTCCTCGCGTGACGTCACTCACCCCCTTGTCTTCGAGCATGGGAGTGGTTGGAACTCGGAAGATTGCATTGCAAGTGACTGATGACTTGATGAGTAGGTCTCCTCCCTAAAATTAAAACGCATCCAGATGTGAACACGAGCAGTACACTACCACCGGGAAGGTTTCAAATTTAATTTTCGAAACATATCTTGAGGCGACCAAGATCTAAAATTTTTGTAGTATTCAGACTTTCAACCGAAATTCAAAAACTAAATTTCAAATTTGATTTTTTTAGAATGCAAAAACCAAAATTTCTACCCAAATGAACGCCTCCCACCTGCTTCGCCACGTTCCTCTCCACCGCGCCCAACGCACAGCACTTTGCCGACACCACCATCGCCTCTATGCCCTCCTCCGCCTCACGGTGTGCACCTTCACGGTTAGTGTTGCTGATGCCGTCGAGGCCTTCTGCACCAGCGTTGACGCCAGGGCGTGCCTGGCCTTCGCCCCAACTGAACTTGGCTAGTCCGCCCCTGTCGGCCGCTTCTCCTTCGCGCACGTGCGCCACTTGCCGCATGGTACGACCTATCCATGGGAACTCCACAGACGCCTTCCTCTTGCTCCGCTCCGAATCTGTCGCATTCTTCTTCACCGCGCCCTACGCGTAGCACCTCGCCAACATCGCCATTGCCTCCATGCCCTCCTCCGTTGGCGCCGCGCACAGCTTTGCCACAAAGCACGGCCTCGCGGCGCGCGGTGAACTCCCATAACTTGTTGCGCTGCTTTGCGCAGCCAATACCCGCATCCGTGCACTCGTGCTCGAGTTCATCCTCTTCACTTCTTGGTCACGCTCCTAGGGTGGCAGCGAGAGAGGACAACAATGTCTCGATCATCGCCGTTGTCGGCGTACTAGCCAACAGGCACATCCGAATCGGGTGCTTATGAGGTTCAGACGGGGGGCTTTCGGGGCAATCGCCGGAGGAAGAAAGAAGATCGGAGTGCCGGTGAAGCTCAGAAGGACGGGGGCCTTGCAGATTTACCCAGGTTCGGGCCCTCAGAAAATGCGACCCTAGTCCTGCTTCTCTTGCTATTGCTTGTCTTATGGAATATGAACTGAAATCCTAACTTGAGAAAACGGAACCTACCATCAATGGATCGAACCTCCTCTCCCATGCACCCCGGCTCCCTTTTATACTTGGGCCGGCGGGGGCGCATGAGAGGCTTACACTGCAAGCCATACTCATTACACTGCCACGGGTGCATTAAATGCGCCCGTCACTGTCCTTACACCTTATTTAATGCAGGGCCGGTCCTGGCATTTTGGGGGCCCAGGGCGAAAACTTATATGGAGGCCCCATTCACCTCCTCATATATATATATGAGGAGGTGAATGGGGCGAAAATTCATCTGAGCCCTTTATTTTTTTTGCTATATACCCTTTTCCATATGTAAAAAGAATATATAAACAAACTATGCTATAAAGGGTGAACTTAGATGAAATTTTTCGTAGAACTCACTTTAGAGTATCTTATAATCAGTATTAGAGTATACTCAAAATGATAAAAAGTTATAATAACATTATTTAAGCGGTATATTGAGAGTGGGAGTACGTACTCCCAGGGATACGGAACCATTTTCCTATATATATATATATATATATATATATATATATATATATATATATATCCTTTTTTTTCTCTCTATATGTCGCCACGTCCGGGCGATCGGCCGCCCGCCGCCCCTCCTGTTTTTACTTTTTCGTTGGATGAAACCCCTAGCTGTCAGCCGCCAGGAAGCATTCTTTTGATGGAAACCCTCTTTCCTCAAAAGACTTCTAGTCGCTCACGCCCTGGCGTCCTGCACAAGCATAACTAGTCCAATGCCAAATTGCGGTACAAGGTGATTTTCGTGCAACCATCGTGCAACCCTACTAAAAAATTTTTCAAAAAATTCTGAAAAAAATCATGGATGTATATCTCAACTTACCCCATCTACGTATAAAATTCCATGATCAAATTCGTCATATGCTAGAAGTTACAAAAAAGACAAATTTTGGACAAACTTGAATAGTTCAAATGCACACCAAAATTTGTTTTTTTTGTAACTTCTAGCATAGGACGAATTTGATCATGAAATTTTATACGTAGATGGGGTAAGTTGAGATGTACGTCCATGATTTTTTTAAGAATTTTTTGAAACTTTTTTTAGTAGGGTTGCACGGTGGTTGCACGAAAACTTTAATTGCACCGAATATATTGTCATATATATAGACCGGCAATTTGTTTAATTCGTTTGGGGGCCCTTAACTTTGGGGGGCCCTGGGCGGCCGCCCACCCTGCCCCCCCTCAGGGCCGGCCCTGATTTAATGCTTGCCGCAACCGTCACACCCCTGCCTCGAGCCCCACGCCCACCAACGCCGCTCATTTCATCAGAGGGTGAAGTGCTGCCGTGACGTCACCCGTAATTATTATGCGTCTGGGGAAGGCGCGCCGCCATACTGTAGCCCCCACGCTTGGCCTTTAATGCGCATGACTCGCATTAAATGCCCTTGACCCTGGCAACGCCGCCTCGGGGGTGATGCACCAGTGGCGTAGCCCGTACGCCACCTGTCCACCGGCGACCACCTCACTGGGCTCCCAGTGCGCGACCTGCTCGCCACATCCCCAGGCGACCACCTTCTCGTCGCCGGTGGCGCGGTCGATCGCCACATCCCACTGGCGACCACCTTATTGGGCGCCAGTGGCGTGGCTCGATCACCACCGCCACGGCGACCACCTTGCGCGGCCCTTCGCTCGCGGCGGCGAGAGGCTCGGGGCGCCACTGCCGCCCGGCGACGCGTTAAGCTGCGAGGCGGGCACCCTGGTGTAGAATCTGGCAAACGGTAGTCTTCTCTGCCAACCTTCGGTGCCACAAATTTTAAATCCGATCAATTTTCTGATAATCTCAATCAATAAACTTGAAATCGCGTCGAAAAATCTCGAAATAACTATAGCAATATATAAATTTTTAATTTTTTATCTCGCTGAGATTTAGAATGTTAGGTTTAGAGCACGGCAAAATAACGGAGACAATAATTTAATGTGAAAAAAACTCTTGCGGGAAAAACTACGGGAAACAATCTACTATATGGTTCAAGGATTACATGTACATAGGGGTGGCTTATATAGCCAATGAGTCCGTATCGTAGAAGGCAAGGACTACAAGATATGGTAGGTTAGGATTTGAAGCGTATTTCTAACAAACCTTTCAATGACTCAAAATTCATAATGAAAATTTGTTTCTGAAAAACCCCAAAGGGTAATAAAGCACTGAAAGTCCAAAGGACAGTGCGAATATGAAAGACTGGAACAGTTAATCCAAACACTCCTTGCGAAGCAAAATTTGAGCAAACCATCAGAAGGTCGTGAGAACAACTGGAACAATCAAAATAACACAGCTATAACAAAGAAGACGAAGAATCTGGGTCTTCAATTCATAATCCAGTAAAGTTTGAGTCTGTGCAACTGATGTCTTAAATAAATGCCCAATCATCAAATGGCATAAGCCAAGACATCACCTATGGCGCTTCATAAATAGCGAATTACTCATCTCATGAAATTGACATGTTCCCTCTGAAACAATAAATTCGGCAAACTGCCCACTGAAATTCCATAACATAGTTGTAAATTGTTCCTGCATAACTGTCAAGATAAATAGAACTGTCGTGCTGTTAACGGTGTAAATTGCAGTAGACCCCTCATATTGAGCAAAGATAACAAAACAACGTTGTAGTATCCACTAAGAAGCAAAACTCATTCTTGCCCTTTAAATCTTCATCTCAAACTAACATCGGAGAAAAACTTTTACTAGTAAAACTCCAAAGAGTATAACGCTACCACCAGGGTGTCAGTAAAATTCCAAACGAACGTTGCCAAAACTTCCATAATAGTTAACGTATCAAAACGGTGAATAAATACCAAATGAACGGTGATGAAACACCAAAATTTAATTGTCTCCTCAACTGATTTTTTTTTTCAAAGTTGACGATGGAACGTCCAATAAAGTGCCAAGAATCTACCAATGATAAATCAATGATGAAACATCGAATAAATCTCCAATGATAAATTTCGCCTGTAACTGCGCATGAAATCCCATCAATAATATGCGCAAAAGAAATCCTCCAATAATAAACATAAAAAATCCTTTAGCCTTTTGTGTATTTAGCAATAGAAAGCTAATTACATATGGGGATGCTTAGACCTGGGACATGGGCCGGGCTTTTCCCGGGTGACTCAAGGCCTGGCCGGCGCGGCACAGCCCAAGCACAAGTACGGCCTGAACGACTGGGCCGGGCCGGGCCGGGCTTAGAAATGGGGCCCATCGGGTGGCCCAGCTCGGGCCGGAAACATGGGCCGAGGCTGGGCCCGAAGGCCTGTGGGCTATAATAGGAGTTGAGCATTTATGTGAGCACACGTGCAAATAACAGAAATCTCTACTATATAAAGTGAGAGTTTCTTCCCACGTCACATTAATTGCCCTGCTTAATTGCCCTACTTAATTGCCCTACGCAAGAAACGAAGCGTTGCTTTAATTAGCCAGCTTTTGCAAGAAACGAAGCGTTAAAGATAGATGTTTGATATTATGAAATAGTATTTTTTTTATTTTTTAATCTTTATTTTTCGTTATCAATTTTGTTTTTCGTAGCAACGCACGGGCATATAACTAGTGGCAACTTAATATCACTGTAGAAGCATACCACGACGCGCACGGCATGGCGCCCATCCGCCTGGTACGTGATTTTGGGCCTCGACGCGCATGAAATCTCCCGGCAGAGACCGTCCTTTTCGTCGGCACGGTGCGCGGCGAGGACGTACCGGACGCTGCGCTTCCTCCGTTCACTCTCTGCGGGATCGTCCGCTGGAGCAGACAGCGAAGGAAGCATGGCCGGTGCCGGATCGTCGTGCACGGATAGTGTGCACGAGCCAGACGGGACCCATCCGGCTAGGCCATCCTCTCCGAGCATGCAGTTCTCAATCAGGTTAATGTCGTGCGTACTATGTATGCTTCCGATGTCAGAGATCGGTAGCAAGCAATCGATGTGGTTGAGGAAATGATAGCAGCTTGATGGACATATCTATGCCAGACAGCTGAATCATGAAATGCTAGCTAGTTTGTTTAATTAGTTGCTTGGCTTCAAAGAAGGGAATTGGGAACCGGTGACAGAAACCTAGAAGAACATGAGTACTTAATTCTAACCATTCAAGTTTACTTTCTCAGAGATGGTATAAATAACAAACTACTTATTCTCTCATCGTTTTTACTGTCCATTGATCTATTCTACTGATTGTGCGATCCGAGCGCTTTTAACTGGTTTGGGGCCAGGTCCAGGCCGGCCCAGCCCGACTCCTACCCGCCGTGTTTTCGAGTCAAGCCGGACTCTATAAAACGTCTCCCGGGCCGGGCCGGCTCACGATGGCCCGAAGCCCGCCGCGCCGGCCCGGCCCAACTCCCAGGTCTAGGGATGCTTCATGGGTGTTCTTTTTTTCTTTTCTTTTTTCTCAATCTTATCCTCAAGCTCAAGCACCCTGGACCGGAGACTTGAACCGTCAGGCACCCTAGCCAACGACAAACTCAAATCGGAAAATCCAGATTGGGTGGCGAGCTCGAGGAGCTGAGCACGGGAAGACCGGAGTGGCAGTGTCGGTGTCGGCTCGGTGATGTGGCGTCAAGGGCTGGCGCGGCGAGTGGTGACGTCTGGGGCAGGCGACCGGTCGGAGCGGGCGCCGAAGGCCGGCGGTGCGCCGGGAACCGAGGGCAACCGAGGGCGACGGTGCGCCAGCTGAAGGCGGCCGGGATGCGCTGGTTGCTTGGCCGGTCGAAGGAGGCGAGAGATGCACGTGATGTCGTCACAGAAGCGACCGGCCGGCCGGAGGTGCGCTGTTGCTGAGCGGCAATGGAAGCCGATGGCAAAGGAGGCGGCGAAGACCGAATGACGACGTCGTAGATCCGAAGGACGGCGCGGCCCGGCGGGAGACAACGCGCCGGCGAAGAAGCCGAGGAGGCCACGCACGGGCCAAGGCGGCGCGTGGCGCAACGCGCTGGTGAGGAAGCCGAGGAGGCCGGTGGCGACGTGACGCGGGCGAAGAAGATCCGAGGAGTCGGCGGCGCACGATGCAGATCGGGAACCCAGGTATTGCTCTAATACCACTTTAGGTTTAGAGCATAGCAAAATAATAAAGATAATAATTTAACGTGAAACAATCTACTATATGGTTTAAAGATTATATATATAGAGGTGCTTTATATAGCTAATAAGTCTGTATCATAGAAAGTAAAGACTATAAAATATGGTGGATTAAGATTTGAGGCATATTCTTGACATAAAATCTTAATCCAGTCGAAAGCTAATATTTCGGCCGACCATGACCACAAGTCGTCTAGTATTTACAACATTACCATGGAAAAGGCGTCGCACAGCTAGTATTAGCATGCTGTTGGTAATCTAGTATTAGCATGCTGTTGGTACTATTCTCCCACGCGTTGCATTGCCAGATCGCCGTTATTTTATGCCATGGCCCATGGGTGCTAGACCGCTAGTACAACAACTACTTTATAGAGAACGGGTTTTGAGGTAAGGTACACGTGGTGGTGTTGGTGTCCCTTGTCTGGCGAGCACGAGGGGGAGTCCGGTGCGGCCATTGAATGGCTTCTTCGCAGCAGCTGCCGGCCCCTTGTCAGAGAGCTCTCACGTCACGCATGGCATGGACCAACTCAGTGTCCTAGGCCAGACCCCATATCAGACACGCGTCCATGCATCGTACATGTGTCAGCGAGGCTTTGACCAAGCCTTAGCCGGCGTCTTGCTCTCCATTGTACGCTACTCTTGAATGAAATTTGACTGTATTTTGACTAGATTGGATTCTTTACATCATTTTCTATATTGAACGGTCGGTAGATCATCCAATTAGTCTATGCATATTAATTCTCACAGTCATTAATTAAGTACCTCGATTATCAGAATTTTTAAAAATTTCTCAAAATTGATCATCATTTGAAAATTTTATGAAAATATTAGTGATGCATCAGGACCATTCACAAAAAAATTCAAAAGTTTCTAACATTGTTTGAATTACTTTTCATTCAGTTGAAATTTATCGGCCAGTCTTCAGTAGCACTGTTCAAATTTTTGAAAATTCTTCAAGATTGATCATCATCTGAAAATTTTATGGTAATATTATGAATGTGTTAGGACCATTCATAAAATTTTTTAAAAGTTTTTAACATGGTTTGCATCATTTTCTATTCGGTTGAAATTTACCGGTCAACCTTTTTATCAGGACAGTAGCACTGTTGGAGTTTTTAAGAATTCCTCACGATTGATCATTATCTGAAATTTTTATGAGAATATTAGTGATGTGTCAGGATCATCCAAATAAATTTCTAAAAATTTTGACTTGTTTTTTACCATTTTTCGGTTGGTTCAAATTGGGCCGATCTCGGATTTCCCGATTGATTTTTTTTTTCGAATTTGGTTTTTGGATTTCGTCCAAATTTTGTTTAAAATTACGAAATCTGAGATCTCGGATTTTGGCCACCTCTGAGATTTATACCAAAACGAAATTTGAAACCTTGACGCTACTACGAAGGAGTACAGTAGAGTTACACTGTCTCAAATTAAAAATTCTACTGTATAAATTAGAAAGCTAAGTACATAAAACACTGTAGATCATTATCATTAGATACATAGTGCAGGAGAGTTGAAACGGTGCAATTTAATATAGCATGCGCCCTCGAGTGATGGTTGAAAAGGACGAACGATTGTCCTGACCAACGCTGCGGTAGCAGTAATGTCTCTATCGAAATCCACACGTTCGGAAAAAAGAACGCCGTGCGGCGGTGTGCTAGCACCAACGCGCACGACAAGCCTGAGTGATAACAGCTGGGGTTTTCTTTGAGTGTGGTGGGACAAACTCTGATCTTCACGAACTCCCTTTATATAGCCTCCTCGGTGGAACCTTATGTTAGAGGCTTACCAAGATGCAAAACCTACTTAGCCCATTAGTAACAAATCTAATCTGAACCAATGTATTGTGACCATGTACCTTCATGCATATTCGATCATGATCCGAAAACTCATTTTGGCACATAAGTTAGCAATAGCCCTTCGTTGGGCATATATCGAACGAACCTATATATATAGTGCTTATGTACCGACCCTTTTGCCTCACGATACCGGATCAAAATTAAGGCAAGAAACTTGATATCCTATGACAACTCGACCCTTCACTCATTCTATAGTAGATTACTCAGTTGCAATTGACTGCTCAATAACATTCGGTATAGCCATGTACTTTTTAATCCAACATTCGATGGGATTAGAGATATCTCTCCCGTTATATAGGATGAGCAAATTCTATCTTGATTGCTTTTATTCTCCGCATGTTTCATGGTATACTTGAAAGCTACTTTCATGATTACTCAGTTACGGAGTAGTGTTGAGGAACACTTAAGTATACTATTATACATATAGAAAACCAGGACAATCTCAGATCTAAGTATATCACATACACTACGTATGAGACCAACTGAGGACACTTAATAATATAACAATTTTTGCAATGTCTCATAATGGGTTACTTCAATACCATATTTTTATATATGTGTCTACATTATTGATTTGATATCTCTATATTCATGATATGTGAAACATGATTATCAATTAATACATATGCTGACTGATAAATCACAATTGTTCCACGTAATGATACAAGGTTAGGGATAATTTAGAATAATATCGAAACATGAATAAGGAGTTTCACGAATAAGTTACATTCTTATTGATTGATATTTATGATATGTATTCAAGTAATAAAATAATCATATTATTTTATAAATATAGATATGGTACCATTACCTTCACGGTTACGTCAATAACATATCACTCACACGCTCGTCACCAACTGTCTTGTGGTCACGCTAGGGCCAACACGGAGGCCGGTGTCGGCACGCACGAGTCTTGGGCGGACGACGAGGAGACGCCGCAGCTGGTGGCGGTGTGGCACTAACGACTAGTCCGCGGTTGCGAGGCTGGCAGCCGCCGCAACGGTTTCGGCGGCTGTGGGGTTGAGAAATCAGAAATCTCTGATCGGAGCGATTTCTCGTAAAAAATGTTAGGAAACTGGTTTCGTATCCTATATGGACTCTTCCTTATCTCTAAGCAGAACCGCTATATATATAGGAGGCAGGGGGTCACCCTGTTGTACACAAGCATACATAATAATAAAGCAGACCCGTTCCTCCTCATATTGTGTCTCTTGTTCTCTATCTCTGTTCTCCACTTTAGATCTATTAGGCAACCCCGGACTATTCGATAGCGAGGTTGTCTAACACGTTATCAGCACGAAGCTCTACGGTGAATCAGATTGAAGGTGAGAAAAAAGGTGAGATTCGAGAGATTGAATCTAATCGCTCGTTGTGAATCCTTGCATTCATCTAATCTACGTTGTGTAGCATGAAGCTACAGTATACAGCAGTTTTACAGATTTGTGGCACGAAGCCATGTTCTATGAATCAAACACTATACGTTCGGCTTGGCACGAAGCCATTGCTGACCACGGCTGGAGATCACAGAACGGCATGAAGCCTATTCTGGCATCCACCGCCGTTCGGCTCCACGCACTGGCGCCCGAAGAAAAACGGCTGACCCGTTTCCTTGGTCGTGAAAGACTGTCGGCCATGAAGCGCCGCCAGACCACGCGCTTGAAGCGCCGCCGACGCCTCGGCCCGCATGCAGCCGTGTTGCCGGAAAATAGTACGTCGCGTGCTCCCGCCGGCCGGACCCGCGCACCTTGCCGGCCACGAAGTGCCACCACTAATCCTCGCTCCAGCTGCACGCCGCGCCTGAAGCCTGGCCACCGAGCTGGCCTGTCGCCGTACGCCTCGACTTGAAGCCGCTGGCTGTGCGTCACTGGCTCGTCGCCCCGAGCCCTGCCGCGCCAGGCTATCCGCTTCTCGTGCTTGCAGCGCGCTGCCGCCGGTCTGCTGTCGTCGCGACGCCCGGTCGACAGCGTCAAGCCGCTTGCACCAGACCGACCGCTCCCGCTGTTGGCCTCCAGTCGCACATGGACAAGCGCACGAAGCGCCCGACCGCCAGCGCACGAAGCGCGTCCGTACATGGACATGAAGTCTCTGTACTTTGCTTTGGGACATCAGTCTGCCAGCCTCCACGCGATGTACTCCCTGCCTTTTTGCTTTGGGACATTAGGCCCAAGCACACATGGACATGAAGTCCATCCATGCATTTTGGCTTTGATTCCAAACGGGCATGTGAAACTCCCAAACCATATTGAATGTTGTTTGGCACACGGGAGGGGATTTTTCCCATTTTTCCTCCACTAGCACCTTGCTCCTTGAGAGTCTTTGCCTCATCGGTTTGGACAAGAATTCCAGGGACATGACGTCCAAATTCCCAAGTGCAAGGTGGACTTGAAGTCCATGCTTTCAACCTGGCTTTGGAAGCCAACGCGCACGGGGAGGGCAGGGGAAAGTAGCCCGGCCCTACCGCCGCCATCTGCGTGTTTGATACTGCCGGTCTAGACGCTCGATGCCGCGCATGAAGCCGGTGCTGCGCCTGCCGCACCAACTCCAGTCGGCTGCCGCACGAAGCGCGCCGCCACCGCGAGTCCTTGCAGCGACGTTGCCGAGCTGCCGCGCCGCCGTGTTCTTGTGACGCCGTCGCCGGGCTGCCGCGCCGTCTCGCCGAAGTCTGCCGCGCGCCCACCGAGCCGCCGGCGCTGTCGCCGCCGCGCGCTACCTCAGCCGGTTGGAGACAAATGGAGCAGAGCAAAGAGCTTGGACATGAAGTCCAGTAACCATTGGACATGAAGATGAAGTCCAAAACCGAATTGAAATCCGGTTGGGGCACGTGGAAGGGGCAAAATTACCTCTTTACCCCCGGGAATTCTGTTTTTTTTTTTCGAAAATGCATTAAGAATTCGGAAAATTGATTAAAAATAGCAGAAAAATTCTGAAAAATTGTCAGAAAAATTTAAAAAATCCTAGAAAATTGCAGAAATATTTATATCTCTGGTTTTAATTTTCCTAGCTTTATTTTCTGTATTTATGAATATTTGCATGAATTTTTGCAATAATTGCCCTGTTTAGATTGTCGAAAATCCATGAGAATTTATTTTTCGTATTTATGAATTATGCAATTATTGTTTACTCTGAATTCATGAATTGTGCAATTATTCTGTTCCATGCATTGTATTTATTACTTGAATATAATTCATTGAAAATTCAAGCACGCCGCACGAAGCGGCCACCGTCGCGCCAGGAAGGCCGACGCGCATGGAACTGAATGCACCACGCGCATGAAGCCGCGTTAAAACCGATCGCACGAAGCCGATCGTGCATATGAATCTAATCGTTTGCACGAAGCCGATCACCTACATGCATGTAGTTGTATTTCTGAATATTTATGAATCTGTGTATATATGAATCTTGTAGTTATGAATCATGTATTTATGAATCTTATATTTATGAATCTTGTACTTATGAATCCTACATTTTATGAATCTCGCACTTATGAATCTTACATATATGAATCTTGTATTTATGAATCTTAAAATTATTGCTTTCTTTTAGTTTACTGGATATTCATGAGAATTTGATTTATGCATTTATGAATTTTTGCAACCACTCTCTATTAGATTACACGAAGTAATCTAATGAAAGAATCATATAAATATGTAAATTACTGGCATTGTCACATGTGAGTTTTGAAGAACTGGCCATGTGAGTTTTGAAGAACTGGCCCGAATGGTCAGAACTATCTCACATGGGCATCAAATGTGAAGATCATGCTTATGAGCAAGAAGCTCTGAATTGCCATCGGTTTAGGGTCCTCGAAGGACAAGTAACCTACTGCCGAGCAAAACGATCAAGTTTTGTACTCCCCAGGTATCACTTTTCAGCCACTGTGAAGAATGAATACATGGCTGAGGTGAGTACACTTGAGTTACGGACTGCACTTCAGAAGCAGTTCGAGAAGCTCAAGTTCGCCATCTTGCTCCAAGCACAGCAAGATTGGGTTCACCTGAAGTTTGCAGGCTACAGAACAGTGGTTGTTAATGAATTTTGAATAATGAATTGTAAGCTCTCGAAGAGCATACATTTTCTTTTCTCATTAATAGAATTTCAATTTATTCTTTATTCCAGTATTCTATATTTTTAAGTAATATTTGAATTACTTTGCCACTATATGATTAGAATTATATTTCTTTTCATTTAGATATTGTGTAGCACCCAATGGAGGTGATATGTATTGTTGATAGTGGCACAACAAATACCATCTTAAGAGAGTCGAAATACTTCTAGACGATCACAAAGAACGCTGGAAGGATAATGAAAATCGCAGGAAGCGATACGCATATAATAGGCTCAGGAAGAGCCACAATTATATTGCCAATGGGTACAACTTTGGTAATTGATGAAGCCTCCTTGTACACTGAATCAACATGCACTCTCTTAAGTTTTAACAGATATCCACACCAATGGGTTTCACGTAGAAACCAATGAAGAAAATGGCAAAGAGCATTTGTGCATTATGAAGCACGCGGAGTATGAAAAATGGTATTAAGAAAAATATCCCTCATATGAATCAATGCACACGCAGTGTATACTTATTTGAAGACTGTATTTAGAAGCTCTGAATTATTTTAGTTATGGCATTGTATATTTAGGTCATCCTGGTCTTATATTGATGAAAAATATAGTTAACAACTAACAAGGTCATGGCATTAATGTTAAAAATTTTCCGAATCACGAAGATTTTGTGTGCCATGCATATGCCACTGGGAAATTAACAACAAAACCCTCTGTTATGAAAGTGCAACATGAAATCCCTGCATTCCTGGAACGCATTCAGGGGGATATTTGCGGCACGATTCAGCCCTTGTCAGGGCCGTTTCGATAATTTATGGTGCTCATTGATGTTTCCTCGAAATGGTCGCATACATGTTTGCTGTCAACAAGGAATCACGCATTCACAAAGCTGATCTCGCAGATCATCAGAATTAAGAATGCTTTTCCTGATCATCGCCTGAAGTCCATTCGAATGGACAATACCAACGAATTTACTTCCAAGGTATTTGATGATTATTGCACAAAGAATCGAATAATCATTGAGCACTGCATCGCACATCCATACGCAAAATGGAATAGCTGAAGCACTAATAAAGAGGATTAAGCTCATAGCCCGACCACTCTTGCAAAGTTGTAACTTGCCCAACACTTGTTGGGGACACGCAGTCATGCACGAAGCAGCACTCATCAATTATAGACCGTCGGCCTACAACATCCATTCAACTATGCAACTAGTGCAATGGGTCATCCTGAAGATTTGAATGAATGGTATATGTACCTATACCACCCCACAAATGAACTGCAATGGGCCCTTTCCGCAAGTCTGGGATATACGTTGGTTATGAGAATGCATCCATAATCAGGTATTTGGAACCCACGACTGGAGATTTGCATACAGCCCGATTCGCTAATTGCATTTTTTTTTTGACGAGGATCGCTTTCCCGTCATTAGGGGGAGGAAATGAACCATTGGATGAAAATGCCGGTAAATAATATGGCATTCCATTGGGATCCCCGTGCATGACCCTCGCACTAATGAAGTAAATCATGAAGTCAAGAAGACAATCGATTTGCAGAATTTAGCAAATGAACTGTCTGATCATTTTTGTGATCTGAAGAGCGTGGTTAAGTCGCATATACCAGCAAGAAATGCACCAGAGAGGGTGGAAATACCAAAGAAAGCAGAAGGTATCCCTCATCCTGTTCAGAGGCCTCAAAGAAAAAGAACAGGAAATCTGGCTTCTCAAACCTAAAGTACCCGGAGACGTTTGGGGAAAAATGGGCAAGAGGACTTACCATAGCTAATTACAAAAATGCCCCAAAGCAAGAAGGGGAGCCAGTTGAGACCTGGCACTGGAAAGAAGCCTGTGGAAAAGGCAATTCCATATTTGAATTTTCAATTGGAAGAAGCCGCCGGAATTAATGTGTGCGCACACATTGGCGGAGAAAAACTAAAGGAACTTGTTCGTGGAATGGGAAATAGCAATGAAGAGCAAGTAGAAGTGCATGAAGCACCCCATGACGAAATGGCCATAAACTTTGTAATAACAAGAGAATCAATGAATAGAGCAACAACCATTGCAAGGCTTGTTGTTCAAGGTTTCACTCAACATCCTAGGGTTGATTATGAAGAAACCTATTCTCCGGTCATGGGAAGAATTACCTTTAGATACTTGATCTCAATGGCAGTCAACTTGAAGTTGAGAATGAAGCTAATGGATGTTGTCACAGCATATTTGTATAGAAACTTGGATTCGGAGATATACATGAAAGTACCGGAAGGTATCCCTATCCCGAACCAAGACAGAGCAAACAGAAACCTATACAGTGTGAAATTGGAGAAATCACTGTATGGACTGAAGCAGTCAGGAAGAATATGGTACAATCACTTGAGTAACTTTCTTTGCAGGAAAGGCTACACGAATAGCGAAGATTGTCCATGTGTGTTTATACAACGATCCTCTAATGGATTTTGTATAATCTCCGTTTATGTAGATGACTTGAACATCATTGGGACGGATGAAGAAATTGAAGAAGCATGCACATACTTGAAGTATGAATTTGAAATGAAAGACTTGGGTAAAATCAAGTTATGTTTAGGCTTGCAGCTTGAACATGTCCTAGGCGGAATCTTGGTACACCAATCTTCCTACACGTAGAAAGTGTTGGAGAGATTTGATTTTGAGAAGGCATACCCCGCAAAGACCCCAATGGTCGGAAGGTCACTCCAAGCAGACCTAGACCCATACAAGCCTAGAGAAGAGGGGGAGGAAGTCCTGGGAGCGGAATTCTCATATTTGAGTGCAATTGGAGCACTTATGTACCTTGCGAATAGCACTAGGCCGGACATTGCGTTCGCCGTGAATTTGCTAGCATGGTACAGTGCAAAACCCACCAAAAGGCATTGGAAAGGGGTGAAGGACATCTTCCGTTACCTCCAAGGAAGCAAAGATCTCGGCTTGTTCTACAGAAGAAATAATGAATTGAACTTGGTTGGCTATGCCGATGCTGGGTACCTATCGGACCCGCATACTGGCAAGTCACAAACCAGGTATGTTTTCCTTTGCGGTGGAACAGCAATTTCGTGGAAGTCGTCTAAGCAAACTCTGGTCTCGACATCGACAAACCACTCGGAAATAATTGCCTTGTATGAAGCCTCTCGGGAATGTGCATGGCTTCGAAGAATGGTTCACCACATCTAGAAGTCATGTGGTTTGAACATGGAACAAACCCCCACCATTATCTATGAAGATAATGCAGCTTGTGTTGCACAATTGCAAATGGGATATGTGAAGAGTAACCTCACAAAGCATATCAACCCTAAGTTCTTCTATGCTCATGAAATGCATAAGATGAACGAGATAAAAATACTGCATACTAAGTCGTGTGAAAATCTCGCAGATTTATTCACTAAGTCACTCCCGGCATCATCCTTTGAAAGATGTGTTAGAGGAATCGGGATGATGGGGCTTAGAGAAGTGCAGATTTCAGGGGGAGATTTTTCACATACTCATACATAAATCTCGAACATGAAGTTTGAGTACACAACGTGAATCTTGAAGATTAACATTGAAGTTTGGGTGGATTGTACTCTTTTCCTTAAGTAAGTTTTTCATTGAAGTTTTCTTACATAAGGTTTTTAATGAGGCAATCCGTGCAACACAGCAAGCGTGTGCTATGTACTCTTTCTCCAATTATTTTTCCCACTGGGTTTTTATGGAGTTTTAATGAGGCATATGCATCTCGCGGTGAAGAGTCCAAGGGGGAGTGTTAGGAAACTGGTTTCGTATCCTATATGGACTCTTCCTTATCTCTAAGCAGAACCGCTATATATATAGGAGGCAGGGGGTCACCCCGTTGTACACAAGCATACAGAATAATAAAGCAGACCCGTTCCTCCTCATATTGTGTCTCTTGTTCTCTCTCTCTGTTCTCCACTTTAGATCTATTAGGCAACCCCGGACTATTCGACAGCGAGGTTGTCTAACAAAAAAAACGGTGGGTTTACTGGTGGCAGGCGGCGCTGATGGGCCGGAGCGTGGAGTTGTCTATTTATACTCTTTGTTTGCTCATGGCCAAACTAAGTCGACATGGATCAAGCTCCAATCCCAACCAAGCCACCGTTAACGCTCCATGAAATGGATCAGGCTCTAATCTCTGCGAAACCATCGTAACCTTCTTGTCGTTTCGTTTTACAAGCAATGACCACCAGCTTGAGGCCCATCTGCGATGTCCCACAAATATTGTTTTCTTTGTTTTCCTCTTTTGATTGAATTTTTAGCTGTGCCTGTCTAGAAGCTTGTTCTCTCTCAAAAATATTTTAGCTCAACCCCAGATGTGGATACCCTATTTAGGCCCATTTGAAATACCAGAAATTTCTGTGGTTCTCATGAGAATTTAACTATTCCTTATAACATTTCTTGAAATTTACGTTAAAAATTTATGTATTTCAAACAGGCCGTGCTGGATGCGTGAACAAAGCCAATAGTGATTATGATTAGGTCACCGAAATATCTAACACTCTAGGACATAGCTGTCGAGCCCGGAAGTAACACTTTCGAATCTTATGTGTAAAATACACTGATCTAGGATCAAGCTAGTGTACATAATAAATAAAGTTGATAACACAACATATCAAATATACATTTATTCGATAATTAACATAGTTTTTTACAATAATATTGGCTCGCAGGCCAAATAAAAGTAAAGCAGCAAAAATAAAATAAACTGAAGTAAAACCCAAAATATTTGCCACTAGCAATCAATTGGGGGTATCGGTCCTAGTTATCCTGGTCCTCTCTATCGTAGATATACTCCTCTAAAAACAACAATAAAGCAAGGGTGAGCACTAAAAGTACTCAACAAGCTACACATGAAATATAATATTAATGCAAAGGATAACAAAGAAAGGTCATATGATTATTTTAGCGTAAAGCAGACTTGTAAATGCAATAAGTACTTTTCGAAGTCATAAATGATGTAAGAAAGACTAAATTGTAAACCAATTTTCAACCCAGGATCGATGAAACCCGGAGTTAACCAATTCCCCCCATGGAAATATCATTCCATCCCACAGAATACTTTCTAGAAACTATTTTTGTAATATAAAAAATCTTATCTATGAAAGGCCAGCTCGGCAAGCCCATGACCACGGGTGTGACTAATTGATTAGTTTTACACTCTACAGAGGTTGTACAACTTTACCCACAAAATATGATTGTCTCCTTATGCCAGAATACACATTTTCTTTGGTGTGCGGTAGAGAAAATCACAACAAGGCCCCATATAAAACTTCATCCATACAGTCATGCTCGCAAGGTTTCACCGCTGAAAGGATCCCCTTAATTCAGAAGCCCTCTCTTGCGCCAAGTGGCAGCCTTCTCGTTTTCACCACACCACTCCATCTAATGGCATGACTATCCACGATATGTTGCAATACGGATAACCAGGTATGTCCCATACCAGACATGCTGTAGTACAATAACGCTTTACATTCAGCAGCTCATAGATCGGTCATTAATTGACTAGGAGAGCTTTCACAACCCATGAAACCACAACACTAACCTGTCTCGCCCAATCTAAAACATATTTTTAACTTCCTCATGACATGACATAAAAGTCCATGGCACAACATTCAACAATTCTCAAAAGTATAAATCTCAATGATCATTAAAACATAATCCTCAATTTCAAAAAAAAATATCATCATTTGGCGCGTAGCATGCATGTAGCATTTCGTTTGCTCTTCCCTCGCGCGTACAGGACCATGCATGTAGCATTTCATTTTTCCTTCCTAATTTAGAAGATGGCGCGTAGAGGACCACGCATACAGTTGGTTCGTACAAAATTTAGAAGATGGCGCCCAAAAATTGACAATTAAAATTCTTTTCATCCTATAAATAGCCATGAACACAACAGGTTTGCTACCACTCTCCCCTACTTCTCTCATCCATTTGCATGCTCGAAATCAATGAAATTTGTTGCAGCGGAATAGGTATCGGATTTTCCGACCCAATATCGGAACTTCCGATAATATCAGAACTTCCGGTATAATATCGGAATGTCCGATCAGTACTGGAATACGAGAACAGAAATTATGACTAGCAATCTAAAAGCTTGATCTAATCTAGTTGAGTGCACGAAGGAGTAAGCTATTAAGACTTGAATGGCATCAATAGAAAAGCGTAAATAACGGAGACAAGAGTTTGTTTCCCGGAGTTCGGATCCTTGAGGGGATCTTACGTCTCCGTTGAGGAGGCTCACAAAGAGCTGGGTCTTTTCCAACCATTTCCTCCCAAACCTCGGTCACACTTGAAGTTTGGTTCCACTATTCGTTCCTTCCCTTTCGGAGGCGAAACAAGCCTTCACAAACTTCTCACGGCTTCCCACAACCTTCGGGAGCTCGTGAAAGACGCCTAGCCGTCTAGGAGTCCTTCAACCTCCAAGAGTAACAAATGCACCATAGTGTGATCTTGGAGAAGCTCTCTAGTGCTCAAGATGAATGATTGACTCTTGTTCTAGCTCACAATCACACTTCAAATCCTCACTCTTTAGATGATCACTAAGATCAAGCAGGAGGACCTAAGAATGCTCTAGGATGTGCTCAAGATGCTCAAGGGTTCAGCCAAAGCAAGTGTGTAACCCTCAAATGGAGAAGGTGAGGGGGTATTTATAGATTTAGCTCAAAACTAGCCGTTATACCCTGACTCAGCCACACATCGGAATATCCGAACCAAACTTCGGAACTTCCGATGAGTGCGAACTTCCAGAACTTGGAAAGCCTCAACGGTCGAAAACTAGACGCATCGGAACTTCCGATTTCACTATCGGAACTTCCGAAGCTCTCAGAGAGAGAACTCAACAAAAACTTTCTAAGTTAATATCGGAATGTCTGACTAAAGTATCGGAACATCTGAAACACACAGAGAGTTCCCAAACTGGAATTTAGCTACTTCGGAACTTCCGACTTGAACTTTCGGACAGTCCGAACTCGATAGAGAGCACCCTTTTTCAAAACAATACGCATCGGAACTTCCGATGTGAAAAATCGGAACTTCCGATGTGAAAAATCGGAACTTCCGATCTCAACAGAGAGTACCCTAATTGAAAACAACAGGCATCGGAATTGCCGATGTGAAATATCGGAATATCCGACCCCTTCTAAGAAGCTTCAGACTTGTGCACAACTACACATCGGAATGTCTGAAACATCGAAACTTCCGACCTGATATCGGAATATCCGACAGGAATTTCAAAGCAAACACATTTCGATGCAAGTGTAGTAACTTTGTATCTCTTAAGTGACTAACCATCATTCATCTGAGCATAAAGACTATCTCTAGATCAACTTCAATGCATCCCTTAATAGTACGGCATTCCTATGACTCAAGAAAGTGAAATACATACACATGTTGCCGTTTTTCTTACTCAATCCTTTTTGAGGGTATCTGATGGCCGTAGATGATCTCTTCTTAGGACTTTTATCTGTTCACAAACTCATTGAACACATTAGTCTCTTTAATCGTTTGTCATTAATCATCCAAAACCCATTAAGGGGCCTAGATGCATTTTCAGAAAGAACCACAAAGAGTAGGAATTTCATATAGAAGGTGATGTTGCGAGCAGCAATTGCGAGACCTAGATTTGATGGGGATTGAAATGTTACATTTTCTAGAAAGATAGGCATATTTCCTTTCACTTTCATCGAGCCGGCAAAGAGAAGTAGTGTGAACAGGCCTGTTGGTACATTGGTAACCAAGGCAATGATACATCGGTAACCAAGGAAACAAGCCGTGAGTACCTTGTAAGCAAGGTATTGCCCGCAATCAAGCAGAAATGTCCAGTGGAGGAAGTTGGTACCCCTATATTCATCCAGCAGGACAATGCTAAGACGCACATTGCAATCGATGATGTCGAGTTTTGTCGTGCGGCAACGGAAGATGGTTTTGACATACGGTTGATGTGCCAGCCACCTAACTCTCCCGATCTCAATGTCTTAGATCTTGGTTTTTTTGCGGCCATTCAATTCATGTTTCAAAAATCGACTCCAAGCAATGTTGAAGACATTGTCACGAATGTAATCCAAGCTTATGACGATTATCCAATTGATAGGAGTAACCATATTTTCCTCACACACCAATCATGCATGAGAGAAATTTTGCGTCAAAAAGGAGGGCAACACTATGCAATCCCACACTTGAAGAAGCAATCACTTGAGAGGAATGGTGTTCTTCCTGTTAGGTTGCAATGTGACCCAGAAATTGTGAATGAAGCAATTGAGTACATCAATTAGAATTGTTATTGCAACTGTAATCGAACTATGCATGGAGCTTTGAATATCTAAATGCACTTGTACTGTTTTTTCTTGGCGTAGCTAGATTTCAAATCAGTAGCTAGAAAACTGCAGTGTTCAAACCAAATGTAGATTTTTCAAATGAGTATTGTTGGAAATCAGAAGTTCGAACGCTCGCGAACTCCTGGACGCAAGAACACGCACACATTGGAAGACCAAGCAAATGCATGCAACGTGCGCCCATGCTAAATCCATGCACGTACTTAAGCCCACGCGTGAGCTAAACACGCAGGAGTGCACACATGCAGCCAAAAAAAACATACAAAGTTAACTAGTTGATTCATCATCGTTCTCTGTGAGGGTGTCCGAGACGTACGTGCCATCGGCTAGAGAGTTGCTTTGGTTGTCGTCACTCGTCACTGTCAACGGAGTCCGGGACAACGTCCACGCCGCCAACGTTGCGCCTGTCCAACGGCGAGCGCAAGCTGTCCAGCCGCCGCGCCATCGACGCCACCGGCTGCCACGCCTTGCACGCCACTGGCTGCTGTGCCATGGATGCCTCCGGCCACCTCGCCTTGCACATCGTCCTTGATGGTGTTGCTGTCGTCGATCCATGGCACCTCCGTTGTTGTCGTCGAGTAACAGCTCGCATGCATGGATCCTCGTCCTTGCTCTCAGCTTGGGGCTGATAGAAATGAAGGATGGAGTAAGAGCTAGCTTACATGGTTCAAGCAGTTATTGCTGGCACCTTCCCAAGCGTCACGCGCGTGCGCATGCATGCATATGGTGAGGGTAAAGATGGGAGACAACAGCGCATATTGAAGAGGCGTCTTGTATTGTGGGACAGTAGCAAAAAACTTACACGCCCTGTATACTGGGACGGAGGGAGTATATTAGCTAAAATTCAGAATAAAAAATTAGCAGTTTGACTTCTATACGATTAGATTACCCTTAATTATTTTTTATAGGTATTATATTAAATACATGCATATAGAGAACATAATGTTTTAACATCCCAAAATTTGTTTTTCTTGGATTTTATGCATTTGCTATTTTCGATAATTTTCTTGAATTTATTTGGGTTTATTTAAATTGAGCCTTTTGCTAAAAGCATTTAAAAGTTTGAAAAGTTTTATTGAAAATATTTTATTTGAGTTTCGAATTCATTGAAATAACTTCCAAAAAAAATTTGGAATTTTTCGGGTACTTTTGCTATTTACTTTGGATTATTTAAATTCCTGAAATTATTTTAATTGGAAAAACGAAGAAATTGCCAAAACCCAAGTGGACCGAAACCGACTTTAGCCTGGCCCGATTCGGCCCAAAACCCACACCAGCCCGTGAAGCCACCGCAAAAACCCTAGAAGGCAAACTGTTGGATTTTGATCCAACGGCTATTGTGCAATCTCATCGTGTTTGCTCGATGAGGTGCCCGATTGCCGCCACGCGTCCAGTCCGGATGACGCCACGTCGCCTTACCGTGTTGTCCTTGGACTCCATCGTCACAGTGTTTCGCTCCATTTTTTTGTGCTAAACTCAGACGCTAAGGTTGGTATTTAAAGCGTCGCCTCGTGTAACGTGAAGCCCATCTCGAGCCGCGCATTTTGCCTCAAGCCACGTAGCCCTAACCGCCATCATCGTTGCGCAATTCCTCGCTGCAGTTCCATCACCACCGCTTCGTGTTTCGCATGTTTATGCCATCGTCAAGCCACCTCGGTTCCGTGTGAGCCCAAATCTAAGGAGCCCGCACTGAGACGCTTCGAGTATACTCGGTCTCATCGTCGGAGAAGACTCATACGTTGTGACCGTGGTCGCCATCTTCATCTCCGATGAGTAGCGCCGCCCAGCTTTCAACGTTCCTCTCATTCAACCTCAGTCGTTATATCCGTAGTGTGTATGGTTTAGATCGTGCCATGCGTACTTACCCCGCATTAGCCACGTGTATGGCCGCACCGTCCACCGCGGTTATCCTTCACCGTTAGATCCAGATCGTGTGGCCACAATCATGCCATGTGCCGTGCACCGGGACTTGC
Source organism: Rhipidocladum racemiflorum (assembly GCA_036346355.1). Classification (NCBI taxonomy): domain Eukaryota; kingdom Viridiplantae; phylum Streptophyta; class Magnoliopsida; order Poales; family Poaceae; genus Rhipidocladum; species Rhipidocladum racemiflorum. The sequence goes on along the minus strand of CM070570.1, from coordinate 19,270,255 downwards.
CACATCGCCTGTCGCTTTGTTCACCGTTGGATCTAGATCCAACGGCCCAAATCTCACCGCACGATGCTCCGTCGCCTCGCTAACAGTGCACGTGACATCATCGCTTTGACCACTAGACAACCTTCACATGGACCGAGTCCACGATGGTACCGGTTTATTTCATGGACCGGGTCCATAGACCGGGCTCACCTGTCAGTCTCAAATAGGATTTTAGGATTTTCTTTTATTCTTTTAAATCGATTTACGACGTCAGCATGACATCATAAAATAGATTTTCTTTAGGAAAATATTTCGATCAAAAACCCTAAATACCTGTGACGTCAGTATGATGTCATTAATGGGAATTTTCAGTACAAAAATAATTCAAGAAATTCAGTTTATTCTTTTTGGTGTATTTTCAAACTTTAAAAAGTTTGTTCTCGTTCATACCAACTCCGATTGAGCTGATTACAGTGTCTAAAAATTTGTAAAATTATTCTATATTTTATGGTGAATTTTATTTAGTTTTTGGAGTTGAGTTTTCTCTCCATTTTTTATACTTATTGCTTTATTTTATCATTTTGCGTAGACGTTGAAATACCAGAAGAGCTTGCGAGTGAGAAGCCAACTCAAGAGCAAGGTCCAGAGCAGGATCAAGTTATTTGAAGTCAAGTTATGTTTTGATCATATTGAGCCCATGTTTTAAAAGTTATATTACTTTAAACTATTGTATGCTAATTCAACATTCAACCGTTTCAATTAAATTGAGAATTAGTTATTCAACCAATTGAATTTATGTCTACCTCATCACTTGTATGCCATGATTTATTGTCACCCTAGAAATGTTCTTTATTAATTGATAACTATTAATTGCCAATATGGGATTATTAGAACATGTTAGCTTGTCTAGCCATGCAACATGCTTCTTATATCATTTTGGAATATCAAAATTAATCTTTCTTAATGAAAGATGAAACATGTTTATGAAAGGTGTGTCATGTGTTATTGATGATGTTGATGGTACGTGGTGCATGTTAATCAATTGGGGGTGATAAAATGATTTAGACTGGGGCAAGTTGCAAGAGTTGTTAACTAGTGGGCCAAGTGTGGTATTTGGGCGGTCACATTTGTTTTTTTGGTAAATTGGTTATTGTGAATCTTTGGGTAAGTCTTGCATAGGTCAATTAAGGATTTTATCTTGCAAGCATTTGAACTAGGTTAAATATACAACCACATGTCTGGTGTAGAACAAACCTAGTTGACTAATTTATGATGTCTAGATATTTGTACTGTCATGGTGGTGTGGGTAACGGGGGTACAGGTAGACTTACATGGCGCAAGAGGGGGCCCTGATGGTGGTAACCAGTCCCCTTAGTGTTGAAATCTCAGCGGACAGTACTGGGTTTAGACATAGCATTGTAAAGTTTTTGTTATGGTTATTCGCCTTTGTGGTGAGTTGATTATATCTTGTGGGTAAAGTGTATAACCTTTGCAGAGTGTCACACCTTTTCGAATAGCCTTGTCCGCGGTATTGGATAATGCTCGAGAATTACAGTCAGGGGTTAGATTTTGATAAAATGAACATGGCAATGGGGGCAGTATACCTATTAAAATATGGAACTTGTTATAAGGTTGTGGAATGGTTTATTATGAAACAACTGAGAAATTTATTAATGTTAATATTTGTTTTACTACTTTCAATATAAATTTGCTATTTATTTATAAATGTTGATTTATTACGAAATAACCAATTCAGCCATTTATTTGGAATAAGCCATGCGTGTAGTATATTAGACTTGCATTCTGTGCACAATTTGTTGGGTGCTTTATGTACTTACCCCCTTGCAACAATCGAAACATCAGTTGGAAAGGAGTTTATGCCATCTTTTGAGTACCAAGAGGAGTCGATCAATTAGGGAGCGAACCTTATCATTTACCTGGGGTATATTGTAGGTTTACTATGAACAATTTATTTTCACTGCAGTTTCATCTATTTCTTTAGTCTAAGCCCTACGAGGCGTATTATTGTGAGGTTGACCATAAGGTTATTCAACATGTTATATTAATAGATAAAGTACTTTATATTAATTCTGTTGTGTATAATTGTAATATTTTATCTATATTGAGAACGTGTGCACTAGTGTGATCATGGACTAGTGCATAATACACATAGGGTCTAGATTTGCATATTTAGGTCCCGACAAATGTAAACCTGGATATTTATTAGGGGTATAATAGAAATATCATGCTAATTTTTTTATTGAAATATAAAATACAACCTATATCTATGGACAAGACCATTAAAAAAATATGCACTATATTTTTTGACATAATGAGTCTTTGTCAAGTACACACCAAATTAACTAAATCCTGAATAAAAAATTAAGCAACTTGATTTCCATACGAATTCAAATATAAACACTAAAAAAATTTAGAATACAATAAAAGAAATAGAAAATAGTTTTTTATACAAAGTCCAACCTAAAAATGAAAAAAAAATCACCCAAAGTACAACCCAAAAATATTCAAATTAGGAATAAATCAAGTGATGACTAGATTTGATTTCTATGCAAATTTAGATGCTATATTTCAAAATATTAAAATACGTAATAAGATCTATAACCTATACTAATGATAAATTATGAGAAAATTTTCATATTAATCGAGAAAAGAAAAAGATTTAACATCTATCCAATAGAATCAAGTTATAGTGGCTGTCATGTATAATCCAAATTAACAAACCAAAATAACTTTAGCTAATGCGAATGCAAGGATTACCGACTAATTCTTCTAATAGCTCACATAATGATGTTGTGATTTCTTAGTTCAGGAGAGTTTCTCGGCCGGTACACAGCTGCCGTCTTATCTCATCCTCACCAACGCTTTCGGACATTAATGATTCGTGAGTCATGCCGCATGAATGCATGCTGAAGTAGGTGTGCAGAGACCCACGACCGGCCGTGAGTCCAACTCCGACGTTTGCCGCTGGGTCATAGGGCGGTGGAGACCGGATCACCGGACCACCACGAGTGACAAGATGATAATGTTTTTCGACGCAGCCATGCTAATTGGAGGCCGAGCCTACCTGCTTGTCTTTTTCACCCAGCGATTAAGTGCCACCCTGTGCGCCTATTGTCTAGAGGAAGCTGCTTTTACGTGCCCTGCCATGCCCTGCACTCTGCCATTCTTCCAAGCCACTCTTGTGGCCGCGTATTGCCTACCTACATGGGAATTCTCTATTTTTATAGCTCGCTTTTTCATTAGACTTGGCGGCCTTCGTGGTTCGTGCTACAATAGCAAAAGTTTATTGGTGGATCTTTCACTAATCATCGTTGATCAGGATAGCATTGTTTTGACACTTTCATTTGCGTTAGGCACCATGGCATTTGCATTGCTGCATCACTCTACTACGTCAGTGGCACGATCTCAATCGAGCGGTCCACTGGCTTCCTTTCTACTGCTGCTGCTGCTGCTGCTGTATTTTGGGTATCCACTTGTCTCCCTGTATGAAGCTGGCGACGCTGTACACGTGGACGTGCTCCTTGGGCACCTGGCTGCTCCACGCCACCCTCCGGCTGGCGTCGCCGCGGCCCGCGCTGTCGTACTCGCCGTAGTAGAGCGTCTTGAGAGCGAAGTCGCCGCTCCACGCCATCCACCCCTGCGGCTGCACGATCTCGGCGAGCGTGCAGCCGACGAACACCGTGCGCGAGTACTCCTTCCACGGCCGGCCCAGGTACACGCGGTGCACGTCGGGCTCCTGGCGGTACAGTGCCAGGTACTCCTCGCTGCCGTTCACGACGCAGCCGCGGAGGACGATCCCCGTGGGCTGCGCCGGGTCGGTGCGCCCCTGCGCTGTGACGGCGTCGTTCTCGCCCTTCTCCGGGCGGAGCTGTCGGGGCAGGACGAGGAGGACGCTGTCGTGGAGAACGGTGGCCGAGTTGCCGAACACGAAGTCCACCGTCCCGGAGACGCGGCACCGGGTGTAGAACTGCCGCATGGCGTGCGCGTAGAGCGTGTCCTGGTGGCCCAGCAGCTCCACAGTGTCCAGCACCGTGCGGTCGCCCGTCGAGCGGAAGGCCACCGCCTGGTGCGCGTCCGGCCCCGCCGTGTTGGAGATCGTCAGGTCGCGCGCCATGAAACCGTCCGCGAGCACACCTGAAAATAAATTTAGGTCCGTAAACACGCACTCACTAGCGTAAAATTTACAGCCAGATCACCGTGGAGGACGAAAAACAAAATCACATCTCGTGGCAATGGATTGCAGGATAAAGTTGAAACGATGGATCGGAACGCACTTTTTTCTTGGTGAATTGACTAGTCGAACGATCATGTTATTGAGTTGCATGCACCAGCCAGTTCACCCAAAAGCTTAAGCTGATGAGGAAAGACGGGCAATTCACTTATACTTTAACACTCCCCCTCACGTGTAGACTCCCTCTGGCCTAAGACGTGGAATAGAAGTGGGCTGCAATTATTATTTTTTAATTGCATCAACCGGGTCTTGAACTCGAGACCTCTTGGCTTTGATACCATATTAAGTTGCATGCACCAGCCAGTTCACCCAAAAGCTTAAGCTGATGAGGAAATACGGACAATTCACTTATACTTTAACACATGTCTGCTCAGTCTCTGTAGGAGGACATCACCCATCGACACTGGGGCGCGCCTTTTTGTTTGATAGGGCAGCATAAAGCACGGGAAAGTTCGGTGTTTTGCCTAGGAGGAACCGAGGAAGCTCTTGATGACACGCCGCAATGTCGCATATTCTCTCCTATTAAACACATATATAAGCATTGTGTATTGTATTTGTATATCCCCTAGTGGGTTTCTGTAGTAATATCTAGCGTTTGTTGTTTGCCTTGAGCGAAAACAATGTAAACTCCTTAGTCAGAAAGCCGCTTCTGATCCTAAATCTTGACCAAAATGCTGTTCGTCTAAGCAACGAAGGACCGTGAATCCAAATCCCGGCAGATTTCAGAAATCTCGGTCAAGATTTTGAATTTCAGACCCTCTCTGATCCTAAATCTTGACCAAACAATTATTTTAAAAAATTCAAAATACTACGGTACTCATTCAGATCTCGGCAAGCTCTCGATAATTTCGATCGTAATATCGATGATTTTACCAGATTTTTATTTTTCTTGGTCGGATTTTATTAGATTTAGGGTTAAGACCATCCACAAAAAAATTTACGTATTTTTGACCATTAAATCTCGATGATTTCGACCAAATTCTCATATTTTTTGGTTGAAAAAAGCCCAGATTTGAAATTTAATTTTTCAATTTCATCCGATTTTGTTTGAAATTTCGAGATTTTGGATTTCGGCCAACCACGAGATTTCTACCTAAAAGAAATTTTGAATCTTGCGAACGACTCCATGGGACCTTTCTGGAAGTAACTCCCAAATAGAATTAGAAAGCGCATACTTCAGGAAAATATAAGCCCCATTTGGAAAGCAGTGCATTCTTCAGAATTTCCACACGAAACATTTCGATTCCCCTATAAATCGGAAAGATTTATGGCGTTTGAGACAAGGCTAAGTATTACTTAACCTAAGGTTTCACAAAAACCTCCCTTGCCAAGCAATCATTGCCCAAAGCTATCATTGCCACCAGCCATCCCCGTCGCCTTCAGCGAGGATCCTCTGTAGAGCTCCTGTTCTTTGCCAATTCGCTCCGCCCAGCGACCTCCATTCCAACGTTGACGAGGTGTCAGGTGTGGTTTGGTTAGGGCGGGGTTTTGTGAAACTTTATGACCTCAATATCACTAGTTACAAAACTATGGTTTTCACACTGACAAATCCAAAATACGTAGCTTAGTGAAATTTACTTGAGTATAAATGTATGCAGGCACACTGTTTGTCCAACCTAGAAAAAGGGACTCGGCGTTGTTTTGGACGAGCAGCCTGTTATATGTACTGTTACTGCTCGGCAGAAGTGAAAGCTACAATGCTCAACAGGCAATTAATTTGACAGGGAGGACTCGCAATTTCGACGTACAAAAGCTAAGAATTGATGGTCCAGGTCACAGCATCTAATTCACGGGAGGCGTTTATAGGTACGTGCAGACAAACAGCTAATGGTTGACGCGTCACGAGCATCGTTTAACGCCACGTCGCCACGGCATCGATTTCATGCACGTACGTGTACGACGACCGTAGAAACTACTCGTAAATTCATCGCCCATTCGCCGGTATGTATGTACAGAAGCGCACGAATACAGAGTGTTGGGTTTAGCCGTACGCAAAGCCACCCTGCCGCACGCTGCATACATGCAGGCACGCTGTCCCGGTCGTACACGTTGCTAGATGGCCTAATTAATCCTTTATCCGATTCCAACAGAGAAGAGGAATACGCGTATACGCACCTACGGTTGCCGTATTGAAGGTGGAGACGCCGGGCGTGTCGGCGTTGAGGTCGCCGGTGATGACCGTCTTCCCCATGCCGTCGCCGACGACCACCACGTTCGTCTTCTCCCACGGCACGCTGACAGTCTCCTTGTACACGCCCTCCTTCACGTGCACCACGAACCACTCGCCGCCGTAGTCCGGCGCCGCCGCCACCGCCTCCCGCACCGTCTTGTAGTCGCACCCCGCGCCGCACACCGTCACGTTCGGCGGCAGCCCCTTGGGCACGCCGAGCGCGTCCACGTCGGCGGGCTCCGCCGCTGCGGGCGGCCAGTACCCGTCGCGCTCGGTCTGCGGCGGCGCCCAGCGGGAGGTGTCGTCGCCGTAGCGCTGCAGCGCAGCGAGAATGGAGATGTAGTTGCTATTGACGGCGATGGTGTCATCGAGGTAGGCCATGGCGTCGGAGATGGTCCTGGAGAAGTTGACGTACTTGTAGGCGGACCAGCAGTCGTAGAGGTGGAGGAGCGCGGTGGAGGCGGAGAGGAGCGACGACGGCGAGGGGGTCGGGGAGAGGCGGTGGGAGGAGAGGGAGAGGAAGGTGAGGCAGTTGGTAGCGGCGTTGGAGAGGTTGACGTTGGAAGAGGCGGCAAGGACGGACCGCGCGGTGGAGACAGCGGGCGGGAGGCGGGCGAGGAGCGCGGACAGCGTGGTGGCGAGGAGGTCGGAGGTGGAGGCATCGGCGGTGGCGTTGGAAAGCGTGGAGACGCAGGCCGGCTGGAAGCGGGTGGCGTTGCAGGCGAGGAGGACGGCGAGCGGCGCCGCGTAGTTGGATGCCGGGGCGCGGTGGTGGTGGCGCGAGGAGAGGGAGATGGGGATGTGGAAAAGGAGGAGGACGACGAGGAGGCGAAGGGGAGGAGGCATCGGTGATGGCTGGATTGGACGTAGTGCGCGCGCGCTCGTGAGGAGGGACCGAGGGAGTGGAGTGTGTGGTGTGGTTATGTTGGTTTGGTTGGTCCTATCGGCGGGGGTAGAGGTGTTCAAACGGCAGCCTGGTATGATACAGTTTGTTTACGGTACGGTACATCCGTTTAGGCTCGGTTACTAAGCATGTGTTTAGTTGTTTGAGAGAGAGAGAGAACAAGATCTAATTTGATTTTGTTTAACGTATACAACATTAATACTTAATCAAGTGAGAATGAATAAGTGGGTCACCACCGTAATATTTTCGGGTCTGGTACCCGGTCGGGTCCGGGTCCAGATCCGAGTTTGGACCCATAACTGACTTCGGGTTCGGGTCCGGATCCACGGAGGTTCGGTACTCAAACCCGTCGCCATCCCTATGTGTGTAATCGCTGGATCTTTTCCCTTGGTTTTGCTTCCGTTTTTGTTGGTTTGTGTTTCATTTCTAAGATAAGGGAACTGGCTAGAATATCTACCTAAAGTATTACGATACCAAATGAAGCAAAATCAAATCTCAGCAACCAATCCTATATTTTGAACCCTGTTCTCTTACCATTTGGTGGCGAACATCAATACTTGGACAAAGGACGCAGCTACCACTTAGTAGCGAAGGACGAAAAAAAATTCTGGTATAGCGAAATCATTATTTCTATGTATCAAGGATACACGTGGCATGACATGTGGTAAGAATACTAAGGATACACGTGGCAGGACAGGTATGGCATGTGCCATACCCCGCCATACGTGGTCCTCCGCCCCCAACTGTATGATAACAGTTTGTATCCTATCAGAATCCACATATAACGGGATAGATAATAGCCGTTCATTCCAGTCTTGCCTTCTCTGTGCATAGGTGTTTGGTGAACATGCAAACCCTCTCCCTTATTAACCTCATCCTACGTGTGCTTTGACGACCTCACCGACCTTTGCACACAACGCCTCGGCGACCTTGCCGATCTAGGTTATGTTTGGATGGGCTAAAGCTAATTGTTAGCTGGCTAATGGCTAGAGCTAATTATTAGCTAGCTAAGAATTAGCCCATTTAAAATTAGCCCAGGACTGTTTAGATACATGGCTAATGGTTGGGTTAATTTCTTAGAAAAGTCATGTCTACCTCTCATAACGGACTGGGGAGCGAACGCACGGGTGAGGAAGTGAGGATAAAACCAGCGCGAGGGTATTTCAGATTTTTTCCAGCGTGTTACCTGCTATTAGCCCAAATTAGCTCCCACCCACCAGCTAATGGGCTAATTGTTAGCTGAGGAGTTGGCTGAAAATTAGCCCACCTATTAGTCTTCCTGTTTGAATAGACTATGGCTAATTTTTAGCAAGCTAACAATTAGCCCAGGGATCCAAACATGACCCTAGTCGGTCGTGCGCCCTGATGACCTCCCTAACCTCTTCCAGATAGCCAATGTAATCTTTCCATCCTCCTCATTTCCTCGGGCCCCAACAAGGAAGAAAGGTTTATACTGAAGGTTTCAGTTTTACTCATTGATGGCACGAGAATTTTTTCTTCATATTAATATTTTTGAGCAGTTTTAACCATGTCATAGAATTTTAATGGGCAATTTGTCATACATAATGACTACACGTGCAATTTGCTTTTTCAATAAGCGTTTTTTTTTTTTTTGCCGAATTTATTGTTTCAAATGGAGATGTCAATTCTATAAGATAAGTTATTTACTATTTATCAGGCGTCACAGCCCAAACGTGATATCTTGGCTTATACCATTTTGGGAATTTTATTCAGAAGGTTAGTTGCACAGACTCAGACTTTTTTGGGGTTATGAATTGTTGAATGCTCGGGTTTCTTCGTCTGCTTTATTATAGCTGTGTTGGTTTAACTGTTCCAGTCGTTCTCTCGATCTATTGGTGGTTTGCTTAAATTTTGCTTTGCAAGAAGTGTTTGGATTGACTGTTCCAATTTTTCATATTTGCACTGTCCTTTGGACATTCAGTGCTGAATTACCCTTCGGGTTTTTCTGGAGACAATTTTATTATGGATTTTGAGTTAAGAGGATGTTTGTTGAATATAATTCAATATCTCAACTTAACATATCTTTTGGTTTTATTCAAATAGGTTACTAGTCCAAGTCTTCTACAACTAGGACTCTTTATCTATATAGGCTGAATAGTAGATTGTTTTATGTAATTTTTTTCGTAAGGGTTTTTTCATGCTAAATATTATCTCTAGATTTGTATACCATACTCACCCTAACAGTAACAGCCTGCAGCAGACGCTGCTGTCTATCAGCTGCATGTTTTGCTCCTTACTAGCAGACGAAACAGACGAAGCAACAAAATAATCAAGCCGAAAAAAATTGAGTATATAATGTCTCACCAGTCACCAACATGTCGAATCGGACGTGAGGCAACATCAGATCACCATTGAACTCCAGTGTGAAGACCCGTCTTTTTAGGGGTAAGTCTGAATACCTCAACAACTACTCAGGATGACTAGCTGTCGGAAACCAAGCATTTCATTGCCAGACAAAGAGTTAACTCCAACTATTTTTATTGAATATAGGGCCTAACGGCCAAGTTTTACAAAAGAGGGCGCAGCTGGACCCGAATAAAATACAACCAAAACACCGCACAGGCAGGGCCTGAGCAAAAGATTAAGACCTCAAAACCAAACAAGATTGTCATCTACGTATTCCTGATATGCTCCAGCTTCTTCATACTCTGAAAGGGGTCGGGGGTTTGCAAAGGTGAGTACGGGAGTGCTCAACAAGTCGTACGGGGATTTTACTGAATACTATATGCAAGGGATAACAAAGGAAGGCAATGGAGTCTAAGTATCTGGATGCAGTTTTATTTGTAACACCATTTTACATTTGAAACACAAACCATAAATAAGTAGTAAAGGGGGTTTTCACAAGTTCAAAGCCACTTAACCACAGTATAAGACAGGACAGATATAAGACAACAGTATGAAGCGCTAAAAACTACGCCAACAGACTGAAAATATCTGCAATCAGTTTGAACTATATGCTTCAGATCTACATTTTCTGGAACACATTCAAGGCTTATTCAGGATAACATTCACCATGAGTGATGAGTTACTTGACTACTTGAGCATATGCATGCCGAATGTATTCATGCGTGTACAGTGTGATTCTCTACTATTATACCCTATTCAATTTTGACCCAAGACAATTGTCAAGTTCAGGTCTTGGTGTCACACATAACAACTTAGGGGAATGGAAGCTACCAAATAATATCCGTACTCATGGTATATACACAAGGCTAAGGGGTGCTTGGATTAGGGGTATTTCATTGGAATGTTTTAGGATTTAGTTCAAATTGAACTAAATCCCAAAACCTCCCAAGAAATTACCACTCATCCAAGCAGGGCCTAAAGGTTCCAGGGTACTTTGCAACCGAAAACATCCTACGAGACAAGAAGTTCTTGTTTGGTCACTATATAATATTTTGCTTGGATGATTGAGTAACATTTTATAATGGATAGTATCTCGAAAAAATGATATCACAAATAAGGACCTCACCATTCGTCAAAAGGTAGGAAAATACAAGTTCTTTTCTTCTTTTTTTGAAAGAGGAAAATACAAGTTCTTTTGTTGCACTAGAGTTGTGACTTGTTGCAACGGGTTACTGTCACCCGAATGGAGCTGTCTGTACATTTTGTAATTTTTGTTGTGTTCACTACCTTTTTTTTTGTTTTGGATTTTTGTCTGTAGATGGAAAGTCCCCGCGACATCGCAGTTGCAGTCTAGTCCAGTAGCCCACCTACTGACCTACACCCACCAAAACCTAGTGCCCCCCCTCTGTTTCTCTTGCATTATGACCAATTTCCCTTTGTCTATCTCCCCGTTAATAACCAATAGCTAGCACGCAAGGCGGCCGCCGCACGTAGCCTCGGCCGAAGCTCGCACTTGTCTTGTGTCACAACGCGCGGCTGTAGATGGAGATCGCGCTTAATTAAGGAGCAAGATTGATTTCGGTAAGTAAGATCTGACGGCAGAGAGGACGTACGATAAAAACGTTCTCACGGCCGGATGCTAGCTTTTTTTTTTTTTTTTTTTTTACCATAGTTACAGGAAATCAGCCCCTAACCATCTCATCAGCGTATATCACACCGATCAAACAATTAAGCGGCCCCATCGCCATCGCAAGTTCCATCCACTTTTTTTTACCGTTGGGTGCCCCTGTTATGCCACAATAATTATCCCTAATTCAAAAGCAATGCACATGGTTACCAAATAAAATGGTGACAAGCCAGCCTGGTCATTTGTCAAAATGCAAATACGATGCGTCTAAAGAATCAGCCTTTACGTTTCCATCGCTATGGTGAAGTGAACCAAGGACTTGGTTCGTTCCAGAGCTTTTCGCCATGCGCAAGGCAAAAGAACACACGCTGAGTTCGTGCGGTGCACGAACGCAAGCTTGCACGGAAGGCGAGTGCCGGTTGTAGATTTTTCCAAGAAGCAACAAGGATGGGCTAACCGCCAGGACAAACACCGGTTTAGGTTTGAAGAGATTAATCAGGTTGTCTTCTCTTCTCAGTTTCTCACCCAGCAAGCAAGCAGCGTGGCGGAACAACGCACTGGGCTACTGGAGTGCACTGGAAGCAGTAGTGGGCCGGACAGTATCTGCAGCGCGTGTCATGTGCAGCGCCACTTGTCACACGCCGCACGTGCCGTTCCAGTTGTGAAAATCCAGGGGCGGACCACAGTTAAGTCCGCTCCGGCTGCTCGAGAAAAACCGAAAGAGAAGGTTACACGGCCAGGTCAACAAGGTACTACACTACTACTTACTGCCTACCGTGGCAGTAGCAATCTTGGACTGAAGCAGTGCAACCAATCTCAGGTCGCAGGAGTTTCGTTTTGTTGTGAAACTAGATTGTTCACCCACGTAATTAACGACACGCTAATGAAGCATACGAATAGAAGAAGGAAAAGCACACCATACAAGAACAACGAATTCCAGGTGGCAGTTGGCACAAACAGTGGCAGTCACGATCTGCTTGGAATCAGCACCCGCAAGGGTTTGGGAATTGCCATATTGGGACAAGACTGCAAGCCGGGATTAAACTCCAAAACACCCACAGGATTAACCCCAAACTCCCCGCACAAAACCACTGCTGCACCCACTGGTTTTCCGCCCACCATCCAACCCCTCCGGCCGCAGTCCAGCTTGCATCTCATCTCTGCCCACTGTTATAAACCGCGCCCCCACGCCGCAGACTCCGCAAGCCCAAGACAGCGACGCAACACCACCGCGCGGCACTCGCGTGCCACTACTCGCTAGAATCCCTCACCGCCACCGCCCACCAGGAGCCATGCAGGTCCAGGGCGTCGTCCGCGCCCGTGGCCACGTGGCGGCCGTGTTGCCGCCTACCCCCGCGCGCCGGCAATGCCGCGTGCCCGCGGCGGCGGCCTCGCCGGTGCAGCGCCGGGTGACGCACTCGATGCCGCCGGAGAAGGCGGAGGTGTTCCGGTCGCTGGAGGGATGGGCGGCGCGGTCGCTGCTGCCGCTGCTCAAGCCCGTGGAGGAGTGCTGGCAGCCGACGGACTTCCTGCCGGATTCGTCGTCCGAGATGTTTGAGCACGAGGTCCGCGAGCTGCGGGCGCGCGCCGCGGGGCTGCCCGACGAGTTCTTCGTCGTGCTGGTCGGGGACATGATCACGGAGGAGGCGCTGCCCACGTACCAGACCATGATCAACACGCTCGACGGCGTTCGCGACGAGACCGGCGCCAGCGCATGCCCCTGGGCCGTCTGGACGCGCACCTGGACCGCCGAGGAGAACCGCCATGGCGACATCCTCGACAAGTACATGTACCTCTCCGGCCGCGTCGACATGCGCATGGTCGAGAAGACCGTCCAGTATCTCATCGGCTCCGGCATGGTACGCACCCATCATCATCTTGAATCTTTTGAATTGTTATTAATCCGTTTCTTACTTTAAGCGCATTTTTTATTTATCATCGTCGCTGAATCTGACGTGCCGGGGCTGGGCTTTGAAACAATTGCATCGCAGGACCCGGGAACTGAGAACAACCCCTATCTGGGATTCGTGTACACGAGCTTCCAGGAGCGCGCGACGGCCGTCTCGCACGGCAACACAGCGCGGATGGCCAAGGCGCACGGGGACGACGTCCTGGCACGGACCTGCGGCACCATCGCCGCCGACGAGAAGCGGCACGAGACGGCGTACGGCCGCATCGTGGAGCAGCTGCTGCAGCTCGACCCCGAGGGCGCCATGCTCGCCATCGCGGACATGATGCGCAAGCGGATCACCATGCCCGCGCACCTCATGCACGACGGCCGCGACATGAACCTGTTCGACCACTTCGCCGGCGTGGCGCAACGCCTCGGCGTGTACACCGCCCGGGACTACGCCGACATCGTCGAGTTCCACGTCAAGCGGTGGAAGCTGGAGACCCTGGAGGGCGGGCTCTCCGGCGAGGGCCGGAGGGCCCGGGACTTCGTCTGCGGGCTCGCGCAGAGGATGCGGCGGGCCTCGGAGAGGGCCGACGACAGGGCCAAGAAGGATGAGCCCATGAGGGTCAAGTTCAGCTGGATCTATGATAGGGAAGTGGCTGCCTAGTCAACTTGGTCGATGAATTCTGAGTCTGAGACGATCATGCCGTGTCGTTGTCTATGCTCTTGTGTTTCTCTCTTTGCAACTAGGAATGTGCACACGGCGGCACGCACATTAAGCCAGCGTTCACAAATAATAATACAGTAACGAATGAGCTGAGGTAATGAACTAAAATAGTAACGTATTGAAAGAGAACATATAAAAAAAGTACTACGGGAAATAGGCCAAGCCTGAAGCAATATAAAGATTTGAGGAAGGCAAGGACTGAACTATAGGAAGGTGCAATAATGATAGGCAAATGCGGATGTAAATATGTAAATCGCACCTCGAATTGCAAGAAAAAGCTGAAATGATAGCAATGACCATAACACGAGCCCATGCTTTCAGCTCATGTTTTGAGGTATCTAATTTTTTAAAACATTATTTAATTCCTCTACATAATATATATATAGCGCACATGATGCAGGAAACTCTGAAAAGATGAACGATGATGCTGGAACAATCTAAATGGTCACGTCGAAGTATTGAGGAAGATGGCAATGGATCGGCTTATGCTCTAGACCTATGTACATTATCTCCTTAACTCTGTATATGCCATAGAACAAAGCAATATTGCGATAGCACAGGAATTATTTTAGCTGAACATGAGCATTCCGAGGTAGTACATGGCTAATCTATTCATATGTGATGAAAGAGTAGTTAATCATGCAGGCGGCAAAATGTTGACAGCTATTTGACATATGCAATTTTGTAGAGACCAAAAACAAGGTGAAAACATTGTAAAATCATAGTTGCTGCAAGGATATTATGGCTGGTATCCGACATCTGCAGCTTTTCACAAAATAGAAAAGTAAACTGGGAAGATCATAATACCATAACTATTGATAAGGAAAATATGTTAAAGCAGCACCTGCGTCCAATTTTTTGTAAGAATATCCTGAAAGCAAAAAATAGAAGTCGAATGATTAAATTACGTAATAAAGACCACCTAATCCACTATGGTTAATATAATGGACTGCAGAGAAAATGTTGTGTAGCTAATTATTTCAGGATCTATGCTTAAGGAATCGTCCTACATTTGGAAGGGTCTAATAAACATAAACAATAAAAAATGGTCTTGCATATTCTTTTCGCTGTAAGAGCAGTTATATTTGGAACAAAAAACAAATGCGGATTTGGGACAGAAATACATATGCAAGTTTTTAGGGTGCGTTTGGTTGGAGGTACGTGGGTGAACGGAACGAGATGGTACAGGATAAATTTTGGTACATACGTTTGATTGAGTGTACGGAACCATCTCATCTAGGACGAAGTGGTACAGATTCTAAGAATATTCCTCACATATCCCGTACCATCCCGTTCGCCCGATTCGGCCGAACCATCTCGTCCCGAACGCGTTCCCAGCCTCTCCCCGCGGTCTTCCTCTCGGGGCGCGCTCAGTCCGCTGCTCCCGCGCCCTCACTCCGCCGCTCAGTCCGCCGCTCCCGCGCGGTCTTCTTCTAACGCCGCCGCCGCCGGATATGCACGCCGGCACTGCCCTCAACCGCGACCGCTCCGAGGACGACGACCACGAAGAGGAGCTCTTCAGCACCCCCGCTCTTACCCAAGATCCCATCACCATGTGCACCCTCCCCTTCACCCAATCCCAGCCCCAGACGCCTCCTCCGCCCAAGTCGCCCATGCCACGCACCACCCCTGCCCCTCCTCTGGACGGCGTTGTCATCGACGACGTCGACGACGACGACATGGCCGCCTTCAAGCAGAGGCGGAAGCCTAGGGTTTGCACCAGGAAGGTCAGAGGCGCTAGGATCAGGACCCCAACCTCGAGCCCTAAGCAGCGGCAACTCCTCGACGATCTCGATCCTCTCCACCACCACCTCGCAGATTCCTGTGGAGGACTTCCTCGCACTCGCCGCCCAGCGCGGCCTCTTCTAGCTTGCTGCCCCACTGGAGACGAGGGGGTAATACAGTACCATACGATTTGTCTACACAAATAATAATCTTTGATCTCACATTTCGGATGCATTCATACATCTCATCTCATGACGTTTCAGCGCAGGGGTGCATTGCAAACTTCTCCATGATGGATCCACTTGGCATCTTGATACTGTTAACCCAATCAGTGATGTTATCAAGTGAAAGAAACTATTAGCACCTTCTCCGTGATTGCTAGGTGACCAAGTGCAGCTCAGCTTAGCTCTGGAGTATGCTTCTTAAATGTCACCGATCCTACTTATCGGTTTACTAATTTTCGTGATGTTGTCAAGATTCTGACCCTAGCCATTTTGGTTTTCAATGCCATGGTCAAGAACAAGGTATTCCAGTCAGTGAATTGGCAAAGATGGTGATAGATAGATCAAAGCCACTGGAGACATTTTATGCCTCCTTCCTTCCCATCTTGCCATTTGAGCGCTTCCTACTTGCATTTCTGCTTGTCTTGCACACCTCAGTCTGAGCGTGTTTTGTGCTTCCAATGTACGACAACATAGTTCAGGGTGATATTATTTCTAGTTTTTATCTTGTTGCTGCACAAAATTTGTATGATTCCCTACCATATATCAACCAGGTCATGATTCAAATAGCAGTGGGTGCCTGGATTTACATGTATTCAACTGTTTCACTGTGTTCAACTGTTTCACTGTTTAAAAACATGTTATTTACGGTTTTCTAGATGGATTGATTTTGTTAGTGCTGCTTATCTCAGTGGGTGCTTTGGTTATTGTCGCCATGCTTTTCCTGACATTAAAGTAGGTTAAAATTCGAACATGTGCTTTTTCCTGGGATTGTTTTGCTTGGTTCAGCTGCCAGCCACCATTGATTTTGCACTCTTACCCAGGATTCAGATAAGATGTTTGTGTTTTGTCAGCAGAACTGGGAGCTACCCAGAAGAGTTTTGATGGCTGCCTGGAATGAGGCCGGCCGGATCAGATGACAACATGTAGTTAATACTTTGTATTGTAGGTTTTTAGGTCTTGATCCTCTGCTTTGTCACTTTGTATTGTAGGTTTTTAGGTCTTGCATATGTTGCTTGCATGGTCTGGAAATTTCGATAGGCGGGAAACGAAATTTTAATTAGACTGTATACAAATACTACATATTGCTCAATTATAGGAAATAAAATTTTAATTAGACTAAGAATACTATATACTGCTTAATTATGGGAAATGAAATTTTAATTATGTTTATAAATTTTCATTGTAACAATTGTGAGAGGTAAACTCACCACCAAAGTTACCATACCAACCCCATCCTTCATCTCTCCTACCAAACATTATCTCGTACCATCCCGTACCATTCCATTCAAGCAACCAAACAAAGACTTGTACCATCCCATTCAGACAACCAAACACCTTTCCTGAACCATCTCATCCAGGATCATCCCATCCATCCTATACCATCCCGTTCCGTTCACCCTCGTACCTCCAACCAAACGCACCAACTCATCGTTTTTACACACTGAGTAGTATTGTTTAACAATACATGTCCGTAAAGAAAGGAATTAAATCCTAGTCTGATCCTGAGCAAAAGACTTCGTTAGATGCATACACTACAGCACTTACGTGCTTGACAATAGCATGTCCGTATAGAAAGGAACTAAATCTTGGTCTGATTCAGACCAAAGGATCTATTTAGATGCATACGATGTAACACTAATCCTATCGCAATCTCCTTAGGCTCCACTTCATATATGCACATTAGAAGAAAAGCAGTTTTACTTCTTTTAACAAAAACGAATAGGATGATGAGAATTAGTAAATGCACGTACTTGTTCTGATGAGAAGTTTTAACCAGAAACAGCAGCAAGCAAACCTTTCGTAGAATTCTTCAGCAGTTTCAACAATAAATGAGCGCCTAGATATACCAGTTCCATGAATCTGTTATCGAAAGACGCAAACTAACAGCTATCAAATGAGGGAGTGGAGGCGACGGCATACCACCGGTACGAAAACACGGTAAAAAATGCAGTAACATAATTCTCAATAACCTAAAGCAGAGCAAGCCTATTTTTTATAATGATCATTCTCGAAAACATTTCTATACACCACAAATTCCCAGCATATAAGTATTTGTATCTCATAAAGGAACATATGAAACAACAAATAATCCTCTTCCAAAAACTAAAACTCCTAATGTCTGAAAACGTGGTATATCCTAACCTTTTTGCAAAGGTTGGCATCTTCTTCTGCAACTCTATGGTTTTCTTTCTTGCATGGAAGCATGAAATGTGTAGCAGTTTCCCGGTCGCAAACATAAATAATAAAACCTTGAGAGATACTCAAGAGGAAGGAAATGAATCCAAGAAGCATTAACTCTGCATGTGAAGCCATTAAACCAGATAAGACATAAAAGGGGGGGAAATCCGATATCATAGACTAACTGTTCCATCTTTATTTGGCAATCCTGTCTTGTTCCCTCTTTAACTCTGTCTTGTTCCCTCTTTATCATACCAAAAAGTCAGCTTTAGAAGTCCTCCAATCTAATACATCCAGTGAAGCTACCAAATAACAGAAGACACCAATAATGTAATTTCAGGGCTAACCCATAAGAGCAAACTGATAAGAACACAACAAGGAAACAAGCGAAGCTAATCGAGTCACTTGATGCCGTGTATGCCAATAGGAAGGTAGGAATCAATTGGCATCAAACAACAGGCACATCTTTTAAATGAGATAGAACAACATAATGCAAGCAATAGGTCCTCTACCTAGATATATTTCTTCAGAAAGCAAATATATGCATGTGCAAAATTACTGAACACATTCCAAATTCATCTGTACAATATATTAAAAATGACATGACATCTACCTGGAACAATGTCGCGAAAAATGATGAGCTCTTGTTATAATCGAGAATAGACACTCTTGATTCCGCAGTTCAGCAGTACCAGGCTGCGAAGATTTATGCTGAACTATAAACGCCCTGGACAGAACGAAACATGAAACTCGCACCCAATCTGGTTTTAGGACCCTGAAAATCTCTCGCATTGATTTGGATTCGCCAACCACAATGCGCAATCCATAATCAATTGTAATAGCATCAGAGTAGTAGTTTGTGAAAGGTAAATCAAGTGCATCAGTCTTGATCCATCTGCAACAGCAGAAGGCAGAAGCATGCCTATGTTGGGCAAATGCTTAAGTTGTTTACTTAATCTTTTGATTACACATTACAGGAACTTTTTAACCTGGAAGCTTTTACATTGAGGATGCTCACCTGATGTTCTTGTAACAAAGCTTCCAGCTATGGTCTCGACGATCAGCAACAATCTACAGCTGCTGTTTTGAGAATTCGACACCCATCACCTGTGGCATCTCCGCGACCGCAGCACAAATGAAGAACCCGATCGTCTCTCTTCGCCCTAACCTAAAAAGAACAAACACTTGCATCAACCAATTGTGAAAAAGGAGTCTATAATTTCAACTATGAGCACAGCTATGAGGGCAGGGGGAGAAGAGACTGGGGGGTGGGAGTGGATGGACATGGTCGCAAACGGCGGCGCTTGTCATCCACGAAGGAGCAGAGCATGACGACGGAGCCGCAACCGTGTCGTCGCTCGTCCGGCATGAGCATGACCTGCGAGTAGACTTCGTCGGTGCCCGGCGCCGCCTAACAAAGCCTTCAGAACAAATAAACCAATCGAATTGAAATGAAGGCATGAAGCACAAAAACCCGGTCGCATGAGCATGACCTGCGCGTAGACCTCGCCGGTGTCCAGCGCCGGCTGGCAAAATATCCAGGATAAATAAAACAGGCGATGATCTTGTTGACAAAAAGCAGCATAGATCGGCCCCAAAGCCATGAAAAAATCAGTAAGAAATCATAAAGGAGAGGGAGGGAAAGGGGATTTTACGATGCGGAGCTCCCTCTGGCCGATGGGGCCACCTCCTTTGGCTGTTTTGACCAAGCGTGCGAGAAAGGGAGCTACCGGCGGTGGAGGACGGCACCGGAGACGATGACGAAGTTGGATCTAGGCACTCACCATCGCGCAATCGGTCGATTCGTCCCTTGGCAATCATTCGCACGACAGGGAAGGGGGGCCAACGAAGGCACATCACGGGCTGGCGGACCGCACCAGGGAGGCGAGGGAGCGTGGGCGGAGAGCGAGCGGAGGACGCGAAGAGCCAGACGAGTGGAGGGCTCCGAAAGAGGCGATCCCATGGCGCGCAGGGATGGCGAGCTCGGGGAGGGACAAGAAGGCGAAGGGAATGGAAGGAACCAGAAGCAAGCGAGGTGTAAAAGAGCAGGCAGCGAAGCGAGGCATGGGCACGGACACAAAACCAGACCTCTCGAGGCTTCTCTGCACGGCCAGATGACGTGGACACCTTCAGAGCAGAGAGAACCCCCGGATTGTAATATAGGTATAAACCGGTAATGGTTATAGTGACTTTTGATCTTGGGAACTTGTGTGGAATGTATGTTCGAGAATCTTTACAAAATATGGGTTGATTTTGAGCAATTGAACCCCATGAATTGGCAGTGGTATACAGATTTTAGTCCTGCCAACTAACTAGTAGCAATCTTATCAAATGGGCAAGATGTAGATTTGTTCTTTGGAAGCTCTGTATCCAATTAATATGCAAAAGGCAACAAGCATGCATTCATTCATAATATCTGACGGGTGAAATTTCTGAAAGTAAGGTGCGAAACGAACACATGATGGAGTTCAATCCATAAGTTTTAGGATATCAAAACTAAGAATCATTAGCTTGGTGTCTTCTAGCAAATGCAGCATATCAAAAGTTTTTCTTCTCAGGTCAGCTGGTGAAATCAGATCACTAAAACATTTAAAAACAAATAAAATAAAGAAACAAACAGTAAATGTAGATGGGATAATGTACTACTGCCTGCAATATTCTTGGTGTTCAGGAATGTCAAGTTCAATGGAACTGCACCCAGGAGTCTTCTCAACCCCATGGCGTGCCATCTTTCTCCTCACGCGATCTGCCTGCTCCCACCTTTTAGACGCGGCCAAGATATTTGACAGCATAATGTACTCTGCATCATTAGTCGATGCGTGATCACAGTGCAACTGGTGTATCTCGTCCGATACCCGTTCAGACATCTCTGCATTGCCATGCACACTGCAAGCTCCGAGCAGGGCACCCCAGATCACATCATTGGGTTCCACCGGCATGTTCTTGACAATCTCATATGCTTCCTTCAGTCTTCCAGCACGGCCCAAGAGATCAACCAGGCAGCCATAATGCTCCACTCCAGCAGCAAGTCCGTACACATCGAATTTGTTGAAGATTCTTAGGCCTTCCTCCACGAACCCTCGGTGAGTGCAAGCTCCAAGCACGGCGACAAGTGTGATCTCATTAGGCTTCTGCCCCGAACGCTCCATCTGGAAGAACAGCCGTATCGCCTCATCGCTCTGGCCATGGCTGGAAAGTGCAGAGATCATCGAGCTCCAGCATTCGGTGTTCCTCCATTGCATATTGTCGAAAACCTTTCGTGCGTATGCGAGGTCACCACATTTGGCGTACATGTCAACAAGGCCATTCAGAACGAATTGGTTCTTACGGATATGCTTATGGTTGATGAAGTCGTGGACCTTCCTCCCTTGCTCTAGCGACCCGAGCTGTGCACAGGCAGACAGCACGCTCGCCATGGTGAACTCGTCGGGCTTGACCCTGTCCTCCAGCATGCTGTGGAAAGCTTGTAGTGCCTTCTCACAGCACCCGATTTGCGCGTACCCGGCAATCAGTGTGTTCCAGTTCACCAAGTTCCGCACCAGGATTCTGTCAAACACCGCCTGCGCTTCCTCGGCATTGCCAGCCTTGAAGTACCCGGTGACCATCGACGACCACACGAACCCATTCCTCGTCGGCATCTCGTCGAACAAGTCCCTCGCGGTCTCCATATCCCCGGCGGCCACATAGCCATGCACGACCACCGTCCACGTGACGACGGTCCGCAAGCTCAGCGGCGTCGCCTCGAACCACCTCCGCGCCTCCGCCATGTCGCCCTTCTCCGCGAACCCGCGGATCATCGTCGCCCACGTGACGGGCGTCCGGGAACCCATGCGGCCGAATAACGCCTCCGCCTGGGTCATGTCGCCCGCCGCCGCGTACCCGGAGAGCATGGCGTTGCACGTCACGACGTTCCTCTCCGACATTCCGTCGAACGCCTTGCGCGCATCAGCGAGGAGGCCGCATTTACAGTACATGGACACCAGCGTGGTGCCCACGAGCATGTCGCGGGCGAAGGCGGCTTTGATGGCCTCAGCGTGTAGGAGCCTGCCGAGGTCGGGCTCGATGCGGGCGGCGGCTGCCTTGAGGAGGACGGGGAGGAGGGGCAGGTGGTGCGTTCGCCGGGGCAGGTTCTTGGCGTAGACGAGGGCAGCTTCCCGAAGGGAGGAAGGGGAGGCGTACTCCTTGACGAGGCGAGCCCAATTGTCAGCATCACGCGAACCGCTCGCCAGGTAGAGTGCGTGGAGCTGTCTCGCTCGGCTCACCATGGAAGGGCGAGGCCGCTCATGCTGCTGCACTCAGGGCATGTAATGCTGGTGAGATGCGAGAGTGGGCAAGAATCCCTCTCATCCCCGGAAAATAACTCTCTTGGAAAAATATTCCCTGCCATTATTTGGAAGACACGGGATGAAAATTCCAGATATTAAAAAAATCTCTAAAAAATCAGAAAAAAAATTCCTCACGCTTGTCTTCATTCCATTGTCGAAGTGAACATCTCAAGATTTGTCGAAGTGAGCATGATGATCTTATCAATGGATCGATCAGTTCCTCACCCTTGTCTTCATTCCATTGTCGCCATGCCTGAGAAATGGTTATGAAGTTAAGCCATGAAGGAACAAAACAAAACAAAACAAAACAACAGGATAAATGCGGGATACAGGATAAGTATGTGCTTACATATTTATCCCGACCGGGACAGTGGTTTCCAAACAAAGCCTTAGGGCTTGTTGGGATGTTTGGGGGGGGGGGGGGGGGGGATAGCAGGGAATAAAATCCCAAGGAGGATTTTGAAGGGCATATGAAATACCTCTCATTCCATTGGGAAAATAGCCCCCTTGGGAAAATATTCCCTAACACTATTTGGGAGACACGGGATGAAAATCCCGGACATTTAAAAAATCTTTAAAAATCAGAAAATTCATTGGAAAGCATTTGATCATATTCTTACATCCACACATTCAAATTAGATTCATACATAACCAAGCAAAAATGATAAGCCAAGGGAGCATCTATGCCAAGTTCTGGGGATTCTACATAACCAAGCGCATGCAGCTGATGTCCAAGAGCAGAACTACCAGTAAACCATTCTTGAGATAAATGAACATAATAGAAATCAAACTATATAGGAAACAAACAAGTATTGGGAAGAAAAAAGACTTACAAGAGGGCAGGCCAATGAGTAGTAGTCTCAGACCCTGGTGGTGGTGCAACTTGACAATAGAAGAACTCTGTCAGCCCTAGAGCCTGAAATGCCACTTTCAAAAGAACATCAAGCACATTTGTAGGTTTGCTGAAACAAAACTACTTCAATAATACACACTACAGGATGCTAACTGACGAGAGACATAAAATGAGAAGATATATCCACAAGATGCTGCTACTCCAGAATAAGAGGGTAAAACTCACATTAATCAAGTTTAAGATAATGATTGGGTTTCCGTATCTTCCCCTAAGATTTTCAAAATGAAGCCTCGTAGCTTCATAATTCATGTCTTTCTCATGCACTGAAAATGCGAAATTTGTATTTGATAAGTTGTTGAATGATACTACATGCATAAGAGACAGGTTTAGGAGCTTACATATAATATCAGGTTTAATATTAAACTTTGATGCCTCCTGTGACCAACTTACTTATGTTTTTTTTGTGTTTTTTTTACCATGAAATAGATTATTGTTCTCACTAATAACAGCAATAGCATCATTGTTCTCACTACCTAACAATAAAGTGTCACTTCCAGCCAAAAGTTGTCGACTATCCTGAGACAATAAAAGCTTATGGAAACACTTCACTTGAACATGTAAAAGAGCATTTGGAATATTATTGTTGTGAATTCTAATGATAAACAGAACAATTGACTTAAACAGAGTATGTATGTATGTATTGAGCTGACCATTGATGAAATTCAAACCGTGTACACTAGGACTATTCTAATTAAGCAATTGAACCGGCTTGCGTTGATTTCATTTATGTATTGCACAACACAAAGCCTCTGATAACAAGAACACAGATCTGAAGCAACTGAGCACCAAGTATTACCTGGCAACAAGTTATAACCCACCCCAGATTCACGGATGTTGCGATGAAGATCTGGCGACTTGGGAGGGGGCATTACCTGCACTTCAGTGAGGCAAGGCGAAGCAGCGGTTGGCGAGTGCAGATGGAGACTTGGAGTAGATGAAGCGGCGGGTGAGGAGGGCTGCCTCACTGGGGTCGTTCTGGCGGCCAAACGCGAGGATGGGGCGGTCGACGACACACTAGTCGGAGAGGATGGAGGCCGGCTTGGGGAGCTTGGGGCAGTCAGGCGGGGCATGTAGGGGCTCCACGCGGAGGCGGTGGGGAAAGGGGAGCAGCAGCTTCGTCGCGCGAGGAACACGAGTGAGAAGAATGGCTCAGCCGAGAGGGAGGAGGTCGTCGAGGACGCCGGGGGACGAGCAGGATGCTAGGGGCTAGGGTTTAGGGAGGAGCAGGACTCGGTGGGCAGAGGCGTGGTCGCCAGAGAAGGTGTGGTCGCAAGAGGAGGCGGAGGCGCGGTCGCGAGAGGTAGGGGTGCGATCGGCTCGGATTCAATCGGATATCGCTTTTTCCGTATCCTAAACCATATTTTTAGTCGAATTCGGAGTCGGATTCGGATAGTCCCGGATACAATACGGCATGGATAATATCGGCGCAGATTCGAATCGAATATGGATCGGAATCGATACGGTACCAGATAATTTTTATCGGATATCACGCGAAAATATATAGGGAGGGAAGAGGAATTGGTGACCATAGAGGGAGGAGGCCGGAGAGGGCGCCAGCGCCGGAGGGGGAAGAGGAGCCGGGCACATGGGCCGAGTCCAATATTTTTTTGGTCGCCTAATCCTCGCCTAGGCGTCCAAGCGCTCAGCTGGCGCCTCGCCTCACCTTGTCGCCTTGACAATATTAATGTTGGTCCTTTGTACTTTATTTATTATTAATATTATATGTGTGTCCAGTGTGTGTATTATAGTAGTGTTCTCCCTTAATGTTCTCGTAAAAAAGTATAGAATGTTTTGTATAAAGGTTTAAAGTTTCATCAAAAGTTGTTGACTACATGTAGAATGCTCTTGGCTACCAAACAATTATTTGTGACTGACTAAAAGAAAAAAAGTATTCTAGAGATTTTCAAGTAATTCAAGACCAGTGAATCTATCCAATGAACTACAGGTCAAAGGTAAGACCGTAATGGTGTTCAACAAAGCCCAGTTGAATTGTAAAAAGGGAATCTGAGCTCAGTTAACCCTAAGAAACAAAGCCATTTGACCACCATTGCATGAGCTGTATGAATGGGGATATCAAGATGAAAAGAAGTACATGCATATGCAGAATTATTTAAACAAAACGAGTATCAATTTACCTTGGAGTCTTTGTATAGTGGACAAACCTCATCCCTGACTTCGTCACTAACTCTTTGAAGTCTGCATGTATTTTGGTCTATAGTTGTCCACCAAAAGAAGATAGAGAAAGAAACAGACAAGCTCAGTAGTAATTACTATTACTAGCTCTCAGGAATACATCATATCATTTGTGATATCCATTACAAACATATTTTTACCAAGTCTACATATTCAAGTACAACATACATTGTTAACTCAACACAATTTTGTAAATGCTCCAATCTGCATCATTACATAGATGGAAACGATGATAACAATCTACATCAACTGAACTTAACCTCATAGCATTCTGAGAAAAGAGCACTAGTATGCATTTATCCTTAGCTCTACACAGGCACTGCACAGAATCTGATACTTTGTATACATGTGCTCAACTAATTTACAAGCATTTACATTTTGTATAACACTAGTAACCAGATGAATATTTGCAACAGTAAATATTGTTTTCACAAGAATATAATTTGGCATTTCATGGACAACATTATATTGGTATTTTCATAATTGATTTTCTTGCAATGTCCAATGTTACTAAGTTTGTCTGCTAGACACATGTATCCAAATAAAGTCAATTACCATCAATCAGGGCAACTGAAGTTGCTTAACTAACTGCTTTTGACACTTGTGAAACTGTAATTTTACTTTCAAAAAACTTGTTCAACGGACCAATACCTAAGGAAATGACTAATGACTAATGAGTGATCTTGAAATGTTGGAGATACTGGATTTAAGCAATAACAACTTGACCAGGGAAGTTCCATAGGAGATAGCAGAAATGCAATCACTGAAGCATTTGTAGGTCGACAGATCATACCAGTTGTTTTTCCCTTTCCTTTGTTCTTGCCGAGAACCCGAACACCGTCAGAACGTATCGATCCCTCCTCCAATCCTCCTCCACCCACTTTTACAAACAATCAAGCAAGCAAAATAAGCCAGAGATAGAAACAAGTAAATCTTAAAAAAGAACTAGCAGCTCAACTCTTCAAATCCTTGCCTCGCCGGTAGCTGACGAGCTCAACCTTGAGGAGAAGGCCAAGGCCGCGCCGAGGGACGGAGCGGGCGGAGGGCGCAGGGAGGCGGACGGGCGGAGGGCGGGTGGACGGCGACGGGAGGAATGGATGGCGGCGTGGAGGCGTGGAGATTGGAGAATGGAGACGCTCGGCTGGGTAGGGTTACAACCGGGTTAGGGAATAGGGGTTTCGGTTTTTCGGATATCCGATTTAATTTACCGGATATATCCGAGAAAAGATACGGAATATCTCAATCCGACGGATAGTATTCTCTTGAATCTGAATTCGAATCCGAAAAAAGTATCCGACACTGATACCGAATCCGAAAAATATCCGAAAAAAATTATCCGAATCCGATCCGAACATATCCGGTCGGTCGGTCAAAAATTATTCGATCAAATTGCACCCTTAGCGAGAGGAGACGACGCGAGCGATGGGAAAACCTAGCCTGACATTAGGAGTGGAGGAATTTTTCCCTGTGAAAACGGTAAGGATTGGGCCAAGAAATCCCTGTCATGTGGGCATCCAAACACATTTTATATTTGGCCTAGGAAAAATAGACCAGTGGATTTCCACCCTCAGGAATGGGTCGGGATCCCGGCCAGGATAGGGGTTCCCAATCAAGCTCTTAGTGTTAGGTTTATCTCTTTGTTCAAATTTACCAGCACTGTTTCTGTTTTTCAAATGATTTTGTTTATAAATATAAAATATTATATATATATATATATTAATATAAATTTAGTGTGATATTTTATCTATACCCTTGATAAATATCCATATTTATTTATATTCTCTACATGTATGAACTAAGTATGGTGTTTAGTGCTAATAATTAGGGTTCATCTATTTATTTTTAGTATCTTTTTGTCTATATACCAAAATGAAATACGATTTATAAACTTGGATGGAAGGATTACTATACTGTAGGGACTAGGCCCATGTGACGCAGGAAGGCGTGAACTAAATTTGGCTTATTTGGTTCCGTGGCAAAAAAAATTTTATTTGTGACACTCTTTCAAGCGTAACTATAAAATTAACCTTTTCTCACTACAGGAAATGGAACTTTTTTCGTCGGCCACATACCGACGAAAAAAGGCGAATTCCCGGTGAAAGTATCTATTTTCATCGGCCTGCCGACGAAAATAGGCCGACGAAACTAAATAGACGAAAATAGGCAATATTTTCGTCGGTTACCGATGAAAATAACTCTTTTTCGTCGGCCCAGTCTAGCCGACGAAAACAAGTGGCCGATGGCTGGCCCAGGCATGCCACGTCAGACTATTTTCGTCGGCTCCAGTGGCCGACGAAAATACTAGGAGATGCCAGCTGCAGGACTATTTTCGTCGGCCACATGGCCGACGAAAACACTGGGAGTACCAGATACAAAATTGCTTCCCCATTGCTTTTTTACCAGTTGCTACCTCCCAGTATTGTCGTCGACCCTGTGGCCGACAAAAATACTGGGGATTTACCAGCTGGACATTGGCCCAATTTTGCTTGTTTTACAGCATGAACGTACAATTTTTGCAGAAATTCACGTACACCAACATATATTACTTAGAACAATCACAAATGGCATCACACAATTTGAAAATCACATTAATATTAAATTCGCAAATGCATCACATTAATATCGCGATTACACGAACATATATGAATATTCAAATCATATTACAATTA
The DNA here is from genome assembly GCA_036346355.1 of Rhipidocladum racemiflorum. NCBI lineage: Eukaryota > Viridiplantae > Streptophyta > Magnoliopsida > Poales > Poaceae > Rhipidocladum > Rhipidocladum racemiflorum. The sequence continues at coordinate 19,242,108 of CM070570.1, read as the reverse complement.
GTTTCATCCAACTACACTAGCCCATCCATCACATTGTGCTATCTACAATCCTAACTCTCCAGGGTGTTTGAATTTTGGCCGCTACCTCCAGAGGCGAAGAAGCCGTCGACTTCTGCATTACGACCATGCGAGCTCGAACCCTGAGCTGGCCCTGGTGGTGGAGGCGGAAACGGGTGCCACAGCGAAGGAGGTTGGGAACCCTGCAGAGGAGTTATGAAATTTCATGTTAGTCTAGAATTACAAATAATTTTCAAAACTGAATTAACCTAAAACATATGTACCTGCGGTGCTTGCACTGGAGGTGGATACCCATAGAACGGCAGAGGAGGCTGAAGCGTAGGCAAGCCATGTTGAGGACCCACAATTGTGTAGAGGTGTTGCATATAGTCAAAGTGTTAGATCCGCAATATGAAAACTTAATCGGTCTGTTGAGATTTCGAGCTTTTACATGAAGAGACCCCTGGAAGTACGCCTGCGTTTGCCTTAAGTGTGCCATCTCCGCTTCGTACTTCGCTATCAACTCACGCTGTTGGCGAGACTCTTCACGCTATTGGCGAGCATGCTCCTTGTACTCCGCAAACCTTGCATTATTCCTAGAGGAGCGAGCGCTGCTCTTTGAGGACCCCGACGCTCTTCCTTGGGACAAAGCGACGTTGGAGTCCACAACCCCATTGAACATGGAGAACCTGCAGCAGACATATACGAAACCAAAGGCATTTATAAAAAGCGCAACTATTGATGATATCAGGATTTTCGACAAAACTCAAATAAGGGGGATGATCTCACCTTCCATGTCTCTTGCCCCCACCACTTTGGTAAAGCGCCGAGACATCCAGCTCCTCATTCCTCCAGTTGTACTCCGGGCTGTGACATGAGCCATTTCTTCCCCCGTATTCCTCCTGAATGCCAACATTACTAAAACAACAGTTTCAAGACACAAACTTCATCAAAGTAGGTCGAACAACTCACAATCCTCTGAGTCGCTGACTGGCTGCACAGCTATCCAGGCGACTCTGGATCGGCGCTCTGGTGTCCCCGAACATAAACATCAAAGTAGCTCGGGGCAACGCCAGTTTCATCCTCCTGTAATACAAAGTTAGCGACATGCATTCAAAAGCGTACTGAACTAAGGCTAGATACTTCCCATGCGCCTGGCTAAGTAGAGGTGTCCATCTGCACCGTACCGGTGCAACACTGAGTCACCTACCTCTCTGCTGCCTCGCTTCTTGTTGGACCTAGCAACAATGTCAGCTGACGCCCAGTACTTGCACAAGTACCTGAAAGCTTCCTGGCACTTCATCAACAAGGGGATGGATGCCTGGAGGTACTCGTCCTCGCGTAGGTAGATCTTGGAGGCCCCAAGCTTCTTGGTCATCTTCTCCTTCTTCACCCCCTTGTAGTACAAGCACACCGCCTGGATGCGTGCATTGGACATCATGTCCTTCACGACCTTATGGGTCGCCGTGTTGAAAACTTTATTGGCCTTCTCACGATTTGCGGGGACATCCTCGTCCTCCAGGCGGTACCTTTCGTGCAAAAGCAATCCTTGAGCTAGCGACATATCCCTATAAATGGATGAACTGTAAAGAGGCAAAGAACTCACCCAGAAATCGTGCCAGACCGCATCAGCGCAGGTGCCGCAACGCGCCTCAGGAGCCAACCTGTAGTGCTTCCACTTTAGGGCCGCCTACGGCACCCCGTTGATGGTCACCAAACCTGGGTAGTGGTGGCGGCAGAGGGCTCCCAAGACCGCGTTGACCTACGAACGCTAGTGCCTACCCTCCCACGCCACATCATCCCATTGCCTGCAATTCGTGAAATCAAACCGGTTAAATTCTCGACAAATTACTTTTTTGAAATGAGAAAACTAACTTACCAATCCCCATGCAGCCTGATCACCCTCCGCTGGTTAGCTTCAGCTTCCCCGAAACCTGAAAAATGCCAAAAATGAGAACACAAGTCTATGCACATGAAAATTAACATTGATAACACGAATACCTGGAGCGCTATGAAGAAGGCGCCCCAGCGTCCTCTGGGCTCTCATCATCTCCATCATTACCCCCGGAGGCATACTCCACCAACTCTTTCACTACCTCCTCCGCCGCTGCTGCTAAGTCCTCCGACTCGTTCGAGGAATCGGAGGGAGAAGGCCCTTAGGCTACAAGCCTCATTTTGTATCTCACTACTTCATTGTTTTCATTTCTTTTTCGGGCGAAAACCCATTTGTTTCCCATAGGAAACACTTTAAGAGGAGTTGGTGTTATTGGAACAAATACATCTCTTTTATTAAGCAAGAGCAATTCTGCTTCAATTGCTTCCTTTCATTTGACCCAATCTGAGTGCTTCATGCACTCTTCTGGATCCAGTTGAAGTCTCTCAGAAATCTTTGAAGCAAAATGTATGTTGATAATTGAGTATCTCTTTTATATAACTCTCCCGAATTGACATAATTATGGAAATTTCTTCATTTACATCATCTAACTCCTTGTGATTTCCCATAACAACGGAGTCTAGGGGTTCCGATGTCCCAGCATCTAAATTTGTGTGCACTTTGATACCAGGTTTACCATTCCTTCAATAGTTCTCAACCTCATGTTGAGTTTCTTTTACTGATTCAAGTACTGTACTTTTACCTTTAGAAGAATTCTGTTTTTGCGGACATCTCCACGGAATTAAGTCTTTTTTATCCGAAATTTTCCCACTCTTCTTCTCATTAGGGGCAAGAGTAGCTTTCTGAGGTTTACTCTTCCTGGTACATTGACTAGGGGTATATATGATTTTGTAACACCCTTGTAATCAACAAATGCATCTGACATATTCTTTGTAATTTGTTGCAAATTTATTATTCTCTATACCTCTAGTTTAAATTTTTTTATTACGTGGATCTAAGGATTGAATGCCAATGGTATTCCAATCTATTGATCGGCATTCTTCGTGGTACTTATCTCACCTTAATTTCAGAAAATTGTCCTCATCAAAAATACAATCAGCGTATCGATCTGTAAACAGATCCCCTGTTAATGGCTCAAGGTATTTTATTATTGACGGAGAAGTATACCCCACATAGGTCCCTAACTTCCTGTGATGACCCATTGATGTACGCTGTAGTGGTGAAATCGATACATATACTGCGCAATCGAATTTTCGGAGATGGAAAATACTTGGTTCATTTCCATTTACTAATTGCAACGGAGAGACCATATGATATGCAATTGTTCTTATTTGGATTAGTTCTGCGGCGTGCAAGAATGCATGGCCCCAACAACATGTTGGCAACCTATAATTTTGTAAAAGAGGTCTAGCAATCAATTTGACACTCATTATCAAAGATTCTACTAGGCCATTTTATGTGCGGACATATAGCACAAAATGCTCTATATTAATGCACAGGGCCATACAATAGTCATTAAATGCCCTTGAGGAGAACTCAACGGCATTATCCAATCAACGGATTTGATCCTATTTTCAGGAAAATTGGCTCTGAACTTAATTATTTGAGCTATTAATATAGCAAATGCATGGTTTTATGTGCTTAATAAACATGTGGGACCATCTTGTAGAAGCATCTATTAAAACCATAAAGTATCTAAACAGCCCATACAAGGGCTGAATAGGTCCACAGATGTTACCCTGAATTCTGTCCGGAAAATTCAGCGACTCGTTTTTTTACTTTGAGGTATTATAGCCTCAAAATCAATTTTCTTTTAGCACAAGCAGTGCACATGAAATCCTCTGATTTTAGGAAATCTGAATTTTTAATATTATGGCCAACAAAACCGTTTACAATTTTTTTCATCATCCCCATACCAAGATGACCTAGGCGATCATGCTAAATCTTGAATTTGTGAAGATTTTGAAAAAAAATGTTTTGAACGCAACATGTGGTTCAAGTTTGATGTACGTGTAGTACAATCCGAATGAATATGAAGGAAGTTTTTCAACCACTTGTTTTTCAAATCCATCAACTTTAGTGAGGAGAATATATTCATCGTCTCCACTAGTAGTTTCCATATGAAAACAATTAAGACAGATATCTTCAAAACTTAGTAGGGTACGATTTGATTGAGGATACAACATAGCATCTTCAATTGTCAATTGTGTACACATAGGGAGAACTATGATGATTCTTCCAATGCCAACAATTAGATTATCACTGCCAGCGATAGTCATTATATTTTCACTTTTCTTTGTCAAAGTCTGAAAATATTTTGTTTCACTTAATATTGTATTTGTGGTACCACTATCAACAAGACAAATTTCGTCGTCTACTGGATTGTGCCACGAAATTCGTGTCCAGGATGTGGCCAGTGATCTTTCCGTTTGCCGCTGGCCTCTATTTGCTCATGATCATTGGCCACCTTGCTCATGGATTAGAGCAGTGCCAATAACGTGTTTAAAGTAGAGTAGAGATTGAACTCGAGAATAGAATAGAAATAAACAATGAATAATTTATTGCACAAATGCTTACATATTCATACAAGGAAAAGGATGTGTCTAAAAGACACCTCTTCTAAAAGGCATATATTTAAAAAAAACACCTATTCCAAAAGATATCTATTCATCCACTTAATTGTATTATGAATTTCTTAACAGCCTTTACCTCAAAACCTGAAGTTTTGCAATTTACTCTAATGATGAGTATTAAATGACTCCAACCAAACCCTACCCAATTGCTTCGATGACATTGCAAATCCGAAGAAACAAGTCCACCATAACTTTTGTCTTTTTACCAGCGAAACAGCAATTGCCAAACCCTTTAATTAACATAGCTGAAGTGGTAAACAAAACATAACCTGAAAGTCGTGATTGACTGAAATATGAGGGAGACAGGTGATCTAAACATACGAAGCTGGTAAAGAAAAACTTGCTGAGGAAAGAGATATCGCATGTCCAATTGCCGCGCCAGCACGTGTTAATCAACCAAGCACAACTAATCCTCCAAATTGGTGGAATAAGTTAACCCAACACAATTAATCATCCTAAATTTTGATTTTTCTAGTGCTAACCCACCAAATCTAAACAAGCAATAATTTAGATTAGCAAGGCTTATTGTAAGGACCCTGAAAATTCCATTAAGATAATGCATTAAATCATCTCCTAATCAGTTCTTTAGCATGTAATTAAGCAACAAATTAAAATGGCAGTGTGCATAAGGGTGTAGGGCAAATGATTTTGTAATAGAATGAAAGAAAGACATTAATTCCCTTGTGCCGTGGAAGAGACAGTGCTGGACCCAAGGGTAGAACGGTAATTGTGGAGCAAGGAAAGGATAAGACCAAGCCAACACACACAGCTCAGTCTCAGCCTTCTCATTTCACTCTTCTCCCCATTCTACTTCTTCTGAAGCCAGCAAGTCCTCTTCCCCTCACCGTCTCCTTTCTAGCCGAGAGAGGGAGAGGAAGCAAGAGGAGCAAGAGCCAGAGGTGGAAGGAGAGTCCGCCGAGGGGAGCTGCCGATCCAGGAGAGGAGATCGGCCACCTCCAACCCCCAGCCAACCCTAACCGAGCAAAGAGGAGGGGATCGAGCAGGAGGCCAAATAAGAAGCTCAAGGCCTGCTACCTCTTCTCCAACCTCATCTTCATCTCAGATTAACTGAGCCAGGTGCACAAGTAGCCAATAGTAGTAGCAAGTAACCAATGGCAGTAGCAAGTAGTAAATAGAGTGAAATGTAGCTTGTGCTTTGAGTAGATCAAGCAGAGAGGAGTAGAACGGGCATAAAGCCCTAGGTCTCAGACCTTGGCAGTTGAGGGGAGTGGTCGCATGAGTGTATCTTGAGCTCATCCCTCTGGATAAGCACTAACCTCACTGCATGCACCAACCCGCAAAAGAGCTCTTGCCAGTGGTCATCATCGACCCCCCCCACACACAACAACCTTACCTTTGTAGAGAATCTTTAGCCACAGCTCAAGATCCAATAGCAATCGAAACTCTAGAACCGAAGGGGAACTCGGTCCGAGCAGAGAGAGAGGGAGATAGAGGGAGAGGTGCTGCTGCAATAGAGGAGCCAGAGGGAGTCGCTGGGAGGAGCCGCCGCCATAGGGGAGCTGGAGGGAGGCGTCGGTGTCGCTAGGGAGGAGAGGAGCGCCAGGGGAAGTCGCCTTAGAGAAGCGGCCGAGAGGAGGAGAATCCGAAGGCTTCGGCTAAGTGAGGAGAGAAAGAAAAGAGAGGAAGGGAAAAAGGGGCTGGGCCAAAGGCCCATTCGGCTGAACAATAGAAAGAGAAGAGAAAAAGAAAAGGAGAGGAAAAAAGAGAAAGAAAAAGGAAAGAAGAGAAAAAGAAAAGAGAAAAAGAGAAGAGAAGGAAGAAAAATTAGGAAATGGAGTTATTTCTTCGCGATCTGTAATTAGAATAGATAAACTGGTTAGCTGTTAGTCTAAACATCAAAAGGTCTAATCAACGGGATTAATTAATCTTGTTGTTACTTAATCGGTTGGACGTCATTAATCAGATTCAAAATTTAGCGTGTAAGAATTAATAGTTTAATTAATTTCAGGACCAGATTTGAATCAACTGGACCAACCCCATTATTCGAGCGAAGACGTACTATCCAATATTATACCAGGCAAGTCCATTTGCTCATGAATTTATTAAAGGTTTTCTAATTACTTTTCGTATCCTAAATGTCATCATTGCATTGTAAATTATTTTACAATTGGAAAACATTAAATTGTGTCATGGTCAGAATTGTGGACTGGAAAGAAATGAGTTGGCGGGTTGAAACCCGGGTATGTTGTCGGATTGGACATTTGGGACTTGGAATAGTTAGTGTGAGTAATATGGTGGGTAGAGGACGCCGATGTGAAGGTTTTGTCATGCCGGTGGGGTCCTCTACATAGGCTAGCATATAAGGTTAAACAAACCAACACATGGGCAATGAGCCGTAAAACGGTATCAACCATTGTGTGTGGAAGCAGTCAAAAGGTTGTCCTATGAATGTATTAGTATCTCCATATTGAGTAAGTAAATTAAGGGCGGACCTCTGGGCACGCCGGGAGGCCCAGAGGGATAGGACCAACTTGGGGCGGTATATTTGAAGCCCGGATGTGCAGCTCCGATTTCAAGATGGAGTTAACTGGCCACATGATGTACCAGCGATTTCGAGATGTAGTACATTGGGCGGGTGGTCAGGAGTACAACTGTATCTACGAGTCGTGGGAACAACCTGGGATAGGTGTTCCCTGCTCTAGTACAGGGTGGAGATCTAATACCGGATTAGTGATAAACGTTCTGGGGCATCACTTGACGGTGTCACTATGGGCAAAGTGGTATAAGCCTGCGCAGGGTAAAAATCATGAATTCATGCCAGTCTCTTGGATTGGAGACTACGGATGTCAAGGCTGTCTCATATGCAGTGTTAGTAGTTGATTTCAGAAATCCTAAAATAATCAACTCTTTAAGAAAACAACTCTATTTTCATTAAAAAAAAAAGGTAATTGGAGGAAAGAGGTGTCCTTTGGAAGAGTTGAGTGGGATTGAGAGAAAAATCATGTACTGCATTGTTGCTATTAACACTTGCTGAGTACTCATGTACTCACTCTTGGTTAACTCCCCCTCTGGTAGAAGGTGAGAGTTTTGGAGCCGCCAACAAGGAGTGGGTTGAAGGTGATGCTCCGGATCAGGCTCTTCAGGAAGATATTTAACTAGAGGATTGGGTAGATAGTACTATCTTTTGGACGGCCATCAGGGGATGCGACCGTTGTAATATATTTTTGTTGTACTTAGACCCAATGTATAGTTAAGTTTGAACATGCAAGCCTTGCGTGGCATGAAATGTAATGTGTTCCCATTTCAGTCTCTAATCATTGTTCTGTTGCAACACTCTGAACACGGTATAACTGATAAAGTATCAAGACGCTCGATATTTTGTTAGCAACTATGCCGAGATTCGTGTGATTAACTCAGGGTAATGACAGGTTATGGTTAATTACTCTGAACTAATTACCCGGGGTCGTCACACTTATAAACAAACACAAAATTTAGGTTAAACTAATCTAGTTTGGTTAAAGTTAGCTAACCTGGTTATTTTAGGGGCTGTTTGGTTGCCTTCTCTCGCGAACCTGGCTCGTTCAACTCAGCCAGGCTGATGGGATAGGGATGCACAGATGTAGATACGGTGTTTGGTTGAGTATTTAGTAGGTACGTATTTTAAAATTTATATAGCAAGTATGATCTAATTTTGTTCGAAAAAATGTCAGGAACTCATTTTTGAAATCGGTTCGATCATCGGAGATGTTAATCAAAATATATAAACAAAAAAGAAAAAAAGAAACTTACATACACACGTGACACCCCATGTATGGTTTGATATTGTAGTTGACAGTGATCCCTTGCACAGAACACAAAGCTGTCATGCGCTGCATCCAAAGATAATCCTATTTTCTACGTATCTCCAGAGCTAGGTTGCATAAAGAATCTTGCATCCAGAGAGCCAGACTCAAAACTAGATATAGACAACCAAACACAAGGAAAAAAACAAGATTCTGCATCAGTGAATACAAATCTCTGTGTATGCAAGCAACCAAGGAGCCCCTTAACCCACGCCAAACACGGCCTTAGAGACTAGTTATAACTGATCCGGTAGGAAATAAGCTACCAGCGGATTGCAACATAACTATATTATATCAGTCAACATCACATCTAAACTGGCAGAAAAATGTCATCCACAATTTCATCATGCATCACCATCAAGTTCCTTAAATGGTTATGACACCGAATTAACCACAAAATGGCAGGAGGTCGCTGTATAAATTCTACTTAAGTGGACCTATATTCCTATACAAAAGTTTCCGTTCGTTTACTTAAGGATAAGGAGGATAAACAAGAGGGGTAAGGTGACCCCAATCCGGTGTATGTATCAACTTTCAAGTACCGGAGCTACTTCAGGCTTTACGCTCTCCGCTTCATCATCAGAGGACGAGCTACTGGATTCTGAGGAAGTCGAGGACCCCTCTGGGGCATACATATCATCGCTGTCTTCATTCTCAATCTCATCGGCATAGTTCACAGCTTTCCTTTGCCTTTTCCCACGGCCAAGACTTACCTTGGGAGTAGCAGGCTTTAAAACTTCCAGATCCTCAGCCTTGGGGGAGGAAGGTTGTTCTTCGTCCTTGACGCCATGAGCAAAGCTCACAATGCTGCCAAGATAACCGTTGTCATCTGAAGAGCACTTCTCGCTAGTTGAAGGGTCTAACTTGAGGAGATTCTCAATGGCCTCATCGTCGTAATGGACTGATGTCGCATTGACCGTCTTCCTGTCAACAATTGTCTTGGCTCCATGGAGTAGAATAGACTGCAGCTCATCTGCACTTGGCTTCTTGGAAGAGTTCATTAACATATTTTCAATGGCCAATTTCTGCTTAGATTTTTGCAGTATCTTCTCTTCAACAGAACATTTTGTAATTAGTTGGTAAACAACCACCGGTCGGGTCTGACCAATCCGGTGAGCCCTTGACTGTGCTTGCAAGTCCATAAATGGGTTGAAATCAGGATCTGGAAACAGGAAGGCTTAATCAGTGCCGAGAGGATATAAGGTGAACAGAGCATTGCACAAGAACAAATATCAAAAACACTTACCGTATATAATTACTCTATCGGCACCAGGCTGCCATTATAAATGGATGTCGTTAGTGGCATAGATGTGCTTTACTATTTCCTGGGATCAAAGTTGTTGCCTAAAACTTAAGGGAAAGAAAAACTAATTTGGTAGGATCCATACCAAGTCAACGCCTAGACCACAAGCACGAGTTGACAACAAAAAAATAAATGTCTCGCTATCAATGTTGTTGTATTCTTTTATGCTCTCCTGCCGTGCAGAAAGTGACGTCTGTCCATCGATGCTGTCCACCAAATGAGAAAATACATGTCAGCTGTACATAATGAAATGTGCGATGAAATTATCAGAGGTAGCATTGTAAGATAGGATCGAAGAAATCATCTTGATGTAATAAATTACAAAACAGATGACGGATTGATCGATGAAGCATACCGTGCATATTTGTATCCCAGGAAAAAAAGAAAATCCTCAAGAACATCAAGCATCCTGGTCATCTGTGAGAAGATCAATACACGATGTCCCCTTTCTTTTAATCTTGGAAGCAACTACAGATCAACAGTTGTCATGTATTACTTCCAACAATGAACTGGCAGAGAGAACAAAACTCAATGGAACAAATGCCCCTAGTTGAAATTTAGCACGCAGAGTCCGAATAAGATACAATAGAAGGTCAAGGCACCTTATGTAACAGTTGAAATTTCCCTGATGCAGCAACAAGTGATAAGAAAACATCTTCTCCTGCTTTATGTTTAACTTCCAGTCCAGGAAATAGATACTGAAATAAAAGGCAAAAATATTGCTTTCCAGGGACAAAAATTTAACATGCAAAGTTAACAGCACATCAGTTCAAAAATTATGTTTTCTGCAATCATTGCAACAGCGAACTGCAATCAAATTCTTAAGACATACTGCAAAGAATATTAAGGTCAACTTTGAACTTCTCATTTGCATTGCATATGTTCTGCCATCACCAGCTCACCCAAATCATTGTCAAAATGAAGAAACGCTGTCATAAAATGTCCAGAAGCACACAATTACTAAATTCAAGTGAATAAGATGTAGCTAAATGAGTATCTCATCAACTAAATGGAAGCAAAACCTACTGGGTGATTGCAGCATTTTCTCAGCTCCATGAGTATGTTGTTCAGAGAAAGCTTCCTGCCTGCAGAAGTACACACAAAGTTGTGTCAACCTCATTGTAAAATATGACTTAGCTACCATAAATACATAAGCAAAATTATAAAGAGGTAAGCAAATTTTTGATGTGCACATAATGCCATAATCGCAAGCTCATAGGACAGTGTTCGCTGTTAAAGCCTTGTAAATGGTCGTTAAAATGGTAAATATCCCTTGTCCGTTATAGTTTCATGAACATTTCAAGGTTTATCCATTTTATTGGGCCATTTATTCGGTTTAACGGCCATTAAAGTTTAATAGACCCGTTTTATCATGCCGTTTATCTTAACTAATAAAAGATTGAGTTTACCCCAGTCATTCCACCCACACGCATGCTATCCCTCACTCAACCCTCGGTACGCGTCGCAAGGACTCGAACGCACACGTCTCACCGACAAGTTGGCCCGATTTCACAACGAACCTCGCCTCAACACCCACGTCTCACCTATCCCCCTTCGACCTCGACGCCCATGTCTTGCAAGTTACAACTCCCCCACGCCGCCCCAACTGATCAAAACCATGACTGGGAACACTCCCTTTCCAGTCTCTTCCGATCAATGCCACCCTTAAATCCCCACTTCTAGTCTCTCCTGATCCCCTCCCCTCTGACTCTTTTGCGTCTTCCATTCTAGTGAGGACGATTTTTCCAGGTTGGAATAACAAACCAGAATCAGATTGAATCTGAACCTCCACAACAGTGACTGATACATGGCGGCTTGTCATCCGTTGGACACAGCGGCCTGTAGCTACAAGAGCCCAGATGGGAGAAGCTGCCACAGGAGAGGTGCAAGCTAGAAGGTGACCTCAACGTCAAGCTCTCCTCCTCTGCCTATGTCCCACGGACCGCTCCTCTTGGAAGCCTAGGGTGTTCAAGATCCAGTCGTTTCTCGAGAAGCTACATGGCATTAACATGGACATGAGTTGTTGTACTGCCCCCACCACCTCCGACTCTCAGAAGATCTCCTGTCACTGCAACATCCTACAAATTCACACAGGTCCCAGGTACTTACCTCTGCTGTGTTGATCTAAATTGCAGGTTAATCAACTAATGAACTAATCTACTCCCCTCCCACCCACCCGCGCCCTCCAATTTGGTGAAGGCAATGCAGTGGAACCAGACAGGGTTGTCTTTATAATACATGTATTATTATTTGATCATTGAATCATTTATTTCTCTTGAAAGCGGTTTAATTCTTTTACCAACGATTTAACTAAGCACCTCGAGTTCTTCCCCATCCTACCGTCTCCTCTTCCAAGCCAACATGATTGAAGACGACTCCTAGAAAATTGTTGCCATTCCCGTTCGCCGCCCACGCCGCCGGGTTCACTTCATTCGTTCCTCTTTGTAGCCACCACGTTTTGCATTTGCTTTGTACTGATTTTTATTGGATTTGAGTGTGAAATTATTTTAAGATAATATGGTCCATGTAAATTACAGAAATGTTATTATAGTAAAAATGCTAAGTAAAAGTAAAAGTAAATTACAGAAATGCAGAGGCCGGGGATTTAATCTTCCATTATCTAAAAAAAGTAAAAGGTCCAATTGTCATGGTTGCTAGACTAAAAGAAATTGAGAACCTATGGGTGTAATTCCCTCTCCTCTCTCTTGAAAAATGTAATAAATAATTTATGTGCTAATAACAGACATGATCTGTAATGCTTTGCATGGTGTTTCAGTTTGAAGTGCTGAATATTAAAGCTTTATTTTCATGAAACTGAATGGATATTAAAGCCTACTTAAATGATGGCTTGAGGCTTGACTATATATAAACTCCCTCCGGTTTCATATTTCTTCTCATTTTAGACATAATCTCACATACTAAGGAGTGATTAATTAGTGCTAATTTTCTAATGTGACCATATTAAATAGTTCAAAATGCTATATCTAGTCAATAAATGCTTGTAGCTCAAATGGTGTGATCTCAATTCTCAAAGCTAGGATACCCAATGCAGCTAGCTCCAGCGCACGCGTGCATGCAGAGGTCAAGCGTCCCGAAGCATCTTGGTGATCCAAATATCAATACGCATGCTTTGGAAATCTGGTGCCATTAACTACAAAAGGGCTAATCTCGTCTAAAACCGGCTGCAGAACGGTCCAGCGATAGAAATTTTCAACTAAACAGCAGAACGCTCTAGCAACAGAAAATATGAAACCGGAGGGAGTACATCAGGTCATGAAAATTGAGACAGGAATTGAGCAAAAGCCAGTCTAGTACACAAATAACACACAAGCCAGTCTAGTACACAAATAACACACAAGCCAATCTAGTACACAAATAACAATAGTTCTCTGACCATTGAGGAAACTCTAAAGGTAAAAAAGGTAAAGAGAGAAAATGACATACAAAAAGCTAGTATATCTCAAGGTGGGTTTGTGTTTTTGCACATATAAAGTGGGTTTGTGCTTATGCTCATATGAAGTTGCTTTTCAGTTGAATCAAATTGTGCTAAATAATGTTATAGCGTCCGCGATTTGACTTACATTGAGATGCTATAATATGGCACAATTAGTTTTTTTGCTTCTTCTCTGCTTGCTCATATGTGTTTTAACTAGTAAATTTGTAGATCTGGTGTCAGCATTGGGGGCAGCGGCTTTGATCCACCTAGATCTCCATGGTGCTGGAAACAATGTTGTAAACTTCCTCTTAATTCCTTTTGATATGGTGTATCAAATCTTAATTTGGAATGCAAACAAGTATTATCTACACGCCCGACTGAGATTGTGTGGCTTATCCCCTTAATTTGGAATGCAAACATGTATTATCTACATGTACTACTAAGATGCCGTGGCTTATCCCCTTCAACAATTTTTGAATTAATAAAATTGACTTATTGTTTGCTGCTCCCCGACACATTTTATTGCTTGTTGTTCACTGACACATTTTATTGTTTCAGCTACAAAATCAATACAATGCTTGCTTTGTTCTATGTAAAGCCTATGAAAGTGTGAACTGATTTGCCATTACGTAAAACTGCACTATGTTAAGGTGGTGGCCAATGGGCAGATTCAGGTGTCAGCTACTGCATAGCCTCTAACTTTTTAAATGTGCCTCTGGAAAAATTATGACGGTGATGGGTTCAAGTACATCCAAGAATGTTTTGGGGGCAGCAACTCTTCACCATATTGATTTGTTGACTTTAATTTCTCCTGCTACTTTGTCATGGGTGACTTTAAAAGTGCTTTCCTTTGATGGTTTAATCTAATCCAATTTTAAGATTGATGTTTTTTTTGTTTTCATCCATCTTCAGTTGCTTCCAGTAAGATTATAGTTTTGCATCTAGTGGTGGAAGGATATGCTGTGCCATGGACAACTAAGTAGTAAACTCAGCTCCCTCCAGTTCAGTCAATCATCAGTTTCTATTGTTTAGCAGTATGGCTTACAATTTTTTAGCTATTTTTGAATTGAAAAGATGCATGTTAGAAGTTTGTCATGTTAGTAGATATGGTCGAACGCTGGTATAATGAACACTCAGAAAAAAAGAAAAAAAAAAGGTGTGCCACTAACAATTTAGGATGATTGAATGATCTAAATGTGAAAATCAATTTCATTTCCTATGCACAGTTCTAATGGTACGATGCACCAGTGTCGTTTTCAGAAATGTAAGAAGCATATGCACAGCTCAAGTGTATCAAAGGACAAACCAATTTGTAGGCCCTTCATAAAAACTAAAGACCAGTGAGCACCATACATCATATATAGTTAAGGTCTTGTAATACCGTAACAATAATCAAACTGCAAATTGGTGCCTTAGTGTATTGAAGCGTCTTGTGTGACATTTGTGCAGAAAATTGTGTTTGTTGCTTATTTGGTGATCCTAGCCAGGGCACAAGTTTACCATTGTCCGCCTCAATTCAATTGAGATACTGATTTTATACTTGCCACATCTTGTTGAGAGACATCTTTCACCGCAATTAATGAAATTTGACCTATGTTTTCTTAATAGAAGTCTTTCGGAATTGTTACTTTTTAGTGAAATGATTTTTTTGCACATGTCAAACATTAACAGTATTGAGGGGCTTAGAACATGTAATAATGATTCTTTTTTAACCCCAAAATGCTACCGCATCAATTTCATTTTTTGTATTTCCATTCTTGTTTTTATTTAAGATAATGTAAGACGTGGACTTCACCGGTTGGCTGGTTAGGTATAATGTCATTATGAGATGGTTTGCCAGTTGACTATGATTATGTAGTTGATTTTATACTGAAGAATACAAGGAAAAGTGTTTTCTACAACCTGTTCACATTTACTGAATTATCGCATAGTGTGTTTGTTCTACCATGTTAATCTTTTAAATAGTTGATTACTTGATGTGTGAAAGAAAATGGTTGTTTATATGTAAGGTTTGAGATACCGTTGCAACGCACGAGCACCCTCCTAATTTGGGTAAAGTTGCAAGGTTGCTATATGCTTACTTTGTTACTGTAAACACATGTATATATTTCTCGGAATTTCAAATAGTAAAATGTTTACAAGGACGCATACCATATAAACATTAAAAAGTGGGGTGATCATTCGTTAACCGTTTACAGATATTTAGAACATTGCATAGGAAAAAATAGTTTTGCCAAGTGCAAGTGAATATATAGTGGTAAAAATGTATATATTAAAAGAAAAATGAAAGAAACTCTTC
The DNA here is from genome assembly GCA_036346355.1 of Rhipidocladum racemiflorum. Lineage (NCBI taxonomy): Eukaryota > Viridiplantae > Streptophyta > Magnoliopsida > Poales > Poaceae > Rhipidocladum > Rhipidocladum racemiflorum. Next base: position 19,226,743 of record CM070570.1, on the reverse strand, counting down.
AACTGACCATTCTGAATAGCACTGCTCAATTTCAAGTAGTTCTTCTCTAAAATATTAATGTAAAGTTCTCTCTGGGAATCTGTAAGGGCACATGGAACTTCTACCCACTTCTTTGTTGGCATAGAATCTGTTAGTACATCAGATTTCATTCTCCTCAACATCCTAGGAAAACAAACATGTCAGAACTAAGAGCTCATCCAAGTCATACAACAAATGAAGCGAATAGTATTTCTTGTTAGAGAGAAGAAGAAAAAAACACCTAGGCTTTAAAATATCGTGAATCCGAGCAATTTTTTCCTCCATTGTCAAATCCCTTCCAGATTCAATTGGTGAGAACAACCTATCAGCCTTTGGGTCAGAGAACTCTTCTGGATCAATATAATGAAGCAATGAAAACAGTTCCAGCATGTTATTTTGCAACGGTGTTCCCTGTACAGTGAAGAAAAAAGGAAGAACAATGCTGTATCATTACAACACAAAAAGGCAATCAGAATGCACTTCCATGAGATGGAACTATTATGCTAACAGCCGAGGAATAAATAAATTCAACTAGGTGACTTCCAGATACTGGCTAAAAGGCACAAATTGGCCTTTCTCTATGTTAAACATTGTCGAGGGATAATCTATGACAGGTCATGAGTCATTGCAGAAAGAAGACTGTAGGGGTAAGGAACTGCCAGATCAAACCAAATTGGATTGCTCATGAACCGGATCTAAAGTCCAAGGCAGTTTAAGACATCTGTAATGCCTCTAAAGACCATTAATTAGCATTGTGAAATCACGGATAATTAATTTCCTATGCTTACTTTTACTTCAAATCACTATTCTAACAAGCTATCCCTCGTGGGGATGGAATCAAAAATTTTCCTTGTTACAAAAAAGGTTAGGCAGATGATGTCATGGCCAACGACACGGCTCTCTTTTTTAAAACAGTAGAATTAATAATACCACACATTTGATGAGTGAAGCTCATGGCTCACAATACACATTGTGCAACTAAAGTATAACTTCGAAGAATTTGGGTTAAAAATAAATGTTGGCAATACTGTATAGTTTTACAAAATTCAGTTGATTTGTCCAGATCCAGGTGAGCTCACTGTTGCCACAAACTCTACCTCAGTTCAAAACCATTTATAGGCTTGGTTGACCATTAACACAGCTAATGAGGAATCAGCACAATTTTAGGCTTACAAACAATATCAAATTTTGAAGGATGCTATGTAAAAGAACAATGTGGAACAAAATATTCACTTTACAAATTGGACAGGAAGTACATGTAGGGTATGTAAGACTTACTGTAAGTAGCAAGCGGAATTCAGAGCTATATCGCTTTAGGCAGGCTGCGAGGTTGCAATCAAGCTTCTTCAACCTGTGAGCTTCATCAACTGAAATGAAAGGGAGGAGATGCACGTGTCACAAACCAATAAAGCAGCCACTTCAGGACTAGAGAACCCCAATACAGCTATATCTCAGAAAAAACTCACTGACAATTGTAGACCACTTAAATTTCTGTAGAACTGCTTTATCAATTTGAACAAACTCGTAACTTGTCACAAGAGCATCAAATAAAGTCTTCCCTTCAGAAGAGTACATTTCATGAAACTGAATACACTTTCTAGAGTCTTTGTCTCCTTGATAAACAATAATGTTAAGATCGCCTCCCCAGCGACCAAATTCCTAATGCACAGAGCATGCATTAAAAAATTACTAAACTTACAGGTCATGCAATAAAATTGTAATACAATAAGATTGTAATCATAAAGGCAAGAATTAATTGTAATATTTTGAGCAACATTACTGCAAAGTACAAACATTCTGGGTAATATAGGAGAAGATCATGTAAGGGTATACAAACCTTTTCCCATTGCAATAGGATGCTCTTAGGAGCAAGGATTAATGCAGGAGATGTGGTGAAACTTCCCTTGATTATGTGGCTGAGAAAGCAAACAACTTGAACAGTTTTGCCAAGGCCCATTTCATCTGACAATAGAAAAGGAAAGAGAAGAATTTCCTTTGTCATCCTTTCAAGATCAAGATAAAATAAGAGAAGAACAGTTAAGCATATTGGTTTCATCGTGAAGCTTTTTACATCACACACAGATTGTCAAGAAATATGAATGCGACCATTTCACAGGTAAAACTCTACATCGATAGCCTTTGATACAATTAACAATTTCATTATAGAGTAGCTTATTTCAAAGGAACAAAAAATGTCAAATTACATCGGAATAAAATTGTTAAGAAAACCCTTCGATAACACTTGACTTAGGGAATGTACAGAAATAATAGTAAAATAAAACTTAGGCAATGTACCAAAATAAAAGACAAACAAGTACATCACGCATTATGGTTTTAGAGTTCATGAACATACCAGCAAGAATAACGCTCCTCCTAGTTCGGAAATTATCAAATATCCATTGTAACCCTTGAAGCTGATAGTCATATAGAGAATCGCTGTGTACATTTTCTGGCATCATCCCATCTAGGCATATTTGGCTTACGCAATCTACTCTTTTTAAAGTATTTTGATGCCTGTTGAAAAGCATAGAAACAGCTGGCTGCACACCTTCGGTGCAATAGGACTCCCATGTAGCTTCAGAATAATCAAGACCTTTCCATTTAACAAGGAACTCATATCCCTCAAAGTCTTTATTATCCTGAAAAGCTGCCATGTCACATAAACCATCATGATCAAACTTCCTCCGACATGCAATGGCACGATCTACTTCAAACCACTCAGGTTTCCTTTGATCCTCAGAATAAACACCCTTAAGCAAGCTATTGCAATAAGTTTGCAGGATCATTAGAAAGAGCAAAATATCATCGAAGAAAATATTATTATGCTATAATAAAAAGAAGCAAACAATTCAGTAGATAGCATATTAGCACTGCACTAAACTTTTTTCACTCTAGCTATATGATGGACCAATACTACTAATTAAGAAAGGCTGAGCATATCAACATATTCACAAAAAGTTCTCTCAAGCACCTCTTTGACTGTTTGGAAATTACATGAATAATTTGTAGCAACTAGCACATTATGCAGAAAATTTGCCTAAATGAACCGACAGAGGTAATTGGCATTAAAAAGACATGTTCAGCTGTGACAACAAAATAACAAGAAAATATGTAGGGCAGAGGGCTTACGAAATCTTCATTAGGTAGCTTTGTACTCGTACACGATCGAAAATACGAAGCCATTCAAGTGGAACCTAGAGCAAGTAAATTCAAATGTTTTGATAAAATAATTACGAAGCTCACATTGATTATCAAGATATCACAAAATAAATCTTTGGCGATGTGTGGCAGCACGCCATTCAAACAAAGGAAATCATTAGGCAGCTATAGCCCTGCATGAATTTAACTATTCCAGCCCTTGTGGTAGATCAAGCTAGTATCAGAACTGGTCCAAAAATGTGATATTTGATACAAATGCGCAAGTTCAAAGTTTAGTGATGGGAAGATAATCAAGCATGTCCATAAAGAGAAACCTATTCAACAACCTACTATTTTCTGAAATAAAATTATCATACATAGCACGTGTGGCATTAGAGTGCCAACTGCTATGCCAAGGCTACATTAGACAGCAAGGCGTAGCAAAACAAATTATCAAATACAGTGAGCAATGAGGAAAACACACCCAGCAGTCATGATGATGAGAAAGTAAATGCCATTTCACAAGAAATTGATCTTGAAAATCTGACTCGCGAAGAATCACCCGTCTGTGACCTACAAGTCTCTGGATCTTTTTCAAGGGATACATTTCTGTCAGCTTGGCTAAGGAAGCTTGATTGATTTTGCACAAAGAACATTCCCAGGTGCCACTAATATCTTGCATAGGAGGATAAAGACAGAAGGTGTGGAAGCTACGAGAACAACTAGAATTCTGACATTGGATTAAAAGACAGCTGCCAGTTCCACTCTGAAAAAATAAACCAAGTTACACTACATACAAGAAGGATAGGGTGAAATGAAAAAAATAGAGTCAACAAACCTTTCAAATTATTCACAGAAAGAAAAGACAAACCTTACAGATCGAGCAAATAGGTCCACCAAAAGTGCTTTTGCTAGGTTCAACAGCATTGCGTAATAATTCATCATCTGAAAGAAACAAGATATGGTATGTTAGAAGATCAACCTCACAACAAGCATTCAGGGTTCCAGACAGATCATTAAAAAGCACAAAAGGTATGACTGTTAGCTTGTACACTAACGAAACTGCAAGCTACGGCAAGCACAATTGAAGAAACTATAGCTGCAAGCCTGCATCATTCACTGTTTAGATGTCACTCAAAAAAATTAAGTTATGCATAATACATATGCACAGATTATGCGTATGTTTTAGAAATCTCTATGGTGAGTTTACTTTTAACTATGCATAAAGCAACATGGGTATCCTTTGACCATGAACTAAGAAATGGTGGGTGATAAACTCATGGTTATTAATGCATTGGCTAGTTGTTACCTGAAGATGAAGACCCTGACAACATACACAACGAAGCTTCAGCACAACTTTCCTAGAAATTGACATTAAACATTTATCACTTAATGAAGAACAGGAATTAATGAGCATTTATTTTCTAAAATGATTTTTTGTTAATTTACATCTGAAACATGATTGGTTCTCCATTTCTCTTGTAGGCGCTTTGACATTCTTCTGCATGGAATTGCTTCCCTGTCATCTGTGGTAATTTCAAGCGTCAATGTAGCATACAGTTAGATTATGACAACTCATGTGTATGTCAACCAATTAGGCAACATAAAAATCAACTTAGGGGGCTGAAAAAGGTGTATTACTTCTGCATAAGGGTGTATTCATTGAAACATTTAGTCTAATGAAGAGCGGTTATCGCTTATCACCACATCTGATGAAATAAAATTGGGAATAAAAGCACTCTAGAAGTAAAGTTTGCAGGTTTTCCTTCAAAAATCAATAATGAAATTGGCGTGCAAGGAAACAATACAACATTCAGCAAAATTTTATATAGCTCTTCCCTTCAAAATAATTATGATGATACCATCTTAAATTCTTGCTTAGCAATAAAGCCTTTCTAAAAGAAAAATGTCTTGACAGATGGTTATCCAATATTGTTAATTAAGACGTCCATAAAGAAAACAGGCTTCCATAAGGTTCCACAATTTACCCAAAAATGCATTTGAAAAGTTTATTAAGCAAACTGCATGATGCTCAAAAAGAAGAGAATCATAATAACATTATCTAAATACTGAAGAGTGAAAATCTCTAATTAAAATATTCATCTCAAAGGGTGTCCACTTACTATCCTCGTAGTCGCTTTCACCACCGTCATTGTACGGAAGGTTTCTAGTTCCCTGTCTGTACCGAAGGCGCTTTAATCTTCGGTGAGGGGCCGAACTATCATCGTCTACATGATGCAAACTTAAAATTATGTGCGTATGATACTGGTGGAAGTTATATTAAAAGACTGTATATAAGTAATCACACAAAAACTTTAAGCCTGTAGTATTACCGTTACCAGAGCTACTTCGCCATGTGTCTTCATCTTCACCTCCACTCACCTCGCCACTTAAACATCCAGATGTAGATCTCTTTCTAAGGCGCTTTGACCTTCTTTGTGGAACCAACTTCCTAGCCTCTGTGAGGCACCATGCGAATCAACAAAACAAGTTATCCATAACAAGTACACACTAATTCAAGCATCTTCAAGTTTCAAGATTGTAAACAGCTCGCTCTTACCATCCTCGAAGCTACTCCGGCTGTTCGCAAATACATCTTCTTCACTCTCCCTAGCATCCAGATCTCGCTTTCGAGTTGGTTTGCTCTGTAGGCGCTTGGACCTTCTGTATGAAGGCAACTTTGGGCCACCTGATGTAAATATAAGATCAAATTAACACTGAATCAAAAATCTAAAAAACCATAACTATGTGTAACTATACTAAATTGTATACATCAGCGACACAATTATGGCACTTACCATCATCAGAGGAAATCTGCATGGTCTCCTCCGAAACCTCAACCCTACTCGCCACCACGCAATTAAAAGCATCCGCTGCTATATTACGGCACTTCAATTCTCCACAGGGAGCTAAGTTCATAACTTCTACAAAAGAGAACCAAACAATGAACATGATGACATGAAACAGCTGGCCAGTGGCCACATCAACAATATAAGCAATGCGCAAAATTCAAAGAGATGGGAGTTTTCCTCCCATCACCCACCTTCATCGTCACTCAACCTGACCTCAGCAACCTCTACCACGTGCACCTCCGCCGTTGCAGCATCGCTGGTGGTCGTCTGCTTCCTGAGACGCCTCATGTTCCTTGTGGGAACTATCGTCCGGTCATTAAACCAAAACCGGAATTAGCCAGAAGTCTACAACTTATAACAACCCCGCTCGGTCCACGAGGAGTTTGATCTTTCAATCTCACCTTCCCCAGGAGCATCATGCGGGCGCGCCTCCAAGACCTGCGCTGCGCAGCCCTCCGCACTTGCCATTTCCTCGCTCGGTGGCTTCGTTTGTCGAGCTAACTTCATATCATCTGCAAAAAAAAATAAAGATTATTTTTCCGATCCGTAGAGAAAAAACGTACGAACGTAGATGGCATTTCGCAACGCCTCGATCAACACAACATTTCACCAAAGTGCCAAGCGTTCGCCCTCCAAACACGCGAAGAGCCCGAAGACTCGAAAATGGCAGATAATTTGTTTCCAATCTAGCTCGAAACCGATCGGTGCGCACACACGAAAAATGCCGATTACTTCCAATCCCAACCAAAAAATACACACACAAAAAATAGATAAAGCTTCCATTATACAACTGTGTGACTAAAACATCCACGATTCCAACCAGATGCCCACCAAAAACTGCCTCGCTTAATCCACCACCGAACAGACCAGAATGGCATAAATCAACACACACGAACACACGTCGAAAGCCCGAATCCAGTTCACCCACCATTACAGGGATCGACCACGTCGACGTCCATGGCGCGCTTGCCCCTCGTCACAGCGGCGGCGGCTCCACGTCCTCCTCGGCCCCCTCGCCTCCTCCCACGCCTCCCGCCTCTCGCCGACGATCGCCCGGGAGACATCTCGATTCGCGCCAGCGCGGTGGCTTAGGTTTTTTCGACTTCGAAACGACCGAACGCGGAGAGGGGCGGTGGTGGTGTGTCTTGGAAGCGGGGGGTTTAGTACGGGAAGGTGTCGAATCTTCGGGAACAGACGTGGGTGTGGGATTGGCGGGAAGTTCTACGGGCTCCGTTTCCGCCGATGGAAGTGGTGTTTATTGTTGGGTGGACTACTTGTGGGACCCGAAAGGTGGATTAACTTTGGTTTCCCGTGGGATTGGTCCATGGACGTCGTGGGCGGGAAGCTCAAGGGTTTTGAGGGCGTGTGAGATCGGCGAAAAGATTAGCTGCGGATGCGAGTAGGGAATGCTTGTGCGGTGAGGTAGCGATCACCGTCGGATCGAGATGTCGCGCGTGATGTGCGGCTGTTGTTTTTGTCTCGGAAGATTTTGTGTGGCTACCGTGCGGGAGGGGGATAGAGATAGATATCCGCGCGGACTGTGCGCTGGATTTCGAAGTATCCTCGCCCACAATTATCCACTTGCCCTGTGAGGCTTGAAGGGTTATTCTTCATGTTTAATTTCGTACGTGTTTTTGGGTAAATTTGTTGAATAAATAAAATTAAATACTAGAAAACACTATAGAGAGGTGTTTCTATGCTTTTCTTTCTAAAAGTTGTACAAATATTAAGGTATGAATGAAGGGTAGATGATGTGTACTTACCTCTTCGCTCGCTTCAAGATTCGTGCAACTTGTATTAGGAGGGAAAGCATTGAAGCATTGCTCAACACTGTAGTATTTTATGCCCAACCAATGGTGCATCTCGTGTATCTAGTTTGCACCTAACTCCACCTTACCTCTTCGCTTTCTCCTTCGTCTCACTCTACTCTTTTTGAAACGTACCCCTCCGTCTTACCCCTCTCTCTCGGATTCAAAGCGGTGCGCAAGCTAGCAAAGAAAAAGAAGCGACGCTAGGCTCGCGGCCGGAGGAGGAACCAGTGGCGACATAGTCGCGTTGGAGGAGGTTACGCATCTTCGTGGTAGGGCGGCTCATTGCCGAAGACAAACACAACAAGGCCGAAGAACCAAGTATGGCTTGTGGCCAGGGGAGAAGCCGGCAACGGCATGATCATGGCCAGAGGAGGAGGTGGCGCCGCTTCATGGAGAGATAACAGCGTAGCTCATCTCTGGAGTTGCAAGCGGTGCGACAGGAGGAGCACCTGTGGCTCATGGCTTGAGATGAAGGCATGAACTCGTGGCTCCAAGCAGCAACGATGCGACAACTAACTAAGGTAGGGGTGTGTGTGTGTGTGTGAACATGTTAGAAACTTTGTTTGATTTTTGTTTACTTTTGGAAAACTTTTGGTGAAACTTTGTTGAATATCATGAAACCTTTCTAAAACTTGTTGAAAGTTTTGAGTTGAAACCTGAGTTCAAAAAATTGAAATTGGTCTTGAAATTCTCTCGAAATTTTCTTCTCCTCTCTTGCTCATTTCCGCTCTCTCTCACTCCCTTTCACTCTTTTCTGCATGATGGTTGACAAGGATGGTGTCGCCACTACTGACGGGTTCACCGCCCCCTACCCCTCCTCATTGTAGAGGGGGCAGGCGATGGTGGTTTGACGACGACGGTAGGTAACGGTGGAGGGCGGTGGGCGATGTTGTAGGGCGAGATGACCAAGGGAAGGCTGAGAGAATATTAGGTTGGATAGGATGACCGACAGGGAGGGGGGTTGACAGAGCGACAAGGCAACGAGCTCGCCGCCAGTTGCAAGGGAGGCGGAGGCAAGAGCTTGGTGGCGGATTAGGCGTGCGGAGCTGCTACTGGCATAGCGGCAACGGCTACGGAAGAGGGGAGAAAGTGGATGTGAGAAAGAGAAAAGAGGAGGGAGAGGGAGGACTAGGAGGATAGGACATATAGAATCGGGATGAATGATTGGATGATATACTATATACTGTTCTTTTGTCATTCTCAAAATAAAAGCAGGCCCAAAACGCAGTAGCTCTTCGTGATTTGTTGGGGGCTAAAACGTTGGTTTGGCCTAGCAAAACCTTTTATCCTGCTTACATGTGTTGTGAAAGATGAGCAAACAACCTAGAGGGAGGTGAATAGGTGTTTGAAAATTTAAATTGAAGTAATAGCAGCGGAAAACAGATCGAAATGTCCGAGATGATTATCGGAACTTCCGATTCTAAATCAAAACTTCCGATAATACAATCGGAGTATCCGATCAGTTCAGAGCGTAGGGAGAATCTAAGCGAATTAAATCGAAATGCAATTTGGTTCCTACTCAAAGCTATCATAAGTATATATCAGCAAATTTATGCAAAGCTAGCAACTTAGATAAAATAAATTGCTCAATGAAAAGATATAACTAAAAGGAGTAAAAGCGGTGAATTTGTTCCCGAAGTTCGGATCCTTGAGGGGATCCTACGTCTCCATTGAGGAAGCCCGGTTGCACTTGAGCCGGGTCTTTTCTAATCCTATTCCTCGCCAATCTCGGTCGCACTTGAGATTAGACTTCACTTTTGATTGCTTCCCTTTCAGAGGCGAAATCCGACCTTCACAAACTTTTCACGGCGAACCACACTCGTTGCTTGCTCGTGAATGACTCCTAGCCGTCTAGGAATCCTCAAATTCCAAGAGTAACAAATACAAACTAGTTCACGCTCTTGGATTTGACTCTTGTGATCAAGATGAATGACTCAATCTATTTCTCTTGGCCCTAGACCTCCTTCTCACACCTCACTCACTAATGGATCACCAAGATCAAAGAGGAGGAGGAGAAAATGAGAATATGAATTGAATGCACAAGTGAACTAGCCTTAATGAGCCAACCCCTCATAGGAGAGGGAGAGGCAAAATCTAGCCGTTATGCCTCCATTCAGCCACATATCGGAACTTTCGAACTCAACATCGGAATATCCGATATAACTAAACTTCCAGAAAATAACTAACCATAATGGTCGAAATAACACACATCGGAACATCCGATATTCACGATCAGAATGTCCGATGTATCCAGAGAAGCATCTTTGAAGAAATTTCTCGAAAAGTTTCTAATTCTCAATCGGAACATCCGATACAGCTATCGGAATATCCGATCTATCCAAAGAGCACCCTTTTTAGATTTTAGCCTGATCAGAACATCCGATCTTTGTAGTCGGAATATCCAATCTGTCCAGAGAATGACCTTTTCAACTCCAAGCCTAATCGGAATATCCGATCCAATTTATCGAAACATCCGATCCTTATAAAGTGGCTTCAGACAGAGAGACAAATAGACATCGGAACTTCTGAAGCATCGGAACATCTGATCCAAACTGAAAGAACTAACCCGGTGAATGTGCTGTGACTCATGTCTCTCAACTTTTCTAGCTAGTATTCATCTGAGCATAGAGACATAACCTTGATCAATTACGTTGCATCGCTCTTAATAGTACGGCATACCTATTGACTCAATCAATAAATGTAAAGCAATATCGAAATGATGTTGTTTTCCTTTCTTCTCATTTTGCAAGGTCACCAACGTCCGTAGATGATCTTATTTTGGGACTTTCACCTGTTCATTTACTCATTGAACCCATTAGTACCTTAATCGTTTGTTATTAATCATCCAAAACACACTTAGGGGCCTAGATGCACTTTCAATCTCCCCCTTTTTGGTGATTGATGACAACCTGGTTAAAGCTTACAAAAGATATGAATATGAATAATTTGTGAATGCAATAAGATATAGGGGTGTTTGGCATAGCTCTAGCTCCACTAAATTCGTGGAGTTGGTGGAGCTAGGTATTTCTAGCTTCACTAGATTCGTGGAGCTGAAGCTGTGGGTATGTTAAGAGTGTTTAGGTGGATCATCTTGTTTATATTTTAGAATAAAATTATAAACTTAAGTCACTTTATTTGAGTCTACAAGTTTCAGCTCCAAGATGGAGCTGGGATTTGGAGCTCTGCCAAACAGGGCCATAGTGAGCTCCCCCTAGATATGTGCACTTAAACATTTGATTAGAAGTCACATGCACATTTTAGCGAGAAATTTTGAGAGCTCCCCCTATTTGCATTCGAGGAAATTTACAAGAGATATATAAATATGCGATATGGCATGTAAGCATGTAAACACACACAAGTGACATGATAAACAAATATCCAAACATTATCCAAACATAACTCATGCAACTGACAATAAAAAGGGATAGATAAACAACATAAAGATAAACTAAGGCGATTAAAGCAATTTAAAATACCAACAACTAAGGCCCTGTTTGTTTCGACTTTTTCAACGGCTTAAAAGCCAAAAAGCCTAAGCCGAAACAAACGACTGGCTTTTAAGCCGAGCTTTAAAAAAGCCAAAAGCCCATATATAACTATAAGCCAAAAGCCAGACAAGAGGAGTTTTTTTGAATGAAATAACCCTTTGCCACTAAAAGTCTCCAAAATTACCCACCAAATGCCATCATATATAAATTGAGAATTCATCCAACATCTCATTTAGGGTATTTTAAACTTTTCATCTATAAATTGTACCATTTAACCCATTAATAAGCTAGGATACCAAACAATATGACGGGTACCCAGGCCATGGGTACCCCCAGCGGCCCGAAAAGGCGCGTGGGCCGAACCAGGCCGGTCGGGGCCCAAAGCCACGGCTGCCGAGGAAAAAACCGAAACCATGACCAAGTCAATAAATCCTCGAAGAAGCGGCGAGATTTATTGCGTGATCGAGCGCATTAAATGCTGGCCGTAATATTGATGACGCAGCGGCACAAGTCCCCTACTCTCGCATTTACTACGAGCGGCGCAAAGAACTACGCCGACCAAAGAAGCAGGCAAGGGGAGCGGCCAGCCCCATCACCGCCACTTGCGGGGCTAAGAGCACGATCTTTTTCTCTTTTTTAAGCAACAATGTAACCTCCCTCCTCGCCTATATAAAGGGGGAGGGAGCGAGCATGTAAGACGACGGACAACCGAGGAATCAATACAATCAAACCCACACGAACTGGAGTAGGGACGTTCAGCCCGAACCAGTATACATCTTGTGCTCACCCGAGTAAGCCGTCGAGGAGAGGGAGCGTGCACCCTCTTACCTATACAAATTCATTGGCCGGTGCTCGAAACACCGGCGGTTGGCGCGCTGTAGGGGCTCGTGCACGACGTCACCGCCATTTTCCCGCTTGGCTTCCTCGACGGTTCCCTTTCTTTCTCCGACATCGCCATGCCGATAGCGTCGATCCGTTTCGGCTCCCTCGACTTCGTCACCACCACGGCGGGACAGATAGTGATCGTCCCCGCCATACTCCGGCGCCAAGTGTCCACCGAGGACCCCGACGCCCTCACCGCTTTTCAGAGACCTCCGCCGAGGTCCCCGCCACGGACCCGACGCCGGCACGCCAGAGGCCCCATCACCCCAAGCGATGCGCCGAGGCGTCGGCTTGATGGCGGTCGCACCGCCGCGACCTCGCGCCAGTGGCAATGGTCGGCCATGTACCCGACGACCACCACTCGGACAACTCCTCCGACCACGGCTCTAGCGGAGGAAGAGATAAGAATGCACCACGCTATCGCGACCCGACACCGCGGCAGCGCCGCTACCCCGCCACGCCAAAGACTCTCCGCCAACACACCGAGGAGGATCACCGTGCTCGCCGCGCCGACCTTCGGGCGACGCGACGATTTAGCCGAGGCTCAAAAGGCCGAAGCTCGACAAGCTCCAGCCGACCTGAGCAAAGGTCGCTCAAGCTTCCACTGCACTGGCGCGCTCAAGGCCACAAGACGCCAGTCCACCACCAGCGGGCTAGGGGGACGGACGATTCATCGTTTTTTCCCCACGCTGGCCAAAACATCGCCGCGGAAGAATGCCGCCTCCGCGGCATTCCCGAGCCAGACGATCCCGCAGCCTAAGGCTACCCACCGTAACCTCCGGCCTGGTGGAGCGAGCGGCAACAAGAAGACGCTGTATGGCCACGGATCGCAGCGTTCGGACGCCTCTTCGATGGCTCGCCGCGACGCCATCCGAGGCCGTCGGAGCGAAACAAGGGCAGCGTCACCTTCCGACAACCTCAGGCATCGCGCACTCGGTGCACCAACGCTTGGGGACGAACGCGACGCCGCACCACCCTCCAAACGCTGAAGAACGAGGAACGACCCGACCCGGCCAGACGTCGCCGACAAGCCCGCTGGGCGTGATCGCACCGAGCCCCGATGGCCCCGGCCACGGGCATTCTCGCCAGGGATTCGCAGCGCGGTTCCTCGCCAGATTCCGGCGCCGGCCAACATAGCTGGCACGCAGGGGCTACAAACCCCGGTGTGTGGTCGAAGATTACCGGCCAGATGCCGGCGGGGAGCGACGGACGACCTTTTGTCATCCAATACCTCCCCATCTACTTGGCGGACTCACCGGGCATGGCTCGAATATCCGCCCGCCAACATCATCCGGATCGGGCCGACCTCAAGCACCACTTCGCTGGCAACTTCCAGGCACCTACAAGCGACCAGGGAATTCCTGGGACTGAAAGGCTGCAAGCGGCAGCCAGGGAGAACCTCCGGACTACATCCGACGCTTTTCCCAACAATGCAACGAGTTCCTCGACATCCGCGACGCCGATGTCGTGGGGGCATTCATCTACGGTACCACTTCCAAGACCCTGGTCCATAAACTGGTGTCGCGGCCCAGACCACCAAGGAACTCCTGGACATTGCCACCAACCACGCCGCGAGGAGGCCGTAGATGTCATCTTCGACAAAGGGAAGTCGGCGAGGATCGCACCGAGCCCACTTCTCCTCCGACCGCCCCGACAAGCGAAAAGCGCCACGGCAAGAACAGTCCGCGAGGACCGCCTGGTTGCGCCACCGACTGGGCCGAAAGCCGCAAGGCCGGCAACCCCGACCACTTCGAAGCCGATGGAGAGTACGTGTCCGAATCCACGGATACCCGTCAGCACAAGTATCGGATCGCGAAGTCCTGGCGCTTTCTTCCGGAACCCCACGACGCCACGGGGCAAAGGAAAGAGGCAAGACTTCGGCGACCACCGAGATCGAGAGGCAGACGTCGGCTTCCCGAGACCGACGGTTGCCTCATGATCTTCGGCGACCGGCAAGCTACGCCGACCGGAGGCAGCTCAAGCTCGCTGCCGAGAGGTGTTCGCGGCAAGCCCAACCGTACCTAAATACCTTCGGTGGTGAGTCCCCGATCACCTTTGACCGGCCGACCACCCCGACCACGCCCCGCAACCAGGAGGTACCCGCCGTCATTGACCCCATCGTGGGAACAAAGCGCCCGACTAAGGTGCTCATGGATCGGCGGTAGCGATCTCAACATCCTTTACGTTGAGACCCTCGACGCCATGGGGATCCCCGCCGAGCCTTCGACCAAGCAGAGCACCCTTTCACGGCATCGCTCCTGGCCAAAGTGCCCACCCGCCGCAGTCGACCGCCGCCACGCTCGGGAGCCCGGTTAACTTCCGCACCGAGACCCTCACCTTCGAGGTCGTGGATTTTCCGGCTCCTACCACGCCATCCTGGGGAGACCATGCTACGCTGGTTCATGGCGATCCCCAACTACACCTACCTGGTCGAAGATGCCCGGCCGCATGGGGTGATCATCAGAATCAGCGTTTTTCCAGCTCGCCACGGCCGCGAAAGACAACGATTCGCGAGTTGGCCTCGGCGGTCGTCGCATCCATCGAGCTCGCCGGCCTCGAGCCAAGATTTCCCGATCCGCTCCCGACTCTAGCAAGTCCGACCGGGCTCCTTCAAGTCCGCCGAGGACACAAAGACGATCGAGGTCGACCCAAAGGACCCGACCAAAACCGCTTCGGATCGGGACCACGCTTCTGCCAAATAGGAAAGCGCTCGCCGACTTCCTCCGCGCCAACCGACGCCGCATGGAAGCCCTCCGACATGCCGGATCCCGAGGGAAGTCGCCGAGCACTCCCTAAACATCCTACTGGTCTAGACCCGATCGCCCGGCGTCTGCGCCGCTTCGACGAAGGAAAGCGCGTGGCCATAGGAGAGGAAATAGCCAAGCTCTTGGCCGCAGTGGTTCATCAAAGAAGTTCGCCACCCCGAGTGGTTAGCAAACCCCGTGCTTGTAAAAAGAAGACTGGAAATGGAGAATGTGTGTCGACTACACAAGCCTCAACAAGGCATGTCCGAAAGATCCATTCCCTCGCCTCGCATCGACCAAATGGTAGACTCCACCGCAGGTGCGAATCCTCGCCCTTTCTCGGATGCCTACTCAGGGTACCACCAGATCGCGATGAAAGAAGACGACCACTCGCGACTTCCTTCATCACTCCGTGCACGGTTCGTTACGCTACGTGACAATGCCGCTTGGCCTGAAAACGCGGGGCTACATACCGTAGATGTATGCAGACCGCCTTTCCGACCAGATCGGCCGCAATGTCGGCATACGCCGACGACATCGTTGTCAAGACCAGAAGACCAATGACATCATCGCCGACCGAGGAGACTTTCGCGAACCTTCGACGGTTCCGCATCAAGCTCAACCCCAGAAATGCGTTGGTACCCAAGGGAAGCCGCTCGGCTTCATCATCTCCGGCGCCGCATCGGCCACCGAGACAAGATCTCCGCGATCTTAAGGATGGGGCCGATCAAGAACCTCAAAGGGGCCCAAAGGTCGACGGGATGCCTAAGCGGCCCTAAGTCGCTTCACGCCCCGCCTCGCGAACGCGGCTTACCTCTATACAAACTCCTCGAGGAAATCCGACCACTTCACCGGACGAAGGAGGCTCAGGACGCCTTCGACGCCGCTAAAGGTTTTCTTGACCACCCTCCAAAGGTCTTTGGTCGCCTGCCGCCAGAAGAGCCTCTGCTACTCTACATTGCCGCCACGACCAGGTCGTCAAGACGGCACTTGTCGCAGAGCGAGCGTAAGAAGGCGGGTCCTTAAGATCCAGCCGCGATTTACTTCATTAGCGAAGTACTCTCCGAGTCCAAGGCACGGTACCCGCAGATTCGTAAGATGCTCTACGCAGCTCGATCACGAAAAGAAAGCCGGGTACACTACTTCAACCAAAGACCACGCTCGTGGTAACTTCCCTACCACTCGGCGAGGTCATCCATAACCGCTGACGCCTCGGAAGAATTGCCAAGTGGGCACTCGAGCTCAACGGGCATGACGTATCCTATGTCCCTGACCGCCATAAAATCTCAAGTTCTAGCCGACTTCGTCGCCGGTGGACCGAAGCCCAGGCCCCACCTCCGCCGAAGACCCCGAGTACGGACGATGTACTTCGACGGGTCCTTCACCAAAACGGAGCCGGGCCGGGTCGCCATTCTTTCACCACTCGGGAACAAGCTTCGATGACGCCATCCGGCTACTTTTGACGCAACCAACAACGTCGCCGAGTATGAGGCCCTCGTTATCGGTCTCGCATCGCCGCCGACCTCGAGCTCATGCGGTTATGCGTGCATGGCGACTCAAAACTGGTCGTCGATCAAGTCATGAAGGCCGCAGAACCTCGCGACGATCGGATGGCGTACCATCGCCGAGAGGTACGCAACCGGAGCGAAGTTCAAAGGATTTGAGCTCCATCATAGCTACAGACGGAACAACGGAGAGGCCGATCACCTGGCTAGTCTCGGCCTCCGCAGAGGGCCGGTCCCGCCGGAATTTTCGCCCTCGACCTACACCAAGCATCCATCCGAACCGACGCCGGACGATCGGCCAAGCGACCGACAAAGGCCGAGCTGGTCGAGCCGGGTTGCAACGCCCCGATGACCAAAGACCGATTGGAGGAATCCCTTCATCGATCGGTACTGATCGACGGTTCCCTCCCGACGACCGACCGAGGCCCGCCGCCTCGCTCGTCGGGCAAAATCCTTCAGATCGATCGGCAACGACCTCTACGTAAGGAGCCCCTCCTAATCCTCCGTATGTGTCCCACCGACCAAGGAAGAGAGCTACTCCGCGACATCCACGGCGGGGTTTGCGGACACCACGCTGGGTCACGAGCCTGGCTCGAAAGCCTTCCGACAAGGTTTCTCTTGGCCGATCGCCGTAGCCGACTCCGAACGGATCATCCGGACGTGCGAAGGGTGCCAGTTCTTCGCTCGGCAAACTCACCTCCCGGCGCAAGCCCTCCAAACGATCCCGATCACCTGGCCCTTCGCCGTTTGGGGACTCGATCCGTCGGGCCCTTCAAGAAAGCGCCCGGGGCTTCACCCACCTGTTGGTCGCGATAGACAAGTTCACCAAGTGGATAGAAGCCAAGCCGATCACAACAATCACTTCAATACAGCAGCGGACTTCATCCGCAATATCGCTTCACCGGTTTGGGGTCCCGAACTCCATCATCACCGACAACGGAACGCAGTTCACGGGAAAGGAGTTTCTCGAGCTCTGCGACAGCTTCAGCATCCGCGTGGATTGGGCGGCCGTCGCCCACCCACGGAGCAACGGCCAAGTCGAACGCGCGAACGGCATGATCCTCCAAGGGCTCAAGCCGCGAATCTTCGATCGACTGAAGAGGTACGCGGGACGTTGGGCGGCCGAGGTACCTCCCGTACTTTGGAGCTTACGGACCACCCCGACCCGGTCGACCGGGTTCACGCCGTTCTTCTTGGCATTCGGAGCAGAAGCCATCTTACCAACCGACTTGGACTACGGCGTCCCAAAGGTTCAGGCCTTCAACGAGACCTGGCTCGAGTCTCAAAGAAGACGCCGCCGACCGGCTCGATGAAGCGCGAGATGTCGCCGTCGTTCGCTCGGCCAAATACCGGCCAGACATCGCGACGCTACCACGACCGCAAGGTTAGAGGGCGGCGTTCAACACGGCGACACAGTTCTGCGCCAGTTCACCCAACAAAGGCAAGCACAAGCTCTCCCCTCCTTGGGAGGGCCCTTTCATCGTAGTAGAGGTCCTTCGACCGGCGCTTACGGCTCAAGGATCCCGATGGCAACATCTTGTCAAACGCTCGAACATTGAAAAGCTAAGACGATTCTACCCTTAGCCCTTTTTTCTACCTCGCTCATTACCATGTTCACCTTTTTACCGGGCCTACGCTGTAGCATTTTTTCCACTCGGTCGACATCCCGCTCAACCGCTCATTCACCCGATCGTTCGGTCTTCTTTTTTCTTCCGACCCGAGTACCACGGCCTACTCGCCCACCTACGGTTGCGAAGTGGTATCTCGCTAAGGAAAAAGAGACAGAACATGATGGTATACTGATTTGCCGGCGAACTAACGCCGCGCTTAAAACCTGCTTTTCCTACTTTTTTGAAAACGCCGAACATGTCGATCATCGGCCTGGTTGGTCCCCGCACTCCAAGAACCATGGCCCGGCATGTCTTACCAAAGAACAAACCGAAAAATAGCGAAAAATACGTGTAAAACCCGAACACCTTTGTTTTCTTCCAATTCGACTGCATTTACATTCTTTGGGAACAAGAAAGTCTAAAACAAAGAAAGCTTTTTCTCGCTTAAGGGTCTTCCCGCCCGCTTGATCTCCGGAATTGTCGTCCCTCTCCAAGCACAGCCTCGGCTTCCCGCTCAATTTTTGCCGCGACGCACAGCAAAAATAGCCGGGTCGCCGAAACCCGCAGCAGGAGAGCCCCGATCCGCCCGGACGCACCTTCAAGAAGCGGCGGCCCCTGCGCCCCCCCTGTGTGACCTCTATGGTCCCCGGGGGAGCTTGAAGTCCGACACGGGGGGGACCGCCGTCGGAGAAGAGTACGGCAAAGACGATCGGGCGATCGGCAAAGACGATCGTCGGCCAAGAGCCTAGATGTCGCGGTCGACTCCAGGCTCCCGGAAGGAGAAGGAGCGCGGGGGAGGACGGTGCCCCGCTCCCCCAATTGCTCAGGCGCTCGCGGTGGCGGTTCCCTCAGCCCGACGACCGCGGCTTGTCGCGCCCGCTCTCGCTCCTCCTCCTCCGCCTCCCGCTCCAGCAGCTCCCAGTCAACCCCGTCGTCCGACGGGGCCGCCACTATAAGACGGCCAGCTCGTCGCCCCAACTCCTCCTCATCCTCTGCCTCTCGTTGAAGGGAGTCCCAGTCGATCTCATCGATCGGTGGGTTCTCATCCTTGGAACGGGAATGAGAGAGCGAGGCAGCCATAAAAGCAAGTCGACAGCTCGTCTCAACGTCGCTGAATGAAGTCCCAGCGCCCACCCTCCGCCTATTTATAGGCGATCCGGCCAACGAAGCGACGCCACGGATACCCGCCAAAGATTCATGACGACCGCACCTTTTCGGCCGATGGCGAGAAGCCGGCGCCAAAGCAAGCGACGCGGAACCGGGCACCGCCAATTCCCCGCGTTGAACATAAACCTCGCCAGCCACAAAGAAAGAGATGTGAATACCTTCTTCTTACACACTCGTGATTACTCCTTCAAGTGGCGCGCACGGTAACAAACAAACCGCCCGCCCCACTCGGGCTACAAGAGTCCCGCGGGTCGGGTTGACACAACCAATCGTCGGGTCCTCCCAAGACGGCCAAACTTTCGACCAAAAAGTACTACGGCCTACGCCCCGGCGGCTACGGTTACGAAGTAGTGCTTGACGAAGAAAGGAAGTGCCCAAGCAGGTCGACCCACGATCGGTCAGGAACAGCCTCCCACGGCTGAGCGTTCTCTCGATTTCCTAACTCTCTAACTTCTGTGATACACACACCGACCTATGCCCGACCCCTGTGGTCCCTAAGGCAAGAGACGGCGATGATATCCACCACAGCAAAAAATGGGCAAGAGGTGAGGACAAGGCGAGCCCCTCAATGCCCCTAGTTGGGTCGGCGGACGACCCAATCGCCTTAACTCACGTCCGGGATCACACCTCACGCTCTCCCGCAGAACCCGTCGACGGGTGGCAGCCAGCTGCACCTTGGATCAGCGAACGATCCAAGGTCTGATACGGGATCGAGTAAGGAAAGATTCTTTATGGATCGCCCCCCAGTGGGGTCGGACGCCCGCGCCGGGATTGTCCGCTAGGGGACCCCCCTCGCGAGGGGGGCCCCCTGGTTCCACCCGGATCACTCGCTTGTAGCCCCACGAGAGCGGCGCTCGAGCCAACGAAGGCAAGCGCGCGTTTCTCACCCCCTCCTGGTCCCCCACCAGCGGACGGGGCGTAAAAATGGGACTCAACACGGGCGCCACGTGCTCGCCAGGGCGATCAGCCCACTGCGCGCCCAAAGGCACGACCCGGGCGCCATGTGTTCGCCGGGGCGACCAGCCAGCCGAGCGCCCGGCGGCACGACCATGGCGCCCGACGACCAGCCCATCATACGCGCGGCTCGACCGGGCGCCACGTGTCCGCCAGCGGCGACCGGCGCGCCTAACACGGGCGCCACGTGCTCGCCAGGGCGATCAGACCATCGCGCGCTACCGAAGGCACGACCGGGCGCCACGTGTCCGCCAGGGCGACCAGCCCGCTACCGGCGGCTCGACTGAAGCGCCACGTGCTCGCCAGGCGATCAACATCAAGCGCTGGCGGCACGACCGGCGCCATGTGTTCGCCAGGGCATTCACCGAGCGCCCGGCGGCACGACCATGGCGCCCGACGACCAGCCATTGCGCCCGGCGCGGTCCGGCGACCATCGCCGGCGCTGATGCCACGGCCGCTTACCATCTCGCTTCCCGGCGACCACCCTTGACACAAAGAACGGGCGCCGGCACAGATATATACCGCGATCGGACCTCCCGATACCGCAAAGCAACGACCTGCAGCGAAACCCCGACCTGCTCTCCGACCACTGGGCTCAAGACCCACCGGGTGCGCTCACAAGACCCGATCGAAGACTCTTCCCGACCAAACTCGGCGAAAACCCCCCGACCGCTCTCCGACCACTCGGGGCTCAAGACTCACCGGAAGGCCATACAAGACCGGCCGGAGACTCGATCGAGGCCAAGCGAATCACGGCATCACTAAGACGGAACAAGACCCCCGGGCACCTCTCCGACCTGCACGGGGCTCGGGGCTCTTGACGGTACCAGGCCATGGGTACCCCCGCCCGGAAGGCGCTGGCCGAACCAGGCTTCGGGGCCCAAAGCCACTACCGCCGAGGAAAAACCGAAACCATGACCAAGTCGTGAAATCCTCTGAAGAAGCGGCATTTATTGCGTGACGAGCGCATTAAATGCTGGCCGTAATATTGATGACGCAGCGGCACAAGTCCCCTACTCTCGCATTTACTACGAGCGGCGCGGCAACTACGCCGACCAAAGCCGAGGCAAGGGGAGCCGGCGGCCAGTCCCATCAGCCCGCCACTTGCGGGCGGCTAAGAGCACAGTCTTTTTTCTCTTTTTTAAGCAACAATGTAACCTCCCTCCTCGCCTATATAAAGGGGGAGGGAGCGAGCATGTAAAACGACGGACAACCGAGGAATCAATACAATCAAACCCACACGAACTGGAGTAGGGACGTTCAGCCCGAACCAGTATACATCTTGTGCTCACCCGAGTAAGCCGTCGAGGAGAGGGAGCGTGCACCCCCCTCTTACCTATACAAATTCATTGGCCGGTGCTCGAAACACCGACACAATATGTCTTAGCTTAAAAGCAGACGGCTTAAAAGCTCATTAAGCCAAAAAGCTAGCTTTAAGCCGAAACAAACAGGGCCTAAGTCCAAACAAGTCATAGGAGTTCACATAACCAAAAGACACGGACGAACTCCTAAGAAAGATCACAGATGAAGGTAAGCTTTTCTCTCCCCCTTTGGCATCAAACACCACAAAAGGAAAAGAAAAAGAAGGCAAAAAATCTACTCGGACTCCTTTGATCCGAACTCCTTGGTGTAGTCCTGTGAATTGGACTCTTCAGCAGCAGCCGAGAGGAATGGATCCTCGATCTCCTCCTCAACATCCTCGTCGTCAGAGCAAGGGAGAATCATGCGCCTCTGAATATCTTTGAGCCTTTTGGTGTTCTTTCTGACCTCCACTGCATTCTTCTTACACAATCCAAAGATAGACTTCAAAGCGCGAAGAACTGGCGAAGAAGAAGAAGGAGCAGACAGCTCAACAGTTGCAGCAGATGAAGAAGATGCACCACGCCTCGCTGTTGACTGAGGAGCTCTCGGTGCTGCGGTCTTGATTACTCTGATCTGAAGCCCTGTGTGCTTGACATCATATTCAAATTGTTGCTTCGTCACTTGCTCAATCATATGCATGATATAAGGAGCGTATCCACAGCTCCTCTTGGGCTCCTGAGCAGTGAATCTGATTTCATTTCAAATGAAGTCAAACACATCAAATGGTCGCTGATCTTCTTGCATCCTGCATAGTAGATTTCTTGTGAAGGAGAGCACGTGGGATGCATCGCCCTCTCTGTGGGCCAGACTCTTCCTGAACAACCTATTTAATGCAACAAAATAGGGCGTCATGCCCTTTATGTCTCTTGGCTCAGACTCAGCGTCTTCCTCATACAGAAAAGAAATGTTTGTTCCAACTAAGGAGGTCTCATTATAAATTTCATCTCTATCTCTAGCATATGCCTCAGTAAAGCCAAGGATTCGAGCAAACTGAGTATACGAGACTTGATGCCAAACTCCTTCTGTCATCCACTGCATTGTAGGAGATCTGACTCTGGAGATATACAAAGTGGCATATAATTGAGCAATGATATCAATATCCCAATCATGTTTGAATCCCATGATCCTCTTAATTCCAGTCCTCTCACAAGCTGCTATGACTGCATTGAAAGTGTCATCATCTGCCTCAGCCATGTAATCCCAGTCAACCCACTGCATTGGAGTCACTGGATTCTTTCTTGGTAGAATGACTGTCCCATAGAAGTCATGTTGGAAGAAGTTCCAGAAGCGAGTGTCTGTCGAGAACTGAGATTCTTTTCTAGGGTTATCGTCCCTTGCCTTCCGCACTTGAGCTACCTTGCCTTTGTAAGATACCGGCTTCCTCACAAGCCGTTGTGATCTCTCAGGCTTCTTTAGCATAGGCATGCTTCGATCTGGAGCTGGTTGAGATGAACCTTCAATTGTTTTGCCTTTCCTGGAAGGCAAAGGTGCTCCACGAGCCACATTCACTATTTGAGCAGCTTGAGAAGGTTCATTGATTGAAATCCCTCCAGCTCATCCTCATACTTAAAAACATTTCATCTTCTTGTTGGACTGGAATCTCCATCGGTTACATTAAGGCATATTCACCTTTTAAAAAAAATTGTTTCCTAAGTGCTCAAACACCACATTCCGCGATTGGACAAGAATAGTCATTTCTCTTGTGAGGCAAACTATGTTGTCTCGTTGTGAGCTTAAACATTCAACCTGTCGTTGTCTTTCTCCTTCCTGTCTGGTATTCTCTCCCGAATTCCCTCATCTGATCACTGAAATAATTTCCTGATTGGTTAAACTTGGATTCTCCTTGAACTGCTGTAAAGGTTAACCCTCTCACTTGCGGAAACATTCCTGTTTATTTTCTGACTAAAATCTTGTGATCATGGTGCAAACTTCCCTCCCTCCTCCTGGCTTTCGATTCCATCCAACAGATGTTGAGCTTGTTTCCTACTACTTAAAAAGAAAGATCATGGGAAAGAACTATTTGTTGAGGCTATACTAGTGGTTGAGCTGTACAAATATGCTCCTTGGGATCTTCCAGGTAATTGCCATCTAATACTGGCACTGATATTTTTCATTTATTGTCCAAATTGTTGAGTCGCTGCTTGGCACTAATCTTCTGTTTTTGTAGGATCGATATATACTAGTATAGCAATCAGAGGGGGGTGAATGATTTCACGGAAGCTAAAATCAAAATTTTGATCTACTAAAAATTCACCCCAATTCGGAATCGAATAATTGCTTCGTATTCAACAAAAATAGATTGATAGACATTCGGTAAATCGCTAATTCCTGGAGATCCAACTGTCGAAGTGACCTGAAAATTGAACACAAGAAACTATATTCCAATACGCATCTAAAAAAACAGAATCAGCTCGATTGGACTTACGAATCAAAAGTTATGAACTCCGCAATCTTGATGTGACAGATTATACTGAGAATAGATATAACCTTAATTCCCGAAAATCCAACCATCGGATTGATGTGAGATTTAAAATATAGAAACTAGATTCAATTTTAAAACTAACTCAACAAGAATCAACTCGATCGGATCTATGGATCAAAAGTTATAAGCTTCACAATTTGACTGTATCAGTAATGACGAGAATTGATTAAACCCTAATTTCGTGATTAAACAAAATCTACAAGGAATTAACCAATCAAACTTTTTAGATCACTAACTTGATGCCCTAGGAAGGTTTGGAATAGATCAAATCAAAATTACCATGGTGAAATAACGAATCGATCTAGAATCGAAAAGACATGCAAATGAGGAGAGAGAAAATCAGAAATTATCAGAGCAATCGATTCTTGCTCATTGCGGTACCAAGCAGAATGCATAAGCGCCGTGAGACTGCATCAGAGCAATCGATCTACTGTAGTGTGCGTTGTGTGCTGTAGCGCCGAGTTTCTGTAGCAGATCATGAATTTCCAGTCGTCGTTCTTCTCCCGTGCGCACTTGCCAAAAAAGTGATTTTTATTTCTTTTTGTCTAGTCTCATTACAGCACTCCGAACAAACGAGTACAAACCCTAAATCCCAAGCACTGTCTCAATAATAAACAGAGGACACCTCTCCCTATTTATAATGAGCAATCCTAAATAGTTCGTATACAAATACATGCATGCATATCCACCGGGCCCAATATGGCCCAATACATGCAAACTACCCCAAACGATTACAACTGCACGTGTACGGCTCACCTGCAGTACTCACGTGACTCACTAGACTTCACATGCACCGTTCTCTAGTCCAAACGTCCCGCATGATAACCTCAACCACTAGGACCTCGATTCCTCCCTGAACCTTGTCCTGAACCTCAGTTCTTTCGTGAACCTAGTTCCGATCCCGTCGCTGACCACGTTCGACCTCAAGCAACACCTGCACATGAACAAACACAAAACAATATTCCGAGCACAAGTCCATGACTTGACTCAAGATCAATCCATGCAACCACTCACACGAGCGCATTGCATCAAGCAAAACCATTACCATGCTATTACAAGCATATCAAATAATTATATGAAACAACACATGCACATGCACCACACATGCCATGAGCACAACCACTTTTGCAATATCAAATTCATCATTAAGCCAATTTTTCAGCACATGATTTCACAGTTTTACATTTAGATAAATCTTGACTCCAGAGCAGAGATCTAGAATGGTACTTTTTTTGTCCTCATGATAAGAAATACACAAAGGGGTCTAGGACAAACCGTGCGACGCCCACTAGTTACTGGAAAACTAGTGGGAAAGATATTGTGCTTAACTCCCGCATTGTTGGGATGAAGAAAACATTGATCTTTCATGAAGGCAAAGTACCTAAAGGTGATCGAATTGATTGGGTGATGTATGAGTATAAGATGGAAGACAATGAACTAGAAGTTACTGATTTCTCAAAGGTAATGATATATTCCTTTCTTTTGGTTTATTAAAGTACCAATTCTAATGTATAAACAAGGAAAGGCTCCATATGTGAATGTCTTGGCATCAATGCTGCTGTAGCCATTCCTGGTAAACAAATGGTATTATTGTAAGAATTTTCAAGTTGATTAGTCAGATAAAATGACCGATAAGAACTAATCTTTTTATTTATTTATTTAAGTATGAGGCATGATACACTCCCTTCATATACTAGTGTTGTATGTCCTTGCTGGAATTTCAGTCTCTATGAACTGTTGCACTTGGTACATCATTTGGTTATTATACAAGGCAAGGTGTACAACATTCTACAGTTCGAACTAAACCTAATTTTTTAATTCTACAGGATGTTTATGTACTCTGCAAAATTTTCAAAAACAGCGGCCTTGGTCCAAAAATAGCTAGGGGAACAATATGGGGCTCCATTTAATGAAGAAGAATGGGATGATGCAAATGCTGAAGCTGTTATATATGTTCCCTTTGATTGCTTGTTCATCTTCAAAATTAGCAGGTGCTGTGGATGAATCACTTGTTCATCACACTTTTGCTGCTAGTGTTGTTGACAAACCACCTGTTTTGACTGCTGCTGCCGCTGAGGGATTACCATTTGAATACAATGGTACTTCTACTACAGCTGTTGATGAACTACAGTCTTATCACACTTGAATGTAGAGGAAGTGAGGTGGTTTCTGCAAACAGCTCTTCTGATGCTTTAAATGCATGCAATCCTCCTGAATTTGGTGGAATTGTATCAAATGAATGGGCTGGGTTTTTGAATGATTCCCCTGATTGTGATGGTGCCAATGAACAGGTACGTACCAATTGCATGCTTTCTTCATTTTTCATGTTTCTTTTTGTGCTTTTTAAAGAATTGTTACAACACAGGAACCTGCAAGAGCTAATAAACGGTCCTCCCAATGCAGCTTACTGAACTCCCTGCCATGCCTGAAGCTGAGGCTCATGCTTTTGAGATAAACTCTGATTATCTTTACAATGAATTGGTGAGGCTTGTAGAGTCGGAAGGTGTACCAACTATCCATGACCAATGCCCTGACTATGTAAATACCGAATACTTCAATCCACCCATGATATCTGTACTTGGAACTGGTGATAATTATTTAGAGCTAAATGATCTATTCCCTTGTGGTGAAACTATCTCCTCTGAGATGCTTGTGCTGGACAATTTGTGTCCCCAGTATTCTGTCGGTCAATTCCCATACAATCAGTTGAATTATCCCCACTATGGAAATTATGGTGCTCTTGCAGCTTCTTCAGCAGCAGGCAACTTGCTCCCATCAATTCCCTCCTCTACACATGATATGTCTGTTCATGATAATAATTTCACCACAAACCTTTTGGGGAACAACGGCTTGAACCCAATGATGCGTTACCCCTTCTAATGAGTCACGAATACTATACAACTTTTTCAGAGGTATGAATTTGTTCTCTAGTGTTCCATTTTCTCATTGGTGCATCTTTTGTTGAGTTGGCAGTAACGTTATTGCTTTTCATTAGTTGCAATGCTAGAAGGATCTTCTACTACTAGCCCTTGCTCGAGATGTGATACACTGGTAGTGTGATATTGTTGTGAAGCTGCTGCTACTTCCGAACAAGCTAAAGTTTGTTGCATACTATCCCTTCTACCGTTCAAATTAGGCTGATCGATCGAGTGAATTTAAATTGAATTTGGCTGCAAACTATCCCTTCTGCAAAGTGGTTATGGAACTCTGCTATCGTACTTTACACGAGTCAAAAACTCCTCTTTTCATCTGCACGGTGAAGCTCTTGAGATTCCCTGAAATAGTCCCAGATTAGGTGTTTATCTAGCAAACTCCAGTAACTTTTGGCGTATTCAACCCACTATTATGCCTCAGCTTGTACTCTAAGAAGGTGTTTGGTTAATAGGTGAAGGATCATGTAGGACAGAACTGTGCCTGAGATGGAATGGTGATGGATGGATCAATCTTTGGTACCATGTTTGGTTTAATTTGCACATCTTGGATTAGTTAGTCCCGGACAGAACTGTACCATGTTTGGTTGAGCGTCCGACATGCATAGTCGCTAGAGCCATACACTAATGCCAGAGCCTTACATAGCTGCAGCTGGTGGCGACGTCCAAATGCAAGCATCGATAAATGCAAATCCTCAAATCTGATCATACAGTTCAGCAACCAAAAAAACATTGTTTAGAACACAAATTCAGCAGTTCAGCAGCCAAGCATCGGCCAAATGAAAATTAGCATGACTGAAAATTGGAACACAAAATTAAATCTGTATCATGACAGCAGCCAATAATAACATTGTTCAGCAGCCAAAAACAACATTGTTCAAATTCAATCTCCACACCACAAGACAGCAGCCAAAAATAACATTGTTTCCTGAAGCAACATGACCATCATTGAAGCAACACAACAGTTTTAAGCATCACAGTTCAGAAAAAAACAAAAGCACATGTTGGCCTCTGGTTTAGGTCCTGAGCACACTCAATTTTTTGCATCAAAACAACCTTAAGTGGTCTATGGATTATCTTGGAAAAACTTAGCAGCCATCACCATTTGGCTGGACATTGGCACCATCATAAAAGCTCTTGCTTTACTGGGATTATCACAGAGGTAGGTCAAATAGTTGAGCAAATCAACCTCAAGAAAACTTGGCAAAGCAAACACATGAGCCCATAAATCATCTGGCACTTCTGAACTTTTGCTTGTCTTCTCAATGGCCTCAGCAAACTTTGCAAGGCTATCGGTTATTGTTTGCAGAAATTGGTCCTCCTCCACGAGTGGTCTCTTGCGGTGCTTAGATGGCTTAGTGCGTGAGGACTCACCAGTACCTAAATTTGACAAGATAATATATCATAGTTAGTAAATAAAACTTGACATATGTAGCAATATTTGTAGCAATTATATTTAGTAGCAATTTCAGATACCATAAATAATTAGTGCAAGGACAAGAACACATGTTATATGTACTGTTAGTAAGTTAACTTTCACGTTTTTTCTACAAACATTCTGAAGTTCTAAAGCAGGCAGTGGAAGTAAAGGTTAAATGGTGTCATTAACCTTGACAACTTTTAACTTTGTAGGTTACTACTTAAACATCGTGTCTGCTCGAGCGTGAGTATGAAAACAGTGTGTCATATCACATGATTCCAAATTAATAACTTATACATTAACAGATAGGAGTAAAGGTTTATATGAAGTAAAAAAACAGATAGGAGTACTACATAAACATATAGGAGTGCTACATAAACTGTAAAAAAAATCCGCAGTATGACATATACATTAACACCAGTTTTCAACCTAATGCAGGGACAAAAATAAACAGATAGGAGCATTAGTAAATTATCACCTGAAGTTGCATTACGATCATTGTTTGTGGTGTTACCTTCGCTCAAATTTTCTGGTTCTTGAATGTTTTGGTCATAAATTTCAACATTTTGGGCTGCCTCACTTCCAAGCACATCAGTGGATGATTTCACATAATTGCCCGTGGCCAAACCATTAGCAAATATTGTAGCCATTTCATCATACAATTCCAAGGGGGGTGCATTAACCTGTATTATGATATTACCAAAACTCCAATGTTTGATTCATCAATCAATTACGCTAAGATGATAGAGTAAATAGTACTCCAATGCTTGATTCATCAATGAATTACATAGATGAACAAGGCTTGCAGATGATTAACAAACATAGGAATAGTATAATTAACCTGAGGAGCTGAAGATTCTCAGTGATTTGCTTGTACTGGGTTCTTGCACCTAATCGAACTTGTCCACTTTCCTCTACTAGTTCCCCTTTGCAAACCAAACCACCATAAGAAAATCCATCAGAAATTGAAAACAAAAAGAACTGGAAAAACACAAATCAAGAAAGTGTTCACCCTTTCTGCACTTACCACCGAGAGTTTGGATCCCATCCTTTCTGCACTGATCAGGGAGGAGAAGAGGGGAGGAGAAGACGGTGGAGCCAGTGCCAGGGAAGAATGGGAGGAGACAGATCAGGGAGAGGGAGAGGTGAGGACTCGGCCGGCTGTGTGAGGAGAGGGAGAGGAGGCACGCCTGCGAGGAGAGGGGAAGGAGGCGGTGGCGCTAGGGCATGGAGATGGGCTGTGCTAGGAGAAGCGAAGGAGACGAGCGCGTGAGGAAGGGGGGAGGGGGGAGGCGGCGCGCCCCGCGGGGAGAGGAGGAGGCGGCGGTGGCGCTAGGGCATGGAGATGGGCGAAGCGAAGGAGAAGTGAACGGGTTTCATCTCTTCGCGATGGACGAACGGGTTTCTTGTATTCACGATGGACGAAGAGAGCTGTCCTGTTTTGTTACGGTGGGATGGATCGAACTGGGACTGCTCTGTCCCGCTCGATACAACCAAACAGAAAACATACCTATCCTGGATGGATCCAACCGAGACGCACCAACCAAACACCTCCTAAGTGATTGTAGTTGGATGCGGCTAATGTGTAACTACAGTATATTTCTGCTATTAAGGCCCTGTTTGTTTAAGCTGGGGATTGTAGAAAACAACTTTTAAAATCTGGATTGTAAGAGCTGGATTGTTAAAAGCTGGAGGTTGAAAAGCTGATGGCTGTTTGGCAATCCAGATTATAGCGTGTTTGGATTGCTATTTATACTTGGCAAAAGTCTGTGGTACCCTCAATTATAGGTTGAAAAGTCTGTGTGAACAGTGGGGACAATGGTGGGTAATTTTCACTGAAGTTGGATGGGTATTGTGGTCTTTTGCAAAAAAAAGCTGAGAAAAGCTCCTCCAGAGTGGATTGTGGGATTGCTACAATCTGGCCTCCTGATTATTACAATCCAGATTGAAAGATTCCTGTTTGTTGACCTTTCAGCTTTTAAAAGCAGCTTTCTACAATCCAAAGCTGAAACAAACAGGCCTAAGTAATGTGATGGAAACTTTTGTGTGTGTAAATATTTACATGGTTTGTCATTCCGAAATATGGTGCAAATAAACTTGTAAACCATTCCAGCAACTCTTTTTTTTTATCGTGTATGATTAACGTTGAGATTTTGCAACACTCGAAACATTACGATCTTACAATAGATTATTGTAACTCCAGGCTGGCCTCTGTCTTTCGTACTGTTGCCATACAATCTGCTCCTCGACGAGAAGACGCTGCCGCGTCTGCATATCCGTCGTCTGAACGTATGTTGGCGGAAGCACTCCCAACGACGCCGCGAACGGGTCCATCCTCACTGCGGCGGCGGCGCTGGCCCCATGCGGCCGCATCGCCACGCTGCTTGCTCTCCCGGCGAACGCTCGTGCGTTTGTCGCGGTTGCATTGGCCGCCGCGTGGCTGTACATGCCATCGAGCTCCGTGGTGTTAAAGCCGCCACCGAGTTCCGCGCGCTGGGTGGCGAGCCTGCTCGCCGACTGCACCAACGCCGTCTCCCAGTCCGTCGATGGATCGTCGAATGACTCCCATTTCGGCGCTGGTTCGGCCTGGGCGCCGTCGAACAGTGCCAATGCCAGGTTCCGCCCGTGCTCCTCGCCGGACAATGACGGCGCCGTGTCTTCCTTCAGGTTCAAGAAGTCGGCCATTTTGTCGTCGACCACGATGAGGGAGCCTGCCGGCTCAGCTGGTGGCGCCTTGCCGGCATTCTTCTCCTCTTGCGCAGCAACATGCAGCTCTTTCGGCGCTGGAAGTGGCTTGGTTCTGTTCGTATCATACTTCGTGGCGCGGGAAGCCGACGGGCTGGACGGCGCCGGCGACGATTGCAGCGAACGCCTTCGCTGCGATGCCAATGCTTGTCTTTCGCGGATGAAATCGTCCATGAGGTCTAGCTTCTTCTGCTTGATGGGCTCGATCTCGGGGATGTCGGTCGGGCGGCAGACGGCGGTGGCCTTGCACCACGAGTAGAAGTCATCGAGCTCGTCGACCAGCTTCGTGAGGCTGGTGAAGATAGAGTGGACGCACACGCAGCCGGGAGTCTCCAGCGCGGCGAAGCGGTCGATTAGCGCGGCCATCACCTCCGTGAGCTCGCAGTACATCACTACGCTCTCCTTCACCAGCGTGTACAGCGCCGCTTTCACCACCCGGTTCGTCCTCGCCTTCCCTGTGGGCCGGCACGCGACGAACCGGTCGAGGAGATGCTTCAGATGCTGCGCCTTCGCTGCAAGCTCCTCCGTTGTCGTCACCGTCGCCGGCGTCTCCGTCGGCACGAGAGCCCAGGCGTCGGCCACCGCTTCGCCCACTTCGTACCTCCCGTCTGTGTCGTGGAAATTGTCACAACGACCGCCGAGGCGCCATTTACCCGGGCTGGCCACACCTCCCCGGCGGCCCTGCATCCGGTGCTTGAGTCGGTCGTCGAGGTAGGCGGCATAGGCGCTCACGAACGCGGAGAAGTCCCACGCACGGGAGCGTGACCGGTCGCGGAAGCGGGACATGTCGAGAAGGCGCCTGCCGCGGCGCGTGGCGAGGAACACCTCCTGCTCGTACGCCGGGTCGCCGTCCGCGAGTAGGCGGTGCACCAGCGCCAGCGTCTTCAGCGCGACGGCCCAGGCCCGCGTCCGCCCGAGCCGGCGCGACACGGAGGCGACGCAGGCGGCCACGCGCGCCCGGGAGTAGCACGTCAGCGTGAGGATCTCCTGGACGTGGCGCTCG
This sequence comes from Rhipidocladum racemiflorum, assembly GCA_036346355.1. Taxonomy (NCBI): domain Eukaryota; kingdom Viridiplantae; phylum Streptophyta; class Magnoliopsida; order Poales; family Poaceae; genus Rhipidocladum; species Rhipidocladum racemiflorum. Next base: position 19,194,632 of record CM070570.1, on the reverse strand, counting down.
TCGGCGGGGAAGCTCTCCCCGTGCCCGGTCGCCTTGACGATGGCCACGTCGAGGTCCGCAGCCACCTCGTCCGCGCCGCCCATCCTGGAGATACCGATGCTCGTTTGGTCCTTCACCGCGCCCAGCGTCTTCCGGAGCATGCTCGACGCCATCGGCTGCCACACGCGGCGCGCTTCTTGCGAATGATCTAACGCGTTTGGAATGGGCCAATGGGAAGTTTGGAGTGGAGTGGATGGCGATGGGCAACGAGGAAATATGTAGGCGCGCGACGGAAGTTGGCGGTTGATGGGAGGACGAACGCGCGGACGTTGGGATTGTGCTTCTGTTGAAACCTGAAATTTAACCGAGTAACTAAACGGCAGCTTCTTGTCTGGTTTAACGCGGAGTGCCGGTAACTTTGGTTTGATTTAGCGGCTGATTGCTTTGTCATGAGCTAGGTGTGGCCTGTGGAGTTACAGCTCGAGTCTAGTTTAGTAGTCAAACTAATAACCGAGTGCTACCTCCTCTCAACAAAATATGGTTACGGAAAGCCAGAAAACGATGTAGTGTTTCTCGACTTTTCAATGGCACAGGTATCTGCAAAAGAAATTCTATAGTATATTATACTGATAATATATAATGACTAGTAGAAATTAAATTTAGCTATTGATTTGTTGAGAGCATTTCCACTACTTTACTACTAAAGAAAGTATAGATAAATATGAGCTAATCTCATCAAGGATCGAAAAAATGAACGATGATTTTGCATTAGTTGTGCTCTGTGATGTTGCATGATGTTCATATACTTTTGATTAGGTTGATGATGATTATGGGGTGATTGCTATGTATTTTAGCAAAAGTGATTATTCTCCGGTCTATGATGGTAATATCATGGCGATACCCGCGGATTTATCACATGCCGAAGATGAGGAATCCATGGCACATGCCGCTCCTGCAACCGCTACGATCTAAGACCACTCATGAACCTTGATCTATCTATTGCCTACTTTCTTGCTTCACCTGGATATTACATACTCCTTAGCACTAGTGAAATATGGTCGTGCACCTGCAATGTGGATGTTCGGTGGGTGGTTTGTGTTGAGGTCAGTGATGGCGACTATATTCCCTTCCCTGTTCCCATTCCCTTTATGAGAGGTGCTTCTATGCTCTTCCTCCTAATACAAGTTGCACAAATCTTGAAGCAAACGAAGGGGTAAGTAATCCTCATCTACCCTTCATTCATGCTTTAATATTTGTGCAACTTTAAAAAGGAAGAGCATAGAAGCACCTCTCTCCCTTTATTTATCCTCATCTCCAATAGATTCCCTTTAAAGGAATTGTATAGGGAAAGGAGAGAGAATCTCTTCACGAAGGGAATGCTGAAGGGAATCTGTTGGAGCGCTGAAGGGAATAGGAATCCCTTCGCGGAGGGAAAGGGAGAGGGGAAGGGACACGGTTGGAGATGGTCTTAGGATGCATGTGGATGTACTCAGCTTCTTAGTCCTTCCTTGGTGGCTCGGTTGCTCGGGTGGTCTTGCTCCTCCTGGCTTCCTCTTCCCAGCCTCCTTATTCTGGCCGAGCTCGTTGCTTCCTCTTCCCGGCCTCCTTCTTCTGGCCAATCTCCCGGCTTCCTCCTCCTGGTCTTGCTCTCGGTTGGCCTTTGGCTTAGATGTGTTGTGAGGAATAGGGAATGGCTGGTGGTTTGGTTGGAATGAAATGGGCTCGGTTGGCCAAATGAGATCCTCTGCACTCACTCCCTCTAACGTTGGGTCACTGACACGGTGGGACCCACATATCGTAGGGCCCACATGCAGTGACCCAAAGTTAGAGGGAGTGACTGCAGAGGATACGTTCCCTCGGTTGGCTGGTCCTTGTCCTTAATAACAGTGGGAGTTCTACCTTCTTTATCTTGTGGCTTCTATCTTTCTACCATTAGATATTTTTATGCACTATTTATGTAACGCTATGGTTACCCGAAAATGGTAAGATCGTGTACCCTAAATTAGTGAGAGGTGCTGATCTGGTCACGGACGGATCAAGTCTCTTAGTGAGTGATATTCTTGCATAGGGGTCTGACGGCAACTCTCAAAACCCTTTTTAAGTCTTTGCTTTAATTGCTATTCAGTTGATTATGAATAAATGAATGACTAATGCTTTGCAGGGATTTGAGTTGAAGATCAAAAGAAGCTCATATTAGTAGGCATTAGAGCATTCTTGTAATTTTCCTTTTTATGTAATTTGATACTCATGTACATGTGTTGTATATACTGATATGGCATTGTAGTTATGGATTGGAGATAGTATTATCCTTTGTTGTAAATGGGGCATTTGAATAGACGGTGATGTATGAATATACTTGTGGCATTGTAATTCAATTTTAGGTAATTAATGTTTTTGATCAAGAATAGAGATTGGTTTGTTTTATTTGTGACTTCTCATTTGATCAAGATTCAATATATGCAATGCATATTCGTTTCAATTTATTTGATGAGGTTTACTTTTGAATAACTACAATCGCTAAATCTCGAAATCCAGATCATATTACCTTGTTTTTCATTTGCATAGTATTTAGATGTGTGGGTCCTTTCATTTTTGAATTTTTTTTTCTAAAACTTATTGAAATATATTAAAATTATATATAATTTTCCACAAAACATACTAAAACTTCCAGAAATCTCTTTGAAACTTATTCACAAGACACAATCTCATGAAACCTAAAACCTCTTGAACCCACCTCATAAAACCAAAAACATAAAACCTGAAACCTTGTGAAACTGCTATACATTAGAATGCATTCAAACAGTATAGTGTGCATTAGCAACTTTATATGGTTATTATTGTACTCTAAAGCCAGCTTGATTGAGCTTCAGAAGTGGAAATTTTTGTACACGTGTTATCTTTTTCAGAGGGTTATGGGAGCGTTTAAAGAAAGGGTCTAGTTAAGCTGACCCCGTATTACAGTGCACGAGCAAGTCATGCCACTAGCCTTAATTTGATAGGCTCGACGATCTTCTTTCAACGGCTTGTTCTCCCATTAGTTCAACTAAGTCGAGTCGCGCATGATACCACGCCGCACGAGAAAATTTGTTTTTTGCTTTTCGCAAAAAACATAATCTTAGTTTTATCGGTGGCATTTTTATAAAAATTAACTGGCTATGAGCCGTCGGCGAATCTGCGTAATCATGGAGTTATTTGTTTAAAAAATCTGGTGGACTGTCGGCAAATATTCATAACCATGGGTTGTTTGTTTAAAAATTCGGTGGAGGATTTGTTCGTATTTTTTTTTAAAAAAAATGACTAATTTTGCTTAATCACGGTGTCTTTTTTGAGAAAAAATTGGTTGAAGGACCTATTTGTAATTTTGGTTTACCGTGGAGAACCCTTTTGTGATTACGCCAAACTATGGGTTTTTTTGCAAAAAAAACCAACGGAAGGATCTATCCGTAATTTTATATTTTCCAAAGGGACTCGACACGAAGGAGATGATGTGGCACAACAACTGCCTAGGCTGGAAATCTTGGCGCTTTGAAGATACTATTATATTATTATTATTTGGATATTGAGACATATCAACCAGGCCACAATTTTGTATTTGCAAGGAGGCTTGATCCAAGGAGGTATATATATTAATCCAGGGGCGGACCCAAGGCCCGGCTAGCCTGGGCCCGGGCCCGGGCTCAACCTATATAACAAACATTTAAATCTCATATTCACGCAACCTGGCAAGTACAATTTTCAAATCAGAAACGAAAATATAGAGCCTGAATCTACAAGCTTTACTAGCGTCTTGTAAAAAACATCCTAAATTGTATAAAAAGTTAGCAACTAAAATTTAAATAACTTTGAACTTGTTATCCTTCTTTAAGTGTGCTCGGGCCCTAAAAAATTCCTGGGTCCGCCATTGTATTAATCGACAAAACGATAAATCCTCTTGAAGAGGAAGGGTTAGGAATCGAGCCGACATAGAATGCCACCGTGAAATTCCAGAGCTATCATAGGCAAAATTTGCACCACGGTGCGCACCATTATTCACATCCCTCCGCTTGATCTTGATAACAAAATAGGAAAAAGCCTTAACACAAGTTCTCCGAATTTTGCTAGAATGCAAGCGGTACCTTACTACCTTACCTGTCATCTAGCCAATTCCATGCGCCAAGCAACCCTTGTCAATCTCTTCACCTCAACACCAAGTTTGACGCCTCCTTTGCACGCCAGTGCTTCTACCGCATTGGGCTCCGATACCGTCGCCTCTGAAATTTTCGTGCCGCATGCAGCTGCCGAACATGCAACCATCTATGCACACCCCTCCATCAACGCTGATTTTTATTCAACTAGTTATATGCCCGTGTGTTGCTACGAAAAACAAAATTGATAACGAAAAATAAAGATTAAAAAATAAAAAATACTATTTCATAAGATCAAACATCTATCTTTAACGCTTCATTTCTTGCAAAAGCTGGCTAATTAAAGCAACGCTTCGTTTCTTGTGTAGGGCAATTAAGCAGGGCAATTAAGTAGGGCAATTAAGCAGGGCAATTAATGTGACGTGGGAAGAAACTCTCACTTTATATAGTAGAGATTTTATGATGGAGGCTGCCATTGTTCTTTTGGCCTTGCCGCCTTGCTTGAAGCTTGTTCTTTTGGGAGTTCCAGATCATTAATCATGTCACGAACAAACTCCATCGTCTTTTGAGGCACGAAACAAGCCTCTTCATAAGTCCATTTATTTTTGTACGCCCAAATATTCCACACGAAAGAAATAACATATATGGAACATACTCTGCAAGAAATAGTTCGGCACAAAGAATATCCGAGCTCCAAGTTATCGGACGAAGACATGGTAGTTTTATACCAAACGCCTCTTTTGCATCCATCATCCTAGTGTGAGAACAATCAATCAATGCATGCATCAAAGTCGGTCTGATCAGTGTTGTGGTCGCGGTTAGACCGATGTCCTGTTCCCAGGATGTGTTCCTTCGGTTTTAATATGAGGATTCATACTAGGAGCTTGGGTTTGATGCATATGGATTCCATGGGTCAAGTTGGAATGAATTTGTGCCTGAAAATAGTTGCTTGGTCTATTGTTTTATCGGTGGCTTGGATTCAACTATGGCCAACGGCGAGGAGGATTGGGACTTGTTTAGGAGAACCAAATTCCAAAATAATCATAGATCGATGTTGAGTGAGATGATTGGACTAAAGCAAGGCGCAAGATGGACAATAACCATAGATAGCAAAGTTTGAGCAAAGATCTTTGAAGTGAAGAGGTACATTTGGCGTATTGTGAGCTATATGATGGCTATGTGGCTTGGTAAGGCTTATGGGAGCGAAACTTTGAAGGTATGTGTTCTTCATTCATCAATTGTATCAATTGTTGATTTTGTATCGTGCAGTGCTACGTGACGGTTTGTTTATTGGTGTTGGTTGTAGGGCTTCGTAGCTACGTCAATACGTCATTATGAGGTGGACGGGATTGGGACTAAGCTAGGAGAGCTTAGGTCAGAGCGGTCAAGGATAGGGACTAAGCTAGGGAGCTAAGGTTTAGAATGATTAAGGTGTCATTGGAAGGTGACTGAGGCTTACGGAGTGGTGGACATGATGAGAACCGGCAAGATTAATCAGCACTAAGCTCAGAGAGAAGTTGAGGTCTATAACGGATAGGGAAGCTAGTGCGGTCATGGTGGATGGTGAGGCATGTGGTGCTTAAAGTGATGTGTTCCGTTTGAAAGCAATGATGGTTTAGTGGATCCAGACACATGAAAGGCTTGATGGCAAGTTATTGGGGCCACATAGAAGATGACAAAGCATAGGTGATCCTTTGAGATGAAGGAATTGGGAAAAGGTTGGTAGTGTCATTTTGGTAAATTGCCCAATACCGAAAGTGGCGGTGTGCGAAACCGCGGTGGTGACATAAGTGGATTAGGTAAAGGATACTCCATAGAGGGACAGGCATGATGGATTCGGGCTAATAGAGCCAAATAAGAAGACAACGCTTTGAAATGTGTGTGTAAGTGTGTTGAGTTGAAAAACTTGTTATGTTGTTGGATTTGCAGGTTTTCCCAGTACCTTGTTGGATGGTATCCCTTAAAGAGCTGGTTTTAGGGTTTCATATGAGCCTCCACTATATAAGGAGGAGCTAGGGTTTAGAGGTGAAGGATTGAGAGAAGAGAGAGGGCTTGAGTGAAATATCTTGAGAGAGATGAGGTCACTTGTGTGTGCAGTGCCCTAGTGACTATGTCCTCCCAAGGGAGTAGCTGTAAGTATTCTTCTCCGGATAGATATCAAATCCCTAAATTCATCCAAGTATTACTCTCATGCACTCAAATGTTGATTTCTTGATTTGGCTTGATTTTTGGTGGTTCTTTCTCCCCTCTTGATCTTTCTTTGTGCCAAAGATGTGTAAGTGGAGATATCTCTTGGAGACCAGGTTCCATCCATCTAGGAACTTGTTATTTGCAAGTTCTTGAGTTTGCCCGATTTTGATTAAAGAAAAGGTGATTTTGAGGGTTTTGTTCTTGAGGGATTTTGGCTAGAATCTTCATGTGATCAAGTGTTCTAGAATGTGTACAAAACCATCCTTAGCCATCTTGTCTTGATTTCACATACGAGCTCCTCTCAATCATCTTTACATATTTGACCCGGTTTCGTGCATCTTGCCTTCGGATCGAAAAAGTTTAAAGGTTTGCAAAAAAACTGGCTTCAATCTCTTTATGGATTGGGTTCACAATACCCTAGGCAAGTTGTATGCGAAGCGTTAAATCATTTGGAGTTGTGAATTGAAAATTACGTCCATTCTTCTACTTAAATCTTTCTGATTTTAAGTTTTGACCTTAGAAAAGATCATACCGCCAACTAGCTAGCGGCCATACGGCTTCCTAGTTGGAGGTCTGACTGCCCTAAGGGTGTGTTGACCCATTTTGCCTAGGTTTTTATGGAGATTTCATTGTAAGAGTTTAGGCTTTGATGTTCATATCTCCTCATAACTGTTGGAGTAAAATAACAGTTTACCTCTTAAGACAAAATATTTACAAGAATGTGGTGTTTGTGTGGCACCTTTTAATCACCCCTCCTTGGTCCTACAGACATTTGTTCTGCGAGCTCTCTCCCGGATGCGTCCCCGTTCTTTCTTCCTCTTCTTCACCCTTGTCCCCATCTATTCTCTTGTCCTCACTTCTGGCCCACTACTAGAAACCGAGCCATCAGTACTGGTTCCAAACTAGCTACAGTGCCGGTTTTGGAACTGGTACTACTTATCCGGGACTGATGCCTCGAGTGCATCAGTACTACCGGTTCATTGAACCGGTACTGATAATATTATAAATCAAAATATATCGAGGATGGTGGGACTCGAACCCGCAACCTCGTAACCCCTACAGCTCACCCTTCTAACCAACCCACCCACCATCGTGTACCGATATACATAGAATATGCATTCCTTTTGAACTTTCCTGAAACAAGGCATTAGTACCGGTTCGTGACGCGAACCGATACTGATGCCCTCACATCAGTACCGGTTCGCGCGAAAGCCCATGACGGTCCTGTAGCGAATGAACCGGTACTGATGAGTGCATCAGTACCGGTTTAAATTCAATCGGTATACCGGTAGAAAAACCCTGTTTTGTACCATGGTCTCGAGAATTCACCTCGGAGATATTGCGGGCGGTGGACACGGCGCACGCGCGGCACTACTGAGCTACGCAATAGTGCACGTCCTCGGGTTACTCTCACCGGCGCCTGCGCTGGGGCTCACATAGTTCAGCCATGGCCAGTCCAACCCAATTACTGCCTCAAGGCCTCCACTGCCGGCGGCGACATCAGGCAATACGTTCTGCCGAAGAAGTCGCGTAGCCCCATTCTGCAGTCCAGCGACGTCGTCGAGCGCGAGCCAAATTTCTCCGCTCTACTCGATTCGATGTGCAGGCTAGATGATTGTTCGGTACTGGTGACCAATTTTGTTTTTGACTTCTCCGGACTCCGATCCGATCTGAATGTAGTGGAAAAAGATGGCGCCGATCTGATATGATAAGTGGAAAAAGATGGCGCCGATCTGATATGATAAGCAGATGGGTGCTTATCTCTACTATTCTAAAGCAGCAGTTGGTGGCAGTGGTCCGTTCTTCCCACGTCATTAATTGCCGCTTAATTGTCATGCTTAATTACCCTACTTAATTGCCCTGCTTAATTGCCCTACGCAAGAAACGAAGCGTTAAAGATAGATGTTTGATCTTGTGAAATAATTTTTTTTATTTTTAATCTTTATTTTTCGTTATCAATTTTATTTTTAGTAGCAACGCACGGGCATGTAACTAGTTTAGTCTGTATTTGAAATTTTGAATATGTGAAGTGGTCGAACAGGGCCAAAGTATACTGATTCTACTTGTGTTTATCATATTTCCTTGTGTGCTGTAATGGCATTGCAAATATCGCTCGTATCATTTACCCTCTTTTTTTTTTTTAAAATTCAAGTTTCAATTGTTTGCTTCAGAAAAATCGTGGTCTGATTCCGAAAGAGGTGAATATGCTATCAAAGTAGCGGTAAGTTCACCAGTATCTAGTGCAAGGTTACCATATGCTTTGGTCGTACATAGGAATGGTAATGGGTATATACCCGGCGGGTATCACCACCCCGTATCCGTACCCGTGGTAGTAAAATCCACCCACTACAATACCCATACCCGCATTCGGGTACAAAATTTACCCGTACCCGTACCCGTGCGGGTAACGGGGACCCGCGGGTAACCCGCACCTGAAAGTCAGGACTCAGGTTTCATTACAAAAGTTATATTTTGTTTGCATATAGTACTTATATTTCGAAGGATTACACAATATGATTGTATACAATATATAATATGCTGAGCCCGAGAAGATCGTATGCTATCATATTGACTGTACTAAGACAAAGTTGTGCATGCTTTCATTTATATCACCTAGCTACTGTATTAATTGATGGTATGTGATCATATAGAACAAAGGTAGCTAACAAATTTAGCAGCACCAGCCCATTGGTTAACACCAAATGCTTGACAAATGGGCCGTAGAGATCCCAGGCCCTAAAAAAACATTTCGTTGGTCTACTGTCTAGTTAGACAAACGGCAGCTAGTAACTTTTTCACTCTTGTTCACACCTATATATACATGACATATTCCATATTAGCCACCCATATGTAACGGGGACCCGTGGGTAGCAACAGTAGTACAGACCCGTACCCGTTCTACCCGCTGGTTAATAGTTTTTACCCGTTAATATACCCGCGGGGTATGAAAAACGGTTCATACCCGACCCCTAATAGAGTAAATACCCGTCGGGTTTCGGGTTTCGGGTCCCCGTTGTCATCTCTAGTCGTACACCAACCAAACAGCTCCATAAAACCTAGCCCAATTGATGCAGTCAATCAAACAACCATGCGTATCAAATTGCATCGTGTGAGCTTGGCCAGAGTCATGCTGGCTCACTGATACGAGCCAGGCTAGCCCAATGCACACAACTAAAGTCCCCGTATTCGCTCCCAATAAACATATGTGCCCCCGCTTCCAATGAACGTATGTTAAGCTGTGCCTACTATAAGAACCATCCATTTGGTTCTCGCGATTCAAAACTGTACTAGCTCCGGAGCTTTTTTCCCTTCTAAGGCTGTGTTTGTTTAGGCTTCTGCTTTTGCTTATTTGGCTTCTAGGCCTTCATAAGTCACAAGCCAAAACAAATAGTAATTTTTCAGCTAGCTGGAGAGGAGAAGCTCCAGCCCAATTTACACTACACGAGAGAAGCAAGGAAAACGATGCTTCTCGGGCTGGCTGGAGCTTCTGAAAATCCCACTTCCCTGGTACCCTTGCAACTTGATCTTATTTACAAAAAATTGCCATCCCCTTCATCAAGTCTCTTCCAGCTCCAAATTTCCACTCCAAATTGAAACTTCTTCCAGCTCCAAAGAATTTTCTCCTCCAAAGACCAAATTTAAACAAACACAGCCTAAATCTAACATTTATTTAAAAAATATAAAAATAGACCATTTCTCTACCGCAAAAGACCCGATCTATCGCGGTTTAGTAGCGTGGGGGCACGGGTCAACAAGGGAGGCGTGTTGCAAGCGAGCGCGGGTGTGCGTGTGCAGTCGGCGGGCTGCGCGCCGGGCGAGCAGGCAACACGGCATGAGGTCCGCGCGCTAGATGGACGCGTGGTCGGGTGGGCCCGTAGGGGCAGTGTGTGCTGCTATATGGAGCGTGCGGGGCTACTACACGTGGGAGACCGTGCGAGCGCCTTGAGAGACCGCGTGCGTGGTTGTATTCTGTGTTGCTGGTACGTGGAAGAAACATTCTATGGTCCCTATGCGCAAAAGATTGCTTCTGCGCTCTCCTTCTGCAATATCTTGATGGGCCTGGTCCGGTTCCACGCTCCCACGCTACCCTATGCCTTCAGCACTACCAGACCACGGTAGATGATATGTCACCTCTGTCTGCGGTGGAAAAGTGGGTAATTTTTACGATTTTTCTCCGAAAGAGGCTAGTTTTTTTTTTAAAAAATCGAATGGCCAGTAAAGAAGCAGTTCTCGAGATTCGCGCCTATCAGACAACCAAAACATTCTCGAAAGATTAGTGTCTTTTCAACCAATATTTTTTTGTCCCACCATCCAGCTCTCTCTCTCTCATGCCTCATTTTGAATTTTGAATCATGTACGTCTACTTCTTACTAAACATATATTACGCAACAATTATACTCCATAAGTCCATTGTGACGGACCGCCTTTTTAGGGGCAGTGCGAAAACTCACAACAGTTACCCAGGAAGACTAACTGTTGGAAAGCCAATTCAACTCTTTTTATTCAATATAGGGCCTAACGGCCAGGGTTTTACAAAAGAGGGCGCAGCAGGGCCCGAATAACTTACAATCAAAACACCGCACAGGCAGGCCTGAGCAAAAGACCAAGACCTCAAAACCAGACAAAATCGCCAACTACGAACTCCTGAAACGCTCCAGCTTCTTCAAACTCTGAAAGGGCGGGGGTTTTGCAAGGGTGAGTACAGAGTACTCAACAAGTCGCACGGAGAATTCTGAATACTATATGCAGGGGATTATCCAAAGGGATGGCAATAGGGTTAAGTATCTGGATGCAGTTTTCTTTTCTAACTCATTTTACATTTGAAGCACAAACCATAAATAATAGCTAGGGGGGGTTCGCAAGTTCAACAGCACTTAACCAACTTCTTCGAAATTCACCAAACAGTAACTTGAGCTTGGTTACGGGTATCACCCCAGTTCAAACTTAACTTCATTAACCGGAAGTACGGCGTATTCGAATACCATCATGATTAACTCTGCGAGAGGTGCTCACTTTACCCACAAGATATCAACGCATCGTTACTCACAGGCAACTAGAATACATGTGGTCGATCGAGATGATCACAGCATTTCGTTAACCATTCCTGTTGTTTTAGTTGTTAACCGATAGTTGTATAGCTACCTTGGGCTCACAGTCCCCCATTAGCATCTACCGTTGTGAGAACCAAGAATATCGCGAAGGACCATTCCCGTTCCACCCCTCCGGCGTTTCCTGCCAGAAGGCCGGTCCCCATTCTCTCCTCGAGAATGGTAGCCACCAAAAGAATCCATTTTTTTAGGTTCAGGAATGATTAATTTACCGAGCCATGTCGGATACTAGTCTGCCGACCAGTCCGACCTGTGGTTGAGCGGATACTTAAGTTGTTTACTTTGCTCAAGGGGGTTGTTAACCTTATACTGCCAAAGATCAAGCCTTCATCCGCAAACCCGATCCGGTATCCCATAATACCGGCCACCAAACAAACCAAGGCATTAATCATCAGCCGGGGATCGGAGTTACATCCACTCCGGGATTTATCCGATTCTGTCCCCCAAACTGTAGCACTTTCTCAAACATCCGAATCAGAGATTCGGCAGCATTTTATTTCCTTTTTCAAAAGCATTTGAGCTAACTACTGGATTAACAGCAATAACTAACTTAACAGGGTAATAGTAATTATCTAGGGTTACAAAGGATTTAATCTGGTTCAATAATTTCAAGGAGGTTTCAATAGCAATTTTGGCATTACCTAGGTAGCATGTCATTCTAAAATACTGTTTCGATAATTCAACATACAGTAAAATAATGCGATACAAAGTAATTACTAAGTAATACATGGCATGTTTGGGATCAACATGATCAAGGGTGTACGGCTTGCCTTGCTCGGCGATCGGATCGGGCTGAATCAGAGGAAGTAGTCGTTCGGGCTTCCGTCGGTCCAACGTCGGCTCGGGATCTTCTCCGGATCCACGTCTGCTCTGAACAGCTCCTACTCGAGGATCGCTTCCGAATTGTCCAACGTCTGGATCGGGAGGCGAGGAAGGCGAGGAGGAGACGAGGGCGCGGGTGGCTTTTATAGCGCGAGGCGAGGGCAAGCGAGGCGGCAGGCACGGCGCGACGGCCCGGCGGCGCGAAGCGGCGCGCGGCGGCGAGGCAGTGGCGGTCGAAGCGGCGGCAAAGCGGCGGCAGCTGTGGCCTTGTGCGCAGCAGCGGCGGCAGCAGACACTGGCGGCCGCGGCGTTACGGCGGCGGCGCAGTCCACACGCGGCGGCAATAGCGGCGGGCGCAGCGCAGCAGCGGCGACAGCGGCGGCGCATGGCGAGGCGCGCGTCGCCGAGGCGCGAGACGGAGGCGATCGAGGCTGGGCCAGGCGAGGCGAATAGCCGGAGAGGAGATGGGCCGGACGGCCTACAAGCAAGGAATTTGGCCCAAACAGAAAAACGAAAAACCAAAACCAAAATCAACTCAAATAAAACGCAAAATTCAAATTTCAAATTCGAGATTTGAACTGAAATTTGAATCAACTCCAAGTTAAATTCATTTTGAATTTTGGGTTGTTTCATCCATATGGTATACAAAGTACACAACAAATATTACTTCCACCTATTATACGAAATATTGTACAACCCTTTACATGGCATTGCACAAACCAATACCATGTACAATACATCAATATACGGAGGAGATAGTGAAGTGAAAGAGTTCATGTACAGTACATGACTGCACTGTAGATGTACTATATATCGTATATACAACAATCAGAGGAGCTAGGAGAGAGGAGCAGCACATGGCCACATGGTGAAAAGTACGTTGGAGCCAATCCTCAAACTCAAGACCACATGGAAAAATGTAACACCTCAATTTTTCCGTCTTTTTGAAGTTTTCAAAATAAAAAGAATTATTTGGACTTTTCTCGAATTAATAAAGTTTAATCTGGAATTTTCCAAAATAAAATAATTTAATTTGACTAATCTAAATGTCAATTAAAGGAAAACCAATTTTAGTTGGGTTCCTTCTGTTACAAGATTTTTTTGTCTTTTCTTGAAATTTTTGGAGTTCATTTGCTATTTATTTTGATTTATTTGAATTTCTAGTATTTTCTTCAATTTCAAAATTCTTCCTTTTTCTTTATCCATATAATCATGATTGGGAGCTCGGCGGGGGAGATGTTCATGTGGTCCTATCTTTCGTTGACCTAATTTAGCCAACGCGTTATCCTAATGACAAAACTGTTCACTTATTACATCACACAGGCAATACCACTATGTGAAATCGGGTTAGAATGTTATTTGAACCGGATTGCAAAGTTTATGAGATCAAATGTCTGATTTCATAGTTTAAGGTATTGGATGGATTTTCAACCAAAATTCGAGATATTTTATGAACTTCTTCCTCAAATGAATGACCGAGCGCTAGATCCTCTCAACAAACTTGGGTTGGTACTTATATACTTCGAAGCCAGCTTGGTCTAATACATATTATACATTACTCCAACTTGGGTTGAGTACCTTACAGTGTTTATTGTTCACTGAAATTTTTGTGAGTAACAACTCAAAACTGGAAAATTGAGACGGTCCAGTTAAGCTGGGCCCGTTTTTACAGGGGACCGAGCAAGCCATGCCGAGCCAGGAGCCCAGGAGCCAGGAGTATGCTAATTTGCCTGCCACCTCAAAGCCTTTGAGAGGAAAAGGCACCAGTCTGGTTTGTTCCCTACTTCCCTTCACAAAACGTTATTCCAAGACGACAAGACACTAGTCAGGTCTAGAACTCCAGAACTGCCTTGCGCCGGTTTCTAGGATCAGATGTTTCAGGGAGTGATTAAAAACATGAATTGCCGTTACATTGGTTGTCATTTTCTGGGCCCGTGAAAACGTGCAAACGAGCTAGCGTTGAAGTTAGACTGAAGCAATGAGCAGTAGCTGGGCGGTGTATTCAGTCTAGTTCTTGTTTCTGACTGCAAACGTGTATGCCGAATTGCAGACAAGACAACAACGATAGTAGACGTACTGCGCTTGTTGTTCAGCTTTCTTCACCGATGATTGATTCATGAACACAATGGGATTTCCCATTACGAGGAAAACCGACGGATAAAAAGAAGAGAGGCATACCACAACTTCACATGCCCTGATAGTGTATACACTAATACACTCAGGCTTTGTTTAGTCCCGCCCTATCCATGTGATTTTGGTCTCACCAAACAAGGTCTTGTTGGTAAATTTGAAGTCTTCTTGCAGCTGCGTCTTGCTCCTCGTCCTCTGCAACCGGAACACAGACGAGGGCCTCATTCGTTTCGGCTTAAAAAAGAAGCAGATTATCTGTTGAAGCAGAGAATTCTGAACAGCTTCTCTGAGAATCAGAATTTAGCTAGAACCTGATTCTCACTGATTTTTGTTGATCTTACCGGTCCGGTCCGAAACCTAAAAGTCACAACCGACTCGACCCAATTCTTCCATAATCAGAAGCAGCTTATTTAATAATCCAGAAACTAAAAAAAATGGGCCTAAGTTAACAAAGCAAGAATCAGATCATAATGAATATTACTACATGATTACATCCTAGAAAGAAGAAGAAGAAAAAAGAGAATGGCACGTAAGCTATGCCGTTGTCATTGAACGTTGCGGCGGCGCAAACATCCAGCCCATACAATCCAATCCATAGTGTTATACTGTTTTCCGTATTGCATCTCTAATTCGCGTGGTTATTAGCATTCAGTGCATAACGTTAGTGTCGAAGTATAATCCACAGACTCTCAAGGGGGATGTTGTTGGAGATAGTAGGAAATAAAGAGAATGAATATAAGGAAGGGAAGAGGGAAGAGAATGGAATGAAGGAAAATTGCTGGAGATAATTGTAAAAAAAAAAAAAAAAAAAAAAATGATGTCAGTTGAGGAGACAGCTAAATTTGGTGTTCAATCATCATTTAGATATGTTGTGATTTTAGATAATTTGCGCGACCATTATAAAGGCTTTGGCAACATTGATTCTTAATAATTTGATGACACCCTGATGGTTGCTAGGATTATACTATCTAGATATTTGCTGTTTAAAGGTGAGTGTTTTGCTCCAATATCAGTTTGAGATGAAGGAATGAAGTGCAAGCAGGAGTTCACTTTTGAGTGGATACTGTCCGGTTGTCATAACTCGATAAGGGGTCTATTGCAGTTTAATAGTTTCTTTCATCTTAACAGTTTTACAGGAGCAATTTCAAACATGTTATGAAATTTAATTAGTTTCGAAGTCTGCAGTTTAAAGTAAGTGATAGTTACACGTGCAAGTTGCTCTCTAATGGGTATTATTTGTCGAATTTTGTGTTCTAAGTGGAGCATGTCAAATATCTATGATATAGTTTTTCACTATCCATCAAGCGCTACAATTGATGTTATGGTTTATGCCGTTTGATAATTGAGCATTTGTTTCAGGAGGTCAATTGCACAGACTCAGACGTTATTGGAATTATGAATTATTGAAGACCCATATTTGTTCATCTGCTTTTTTAAGTTCTCGTGTTTGAACCTGCTGGTGATTTGCTTAATTTTGCTTCGCAAGAAGCATTTGGACAAAACTGTTATGGTCTTTCTCGTTTAGATTAGTCCAATAGACTTTCAAGGCACAATATCTATCGACAAGACTTATTTCGAGGAGGTTTTAATATTTTGACTACAAGAGCGAATTAGTCTCAAGGTGAAAATTGTTAAATATAATCTGAATTCGTTTCGATTTTGTTTCCTACTCTAATTCAGAATTCTACTCCTGTTCGAATTCCTTTATATTCCACTATAAATATTTATGCTCCTATAGTTTATAGAATAGAGCAAGACTGGCAACACAAGAAAAGAGAAAAAGTAGCTTTGTTGTTAAATTTTCTACGTTAAATATCTGCCTTAGTTTATTTTGATTGTATATTTTTGGCGTACGATTTTGTAACAGTTAGCATTCAGGATTTTTTTTAAATAATAATATTTTAATCAATATTTACAGAAATAATATGACGAAAATAAAAATAGCAAAACTACCCCCTGTGTCTATTTGAATTGGCGACAGGGTCCTATCGCCATTTGAAATGGACACAGGGGCTCCTATGTCCATTTCAAATGGCGACAGGGGGTACAATCGGAATTTCCCCCGTCCTGTCGCATGGTACACCACCCCTTCGAATGGACATAGGAGCCCCTGTGTCCATTTCAAATGGCGACAGGACCCTGTCGCCAATTCAAATAGACACAAGGGGTAGTTTTGCTATTTTTATTTTCGGCATATTATTTATGTAAATATTGATTAAAATATTATTATTTTAAAAAAAATTCTAGCATTCAGTGCACTCAGTGACCGCTAACAAGCAACAAGCAGGGACATCCGTGGACAAGTTATCACCTTACGGCAATAATAAGATCCCTTTCCTGAATGGCAATGTGCTACAATTATTTCACAGTTGAGATCCTGATTTCCCACCACTGAGAGCTAGTCCTTCACTTCAGGGAACATTTTGTCTCTTCAGTAGGCACTAGCTATCCGTGTCATAGAGTCATAGTCGCAAACATCAAGCCGCGTCTACAATTTGATATTGCCTTTTTCTTCCGTGTACATGCATCGACACTAGGGACAAACTCGTGCAGCCTTGACTGCAAATTGCAGGTGAAAGCATCAAGTTATGTAGCTCTTGTGATTCATGAATCTGAGCCTTCTAGGCTTATGCAATGACCATAGAGACAGCAGTGCTACAATAATTTTCAACCAAACACTGCAGTTTTACCTCCGAGTTTTCTCAGCTAATAGGCACAAGTCCTATTCAAATTGAACATTACCACATTTAAGTCGAGTAACAACAGGAGATCTTCCACTCTCTTCTTTCTCAAATGGTCACATCAATAGATAGCCTAGCCCACCGCAATCCAACCATCAAAACCACCGTGCACCCAAAACCAAAAGTTGCCATATCGCTGTCCAAAGACGCGTTCAAGCAGTAGATCAACAAAGAGATCAGGTAGCAGAGCTCCGGACGCCTTGCCTGGAAGAACGGCAGGAAAGGAACCGGCAGGAGCACTGTGAGCCCGAAAGCAACGCGTCAAGGCTCCATCAAAGAAGCCCAGCTGTTGCATACACGACAGCAGTACGCGCCTTGCGTAGTTCTGTGGCGCAACTCCGGCCACCGATTTCTTGCATGGCCGGTGATGGAGCGAACAGGCAGCACAGCTGCACAGGCAGCGGTGAATCCAGGATGAAAATAGAGGGGGCTTCTATGTCGAAGTTTTAACTCGAGACAAACATACTAATGATACATCTATCGGTCTATTGCTAATTAACCAAATTCCAAAATCATACATAAATAGAAAGGAAACAAAGTAAATAGTTAAAATATAAAATGTATGATACATTGCTAATGGATAGAATAACATAAATATCCAAAAACAGCCCTGCATCGTGTCGGGTCACCTGTCACGTACGCGGGACAAAAATCATGTGTGCGTAGCGCCAATTTCGTGTGCACCTTTCCGCCTTTGCTCGCTCCTGCCCCCACACCCTCTTGCCCTTGCTTACCTGGCTTCGAGGACAACTGACTGCCCCTTTGGATTCTCTCTTCTGATCACAATAATATATAGAGCAGCAAAACGGAATGCATTCGCAAGGCAAATATTCTTCTACTGCCATCCCGGGCATAGAGGCTGCAAATTCTCCTTTGATATCATTCGAGACAACGTGCAAGGTGTGGAGCTACGACGCAAAGTTACAAACTACTCCCTCGGTCACAAATAGCGATTGTTTTGAATATATGCGCGATTAAACTTTCAATACTTTAACTATTAATATCTTTTTAAATATTTAAATTAAATACATAAAAATCATACATGCAGATTTCTCTTGAAAATTATTTTCATAATATTATAATTTTATTGGGCTTTATAAATATATTATCACACAAATTAATGATCAAAACTATATTTTAAAGACTATATTGATGTTTATAATGTCAACTATTTATATCCGGAGTGAGTAGTATAGCAGTATTACTAGGATGTACGTACATATACGTGAGAACCGAACGGTGTATGCAGTTACACACACGACATTTCCAAATAGATATCTCAATATTTCTTTGGATAATGATTGGATGTGTGATCGGTTGAGATATTGAATGAGACATGGGGCGAGAGTAAACTTTTTGTGTCAATGTGTGCCTTACGACACAGTGACACAAGTCAGCACTACAAAATGCACAACTTTTTTGGACAGGTAGAAATAAATTGTCAACAGTTCTAAAAAACTCTAGGTGATTACCGAGAGTTCTATCAATATACGTTTGGCCACTTTAATCTTTACCAATGATGTAGAAACTCTGGCCTATTGTATTTACCATAGTTACTAAAAGCCATCGGCAATACATCCATTTATCGACTAATAAAATCCAACATTAATTACTGATGGAGAGTTGTGGACCAATAGATCATGAATTTCCGACGGATTAATAAAACTGTCAACGGGTTTTCACTTGGGAAAAATATATACGGTGTAGTGAGCATGCCATGCCACCGGTCTCATCTGGGCTGGCAAAGCTAATGACTTACGGTGACTCAGTTAAACATGTTTAGTGACCTAAATATACAATCAGAAGTTAGGTGACCTAGTTGAACCAGCTAAACAAGATCCGTGACACACATCGCAATTTATTCGTACTAGTTATATCCCGTGCGTTGCTACGAAAAACAAAATTGATAACGAAAAATAAAGATTAAAAAATAAAAAAATTATTTCACAAGATCAAACATCTATCTTTAACGTTTCGTTTCTTGCGAAAATTGCTAATTAAAAGCAACGACCGTTTCTTGCGTGAGCAATTAAGCGAGAGCAATTAAACGGCAATTAATGGCGTGGAAAGAAACGCATTCTTGGCGAAGTCTTTCTTTAGAATAGTAGAGATATCTACATAGAGCCGTGCGTACATTACGCGCCTTAAAAGTGTACCATTAATACCCGGGGCCGGGAGTATGGTAGTGCCAGCTAGCTATATACAGACATGTATAGTTACGACTTCACGCAGGAGGCTACTGCGTTACAATATCTTCGAGGTACGTACGTATAGACGTATACCTAGTATGAGTAGTATAATACGGCTGCGTTTTTTCTGGAGGGGACACTGGAGCTATATATCACATTCTGACGCTTCTATGGTTAGAAATTGAGTTATTTTTATAGTTATATTTGAAAAGAAACTATATTTATATATAAAAAATTATTAGGAACTAAAAAAGTCATGAGAAAGGTACGGTGGCTTAATTTGCATCGGTGCTAGCAGCTGGCAGCAGCAGCTCTGCAGCGGGGCATTTGATCATTCACCTTGAAGTTGATGGACGTTTGATCATTTACCCAAAATTGATAGGCATTTGATCATTTGCCCTACGATGTCTCACTAACATGTGGTCCTAGGACCCGCATGTCAATAAGACATCGTAGGGCAAATGATCAAATACTCATCAACTTTAGACAAATAATCAAACGCCCATCAACTTCAGGATAAATCATCAAATTTTCCCTCTGCAGCTAGATACTGGAGTAGCTGCCTGTATTGGCGCCTCTACGCCAGTTTCACAAGTTCCCACATGGGTGCTGCCAACTTCTTGCTGACATTATCCGGTTAGCCTCCACACGTATAGTATATGGTTCTACTTCTATTCTATCCGTTCCCCCAAGGAATAGTGGAAGGGTTTCGGCCGCTCTCGGTTCGTTCAATTTCGAATGAAATTCGTGAATTTTGTTCTTACGGGTCCTCAGCTAAAAGAAATTTTGTTCGGTTTTTCGCTCAAATTTAAATTCAAATTAAAAAATGAAAAAGTTAACAAAATTTATCTAAAACTTTTCTATAATTAGTATTAATAGGTGTAAATATATTTTGAAAAAAAATGAAGTTTGGAGATGTTTTTGAAACGATCAAAATGTAAAAAATAGAAAAAAAATTTAAAAAAGAAATATTTGTTCAAGTATGTCAAGTAGCAATATTTGTTGAAATATGTCAAATCGCAATATTTCTTTCATTATGTTAGGTAGTAATATTTGTTAAAGTATATTTAGTATCAATATTTGTTCAATTATATTTCGTAGCAATATTTATTGAAGTATATTTAGTAGTAATAGATGACACCTGAAAATAGTACCATTTGTTCAAGTAGTGATATTTGCATGCATAAAAAATCTTGCTATAGTATATTTTAATATGTTAACGTTATCCAATATTGAAAATCTTACTTGTATTGATATGTGACAACTTTCAATTATTTAAAATATAGTAAAGGCATGGTATATTTTAATATATAAATGTTATCCAATATTGAAAAACTTACTTGTATTGCTATGGTATATTTAATATATCAATATTATTTTGCTATGATATATTTTAATTATGTGAATGTCTATTTTTACACTTGTATTGATATGTGACAAGTTTTAATTATGTGAATTGCCTTTTATAAATTTTACAATGTATTTTTTTTTTGCAAGTTTTCTCATTTTTTACATTTTTTCTTAATTTTTTAACCCGTCGTCGAAATTCGATGCTTTTCAAGTGAATTTCGAGCGAACTTTGAGCTTTTTGATCGAAATTCGCTCATATGTTTGACTAATTTTTAAATTTATTTGACTTTCGAAGCCCTTCAAAATTTCGTGAATTTCACTACCGGTGGCCGATCAACTTTGAAACGAAACGGTTAACCCTGGGTGCCATACATTTTCTCATGGTTTTGGCCAATCCGTCCGGGCCACTTGCTTACGGTGGCGCAGCTTGTTGCTTGGTTTGCGTCGGAGCCGACGGACCAGATTGCTTCGGCCTGCACCCACCTCGTCCAAACCCTCACGCCTCGTCCTCTCATCCTCCGGCCTCCGCGCACTCACCCTCGTCCAATTAAGCCCTCATGTCGCCTCCTCATGGACCTCGCACCCTCCGTTCGCCTACTCTGCCACTGCATTTTGCCCGCCGTAGGTCTTCCCCTCCCCCTTTGCCTCGATCGCCCAAAGCATAGTGCCCAAAAGGCCAAAACGCTACGCTCACCTACTCTGCCGTCCGCGGCTCCGCGCCCTAGTCGTTGGTCTCCTTCCCGGGCCTTGCTTCGAATCCTACGCTGCCCGTCTATCCACTGTGTTGTGTACCCGATCTTGTCGTCTCCTCACTTCTTTTCCTCACCCTCGCACCTGCTCCCTTTCCTCTCCCTACGCTCGTAGCGCTCTCCTACGTACTTCCGCCGCGTCGCCGATGCCATCGTCGGTATGTCCATCCTCCTATTGTGCTTCCATATCCGTGATGGTGACGCTGCACACAGCAATTAACCGTCCAGATCTGCGTCCTCTCCTGCCCATTGACGATCGACCAAAGCCAGCCAGCCACGTGACCATTTTTCCTACACCCACACTGGCTGCAGAGGATGCTATTGTCGTACCAGCTATGGCGTAAGAAGGCGAAAGCTCGAAGCTGGTCTGATCTGATCTGATTTAATCTCAGCTACGTAGTGTGTTTTTCCGCATGTCAGAACGAACATAACTTGCATGTGTAACATGCATCATGCATGCATGCTCCCGAAGATACGGTGTAACTCACGCACATATATACGTGCGTGTGCAGTGGTGGAGCTAGAAAATTTTAAAAGTCCGAGCAAGATTACCTATAACTAATAAAACGAACAAATTCATATACATATTACACAAATAAAATTGAAAAGCGCAAAAATGTTTTTTTTACTAAAAACATAGTTTAATACACATGTGAGCATTCTATGGATGAAAATAAAAAAAAGATGAGTCCAATGCTTCGACAATTCACCAACAAAAAGTCCAACCACACGCGAAAAGAGACTCTGTAAAATAAAAATATGTCGATTAATGTATCATATAACATAAAAAATATATATTCACACTGAAACATTCTACAACGAAATATCAATATCAATACAATATGTTATGATTATTCTGCTTCAAATCTATTTTGTACGAGAGATAATAAGTAAATACCTAATAAACTAATAGTCTAAGCCGATCCATCATCATCAAATCTATTTTGTACGAGAGATAATAAGTAAATACCTAATAAACTAATAGTCTAATCTATGTTGTATAGTTCTTATCAATTACTAGTGCTGATTAGGTTGAGACTAAGTAGCTTCTCCATCTTCACTGTCACATGTACTCTATACTTCTGTAGGGTCATGGGGACTCGAGAGTGCTAAATGGTCTGAGGCAATGAGGCTGAAAGCTAGCAGTTTAAAACCGAAAAATACACACGCTTGAGCGTGTGAGAGGCATTGCTGCCTGTGGCCTCCTCCACCGAGCGTATGAGGACTGAGCGGGCTGCTCTGCTAGCCCTCCAGGCCTCTATGGCTTGCTCCACCGCCCTCCACGACTAGCAGCTAGAAGTGGCTTGCTCCGCCGCCTAGTTTCAGACCCTCCACAGCTCCACCGACTCACCGAGCTCCGCCCCATTTGCTGCTCTGCCGTCTCAATTGACTCACCTGCCCCATTCACGGCTCCACTGAGTCCGAGCCCACCTGGTGCTCCACTTGATTTCAGATTTGGGGATGGATTTTCGGATTTGGGACAGATTGCTTGATTTTGGATTTGGGGATGGATTATCTCATTTGGGGGATGAATTATTCGATTCCGATCAAGTTGATTTGTGGGCATGAGCTTGCCTAGAGGATTGAGGAGGTCGGGCCTACGGTGGCACAAAGTGCTCGCCGCTGACGGGGGAGCCGGGGCAGTCGCCCGTCCTATCCAGGAGCTGCCTCCTGTGCGCATGTAGATGTGATGACTATATTTCGAAAGGTGCTTCTATGTTTTTTTTTAAGTTGCACAAATATTAAAGCATGAATAAATAGTAGATGGTGATTACTTACCCTTTCGCTTGCTTTAAAATTTGTGCAACTTATATTAAACGGAAAAGCATAGAAGCACTGCTCATATATTTCTTCTCGTGTATTGCTCTAGTCTAGCTAGGTCAATCAATCGAGCACATAATATATTGTTCATCCGAATCAATCAGGAATGTACGACCACAATCCATTGTTGCACAAAAGAAATATCTACTCAAAGCAAAGGCAATTCCTTTTCACAGAGTACCTTACAAAGATCATAAAGTTTTGCAAGATATATGCTCAACGACACAAGCTTTTTTCAGAGAATATATACATACAAAAAAGCAAAGCCAAATTAAAAGGTTGTCTGGACCCTGCAAGCTACATATGCATCGCATGTGAAGGATAAGACGTCGAGTCATTGGATTGGCAATTTGGCATCCATATATATCGGCCGACTAGCCGTGTATAGCCATCGATCGTCCATGGTTTTGCTGCATGTAGCCAACACAGCGCGCTATCAGACGGACATCTTAGCGAGGACCACGGTACTTATCGGTAGCTTTTTTATATATATATCAGCGTTGATATGATTAATCCATCCTGTACCATTTATATTTTCAAAAACCAAATGATTATATACAGATGTTATATCTTTAGATAAAATTATACATGATTAATTGTGCCGTGCTAAGAAACGAGTCAATAATGCCTTTCTTAGCAAGTTAGCCGTAAGTGCAGGACTCCAGTCATAGATGGGGTAGCCACCAATTTAAAGAACTTGACCGATCATTGCATACGTCATATCACGATCACAGCATGATTTGCATATATATAGGATTCTAGATATGTATGAATTGAACCAATCAGGCTATACAGTTGCCAGTTTGGAAGAATATCATGGCACAGTACTAGTGTAGAACTACTGATCGCTACTGAAGCTCGAAAACTTTTTTTTGTAGTGACAACCGAATATGGGGGAAAAAATTGACAACCGAATCTTTTTTTTGTTGTCAAAATCGTTTATATGCCACGTATCCTATGCACAGCTGGTTCTTTAATATGGGATTTAACTGTTGTAAAGCTTAATTATTCACCCGCGATAAATCAATAGCATGCCACAAAATCACAAGAGTAATAACAGAGAGCTTACACAAAGTAAGAGAGCAAAGCTCTCTCTTTATTAGATTGATTCTCTCTGTACAAAAGGGTGCCCAATATATAGCAAAACTGTCAGGAGATAGATTCGAATTCGCCCACCAATAGATAGAGTCCTTCCAAACTTGGATTGTGATTCTATCTATATCATAACACTCTACTTGGACGAATACCACGTAATGCACATGTCTCGTTAAAAACTCCTAAAAACGCAATGAAAAAAAGATGGAGAAAAGAGTACATTGCACTCGCACTCCGTGTTACATTAGTTGGCAAATGTATAGCCATGATGGAGAAAAGAGTACGCTGAATTTTCTCTCGAAAATTCAGTGATTTTTCCTAACTTTTTAGATAAGAAGATTCTCTATAGCACAAACAGAGTATAAGAAATCTTCAGGTATAGGAAAGTCTTTATGCTATGGCTATCAGAATTATTAATTATTCTTCTTATTCATATTCAACTCAAGATAACCCAGTCGATCCGCTAGATCTTAAATATTTCTGGGTTTTCATCGGAACATAAACTTCAGGTTTTATATGTGCATAGTATAACCCGGAGGAAGTTTTTCAACCATATGTTTATTACACCCATTAAACTTAGTCATTAGTAGGTATTATGTACCATAATCATTTTCTTTCCCCATATGAAAACGATTCAGATAAATGTCTTTAAATCTTAAGAGGGTGCGATTGGACTCAAGGTATAATAGGGCATTCTTCCAGTGCCAGCTATGAGAACATCGTTTTTGATGATAGTCATAATATTTTCAATTTACTTAGTGTAGTACAATTGTCTTCTAGATATATTTCCTCTTCTGTCATTGGATTATACTTTTCTTCTATATTAGAAGTATGATTTAACAATAAGATAATTGTTGCATCATGAATAAATTGTAGAATATAGAACAAACATAGCACAATTAATCATATATATGGGAAATATCTATTTATTCAATTTTAAATGATCGCTCAACATGTGCGTAGACAAAATGTTCATTCAGGAACTAGGGCTAAAACTAATAGGGAGACATATAAGGAATATGTGATATTGACTAGCAAAGTGAAAGAATACTTAGGAGACTAATCCAGGTATCAATATGAGTCGTAGGTGTCCTCCTAGGACTCCTCGAACTTAATAATTTAAAGAACTATATCATCACACTCCACAATGTCTATATCAACAATAGGTTGAATGGTGAAGTATGATTCAACATTATTTCCTCGGGTCATACTGATTTTTTTAGTGGATTTCATGCAAAGGACTACCACATGCTTCGGGATGTGATAGTTGCACAATCAATGGTTAGTGCATCCATACGTAAAGCAGGAGTTTGCAGCCTTGTTAGCTGAGTCTTACTTCTGAAAGCCCCATGACCATTTACCTTTACTTTTCCACTATAGATTGCCTCTTCCCTTATCTGATATGTCATTCTTCTATTTATCTCCTATTCATTTGGCCCTTTCTGAGGCCATAGCTATTGCTAGCCTGCTGAGCATTTGCCTGTGATTTAGGCATTGTATGCCTCTCATTATGAAGTACATGATGATTGTTCACCAGAAGTTCATCACGCTTTTCTGCTTCTAGCAAAATACATGTAAGTTCGTAGTACTTTTGGTACTTGGCATGATGATACTATTACAACAATATTCTCATATTGGGGTGGAAGGTGTATAATATCGTGTCAATTATTTTAGCATCAGTAACATTCTTGTTACATAATGTTAGTTTAGTGACAAGTTTGTGCATGGCAAAGTTATATGCTGCCACAGCCTTTAAAATCCTAAAAGCGCGAGAGGACTATTCGTGATGTGCTTCTGGCAACAGGACGGATCTTTGCTAGTTCTATTTTTCCTTCAGGGAATTCAAAAGTACTAGCTGGCCCTCTTCCATTAAATATTCGACCTTTAGATCTATATGAAGATGGTGCCTTAGGAGATGCAAAGCCATACACCTGGCAGCTTCGGGAAGAGCATAGGTTTTATCTTCAGGCTGGGAAAATAGTAGCTCTAAGAGTTCGAGCTCTTAGTATTCATTGCCCATGTAAGGTAATTGTTGCCATTCAGGGCAAGCTTAACAAATTCCCTTTATGCAGTGTTCAACATACTCTATTTCTATTTATGCAAAATAACTTTTACTACTGTAAAATTATTATATTGCATGCTCACTCTTCAATTAGTAAAACTTGGCCTATATCTATTCGGTAAACTATTATCTAAATTTTTTTCCAGAATGTTTCCTAGTATTTTCATAATATTTTGTTAATTATTTAAGCAATTTTTAGAATTACTGAATAACAAAAAAAAAATTCAATATGGAATTATGCTAGGACAATAACTCCAGATATATGGAGCTTTCAATGTGCCATATGAAAATTTTCTAGCATTTCTTATAATTTTCTATTAATTATCAAGCAATTTTTAGAATTACCAAGTAATAAAAATGATTCCCACATATTTATACATGGAATAATTATAAGAAAAATAAATACAACAACATGACATAATCAATGTACCATACATAATTTTTCAGAATTTGCTAGCATTTTTCGTAATTTCATGTTAATGATTAAGCGATTTTTAGAATCACTTAATGACAGAAAATTAAATCCCAGCACATATTAAACTTTACATAATGCTAGAAAAATAAACCAAGAGTATGGAACTTCTAATGTGTGCTAAATATAAATTTACCAAATTTTACGGAAATCCATATGCCTAGAAAATTCAATTTCTAGTATTTAATATAAATATTCAGAGTTTATTATTTTTTTTAAATTACAAAAAATCCTAGTGGTTAAATTGTAAATTTTTGTTTACAATTTTTTTCTTCGATTTTTTCTTCTTATATGGGGGCAACTAAGGTTAAGAAACCCTAGCCGCCTCCCAGCCCAGCGCAAAAAAAGGAGTGAGCACAAATGCCACCGCCGCCTCCCTTGCAGGTGCCACTTCGGCGCGAGCCATCGCTGCCAGCGCCATGGACGGATGAGCACCGTGGGTGGACGCTGCACTGCCGGTGGTGCAGCACCATCGACTCCGCCCTCCTCCGTTGCGCGTCTCTCTAGCGCCGTTGTCGTGTCACGCCGCACAGGTGCCATGGCCGCCTTCTAGGCTTGCACGCGGTCAAGTCGGGCAAGTATGTACTCCCACCTCTATTTGGTTGATAACAACTTCCTAATAAGGAGGAACCAATTAACAACTTCCACTTATGTAGTATGGTTCCACTTGCATAACACCAGTTAATATGTACAGGGAGTAAGAAGTACATACTCCTGGTACTGTGCTTTCATTTTCATATATATATATATATGAAGTCTGTTTGGTACTCTTGGAAGTATGTACTCCCATACCTCTCCCATTAAACCGAATGATTTAATTAAATTATTTTTTTTGTTCCAGCTGCATGCACAACTAAACACTTGAAAAAAGGAACATACATGCTGTTTGGATATATATATATATAGGAAAATGGTTTTGTACCCCTGGGAGTACGTACTCCCACTCTCAGTATACCGCTTAAATGATATTGTTATACCTCTTTATCATTTTGAGTATACTCTAATACTGATTATAAGATACTCCAAAGTGAGTTCTACAAAAAATTTCATCAAAATCCACCTTTTGTAGCATAATTTGTTTATATACTTGACGAGTACCCATACCATGGGTACCCCCATCAGCCCGGAAGCACGAACGGGCTGACCTATCACGGCGAAGGCCCAAAGACCGCCGAAGGTACTTGGGTCATGGAACGAGCCCCGACCTGTGCGGGGCCGACCCCGGACGGTCGGCGGACTCCGGTTCCGGGCGGTCGGCATGCGCCGGCCGCCTAATATTAAAGCTCAAGCTCCACCTGCGCACGGGCTAGCAGGGCCCACGCCAGTGTCAGGTGGCCGCCTTGTGCGCAGCGTCCCCTGGCATCCGTACCAGGGTAGGTGGCTCCTTCCCAAGACTGTCAGAAGAGCCACCGAAGAAGTCAAGCCCCCGTCCCGTCGCCTGGCACACCGCAGAAGATTACGCCCGCTCCCGAGGCCAAGGCAAAGTCAAGCGCCATTAAAGCCACCGAGGCTGACAGGAGCACCACGCGACACGCCACCCAGACAGCACTACGCAAGACTGCTCATCACAGAACCACCAACCCTGCCTCGGGACGGGGAGGGGTCGGACGGACAAGACAGGAACCAGATTTCAAGACGTGCAGGCCCTATTCCTCGTAGCTTTCCCAACTCCCATGTAACCTACCTCCTCCGCCTATATAAGGAGGGGCAGGGCCCGAGAGGGAGGGAGGAACGGAGAAAGAACAGTCTTCTAGGTAGCCTCGGCTCCCTAGCGAAAACATCAAGGGGTTCGGACAGCCGACCGTCCGCCTCGCTTGTACACCCCTTGTCCATCTCCCAAAGATCAATACATCCACACCGCACGAACTGGAGTAGGGACATTCGGCCCGAACCAGTATACATCTTCTGACTCCTTGAGTCGACCATTCGGGGAGAGGGAGCGCGCGACCCCATCCGACCATAAATTCGTATTGCCGGTGCACGAAACACCGACAATACTCTTTTTACATATGAAAAAAGGGTATATAGCAAAAAAATAAAGGGCTCTGATGAATTTTTTCGACAATGTCGTAATGTAGTATCTTAGAATTATTATTGAAGTATACTGAAAGTAATAAAGGAGTATAATATATTCGTTTAAGAGGTATACTAGAGGTGGGAGTACGTACTCCCAGGAGTACAAAAAAATATAGGATTGCTAGTGTACTATCGATAGTACAGATCCTCCGTGCTATAGCGCTGTGTTTACAAAATTCAAAGACGAAATTGTTGATCCAAACCGTGCATTATGTTCATCTCATTGAAATCTCACTACCCACCAAATTTTATATTTTTTGAATTTTTTCTCCTATTTATTTTGTATTTTTCAAAACCAGCTTCATTGGACGACCCACAACTAATTAGATCGTAGATTTTGAAAAATACAAAATAAATATGAGAAAAAATTCAAAAAATATAAAATTTGATGGGTAGTGAGATTTCAATGAGATGAACATAATGCACGGTTTGGATCAACAATTTCGTCTTCGAATTTTGCAAACACAGCGCTATAGCACGGAGGATATGTACTATCGATAGTACACTAGCAATCCTCTCTCTCTCTCTCTCTCTCTCTCTATATATATATATATATATATAGTATACTAGCAAGCCTCTTTTCTACTCCCGGGAGTAATTACTCCCTATGCCGAGTATCTCGTGCAACGGAGGGTATATACGTGTAATATATAAATATATAAGACCATCTAGGTTGTGTTTACATTTTTCCAGAGGTGGTACGTACACTTTTTAGACATACTCCTTTTTATGTGCGTATATGAAGGCATTTGCAAAATAAGCTAAAAACTATGTACTCCCTTGTAATTTTTTCAAGTGGATCTCATTGGAATATCTTATAATTAGTATATGAGTGTATTCAAAGTGATAAAGGAGTATTTCAAGTTCGTTTGGGTGGTATTTCAGAGATGGGAGTAATTACTCCCGAGAGTAAAAAGTATTTTTCCTATATATATATATATAAATATATTTATATATATATAAAGCTCTTGGAAGTATTTACTCCCACATCTAGTATACCATTTAAACGAATGTGTTATACTCTTTTATCACTTTCAATATACTTCAATAATAATTCTAGGATACTACAATGCGACATTGTTGAAAAAAATTCATCGAAACCCTTTATTTTTTTACCATATACTTTTTTTATATGTAAAAAGAGTATATAAACAAATTATGCTATAGAGTGTGGACTTTGATGAAATTTTTCGTGGAACTCACTTTGAAGTATCTTCTAATTAATATCAAAGTATACTCAAAAGGATAAAGAAGTATAACAACATTATTTAAACAGTATATTGAGAGGGGGAGTATATACTCCCAGAAGTATCTCTACTATTCTAAAGCAGCACTTGGTGACAGTGGTCCGTTCTTCCCACATCATTAATTGCCGCTTAATTGCCCTGCTTAATTGCCCTACTTAATTGCCTTGCTTAATTGCCCTACGCAAGAAACGAAGCGTTGCTTTAATTAGCCAGCTTTCGCAAGAAACAAAACGTTAAAGATAGATGTTTGATCTTGTGAAATAATTTTTTTATTTTTTAATCTTTATTTTTCGTTATCAATTTTATTTTTCGTAGCAACGCACGGGCATGTAACTAGTGGAATATAATATGGCAGCATATCTAGTAGTAATGAGCCAGTGAGTGCTAACATGCTAACTCCCGTTACTAGCCGTCGAATGGAGAATTTACGGCCCAGATTAATCAAGATCGGAGGACGTATTCGCGAGAGAGGAATAAACTTTAGGGATTTGTGTAAAATGATTTAAATGGCAAATGGGGTTTCACCTTGATTAATTTAGGCCGTAGATTCTCCATCCGACGGCTGATAACGGTAGTTAGCGCTCACTGGCTCATTAGCACTTGATCGATATGCTACCCCATATATATATATCGACCCCTTACATCCAGACACGCGCGCACACAAAGACATCGCATTGGTAATTGGTCATCTGTTGTGTAGTAATACACCATTGAGAGCTAGCTTATTAGCTAGTCGGTGTAGTACTCCTCTCGGTCGAGAAGGATATTCGTATCCTCTCTCTTCCCCCTTGCTCTGATTTGGTTCTTAGGGGAGAATTTTGAGTGCCGAGACACGTACATCGAGATGGAGCATGTGGCGAGGTTCTTCTTCGGAGTTTCTGGTGAGTGCCATGGCTAGGTTTCTTCTCTGTGTTCTATGTATGCATGTTTGTTTCTCCAGCTGTGAGCCTGTGAGTGCCATGGCTGGGTTTCTTCTCTTGGTTACTTTTTTGAATGTTTTTTTTTCCTGTGGATTGTCTAATTTTTATTGGTTTTTTTTTCAGGCAATGTCATTGCTCTCTTCCTCTTCCTGTCGCCGGTGTAAGTATTTGCACGATGCATCGTCTTCTTTTCTCAACTATCTTTCTGAGTTGTTGTTAACATAAAGATGGAAAGAGAGGAGAAAAGAAGAAGAAACCTTGTTCCAAAAACGAAGAAGGAAAAGAAAGACCAAGAAAAGGGGAAGAAGAAACGAAAAGAACTTATAAATGATAGTCTCTGTTCTTGGAGAGTGTCGGCCTTCTCCCCTCTTTAATTTCCTCTCCCCGCCATATTTTTCTCTCGATGAGTTTTGCGAAAAGTACCCCTTTTTCCCCCCCTAGCATCTGTTTTTGTGCTAATGCAAAGGAAAGCCTTGCAGATCCGTTGATGCGCCTAGAAAGAACCAGAATTTAATCCCGTCCATACCTACCTTCTTTTGTGCCCAGAGAGACTTTTAACCTGAACCTGAAGTCCTTTTTCTCTCTTCTGGAAGCTTTTAACTCCGTTCGCAAACGCTGCATTTTCCTGCGTCGTCTGCCTCATCGGCAGCCATGCACAGCAGACACAAGAGCGTCGCATGCTCGCTTGTTCTGACCGGTGAGAAATTCCGCGTTTGTTACAGCGTCACCTTCTGGAGGATCATTCGGAAGAGATCAACGGAGGACTTCTCCGGCGTGCCCTACAACATGACGCTGCTCAACTGCCTCCTATCCGCCTGGTAACTAACCGCTTCTCACACGCTCAATCTTTTTTTTTTTTTTTTTTTTTTCCTAGTGTAAATTCTCACGCACAATCTTACACTAGTACCAGTAGCGAGTAGCAACACAACCTTTGCATGACTAGTTCGTCGCTCCATACCATTTCTATTTCTTATGTTCTTCAACACATTTTATTGAATTTCGTTTCGTATGTTTCCAGACACATGCTAGTAACAGAGCAACTTTATAGTGCAAATTCAGTTGCTGCACGGCATCGTTGGGTTCTGCCGTGTCTAAATAGTAGAAAAGCAATTTACGTACGTGTAGGCAAGTAATTTACGTGCAGAGCTTACTGCATGATAAACTTGATGGAACCGGGCGACGGCTCATAGCGTAGCCTCTGTCCAGTTTGCCTTATAGATGGAAAGGTACTCCTGGACCCACTTGCCAGCACTGTGACAGTGACCGCTACGAACCCGAAATTTTTTTTGTGAATCACGGTTTGTACAGCTAGCCCTGTCGGCATTGCCAACATGGCAATGACATGTGGGCCACACGGCCATTGTGCTAGCACATGCAGCCTCACGTTCAAGTGTTCCTAGCTCGAAAAAAGCGATCCAGCTTTTTGGCTATGATTTAGGTATTTGGCAGGTAAGAAATACCATCTGCGAGTTGATTTCCGGCAGGTTACTTTACCCTGTCGAGGCCAAACGAAGTGTGCACTTATAGAAACCATGGCCTCCTATGCTTTGAAAAGCTAATTAGCTTGTGTGCACGTTTCCTTTTGTTTCACCCTTGGAAAAAAAAGTTTCCTTCTGTTTCCTTTCTTGTGTACGCATGCACACATGCGTGCGCCTCAATGGCAGACCAATATTCCTCGAAAGGAGTTAATTCGTCGGGAAAACAGGCTGAAATCAATCCATGGATATGCCAGCGATCAAATTAAACTCGAACGCGACGTTGTGTTTTGGATTTGGTTTGAAGGTACGGGCTGCCGTTCGTGTCCCCGAACAACATCCTGGTGACGACGATCAACGGGACGGGGTCGGTGATCGAGGCCATCTACGTGGTGATCTTCCTCGTCTTCGCGGAGAGGAAGACCAAGCTCCGGACGCTGGGCCTCCTGGGCCTCGTCACCTCCATCTTCACCACGGTGGTGCTGGTCTCGCTGCTCGCCCTGCACGGCCAGGGCCGCAAGCTCTTCTGCGGCCTCGCCGCCACCATCTTCTCCATCTGCATGTACGCGTCGCCGCTCTCCATCATGGTAATTAATAGAAATTCGACACCGCAAGCGAAATTCTCCATCTGCATGTACGCGTCGCCGGCGTGATGATTTGCTCAACTCGGTGATCTGTGCGCGCGCAGAGGTTGGTGATCAAGACCAAGAGCGTGGAGTTCATGCCGTTCCTGCTCTCCCTGTCCGTGTTCCTGTGCGGCACCTCGTGGTTCGTCTACGGTCTGCTCGGCCGCGACCCCTTCATCGCGGTAAAAATTCTTCGCTGCCGTTCAGGTTTATTTACGGTCTCGACTCTCCAGTGTCTCCCTTCGTCCCCTGCAAGTTCAGCACACGTTTATACAAGACCCTAGCTAACACCCTGTCAAGGTTAACTACGTACACACTTAAAACTGCGTACGGGCCTGACAAGGCAAGATCCCATCCGATGTTGTTTGGGTTTGATCGGTCGATCGTACTGGCTGATGGGTACATGGAAACCACTGCACTGCACTGCTGTTGCCATTAAATGCTCCTTGTCCCTCGCTCGTCGGTTACCCTTTCCGGTAGGCGCACATGTCGTTGTTGATAACGCACCTCAGCTGGTAACAGGCCGTGCAAGATTAGACGTGTACGTAGCAAAGCAAACAACTTAACACCGCCCGTCACAACGATACAGCGCGTTAATTCGTTTTGTCCTGTTCAGTACTAATCTTCTAAGTTCTAACCAAAAAAAAGAGAGAGTAGCAGTTTCACTTTAGTTTCGCTTGGTGGTGGTGTGATTCGGGTGGATAAGAAGTGTTAGCAGACATGAATCTTCAGAGAGAGAAAAAATACACTTATGATCTGCATGTACGTTGCTTAATTAGTAGATTATTAGGAGAGAGAGAGAGGAAAAAGGCAAGGAATTTGTGGGAATCTGATTGAGCTAGCAAATTCACGACCTGAAAAAAAAAGGAATGCAGAGCTCTGATGTGCTTAATTTCGCCTGTAAATATCAGATGGTTGTGATGGAACCCAACCAATCACTTGGGCGCAAATCGCGTCATCGTTCTGCAGGGGATTTTAGCGTTAGCAGTCAAGAATCTTCAGACTATCCCGTTAGAGAAATAACTAACGCTATATCGTTAAGTAGTAGTCCTGTAAAAAATGCTCGTGCAAAACAGCCTCTAATTTTTATTTATTTATTTATTATTATTTTGACGAGCACCACTGATTAATTTAACACTTCGTATCGTACGTGCAGATCCCCAACGGATGCGGGAGCTTCCTGGGCCTAATGCAGCTGATCCTGTACGCCATCTACCGGAACCACAAGGGCGCCCCCGCGCCGGCCGGCAAGGGGGACTCCGCCGCCGTCGACGAGGTGGAAGACGCAAAGAAGGCGGTCGCGGCGGTGGAGATGGCCGACGCCAAGACCAACAAGGTCGCCGACACCGTCGACGAGTCGGCCGCCGACAAGGTCGCCAGCCAGGTGTAGACCGCAGAAGCAATTCAAGCACGGGAACATAGCAGCAGAAAGGATGCTGCTCGATGAATTACCAGATGTTAAGCGGATTGTTGGCCATGCTTTCTTAATTTGTTTCTTGCCTTACTTGATTTGCCGCTCACAGATCTCGGTCTCTTCCCGGAGGCCAACCCTACGATGTATCTTAGACGGAGAGCTATGATACAGTACTCTCAAGTCGTCCCTGCAAGTGTGAAGTTTTTCGTTTCTCGACTTTGTTCTGTTGTTGGCTCGTTATACTTTGATCTCACAAATTCACTTGATAGTTTTGTGCCAGTGACGTAAGGCTGAACCCAAAGATGGCATGAAAAACCAGGCCTCTACAAGCCCTGAACAGTGCAGCCTGCATTCGATTTGGGCCTTTATATTGGATCGATTCCCAACCAAGGCCTGAACTCTTCTTCGCACATAGCACACGCGAGAACTGCCTCTACATATAAGTATGAACCCCTTCGACCTCTTTGATAAAAGCACACATAGCACACCCCTTTGGGATGGCTACATGCCTGAATAGGCCTCTAAATATCCAAAAGGCAGTTTTCCAGGCTATCCTTGGAGAGAGCCTAAGCATGTGTGTACATTGGGGGCAGGCTAGGGTTCAGCTTACATTTTGAGGGAGAAAAACGAGTAAAGCCCAGTACCGATTTTCTCAGAAAAATTGCTAGAAAATCGTCAAAAATTGCATAGTATCGAATCCAAATTTTTGAAAAAAAATTCAAAAAAAAAAAATCACGATTTTCTCTTGATTTTCACTGATTATCGCGACATTTTGACTGGCCAATTGCATGTTTCTCAAAAGCCGATTTTTGAGCGATTTTCTCCCAGTTTTCACCGATTATCGCGATATTTACGCTGCATATTATTTTTTTGAATTTAATCGGTTTATCGGCCGATTTTAGATGTCGTACCTCACCGATGTATTCGAAAATCGTGATTTTCGCACGATAATCACCGAAATTGTGAACCCTGGGGCAGACAAATGAAGAAAGGAAACTATAGGCATAGCCTGATCTGATTTCATTGCGCCTCAGTTATATGGATCTTACTTACAGTGAAGTGATATAGTCTTGACCTTGTTTGGCACAGCTCCAGATCCCAACTTCACCTCAGATCTTAAACTTGTAGGCTAAAATAAAGCGAATTAAGTTTATAATTTTATTCTAAAATGTAAATAAGATGACCCATCTAAACACTCTTAATATACTAATAGCTCCAATTCTATTGATGTGATGATAGAGCTAAAAATATGAGAAAAACTATATAACGGTATCCCGTCAAATAGGATATGACGGGATGAGCTTAGAAAGATACGTTCGAATTTTCCCCTGTTTTAAAAAGATGGCAAACTAATCTGATTTGCGTGGAGGTAGTTATCCAAACCTTGACCTATCTATCCACATGCATGTCTCCCGATACAGAGCCGCCGCTGCTGCCCCTAACGATGACCATGGCTGCCACATCCTTCGCCTCCATAGATAAGTTTTATGATGTTCCACGAATAAGTTTCATGATGTTTCACAGATAAGTTTCATTAGGTTTTATAGTGTTCCATCAACATAATTTAGTTTACTTAGCTTTTAATAGCTTTCACGACCAAGTTTCAATATATTTCATTTAGTTTTTACTAGGTTTCATGATAAAGTTTCACATGGTTTCATGAGTTTCTGGATATTACGGTTAAGTCACATGATGTTTTCGAATAGGTTTCATGTTTAAGTTTCATCAGATTTTTTAATATTCAGGAGGTGCACATATATGTTTCATAATGTTTTACAGATAAGTTTCATAGTATTTCACAGATAAATTTCATTAAGTTTCATAGTGTTACATGAAACTCACTTGAATTTATCCGTGAAACATCATGAACTTACACGTGAAACATCATGAAACTTATCCGTAAAACATATGAAACTCATCCGTGAAACCTAATTGTCGGGGATTGGCTATCTGGCAAAAGACCACGGTACCCCCGTGAAAGGCTAAACCCGCCGACCAAGCAACACTAAAAGAAGATGCTCGGGAGAACGAAACGAGCATCCCTCCTTCTCCTCCGAGCATGCGCATTCGCACCTTCGCTCGCAGAAGCACCAAACACACCCCCCCACGAGCAAGCATGCTCGTAGAGGCCGCGACCTGCTCGGGTGTTTTGGTCGGAGTGCCCGGTCAATGCCACGAGGAAGGAAGGTGGCAACCAATCAGCCGGAGATCAAGGGAAATCATACCCGAAATTCAAATAACGCCCGGATCAAGGGCAGTAGATCGTAAGTACGATTGCGTGGCACAATCCCAGGAGGTAGTTACCTTCTATGTACCTCTAGTCGTAGTATTTAAACCCCCCTGAAGATCTGTAACAGGGGAGGGACACCAAGATAGAACACAATACACTGGAGTAGGGCTATTATCTCGACGGTGAGAGGCCCGAACCAGGATAAAACACCGTGTCCCCCTTCTTCTCCTCCTCCCGACCTCGCATCGCTCGAACGCCCTCTTCGATCCGTACGACGGGGCTCTGTTGATCCCCCATTCAACAAGTAAGCTCGACGGGAGCCCGTTCTCCAATCGTCGACAGCTGGCGCCGTCCGTGGGGACGACAGTTTGATTCCCGTGCGGATCAAGATCCTCGAGGATGCCGAACTCGGGAGACACTCGGGACCTTTGTGTTTTCGACCACGTTGAAGATGACGACGTGTACTACGCCGCCGACAACGTGGCCAGGGTGACCGATCCTATCGGTCACACTGAGTCTGGGAGCCCTTCCCCGGACACGGGGATGCGAGGGCAGGGCCTCCATCCCCCAGACATTACCCTCGGGGACCCCGAGGATGACTGCGATGAGCTCTACGACGGCCTGGACATACCGGACGACCTAGAACTCGGCCAGAGATCGCATCTCAAGGGGATACAATGATGTCCCCATCGCTCTCATCCCGCTCTCGTCGGGTCAACGTGGCCGGAAGCCGTGCGGAGCCCGGAGAAGGATCCTCGGACGCTGCCAAGCACGACCCCTACGAGGCGGCCAGACTCCACCTGGAGGCGTCCTTGGGGAAGACCCTCGCGAGCATTCGCCGCCAGGCAAAGGGGGGGCGCGCTTCCGCGGAAAGGAACTCTCGTGGGTACCGAACTCCCGATCGCGCCCCGGAGCGTCGCCAAAGCTCACCGCCGCCAGTTCACCGGAAACGGGAACGGTTACAGGCCTTGGCGGCGGTCGTGCGTGACCTGCGTAGTTTCCCCGAGCAAGCAGACTTGGAGGCCGTGGGCAGGGTCGTAGCCGAAGATTTGGAAAGGCTTGCCACCGAGCTAAAAGTCTCGGATCCTCCTCGTGACCGGGATGCCCGGAGTGTTTCCCGGGACCATTGCAAACGCTCCCCCATGCGCTCGCACCGAGGCGAATCTCGGAGCCATGCTCGGAGATCGCCCCAGGTCGCTAACCCGATCCGGGAAAGGTCCCGGAACAGTCACAGAGCGACCTCGGAGCGATATCTGAATAATCGCCCAGATTACGAGCACTCTGAGCGCTCCACGACCAAGCGGTCATCGGCACGACCATCACAGGAGGTTTTCTCCCGACTCGGCCAGCTGGGCGTTGGAGTGGAAGACCAGCGCGAGGCAGCCATTGTGACCGAGGGTTTCACCGCGAAACCCCGAGCTTCGGTTGCCGGGCCTTCACGAGATCCCTTCGGGACGTCGCATGGCCGAACAGATTCAAACCCGGCCACGTCGAGAGATTCAATGGGACCCAGAACCCGGACGAATTTCTCTCAATATATACCACCGCCATCCTCGCCGCCGGAGGCGATGAGGGGGTGATGGCAAATTACCTGCCGACGGTTCTGGACGGAGCCGCCAGATGCGTGGCTTTTAATCGAAGGAAGGCTCCATACGGTCCTAAGGCAGCTCGGCGCCCGCTCAAAACAAATTTCCATAGCCGTTACATCCGCCGAAAGGAGCGCGACTGGAAGCGCTTGATACAGACGGACAGGGAAACCTGCGACAATTCGTCAGAGGTTTATCCAGTCCGAACTCGATCCGAACATATCGGACGAGGCGGTCGTCAGGGCTTTCAAGTTCGAGTCACGAGGCGTGCGCTTCACGCAGGACACAGAGATCCACCGGATCTAACGGCGAACGAGCTCTTCCGAATGGCCGATCGATACGCCAACGCAGATGAAGCCGTCCAATGGAAAAAAATGCTGGACGAAGGAAAGCTGCCGCCTCAACCTGGCCTAGAGACCTCAGCTAGCAAAAAGGGCTCGAATTCTGTAGACAAGAAGATCAAGAAAAAGAAGAAAAAGCAGCCCTCGCCAGCCATGGTAGCCGCGGTGGAACAACAACAACCCCGAGCAACCCCGCCGCAGCGCCGGGGGCTTAACGCTCGGGGAAGAGGACAACCACACAGGCCTCGAGGACGAGGCGACCAAGCGGACCGACGAGGCGACCAAGCGGACCGACAGGCGACCTCTCATCGTCGCTTCACCAGCGCACGGCACGACCTACGGAATTGCCGAGCGTGGACCTACCGCTGGAAGCGATTTCTGGCAGGGGTCCCATGCCAACGCTTCCAGAGCAGGGTGAAAATGACAAAGGAAAACAGCCCGCCGAGGAAAGTGAGGATGACATGGAATACCAAGAACCAAGGAATCACATAGCGGTCATCTTCGGGGGCTCCTCCGCCTACAAGTCCCGCCGGGACTTAAAGGAGGCCACAAGGGAAGTGCACCATGTTACCCAGGGTAAGCCTCCGGTGCAGCAGCTGAAATGGTCGGAGGTATCCCTGACCTTCTCCAAGGACGACTGTCCCCTTGGAATGACCAAACCCCAGAGGCTTCCGATGGTCGTGAACCCCACCATCAGCAATACCGTCGTCGGTCGGGTCCTCATAGACTCCGGGAGCTCTTTGGACCTTATTTCAGCCAAGGTTTTGGACGAGATGCAGATTCCTCGTTCCAAAATCAAGAGTGTGGCCGTGCCCTTCTTCGGGATAGTCCCGGGCACCTCGATCAAACCTCTGGGGCAGGTCGTCCTGCCCGTAAGTTTTGGCGGCCCAAGTAACTTCAGAACGGAGCTAATCACCTTCGAGGTAGTGGACTTTGAGTCGGCCTACAACGCCATCCTCGGCAGGCCGGCCT
The DNA here is from genome assembly GCA_036346355.1 of Rhipidocladum racemiflorum. NCBI lineage: Eukaryota > Viridiplantae > Streptophyta > Magnoliopsida > Poales > Poaceae > Rhipidocladum > Rhipidocladum racemiflorum. The sequence continues at coordinate 19,154,913 of CM070570.1, read as the reverse complement.
TGGCCAAGTTCATGGCCGCCTCTCACCACGCGTATCAGTGCCTGAAGATTCCCGGACCGAGCGGAGTTATAACCATCAAAGGGAACCACAAGTCCGCACTCAATTGCGACGAAAGAGCCTTAGATATGGTCGGTCAGTTACCCACTCGCGGTCCCGACCAAGAGCCGAAGCATTCCCGGCCTAAACTTGCCCTCCAGCCTGGAGGAGAGACCAAGGCTGTTCCGCTCAACGAGTCGGAACCGGCCAAGGTCATTCATTTGGGATCTTCCTTAGATCCCAAATAGGAACTCGAGCTCGTCACCTTTCTCCGGGCAAGGTCGGATGTGTTCGCCTGGGAACCATCCGACATGCCCGGGGTCCCAAGGGAGGTGGTCGAGCACAGGCTAGCGGTTCACCGACAAAAAGCCGATGAGACGAAGCTTAGACACTTTTCCCCTAAAAGCAGGCAATCATCCGGGAGGAACTTGATAAACTCCTAAAAGTGGCTTCATCGAGAGATCGAGCACTCCGAGTGGCTAGCCAATCCAGTTCGGTCGAGGAAGAAAGGAGGCAAGTGGCGCGTAATGCGTCGACCACACGGGTTTGAACGCGGCGTGCCCAAAGACAACTACCCGTTGCCTCGCATAGACCAATTGGTGGACGCGACGGCGGTCACGCACCATGAGCTTCCTAGACGCCTATTCAGGCTATCATCGATCACCTGTCGCGAAGACGAGGAGAAGACTTCCTTCATCACCCCGTTCGGTACCTTCTCGCTATACGACCATGTCTTTCGATGCGAGAAATGCGGGAGCAACCTTTCAACGCCTCATACGAAGACTTTCACTGCACCAAATAGGTCGAATTTGGAGGTCTATGTCGGCGACATAGTTGTCAAAAGCAAGAGTACTTGGTCACGTTGTCGACTTGGAAGAAACTTTCAGTAACCTCAATAAGCATCGAATAAAGCTAAATCCGGATAAATGCGTATTCGGCGTAAAGGCCGGGCAAGGTGCTCGGCTACATGGTCGGGCCAAATGGCGTTGGGGCTAACCCGGAGAAGATCGAAGCCATTGAGAACATGAGGTCGCCCACATGCGTAAAGGAAGTACAAGCTCGGCCGAAGAATGGCCGCCTTGAGCCGGTTCGTCTCCTACCGGGGGCGAGGACTACCTTTCTTTAAAGCCCTCCGCAAGCATGATGGCTTCACGTGGACGGAGGAAGCTGATCGCGCGTTCAAAGAGCTAAAAGCAGTACCTCTCCCAACCGCCCGCCCTCGTCACACCCACTGGGGAAGAATTGCTATTATACCTGGCGGCAACCCCATAGCGGTAAGCTCGGTGTTGGCGAGTAGAGAGATGGTACCCGGCGACCTATCTATTACGTCGGCGAAAGTACTTCATGGACCAAAGGAGCGTTACCCGAGGTCGAAACTCTGTACTCATTATTGATGGCCTCCGGAAGTTGCGTCACTACTTTCAAGCACACAAGATCGTGGTGCCGACCGGCTTCCCACTCGGGGAGATCTGAAAAATCAAGACGCCCGGTGGTCGCATAGCCAAGTGGGCAATGGAGCTCGCCAGGAGTTCGAGCCGGTGTTCTCAGCCCGCACGGCAATAAAATCACAAGTCTTGGCTGATTTCGTGGCGAATGGTCGGCTCGGCTCCACCAAACAATGGAACCAATGATTCAAGGGAAAACTCCTGGACTCTGTATTTTGATGGATCCCGAGCATACGAGCGCTCGGGGGCTGGCGTCATCTTGGTCTCCCCGGATGGAGAACAGCTACAGTACGCCATCCAACTACATTTCGCTGCGACTAACAACGCGGCAGAGTACGAAGGCCTTTTGGCCGGACTTCGGGCATGTAAATCGCTAGGAGTCCAACGGCTCATTGTGAAGGGCGATTCACAGTTGGTCGTAAAACAGGTCATTGTGAAGGGCGATTCAACAAGGAGTATCAGTGTTTAGATACCTCAATGGCGCTGTACCTGGCTGAAGTAAGGAAGATGGAGAAATACTTCAAGAATTTCGAAGTAATCTACATCCCCAGGAAGGATAATTCCCTGGCCGACCAAATGTCTAAGGTCGGTTCCTCTCAAACCACCGCTCCGGTGGGGGTGCTTGTCGAGCACCTACATAAGCCCTCCATTCCCTCTGAAGAGGAGGCACCAGAGACCGGCGGTAGGGTCTCCTTCCTCGAGCAAAGTGCAAATTGGATGACGCCATTCATCCAATATCTTGCGCATGGGACATTGCCCGAGGAAGAAGCCGAGCGTTCCCGGCTAATAAGGCGATCTTCTCGATCTGGCGATCGAAGACGACCTATACCGAAAGGCGCATTAGGGATCCTTTCCAGATCGTCTCGGGAGGAAGGCCAGTACCTTCTTCGTGATATCCATGAAGGAATGTGCGAGCTCACTCGTCTTCGGGGCGGCTTGTGAGCAAGGCCTTCCGACTAGGGTACTCTTGCCCACGGCCTTGACGGACGACGGTCAATCGTAACGACCTCACAGGGCATGCCGATTTCATGCTCGAAAGGTCCGTCAGCCGGCATATGCCACTCGCAAACCATACCACTCTCGTGGCCGTTCTCAACCTGGGGGCTCGATGTCCTCGGACCCTTCCCCCGAGGTCAGAAAGGCTGCAAGTATTTGTTCGTGGCCATCGACACTTTCACTAAGTGGATAGAGGCCGAGCCCGTCTCGACCATCTCGGCCCGAGCGGCCAAGAGATTCCTCCGCGATAATGTGGTAACTCGGTTCGGGATACCCAACCGTCTTATCACTGAACAACGGGACCCGATTCACCGAACTGTTCCAAAGTTATCGCGAGGAGGTCGGGACCAAGGTCTGTTTAACCTGTGGCGCATCCACGAGTAACGGAGCGAAGCGAGCAAATGGGCAGCTAGTCCAGGGCATAAAAAAGGGTCTTTAAGACCCTCAACCGGCCTAGCGGCGATGGGTGGATGAGCTTCCGCCCGTTCTTTGGTCTGTCCGCACCACGACCGGTCGAGCCACAGTAAACGCCTTCCGACTTCGTCTACGGTGCGGAGGCCATTCACTGCCGAAATCGTCTTTGGGTTCCCCAAGGGTGCAAGCGATCGATTCCGTCGATCAAGAAGTTGAGCGCCTCGTCGACTGGACCTCGTCGAGCGACACGCGAGCAGGCGTTGCTCGGTCTGCGGTTTACCTACTGAGCTCTTCGTGAGGCACGCGGCCAAGACAGTCAGGCCTAGGAGTCCTGCAAGTCGGCGACATGGTCTTCTGAAGAGTTCAAGACCCGTCGAAGGCCAACAAGCTAACCCCAAGGTGGGAAGGACCCTACTGCGGTCGTGTCTACAAGACGCCCGGGGCTGTTCGCCTCGCGATGCCAGATGGTCGGGAGCTCACTAGCTTTGGAACATCGATCAATTGCGTAAATTCCACGTTTAGGCGAGTACTCTATCTCGCGCCCCTTGCGTTCTTTCCAATAAAACGTTTCCCTCTTTCTCGTGTTTCGTCCTCGCTTTGTCGAACGAGCATCGTCGTCTAGCAGCATTGCAGACGAACTTATCCGACAAGTATGTGCGCACCATTTCCCTTGGCCCCCGGCCGGATGCTCGCCCAATCGTTCACTTTCCACAGTAGCTTTTCACTGTATGCGTGGTCGGGCGCGAGCATCCACTCTAAGCCCGGTTCAGTGACCATTCGGGTATGGTGGCTCTACGTAATGTTGGTTTAAAGTTCGTCTACTCTGTGCTCACATTTCTTCTCGACGCAACCGACCTACTTATATCATTCATAAAATCGTCACGACCAAAGCGACCCTTAAATTTTCCCATGAACAAACTCGTGCTCGCAACAGTAAGGGCACGACCTTTGTCCATGGCAGGGGCTCCGTATGATAGGAACGTTCCGTCCCTTCTTACCAAGGATCCTTTGCTCGTATCCATGATATATGATCTATGCAGGAACTTGTTTTCTTTGCTCGTATCTATGATATATGCTCTATGCAGGAACTTGTTTCCTTTTTCTGCAGAACCGGGATCATATGGGCATATGTTGAAGGCAAACTCAAGAAAAACAGGCAAGGACCAAACACCTGCGAGTTTGCTCATTTAACCCGAAGCGTTGTTTTTTTTTACAGGGTTACACGAGCTAAAAATAAAAAAAAGGAGCTAAGTCCTACGCTCGACCTGAAGGGCAGCAAGTTCCTCCTTAAGGGAGTCGACCTCCGCCTCCAAGTCCAAAACTTTCCGCCCGGCGTACGACCTTCAATGCTGTCCGAAGGTGCCGCACCTCCTTGAGCTGGGCCTCTTCGCTCCGAGCTCGTTGGAGTTCGGCGCAGTCGAGACCTCCACCGCAACTTCCCCAGCTCCTCGTCAAGCTCGGCGCATACGCTCTGAAGTGCTCTTCGGCGATCTCACTCTGGAAGAGCTGGTCCCGGAGCCGGCGATGAGGCTCCTCGCCGATTCGGTGCTTCAGGTCGGCCTCGCGCACCTCGGAGACCCGACGCTCAAGATCGGCGATCTTGGCGTCTTGCTCATGATGATGCGACCGATACTCTTCTGCGGAGACCGAGGTAGCGTCGATATCCTCCATAGCCTTCGCGGCAAACTTGAGCGAAGAGAAAAGAGAAGGGAAAAAGGCGGCGGACTCCCGGAAGATCGATCACAGGAAAAAGAAGGAACATGAAACTTACCGAGAAGAGCCGGTGACCCGACTTGTCCTGAAGCGCTGGCGGTCGGTCGCGCCGGCCGAAAGAAGGGATTGACCAAGTCATCCGGACCGGCGCGCCGGTCTTGCTCCTCTGAGCACCGGTGCTCTCGGAGAGCAACGGCGTCACCACCTTCGACCAACCGGGTCGCCCGGTGGTCCTCTTCCTGACAAGCGGCTCGTGGCGCCTTCCCCACAGTCGGGCACCGCGCTCGGTGTCGCCAACCACGAAGCGCTGCCACCCCTTGCTCGCGGTGGAGGCGATTGGTAAATCGCGACCACCTCCGCCTCTTGTCCCTCTGCAGCCGGAGGCGACCAATGCTCTGCGACCGGAGGCATTGGATCAAGGGCGATCACCTCCGCCTCTTGTCCCTCCATAGTCGGAGGCGACCGATGCTCCGCGGCCGGAGGCGTTTGATCAAGGACGATCACCTTCGCCCCTTGCACCTCCGTGGCCGGGGACGCCTGGTGCCCCAAGGCCGAAGGAGTTAGGTCGGGGACGACCTCCTCCTCTCCTTGGCTCACGGCCAAGGGCCGTTGGTCGGCAGCGACCAAGCTCCCTTCCTCGGGGCTCGGCGCCTGAGCCTCGCCCGCAGACGTCTCTTCGCAAGGAACCAAGGCCAAGGCATCTTGGTCCTCAGACCCCTGCGGCTCCTGCTCCTCCGCGGCTGGAATAGGTTCCGCGGGTCCCGCCGAGGAAAGCTCGGGCTCCACTGGGTCCGTAGCCGGCGCCGGCTCCTCCCCCGTCTCGGCTATCAATCGGTCGACGACGCGGTCGAGCTCGGCGTCCACTGCAGAGTCGATAATCTCCTCAGCCATCTGGCGGAAGTCCAAAAACGACATCCGAGCTATCACGCCCACGCCAAACGGGGTGGGGTTAGCCCGAAGAAAATCGCAAGACAAGAACAGAATAAGAGAATGAAGTAAGAACTTACATACGCGTGGCGGCGCCATCCTCCTCGGCCTCCTCGCCGAGCCACGGGCGACCTGCCGCTGGCGGCCTCGTGAGCCTCGACCACGACCACGACGCGCTCCTCCGCGGCGTCAGCACGCGTGCCATCGCCGGTCGGCGTCGTCCATGTCGACCTCTTCAGCGTCGAGGTGTTTGAGAGGTCGACCTCCTGCTCCTTCCGACCCGAGCATAGGTGGCCTCCTCTTCTTCCTCCTCCTCGGGGTCGCCGACCACCCGAGTAAGCTGGTCTGGAGGGCCTTGATCTGCCTCTCCACCGCTCCTTGGTCGGGAGGGACCTGGCCTCCTCCTCGGCCTTCCTCGCTGCTCGGCGAGCTGTTCGATCGGCTCATCGGCTCGGCCTCCTCCGTTTGAAGTCATCGAACCAGATTCGGTTCGCCTCCTGGCGGTCGGCGTACTCAAGGTGCGGCGTGGGGTCTGGTCGGCTTCGGCGCCTCGACCAGCTTGGCGCGGGGAGGCGAGGCGGATACTTGGCGGCCTCGACCCGCCGCCCTCTTGCGGGAACCCCCTGGCCAAAGTCTTTGGCTTGCGGCGGCGGCCTTCGACACCGCAAGCTCAAGGGCGACCTTCTCCTGCAAGCAATCGGGAGGAATGAGCTCGGAAAACATGCCCCAGGCGGAAGCGAAAGATGTACTTACCGTCGCCACGGTCAAAAATGTTCTTGGGGACCTGGCGATTGGGCGTCGGCTCCTTCTCCTTGGCGCCGAACATCTCGGCAACCCTCTCGTCAACCCGATCGAGTCCTCGCTGCGTCGCAACCAAGGACTAAGACAAAATATATATATATATATGCATAGCACCGATCACGGCGGCGATGCTCTGAAAGAGGTCCAGGAACATACTGCGTTGTCCTCGCGGGTGAAGTCATGCCACCCGGTCACCTCGAAGAAGGGATGCTCGCGGCGCCTCGGGGGACACCGGTTGAAGAGTGAAGTCCCGGCGATATCCCGACCAGTGAGCCCCATCTGGGCAAGCTCACCGTCGACTGAGCACCCGCTCTTCCTCGGGTTACGCAGGCGGGCGCCGTCTCGATGGCGGGCGTCCTCCCAGATAGACCAATCGGGACCCCTCCGCCTTCTTCTCGGTAGAACCAGAGGTCGGCCCAACCCGACACCGAGTCCTTCGTGAGCAACGAAGGGGTACTCGTATGGTCGGTTGGGCGGAGGCGAAGATAAACGCATAGCCGTGAGCCATCCCGGCCCGGTGCGGAAGAGAATAGAAGTGGAAGAAGAGGCTAGCCGTGGGCATTACACCCACGTAAGCCTCGCAAAGATGGGAGAAGATTGCGAGAGAAAGGATAGAGTTGGGGTGGAGATGAGAGATCTCGCACCGCAGAAGCGAGCACGGAGGCGAGGAAGTCGCTCTCGAGCGACGAAGCCCGTTGATGGCGTACAACTCGCGAGGAGGCGATCTCCGCCTCCGCGGTGCCGGCGCCGCATCATCCGGGCACTCGACCGAAGCTTGGGTCGACGTACCCCTCGTCGTGAGCACACTGGAGCCTCCTTCGGGTCATCTGGCTAACCTTGAAGCAGCGCCATGGCCGAAGAAGGAAGAGGCGAAAAGGGTTCTTGGGCGCTAGGGCTCTTGGAAGCTTTTTGGCGAAGGCGAGCAAAGAGACAATGTAACTCCGACCTCTCCGGTAGAAAGGGTTAAAAAGACAGAAGGGCAGGTTAAAATCGCCGCCTATCACGTAGCGACACTGGTGGAGAAAGCGCTTTCAGAAAGCTGCCGTCACAGTTACAAGGAGGCTTCTCGGAGAAGGAACCGCAGAACAACCAAGCAGCCAGCGCCCACGCGAGCAAGCCTGTGGCGGGTAAAGAAGTTCGTCTCCCGACGAAAAATGGTCGTGAGCCACGACCAAAGGAAATTCAATCCCCTCAAGTCTTCTTAGGCTCAAGGGAAGCCCGAGGGTTCCCACTTGAACCTCGGGGCTAGCTGTCGGGGATTGGCTATCTGGCAAAAGACCACGGTACCCCCGTGAAAGGCTAAACCCGCCGACCAAGCAACACTAAAAGAAGATGCTCGGGAGACCGAAACGAGCATCCCTCCTTCTCCTCCGAGCATGCGCATTCGCACCTTCGCTCATGAAGCACCAAACACACCCCCACGAGCAAGCATGCTCGTAGAGGCCGCGACACCTTTCGGGTGTTTTGGTCGGAGTGCCCGATCAATGCCACGAGGAAGGAAGGTGGCAACCAATCATTAGGAGATCAAGGGAAATCATACCCGAAATTCAAATAACGCCCGGATCAAGGGCAGTAGATCGTAAGTACGATTGCGCGGCGCAATCCCAGGAGGTAGTTACCTTCTATGTACCTCTAGTCGTAGTATTTAAACCCCCCTGAAGATCTGTAACAGGGGAGGGACACCAAGATAGAACACAATACACTGGAGTAGGGCTATTATCTCGACGGTGAGAGGCCCGAACCAGGATAAAACACCGTGTCCCCCTTCTTCTCCTTCTCCCGACCTCGCATCGCTCGAACGCCCTCTTCGATCCGTACGACGGGGCTCTGTTGATCCCCCATTCAACAAGTAAGCTCGACGGGAGCCCGTTCTCCAATCGTCGACACTAATAAAACTTATCTATGAAACTTATGTGTGAAACCTAATGAAACTTATCCGTGAAACATAATGAAATTTATAGCATGAAACTTATCCGTGAAATCTGATGAAACTTATATGTAAAACCTAATGAAACTTTTCCGTGAAATATCATGAAACTTATCCTTGAAACCTGATGAAACTTATCTGTGAAACCTAATGAAACTTATCCGTGAAATATTATGAAACTTATCTGTGAAACCTAATGAAACTTATCTGTAAAATATGAAATTTATTCGTGAAACCTAATAAAATTTATCTGTGAAACATCATGAAACTTATTCGTAAAACACAATGAAACTTTTCTGTGAAACCTAATGAAACTTATCTGTGAAATCTAATGAAACTTATCTATAAAATATCATAAAACTAAACGTCATGAAATATATTTATGAACCTCCTGAATCTCAAGAAAATAAAACGATTTGTGTGGATATAGATTGAAAGTAAGTGAATGGTTATGTATGAATGACTCAATCCAACGTTATTAAGCTATTCCGTAGATATGGTTTTGGACGGAACACAGTCGTGTAGTTGCTCTCTAAAAATATTCAGCACCATTAAATTCACAAATCCAATGAAATGAGGGCCCTAGTACGCCCACGGTATATCGCAATTCACAGAATTGATAGGCCCAACGAGATGGACTCAATAGGTCCATGACAAAAGGGCCCCATAAGATCAGCTCCACGTAGGACGAACTAACCACCGAAGGCGGCAAAATTACCGGGTCCAAAGCCCAAACCGATAAGCCATCCACGAACCCTCCACTCTTCCTTCCTCCGGAAGGCGCCACTTTCCGCGGGTATATAACCCGAGCAACGAACTCCATCCAATGGCAACACAAACAAGACGGCGCGCTTTGCACTTTCGCAGGAGCGGAGGACTGAACCGTAATTACGGAAAGTTTCGGGAGGATGCCGATAGAGATGCCGCGGGGACTCCCCTTCACCGTCGACACGTGGGGCCCCTCCTCCCGCCGCCGCCGCCACCGCTTCCTCACCCACGCGCACCGGGACCACCTCGTCGGCGCCGGGGCCGACGGCGCCGGCGGCATCGTCTACGCCACCCGCCTCACCATGTCCCTCACCCTCAGCCACTTTCCCCAGGTAACTGTAACCCCCTCTCCTAGAGTCGCGGCTAATTTTGCTCCGGTAAATTATTTCCGCGGGGGTGTCCGTCCTAATCGAGATCGATCGTGCGGTGCGGTGGTGTTGCAGCTGGAGCGGGGGGATTTCGTGGAGATGGAGGTGGGGAAGACGGTGGTGGTGGACGACCCCGCCGGCGCCTTCTCCGCCACCGCGTACGATGCCAATCACTGCCCTGGTAATTTTCGTTTTCACCTCTTGTCCTCTTCAGTTCTGCCTATCTTGTTACAGCTTATACTATGTTCGAGGCGGTGTTTTTTTTCCCCTCTAAAACTTAAATTCCTCGTAGAAATACAAATAATTCATTCGGTACGGGAGAGGGGGAGTGATGTGTTCGATTCAATTCTCGACTCATCGGTGTGATTCGCGGTTGTTGCTCATTCGCACAGACGCTGATGCGTCGCTCTATGAGTTTATTGTCAGGAATCAGGATAACATTATAGATTTGAGTGCTGGAAATGGGAAAGAGTTGAGCATGGTTAACGCTTGCCGTGTCCTGTGATTTCAGGGGCGGTTATGTTCTTGTTTGAGGGTGAATTCGGTAGCATACTGCACACAGGGGACTGTCGGCTTACATCAGATTGTGTACAGAATTTGCCATTGAAGTACATAGCGAAGAAAGGGAAAGAAAACGTTTGCCACTCATATTTTGTTGTGTTCCTGGACTGCACATTTTCCAAATGCTTCCTCAAACTACCGAGCAAGGAGTCGGCAATTCAGCAGGTTTTCCTATGCGCTGAGGCTAGATGTGCTTGTTGTTACTTGTAGGATTGTTGTATTGATGACAACAGGGACTGCAACCATTGAGAAATGATTCAGTGATTGCAGGTTATAGCTTGCATATGGAAGCATCCGCATGCACCTTTCGTTTATCTTGCTTGTGATCTTCTTGGCCACGAAGAGATCCTAGTTGAGGTGTCGAGGACATTTGGATCAAAGATTTATGTTGATGTGGGAAGAAACTTGGCTTGTTTTAAAGCGCTGTCACTTACAGCCCCTGAAATCATCACTGATGATCCATCTTGTCGCTTCCAGGTATGTTAGTCCTTCAAATGCATTCTGTTTTAGTTCCTTATACCACTAGCTTGCCTTATTTTCATTTTCAAGCCCAGTACACATGGGAAATGATGGCTTCACAGTACATATACGATAATGTAGTCGCTGCGAATTTATAGCAGACATGGAACCTGAGCTGTGTTTCATTGTCATTTTGAAGTAGATTAGTTACCACTGCCCTATTGAACACCTATATGATTGAAGAAAATATCGGTATCAAATTTTGAGCTTAGTCTGTTTTTGAAAACAATAAACACAAAGTTTGACGGTAACCCATATCGGTATTGAGTACTACAGTTTTTAATTCGTGTCATCATCAGTGCTCCGCAAGGGGGGTTAGGCGTCCACCTAGGCGGGATAAATCCGCTAGGCGGGATGCTGCAGCCTAACGCCTAGTTGCCGCCTAGGGGAACACTGGTCATCATTCTTCTGGTGTGTATTGCACGGAGAGTCTCCTTATTCTCGCTCTTTTGTTGGTTGTTACTTTATTAACTCCGCAGATAGTTGGATTCCACCAATTATATGATAGAGCAAGTATGAAGCTTGAAGAGGCAAGGGCTAGTCTTCAGCCGGAACCTTTATTTATTCGTCCCTCAACACAGTGGTATGCCTGTGCTCGAAACCAGAAACCCAGCCTAACGGAAGCTGAGAAGGATGATTTTGGGGTCTGGCATGTTTGTTTCTCCATTCACTCCTCTTATTATGAGCTAGAGCAGGCGTTGCAACTTCTCCAGCCCCAATGGGTCGTTTCAACAACTCCACCATGCTTTGCCATGGAACTGAGCTATGTAAAGAAACATTGTTTTAAGACCCACTTGACAGCTGATGATCCACTGTGGAAGATATTCAGAGATCCTCTCGAAAAGTCGGTACCCTCCCCTTCTTCAGTGCTCGCTTCTGACACGCACACAGATGAAGATCACTCAACTTTTGTTGATGATGATTATTCAACCTCTGCGGGTGAAAAATGTACAGATTTGGATGTCAGCACGCTTGAACTGAAATTGATGCCATCCCCTCCAGTTCAAGAACCAGATATTACATTGTTTGGAAGAGCAAGATTTGGTTCTCAAGCAATTGACATAATGAAAGAAGAGTTATGCAACCAGTACGTTGCTGTTGAAGAACCCTCGCTATGTGCTCCGGCAGATTTGGTTCGTGATGGTAGTGAAGACGTTGAAACATATTCTGGGATGGAATTGGTCACGAAGCAAGCACCAGCCTCCCAACAGGATCATGCGGAAGCTGCAGGTGAGGAACCCTCCTGTCAGCATGAAGCATCCCCAATGTCAGAAGCATTTCCAATTCAATTATTGCCTACTGTTCAACGCAATATATCGGTGGTACCTGATCAACTTAAAAAGTCTGAAGTTATAATAGGGTCAAAATCATTAAGTGCTGCTGAAAGTTGCATGGTCAGAAGTGCAGGAAGAACGGATTGTCAAAGGGACCTCTTGTGTGTTGTTGGATCGTCGAAATGTTTGAATGCAAGTTTGAAGAGGCTGTACAGATCGAGGAATGTCCCTGTCCCGCAATCTCTCCCGTCACTCGTTGGACTTTTGGAATCCACTAAACGGGTCAAAATGCGACCTAGCTCTAATTATAGCTCGTTGAATTCATGGCGCACCTTACCTTGAAGATAAGATTGAGCTTATAGATCATACAGCATATTGTGATCGCCAAATATTTGAAGATAAGATTGAGCTTATACAGCCTACGGCATATTGTGACATCCGATTCTTTAAGATTAATATATCTGAGGAGCATACCTGTATTTGGTGTATGATTTTCAAAATATTATACAGAAAAATGATGCAATTTCAGAAGATTACTCTGTTAGATAATTGAAGTGATTTGTTCTTCTACCATTTTTGGTAGAGTCCTGTGCCTAAACTGCTGTGAGCTTATTTTATGAACTGGAACATCAGGATAATTTGGAGAGAAGATTTTGCAAGTGGTTTAAGGATTATTTTGACACTTACCCACATATCTTCTATTTCCCCAATGAATACAACGTAAGATATATATTCTAGCAATATGTAAACAATTTTATACATGAATTAAGTTGACATTCACGATCCTGTCACAAAATACAACACACAATCATGTGACAAGATGCTACAATACAACATAGCTCACCCGGGTGATCAGCCAAGATCAATTATTCTGACAAGCAGACATCTAAGATTAGATAAGATCAGTTAACAACTCAGCGGTTCACATATTTTTACAGTCTGTGCACCAGAAGCTCCTAAAATACAGCAGTACTAATGCAACTAAGATCTGCCAGCTCTATCGCCATGCAGAGGAGACGATGAGGGTTTTCTCTCCCCAGCCGAAGTGAAGCCCCCCACGGTCCTCCTCGAACTTGTACCTGTCACAGTACGCCTTCAATAACGATCTTATTCCTCCAACGACATTGCTGTTAAACGGGCACGGTACAAAGCCAGCCATTGTCATTCTCGCCCTCCATTTTCCAGCAACTTCGTATCTGCGGCAGAGGCAAGTTCACAGCCAGGTACATGGAATTTGCAGAATGTATATGTTTCAAGCAAAAATGAGAAGAATTTGCAGGATGTATTGAGTAGAGAGCAGCACTGGGAAAGTGGGAATTACCTCTCGACACGATCAGGACCTTCACAAGCCAAGATGTTAACAATTTCTCGTGCAAGGCACTGCCTCTCCACATTCATTCTATCCGGGCTTTCCCTTGGAAGTGTTGCGTCCAGTGAATCAAAAAGCGCCGAGTAATAGTCATAAACCTCACGGAACCTGTGAGAGTCAGATGTTTAATGCTGTTTTTGGGATTCAGCAATGGAAGTACAAACACGAGAGTTGATACACAAAATATACAAACAACCTTAGTTACTCTCTAGAGTGTATTTAGAGAATCTATCTTTTGAGATTGCTGACCTTGTCAGAAATGGAGCAGTATTGGTATTGGCATCCTGCTCAACCAGGGTCACGAGCTTTGGTTGAAGGCCCTTCACCATACGAAGGAGCTGATCCCTTTCGTTCATAATCGAAACGCTCTCGTCAGGAAGGTGGTGCAGCTGGAATGCAAAATTGACAACAAGTGCTTCCCCAGGACGACAATCTAGCATTGCAGGTGTAACATCCCCGATGTTAACACCCACTGCTCTGAACTCGAAAGATACCCCACAGTCCTCTGCAAGCTTCTCTAGGCGCTGCCCAATGACCTTTAGACCTCCAACGGTCCTCTGCACCGTCTCAGGGTCATCCACACCAGTTATCCTCAAATGATGCGGCTTGTTTGCATTATTTTTCAGAAATTGTACCAGTGTAATATATTGGCTGCCCTGATTGATGTCGAAGTCTATAATGTGCAGTCTTTCTTCACCTTTGCAGGCTTCAAGTATAGCGTAATTAGCAGCCATGAAACCGAACCGGAAGCACGGACAGATTTCAAAGAGGATTTGCATTGCCGAAAGCTGATACAGAGTTGGGGGGTCCTTGCATGTCAAGGCCTTGTAGATGCCTTTCCCTGAAGCTACTATTCTTGCAGCAAGGCCCTCCACTAGATAGGCTGCAATCCTCTGAGAAGGGTCCCCTTGAATCGAGACCATCTGCCGGAGGTCCGCTATGATTGCCTGTGCTTCATCTATGTTATACCCGGATAACGCTGTAGCACAGTCAAAGAGCAACTGCTTCGGGGTCCGTGCTTCTTCGTTGTTGCTACAAGCACAACTAATGCTTGATTCCGATTCTTTTGGTGAGTTTGGAAGCAAAACGTTCTTCATGGGATTGGCCCATTCATCATTAATGCTACCCGCCTTGTAAATTTCGAACAAGATGTCATCACCGTCATCAAGCAAAGCATTCTCCAGCTCCTGAAGCTTTAGTCTGATCTCATCATCATCAAACTCTACTTCATGTTCAGAACTCTGATTACCTGATATAGACTGGGAGTTCTGCTGAGATACATTGGAGACCACTGGTGATTCTTTTGCTTCATCAGAGCAGGAGTTGGACTGATTATCTGCAGCAGCTGGAGAGCGGCCATCAGCCGTTACATGGTAGGGTGTTAGTGAGGCTTGCTGGTTGTGAAAGGAGTTTTGAAATGCAGCAGATGGTGCTTCAGTGAAACCCATTTGTCCATAGTCCTCAGAATTGTACGGTTCAGGGCCATAACGGAACAACTGTGTATCAGAAGCAAATCTTCTTGCAGCGAAGTTTGAATTTGGTGCACCAAATTTATGTATGTAAATGTTATCTGCGTAAGTCGTTGACGGGTCTCCTTGCCTAGCAAAAGACATAACTTGCACCTCTGGACTGGCTAAGCTAAATATTCTGTGGCTTCTATCTAATTCAGAAGCTCGTATTAAATCCAACTCAACGTGCTTCCTCTGATTGAATTGATCTTGAATACCTTCTAATGCCTGAAATAAGAAAAAAGTACATCAACAAACTATGTGAAAAACAATGAGCTGATATACATAAAGCTATCCTTATCTTGCCAGAACATTGTCAATTGTCTAGGTAAATAGACTCAATCATCTTCTTTTGACTATTCTACTGGTACAAACTAAATATTCCTTTACCTAACAACAAATCACACGTGGTATTTTCTAACAATGGTGTTTTTTTTGGAGAACCACCAATACTGATAGTAGGAATCACTAGATGCTAATATACATAAACAGTAAAAGGAGACATGTATAATATCCTAGTAATAGAATGGCATTTGAAATTTCTGTTGAGTTTTTTAGCGATGCAGATTCCCTGTTAACATACCTAACCTGTCCAAACTGCTCATGCTACAACAAGTAATCCAACCTACATAATTGATTCATTAATGGAAATTGAACTCCATTACATGTAGCAGTCACCTTAAAAACGATTTTTTGTCAAAACATTAATACTCAACAAGTAGTTTGTACGGCATGGTAATTGGTAAGCAACTAAGCATGTCTAAAAATTAGCAGTATTGATTGACCGCCATGTTCCAATAAAAAAAAAGGAGAAAAAAGACTGAGTAGTAAATTACCAGGTCTTGGAAAAAAAAACGATAAATTAGGCAAGAATTAGCATACCTAAAACTAGCTGACATGGAATATAACTATTTTTTACACTATATATACAGTAGAAATGCCGAGACAAAAGCTGGACAAAATACAGCTCATACGCGCCGCAATTAAAAAAATAGTATTAAAAAAATCCTAAACAGCACGCTATGCTAGCAAAAAAATCTGCACAAATTCGGCTCAAGTTTCGATCAAACCTCCAAACAACATAGAACTGTTCAAAATTGTTGAGATGCCAACACCCGAATTCTTACATGATTCATCGTGATCCAATCATATAACGTTCCAATCCTCACAGAAAACATCAACCAAAAAATATATATATATACTAACACCAAAAAGGACCTTCCTTTTCCCTACAAGTTTTAGCATCACCATGGCGCCCTACAGGAGGCTTCTTGCTCCCCAACCATTAACCAACCAATTTCTCACCCTCCCAAGTCAACAACATCACAAAGCATGTTACGCGCACACCATTCAAGAACTCTGATCACACGAACTTGAACGTCCTTAAAGAGCCAAAGAAACAAGGACACAAGCAAGAGCCAAAAGAAAAGCAGCAGCAACAGCCTTGCAGACCGGAGGCAAGGAGAAGCACTTACGGGGAGATGTTGATCGGTGGCACGCACGCAGAGGGGCTAATCGGCCGGACAGCTTCAACAGAAGCTGAGACCGGCGAGTTGGGAAAGGGAGCGGCAGGGCAGCAGAATGGAAATGGGAAGAGCGGAGCGGAGCAGGAGGAGGGGAAGAAAAGAATGGGTGGGTGGGTGGGCCGGTTATTTGGGGATAGGGACTAGGGAGTGGCAGAAAAGTCCGAGATGTCATACGGTGGGAGGAGGTCAGCACGACCGGCGGCTGAGCCAGGGATCCTCTGCACCGCCCACGGAAAACCGGCGGTTCTGTTGTTGTTAGGGCTTTGGACGGACTACTGACTACTGAGGTCGATGGTCGATGCAGCTCACAGGTACACCTCCGTTAGGATATTTTTTTTTGAAATAAAGGCAAGAGCTCTACCAAATTCATTAAGAAAGAGAATGCAATACAAAATAAGAGCAAAGAACAAACAGCAAGCACCAGGGTAGAGAAAGTGACCAGCTACTAGGACAAGGAGGAGGAGAAACAGCATCGCCCAGAACCTGGACGGCACCAGTCAAGCAAGCCTAGCAGCTACACAGAGGATTCTGGCCTCCGTTAGGATTTAGGAAGCCTATGATTTTACAGACTCCATCTACATGTTCTTGTAAATATTTTTGGCGTGTCTTAGGTCTTGTTCGGCAGAATTATAGATCCTAGCTCTATCTCAGATTTAAAATTTGTAGGTTAAAATAAAATACATTAAGTTTATATTTTTATTCTAAAATGTAAACAAGATGACCAGTCTAAAAGTGTGTTCAACTTTTATGCTTCTTGTTGAGAACAAACTGGACTCTAGGAATTTTGTATGAAGTGGACAAGGATACTGTGATGAATTGAGTTGGAAGGACCGTGGAAGATAGAATAGGCCTTGAAAAATAATAGCATGCAGATTCAATTTGCAAGGGTAGTTTGCTGATACAATAACCCAATAATATAAATATTGATATTCTAGAATAGTATAATAGTAGATTTAGTAGTAAAAGAAGAAAAATACATAATTTTCATTGGTTTCCTTATCCATTGGGAAATGACACTGACTTCTTTGGCTATTTAGAACAAACCGTAGAAGGAAAAGTTCCAAAGACCTTCGTCTACTTTGTCCTCTAGTTCTAACAAAATTACTTGAGGACCGACGCATAGCTCGGTTAGCTCGAGAGATTCCCGGATGCATTGGTCTCACGGAGCCGAGTGTCTGTGTGCATGTATGGATGTGTGTTTATAGTTCGGTTATTGTTTTCTTTCTTTAATGAAATACTAGAGCTTTTGATTAATTTTTTTTTTTTAAAAAAAATTACTTCACATACTTTGAAATTTTGTGTATAAACCAATTGAAATTAGCATATTCCAAAACATTAATGTCTGAAAATTTTAGTAGGTCAGTTAATCCCAAGTATTTATTTGTCCTATGATTGAAAAGTGCCCATAAGTTTTGATGGTATTGGCATTGGCTGTTGGACTCTATCTGGTCTAGCCACAAAACGTTCAATGGAGATGCTTGCTATTATTTGCTAACACAGGATCCTATCCATGTAATGGGGAGTTTCGCACTTGCGGCACCATATATATCCCACCAAACCAAACCTGTATTGAAATGATCGTGGCTGTTGGACTTTATCTTGTTATATCACCCTAACAAAACCAAAAGCAAATGATCACTTCACATCTCTAGCATTGAAATGATGGAGCAGTTCAACGAGATTGCTAGGTATTTATATGGCCAAATAACCTACCTACTGCAAGCCACATTAGCACAACATACAAACGATTTACTTGCATGATGAACTCGTCGTAGCACAAATTATTTTATGCATATTCACGAAAAATAAAATGGTGCAAGCGGTAAATATAATTTAATGCAAGCAAACTGGCTTCTCAAGTTAGTTTCTCTGAATTTTTCATCACCTTCTCATCAAAGGTTTGACATTTAGCTGAAACTTCTTCCAAATTGTATCCATCAACCGGGCTTTGTAATTTTCTACTGTAAAGCTTATTGGGAGCATATCATTATCAACATATATGTTTGCTTGATATGTACATTTCAACAACCTTTGAATTACACCCGAGGTAATTGTTCATGGAAATAGTACAAGGTTTTGTTCCAATCAATCCATTAACCTCCTGTCACTCTCCCCCAGTGTGAACGGCGGTTTGTGCTGGGGATTCCGGTAAGCCACCATGAAAACCATTCGTGTCATCCTGTGTGCTTAATTTCCATCAAACTTTGGGCACTAAAATGTGCGCATGTGTGCTGCAACTACTGCTGCTAACTGCTGCCTCGTGCAGATCAGATTAGGCACGCTTGGAATGTCGTTTCGTAGAGGGCCTTTTGACTCCTTGTCCCTACAACTTTACTTCATGGCCGACAATACCATGCAGCCAATGCATGATATGCTGCCTTGTGATCTTGTTAGTCAAACGCATGCATACGCATGCAGCTGCAGCGCCAATAATTAATCTCGGCCATTTGATGTTTCTTCCTTTCTTTCCCTTCCCGGTTGAGAGGCATCAAAAGCATCTCGTCTTGCTAGCACAATAACCTTAGTATACTAAGTTTGTACTCACTACTACAAAATGAAACAACACTATCTCTTCATCGGAGCTGGTTCCCAACTTTCAAAATAAAAAACCAATAGTAATATATGACTCGGAGTGAGTGACAAATATGATACAAAACATCATTATCGGTCTGACATCAGAACCGATAGTGATGACAATCACCACCACTATCGGTTTTGAGGTCGGAACCGATAGTGATGTTATAAATATCACTATCGGTTCTTAGGTCAGAACCGATTGTAATGTTTTACTATCAGATAGCGATGAATTTGTCATCACGGTCGGTTTTTGAGGTTAGAATTGATCGTGATAGCACACATACCAAACATCCTCGTGCTTGACCTCTCGGCTTCTCCTCCCATGCTTGACCTCTCGGCTTCTCCTCCCGATCCATTCAAATACCAAAAGCCAAGGCATTCACCTCGCGTTTGACCTTTCGGCTTCCCCTTCGTTCTATAAAAAAAGAGTTTACTCCTCTCTATCAACATCGCCCCACCGCCTCCCCGAGCACGTCGCCCCTCTGCCTCCCCTCACCCGCGTCGCCTATCTGTCTCCCCAAGCACGTCGTCGTCATCTCCTCCCCCGAGCATGTCGCCTCCTCCTCCACCGAGCACATCGCTGTCGTCTTCTTCCCCGAGCACGTTGCGCCTCCTCCTCCGAGCACATCGCCGTTGTCTCCTCCCCTGAGCATGTCACTCCTCCTCCTCCTGCGAGCATGTCGCTGTCGTCTCCTCCCCCGAGCACGTCATCATCTCCTCCCTAAGCAGTTTAAGCTGCACTGACTTTTCAGTTGGTGCTTTGTGAATATAATCATCTCTCTATGATTAATTTTATTATTGTAATTGTAAAGGGACTCAAAAATTTATTTGTCTTGTGGACCTTGCATTTGAAGAGGCATTGTTTGATGAGGAGTTGGGCTGGTTAGACTATTTATGACAACATTGATTAATTCTTTACATCTTGCAATACTTGATTAGTTCAATTGGTACCATATGCTAAGTGCTACTAGATATATGTTCATGCTCATTGTGCTTATTGTTCTACTTGTACTTGGTTGTTATTGTTTTGCTCATGCTATTGTTGGCTATTTTTAGCATATGAATTGTCACCGGTAGCCTTTGTTTACATGCTTTTACAGTCTGTACTGTTGTAGTTTCAGTAAGTATTCTTGAGTATTGATTAGGTTTTATAAACTGTCAACTATTAAATATGTTTTAAAGATAAGGTTGTCATAAAATTAGTATAATATCTTATCACTAGTGGCGAGGTGGCCTTTCTAAGGCAGTCCGACATCTGATAATACCTTAAAATCAACTTGAGCTTGATTACTAGTTGTATGCCGCTATTAATGTTAATTGTCATGCATGTGCTTAATTACCTAATTATGAGTATATTTATCTTGATATTGTCAAGTATCATATATAAAATGGAGCCTACAAATAAGACAGACGACATGGAAAAGCTGTTGGATGCTAAATAAAAACTTGAGGTGGAGATAGAACAATTGAATGGGGAGTTTAAGTTAACAGAAAAAATTTATAAGATAAAACAAAAACTAAAAGACATAGATTATAAATCACAAGATATTGAATCTCTTAGCCATGTACTCATCATTAAGGAGCGCAGGGAGAACGCAGAGTTGGAAGAAGCCAAAACTGAACTTATAGAGGTTTCTAGTATTTAATTCGACTTGGTAACTGATAATATACCAAGATAGTTTATTTTCATAACAAAATGATCGTTTTTGTATGGATTAAGAGATATGACTGGAAGTGAATCAGTTATTTGTGTCAAACAAGTTAGTCTATTTTCATAACAAAATGCTCTATCAGTATTAGCCTTTTTCTCATGGTTGCAGAAAAGCAAGTTGGCTGTTTGGGAAGTATTTATGTATTAGTTTTCTCTGGAACTGTTTCAAGAGGTTCTTTAATGGTGTTGGTGCTTCCTGTGGCTTTGATAATTTACCTGTTCTGGGAAGCATTTAAAACCCCGTAAGTTTGCTGTTCCCGAGTGTTTTTACATGTACATGTGGTTTTGTATTTTTTTTCGTTTTCGATAATTCCATAAAACTGACTACTATTTGGACTAATTCTTGTAGTTTATCTTGTCAAATGAAAGTCCATGCATCCTTTAAGCTTCAAAAAACATTACCCATTCCATCTTTTTAGGTTTTATTTTGATTTCAGTCCGACCTACGTTGGACGTGGTCTTATATGCCCGCACAGTCAGTTGCTCTGTACTTCTTGGAGCCATCATATCTTGCATCTTGGGGTTTCCTTTGGCCATTTATCTCCACAAAAGTCGGTGACTGGTATCCAGCTAACCTATTCTTTGTCCACAAAAGCTGGGGCTTGGATAATTTACCTATTCAGAGGACTTAATGGATAGAAGGAATAAGGTATGGGATCTGGAGCGTCTCTTCACCGGAGTTGTTGTTGTAGCTACAGACCAACAGGTGAAATAAAAGGGGAGCTCCCAAGAGTCATCCCGCCAAGGGTATGTTATCGGAGATCTGGATGGGAAGTGAGGATATCATGAATAAAACATCTCTAATGGAAGAAATTTTTTTGTTACACTCATCCCTTTACAATGTCTTAGCAGGGGCTATTGCTTTCTTGTCCTAGGGTGTAAATATAATGGTGCTCCTATCTTCCCCATAGGCTTGTAGGGGTGTTATCGTACATTTTCTCTACCGAAGACTGTCCGTAGGAGCCATAATGATCCCTATCATAAACCTACTCATTGCCACCGTACCCTTTGTTTGCAGCCCTTTCGACGTATCCCCTCAGGGGACGACCGAAGGCCTTTGTTTGCAGCCCTTTCGACGTACGCTCTCAGGGGACGACCGGAGGCCCTGCTGCTTCCTAGCGGGCATCCCTTCGAAGGTCAGCTGAAGGGTTTACTTTTTCTGCTAAAGCCTTCACGACGCTTTCATAGCTTGGTGGATGCTCTCAGCTTTCCAGGCGAAGGGGGTCTCTTGAGACTGGGATGGGATCTAGAGCGTCTCTTCAGCGGTGTTGTTGTTGTAGCTACAGACCAACAATATAAATAAAAGGGGAGCTCTGAATAGTCATCCCGTCAAGAGTATGTTAACGGAGATCTGGATGGGAAGTGAGGACATCAGGAATAAAGCATCTCTATCAAAAGAAATTTTTTTGTTACTCTCATTTCTTTACAATGTCCTGGTAAGGGCTATTTATAGCCTTCTTGTTCGAGGGTGTAAATACATTGATGCTCTTATCTTCCCCATAGGCTTGTAGGGGTGTCATCGTACATTTCCTCTGCCAGAGACTAGTCCGTAAGAGCCATGATGATCCTATCATAGGCCTACTCATTGCTGCCATACCCTTTGTTTGCAGCCCTTTCGACGCACCTCCTCAGGAGACGACCGAAGGCCCAGCTGCTTCCTAGCGGGCATCCCTTTGGAGGTCAGCTGAAGGGTCTACTTTTTCTGCTAAAGCCTTCACGTCGCTTTCATAACCTGGTGGATGCTCTCAGCTTTCCAGGCGAAGGGGGTCTCTTGAGACTTGGATGTCTCGTGCCATCCCGAGGGGTTGGCACCTCTCGTGTCCCTCACCATTTGTTGGGAGCTGTGGGCCGCTCCCGACAACAGTTGTCGATGCTTAGGATTGATCCACCTATTTGCATCTACTTCAAGCCGTCCCTCACGGGCTGAGATCATCCAAGTTACAACCCAGCCGAAAATAGAAAGCGAGAATGCATCTATTATCACGAAGATGTTATGATTAGTAAGTAGTCCTTGTCTGCATCTGTTGTACATGATCGGCCGTCTAGTTTGCGCAAACAACTTATTATCATGCCTCAAGGACTCGTACATGTTTTAGAGCACTGGTTTATGTTAGATCTTTAGGTTCTATGAATCATTAACTAGCCATTCACATGAACACCTAATGCGGAATTAAACATGTGGTCTGACCTTGATTCGGCGAAGCCATCAGTAGATCGGTAGGCTCGGTGGAGATGGTGTGGCAGTGGTCGTCGACGATGACGAAGAAGGTCGACACCGTAGACGTCACGGCCGTAGTGGAGTCACCGCGCGTCCGGAAGGCGGAGTGGAGGCAACGGTGAGGTCTTCGGGCCGATCCGTGCGCCTATTAGGATCGAGACGAAAAGCTTATGTTGGGTTTGCCTCTTCTCAGGTTGATCATCACACGAACAAAATGAGAGCCGGCTTTCCCTTTATATGTGCGCACGCATTTACTCGGGACTGCACCAAACTTGAGTTGGTTGCACCTTCGATCGTGATGCTGAAATCTCGGGAGTTAGTTAGCCGAGATTAAATCCAACATTCTCCCACTTAATCGTACGGCTAACATAAGTCCACACTTAACAAAACAGCACACCAAGATAATATGTTACAGCAGTCAAATAATGCCACTGAACCCCCATCATCTATAGTATACCATCCCATCTCGATAGGATAGCCACTTAAACATAACGGGAGTTGGTTTGTATGTCTTATGGTCCTTATTTCCAGAATCGAGGCTTTCCAATAAACCCATGCCGCAACATGTTCTCGAAAGAGACTGGGTGGTAAGCCTTTAGTGAGCGGATCCGCAAGCATAGACTTAGTGCTTATATGCTTGACATCAATTGTCTGATCCTGGATTCTATCTTTCACAACATGATACTTAATGTCAATGTGTTTGGCAGCACCACTTGACTTGTTGTTACTCGAATAGAAAACTGCGGCCTTATTATCGCGATAATCTTGTTAGTGGTTTAGATATCATCAACCACTCTTAGTCCGAATAAAGTTCTTAAGCCATACAGCCTGCCCAGTAGCCTCATAACATGCCACAAACTCAGCCTGCATCGTTGATGATGCAGTAAGAGATTGTTTGGAGCTTTTCCACGAAATAGCTCCTCCCGCAAGTGTGAAGATATAACCTGATGTGGATTTCTTAGTATCTACACATCCTGCAAAGTCAGCGTCTGAATAACCCATAACCTCAAGGTCATCAGACTTCTTATATGTGAGCATGAAATGCTTAGTGCCTTGCAAATAACGCAAGACTTTCTTAACGGCTTTCCAGTGGTCCAACCCTGGATTTGACTGATATCTGCCAAGCATCCCGGTTACGAATGCTAAATCAGGGCGAGTACAAACTTGAGCGTACATAATGCTTCCGACAGCTGAAGCGTAAGGAATCCCCTTCATCTGATCAGTTTCTAATTGATTCCTTGGACATTGGAATGTTCCAAATTTATCGCCCTTTACGATAGGAGCAGGCGTGGCAGAGCAGTTATGCATGTTATATCTCTTAAGCACTCTGTCAATGTATGCCTTTTGGGATAGGCCTAATATCCCTTTGGACCTATCTCGGTGAATCTCAATGCCCAGAACGTAAGAGGCATCACCAAGATCCTTCATGTCAAAATTAGCGGAAAGAAATCTTTTGGTCTCATACAGCATATCCATATCGCTGCTAGCCAACAAGATATCATCCACATAAAGTACTAAGATAGTGAATTTGCTCCCCTTAATCTTAATGTATATGCAATTGTCCACATCATTTTCCTTGAAACCGAAATTTCTTATGGTCTCATCGAACTTAAGATACCATTGTCTAGACGCCTGCTTTAGTCCATAGATGGATTTCTTAAGTCTGCATCCCATATGTTCCTTGCCTTCCATGACAAAACCTTCCGGTTGAGCCATGAAAACATCCTCATGCAAGTCACCATTAAGGAATGCAGTTTTGACATCCATCTGATGTAGCTCTAAATCGTAATGAGCAACAAGCGCCATGACAATTCTTAGTGAATCTTTCTTCGAGACGGGAGAGAAAGTGTCAACATAATCTATCCCTTCTCTTTGTGTAAACCCTTTTGCTACAAGCCTTGCCTTGAATCTTTCGACATTTCCTTTAGAGTCATGCTTAGTTTTGTAGACCCATCGACAGCCTACTGTTTTGACTCCATCAGGAATTTCTACTAGATCCCAGACGTCATTAATGCTCATAGACTTTATTTCATCCTGCATGGCCTCAAGCCACTTGGATGAATCCTTAGACATCATAGCCTCCTTAAATGATGTAGGATCATCTACCTTCCCTATGTCACATACATCTTCATTCATGTATACAACATAGTCATTAGGGATGGCTGATCTTCTTTCATTGTGATCTCCTTAGTGGTTCATTAGTTATCACAGAGGTCGTTGAGGCTCATCATTAGGTCTTTGTATTGTTGAAATCTGAATTCTCGGATGGGGCTCAACTCCTGCATTCTCAATTTGGAGGAATAATCAGTATGAGGTGCAGGAACAATAGTCTCTTGGATTATCGGCAATGGTACATAAGTCCGAACCTCCTCAAGATCTATTTTCCTAGCCTCTGGGCTCCCACTGATTTCATCATTCTCTAAGAATAAAGCGTGGCGGGTTTCCACAAACTTAGTGATATGATTTGGACAATAAAATCGATATCCCTTAGACCTTTCAGATACCCAATAAAATGGCAACTTATTGTCTTAGGATCCAATTTTCCAAGATGTGGATTAAAGACTTTAGCTTGATGAGGACAACCCCACACACGCAAATACTTTAGACTCGGTTTCCTTCAGTCCACAATTCATAAGGGGTTTTAGGGACTGATTCGGGAACCCGGTTTAATATGTGTGCGGCTGTCTTTAATGCTTCCATCCACAGACTAAGCCAGTAAACTGGAGTAACTCATCATACTACGCACCATATCCATAAGGGTGCGATTGCCTTCGGCTACTCCATTTCTTTGAGGTTCACCAGTGTGGAATATTGTGCTACTATGCCATTTTCTCGAAAGAAATTTAGCGAATGGACCAGAATCATCCATAAGGAGCATGTCTCCCATAATATTCTCCTCCACGATCTGATCTCACTACCTTAATCTTTAAGTTGCTGATTCTCTACTTGACCTTAAAGATTTTGAATTTATCGAGTGATTCAGATCGATCGCGAATGGGGAAAATATAGCCATAACGGGAGAAATCGTCAGTAAACGTGATAAAGGAGTTATACCCATCAACTGAAGTTACAGGAAAAGGTCCACATATGTCAGTGTGGATTAATTCTAAAACTCCTGTACTTCGTGTGGCTCCTTTCTTAATCTGTTTTACATATTTCCCTTTAATGCAATCAATACAATGATCTGAGTCAGAGAAGTCTAGGGGTTGGAGTATCTCTTCCTTAATGAGACGCTCCATTCTCCCCTTCAAATGTGGCCTAAGCAGCGATTGCCACAATTTCGATGAAGTCTCATCACCTAGACTTCTCTTTCGCTTATTGGTGGCATCACACACATTCATTAATACAGAAATTCAGAGAGATGAAGCATATAGAGTTTGTCTCGTCAGTCGCGAGACCAACATTATTAGAATTAAAGTTTACAATGCATTTATTGTTCCCAAAGATACAAGTGTATCTATCATCATCTAATAAAGAAACTGAAATAAGGTTTCTCCTTATACTAGGAACATAAACAACATTATTCAAAAGAAGGATGAAGCCACTATCTAATACTAATGATAATGTGCCAACGGCTTCAACTTCAACCTCCTTTCCATCAAGAACTCTAAGGCTTCGCTCCCCTTTCTTACCGTCTTCACGGTAAGGAATCCTACAATGAATTGGAAAGCGTGCACGCAGTGGCACTGAGTCAATCCACCAGGTATTGGGAGAATCATTAGCATAAAGGGATTCATCAATAAAGGAAATTTCATCATTACCCTTTTTAGCAAGCCATTTCATAAAACCTGCACAATCTTTCTGAACGTGCCCACTGGTTTTGCAAAAACGACAAATAGGCCCATCAGAAGTAGATGTAGCAGTGGCTTTCTCCTTTTGCTTTGGCTTGCTTGACTCAGCCTTAGGGGAGAAGTGCAGCTTCTTTTTGGACTTAGCCTCCCCTTGAAATTTCCTTTTTCCATGGCCAACATGGAAAACCTGGTCCTTTCTTTCAGCCTTAATCCTCTCTTCTTCTTGGACACACATAGCGATCAACTCGCTCATGGTCCACTGCTCCTTCTGAGTATTATAATTATTTTTGAATGAATTGTAATCAGAAGGGAGAGAGGTCATAATGAATTGGAACAAGAACCCATCGAGAAATGGCCATATCCATGCCCTTGAGTTTTGCGACCATATCATTCATCATCATGATATGCTCACGAGCGCTAGAGCCATCATACTTACTCGTGAGCATCTTCATGATCAAAATCTTGGCGTAAACTTTTGAGGAGCCCTTAAATTGCTCCTCGATCGAGGCCAAGTACTTCTTAACGTTGTCGGAATCGAGGATTGCTCCCTTATCGCAATGAGATATGGTGCTCTTTATAATCATCAAAGACATGCGGTTGGACCGCTCCCACTTTTCCGCTGTCAAATCATAGAGTTTCTTTTTCTCAGCGAAACTCTCATCTTCAGCGGAAGGAGGTACGGGAGCGTCCTCACGTAATGCATAGTCTATGTCCATAATACCAAGGACAATCTGAACTCTTTCCTTCCAAGAAGGATAGTTAGTCCCTGTCAGCTGCTCAATGCCGTTCAAATAAGTGGCAAC
This sequence comes from Rhipidocladum racemiflorum, assembly GCA_036346355.1. NCBI lineage: Eukaryota > Viridiplantae > Streptophyta > Magnoliopsida > Poales > Poaceae > Rhipidocladum > Rhipidocladum racemiflorum. Next base: position 19,127,661 of record CM070570.1, on the reverse strand, counting down.
ATTAGTGTTGTTCATGGCTGAATCAAGAAAAATATAACATAATCAGTAAATATTGGAGAAAGTAAATGTCTTGCATGAAATTAACCCTACGTTGGTCTGATTAATAACATGCTAATGACTAAATTAACTTATGGGTAACACATGGTCACAAACAACGTTGGTCAGAATGTGATCATGGTTGTAATATATACAATCCCAATTTTCATTAAATAGGTATGATACATAGTTATAATCAACTTTGGTCAGAATATAACTATGATCATAAAATAATCCCAAACATTATTAAATCTCTAATCAATATTTCTCGTTGGTTCCATATTAATTAGAGACAATACCCACAAATAATCATGAAATTAATAAAATTAATGCCCATGAAATAACAATATTTGAAGAACATTTATTAATAAATTAAATGAGGCATAATGAAACAAATATTGAAATGAGCTAAACAATAATTATCTAACAAAATTAATGGCCACTTTATTAACTTACTCAGAAATTAGTCATGAAATTATGCCCAGGAAATAAACTTTCAATAATTATTGCTAAGTTAAATGTGACATAACAGAAATAATTAGTAAATTAGCTAAATGATAATTAACAGCAAAACAATAAAAGCTAAAAGGCTGAAGACCACGCGGCCCAGAAAACGTGACGGCCCACTCACTGTTCAGCCGAAAGAAAACACGACAGCCTGCGCGGGGCGGCCTTAGCCCAGAACGCAACAGGCCCGCGCGAAAAGAAAACCCCAGCCGTCGATTCTGACGAACGGCTGAGATGAATCCGAATCGGAACAAAACGCACCGAAACGGAGAACCCTAACCCTAGGGCCATTCATCTCCCGAAAAACACGCGCACGCAATGGCGGCCAAGGCGAACGCGATGCGGGCGAAGGCGAGGCGGCGCGAAGGCGCACGTAGGCTGGCGAATCCGCAACGGCGACGGCACGCGCCCGCGAGGGCGCCCGCTGGGCCGAGGCGCGGCGGCGAAGGTCGCAGGCGCAGGGGCGCGTGCGTTCAAGGCTCCTCGGCGAGAGTTAACTAGCAGCCTCATACATCATGCATGGCGGTACGTAATACTAGCTACTAGTTCATGATTGCCAAAGGTTTTCCATGCATGAGCGATGTCTTGGATTCAAATAAGGATTTGAAATATCTTGGGATTTTGGAAATTTTTTGGTTCGAATCCGATTTGGATTTTGGGATTTTGAGTTACGTTCCAACTTATCCCCTGCTAATTTGATTCAATCATCTCCTTCTCAGTGCTTACCGAAACATTAGCAAGGTCTTAGCCGAATCAAAAGACACGTTAGACTAATCGGTTCATGTAAAAAGACTAGTTGCTCTGATACCAACTGTTAGATCTTTAGGTTCTATGAATCATTAACTAGCCATTCACATGAACACCTAATGCGGAATTAAACATGTGGTCTGACCTTGATTCGGCGAAGCCATCAGTAGATCGGTAGGCTCGGTGGAGATGGTGTGGCAGTGGTCGTCGACGATGACGAAGAAGGTCGACACCGTAGACGTCACGGCCGTAGTGGAGTCACCGCGCGTCCGGAAGGCGGAGTGGAGGCAACGGTGAGGTCTTCGGGCCGATCCGTGCGCCTATTAGGATCGAGACGAAAAGCTTATGTTGGGTTTGCCTCTTCTCAGGTTGATCATCACACGAACAAAATGAGAGCCGGCTTTCCCTTTATATGTGCGCATGTACGACTCGGGACTGCACCAAACTTGAGTTGGTTGCACCTTCGATCGTGATGCTGAAATCTCGGGAGTTAGTTAGCCGAGATTAAATCCAACAGTTTATGCATGGTTAGATTACCAGAGCCCTTTTTTGGGTCTTTTTCGACGGTGATCTGTAATTGCTAGATCAACGCCGTCAGGAACATGTCACCGTGCCCTTTTTTTTCTTTTTTTTTTGGTGTTTTGGCTATAGATTCGTCGTGAAACGTACTATCATAATATTATGATTTTGTTAAAAAAATGTATAATATTACAATAGAAATTAGTAGTTAAGGTTAAGTTTTATAGACCGTATCGATATATAGTTATTTATGACTGAAGAGAGTAATAATAGAAGAACCTGAAAACACCAAAATGCCGAGTGCCGTGAAACGTACTATCGTAATATTATAATTTTATTAATTTTTTATAAATATATTATAATAAAAATTAATAGTTAAGGTTAAGTTTTATATACCGTATCGATACTGAAGGGAGTAGCAATAGAAGAGCCTGAAAACACCAAAATGCCGAGTGCCGTCTAGTGGGCTCGCCTGCCCGAACGCGAACCTATCAAACCATCGTGACTGTGCCGTTCACATCCATTACCCTGGGTAGCATAGCAATTAGCAGCGCATTTCCAGCCAACTCGCACTTCTCCCATACATTTTTTCTACAAGAGCCCCCCAAGAGCTGAGTTCCAGCTGGACTGCGAAAATCCTAAGAGAGCCCAGAGTCCATATCTCTTTAGAGAAATCATGGACGCAAACTCAAAACATTCTCCAGAGAAAATCCACTTCGTTACATCTCCTGCTAGATTTTCAATAAGAAGAAAAAAAAAACAGGCAACGAGAACGGAAGGCTTCCGCCACCACTACACCACTCCCCAAGCGTCCACACACACAGTACAAACTCCCATTATACTGGTACAGCAGCAGTCCAGTCCACCCGGCAAAAGCTGCGGGTTCATGTACACAGGCCCTCTGAGTTTTACAAGATTTTACATAAAACCAGACGGCATCATGCCCAACATCTTATGATCTCAGTAAGCATGGTTGGACAGGATGGCTCTCCCAGTGCGGTGCGGGTGAAGAGCGCAGGCGCAGTGGACGGAGGTGAGGCTGAGGCAGCCGCTTATGATGAGGGAGTGCCTCTCCGGGCATGTGTGGAGCGCCGGGAAGGAGTCGCACACCGCCTGGACGGCCGGGGGCGTCAGCGCGGTGCACTGGCTGATGTTCAGGTTCGCAAGCCCGTCCTTGTCGTCGCGGCTGCGGCTGCGGCTGCTTCTCTTCGCCGCGTCCCACCTCCGGCCTTTGCTCTTCACCCGGCTGTTTGCGAGCGAGTACATGGCTCGGTCGGTGATGTTCTGGCAGTAGTACAGGCCCAGGGACCGAAGGTGAGGGCACCCGTTGGCAAGAGCAACCACACTCTCATCTGGTGATTGAGAAATGGGCATCAGTCGAGTTTCAGATGATCAGCATGACAATGCAAAGCATCTAGAAAAGTAGAAGCGATGTTGATAAATATAAGGCATATTTTAACTTTGCATAAGGATTAAGGTTGCAGTGAAATTGAGAAAAATATGAGAGAGAATGATTTACATACCCCTTTTAATTGTCTTTGAAGATGAGAGAGAATATTTTGTGTGTGGCAATAAATAAATGCATATGGTTGAGAGAATAAATTGGGGTGTAGGAATGGCTCATTAAATCTACATACAAGCTTTATATGCTTTTTTTTGTTTAAAGTTGCATAAATATTAAAACATGAATAGATGGTAGATGGTGATTACTTACCCCTTCGTTTGCTTTAAGATTTGTACAACTTGTATTAAGAAGGAAAGCATAGAAACACTGCTTATAGGTTTTATATTTATCAATGAAGGTAGTACTTACAAGTTAAACATTGTAAGTAACTACAGTGTTTAGCCTTAGACAGCAATGACACATACAGAAACTTGCACCTAAGATAGCATCAACCACCTAACAAAACTAGGATGAAAACGAAAGCAATAATTTTAGAAAACTTCGATGTTTGTACCACAGACAAAAGTGAAACAAGGAAAATACACAAGACAGCAACCACAACCTTAGAGAACTACTGTGAATGCACTTCAGGCAACAAGGATACATAGAAAACTAGGAAGCATGAAGATCTGCATGCCCAAGCTTTTAAACATATATGATTTCAAGACATCAACCTAGCAGGAAGCCAACAGTAGTGCTGACATAGTTTGCTGAGTGAGGAGAGAAACAGAACGCTAGTACACTGATATCGATTGTCTTAGCAATCTACAGAGCAACTTGGTTGTGCAGACTGCAGATGCGGAATATAAGATCAAACATAAATATTGAAAATTACCTGTTATAAGAACACAACCACACAAGTCCACAGCTCTAAGTTCAGGACATCCCGATGCCAAGCTTGTCACTCCCTTGTCAGTGATACTATCACACCAACCTAGGTTTAAAGATTGTAGCTGGCCACAGTTACAAGCGATGGCCTGCATCAAGATTATAAAGATTAAAATAAAGTTCATGCAAACCATGCTATAGCAACTTAAGTACCTGCAATGCTATGTCAGAAGCTGCCCTCACACACCCGCACAGATTCAAGCATTTCAGGTTCTTGCATTGACTAGTGAGGCAGACCAAAGCAGCGTCACTAAAATTGGAACATCCACTAATGTTAAGCCTGGTAAGATAAAGGCACCCATGTGCCAGAGCATACAAAGACCGATCGCTAAGCCCAAAGCTTCTGCTAAGATCCAACTCGCGTAAATCATGACAATAATTTGCTACAGCCTCCACTGCACTGTCTTCAAGCTGAGGTTTGATTTGCCGTAGAGGCAGAACTTGCAGTTTTGTAAATTTGTGAGCCAGTGATATTACCAAGTCATTCATGTGGTCCTTGCACCTGCAAATGGCAATTTGGTCAATCAACACCTTTTTTTCTTAGTTGCAATCAAAAGTCAAAACATTGCCCAGAAGGACCAGGTTTTGTAGCCACATAAGGTCCTGAACAAATCGTATATTTATTTTAAAACTAAGACATTAATATTTGTTATTCCAATATCATCTAATTTGGTCATCGGTGGCGTGGCCAAAGGGATTAATTTTAGAAATAAGATTAGACTTGCACTTGGCATGCCAAATTCAATTACCATGCCACCAAGGATGTCATGGCAAGCAAGGGTCTTTTTTGAAGTAAGTTAGGGCAGAGGTTAATTTTAAAATATTTGTTTAATGAAAAAAATGTTCATTACATAACTATATTACTCCAAACAAAGTGTGGAACACTGCCCCATAACTGGAGCCCCAAGTACAAACTACACTGCCTTGGTACTACTTCGTGTATTTTGTATGCTATACTATGGGAATGGGTGGGCAAGAGGCAATTTAGTGCGAACAGCTTGTCAATCTATGTATCAAAATATTATGCCTTTCATTTCTTGTCCTATTAGAATCAAGGTAGTCAAACTGAAGGTCCAAACAAATTGACTATCAAATTTTCGTATTTGCGGTCAACTTTTATCATACAGCATATGATTGAGCAACAAAAAAATGATCTAGGCAACCAATCTAGTGATTAATGATTAGCCGTGCTGCAAGTAACATTTCATTATTATATTCAAAATTTCAACCTATCACATAAACTGAGGACAGAGTAAAACAATCTGCTAGGTCTTCAATGTTCAATTCTACATAGTCATGGCAGCAACAGTACGAAGAATCTAATATTTGGCGAAATCTTCTTCACATATGAGAGAGAGGCAGATTGCTCACCAAGACAGGGAAAGATTTGTGACTCCCCATCCTAATGCATCACGCCATCCGGTGCAAACACCGGAGGCCACAATGACCGTCCTGTCATCTCCAGCTATTGATATAATCCTCAGGAGCAGCTCCATGGGAAGGTCCTTCCAACCTGCCAAGGTGGTCCCTGTGCCACCATTTTGTGCCTGTCCACTCTCACCGCCACCAGAAACCATGAAGGCGTCGAACGAATTGTTCAGTTTCCCACTCATTGGCCGCGCACTAACCATTTTAACATCACTTGGATCCCCCAAACAGAACCTGTCCTGAGATAGTAGTACAGTCATTAGGAAAACTACACTGGACTGAATCAAGATGGTAGTGTAGCACAGACGAACTACAAAACATAGGTCAAGCTGAAATTAGCAATGATGCAATCTAGAAACTTGCATAAGAGCTGCAACAAAATGGTATTTTTATGGCACTCTTTTAAACTCCGGACATCTACTAAAATAAAAAAAATTAACCGCAAAAATAGCTCCGAAACACAGATGCAGCTGCATGGAGCAATCATAACTATCAAGAATATAGACGCTATTGCTTCAAGATGCAACAATTATATCAACAATCGCTCAAAAATAACTCAAATCTTCAAAAGAACCCGAAAGGAAACATGTTTGAAACTCTGTAAAAACGTGCTCGAAATGTTCAAACTTTATTAAAACTTGCTTGAACCTTTTAAAAAGGTAGCTAATGAAAAGAGAGGGGGGGGGGGGGGGCAAAAATACTAGGAGCGACCTTGCGATCAAGAACTCTGCATCAAGATGGCGATAACAGACAGATACATCATGGGGCTCCTAAAAGCGAATATTTGCTGCAATTACCAACTTTCGATCCAGGCTCGCGCTCATAACTTCGCCGAAAGGTCTGAAACGCATTAAGCCAAAAAGGCGAGGAGCAAGGGGAAGGTGCTGAACCTTTCTTTTGGCAAAGTATCGAAATCTCCGGTTCGTTCTAACGCTAAGGCATCAGAGAGTTAAGCTTCGGATGATTCGAGGCCACCAGAAGCTAATCAGGAAAAACCATGGAGAAAGCCCAAATCTTCATGGGCTAAATGGTAACTAGGTCAAATTCCACGCAGCTCAGCTAGCATCCGCGCAAGAATGTCCAAGAATGTCCCCGTACAACTATAGGGACCCGTACAACTATCGGGATGAAAGGAATGTCCAAGAAAACAACTGATAAGCCTGCCGAGGATTGCAATAGTTTTCGCGCACAGACAACCACACACAAAAAAAAACTACGGAAATGCAGACGAAGGATCAAAGATTCAAAGGGGAACCGCATAAAACCACGGGGGATCCAGTCTCTGAAGGCGATCTCAGCATCGAGAGCAGACCACAACCCCCAGAACAAGACCAAGAAATTCCATAATCCATAAGAGAAAAAAGACGCGAGCTTTCCACTCACCCAGTCCACGCACGAAGCGAAGAAGCAGCGCTACCTAGGGGGTATCTATTCCAAAATGTAGCCGCAGTTGTGAACTGGCGGCTGCCTGTGGACGCAGGATGGCTGGGTTCTAATAGCGAGGGGAGGGTAGGGGAGGAGGACACGGGACGGGAGGGGCTCGAGGAGGCGGCGGGCGGGTGGGCCGGACACACGTGGGCGGTGGCATCGAGAAGGCGACGGACGGCTAGGGCCCGGGATTTTTATCCCCTTGTTTTGTGTTTCCCGGATGCGGAGACGGGAAAACGGCAGGAGTCTGATGATGTCCAGACGAGAAGCCGCCGCCACCCGGCAGGAAACGTCTGGAAGGGCCCGGATCCTCTACAGACTGCGGCTCATGTGGAGCGCCCGGCCGAGTATTCACCGGGCCGGGCTCGGATGCCCAAGCCCGTTTCTGAATGGCGGGCCGTGCCACCTCTTGCTCGGTTGCTTTCTGAAGGAAAAACAAAAACTCGGTTAACCGTAAGTGCCTATTTGTAATTACCCTGCACCTTGTCTTGAGCAGTTTCGATATCCTCGTCGACATCACCATTCCGTATTTCTTCCAAACACGCACCTGTAGTTGTACAACTAACAAAGGTCCACATAAACCTTAAGAGAAGGTCATCATGGAGCCGTCCAAGTTCAATGAACTAAACCTACTCTGCATGAGACCAATCGTGCCTCCATTGATCGATCGATTGATTGATCGATCGCAAAAGCCAAATGAAAGACCGGCCCGGCCACTCCATCTATCTTGCTCCCCAGTGGCAGTGTCACTCACCACTCTAGTCAGTGGTCACCGTCCATATTTAAAAACTAAGAGCATGTATAATAATAAAAACGATTATTATTTATATACTCTTTTATATCAATAGATAATAACATATATGATAATGTTTTATGCTGTCTATATGATTGTCTCTTCGTAAAGAGTCAGCTATACTCTCTCTTTCTTTTCTCTTTTTTATGTTAGCAAAATATCTTATGTGACAAAGCATATAAATAGCTAACATGATCTCTTTATACATACCATCATAAGTTCATTTGTCCTTTCTAATGCCACTGCATTATTACCATCTCGCTTGCCCTTTGCAATCGTCGCCATGAACCTAGCCGCGAATCTAGCCCACATTGGCACACTCCCGGAGCTCTCAACAGCTCCAAGAGCGGCAAAAGACAAAGGCAATGTGATGATAAGATCACCAGCATCGCATTGCAGAAATCAACAAGGATGTAGATCTGAATATATTAACTTAATTAACGAACCAAATTGCATGGCATATATATCTTTCATGCGAGTTGACACAAGCATGGCCCCATGAGCTCAACGTGTGGTCTTCGTTTCTATGTGTTGCTGCAAGGTGAACACGGGTTACGTTGTATATTGGCCCGTTTACGAGGGCTCGATTGCGTGTATACTTTATTTAAATGAAAGTTTGCCGACCTACGCGGCATATTAATGTAGTTTAGTTTTATAAAGTTTATTTTGTCATGAAGGCCCCCACCTCTTTTTATATCCGATAATGTTTTGATCCATGCGTCCGATCCAAGCCAAAGCCATCGAATGCCTCGCAAAGCTCGGAATTTTTTTTGTATTTTATACAAGATTTGACCCATACTCACAAAATGATACAACATTTTTACGTATTTACAGAAAACTCAGTCATAAACGGATTTTGAAATCTCGTTTTTCAATACCCAGAATTTTAAATTCCGGTTTAGCTTTTTCCGAAATTTCAAATCTTGTTTGTAGCGTATTTGGGTTTTTCAAACTTCGGTTTTGGGGTATTTTGGAACTTGAAATTCCAGGAGTGCTATATCCGGTTTCTGAGATTACGGTAATGCATACTCGGAATCTTAAAAACTGGATGATTGTGATGCCTATTTTGATAGTTTTAGAGCTCTCGGTGGTAAGTCCTTTGAGTTGGTTTTGTTCTTATGATTGTCATGTGCTTGTTCCAGTTGCATTAATTCTAGCTATCAAGAGCTCCATTTCACATCTGGTATCTTGCTGAAGTTACTCGCAATTATTTCCAAAAAGGCTTTGATCTGATACCACTTGTATGCACATTGGGTGTCCCGATTTTTTGATGAGAAACACGCGATCGATTTGGTGGAGATGACTTTGACGATCCGACTACACCGTACGACGACGATGCGCCTTGAAAATCGCTAAACCAACTCCGGATGGTTGCATGTTACTCTCTTACCTCATTTTAGGTTGTAGTGTTGCACATTCTAAGATTTTACTCCAGCCATTGGCAATATTACTGCACACGCAGCTGGAAATCGGATTGACTACCAAAATAGTGCCATACCCGGTTTTTGAGATTCCGAGTATGCATTACCGGATTATCAAATTCCGGGTATGCATACCCTGAATTTCAGAAAACGGGTATGACACTTCCGGAATTTCAAATTCCAAAATACCCCAAAACCGAGGTTTGAAAATCCAAATAGCTAAACCGGAATTTAAAATTCCGGGTATTGAAAAACAAGATTTCAAAATCTGTTTATGACTAAGTTTTATGTAAATACGCAAAAGTGTTGTATTGTTTTGTGAATACGGGTCGAATCTTATATCGAATACAAAAATTTCCCGCAAAGCCCACCCCTCCGGTCACTTGTCCAACAAAAACTATTATTCTTCATTGTTCCCCTCTTTCTTAGATTCCTATCCTAGCCTCTTCTCTCAATCTCTTTCCCATGAATGCCTCCCTGTATCTTGCTCCTACGGCCTTCTCGCGCTTCCTCGGCGCTCCTTCTCTAGCAACTTCTTCTCCTCCTGCTCTGATTCCCTGATATGTGGCTTGTCCTCCTCCGACTGCTTCTCCTCCACCTGCTCCTAGCCACACCATGGCGCTTGCGAGCTCCCTCCCCCCCCCCCCAAACAAACAGCACGAGAGTTCTCCTCATGCAGGCGCCCCAAGCCCAGCTCCTCGGGCCTCAAGCCCGCCACCCTGGTGAGCTCAGCCATCATCATTGCTCGCATGCCTTCCTCCTCTTGTAGATTCATGTGCCTCCTCTGAGTATGATTTTTGTTGCAAGCATTTGCTGGAATTGTTGTAGGCATTCAATTGATTTGTTGCACAAGTTCAATCAAAATGTTGCAACCTCTTAGCCTATGTGTTTTGATTGTTTGTTGCAATGTCGTTATATCATTTAATGGCTACAATGGGTTTGTTGCAGTTCGAGTAGAATTTTGTTGCACAGGTAGTAATCATTGTTGCGTTGTGCTGTGAATATATTGCGGGGTTAAATTCCTTTTGTTGCAGCTATAGTTAGTTTAGTTGCATACATTGCAAAAAAAATATTGCAGCTACAATGGGGTTTATTGCGTTTTGTTACAAACGGTGATTACAAATGTTGCACGTATTGTTAAAAAATGTTGCGACGATTCATCTGATAAAAAGCTTCCATCGAACGTCGGATCGCTAGCCCTTCCCTTTTATATAAGGGCAGATAGGGGGTGCATATTGTACATAGAAGTCTATAGGCAAAATAGTAACAAAGCTAAGAGAAAGCTTAGGAATGTATCTTATGTCTCCTGATTTACTTTTATATTTTTATGAGTTGAGTGCTTGATCGTGGACAGTAAGATTTCGAATATCCAATATATTATTAGCATGATAACACTCTCACTATCGACACTGAATATATTGTCTTTGATCAAGCTTCACAATTAAAGTTTTGTGGCGATGTCTTTGGTTGTACATTGATTCTAGCTCTATCCTAAGTTGTCGCTCCCTCCCGACCGCCCCAGCTCTCCACATGCGCGCCGTTCCCTGGGCCGGCCAGTTGTGAATTTTTTTATTTATTAATATTTATTTTAAATCTTTTTTAAAAAAATAATCAACAAAATTTTATTTTTGCGAAAATAGGTACCCGTCGCCCGAATATGGGGCGATCGCCCCATATTGGGGCGATAGGACCCATTTTCGTAATATTTTTTATCCGTCGATTATTTTTGAAAAAAAAGATTTAAAATAAATATTGAATAAAAATAAGCTCGCCAATTGTGCGCATCCCCATATACGCTGGTGCGCGGTTGCTGAAATCTGTTACGATATGGATAGAATCTTTGCCTAAGTTTGAAAGAATTTTATCTATTAGTGAATGAATCTGAATCTATCTTATGTTGGTTGTGTTATATATTTAGCACCTTTTATTATAGAGATAATCAATCTAATAAAAAGAGAGAATTATGTCCCCTACTTTTGTGTGTACTTCCTTCTTGTTCGTGTGATTTCTTGGCGCGCCGTTGATTGATCACGGATGAATGACTACGTTTTACAACACGTTATCAGCACGAAACTTTATAGGTCTAAAGCTGTAGATCAATCTGCATCAATCATATGTTGTTCTATATTCTTTGCAAATAGATTAATATTATTTTCTTAATACTAATCACAGATTGATCTATCATTGATTCGCATAGGAGATCGAGTTCATCAAAACAAACAGGAAAAGAACGTGCTCCCAGCCCTCACCTTAGTCTGATCTATCATTGATCACCGTAGTCTGCGTCTGTGCACCCGGTGTTGTTTCATCGACTGAACCATGGAGGACACGTTACGCGCGGCCACTACGATCACGCTTTGTGAAGAAGGCACTTTGAGCTACTCATCCTCCCGTTTAATCATGCAACTAGGCCAATAAACGCGGCACACGCTGAGCGCGTAAACGAAAAATGATTTTGCGTTTTTTTAAGAGAAAAAATAGACCTAGACGTATTTTTGAAATTTTTTTAAGGCTCGAGAAATCTTAGAGACCGAGCCAGAAAAAAAGTACAAATATTTCTGTTGACGAAAATATTTTTTTTGAGGGAAACAACAAAAGGATCTAGATGTAAAAATCAGGGACCTGGTTGCTATTTTTTTTTGGACCTCACCGCTATTCCGAAAAAATAGAAAAGGGCCTGTTCGCGATTTGTATTCAACGGGAGCCACTTTTCGCAAAGCAATGAACGGGGGACCTAAACGCAATCCGGGAAAATTTTTCTTTCCCTCACAAAAAATCGCAAAGTACTTTTTCATAAATTTGCAAGGATCTATCTGTAATTCAAAGAAATGGAGGAACTCTTTCGCAAATTAACCGAAGTGCATGATCACAAGGCAGGTTTCGTACCAGTTGATGGCATGATGGGCGCTGGGCTCCGGCATCCGTCTGTCCATGCGATGGGATCGAGGCCAAGGGCCGATGCTCGAGGAAGCGGGACTGGCGCGTGGAGGCCAGCCAAGCAACTGCAAGATTCACCCGCAACTTGGTGGACGCGCGGCGCAGAGAACGGCCACAACATGCAGGGGCCACATACATATATGTCCCAGACGCGCACGTTCTAGCCGCAGGTGGCCACGTATATCCCAGCCACGTATGTTCCAGCCGTAGCCGCAGGCGCCGGCCGACCCATTTCTTTTTGGAACCGACACGGACTCGTCAATTTGTTGAAGATGCAGGGTTTTCCTGCTCGATCTTTGTGTCCGCGATGTGCATGGTTCGGGCATGTACAATAATTATATTTAGCTATCTATAAGAGATGATATGTAGGATTTTAAATGATGTGAAGAAGAGAAGGAGAGAAAAGACTGATGTCTACTATTTAATAGACAGCTTTACATTTTATGTACCAATGTATAGATAGTCTGTTAAGTGAATGAGAGACCACTACAGACAACTATATAGACGATCCATTGTTAGTATTACTTTTAGTGCTGTCTGTAGATGATATGGAGCTACATTATAAACAGCTGCCATCTATACCACTGTACATTGTAGATGATATGGAGGCCACGGTCGACGAAAGTGACCAATCCAAAAGCCATATCTGCATAACTACATCAGACATCCTGTAATGTTTACCCCTCCCAGCAATTCGTGTGAAATGGGAGTCGCTGGAAGCAACTCGACCTTGTGGACATCCTACCGGTATTAAACTCCGGAGGAAGCGCGTGTCGAGGGCCAGCCCACGTGTCCTCCAGGCATTTTGCGAAAATGTCCTCCTATTCTTCCGAATTACGGATGTCCCTCTGAATTTATGAATAGGTCCTTTGCAATTTTCTGTGAAGGGAAAAATATTTTTCCCGGTTCGCGTTTAGGTCCCCGTTCACTGTTTTACGGAATGAGGCTCCCGTTAAATACGAATCGCGAACGAACCCTTTTCTAATTTTTTGGGATAGCGATCAGGTCCAAAAATATAACAAATAGGTCCCCGCTATTTACGTTCAGGTCCTTTCTCCGTTTTTCCCGAAAAAATATTTTCGTCAACAGAAATATGCGTACTTTTTCCCCGGCTTGGTCTCTAAGGGTTCTCGAGCCTCCAAAAAAAAATGAAAATACGTCTATCTCTATTTTTCCTCCGAAAACCAGATCATTTCTTCGTTTTCCCCGATAAAAATATTTTCATCAACAGAAAGATGTGTACTTTTTCCCCGGCTCGGTCTGTAATGGTTCTCGAACCTCAAGAGATTTTAAAAATACGTCTAGGTCTATTTTTTCTCTAGAAAAAAATGCGAAAAAAATGAAAATACGTCTATGTCTATTTTTCCTCCGGAAACCAGATCCTTTCTCCGTTTTCCTTGATAAATTTTTTTCATCAACAGAAAGCTGTTTACTTTTTCCCCGGCTCGGTCTCTAATGGTTCTCGAGCCTCAAGAAATTTTGAAAATACTTCTAGGTCTATTTTTTCTCCAGGAAAAAAAACGCGAAGTCATTTTTCGTTCACGCGCACAACGTGCGCCGCGCTTACGGGCTAGTGTTTAAAAAAGTGCGGAACGGAGGGGATTTAACAGCGCGAAGCAAAGCGGAGAGCATGATTCATAAATAGTGAGCAAGGATGGCAGAGGAATCACGAAGCTACTCAAGACGGATTAAGATCGTCTGTCTACATCAAATTTCGAGTAGCATTAAGTGATTAACTCTATTGCATATCATACGTACGTTCGTGACACGTAAGTTAATCGCATCTAAATAATTTTTTTAATCCCACAGATTAATTTCCCTAATTGCCTAGATGGCTCATTTAATCTGAATTTTTTTTAAAAAAAATAGGGTTTCTAAGTTGCTAATGTTCATTGAAAATAGTTAATAAATTCAGAGAAAATTTAATAAATCCTAACGGTTGAATTTATAGATATATGGGCTTCCATCAATTTGTTGAACCTTAGTATTAGCACATATTGGAAGCTCCATATCTCTAAGTTTATTTTTCTAGCATTATGCCTTTTTTAATTTATACTAAAATCTATTTTTCTATCGTTAAGTAGTTTTGAAATTGCTTAATAATTAACAAAAAAAAAATTGCAAAAAATGCTAAAAATTCAAAAAAAATTTTGTATGACGCATTCATTACATCATGTCTCTGAATTTATTTTCCTTAGCATTATTTTATGTTTTTTATATATAATAAAATTATTTTTTGGCTATTTAGTAATTCTGAAAATTGCTTAAATAATTAGTAGAAAGCTAGAAAAATTCTAAAAAATTTGAGATAATTATTTACTGAATAGATATAGATCAAGCTTTACTGATTGAAGAGTGAGCATACAATATAATGATTTTACCAGTAGTAAAAATCATTTTGCATAAATAGAAATAGGGTATGTTGGACATCGCCTAGAGTGAATTTATTGAGATTGTCCTAAATAGAAGCAATTATCTCACCTGGGCAACGAATACCAAGATTAATCTGACAGCTTAATCTTCTAGAGCAGCTATTTTCCCAACCTGAAGATAGTACCCCTACTCTTCCCGAAGCCGCAACATATGCGGCTCTACACTTCCTGATGCACTATTTTCATGCAAACCTGAAGGCCAAATATTTGATGAAAAAGGACCATTTGGTACTTTTGAATTCCTTGAACGAAAAATATATAACCAACAAAGATCCGTCCTGTTGCCAGGGTTCACGCTATCGTTACTTCGATTTTCGGATGAATAGTAAACTTTTGATAATTGCAAAAATCGAGCTGAAAATCGGTCGAAAATCGTAAAAAATCACATAAATTCAAAACCATATTTTTTTTGAAAAAAATTCAAAAATTGTGGAAAATCGACGATTATTGGTGGAAATCGACAGCCATGTTGAACTTTTTGAGCGGTCAACTTTTTGTAGCGATTTTCGATGATTTTTGAAGAAAATCGACAAATTTCCACCGATTTTTGGCAAGTAAAATTTTTCGAATTTTCGAATTTTTTGAATTTTTTTTAATCGGACCGATTTATCAACCGATTTTTGATATCGAACCCCAGCGATATAGGCGATTTTCGTCAATTTTCGTTGATTTTTGAATCCCTGCTTGTTGCCAGAAGCATAGCACGAATGGACCCTCTCATGCTTTTAGAATTTAAAAGGCTATGGCAGCAAATAACTTTGACATGCACGAGCTTGTCACTGAACTAACATTCTGTAACCAAAAGTTACTGATGCTAAAATGATCGAAAGACATTATGCACATTCTACCCCAACATGAGGATACTACTGTAACAGTATCGTCATACCAAGTACCAGAAGTACTTCGAGCTTATATGCATTTTGCTAGAAGCAGAAAGCATGATGAACTTCTGGTGAAGCATCATCATGTATTCCCTAATTGAAAATCATATGATGCCCGAAGCACATGGAAATGTTCAGTATGCTTACAATAACCAAGGCCACGAAAAAGGCCAAAAAGTCATAAAGGGGATAAATCAAAGAATATCATATAAGGTAAGGGAAGAAGAAAGCCATAGTGAAAAAGTAAAGGTAAAGTGCCAGAGGGTTTCCAGAAGTAAGATTCAGTTAAATAAAGTTGCAAACCCTGAATAACCCTGCTTTAGGTATGAATGCACTGGCCATTGGTCGTACAGCTATCACATCCCAAAGCATGTGGTAGACCTTTACACGGAATCCACTTCAGAAGTCAATAAGAGCTGGGAAAATAATGTTGAGCCATACTTCACTATTCAACCTGTTGTTGACATAGACGCTGAAAAGTTTAATGACATGGTTCTTAAAATTATTGAGTTCGATAAGTCCTAGAAGGACATATATGACTCATATGGAGACTTGGATTAGTTTCCTAAGTATTTATTCACTTTTCTAATCGATGCCACATATTTTTTTTATGTCTCCTTATTAGTTTAAACCTAGTTCCTAAATGAACATTTGGTCTACGCTCCTGTTGAGCGATTATCATTTAAAATTGAATAAATTCCTATTTCCAAGATATTTGATTAATTGTGTTATGTTTGTTCTATATTTTACAATATGTTCCTGATGCAATAATTGTTTGAATGTTAAATCATACTTCTAATATAGAACAAAGTATTATCAAATAACGAAGAAGGAAATTTGTCTAGAAGACAGTTGTATTACACTAAGTGAAATAGAAATATTATACCCTGATCGAGTCTAGTCGTACCCTCTTAAGATTTCAAGACATTGGTATGAATCATTTTCATATGGAGACAGAGAATGAGTATGGTACATAATACCTACTCATGACAAATTTTAAATAGGTGTAATAAATGTGTGGTTGAAAAACTTCATTTCTTCTCCTTCGGGTTATATTATGCATATATAAAACCTGAAGTTTGTGTTGCGATGAAAACCCATAAATATTTAAGGTCTGGCAGATCAACTGAGTTATCCTGAGTTGAATATTATAAGAAGAATAATTAATAATTCTGTTAGTCATAGTATAAATACTTTCCTAGACCTGAAGATTTCTTATGTCCTGTTTGTGCTATAGGAAAGCTCATAATTAGATCTTCTTACCTAAAAGTTAGGGAAGAATCACTGAATTTTCTCCAAAAAATTCAAGGTGATATCTATGGACACATTCAACCCCTGTTGGGCCCTTTCAGATACTTTATGGTACTGATAGATGCTTCTACTATATGATTCCACGTATGTCTCTTATCAACCAGGAACCGTGTTTTTGCTAAATTAATTAACCAAATTATTAAGATACTCTTTTCCAGAAGAAAGAATCAAGTCTATTCGAATGAACAATGCTAATGAGTTGACCTCAAAAGCATTAAATGATTATCGTATGGCTCTGAGAATTAATATAGAACATCTTTTACCTCATGTCCACACTTACATTAGCCTTACAGAGTCATTAAACTAAAGAATAAAACTTATTGATTGGCCACTCTTGCAGAATAATAGGCTTCCCTCCAGCTGTTGGGGCCACACAGTACTGGATGCTGCAGTATTAGTTCAACTCAGACTAAATGCATATCTTGAAATTTCCCCGTTGTAGATAGTGTGTGGAAAAGAATCTAGTATTTTCCATTTGTGAAAATTTGGTTGTGTTATATACATGCCAATCTCTCCACCACAGCGTACCACCATGAGACATCACTGGAAGTTGGAGATCTATGTAGGTTATGAATCTCTGCCAATTATTTAATACCTAAAGCCTATGACAAGGCATCTGTGCATGGCTCGGTACATGAGGAGCGGAAACAAATTAATGAAGAGATATCCCTGAAGCCGGTATATATTTTGCCTCTAAAATTTACTAAAAGCTGGATCCATAACCAAAGTCTATGGAAGAGTGCTAGAAGCACTCAAATAGAGTCAAATGAATAGATGCAATTGAGGCAACGCTCGCTTAATAAGAGGAAAAGTTTTGGTCCCACTGACTGAACATCTCCTAAAGTGTTCCCTATGGGATCAAATGGGTTTTTCATTTGAAAGAGAAATGAAAATATCTAGGTGGTGAGATACAAAGCGAGGCTTGTGGCACAAGGGTTCACGCAGAGGCCCAGCATCGATTACGATGAAACCTATTCTCCTGTAATGAATGGAATGACGTTCTAAAATTTAATATTAATGGTAGCAAGCTTAAACTTATCAATGCAGTTGGTGGATGTAGTAACCATATATTTATATGGATCATTGGATATGGATAATTATATGAGTTCCTAAAGGAGTCAAAGTTTCAGATCCTAAAAATCGCAAAATGTATAGCGTCAAATTAAAGAGATCGTTATAAGGATTAAAATAGTCGGGGAGAATGTTTACAACCAACATAATGAGTTCCTCCTGAAGAATGGATATTGTCCCAGTGTGTTCATAAAGAAATCTCAGCATGGATTATGTATCATCTCGGTATATATCGATGAACTTAATATCATCGAAACCATAGAGGAAATAAAGGAAGCAAGTTCTTACCTTACGACGGAGTTTTGAGATGAAAGATTTGAGTAAAAACCAAATATTGCTTGAGTCTACAGCTAGAGCATTTCCCAGAAAGAATTTGTGTACACCAGTCTATCTATAGTAAGAAAGTATTGGAAAGATTTAATATGGATAAATTTCATCCTTTTTAAAGACCCCATGGTTGTGAGATCCCTTGAACCAGATAAAGACCCTTTCAGACAAAGAATAGAAAATAAGAAAGTCTCTGGACCTGAAGTCTCATACTTATGTATTTTGCAAATTGCATAAGGCTTGATATTGCATTCGCATTAAATTTGCTAGCAAGACGTAGTGTAGTCCCAACCAAAAGATATTGGGCTAGTGTCAAGACTTTACTCATTTACCTCCAAGGTACTCAAGATCTTGGATTATTTTTTCAGAAGAATCAAGACTTAACCATGGTGGGATATATGGATGTTGGCTATCTGTTTGATCCCCACAGTGCCAAATCTATGATTGGTTTTGTATTTTTTGATGTGGTTTAGCCATTTCTTGGTGATCTTTTAAGGAGACCTTAGTAGTTACTTCTACCACCCACTCAGAGATTATAACTTTATATGAAGCCTCATAAGAGTGTGTTTGGCTGAGACATGTGTTTAACCATATCCAAAAGTTATGTGATTTTAATACCGTCGATACTCCTATGATTATCCATGAAGATAATATTACTTGTGTTACACAAATGTAAATGGGTTATGTAAAGAGCAATATCATGAAGCATATTGCCCCTAAATTTTTCTATCCTCGTGAACTACAGAAGAGTTGTGAGGTAAAGATTTTGCAAACTAAGTCATGTAAAAATCTAACAGATTTGTTCACTAAATCCTTGCCAAAAATCTATTTTTCAAATAAGTGTTAATAGCATTGGAATGATATGACTTAGAGACATGCAGAGTTCAGGTGGAGTAAAACCCTGAACCATGACCCTTTACATGATCCTGAAGATCTTACCTTATATCCTGAATATTATAAGTTGTGTTTTTTTCCCTTAGTGAGTTTTTCGAAAGTTTTCTCATATGAAAGTTTTTAATGAGGCAACTAGTGTAACACGGAGTGCGAGTGCAATGTACTCTTTCCTCCATCCCTTTTTTCCCATTGGGTTTTTGGGAGGAATTTTTAACAAGACATGTGCATTACACGATATTCGTCCAAGGGGGAGTGTTATGATATAGATAGAATCCATGTCCAAGTTTGGAAGGACTCTATCTATTGGTGGGCGAATATGAACCTATCTCCTATTGGTTTTGCTATATATTAGGTATCCCTTTGTACAGATAGAATCAATCTAGTAAAGAGAGAGAATTATGCCCCATATTTTGTGTGTATTCTCTGTTCTTGTTCGTGTGATTTCTTGACACGCCGTTGATTGATCACGGGTGAATGACTACCTTTTACAACAAGATCAACCGAGCACCACATGTCAAACTGGGAGTCACCTCCATGGTATGCCACCAACCAACTGAATTGAACAGTCGTATGCTTCGATTTACGTGCTGTCGATCATTATTGAGAGAAAGCGGGGACACGTTCGCGTGCATTGTCGATTGCCTTAGACCTACAGCCACGTGCTCTGCTTGTCCAATCACATGTGCGCCTTCGTGCACACGCTGCAGGTTGCTACCATCGAAGACGACAGCACACCACATGCATTATCCCAACTTCTATGTGCTTTGAGATTTGTGCTCTCCTTGTTCTCTCTCTCTCTCTCTCTCTCTATATATATATATATATATATATATATCCTCCCTCTCTCCCCTCCCTCTCCAACTCCAACTCAAGCGAACCGAGCCACCATCAGCTGCGCCATCCTTCTTCCACTGTCGTTGCTGGCTGAGGTTTTTGAGGTTTTTGGTGGGGTTTTGAGGTTTCCAGTGGGGGTTTAAGGTTCCCAGCAGCAGCCGGCTTGGCATGAGCACAGCGTAGCGGCTGGCAACAGTGGCGCAGCTCGCTGTATTTGGAGCCAAAGAGGGAGTAGAGAGAGGAAGGAGAGATTGGATGCTGCACAAATCTTAGAGCGCATGAGTAGCAGGAGTAGTTCGTGCAACCAGATGTTCATGTGGTATTGGATTTTCAAAATCCCGCAGGTTGAAATGAAAACTAGTCATCTTATTGAACTATTAGAGAATTGCCCACCTTTCCTCATCAGATTAAGTTTTTGGGTGAACTGGCGGGTGCATAAAACTCAATATGGTATCAGAGCCAAGAGATCTTGAGTTCAAGATCTAGTTGGTGCAATTAAAAAAATAATTGTAGCCCATAGCTTCAAGCCTACACGCGAGGAGGAGTGTTGTAGCCCATAGAGAGTTTCCCATTTGCGCTGGACCAAGTTTAGAAATGACCTATGTTTGCGCCGGACCAAGTTAGAAATGAATTTTCACATTTGCGTCGGACCGATTTCTTTAGTCTGCCGTGAACGTGAAATTGAGGCTTTTGCGTCAGGCCGAGTTTTTCAATTAACCGAGAGTTCGACGTATACACCGGATCAATTGTTCGGTCCGTCGTGAGTGACACCGGACCAAAGAGAGGGTTGTCGTAGATGCTTTGTGCTTTGTTGAACTTCGACGAAAATTACATATTATTCTTGAGCAATGCTATGTGATGTGTTTTCTTTGTCTGTGATGGATGCAGGGCTCTATTTGGTGGTCATGGTGAGGTGAAGGGAGGCTGGAACTAGGCAAGAGTCGCCGAAGGTTCAAGATGGCCAGAGATCGCCGGAAGATGGCCGGAGATGGAACCCGTGCAGTCCAAGGAGGCAAGGAGACAAAGTGTCTGCTAAGCTTGAGGCTTTTTAGGTCTAGTAGACCAGGGAGTTGTTGGTCTTTAGAGCTAAAGTAGTGGTCAAGTTAGCTTCTGTGAGAGGGTTGTTGAACTAATCACTTAAAGTTGCTTTGAGAAAGCATGTGTAAAAGTGAATCAGTGCAACCAATGTGAGAGAAAGTGTGGGATCAAATCTTGACCCTTGGAAGTTAGCTTAGGATTGAAGCAAGACATCCAAGGGTGGGAATTGATCCTAGAATATTATAAATAGAGGGGTAGGGGTAGCCTCCCCTACTGCGTTTTTTAGAGAAGTTTTTGGTGCTCCTTTGAGTTTTGCCCACATGAAGTGAGGCTTTGTAAAAACTTTAAAGAAAAGAAAATACAAAAATATTTTCCTCATTTTTGAATTTAAATTCCGCATTTACATTATGTCTTTACATTCCGCAATTTAAATTCAGTCTTTACTTTCTCGCAATTTAAATTCCGCAAGTTGATTTTTGCCTCCCATCCTTCTACTTGCTCTTTGTTCTTCATGCCTATGATAAGTGATTGATCGGATGAGTCTTCCTTGAGATCATATCCCAATCCTCTAGGCAACTCTTCAAGTTTTTGCGAGAAACCGATCTCTTGAGCTTTCATGGAGAAATCTTCGTAGATCGAGTTTTTGGGTTGATTATTGTGTACTGTTGGTTGCTGTGACTAGTGGGAGTATATCCAAGTCCATCTTGATCATTGAATCCCCACGAGCAACGCTAGATCGTCAAGTTGCATTTTCTTGAGTTCTTGGTGCCTTCCCTCTTCAAATGGTTAAAGGTCAGAACTTTGATGTCAATCCTTGCGATTGATTGTTGGAATAAGTTCCTGACATCCTTTAGAGTGTATCTACCAAGTTTCATGAGGTCCTGACGACTGGATCAATTGTTTCATCAATTTTGGTCTTGGCCTCGGGCTGTTTTTCTGCATCCTGTTCTTGAGCCCGGCAGTACCGCCCCTGAAGAGCGTAGTGCCGGCCAAGCGGCAGTACCGCATTTTGCACTGCGGTAGTGCCGGCCTCAGGATTTTTTGCTGATCTATTTGCTCTAGAGTTCACGATTTCAGTTGGAGGAGTTCTTCTTGGTTGTTATTTGTCCAAACAGAGGGGGAAGTTTTATTTTGGCCAAGTTGGGATCATTCACCCCCCCTCTGATCGTCATTCTGATATTTCAATTAGTGAATTGCCAATCTTTTCTTATCAGCTTAAGCTTTTGGATGAATTGACTGGTGCATACAACTCAATTAAAAAAAAAGGAAAGGAAGAAATAAAAGAGACCCAGTCAAATAGCACTTTCAGAGTAAGAAGACATTAGGAAGAGTGTCTGCAAATACTCAGAAAAATTTTCAGATGCTTGTTTTCCAGTCTAGTTTATTGAACAAGCAAGCAAAGTTCCTGAACAAATTCCTGCGTAAGTGAATAATAATGCTTAGCATGACACACGTGTTCCTTGTAAAAGCAAGATAACGTACTCACGAAGAAGACCTGTTGTAATGCTATGATTTAATTAATGCTTCTAAAATTTGGGAGAAAACAAGAATATTTACTTCTCTTTTATTGTGGTTGTGGTGACCCGTATAATTAACCCAGGGTAATGATAGTAACTACCGCTATTACCGTGAGATAATTACATAAATCTCGGCATACTAACTGATCAACACATCGAGCGCACCCGACATTTTACCGGTTAATACACCGTGTTTAGAGTATTGCAACGAAAATAATAATTAGAGACTGAAATGAAAAACTTTATTACATTCCATTGCTAAGCAGGCTACATGTTCAATATATTAATTATACATACAATCCAAGTACAACAAAATATATTACATAAATAATAATTACCCAAAAACCGACCACAGTGAGAGTACAATCTATCCCAACAATCCATCCCTCCTAGTCAAGGATCCAAATCTTGGTGAGATTTCGGATTTCGGACCCCCGAGATCCTAAATCTCGGTCGGGTAAATTTTTTTAAAAAAAATTCAAAATGCTACAGTAACCATCCAAATCTTAGCAAGATCTCGGTGATTTCGATCGAAATCTTAGACATTTTGATCGGATTTTGATTTTTTGTGGGCTGAATTTGAATAGAATTGGGGTCAAGACCATCCATAAAAAATTTTAAAAAATTTTGACATGTTTTTTACCATCTTTTGGTCATTTAAATTTGAATAAAATCTTGGTGCTTTCGGCCGAAATCTCATATTTCCTGGTTGAAAAATGACCAGATTTCAAATTTGATTTTTGGATTTCGTCTAAATTTTATTTGAAATTCAGAGATCTTACCGAGATTTTGGATTTCAGCCACCTTAGAGATATCTACCAAAAATAAAATTTGAACCTTGCTCCTAGTAATGCATCTCCTTACATGCTCGACCATCGAAGCATTTTTTTTAGCAGAGGGGATATAGCAAAAGTGGGTACAAAAGTGCTCATCAAGCATTAATAACAAAATGCATTATATGAATTTTTCATCCACATCCATCTCAAGTACTTCCCAAATCCATCTGGTGCAACCTTTCCTCCAAAACCATTTTTAGAAAATAGAGTTTCATTAAGGAAGATGTGTGGTTGATTTTAATTATTTGAAAATACTAGTAACACTCGTATATGAGGTAGACTTAGCTTCAATAGCCTCTAATCCAGAAGACAGGCATGAATTTATGATTTGACACTGCGTAGGTTTGTACCACTTTACCCATAGTGAACCCAACTACCGTTGAGAACCCAAAATGTTTATCACTATTTCGGTATTAGATCTCCAACCCTGACCACCTACCATTTGTACTCCTCAAAATCAGTGGTACTATTACATGGGTGGCCAGTTCAACTTCATCTCGAAATTGGAGTTATAGGACAACCTATGCTAATTGTCAATTGATAACCTACACTGGTTATCAATACTCCATCTCAAAATTGGAATTACTCATCTGATGGTGTTTAAATGTAGTGCCAAACAGGATAACCTACACTGGTTATCCAGGACAACCTACCCTGGTTATCCATTAACAACATACACTGGTTATCAATTGTGTCCTTCACTAGGCCTCCGACATATCCTAACTTCACACCACTCTTAGTTATCTACTCTTACTCAATATGGAGATCATAACATCTTCATAGGACAACCTTTTTTTGGTCGTTTCTACACACTATGGTCGATACGATTTAATACGGCTTATTACTTGAGTGTAGTGGTTTATCCGTATGTCATAACCTATGTAGAGGGCCCCACTGGTATGATAATCCTTCCAATCGGCACCCTCAACTCACCTCATATATATAGCACACTAACTTCATCTGTCGGGTGAGCCAATTCAACATATTCATAAATACAAAGACTGCATCGGTAATTTTCCAACAATCCGATTTAGTTTTTCTTTAAATAACATTTTTCATGAAGTGATTATTTATGAAAAACATTCAAAAATAATTTCACAAATATGAACAAAGAAAACTTTCTTGGATTTTGATAAAAGTAATTATCCTCAAACGGTTGCTGAAGATGATCACTGGTTGGATTGAATTTAATTCCTAAAATCACAACAATGCCATTTTTAGTGGCTAATAGATTTTTACATGTTTTATGGTGTCCAACCCTTTCCTTAATATCTTATTAAATTATTGCATATTTATCGCGTATTTAAATTTGGGGTATTTTAAGTTGACATATTTTAGATGGGTGTATTTTAGTCTGGAATGATTTGACTTATCAAATTTTAACTTGGTGTCCTTTTTAACTTGTTGTGCCTTAACCTAGATGGGGTTTTACTATTTTACTCAATATGAATATTGGTAACATCAATTACTCCCTAATTTTTTTTATAAGATCAAATTCATTTCCCTCTTACT
Organism: Rhipidocladum racemiflorum; assembly: GCA_036346355.1. Taxonomy (NCBI): domain Eukaryota; kingdom Viridiplantae; phylum Streptophyta; class Magnoliopsida; order Poales; family Poaceae; genus Rhipidocladum; species Rhipidocladum racemiflorum. The sequence continues at coordinate 19,102,860 of CM070570.1, read as the reverse complement.
TGATTTATCTTGCTTCCCAAAATTTTCGAAACATTATAATTCAATTTACTTTTACTTTATTATGTGTTCCATAACATTCGACTTTTCTCTGAATTAGGGTAGATTTTATGCGTTTACTTGGCTTAATTTATTTTGTCTCGATCAGTAAAATTTTGGTTACATGGTTATTCAATCCTATGTATTTTCTATATATTCTAGTTCAAGTGGGGTTGTTAGAATTATTTATTTCTTTATTCCTTTATCTGTTCGCATGCGTACATCTCTTTATCTTTTTTAAACTTCTAACAACAATATTATAGTTATTATCTGGATGTCTCAATTTATCTTAGTTTTTTAAGTTATTATTCATGTTATCATCATCATCATCATTATTATTGCTATTTGTTTATCATTATTATTATCATTATTTTATTATCTTCTTTTCTTTCTTTCCTTGTTTTCTTCTTCAATCGGCTAGTCCTTAGCTTTCCTTGACTTAATTTTAAATTGGTACCTACAGGTTGTTTATTTAAATTTGAATACATCAATTTATCGCATTTTAACTTGGTATATTTTAATTTAGGATATTTTAACTTATCGTACTTTAAATTGGCGTATTCTATTTTAGCATATTTTAATTTTGTGCATTAGCCTAAATATGACTTCCTATTTTATTCATTATGGTGGTTATTGAGAGTATTTAATGTCCTATTTAATCACATGCTTATATTAAACTTTATTTTGATTTCTGTTGAATGTATAATGTATATATACGTGAATTGATCTGCATTGTATATTAAATGTGATCAAGTTTTTCTTACTCAATTAAAGGATCATTTCCTAATTGACTCGTTATGGTAATTGCTAGCAATATTCATTCTTTTCCTTATTTTCCCGATTATTTTTGCCCTCCTAGTGTTTTTATATTCTTTCGAGTATGTGAGCATGTGCTAGTTTTTAGAAGAAAATAAGTTTTGATTATTGATTTACGTCTAAGTAGTATTTTATTCAGAGAGAAGATCATTTAAATTTATCCTTTTTAAATGGGAGATCTTAACTGTTGGCTTGGCCATTTGAGTAGCACATTTTGTAGTTTAAATTTGAGGTTAAATTTATTTGGAGATGAATAATTTATTAACGGATTTCCGAGGGATTTTCCAAAGGGCTTAATGAGAAGGAATTTAATCAAATTCCATGTACAATTAATTACTGTGTCCAAATTTGTTTATTAAACCTATTCCTTAGAATTAGAATTTTGCTTTTTCTTTTCTTCTCTCTCCCCTTCTCTCCCCATTCCGCTGGCTCCTCCTCAAGCTGATCCTCTTCTTCTACTCTTCCTCTTCTTCTACTCTCTCTCTCTCTCTCTCTCTCTCTCTCTCACCCCCATTTTTGCTCCCCTTCCCAATCTAGCTTTCTAACTGGCACCCCTGGTCCTCTCTGCCTCTAGGATGCCGTTGGTCTGCCATCGCCATTTGCCGGCTCCATCGTCGCCCATCACCGATCGGCCACCTCTCCCTGGCTTACTTTGCCTCAGCTCTCCTCGCCGTGCGCACGCCCGAGCTCAGCCCGCTGCTGCCTCGCACATGAGCGTGCTCTAGCCCGAGCCCTTCCCTCACGGTTCACCACCGGTATGGGCGCGTGTAGTTGGTCTGCTCACCCATGCTACAGGGCCCTCCGGTGCCTGCTTCGGTCGCACTCCATGCGCACCCAGTCCTCCCCTCTGCGTGCGCGCCCGAGCTAGGCTCGTCCCTGACCTCATCCAGGCCGCGCCCAACCTTGCACCGATCTCCCCTAGGCCAATGCCCTCTAGTTCCTCATTGAGACCGATTTCTTCCCCCTTATTTGACTTAGTTTTTCTACCATACTTGCTTTGCTACTTGAGTTATGCACTAAGGATGGTAGTTTGATTCACAAATTGAATTAGTTACACTAGTGATTTGCATGCTATGGTCTGTGATGATCAACAAATAATCGAATGGCAATTAGCGGTGTCGTGGCAATACCTATGATTTTTGTCGTGCGCCGGGGAGTGAGACAATACCGTGGGCATGTATGATGCCGCCATTTGCAACCACTAAATACTTAACTATGGTCTTTAGTCTCTAATTGATTTCTTGCTACTATCAATCCTATGTTGATGCTACTACTATTCTATGCTACTGTTGATCAAGCATGTGGTTTACCTGGGATTGGGATGGATGAAATAATGAGGTGATGGGGTGAGGGTTCTGTGATGGTGATGAAGAAGTAGTTGCCTCCTTGCGCTTGCTCCTGGTTTGGTGCTTCTAAGGTCTTGCTCCTTGATGTGCTTGGGGTTCCTTTGTCCTCCTGGGACTTGCTTCCTGTGTGCTCTTGCTTGGTGTTAACTACTAGAGGGTGTGCTTGCGAGGCTTGTGTTAGAGGCTTAACTGATGGTTTGCTTGGATGGTTCTGCACTCCTGGGTGGCTTGCTCTAGAGGCTTATGCTTTATAGGCTTGAGATATGGATGCCTTAAGGCTTTGAGTTGGAAGTGGCTTTGGCTATGAGCTGTCCCAAAGTATAGTGCTCATGTTTATCCAATTTACTGTGGACAATTACCCTTTTACTGCGAGAAGTTACTTCTCTACCATGTGATATTTTTACTATTCGCGTGTCTACAAAAAAATTTTAGGCCCTGAACGAATCTGGTATCTGATACTGATATTTTTACTGTGGACAATCCTAGTGATGAACCTAAATTTCGTGAGAGATACCAATTTGGCCCTGAACGAATCTGGTATCTCAGTGCACGATACCATCTTATACAGATGTGACGGTAACTCTTCTTTTTAGATTTTCTTGTTATTTTAATTCATTACTTTTGGTTCTATATGTACAAATGATTGACCGGTAATTTTTAGGGATTAAAGTTGCGGACCAATTGAAGCTTAGATTTTAGGAGTTTGAACATTTTGTAATTTTTATTTTTGAGATGTAATTGAATATGCATGTAATTTGTATATGTGAGATTTAATTAATTCATATGTATTGTAATTAGTATTGTTGCACAATATTTGTAATGAATAAAGTGTGTAATTATTCTTTACTATTTAATTTAATTATAAGTGTTATAAATTTATGCTAATGATCTCCTGTGTATGTGATGTGGTTCTTGAGTTTGGGAACGTTGGAACGCACGAGTCCCCGGACGGAGACCTGCGCGTGAGGAAGTTGGCGCCGTCGTAGCGAAATCTACGACGGCGAGATAAGCTAATTGTCACGTGCCACCGGCCGGTTTATCGACGGCGGCGCTGAGGATCGATTTGCGATCTTGAAAGCGTACCCTTTTCTCAGGCTTTCATCTCCTTTTTATTCACCAAAAACTCCTCCCACCAGAAGCAACAATCAGATCCTAAAAACAAGGAAATAAATATAGAATATAGAATGTAAATTAAAAGGAAATTGAAGATAGGATCCCCTCATGCATGCGCCTGATGGACTCCTTCCGGAATTGGCGCTCGGTTGCGGCGGACATATACTCTGTCCGCATCAATGCTCCCCCCCTGGACACCAAGCTTGTCCTCAAGCTTGAAGTCGGGATAGGACCGGCGGAGTGTAATGGCGTCGACCCAGGTTGCGTCCGTCGCTGGTTCGCCTTCCCATTGAATCAAGAACTGACGATGACCTTGAAGAAAACGCTGACCCAGGACAAAGGCCGGCTGGGTCCGGAGCTCCTCCGACTCTTCGGCTGACATGTCCTGCGGCAATGGAGTCGGTGAAGTGGGTGGTTCCCCATGGAACGGCTTGAGGAGGGAAACATGGAACACATCGTGAAGACGAGCCGTCGGCGGAAGGTCCAACCGGTATGCCACCTGGCCAATGCGAGTAAGAACTCTGTACGGCCCGAAGAATCGGGGAGAGAGCTTGTGCTGTCCTGAGGATCGCAGCGACTGTTGCCGATGGTGTTGTAAGCGGAGCCACACCCAAGACCCAACGGAGAAAGTAACCTCGCGGTGCCCTGCATCATACCGCTGCTTCATACGGTTTTGGGCGCGAAGCAGGTGTTGGCGGGCCTGGTCGAGAAGTGCATCCCTATCAACAAGTTTGCAGTCCACCGCATCGATGGACGTGGCGCCTTGAGTGTACGGTACCAAGGCAGGTGGAGGCCGTCCATAGACCAGCTCAAATGGCGCCATCCGTAGGCCCGAATGGTAGGAGGTATTGTAACAGAATTCTGCCCATGGCAACCAACGAACCCAAGAGGATGGAATATCCGTGGTCAAGCACCGCAGATACATCTCCAATGTCCTGTTGACCACCTCCGTCTGGCCATCGGTCTGAGGATGGTAAGCCGACGATGTAAGCAAGCGAGTGCCACACCGCTTGAAGAGGTCCTGCCAAAAGGCGCTAGTGAAGACCGGATCGCGGTCCGAAACAATCGACTCGGGTACCCCGTGGAGACGGACCACCCCATCAAAGAAGATGTCCGCGATGTGGGATGCCATCGTTGGCCGCTTGAGTGCAAAGAAGTGCCCATACTTGGAGAGGCGATCGACGACAACGAGGATAGCAGAGCAGCCTTGAGATTTTGGTAGCCCCACAATAAAATCCATCGAGATGTCTGCCCATACATGGTGTGGAACAGGGAGCGGCTGGAGGAGGCCGGCCGGGGCTAAAGAGCTCGCCTTGTACTGCTGACAAATGCGGCACTTCCGGATATACTCATCCACCGACTGGCGCTGCTTGTCCCAAAGAAAATGTTGCCGAACTCGATGAAGAATTTTATGGCTGCCTTCGTGTGTGGCATCATGGAAGGCAGCGACCACTAAGGTACGGACGGGGGATGAGGTGGGCAAGAATAACCGGCCCGCCTTGTATAGCAGACCGTCGGCCGTGGTCCAGTCCGCCCCTGCAGGTGGTGAGGAGGGAGCGGCTGCGTTCTGACGCAATTCGGAACACCGGCGTTTCACTTCTGGATCCTCACGGAGAAGTGTCTTCCACTCCTCCACCATCGAACCGGTAGGAGAGGAAAGGGCTGCACATGTCATCTCGTCATCGTACACCCTGGAAAGGGCGTCGGCCGCGCGGTTGGCCCGTCCCGGCTTGTACTCAACGATGAAATCAAACCCCATGAGTTTGCTGAGCCAATGTTGTTGTGGCGGCGTCACCAAAGCTTGTTCCAGGAGGTACTTCAGGCTGGCATGATCCGTGCGCACCACAAAGGAGCGCCCCCACAAGTACGGCCGCCAGTGCCTAATGGCCTTGGACAAGCCGATGAGCTCTCGTTCATAGGCGGCCAGGCGAACATGACGCTCGGCAAGGCGTCTGCTGAAGAAAGCCACCGGGTGTCCCTCCTGTTGGAGAACAGCACCAATGCCCCTGCTGGAGGCGTCACATTCGACCACGAAGGCGGCCGTGAAGTCCGGTAAACGCAGGACCGGTGCTGACTGTAGAGCCGACTTCAATGCGCGGAAAGCGGTTTCAGCGGTCGGCGTCCACTGGAAGGATTGGCGTCGCAGCAAGTTGGTCAGTGGCTCTGCGATCGAGGCATAGTGGCAGATGAACCGGCGATAATAGCCGGCGAGACCGAGGAAGCTGCGCACCGCCGTTGCCGACGCCGGGTTTGGCCATGAAGCAATGACCTGTAATTTGGACGGGTTGGCGGCCACTCCAGTGCTGGAAATAATGTGCCCAAGATAAGCCACCTCGCGTTGCGCGAAGGTGCACTTAGAGCGCTTGAGGAAGAGCCGGTGAAGACGCAGTCGCTCAAGCACTTGCCGAAGATGATGTATGTGGTCTTCCACCGAAGCACTATAGATGAGGATATCATCGAAGAAAACCAAGACAAACTTCCGCATGAAATCCGCAAGAACCTCGTTCATTAAGGCCTGGAACGTAGAAGGGGCATTGCACAACCCAAACGCCATGACGAGGAATTCAAAATGGCCGTGATGGGTGCGAAATGCCGTCTTTTCGACATCTTCTTGCCGCATACGGACCTGATGATAGCCGGAACGAAGGTCAAGCTTGGAGAAGACCTGCGCGCCATGCAATTCGTCCAACAATTCTTCCACCACGGGAATCGGGAACTTGTCTTTGATCGTCTTGGCGTTTAAAGCGCGGTAGTCCACGCAGAAGCGCCATGAGCCATCCTCCTTAGCCACCAGGAGTACCGGCGAGGAGAAGGGCGATCGGCTGGGTCGGATGATCCCTTGACGAAGCATTGCTGCGCACTGGCTTTCGATTTCGTCCTTCTGTCGGAACGGATATCGGTAGGGCCGAACTGCCACCGGATCCGTGCCCTCCTGTAAACAAATGCGGTGGTCGCATCCCCGGGACGGCGGTAACCCTTGAGGTTCCGCGAAGACATCTTCAAAGGCCGCAGTCAATGCGACCACCCTGTCATGTTGCGCCTCTAGCTGCAGCGCCTGGGGATTCGTTGGTGCGCCCAGGCCCTGTAGAGTAATAGTGCGCCCGCCGGTCTGGAACGTCATCGTGAGGGACTCAAAGTTCCACACCACATCGCCGAAGGGTTTGAGCCACTGAACGCCAAGCACCAAATCAAAGCCCTGCAAGGGGATGAGGAAGAAGGGCGCCCGGAATGTGTACTCTTCCACGCGGAAGTCCTCGGTGGCACGTCCAAAACATGGCAGCTCAGCGCCACTAGCCACCCGGACCGGCTGGCCCCCGCTCCCCTCCTGGTGGACGCCCACGCGGTCGGCTGCGTACGTACTGATGAAGTTGTGCGTGCTTCCCGTGTCCACCAATCCGCGTAACGTTTTGCCCCTCATCAGAATCTCGAGCTGCATGGTGCAGCCCCTTCGAGGCCCGCGAAGCGCCAAAGCCGAGAGCTCAGGTGGCTCTTCCTCGTTCAACTCCGGTTCTTCTTCATCCTCACTGAAGGCCTCCAAATAAAACAAGCGCTGGCAGCGATGGCCCCTCGTATATACTTCATCGCAGTTGAAGCATAACCCCTTGGCACGCCGCTCCGCCATCTCGTCTGCTCCCAAACGACGACGATAAGGAGACGCGGCCGACGACGAGCCTTGTGGCGCTGTACTGGTGGCCCGCCCTCCCCCTTGCGAGCTGCCCGTGGTGACAGCCGGCGTTGTCCGGCCCACTGGCGGCGTGATGGCTGGTGGAGGACGTGAGCTCGAGGGTACCACCCACGGCGCGGGATTAGCCGAAGTCTCCATAGTAGCCGCCGGAACGCCCCGGCTGAACGCAGGGCGCACCCGACCGGGCGGAGCCCAGCTCCGCGTTGCTCTGGCAATCCAAGCGTCCTCGCGGCGTTCAGCCTCTCGGGAGAAGGCTATCGCCTCCGCCAGATCGCGAGGCCGGTCGCGCCGCACATCTGCCGCCAAGGTAACCGAGAGCCCTGCTGCGAAGGTCTCGATTTGATCTTCTCGTTTCATCCTTGGCGCCCGCGCGAGGAGCCTCTGGAACTCCCGCGCATATTCATCCACGCGCGACTCCCCTTGTTTGAGATTAATCAGATCGCCGAGGGGACCGGCGGTCGCATGGCGCGTAAACCGCTGCAGGAAAGTCTCGTAGAAGTCGTCCCATGAGATGGGTCCTTCCTCCAACTCCCAGTTGTCCAGGACCTCCTGCGCCTCGCCTCGCACATGGAGGCCGGCCATCTGGACGTACTTCCGACGCGGAATGTCATGAGCCCGCGCGAATCTCTCGCATTGCCGCAGCCACGGCAAGGGATCTTCCGTACCGTCGTATAGCGGCAGCTCGTAGCGAGGCGGTCGCGGTCGCGGTCTCCCCCGTCGCCCCGGTCGTCATGGTGTTGCCGGTAGTGGCGCGGCGCCCCTGCATCTTCCCGGAAGACTCTCTCCATCCGCCCCCCATCCTCTCGGCCAGACGGCGGTCCGTTTCGGCCAAGGCCGACGTGAGCCGAAACTCCTTCACCCTCCTCTCGGTCGTCCTCCTCACGTCTCTTTCCCTGGGCCTTGATGAGATCGGCCACCATCTTCTCCAACCGGGCATTCGACCCGACCAAATCCCCCATCGCCGCCTCTAGCTTGGTGAGGCGCTCCTCGGGTCCGGCCATGGCCGAAGGATCGATTGGCTCTGATACCAATTGATGTGGTTCTTGAGTTTGGGAACGTTGGAACGCACGAGTCCCCGGACGGAGACCTGCGCGTGAGGAAGTTGGCGCCGTCGTAGCGAAATCTACGACGGCGAGATAACTGGCTGTACGGTGCCACCGGCCGGTTATCGACGGCGGCGCCTGAGACTGGATTTGCGGTACTGAAAGCGTACCCTTTTCTCAGGCTTTCATCTCCTTTTTATTAACCAAAAACTCCTCCCACCAGAAGCAACAATCAGATCCTAAAAACAAGGAAATAAATATAGAATATAGAATGTAAATTAAAAGGAAATTGAAGATAGGATCCCCTCATGCATGCGCCTGATGGACTCCTTCCGGAATTGGCGCTCGGTTGCGGCGGACATATACTCTGTCCGCATCAGTATGGATAATAATCAATGTTGTAATTGATATTAAGGTAAACTGTGATGTATGTGCATACTTTTTGTGTTGTAATTCAACTTCATGTAATTAAAGTTTTTGATCAAGGAAGAGATTGATCAATTGTATTTATGACTTCCATTTGTGTAAAATTTTTAATTTCTCTAAGAACTAAATTAATTTATGTATGTGTGAAAATTCAATGTCTATGTGTATGTTCATTGCAATTTATTTGATAAATTGATGAGATTAATTTTTGAATAACTTCAACCGTTTATTTTACTTTTACAATCTAGATTATATTATTTTAATACCTTCTTTGCAAGGTGCTAAATAGACGGATTCTTTTAGTGGTCAGCAGTGATAATGAGATATCAAGAAAAACAGGATCAACATAGCATAACCGAGCAGCTTATCCAGCCAGTGTGATGGAGACTTGGCTTTTGTACTTATTACGAACGCAAAATCCTTATCTGAATTCCTTGCTTTTGCAGCTATTGATCGATTGCCTACAAGATTGATGGCGTCTGCTGCTGCACATTTTCTTGTCGACTTGGCTTTCTTTGGGTAAAGGTCCGTCAGTGTGAAGGGACAAGCGCGACCTATACGTGTGAATCTGAAACTCATGAGAACGATGGCATCAGAACGGAGAATGTCATTGGGCAAGATAATGGGATATCAAGAACAAAATGATCAAAGACTGAGTTGTCAGCGATTTTTGTTTGATCGCTGAAGACAAATTTGATCTTGCTATAGGTGATTGAGACCATGGGTCAAAATCTTGCCGAAATATGGTGAAATTTTGGCGAATTTTTAGATTTCGGCCTCCTGAGTTTCATAATCACAGCGAAATTAAAAAACCTTTAAAAAAAATTCGAAGTGCTACAGTAGCCTATAATTTCACCGAGATCTCGGTAAAATTGACTGAGATTTGAATAAAAGTTGACCGGATTTTGATCGGATTGGATTCTTCACGTCATTTCCCATGTGGAACAGTCGGTAATTCATAATTCCCGCGAAATTAGAAAAAACTTAAAAATTCAAAGTGTGATAGTACCTAAAATTTCACCGAGATCTTGGCATTTTGGACCAAAATTTCGTCTATATGAACCGAAATCTCGAAAATTCTGTTTCAAAAATTACCAGATTCAAATTTTACCTTTTGATTTTCGTTCGAATTTCATCCAAAATATCGAGATTTCGCTGAAATTTCGTCTTTCGGAGGGTGCCGAGATGAAACCCAGAAACGAAAATTCAAACTCTGATTGAGACCCATTGCACTCGGTTGCGGTGAAATATCAGGTTGATGATGAGACCAGACCTGTCCCACAAGCTCCTTCTGATGATATCTCTTGACAGGATTCTTTGTAAATGTTCTATAAGTAAAGGAAAGAATGATTCATTGTAAAAGCTGTCACAACACAAGCATGAGTGCTACACTTCTTTTGCTCATCAGATTCCCTAGCTAAAAATGTTCTAAACTCAGCTTCAACTCCAGACAGCTTTCTAATTAACATTATCGGCTCCGCCAATCTGGTTCGGTCATAGAAAACAAAAATTTAGGACTTGCTTTCTCAGTTGGGGGAAAGCACCTTTGTCTACTACATACACCTTTCAGTTCTCGAGGATAAGGGTATAGTTTCCCAGTAGTGAAGAAAAGTACCTTTCCCTTGTAACAACAATCTGCTCTCCTTGCACATTTTTCTTCTTCTGCAATTGCACCCTGAGAATAGGCATCCAGTCAACAGCCAACTTATTCCTTCCAAACCCAAATCATCGAAATAGTTTGGCCGTCTAATGATGGTCCAGAATTTTCAGACTTTCCTCTCAGCAGAATGATGGTTCCGTTGCCAACTTGCCGAGGCTGGAAAAGGACGGCTGATAGCAACCCTCAGGTCTATTCATTGCTTTCAGCATGATTCATTCATGTCCTTTCATTCAGAATTTTGTCAAAAATCAATGGTCGAGATGGCACAGCTAACCATGCCCTCATAACTTGGATAAAAGAACAATAGGTTTCAATAAGTAATAATATTCATGTTGGAACCGGCGACAGCACTTAACGAGAGAGAACAATTACAGTAAGTACATGAAATGCCCCAAAATTTCCAAAGGATAATTCAAAAATTGAATCGTATTCGGATTTAATTGATTTGGCTTTGAGTTTGAGTTTGAACCATACTTGGGCCTTCTCCTTCTTCCTCTGGGCCTTCGGGCCACTCCGCTCCGGCCCGCCACCGGCTCCCGCCTCGCCTCGAGCGCCACCGGCTCCCGCCTCGCCTCGCGCACCACCGGCCGCCGCCCTGTTGCTTCGTGTCCATCCCCTCCGCCTCGTCGGCCGTGCCCGGACCACTCCCCTCTCTCCCCGATCGCAGTGCCCACTCCCTGCCCCCCTACCACGCCATGCCGCCGCCCATCCTGCGCCGACGTCATTGCACCGGCTCACCGCCTCTCTCGCCCACGCTATAAGACTCCCCCTGAGCTCCACTCTCCCCTCACCCCTCTGGCCCTCTCCCTCTCTTCTCGGTAAGCTCGGCCGCCGTGCCCCCCTTTTTTCCCCTTCTCCGGCTCCGACCGCCTCGATCTCCTCCGCCGCCACGCTCACCCGCCCCGTTGCCACCGCCCGAATCCAAAACCCTAACCCCAATGGCCGCCGCCGTCCCTAGCCCCGGCCTGAATCCCTTGAATAACCCTAGTTAGAGATTATACATGCCATAGTAATTATTAATTATATTAGTGTCACACAAAATCTTTAAAAGTGAATTAAAATTGTGGCGAGCAGTTTGGCTCGATGGATTTTAAAATTGTTGCTACAGTCAGGGGGACAGTATTGGACTAGCCAGGAGGTGGATGTGAGTTTGATCCCGGGTTGATGATTAATGCCATGGTTGGTTTGGGTAGCTGGTACAAGCAGGTACCAGGTTGGTTTGTGGATAGTTGAATGGCTTGTTCTTTGGCAATATAAGGTTAAACCCCCCTTAAGCAAAGTAAACAACTTAAGATCCTACTCAACCACAAGTCGGACTGGTCAATTAAACTGTTTCCGACATAGCTCAATACATTGTTCGTCCAAAGAAAATACTTACATTACATGGTGGTACCATTCTCGGAAGGATAATGGGGAGCAACATTCCCGGCAGGGGAATGACTGATGGGTTGGTGGAACGGGAATAGACATTGAGGCGTCATTCGCCTGTTCTCACAACGATAGGTACCCACTCAGTATTGGAGCGCGGTTCCTGCGCTGGCCAGTGGGGTCCTAAGAACAGTGGGTCGAAGGACCTATCGGGTAGGAGCTACCATGGGATGTTCAATCAAAAAGCTGTGATGGTCTCGACCCGACGTTAGAGTGATGAATTTTCTGTTCACAAACTATGTACCTTCTATGCAGCAAAAATTATGGCCCCTATGTTAGAGTGATGAACACTACTCGATCCGCTAGCCGATGCCTGGCCAGCAACATCGAGATTTTAGCTCCATATCCTTAGGGCATGTACAATGATTATATTTAGCTGTCTATAAGAGATAAGATGACACGTAGGATTTTAAATGATGTGGAGGAGAGAGAAGAAGGAGAGAGAAGACTGTTGTCTACTATTTAATAGACGGCTTATAGATAGCTTTACATTTTGTGTACCATTGTATAGACAGTCTGTTAATTGAATGAGAGATCACTACAGACAACTCTATAGACGATCCATTGTATGAATTATTTTTAGTGCTGTCTATAGATGATGTGGAGCTATATTATAGACAACTGCCATCTATACCATTGTACATGCCCTTATGTGACTAGTACCGTTATTTTCGCCTGAAAAGGCAACTTGACGGGGAAACTAAACAAAAAAGGATGCCTAAATTGCATATGATAACCTTATTTTGGTAGAACCTGTGTGCTGAAATAGGAAAAATTGATGATTTGTCTTGAAGTTGATCGGCCTTTGATCATTTACTCTATGATATCTCACTGACATACGGATCCTGACCAATCAACTTCGAGGCAAATTATCACCAATCAACTTCGGAGCAAATCATCAAATCCCCCGCTGAACAATTGTCTTACGTATGTGTCTTCTCTTCCGTCAGCCTGGCTGAGAAGCACTTGAAATGGTCAATAGAAAAGTCACAGCACAACGGCTCTCTCTTGTTTCGCATCGTAGTAACTCTTTCGCCAACTACAAATGCGCAGTACACACTAGCAAAACTGAAGGCCAGGAAACACAAATGGACAAAACCCTGAGAAGATGGCATTTCATTTACGAAGATATCACGAAGGAATAAAATTGGAACCAGTAATTCCGAAAATATACAGCATTATATGTGTGGAAGTAGCACACAAAATGCGGGCAAGAAAGGAAAAAGATAGCAAGAAATGCTACTGATGAATAATGTACAAAAAAAAAAGCAGGAACAAAAGACACGGATTTTACGTGAAAAACTTTTTCAAGAAAAACCATGGACGCACAAAGTATACATCACTATACGAGATGTTTACAATGAGTGTATCTTCTTTTGTCTTCTTGCCTTGCTCCATCCAATAGACCACATGTGCGTATTTAAAAGAGTACATAAATGACTATCTGTGTAGAAGTAGAACTTCGAGTTGGAGTATGAAACGAAATCGAAACAAATTCGAATCACACTTTAACAATCTCGACCACAAGATGAATTTGCTCATGTAGACAAAATATGAAAACCTCCTCAAAATAAATCCTCGTCAATAGACCTTGTGCCTCCAAAGTCTATCGGACAAATTTGAATTTGAAAAATTGGAGTAGTGTTTCCAAACCTTCTCGCGAAACAAAATTAAGCAAACCACTAGCAGGTTCAAACACACAGCTATCAACAAAGTAGATGGACGAAGTTGAGTCTTCAATAATTCACAATCACAGCAAAGTCTAAGTCTTTACGATTGATCTTCTGAAACAAATGCTTAATCATCAAACAATGTAAGCCAAACCATTACCTATGACACTAGATAGATAGAGAAGAACTCATACCATGGAATCTTGACACACGCCACCTGGAACACAAATCTTAGCAAACAATACCTATTAGAGAGCAACTTGCACATGTAAATATTATGCACTTCGAACTGCTGACTTTAAAGGTAATTAAATTCTATGACATGGTTGAAATTGCTCCAGTAAATTGTTCGGATGGAAGGAACTATTGTGTTGTCAATGAAGTATAAACTGCAATAGACCCCGTGTATCGAGCTATGACAACTAGACAAATGTTGTAGTATCCACGTAAAAATAAACTCCTTCTTGCACTTAAATCCTTTATCTTAAATTGATGTTGGAGCAAAACCTTCAACTTTAAAACAACAGAGCTCTGGAGAGTATAATACTAGCTACCATTAAAGTGTCATCAAATTCTGGAGAATTAATATTGCCAAAAACTTCATAGTGGTCGCGCAAGCGATCCAAATTGTAACATATCCAAACGGTGAATAAAACACCAAATTCAATTATCCCCACAATTGCCATTGAATTTGTTTTGCTTTTTTTTTTTAAAAAAAAAGTCTCCTTGATCAAGCGTAGCCCAAATTAACTCATTGTGTTGAAAAGCATACAACTTCACCTTAGACTCTATATATATGGATCTTGCTGCAGTAACCCATAATAAGCAACATAGCATCGAAGAAATTGCCAATGATTAATCTCGCATGGATGCTGCCAATAATAGGCACAACAGCATGAATTGCAATGAACTTCACCCCCAAAGAAACAATATGATGATCGATTGTGGTAGAAGATTGTCAATAGAAATGGCGTCTAAGCATGGCGCCAGGCCGTGCGGGCAATAAGGTTGGCAAAATTGGCACTGGAACAGTCGTTGGAGTAGAACGCGCATGAACCCTCAATATAGAGTCAAGTCATGGAACATAGTCAAAACAAGTTGAAATCGCCAAGTTGAGGTTGATGATTCTTCTGGTACATTTCTTTTGCGCACATAATAGTGGATGATGGATTGCAGCAGAAGCGCCAGATATGTGGATGATGTGTAAACATCATGCGATGGCCACCCTTGGTAATTAGCCTTCTCCCAGGCAGATGCTACAGTTTTGAACTCGGAGCTCTGATACCACTTGTTACAAATAATGCAAAGAAAAGTAGGGATGAGATACACGAATTTTGTGTAGAAAATCTTTTTAGGAAAACCACAGACACACGAAGACTATATCATTTTATAAAGAGATGTTTACAATAAGACTTTTTTTTTCTTCTTCTTATTTTGTTCTATCTTGTAGGCTATAGTTACCTATTTAAAAAGGTAGATAAAAGATTCTCCGTGTAGATGTAGAACTCCGAGTTCGAGTGTAGAAAAGGATTTAAAAGCTACAATATCACCGATGTAAATTGGAGATATTCCTTTGCGCTTGGTTTGTGAATTGCGAGGGCAGCATTGAAACTTCAGTAGTGAACTCAGAGACACAGGATTTCCCTCTGGCAACCGTTTCACTTTGTGAATTGTCGGATGAATTGTCGGGACAAATCCATCATATGCTCATTTTCTAACTCAATAAGACGAACAACCTCTCCAATGGAAGGCCGCTGTTCCGGGTTTGTCCTCACACAAATACATGCAGCTCTGGCTAGATGATACAGCGCATATGTATCATACGTATCTGAAATGCGTTCATCGATTAGTTCGTGCAGTGCAAGACTCTCAACCAAAGGCTCTGCGTGGAAATTTTTAGGGGTATCAGAAAATGAATGGTGCAGGTGTATTGTAAGCAGGTTGACAAAACAATAAGAATCCACTAAAAAGAATACCCATTGCAATATACTAGAAAGACAAACGCGGCGTACGCCGCGTCCGTGGCCATTTGGCCTAGGGAAAAAATAAAAAGGGGAATACAATGTCATCCATACACCTATTCTCGTTACTGTACTATAGGAAGGGCTTAGAATTATATCATAGCAGTATTTTGTTTACTTTGAACAATCTACAATATTCGCCCACCATCATAGCTATTAGAAAAGTAGGAAGAGTGAACTGACCCGACGAATTCCACCTACGCGTAATGAGCATCACAAATGTGTACTCAGAAGAGAAGGTACAAAATTGGAAACCACACAGCACCTATTAGAAAGCTAAAGAGAGTAAATCAATGTGAAACATCGATTCCAATGGTATTTACTATCCATAATTTCTAATTTAACAATATATGGTATGGAGGCACCGAAACTGGACATACTGATCTTTTGGCTCAGGATGCCATCTCCTCCACCAACTCTCGACGTGGTTATTTCCATTAGAAGAAAATTCGGCGTCTAGTGATGATTACTTGATGAGTAACCTGATGCAAAAGCACATCAACAGGCTCTGGCAAAACATTTTTCAAGCAAATTTATTGGGTATAAGAAATAACGTAATAATTCGATAAATTAGGATGTATAACCTGGTAATTTTCTCGCAAGGAAGGTTAGTTTTATAGCTGATATGTCATCTAAGTAGATCATGTCATAAATGAAAATTACATGAAAGCAAACCGTTTGAACAGAAGATGGATGATCTAGCTGGTCTGATCCTTTTCCATACACGTTAGACTTTACTCATGGTCAATCTGTACAATACAATAGATCTCAATAAGAATGAAAAACAAAAACATGAACCTGCCTCTATGTAGCCTGACCATACCCTTAGCTGTAACTAAAACCAAATTTTAGTAAATTAAATCAAGTAGTTGCAGAAAAAGGTGAACTGAATCTCTCAACTTTCCATATAGGCTAATTTGGTTCCTCAAGTTTTAAAATGGGCAATATAATTCTTGACTAATTATCTTTGGACCAAACAAGAACTTGTGTCAAGTTGTTAGTGCATAACTCCACATAGACGTGTTGATTAAGACTTGAAACATAATTTTCTACATGTTTTCAGTGAAACAAATTATATAGGCAAAGAACAATACGAAAACAAATAAAAACAGGCTAGTTGTTTAAATTCCATGAACTTGGCAATATTTCAGCGGGTTTAATTTTGTTTTTTTCCCCTTCAACACAATTTCACGACACTATATTTCAATGACTTAACTATATTTGCCCATTAGCGTGATTCTAAGAGTTGCCACCAGCTTTGCTGGTCCTCTTTTCTAGACTATCAGCTTTCCAGATCGACACTCACACCTCAGCCTAACTAATTGAGTGTAAATTCACTAACACTTTTTAATATGTCATACTTTTCATTATTGACACATTCTATGGGTAAAGGAGTGCCAAAGCTGTTTAAGCATGATAAAATATTGGGCACAGTGAATAGCGTAAGCTATTCAGCAATGACATCATAAAACAAGAAAATATCACAATATTATGGGAAAAAGGTAAGAGCAACACCAGATAAGGCAGCACATATGCTTGACAGGCTAAGAAAGGACAACAAATGTCATTACGATCATGAAAGGTAATCATGTTTCATAAAAAATTTACTCCTTGTAATCAAGATACTCACAATGTAGATAGGATCAAGTAAGGCTATAATCAGGAGCAATATAAGCGCAATAGACCTAACAAGAGGGCAGACAGTCAACCCAAGCATAAAACTAACCAGAACAAGCATCATTGACAGCCAGGGCATATATTATTGAGGCCCACCTTAACGATAGCATTAAGGAATTTATCCTCTCCAAGTTTAACCTAATAGAAGAGTATAGTTAGCAGAAGATAATACAACCTTTATGATGCCTGTTCCTGATTATGGCCTTGATTGTTAGCAGAAGATAATACAAATGGCTTGGAAACAGTGCATAATGTCATGAGCACCTACCTCTTTACTTGTGCTGAATGAAAAAGGAAGCCCAAAAGAACCCATGAGGTTAGCCAATTCCAAATCTTCAACAAATGAAAGGCCTAATGAACCACATAAACATTAGAGTATATGATAAGAGATTGCTGGACACTTACGGCAAAAGAAGAATAACAATTCATAATGACTTTTTAAATATATATATATATATATATATATATATATATATATATATGTTGTGTGTGGGTACTGTGTGAGTTAATTAGCAGAAGCAGGGAGTTTAAAAACAAGATGGGATTACAAAGAAAATAAATGTTACCTTCACCCGTCTCTACAGCTAATTTGTTCTGGATTTTATCTGTCTGAGAGCCCTGCAAAGCTGTTAGGTTTTCAAATTGCTTCTACACCATAAGCCTTAAAAGTAATTTGGAAAGTGGAAACCATAAAATAAAAGATAAAATGAAATCGACATAATCTACAAAGCACTTAAATTGTTTACATGTTCTGGTATTATCTGAAATGAAAACACAAGCAAAATAGATTTGATGCTTACTTCACCACTAAATCCATAATATGCAAATTAAATTTTCCCAACAATGGCTCAATAAACCATGCTGCTAAAAGGTAATATGATCTAACAAAGTACCAAGTGATGTGCAACAATCTACTTGTAAGCAAATAATGCTTCTAGAACAGAGACTTGAAATTTGTTATGTATGTTTCTTATCGGACAAAGTTGAATCCTAAAATGTTCAGGTTTATTTCCAATATAAATTAGGAGACCTAGTTACTTATTGGTCCTATCCTACACAAAAACACGTGATACATGCCATTTGTTATGCCGGTTATTGCTTGGCAAATTTTACACAACAAAGCTCTCTTTCAAGTGCATGTCGCCAATAACATTTTGCATGCCTAGCAAAATTGGGGGCACTATTTCAATGGAAAGCCACGGTCGAAATGCAAAACAAATTTATTGTGTTAATTAGAGTATTTGGAAAACCAATCAATTTGCCTTTGTTCCTCCTCTTAATACAGATTTCCCACTCGGAGAGCTTCAAATTATGTGCTAAATATCCAATTTTCTCCACAAATAACTATAAAGTGAGCAAAACTTTCTTCCTTTGTTCCAATAACTTAATCGCTACAAAATGTCAATCAAGTATTAGACAAACTGACGATGCGCAAGGCACCCATTCACAAAGCTTAAGCAAGCTAAATCCATCCAATCTAAAAACGAAACAAAATGAACAGAAATTATACCGGGAAACAAGTCTCAGCAGGGCGCCAATGCTTGTGACTCACTTTGGCGCCAGCGCCACACAAATCATCCTTGCATCAAGCAAATTGAAGGAAAAAGCTGCTCAGCCAATAACCCTAACTCGAATAGCTAGGCCGGAAGACATGGGGCTTACCAGAGGTGCACTTCGGTGAGCTTAAACAGTCGCCCCAGCTTTCTTATAGTCGGAGGCCCCTCCGTCGCCACCAGCATTGCCGTGGGGCTGAGACGGACGGCGCAGGTGGTCGCTGGCAAGGCTGTGCTCGTAGAGAGCGGCGAGTAGGGAATTGGAAAGGGATTGAACTGGGAGTAGCACGGATAGGGTTTTAGCCCAAGAGGTTTTAGTGTAGGTGTACGGAAGGACGGCGGCGCTTCCGCAAGGCTGTGGAGAGAGCACTGGAAGGGGAGGAGAACTCCCTGTCGCCCCTGCTGCGCCGGTGGCCGCCGAGGTGGGGTGGGGGTGGTGATGCAGCTGTTGCTCCTTGCTCCTCCTGGAAGCCTCCGCGTCGAGCTCCGCTCCTCGCCTCATGATCCCTATACCCTCCGTGGCGCCCAGTGGCCATGAGCGTGAAATCCAAACCTTGGAGGAAACCGAGTGAATCCCCCAAAAAAATTCCATGGCAAAACCTAGATCCGCACCAAAACCTAGAAAAAATTCGACGCGACTCGGACCCGACCTGGGGTTTGGATCTGACCTCGAATTGTGCAGCCGCGTGGCGCCCGCTGGCTGCTTGCGAAGGTCGGGGGTGGGGGAGGCGAGCGCCAGGCGCGGGGAAGAGGAACGACCGAGGGGGAGATGGCATCGGTGGGTGGGAAGAGAGCGAGATCGGCCGCGAGGGTGGATGCGTGAGCCGAAACAGCGGGATAATGACAGCGATGATGAAGGAAGTAGACGGATGGGGACGCGGACCCCTACGTCGCCGGAGCGCCCGCCGCCACGGGTGCGAGCTCGGCGGTGTCTTGAGGAAAGGGGCGGCGGCGGCGCGCGCGTGCGAGGCGAAGCGGGGCGGGGCGGGCGGGGGCGAGAGCAGGCGGGGGCCGCCTGGAGGGCTCCGCAGCGGCGGATTTGGTGACGCTTGACGGGCTGGGCGTCGACACCGAAGAAGACACCGAAGAAATGCGCGTGGACGGCCGGATCCTGAGCAGCTCGAAGAACCGACGGTAGGCAGGCCTGCGCACCCGCACGCGATAAGCCAAACTGCGAGGTTTTTTTTGCGAGGACTGCCGACGTGGCTAGCGTGAGAGCTCCGCTAGACGTTCCACTATAAGATATTAGATATTAGATATGTGTGCACTGTCCTCCACGTTCGTCAAACACCTTGCGACCTGATATCAGCAGGAAAAGAACGATCCCAAAGGCATACACGTCTGTTCTGACAGAAACTATGTCATATTCAGCATAGTTAGGTCTTAGGTGCCAAGTATCCGACGGACATGACAAGAAAATGCTGGCATTGCCAGAAAGACAGGAGCAAAACGGTAGCATAGCATGGAAGAGTCGGCTCATAACAGTGAAAGAATTAGAGTTCGTCCCAACCCTGATTGCCCCAGAGCCTTGTATGGATAGAACCATTGCCAGACTTCCATTTCGCAAGACCAAAGTCTCCAAGCCGTGGAAGACAGGATGTGCACAATTACAATCGGAGCGCGTAAGGCATCTGCATCTTAGAATGTATCATAGGAACAAGGTCATGTGTCAATAGTACATTGCTTGGGCGCAAATCTCGATGAATGATTGGACCGGCACGGCACTCTCCGTGCAGTAAGCGCAGCCCTTTTGCTATACAAAGGGCAATAGGACGCCTCTTGTGCCACTCCGGTAAGTTTGCCTCTCTGTCTATTTCGTCAAGTGACAAGCGAAGTAATCGGTCAGTCGCCACGTTCACAATATGAATTCATTTTATGCCACTCGAGGGATTTGCTGCAGATGTACCCATACACCAAGATGCCGTAGCTTTCATTGCAGCAATACCCGAGCGGCGTGACAATGTTTCGGTGCCGGGCAAAGCTGAGAATCTGTAGTTCAGAGAAGAAATCCGTGTATCCCTGTGAGTGTGAGCTAGCTTCTTCGCCCAACATCCTTGAGCTGGCCCTTCACCGGCTCTCATGGCCAGCGCAGCGATGGTGACCAGGAGGGGCAACCGAGGCGGCCGCGGCGAGCCGCAACATCTTGAGGTTGTCACGTCGCGGCCGGCCGGACGGTTGCGCCGGCGGAGGCAGCGAGGAAGCGGGTGTCCTATTGGTATGATTAGGCTGATGAGCTTGAGGAGGAACTGGAATATCTGGGTGCCGGACACAGCGGATTGGATCCACTAAATAGATAGCAAGAGCAAATAGCGTATATAAACGCAGCCTCAGCATAAGAGAAAACTCGACGGATATGAACTTGGCTTTGGCCTTCTTCCTCCTTGTGTCCTCTTCCTCTCTTCTTCCCCAAACCCCTCCGATCTCTGGTTGATCACTTGATCTGCTCTGCACGTACTCCATGCTTTTCCCGGTCTAAACTCTTATTCTTCCTCTCCAACTATCAATCATCGGTTAGGATCATAACAGTGGGACAGCAAATCAGAGGCAACTTGTTTTTAATTTGGGTGTTCCCTTTCAGCTGCGGACCTGCGGTGGTAAATACAAGAAATTTTACGCAGGTTCTCCCCCGTTTCCTTGAGCATATTCATATTTTATGTATCATATAAAATTGTACTCGATCTGTTTAGTTATATTTATCCACGGCGCATCACACATATATACCGAATAAGTACTGAATCTAAAAAACTTCTTAATAAGATATGAACTATTATATAATAATAATAAGAGAGGTGCTTCTATGCTCTCCCTCCTAATACAAGTTGCACAAATCTTGAAGCAAACGAAAGGGTAAGTAATCCTCATCTACCTTTCATTCATGCTTTAATATTTGTGTAACTTTAAAAAGGAAGAGCATAGAAGCACATCTTTAATAATAATTAGACATTGCTTAGTCATGCTTAGAACTGAACTTAGGAAGTTTTGGAAGATTTTATGCTAAAATAATATTCTGTTAAAAATGAAAGTCGTGATGTTAGTATTGTTGGTATGGTTAAAGTAAAAATGTGATTTAAACCGGACGAGAAAATGTTGGGTAATGGTGTGGTAATGTGGTTATGAATCTGAGATTGTGGAAAGTCTCGCCTAGTCAATTAAGGACAAGTTTGAGTTTCGCTGAATGTAAAATCTAACCGTACTACTACAACTCTGGAATAGGACAGACCTAGCTAATTGTATTAAAACATACCATAAACAGTCATACCATTTAGTGGTAGTGGTGTGGTGAAAGCGTGAGGCTGCCACTCTGGCGCAAGAGGGGGCTTCTGACTAGAGGGATTCTTTCAGCGGTGAAATCTTGGCGGGCATGACTACATGGATGGGTTTTTATAGGGGTCTTATCATGGTTTTCTCTGTCGCTTACCAAAGAAAGTGTGCTGACACAATAAGAATATCATGTCTTGTGAGTAAAGTTGTACAACCTCTGCAGAGTGTAAAACTAATTGATTAGTAGCGCCCGTGATCATGGACATGCCAAGCAAGCCATTCACATACTAGAATTTGTTAAGTTTAAAACTTGAGTTTGTAAAATGGATTTGGGATGAAGAGAGTCCATCAAGAGTAAAACTTGGCAAGTTCTAGGAGTAATTCCTAAGTTGAAAATGTTTTAATCTAATTTTCTTTAAATTATGCAATTTGAAATTACTTAGAATATTTAGAAAAACTGTCGCTTTATGCTTACAAGAACCATATAACCTTTCTTTGTAACCTGTTCATTATATTGCATTTTTCGGTGTGACTTGTTGAGCACATTTGTACTCACCCCTTGCTTAATCTGCTGCTACGAAGGAAGAGTTCCAAGGCCTTGTCCCCAGTTGATTGCCTGTGGCAATTTAATTGGGTTTTTCTACTGTTCTTTAGTTTTGCTGCTTTCATTTAATCGTTTATTTATTTGTTGGCCTGTGTGCTATTTAATTTATAATTGTGGATATTTATTATTAATAAAGCACGCTTGATATGGTGTGATTTCATTTCTACTGTGTGTACTAGTTTTTTTCTAAACTAATACAGAATACACAGAGAATTTCGGAGGTATTTTTTCGAGATCCAACATGTCTCAACGCCGACAAGCAGCTTCCCGCCGAGAGTCTTGGATTGAAGATTCTCCCTGTGATTCACATCCTTAGGCCGGGAGTTGTAGAGATGAAAGTTTCTGCCTTTTCTATTCTTGCAGTTTATTTCTTTGGTTGGTGATGGTAGTTGATAGTCAGCATTGTTTGGTGGTTGATAGTACGATTTAGATCACATTTGATAATATGTATTACCCCCCTCTTTTGATATTTCGTTGCAACGGACAGACACCCTACTGGTCATTTTGTAAAATGTGGGATGAACTGCCGGGACAAATCCCTCGTATGCTCATTTTCTGACTCAATAAGACGAACAACCTCTCCCATAGAAGGCCGCTGTTCCGGGTTTGTCCTGACACAAAGATATGCAGCTCTGGCTAGATGATACAGCCCATATATATCATACATATCTGCAATGCGCTCATCAATTAGTTCATCCAGTGCAAGACTCTCAACCAAAGGCTCTGCCTGAAAATTTGTAGAGGTGTCAGAAAATGAATGGTGCAGGACGGCAGGTGTACTGCAAGCAGGCTGACAAAACAGTAAGAATCAACTAAACAGAATACCCATTGCAATATATGTGTGCATTGTCCCCCACATTCGTCGAGCACCTTGCGACCGGATATCAGCTGGAAAAGAAGGATCCCAAAGGCATACACGTCTGTTCTGACAGAAACTACGCTATATTCAGCGTACTCAGGTGCCAAGTATCTGACAAACATGACGAGAAGATGCTGGCATTGTCAGAAAGAAAGGAGCAAAAGGGTAGCATAGAATGGAGGCAATAATTAGCATAGAGTGAGTTCATAACAGTGCAAGAATTAGAGTTTGTCCCAACCCTGATTGTCCCAAAACCCTTGTATGGATAGAACCATTGCCAACCTTCCATTTTGCAAGACCAAAGTCCCCCAGCTGTGGAAGATAGGACGTATACAATCAGAGCACATAAGGCATTTGCATCTAAAAATGTATCGGTAAGTAGTGAGGTCGAGTACCCTCAAGCATACCATAGGAACACAGTCATGTGTCATTAGTACATTGCTTGGGCGCAAATCTCGATGAATGATTGGACCAGCACGGCACTCTTCGTGTAGAAAGCGCAGCCCTTTTGCTATACCAAGGGCAATAGCATGCCTCTTGTGCCACTCCAGTAAGTTTGCCTCCTTGTCTATTTCAGCAACAACAAGCTAAGTGATTAGTCCATGATAAATCTTCACAATATGAATTCATTCATTTTATGGATACCAACTGAACACTTACCAAATAAATGCCACTCAAGGGATTTGTTGCATATGTACTCATATACCAAGATGTTGTAGCTTTCTCTGCAGCAATACCCAAGCAGCATGACAATGTTTCGGTGCCGGGCAAAGCTGAGAACTTGTACTTCAGAGAAGAACTCCTTATAGCCCTGTGAGCTAGCTTCTTTGCGCAACTTGGCTGCAATGAACTGGCCATCTTTGAGCTGGCCCTTGTAAACATGCCCAAATCCGCCCTCACCCAGCAAATTCTTATTTGAGAAGTCAGATGTTGCAGCTTGAATATCTGAGAAGGGGAATTTCATGGATTCTTTGATGTAAAGAACTGACTTTAGTCCGCAACCAGTACACAGAATTGGTCTTTCTGATGAATCATAGTGGGAGGTCATGTTTGCATCGATATATTTTCCTGTAAGGATTAATATAAATTATTGGAAGGTAAAATAGAAGTTAATTCTTTTTTAACTCTAAGGAACTGTTTAAATAAGTGCCTGAATACCAGAAGACTAAATATTTTCTTCAAGCACTACAGGGAAAAAAATAATTTTCTTTCTTCTGTTCTTTTTTTGTGTAGAGCCCTATTTTAACATTTAAGCAAAGTACATAGGTTGCTGGCATTTTTTTATTGAAGAAACATAACATACCATTAGACAAGGAATCAGTCCTGTCGATCGTGAGAGACATGGCGCTCATTGACGGCGTCAAGGATGCCATGCTGTTTGCAACCACACTGGGGGTCTCAGTGATCTCGTGATTGCTCAGAGTGGAAAAGTAACTTACAGGCGATGACTTGATCGACATGCTGTGAGTGTCAGCATCTAGTGTCTTGGAACTCAGATCAAATGACACTGCTAATTGTTGCAGGGCCTTCACTTCTCCTGTGCTTTTGCTAGATGGATTCGTTCTAATTATCTTTAATTGTTGCACTGTTAAGTTATCCTGAAATACTGCAACCTTGCAGGCTATGTGCTTTTCCAAGTGCTTGAAATGTCTCCTGAAGTGCCTAAGTTCATTAGAGAATAAATACTACCTCAAGTACTGAACAAAAAAAAGGCATTAAACTTGCCGTCAGAGTTAGCCTGTTAACAACAACTGATGCACAAACCTATCTAGTACAACCCAAGCAGCCTTGCTGGAGTTGACTTTTTGTATAATGACAACCTTTGCTGGTGATCCAGGAGATATTTTAAGGGTCACGCTAGTCTGAAATTTTAAAAAATGAGTGCCCTTGGTTCGAGCAATAATAATGATTTGAGCATCACAATGTAACTATAACTTTGAAAATGTTGGTAATCAGTATCTATCTAGTGTACATTGTTATCCTCACGTAAGAAATGGCTGTACAGGGACTGGGGATGAGAAAAAGATAGGTTTTTATTTCTTCAAAAAGTGTTTTATAGTCTGTCTGAAATAGTTGTAGGTATTGTTACTGTCTGAAATAGTTGTAGGTATAGTTACCCCGACTTTGCGGAGCTCCTCCACTTCGTGGCGGAGCTTGCCTCGATAGAATTCAGCTTTCATTGCAACCTGATCACCTAGGTATCGCGAGGTTGTCCCAGCAAAAGAATCAGTACATGCTTTGGTTTGGTAGCCCACTAAACACACAAAAAGGATAAAAGGTATTAGTTTTCAAATATCTGCAAATGCCAATTTGAAATAGGAATGCTCAGCTATAGTATTAAAAGTAAGATTTGGATCAAAATTTCCAAACAAACCCAATTAGCCAGACGGATGAGATTGCGGCAGTTGGCCATTATTCTGATATACTTATAACTCCCAGGAAGCACACCTAAATATCCATTAGCAGGTAGTCCATGCTAGAAATATTATCACAGAAATCCAATATCATATCACACAATGCAGGACATACCATCGTATTGGTGGGATTTCTCTTGAAATAATACAGGAGGATACTAATTGTTCCCATAGGAAATTATATGTTTTGAAATTAAACCATGAATTCAGTAGTTTGTTGAACAAAAAATGCCTATTTTTTCTGTTCTTTCGCCTATAGGACACATGTAATAACGACTAGATTGTGCAAGGCGCAACTATACAGCATTATGTGAAGTTTAATTCATCTGAAGGTAATCTTTGAGTTATAAGACAACAGCATAGTTGACAAGAGGGAGTTAAGTTGAGCAAAAGGGCTTAGTAAGAGATGGTGACCCGAGGGTAAAGAACAGCCCAAAAGGGGAGCGTGATCCTTACTCGGATTGGTAATGGCGTGGAGCACGCCGAGCACGAGGAGGGAGTCGCCGTCCCGTAGTATGTCCCCGCGCGCGACCAGCACCCTGAGCGCCACCCTGACCTCCTCCTCGCGGTGGTCGCGCGTCGCGTCCAGCGCTACCACCACCATCTGCGGCGGCGGCGGAAGCGGCGACAAGGCCACCGGCTTCGCGGCCCCGCCTTCGGGGGTGGCCTCCTCCCCCGCCGCGGCGGGGGTGGCGCGGTCGTCCCCCGCGCCGATGACGGAGTACATCGACATGGGCGTGCTGACCGGGGTGCTGGTGGTGCTGCTACTGCTCCTCAGGTCGTCCCGCCGCCTGCTCCTCGAAGCCCAGCTGCCATTGTGGCCACTCGGGCGCGAGGTTATTAGTAGGTCAAGACGGCGTCGCGTCGCGGAGTATATTCGGGACAATATAGAGTACATTCGATTCTGCTGCAGGCGGGGAGGGGGGGCGAATCTATCACGGGCACTCATCGCCAGCGCCGGGTTGGCGACCTGTAGGGGCAACCGAGGCGGTGGCGGCGAGCCGCAGCTGCTGCCTGCTGTGGTTGTCGCGTCGCGGGCGGAGGCAGCTAGGAAGCCGGACAGCGAACAGGAAAGGGAAAACCAATTATTTGTGCTAGACTGGAGCTTGATATATAAATCTACGAATTACAATTATATTTATTATAATCTGCACCGTTAAAATTTGATTCCATCAAAATAAATGATGGAGATATTTCTCTCTTTTTTTATTATTGTGATAATTTAAAAGTTTTTTTAAAAAAAATAATTATGAGACTTTCTTACCTTAAAACGAAGGAGACGTCTCAAATATTAACGGTTGCTTTTATTTTTATAAATATAAAGGCTATTTTTATTTATATAGATATAAATTGGAGAAATTCCACGCCAAAAATTGATATGCCACGCTATTTATCGAAATAGTCAATTTTTATCATAAAATAAGTATTTTTGCTATTATTTTCTTTTTTATTCAAAAACATTTATGTGAAATGGCTAAAAAGCCCCTAAATCATAGTCTGACTTGATATGTCCTACACTCCTGCAAATTCTTCGTGACTTAGACCATTCGACGTTGGTAACTTGATATCTCCTACTTCTAATTTTTTTGCACGGCCTTCACTTCTCCTTTGACTTGATATCTCCTCCTGATCTTGTCTTGTGTAGCAGGAGCCCTAGGTTAAAGACAGCAACGTACTAACAATGCAGTCAGCTAAAGGTGAAAACCAGAGTAGGACACGTTTCAACCAATCTGCATATTTGCTCCATTGATCCATCTCACTCCTTTCTGTCCTCCGACGAGCTCTCTCGATGCTCCCGCCCGTGTGTGCAATTAATCCTCCGTTGGCTCCGAAAAAAGTCGCCTCAATTTCTAGCCCAATGCTAGGGAAGGAGCCCAAGAACTGGCCACGAAAAATTCATTAGCCATGCGCCTATTCCTCCTCATCGTCACCATCTTCGTCGCCGCCGCAGGCACGACGCCGCCGGCGAAGGAGAAGCTGACGTTGGTGTACTACAGCATGGCGTGCTGGCAGGCGAGCAGATCAACACGGAGGTGGTGCAGGCGTTGTATGATGCCCACACACTAGGCTTCTCCCATTGCAAGGAGTTCGCGGACCGGGCGTCCACACGCTGGGCAAGGGGGTATTCTTGCAATTTCGCATTGGGTGTTTTCAAAATAAAAAAATGATAACAAAATATTTGTGGCAAAAGCTATCCATTTCAATGAATAAGGTGGCAAATCATGATGGACAACTTTTGTCATGGTATTTCACGAAGTGGAATATTTAATATGACTAATAAGAGCGGGAAATGGGAGCCCTTGCTTATGTAGCGAACTCGATTTAAGTCCGAGGTCCCTTTCATGTAGCTGCGGCCTTCTGGGCAAGAAGGAGCAATCAGCTAATGACCTTGGCGACTAACTTTATGCAGGTTTCTCTGATTCTTTCCCTTTTCCTTACCTCATTTTCTTTTCCTTCTCTCTCTCTCTCTCTGTTCAAACAGCTAACAAGGGGTTGCATATTTTCATTAAGAGGAGGAATGTAAAAAGGTCTTTTTACAGTCAGATGATAATATGCTATCATCATCAAATGAAATGTTTTCTCATTCACTCGTAGGAGCATGTTCGGTTAGATTTAGTAGCGCAGAACTGACAGGGTGCCACCGAACCTTCGTTACCATTATTCTGTTATTCAACTCACCAGTTCTTTCTTTCTCAACAAAACATGTCAATTTTTGTGTGTGGCATTGGCATGGAGTTCATATAGCTCAAATTTTGGTATTATAGTCGTGCCTGGATCTACCTCCTGTTCACAAGAATAAACATTTGTCACTAGGCCATGGATGGTTATGCCCTTTGAGATCGACATGGCGACCGCTGTCCATTAAAGGGTAACATCCTTCGAACACTTCGGATTAGTTAGTGATGTAGGTTGTCATTTTGGCCCTGCTTTCCTAGCCAAGCTGCGTGAATCTTACTAGTATGAAATGCGCGCTTCGCCGCGCCGTTAAAGTCGGATGTACGCTGTATTTGCTAATGAGGTGAGTGTTCAATGTGAAGCAATTAAGGGTAGCACACACACTGACGGCGTGTTTACGTTTGTGTGGAAAGGAACGGATTGATAATGCGATCGATAAGCAATACTATTTAAAGGCATAACACTAAGTATTCTGGAAACATATTAACAGACAGTCATAACAGGTTTTAGGTTTTTAGCCATGGCTTCGGCATAATCCAAAAGGCGGCAGTAAAGTTAGAGGTTATGTCTTTACAACGCTAAACTGATGACAAACAGGAGGCAACATCAGTTCTTTCACGTGGTAGCATGTAGATCGTAGGTAGTAGTACTGCTTCATAGGTATGTACATCATCACGTCGTGCTAGAACGCACTGTAAAGGAAATCAGGTAGGTGTTATAATATGTGAGGTTGAAACAAGGTAGACTTTATTTAAGCAGAAGATGTTGTGTATATTAAATACCATTTTTATGGTTGCTCCTCTGTTTTGTCTTCGAATAGCCTCCGTTTAGTGGAAGGCTTCTGCTGAGGTACATGTGGACTGCGATCACCAGTGGGAGCAATGAGCTTACGCTATGGCGTAGTGGGTTACATACATAAAGCATTTTTAAGTACACAAACAAAGCTGACCTGTAGATATCAGGAAGATCAGTTAGGGGTTCGTCATCCACCAACAACGGTCGTTTAGAACCAGGCGTTAACAGGGAGGGTGACTGCATTGCATGAGCAAATCGACTCCATCAAGTAATATTAATACTGGTATAACAGAACAGCAGAGCACAAACATTTAGCAATTTATATGGACAACCTGGGGCGTTTGCGGTGTGTAGTGAGTTGTTGTAATAGATTCGACATTGATCTGATCCTGTGAAAAGTATACGAAAATGAATTAGAAAGTATGCCATAGTAATAGAGTAGGCATGATCTCATGTGGACCTTACATAACAGTGTAATCTGCGAATACAGGAGACAAACCTCAGGTGCAAGAAGTGCCTTAACATCGCCAGCAGCGTAGGGAGAGCTACGTTCCTACATAGATGAATGAAATTTCTCAAAAAAGGCTAAGTGCATGATGAGGTCGTATCATGTAGAAAAGGAAGATAAGAGCTAGCTATGCTAGTGAAAGGAAGAATTATAAATAGACCTTCTGTGACATAGGAAGCTGCTGGATTGGGCTGTCTGAAACAGCTGAACTCGATGCAGCAATATCAATTGTATCTTTTGCTGAGCTCTTGTCAGATCCATGATGGAGATCTTTAATGGGATCTTGAGTGGTGATGGCTGGAGTAGGAGCACTTATATCAGGATACACTTTAGATTGAATTGGTTGGGCATCTTCGATTGACGAATGCCTTTGGCGACTAATATTACTGGCTTGTTCTTGGATTCCTTGATCAGTGGGGGCGAATGTAGGCATAGGTAGTACAACTGACATGGAATCAACTTGATACGATATTTGTAATCTTTGCAGTGCTCGCCGTGTGACGGATACCTTTAGATTATATTGTCTTCCATAGAGCCTTGTTATCTGTGGCGGGATGAAGCCATCCATTCCTTTGGCGGCTGTAACAAGTGGGGTAACAGGACAACCGATGAGCTGCTGGCCTAGTTCAGCAAAGAAAATGAACTCTGCAACCGCGGCATTTTCTTTGTTGATATCAGTTGGGTGTACTCCATGGATCGTGACTCGATACCTGTTATAGTCAGAATAATAATGAGCTATCTCCATACATATTTAGTATACTATAGTATGGGAGAAGCAGAATGTATGGATAATGGGAAAGCACCTAGGCTCAGCTGTTGTGACACCACATCTTGAGCATCTATATGTATCTCCTTCACAACTGGCTGTTCTTTTGCAAACTCCACATGCTAAATACCACCACGGCTGGTTTGGGGCGATTTTTTTGATAACAATGTCCACAATATAATTGTTGCCCTGTACATATAAGCATACAGTTAAACATCAGCAAAGCATGAATGTGAGTAAAATAGCATAGAGAAGCAATACAAGGCAATTAGTCCTACCAAGGCATCATGTGGATTCAGATTACAGATCTGTGGAACAGTGACGACTGTCGGCTGCTGTTGCATAGGTGGCTGACCGGTCCACTTAATCTCATACGGCTTAGAGGCAAAGCTGATCTCACAGTATCAATAAATGTTTAATATATGTTTATTAAGGAATTATCTGTAGGATAATATCAATAGATGACGAATCTTTTTTTGTAGGGTATAGTAGCAACCATGAGGAAGAGAAATAGGATTTTTGTCCTATGGTAGCGTGTATGAATCGAAGATAAATCATTGAACTATGTATTATTAAGTAAGACTAACTACATAGGAAAATGAAGAGAATCGATCACATTAGTAATGAACAATAGGGCTAAGTTAGTAGCAAACCTGTTTCTTAAAGCAACAGCCTCTGGTAAGGAAGGATTTATATACCATCTACAGATAGTACTCCCCTGGAGAAACAACCTATCTAGGAATGGGAAACGAACAATGTATGTTGAGGAACAATAATGACAATGGCTGCAGGTGTAAGAACTGGAACATAGAATAAGAATATAACACTCACCATTACGGAGGTTAACCGTGATTCCTACGAATAGCACAACCATTGAAGCTCGTTGCGAGTCAACTTGGATAGTTTCAGCATCAAATTGGATAGCATGCGGTCCCCACAATGTAACTTCAGCGTTTTCTCTACATAAAACGTGTGGGTCATGACAGAGCAGGGCAAAACTAACAATAGAAAACAGCACGCAACACTTTTGGGCTATGAAAGAGCAGGGCAAAACTAAGCATGGAAAACAACACGCAGTACTTAAAGATCAAGCAAAATTAAAGATTAAATACACAAGTAATACTGAAGAAGTAAGACCTTTTCTGTACATAACACGTGTGGACTATGACAGCAGGGCAAAACTAACAATGAAAAACACTACATAGCAGTTAAAGACCAAGCAAAATTAAAAACGAAATACGCAAGTAATACTAAACATGTAAGGATATACGGCTATGAGAAGAAAAGGAGAGAAACCAGCATGTCAGTATACCTTCCATCCGTAATCTGGATATTTCGTAGGGGCTTCGGAGCGTCTTTCACAGTAACTGTTTTTATATGTGAAATAGCTGTGACAATCCCCATAGCATCTGGATATCAAGAATCCAAAATATAAAAGAGAACAGTAATGTGATGATAGCATCATGTGCATAAACAGATATATGAATACCAAAGTAGAGCATTTATTAAAGACTAAATACCAGATAGCAATATTTTGTCACCGACTCTGTTCTTCATTTCTTGAAAAGGAACAAGGGTGTACGCATACATAGGGAACGTATCTGGAACAGGATCGATCTGTTTGATCTTGGTGTACGCAGTGAATCGAGCCATAATATTGTTGTTGACAGGACGATAGCTCACTCGAGCATCAGCAACTTCAAAATATTCTATATAATACACCGCATCTTCTTTTAGCATCGGCTGAAACAATGGGATATGTCTTTCAGGGATCTGTGCTTCCATCATAGTACCCTAACATTATAAAGCATATAATATAAGGTTACATAACAAAAAAAACACATGTGGCTATGCGAGAAAATAAATTAGGCTAGTATACCTGTTCATCAAGTAAAACCAAGTCAATACGCAATACGCTTTGAGGATGTTCTGCACTCATGTACTGAGAAAACCGTGTGGTTCTAACACGCACTCGCCATCTGTGTGATGCCGGCGTGACATCTTTTAGTAAAGCATAGTCCATCTACACGAAAGAAAATGTTAGGGTAGAAGTAAACACAATTAATAAGCACATCATGTATGCATGTCGTACAATAACAATCGCATGTTTTAGGGTTCTAGGAAGACAGGGAGGACATAACAAAATCACACAGCTTATTAGCCTAACGAATAGCAATTTAGAAATACGCTGTGAACATAGTTAGTAGTTAAGGAAAAGAAAAATCGATACCAGAGAACAAGCGAATACAAAAAGGGTGCATGATAGGCATCCACAATATGCTTAAACACGTGCGAATGCTAACCAAAAGGGGCATATAGTAGTAAGCCATACAGGTTACATTGTTCGAAAAAACAGGAAATTATTTACAAAAAAGAAAGGACTTCACGATAGACTATATTCTTTGTTGTTGAGCCAATTGTGCCATCTTCGTTTTCTATCAGCACTGATAATCCTTTCTTTGATGTGACTCTAGAAATAGCAACATAAAGTTGTCCATGTGTAAAGACGGGACTTCTTAAATATACTCCCACTTTAGACAAAGTTTGTCCTTGGCATTTGTTTATTGTCATGGCATAGCAGAGCCTAACTGGGAACTGGCGACGTTGCAAAGTAAACGGCCATTTTGGGCTGTTTGCATTAAGAACAACCCTTGGTATGCAAACCATTTCACCAATATGTGTTCCTGTCATGATTTTTCCCTCAAGAATTCGAGCGCCGAGCCTGGTTAGCAATAACCGTGTACCATTACATAAACCAAGAGACTGATTGATATTTCTAAGCAGCACAACTGGAGCACCTATTTTTAGAGAAAGCCTATGCTGAGTAAAATTGTTTATAACAATGGAATTAAGGAACTCTGGTGGATAGAGAAGATCGATATCCATGGGCTGCTCTTTTGCGTTAGCAATTGTATCATAACTTAAGTATTCTCTATCATCCATAGGCACTTTTGCAAGCATCACACTATTCACCTCATCAACCCACAGATTAATGGGGCAAATGATGGCACGTTGAGCTAGGTAAACGGTATTGGCATAATTATTGTCAAAGGCATCATACACAACATCAGTTATTGCTTTTACCCTATCTCTCTCTGGGCTTAATAATATGTCTTCTGGTATCTCAATCCATGATTGGTCTGGCGTTTCTGTTTGGCCTCTTGTTGGAATACGGCCATCACCAACATCAAGCACCCATTGAGCAAAGTGCCTCATGTTAGCCTTTTCATACACAGATAGATTAGGATCCAAGAGACGCATGTTGACTGTGAGATGCATAACCTCAACAAATTTCCACAATGGTGACCTAACAAGAGAGGCAGCGATTGTTTCAGGTTGTCCGCCACCTTCAACAACAGGGAGAACTTGTCTGAAATCACCACCTAGCAAAACCGGTTTCCCACCAAATGGCTTATCAGCATTCATTGGATTGTCAAGAGACAGTATGTCACAGAAAGTACGATGGAGGGCTTCAAAACATAGCCTATTGGCCATTGGGGCCTCATCCCAGAGCACTAATGAGGCTTTCCTTATAAGCTCTACGAGAATAGTACCTCTTCGTATACCACACATAGATCTATCATGAATATCCAGTGGTATGCGAAATCGTGAATGAGCCGTGCGTCCACCAGGCAAGAGCAAAGCAGCCACGCCAGATGAAGCTACAGCTAAGACAATCTGACCTTGAGATCTTAATCTTGCAATGATTGTATTCCATAAGAATGTTTTTCCTGTGCCACCATGCCCAGAGACGAAACAAAAACATTGTTCATTGCGTGTAATCTTAAATATGATACTATCATATATGAATTGCTGATCCGCATTGAGAGAAGAATACATTGACTCTGCCTGAATAGAAAGTTTCTCTCTGTCATAAGATATTTCTTCAAGGACCAATCTATTACTAACCTCTTCGCTGGATAAATCAGATGGCTGAGGAAGGTCATACGCTGATAGAGATAATCCATTGTTCAAAAACATAATATTCAGCTCACCTAATAACTTGTTGTGGATCATAGAATCAGATAGGACATAAGATTCATCTATAATAGAATGGCGTATTCTATAGACGATATCATCAGCCATGTATCTCCAATACTTATTAAACAAAGAACGGACATCACCGACATTACAGTGGACCAACACTGTCATGAATAGATTTCTCAATTGATATGCCGTTGCCCAAACAATAGCTTCATCAAAAAGATTAACCCATTCAGTGTCATCACCAATCAAGCCCCGCGCCTGGCATGCCTCACGATACGTAACATATAGGACATCATTGTAGGTCCGTATATCTTCGTAGCTCTTCGCTCCTCGCACAACCATAAGGAGCATCCGCAGGTAGAAAGCCTCACCAGTCCCCGGGTGTATATAGCGTAGTCTACCAATCTTGGTTCCTCTTTTCCTCTTTGACCAAATTTTCTTGTCAGCATGCCACGTCCATTTTGTTGGGAATTCACAATACGTGAGATCTCTAGCAGCCACGAACTTTTGATTTGTGACAAACCATTGGGTTAGCATACTTTTATCAGACTCAGGATCTTCAACGACACAACTTAGATCCGAATCCTCATGATATGTGATAGTATGCATGCCAGGCATATGAACGAACAACCATTCGACAGCCGGTGTTCTATTATGAATTTCAAAGCCAAACATTCTCCATGTTGATTCACATGAAGATAGATATCTTGATTTTATGTACTCAGCAATCTCATCAATGCCTTCATCTTTGTTGGTATTATTTGCCATGGACGTCTCTGTAGATACGTTTTGGCTGTTTTTTGACCATCAGTATCAGCATTAACCAATCGCAAAGCCATATTGGCACAATCATGACCTTTTGTAATGTACTTAAAGAGGTACTTCACAAGGTATGTCTTATTGCACCATTCAACATTTATATGTGCTTGATACTTTTTGAGTAAAGACAGATTATGAGGCACTACCCATCTATTGTCAAGCCTCACACCATGTTTAATGACAAACCGAGCATTAGCACATCGCTGATAAATAGGAAATCCATCTTGATCAACGGTTGTCTCAGAATGGAAAGATTTTGGATATCTTTTGGAGCAGCGGCCTTTTTTCATACAAGGGCATCTAGGATTAAGATCACCACATGGTCCATGAACCATAAACTCTTCGACAAGAGCATATCCTAATGGATCAGTAAATATATCAGGCAATTCTGCAGATATCACACCATCGATAAAAGAAGTGGAAGGGTTTTTATCTTGCACAGACAACCATGTAAGGATATGTGCGTGAGGCAAGCCTCTCTTCTGAAACTCAACAGTGTAAACCACTGAAAAACACATAGAAAGAATTTAAATATAAGAAGAAACAAAAGAAAAGAACAATCAAGACAGAGAATAGAGCAACGAAAGCGACACACTTGCATGGGCAGGACCAAAAGCTGTCCCATCTTTGATATCAGACATGAATTCCTGTAGCTTCATATGGTACACACGTGTAACCATGTCAGCTCTATCATGTGGTTTCTGGCCTGGCTCAAAACGAATAGCCTCAGCTATCTCTAGCCACTTAGGATTACATGTGAAAGTAACAAACAATTGGGGCGGTCCATAGGCTCGACAAATCGCCATAGAATCGTGATAATTCTGAATCATATACCTCCTTCCACCAATAAAACTTGCCGGTAACATTACTTTCATACCAATATCTTTCCCCGAACTATCGCCTCTATAGACCGCATCAGATATGCCTTGGTAGGTCTCTGACCTAAGCCTATGTTGATTGAAGAAATGGAATGATAATCGACTTGTCTCAATGCATGAATAAGCATTAACATTGAGTTGATCAGATAATCAACCACAACAAGTAAATGGATTCGGTTCACCCCTACGATAATGAAAGCGATAACAATAATATTCAAGCATCGTAGCATGTTCACGAGAACCAGGAGGCTCATCATCAATTTCTCTCAATTTAATCCCAAGATGAAAACCCTTATCACCATAAGGAAAAAGCAAGGGGTACTGTAAAGACATTAAAGCTGGATGGATTGGAGATATATGCTTGAACTGATTAGAATGTGTTTGAACCACAACATCAAATCTGGAAGTATCAACTGAAACATCATCAACCACAAGGGCAGCCAACTCAGAAGCAGTGGGGAGACTATAAGGATCACCATCTGTCTTTTGCATGCCAATAAGTCTAATAGCAATTTCAGGAGCATAAGGCGACAACAATCTATCACGAGCAAGCCTAAATTGTCGAACAATAGGGTTGCAATGATCTAACATAGAGATAATTGCGGCAACTATAGTAGGATCAGGCTGTTCTCTGCTAGCATCATCATTCTCAAAAATCCCAAGACGATTTTGAAGCTCATTCGATGTATCATAAATATAAAGCTGAGCAAATTCAGGACGCATCCCGGTGCTAGGCAGAAGAGAACCAATACGGTGATGAACCACGCCGTTAATTCTAAAAACATATGGACCATTGCCAGTGTTGATACTACTGTCAATCTTGACTCCCAAAGAGGCAAACGCAAAAAGGGAATTATACTGTCTTATCAACTTCATGAAACCATTTGAACGCGGCCCTCCATCAAAACGAATCAATTCTTGGAGCAAAAGAGGGAACGGCCTATACACAGGAAGAGAAACCTTGCCTCCACGACAGCAAAGATTATATACAATACGTTTTCGTGCATATGAACTTTGGCTATAAACTCTTTCTTGATACCAAAATATGGCGGAACACTTATAGCATGTATAATCAGGGCCTCCATAATATGACCTCTCTCTGTAGGTAGCTACATAACAACGGGATTGGAACTATTCAACCACCCAAAAACACGAAAGCAATAAAGACAGAAATAGATTGAAATACAACAAAGAGTAAGTAAGAAGAATGTGCATCATACCTTTCAACGACTCAACATGTTCCTTACTTAGAGAACATACGATAGAGCCAGCAGGTAAACGCGGCACATCTTCTATGATAACCATTGAACAGAGGAAATCGAAACATCAAAATGAAATGAATGGAAGCAACATCAAAATGGGAGCACACCATGAAAATCGTAACACAAAAATGAACCGAATGGAAGCAACATCAAAATGGTCGAAGGGGCAAAATAAAGGACCTCGTTTCAATTGAGCTCTCAATTTATTGATGTACTTCCTCTTAGACCTATTACCGCGAGCAATGTTGGCCGGCACTACCGGACAGAAACAATCCCCTAAATAAAAATTAAAGGGAAACGGCAACAAAATGAGAAAGGAATACACAAAGAAATAACTAAACACTGAAGAGCGATACACATGCACTAACTTAGGTCATGGCGCTGTCGAAACTGAGGGACAAAAGGCCGTGTTGCTAGAGGCAAGGCTGCAAACAACGGCATTGGATAAACCGTAAACGTTGTGAATAAGCAGAATAGTATGCACGGGGCACATACAGGAAATGTTGCAAAGGGAAACATACAACACACGAGGCGTGCAAGGGCAGGATCTCGCAAAAGAGAGCAAACGTAACAGGGAAATCCTGGAGCATAATGAGCAAGCGGATTATGTAGTAGCAGTATAAATGGGAAAGCGATTTAGTCAAATTGGAAGGCCTCAGCAACACCATCACTGCGCACGAAGCACGATAAGCAGGGTGGCTATAAACGAAATCGACGTTAACAAACAACATATAGGATCTAAGCGAAAGCAAAATGGCCATAACACCTAAAACTAAGATCAAATGATTTTGGGGATTAGCATTGACTGTTATATACCGCTATCATGATCACAGCGACCATGTGACTGAACATCGACGTTTTCCATACACGGTGGCTATAGAGCTTCCGTCATCTATACACAGGAGGCCACCGCAAGGGACCTAATAATAAAGTAATCGACGTATGTAAGAAACAAAATAGCAAACATTTTCGAAACAGCGCATCGGCTACCCAAGCGAAGGGTACAAAATCGCATAAGCGATATACGCAGTAAACAAGCCAAAAAGATACAAAACAGCGAAAGGATCTTATCAGGCAAAACAAGACAGCATATCATACCTGAACAGAGAACGACAATTGACAACATGCACACAGCAAGCACAATGGCCTCTCAATCATGAAACAAAGTTGACTAATTCGCTATGCACAATAACATTTTACATAATACGGTGCCGAACATGAATGAACACACGCACAAAGCGATAAAGACGAATAAATATTCAGGAGGCATAATACCTCTTCTGGATAGGCAACCGAAGACGAAGAACCAGCTCCTTGGCCTAGACGATGGAACCTTCTCCCGGCCGCGAACAGACGAGGGGAAAACCTAGCTGCACGAAAACGGCGAAAGGAAATCAACACAGGAGCAGGACAAATGCAATGAAGCCTAGAAACAGCACAAGCCCAAAAAAACGAAAACACGTTCCGTCTATAGCGACGCCACTGACCAAGGGCTGCGAGTGTGAATGGCAACGGGTCAACAATGAGCAACGACGGCCACAACAGGAGTCAGATTGTCCGCACCTACACAAGGCGCAAAAAGATGCAGATGAGGTGAATACCCAACAACAGAAATGGGGCAACAAGCGCAAAGAGGCAAAAGAATAATCGCCGGTACCTGCAAGCACAAGACAAGAGGTAGAAGCGCCCGGCGGAAGCAATCACAGCGCAAGAGCGAAGCGAAGGAAAGGGGAAAAGGTCCCGACGGCCGGAACACCGCCGGCGAAAGCCCCGAGAGAGCAATCGACAGGAACGTCGCTGGCGGAAGACCCGAGAGAAGAAAGGGAAAACGGGGAAACTGCGTATACCAAACGGAGGAAATGACCGCGGCGGGCCTGGCGAGAAACGGTGACGGCATCGAAGGCAACGGAGCCAGCAGCGAAGCGCACGCAAGCCTAGACGAAACAGCGAGCGTGCGGCAATGGAAGGCACGTAGCGCGGCGGCGCCGTGCGGGCGATGGGAGCGAAGGCTGAGGCAAGACCGATTCCACGGCTGTGTATGGGCCGTGTGCAGAGAGAGTGCGGCAACGGAAGGCACGGAGCGGGGCGGCGCCGTGCGAGCGATGGGAGCGAGGGCTGAGACAAGACCGATTCCACAGCTGTGTATGGGCCGTGTGCAGCGATGGACCAAACAGGGAACAGACGGCACAAACGGCTGGTCGTGCACGCGTTATGGGCCGTGCCACAGAGAGGACAAAACGTGAACAGCGGCCGAGAGCAGCCCAGAGAGCCGGATTTCCTTCCGCTATTAGAATAGGTATTATTTATTTGTTGCAACGACCCCCATGCCAATGCTATTCTTGCAAGGGACTGCCTTTTTACAAGGAACTCAACACAGTCATGCAGTCGACCGGGCCAAATTTACTTACTTTTGCATGAAGATCGATTCGATTAACTTGATGTCATTCATTTCTATCCATGCATATAATAACGTTCAAACGATTCCTAGATTGATTTTTATGCCACTCGCATACTATATGTAAATTGTAGCACACCAACATAGTTCAGAAATCTGGCACAGTAGACTGAATTCTTCATCTAAAATAGTCCATTTTGATCCCAATACTATAATGAAATGTCCAATGCAATAATCTACCGAAGATGACCGCACTTTCCACAATAGCGCCGGAAGTATTATGGACGCCCTCCCTTCTTGCTTGAAATACCATAGGGTCTAATAGGTATATTATATTAGTCTTATAATCAGTGGCTAGTACACATATTCACAACATGGTTAGCATATTTATACATAATATGATATGAATACATAGGTTAACGATACATGGTTCTAAACAATAAGGGCCCAAATGCCAAATATAGTGCAGCGAAAAGTAGTGAAATAACAAAAATCCAGCGGTATGCCTTAGTCTAAAATATCCATAGGCAACAGACAAAAATTAAACCTAGAAAAACTAATCACTGTAGCTGATCTTGGATAAAGTAGGAGTTGTCGAGGACCTTAGTTTCTTCGCCCACTGAATATCAATACGTAAGGGTAAGTACATGTCTACTCTGTAGTACTTGTAGTATACCATAATTATAAATAAATGCTTGGGTACGTTAAAGGATGTGGCTATCCTACCATGTTCTTTTGCAATAAACGAGATTTAGTTATGAATAAAAAATAGTATATTGCAATTGAAATTTGTAAAGAGTAGTTCATGAATATGTATATAGCAAGTATATAGCATAAAATATGAGCAATTCGCAATCCTATATGATTTTGAATAACGAGTCATTCCCTACCGCACTTGTCATAACATCTAAAAATTGGCTACCCACTATTTTTTTTTCTATTTCAACCCTTTTTATTGAAACACAAAATATAACTAGTGTCAGTGCACCAAGTCTCTCATGACCGTGAGCATTGCTTTTCGAAAAGATTTATACTTTGCAAAGGAGTACAACTTTACCAACAAGATATGACCAACTCTTGTTACCGTTATTTTCACACTTACTTTTATGTGTGGCAGAGAGATCATGACAAGAACTATTACATCACCTAAACCCAACTTTGTACTAGCCTGACGATGTTTAACCCTTACTATGGCGGTGAAAATTAAATAAATATAATTCATACTAACAATGACAGTTTAAACCCTGTCATAACCATTTTCCCCATAACGAGGCATACACCGTTGTATCACAAGCGTTGTTCCCAACATCTTAGCGCGGGCACCCCTTTGAGCAAACCTACCTGAAATGTCCATACTACGATCTTCCAATATACAAAGCTAGACCCAAGTAACTTAATAGATTAAGACTACCCCATAATAGCATTTGTAGTTGCATGGAATGTCTTGGATTATACAACACTACGTAGGTCTTTAATCGACTAGGGCGAGAACTCCCCCTATACTACATGAAAGTTCATGCACTTCACATATTATATAAGTAACTTACTCATGTCTATTGTGGTTATGAACCAAACAATAGAAAAGGAGAGGTCCCTGTATCGAGCCCCCGTGGAGGGGATTCGTTCGGAGACCCTAAGAGGTGTTGGGGAACAAGTGAGGAACAAAGTGAAATTTCGTATTATTCTAATCAAAATAGATTTCCTCCCTTACAAATTCTAGGATTGGGGCTATTTATAGGGCCCCTAGCTGCCGGAGGTGAACTTACAATTGTGCACCTACAAAGCCCCTAGGGTGATAGGTGTTTTGCGGTATTTTCACCTAGGTTAGCTAGATCGTAGGTGTCATGATGCCTCTCATACATACTCTTCACACGGGGGTGGTTGACCCCTCAACATACCCCCTTCGATCAGCCCTTTTGACGCCGCTCGAAGGAGGGAATGTCCCCCTTCAGGGGTCGACCGAAGCCGCTATTTTGAGCCACGAAGGCTTTGTTACTATTGCTTGAACCTTCGTCCTATTGTCTAAGGCCTCTGTTGCCTGACCCTTCATCATGGTCCCAAAAAAGGGAGGCCTCGTCAAAGGTTCTTCGTTGGGTCACAAGGGGTGGTGACCACCTCTACAACAAGAGCCACTTGTGGTCGAGGGCTCACTTCGCTTGGCTGAAACTACGTCATGTTTTTCGAAGGGTGTAGAGCACCATCCCCTTCAGCCCATCGTAGGATTGAGACTTGTTTGTTGATTGTGCTAAGTTTACTCCCGATGCTTGGGATCCCCGAGGTTGTTGTGTTGGTAGTTCTAGTTGGATGTTTCGAAATCGATGCTCTGCTAGCTACCACACTGCCATTTTTATGAGGGTTGCTAACGTGTCGGTCCCCCTACTGGCTTGTCTTTGGTTGTTTCATCTTTTGAGGTGGCTAGCCACCTATATATATAGCAGGAATGCC
This sequence comes from Rhipidocladum racemiflorum, assembly GCA_036346355.1. NCBI lineage: Eukaryota > Viridiplantae > Streptophyta > Magnoliopsida > Poales > Poaceae > Rhipidocladum > Rhipidocladum racemiflorum. The sequence goes on along the minus strand of CM070570.1, from coordinate 19,060,717 downwards.
ATGCCTCACCTTACAAGCTCTCGCACTTTTGCTACCATTCTTTGCGCTTCTTTGCTTTGTTAGATTTGCTTCAGCGATCCTTCAGCCTAGCACAAGCAGATGGCGAAGAAGGGCAAGTCCAATGTGGAGGGTACTCTAAATGTTGTCTATACCGATGAGCTGGGTTGCTCTAATGCTTCGGAGTGTTATCTGGCTACATTGGTGGTGGAAGGGTGCCTGCCAGATATGGAGGTTGTCCGCATGCCGATCGATGAGACCTTTCATTCATCGTGCCATGATGAGGTTGTAGTCTTTGGAGCCTTCTTTGATGTCGGCCTTCGCATCGCCTTGGCACCATTGTTAGCAGGGGTGCTTAGTGTGTGTGGGTTTGAGATTTGCCTAGCTAACCCATAACTCCATCACGTGCCTAAGTGTCTTCGAGTGGGCTGCAGTCTGTGGAAGTGTCGGGTATGGGGAGACTCTTCGTGTATCTTCATGATGCATGGCGCCAACCAAAGAAGAAGGGCAACAACGCGGTGTTGAACTCTAGTAGTGTCAACTTTCAAGTGAAGCCCTCGCATCAGCAGTTCAAACCAACTTTAGCGTTTTAGAACAACTGGGAGACGGACTGATTCAAGTGTTGGTTCTACTATCAGTCGCCAGCTTCAGAGGGCCTACTAGAGGGAGGGACTCTTGAGAGCCTACCGCTCGGGCTAGATGACATGTGCAATGATTGTGTCCTTGAGGAATCCGACAAGCCTTAAGCCCAGCAAAGTGGCATTTCATATTTCATACTTCTTTTAGTACTTAGCCATTCTATAGTCAAGGCATTGGTATTTTTTATGGTATGTTTTATTCATTTGGTTAACGACTAGCTAGGAATCCCCAAAGACAAGGTGCCATATCCCCATAGCCTTAGCAAGGAGCAAGCCCAATTAGAGTGCTTCATACTCAGCCATATTGTTTGTTGGATTGAAAAATAGATGGGTCGTGTACTCGAGCACCTTCCCACTTGGTCTTACCAATACAACCCCAGCGTTGTAAGTTCCAGCTCTATTAGTTTTGGTGATTGGTTTTAGAATAATGCTTAATCTTTATTTAATGACAAATCTAATCTTTATGAGACTAACATATTTATTGAGCTTATTGTTAATAGTCTCAAATTTGGATAGAAAATGAAACAAGGTATGTAGTTGTATTAATGTTCATTATCTCATTGCATACTTAGAATTTAAGTTGAAGTATGAATTCCTCCATTACATTAACCTCAAAATATGCATTATATCTCCCAATCCATATATTACAAGAATGCACACATCTAGGGGGAGTTCACACTCTAACTTGAAGTTTCATTAGTATTGATATATTTCTTCACTCCATATATAAATGGTCAATACTTTCAAACTATCCCTTGAATATATATATTTTAAATTGCCTAGTTCTAGTATACTCGTGGTATCTTAGAATAAACTTCAATACAACAATTGAATATGTGCATTTTGATTCAAAGCCAATTATATGTATGCACATATCCTTGTGGAGTTTATTATATAGTTGATGGCTTAGAGTAATGATCATTTCTATATATTCCATATATTATTGATCATTATTTTCCATCAATATGAGTATATGAAAACTTGTGTAGTTAAATATACTCACATCAATTTAAATGAAAAATTAAATTGATTTCATTTGTCTTATTAATCATTAAAGAACACTTCATCATGTGTGATGTTCCTTGATTAATTAAGGATAAATAGATAGTTCTTAAGTATAATAAAGCATGTGTTGCATCGTTGTACTTAAGACACAATCATTTCATTAAATTGATTAAGATTGTGCTCAATCGATCTTAAAGGTATCCATTATGTGTTAATGGAGTACATAGATGATTGAGACAACCATGTTTATTGAATTAATACTTTCCATGAGTTGTGAAAGTAGGAGCTTGTCCAAGTGGTTGAGATGAAGAGGAAACGGGACAAGGACGCCATCAAGATTGGATGGGCGTCAAGAGGGGATCCCGAAGAGAAGAGAGGTTCATCAAGAGTTGATGAACAAGGAGTAGTCAGGTGATGATCCCGGGGTAGAAGAAAGATTATAGATCTTTAAAGCCCCAAAGGGATCACTCGCGTGCAGCAAGGTATAACTAGATAGAGAGCCTAGTTGTAGATAGATGTCGTGCTATTAAGAGGGGTCAAGTATTTTGCTTGGGCTTCATCATGAGTTAATAAACTCAATCCCGTTGTTCACTCAAGCTCAACCTTCTTATTTGATTTTTGCAAAGAGCTAACCATTTGGCATGTGTTGCGAATGGGTGAAGCTCGTGCATGTGTTGTAAATGTTGAAGTTAATGCTTGGTTCTTTCATGAATCTCTTATTTGATTTGGTATTACTTGGAGCTAAGTTTTGCATGTGTTACAAAAAGAGAGAGCTTAAGCAATTTTGTGTTTAAGTGGTATGCATGGAGCTAGAAGTTTGCATGTGTTGCAAATAAAGAGCTCATGCATTTGAGGTTATTTGGCATTGCTCGGAACTAGGTTTTGCATGTGTTACAAAACGAGGATGTTCAAGCAATTTGAGTTTTATTGTGGTTGCTTGGAGCTAGGTTTTGCAAGTTTTGCAAAACGAGGATGCTCAAGCAATTTTAGTTTTACTGTGGTTGAATGGAGCTAGAGAATTGCATGTGTTGCAATTAGAGAGCTCATGTATTTGAGTATGATTTGGAGTTTGCTTGGAGCTAGACTTTTGCATGTGTTGCAATTAGAGAGCTCATGTATTTGAGTATGATTTGGAGTTTGCTTGGAGCTAGACTTTTGCATGTGTTGCAAAAAGAGAATACTCGAGCATAAAATGGTTTAATTGTTATTTATAAATTTGTTGTGCAAATAAACGGGAGGTCTACGAGTCCGAGATCCTAGAGCATATGAATAGGATTTGAAAATAGGGTTTGTAAGTTGACTTGATCTCATGTTGATCATCACATGACTAAGTGGATTAATATTATAGACTCGTGGGTTATTTGCTTAATACGTTTTTGCAAATATATCTTGAGTTGTTTGCAAAATGTGTTTTTTGCAAATTTGTTGGAGTTTGAATGAAATTCTTTGGAGTATGTGATGAACATTTGCAAATGTGGTTTGCAAAGTGTTGTGATCATGTGTTGATCCTCACATAGCTCAAGAAATTAATTATTGAATGTTTGAAGAAAAGATTTTAGTTGAAAATATATTTTTCTCTTGCGGTTGGCACTACCGATGGTAGTAGGGTGGTAGTACCGCTAAGGCCGGCAGTACCGCTTGGGGCTACCGGGCCTCTAAGTGCGGTAGTGCTGGGTTTGCTGGTTTTTGCCCATTTTGCCCTCCAACGGCTAGATTTCATGTGGGGGCTATAAAAAGAGCCTTAGGGGCTGGCATTAGGGTCCGTTGTGGTTTTGAAGTGTTCTTGGCTCTTGTGTGAGTTTGTGGAGGTGGCTTGCATGTGTTGTATCCCCTCAAGTTGATTCTTGAGCTAAGAGTGAGACTAATTGCATGTGTTGCAATTAGGAGTGGGATTGAAAGCCTCTTGTGCATGTATTGTACTTGAGGAGGATCCTAATGCATGTGTTGCACTTAGGAGGACACCGGAAGCGCATGTGTTGCGCTAGGTGAAGCTCGAGCAAGAGGGTCGACTTATCACTCTTGGTGGTTGCTACCACTTAGATGACGTAGGAGCGTTGTGTGTGGGAGCTCTCAATGGAGGTTGTGAGAAGCCTCGGCAAAGTTTGTGAAGTTGGAGTTTAGTCTACCCGGAGGGGTGAAAAACTACCACTAGTGGATTCGAGGCGTGTGCTCAAGTGTGAAGCTGGTACAAAGAGTTGGGCTTGCCTCAACGTGGATTAGAAGAGACTGGTAAGTCTCCGAGACCATAGAAAAAAGTTGGCGTATCTCTTGTACTCTTTTATCTTCTTGCAATTCTTGTTCATATTGTTGCAATTTACATTTATAGAATTAAATTGCTTGCTTGATTATAATTGCCCATTCTAGCTTAGAAACATAACTTAGTGCACTAATGAGCCTAGTTGATTTAGGCCTTAATTTTCAAAACCTTAGTTATTCGCTTCCACATATTGTTTAGGTTTTGACATAGGGTTGATTAGAGTGTATTCGTTTAGCGAGAGAATTTGTATATACGTCTATTCACCCCCCTCTAGTCGTATCATCAACCCTACAAGCGCCCCTCTTCCCAAGTGTTTGGAGCCATCAAAGTACAATGTCCAATACTGCATGGGGGTTCGGGCCGCTTGTTGGCGTTTTTTTGTTGACCAGGGGCACGATCTATTCAGCAACAAAGTCAACAAGAACTTGAGATTTGATGGAAGTCCTCCCAACGAGCTTGAGGGAGAAAGGTGCTAGCTCGGTCGCCCATTTCTCTATCCTTCCAGTTGCCTCTTTGTTTCCCATAACTTCATTGAGGAGGTAACTTAACAGGATGATTATAGAATGCCCAAGGAAGTAGTGGTAGAGTTTTCTTGATGCCATGAGTAAGGCATAGCATATCTTTTCCATCTTTGTGTATCTGGTCTTGGCAACTACTAGGGGTGGGCATTCGGTTTATTCAATTTTTACAATTTGGTTTTTTTGGGTTTTAAATTATTTTGATTTTCGCAAACTGACAACCAAACCGAATCAAATTCAAAAACTGAATCGAAATAACTAGAAAATTTTGGTTCGGTTAATTCAGTTTTTTTGGTTAATCGAGATAAGGAGTGAGAACAGGCACCTGAGGGCATGGAGCAGTAGGTCGACACCGTCGGACACCGCCCTGTCACCGCCGTTGGACGACACCTCATTGTCGTCGCCCGAGGGTTGCACGACTGAGGCCATTACCGCTGAGCACATCCACCCGAGGAGAGCACCACGTGGACGAGGCTGCCACCGCCTCCACGTACCAGTTTTTGGCCACCGTCAAGTTCATCCGTACGAGGACCGCACGACTGAGGTGGGGTCAAGGGCTAGGAGGAGCACGACGTCAGTGGCGGGGCAGGGAGGCCGAGGAGATGAGGATAGGAGAAGTGGATGACTCAGACGGGGAGGCGGAGGCGGAGCCATGGAGGAGAGGAGGTTAAGCCGTCGAGGGTGGATTTGGAGGAAGAGACGAGGGCGAACCAGTGGGGTGCTTGCGCGACTGGCAATGGATTTGGAGGCGGAGTGCTCGCGGAGAGATCTAGACAGGACTATCAGACTAGGCGAGAAGTGAGTCGTGCCTCGCGCGCGTGAGGAGAGACCGAGAGAAGTCGCGGTGTCACGCATTCGATCTCCACGTGGCCGCGTGGGGAGGAGAATAGCCCACTATATTCAGTCCTTCGGTTATGTCGGTTTATGAAAGTGAAAAACCGAACTGAACCCTGAACACCGAATAGCATCAAAATAAAAACCCAAAAAATCAGTTAATTCAATTCGGTTCGGTAATTTGGTTTTGGTTAAAAATGCCCACCCCTAGCACCTACAAGGGCCTCACTGACATAGTGCACCGGATGTTGAATTCCGTCCATTTCTTTGATCAAGACGGCCCTTATGTGACCGGGATTACAACAACGTATGGGAGGAGTGCCCCTCCAGGCTTTAGAAGTGGAGGGGCTGCTAGGTAGGATTTGTGATCCTCAAAAGCCTTTTGGGCCTCCGAAGTCCATAATGAAGCCTTCCAACCTATGTCGTACTTGGAAGAAGGGGAGCCCTTTCTCTGCTGATTGCGATACAAAGCGCTCGAGGGCGACCATATGCCCGGTAAGGTGTTGGATGTCTTTGATGGATTGGGGTGGCTCCATGTCCATGATCGTGTGAATTTTATCTGGATTTTCTTTGATGCCCCTTTATGACACAAGAAAGCATACGATCTTTCCTCCTTTCACAATAAGGAACATTTTTCAGGGTCTAGCTTGATCCCAAATTTGCAGAGGTAGGTGAAGGTTTTCCGAAGGTCTTCAAGGTGTGTTGAGGCTAAGATGCTTTTCACAACAGTGTTGTCAACATATTCCTCTGCATTACAGCCCAATTGGTCTTTGAGGATGAGTCAAACAAGATGTTGGAAGGTAGCTCCAGCGTTCTTCAAGCCAAAGGGCATGCGCAGGTAGCAAAAGGTGCCCACTAGGGTGAAAAAACTAGTTTTCTCCTCATCATTTTTTGCCATATGAATATGATGGTAGCTCGAGTATGAATCTAATAACTCGCACCTCGCAGTGCAGTCAACAAGCTAATCGATGAAAGGAAGGGGGTAATCATCCTTCAGGCATGCTTTGTAAGGTCGGTGAAGTTGACGCATATGCGCTACTTGCCGTTTGACTTTTTGACCAAAACAGGATTGCCCAGCCACTCCGGGTGCCAAACCTCTCGAATGAGGCTTGCTCTTGAGAGTTTGTCGATTTCATCCTTTATGGCCTAACACCGCTCTGAGGAGAGTTTCCAGAGCCTTTGCTTCACAGAGGGGCGCCCTGGCTTCACCACAAGGCGATGCTGGATCACCTCACGGGGGACGCCCATCATGTCTGACGAAGACCAGGCAAACACGTCAGCATTGGATTTTAGGAATTTGATGACCTCCCTCTCCATCCTCTCAGGGAGGTCAGCCCCAATCTTAATGAATCGTGTATCTTCTGGGTTGAAGAGTTGTACTTCTTTTAGGTCTACCTCCAGGTTTCAGAGAGTACTTCTCTCGAGCGGGTTCATTCTTGATGTGTCCTAGCGATGTCAAGGGAGGCACCATGTCCCCCGCATCCTTGGGTTCAAGGAGGATGATATTGCCGAAGTTAGTTTCTGCCCCGTTGTACACGCGACAGGCCAAGTCTTGATCACCTTTCATGGTAATAACCCTGTGGGGGCCTGGTATCTTAAGAAACAAGTAGTTTTGATGAACCACTGCATAGAGGCGGTTGAGGGTTACTCTTCCCTTGATTGCATTAAACGGGGACTCAATGTTAACAACATCAAATCTAACAGCTTTCGTGCAGTCTCTTAAGACCCGAAGGTTATGAGGAGCTCAATCCTGCCAGGGGTTGGATAGATTCCCCGGTACGAAGCCCGTGAGAGGGCGGTCAGACAGGAGTAAGATGACTAGGTGGTAGGCCCCATGACTTCCATAGTTCCTTGAGCATGAAGAGGTAGAGTATATTCGCAAAGCTTCCCCATCAATGAGTATACAGGGAACCTCATAGTTAGACATCATGGCAATTACCTAGAGGGCGTCATTATGGGGAACCTTAGGCCCTTCGCACCCTTGGCAGTGAAGCTTAGCGGGATGTTTGCCCACTTGCGAGGGGCACTTCGAGGGGTTAATAAAACACCTCATTTATATACAGTAGCATTCAAGTAGGTCCTGAATCTTCTTGCTTTTTAATCTTCTTGATGAACCATTTACTCTAAGAAGTGATGCTCGATTCTGAGTCACTAACAGGTGGTGTCAACTAACAGGTTAGCCCATCTGTCAGTAACTTGAAACACTTGTTTGAACTTACTCCATAAGTTGTTTGAACAAAAAGGTGAAGCCGAGAAGTTCACAGCTAAATATGGACCTTACTCCAAAGTTGAGGGACAAATAGAATTCCCCAATTAATTTACCTTATTTTGTACTTTATGTTCTCTTGCAAGACTAGCTTTGAATTATATCCTTCATCAGATCTTGCTTTTATTCTTTTTGTGGGAGACATTTCTGACGTCCGATCTTTTGCGACGGATCTTCTTTTGTGCAAACATGGTATATATCTACTTGCGTACTCCCTCCAGTTTGATAATAGATGTCGTTTTGGACATAGTGATGGTCAAACTTCTAAAACTTTGACTATTGATATATTTTTAAATATTTAAATTGGATATATGAAAATTATATGTATAGATTTGTCTTGAGAAGTACTTTCATAATATTATAATTTTATTAGGTTTTATAAATATATTATAATAAAAATTAGCGGTCAAAGTTGTGTTTTGAAGACCGTGTCGATGTCCAAAATGACATCTATTATCAAACTGGAGGGAGTATATTTTTACCACCCACGACTAGCAAATTATTATTTGGAAACATAACTTTTGTGTAGTTAGCTTCTGACAGTTCTTTCCAATTATGAAAAAAAGAATCCGAACAAAATTATATATAGAATGGTAAAGAATAATTATAGTACGAAAAGAATTGGACGTTTAGCTAACAAAAAGATCGAATGTGTTAAGCTCTCTGTAACTAAAGCTAACACGATTCTAATGTATTTTTGTAGGACGTATGTTTGCAAAGCAACCGAACTGAATCTTTCATTAAGAGTTGTTCTAACATTAATTTGGCATGGGCATCTCTTGTAGTTGAAGAATGTGTCAGACTTGGTTTCACAGTAAGCTTAACCAATGTTCGCGCTAAAAACGTGATGAAGGATTTTTAGCCTCGAACACACAAGACAAACGCCGGGTTTGCAGAGCGTGCCAGCCGATTTGATCCTGTAATCGGCAAGAGGATACGTCAACAGATCGGCTAGAGGATCCGATCTAGAAATCTAGTGGCGCAATCGGCTAGACAATACGTCGATGTATCAGCCGAAAGAACCGATCTAGAAATCCGGTAAAACTTGAATCTTTACAGGCCAATACAAGCCGACGCAGATAGCCGAATGATAAATCTATTCAATCCGATGAGATTGACCAGATGAGGGTAAATAGGACGTTTCTTCCCGAAGAAGGCGATGCGCAGCAAAATCGGAGAAAAGACGAACCCAAGTATGGCGTAAAACAACAATGATCAATAACCGGCGATGCGCAACTTGATTGATCAAAGAGTATTACAGATGAAAGATTACAAACTAAAGTGGCTACTTCTAGTTGACAGGAAAATAAGGGAAAAGTAAAGCGTGTTTGTGGGTTGGCTCTGGGCACCTTTCCTTCTCGCCTCTGGTCCTCTTATATAACACTCGGCTTGAACGTATCCTCTTCGGTCTCTTCAATCACCCGTATCGGCCTCAATCTCTCCTTACCATGTTAAGTCCGATCGTATCTGACTCAATCTCTTATCCTACCCGTATCAGACTCAGTTTCCTTAGAATCGCGGCTCTTCAATCCGAAACGGTATCAACTTGCTATAACCGATATATCCCTTATCAAAACCGATCCCCACGAGATCAACCTTGCCAAATTTTGGTGCAAACAACCAACTAAATAGTTTTAGCATGCCTCGGATATGCTTTGCTTTAGTACTTCTGTGTAGCTCCAGGGTCAAGATCTTGATGGACTTCTATAAGAAGGAGCTTGCCTTATTGCATATGAGGACCTGCATCAGCGTCCACAAGCTGCTTCCCGCCGAGAGTCTTGAATTGGAGATTCTCCCTGTGACTCACATCCTTAGGTCGGGAGTTGTAGAGATGAACGTTTCGAATTTTTTTTTAAAAATAATATCTTTTTTATTTATTTGAATTGCAAAATTATACTTCTATTAAAAAAAATTACAAAAATATATCTCTACCGCCATTTGAATTGGCGACAGGATCCTTGTCAACTAAATGAATCTACGACAAAATAATCCGTCGATCAAATTCAATCCGCGACAAAACAGTCTCTGTCGCCAATTGAAATGGCGACAGAATGTCTGTCACCAATTGAAATGACTACAGAGACACTGTCGCCATTTCAAATAGCGACAGTGATATTTTTGTAATTTTTTTGAATCAAGATATATTTTTTGTAATTTGAAAAAAAAAAGATATTATTTTAAAAGAAAATTCTTTTGCCTTTTCTATTTTTGCAGAGTTTATTTCTATGGTTGGTGATGGTAGTTGATAGTCAGCATTGTTTGGTGGTTGATAGTACGATTTAGATCACATTTGATAATATGTATTACCCTCCTCTTTTGATATTCCGTTGCAACGCACCGACACTTTTCTAGTCATTTTGTAAAATGTGGGATGAACTGTCGGGACAAATCCCTCATATGCTCATTTTCTGACTCAATAAGACGAACAACCTCTCCCATAGAAGGCCGCTGTTCCGGGTTTGTCCTGACACAGAGATATGCAGCTCTGGCTAGATGATACAGCCCATATATATCATACGTATCTGCAATGCGCTCATCAATTAGTTCATCCAGTGCAAGACTCTCAACCAAAGGCTCTGCCTGAAAATTTGTAGAGGTGTCAGAAAATGAATGGTGCATGACTGCAGGTGTACTGTAAGCAGGCTGACAAAACAATAAGAATCAACTAAACAGAATACCCATTGCAATATATGTGTGCATTGTCCCCCACATTCGTCGAGCACCTTGCGACCGGATATCAGCTGGAAAAGAAGGATCCCAAAGGCATACACGTCTGTTCTGACAGAAACTACGCTATATTCAGCGTACTCAGGTGCCAAGTATCTGACAAACATGACGAGAAAATGCTGGTATTGTCAGAAAGAAAGGAGCAAAAGGGTAGGATAGAATGGAGGCAATAATTAGCATAGAATGAGTTCATAAAAGTGCAAGAATTAGAGTTTGTCCCAACCCTGATTGTCCCAGAACCCTTGTATGGATAGAACCATTGCCAACCTTCCATTTCGCAAGACCAAAGTCCCCCAGCTGTGGAAGATAGGACGTATACAATCAGAGCACATAAGGCATTTGCATCTAGAAATGAATCGGTAAGTAGTGAGGTCGAGTACCCTCAAGCGTACCATAGGAACAAAGTCATGTGTCATTAGTACATTGCTTGGGCGCAAATCTCGATGAATGATTGGACCAGCACGGCACTCTTCGTGTAGAAAGCGCAGCCCTTTCGCTATACCAAGGGCAATAGCATGCCTCTTGTGCCACTCCAGTAAGTTTGCCTCCTTATCTATTTCAGCAACAACAAGCGAAGTGATTAGTCCATGATAAACCTTCACAATATGAATTCATTTTATGGATACCAACTGAACACTTACCAAATAAATGCCACTCAAGGGATTTGTTACATATGTACTCATATACCAAGATGTTGTAGCTTTCTTTGCAGCAATACCCAAGCAGCATGACAATGTTTCGGTGCCGGGCAAAGCTGAGAACTTGTACTTCAGAGAAGAACTCCGTATAGCCCTGTGAGCTTGCTTCTTTGCGCAACTTGGCTGCAATGACCTGGCCATCTTTGAGCTGGCCCTTGTACACATGCCCAAACCCGCCCTCACCCAGCAAATTCTTATTTGAGAAGTCAGATGTTGCAGCTTGAATATCTGAGAAGGGGAATTTCATGGATTCTTTGATGTAAAGAACTGACTTTAGTCCGCAACCAGTACACAGAATTGGTCTTTCTGATGAATCATAGTGGGAGGTCATGTTTGCATCGATATATTTTCCTGTAAGGATCAATATAAATTATTGGGAGGTAAAATAGCAGTAAATTCTTTTTTAATTATGAGTGTTTAAATAAGTTCCTGAATACCAGAAGACTCAATATTTTCTTCAAGCACAATAGGGGAAAAATAATTTGCTTTCTTCTGTTTCTTTTTTGTGTAGTACCCTATTTTAACATTTAAGCAAAGTACATAGGTTGCTGGCATTTTTTATTGAAGAAACATATCATACCATTAGACAAGGATTCGGTCCCGTCAACCGTGAGAGGCATGGCGCTCATTGATGGCATCAAGTATGCCATGCTGTTTGCAACCACATTGGAGGTATCAATGATCTCGTGATTGCTCAGAGAGGCAAAGTAACTTACAGGCGATGACTTGATCAACATGCTGTGAGTGTCAGCATCTAGTGTCTTGGAACTCAGATCAAATGACACTGCTAATTGTTGCAGGGCCTTCACTTCTCCTGTGCTTTTGCTAGACGGATTCGTTCTAATTATCTTTAATTGTTGCACTGTTAAGTTATCCTGAAATACTGCAACCTTGCAGGCTATGTGCTTTTCCAAGTGCTTGAAATCGCTCCTGAAGTGCCTATAAGCTCAGTATAGAATAAAAACTACCTCAAGTACTGAACCAAAATACGCATTAAAACTTGACGTCAGAGCTAGCCTGTTAACAACAAATGATGCACCAACCTATCTAGTACAACCCAAGCAGCTTTGCTGGAGTTGACTTCTTGGATAATGACAACCTTTGCCGGTGATCCGGGAGATACTTTAAGGGTCACGCTAATCTGAAATTTTAAAAAATGAGTTCCCTTGGTTCGAACAATAATAATGATGTGAGCATCACAATGTAACTATATCTTTGACAATGTTGGTAATCAGTATCAATCTAGTAAAGTACATTGTTATCCTCACGTAAAAAATGGTTGTACAGGGACTGGGGATGAAAAAAAAGATATGTGTTTATTTATTCAAAAAGAGTTCTATTACTGTCTGAAATAGTTGTAGGTATTGTTACCCCGACTTTGCGGAGCTCCTCCACATCGTGGCGGAGCATGCCTCGATAGAATTCAGCTTTCGTTGCAACCTGATCACCTAGGTATTGCGAGCTTATCCCAGCAAGAGAATCAGTACATACTTTGGTTTGGTAGCCCACTAAAAACACAAAAAAGATAAAAGGTATGAGTTTTCAAATATCTGCAAATACCAATTTGAAATAGGAATGCTCAGCTATAGTATTAAAAGTAAGATATGGATCAAAATTTCCAAACAAGCCCAATTAGCCAGCTGGCTGAGATTACGGCAGTTGGCCATTATTTTGGTATAATTATAACTCCTAGGAAGCACACTTAAATATCCATTAGCAAGTAGTCCATGCTAGAAATGTTATCAAAGAAATGCAATGTCAGATCACACAATGCAGGACATACCATCATATGAAACAATACAGGAGGATACTAATTGTTCCCATATGAAATTATATGTTTTGAAATTAAACTTTGAATTCAGTAGTTTGTTGAACAAAAAATGCCTATTTTTTCTGTTCTTTCGCCTATAGGACACAGGTAACAACGACAAGATTGTGCAAGGCGCAACTATACAGCATTATGTGAAGTTTAATTCATCCGAAGGTAATCTTTTGAGTTATAAGACAACAGCATAGTTAACAAGAGGGAGTTAAGCTGAGCAAAAGGGCTTAGTAAGAGATGGTGACCCAAGGGGAAAGAACGGCCCAAAAGGGGAGTGTGATCCTTACTCCGATTGGTGATGGCGTGGAGCACGCCGAGCACGACGAGGGAGTCGCCGCCCCGTAGTATGTCCCCGCGCGCGACCAGCGCCCTGAGCTCCATCCTGACCTCCTCCTCGCGGTGGTCGCGCGTCGCGTCCAGCGCCACCACCACCAACTGCGGCGGCGGCGGAAGCGGCGAGAAGGCCACCGGCGTCGCGGCCCCGCCTTCGGGGGTGGCGTGGCCGTCCCCCGCGCCGATGACGGAGTACATCGACATGGGCGTGCTGACCGGGGTGCTGGTGGTGCTGCTACCGCTCCTCCGGTCATCACGCCGCCTGCGCCCCGAAGCCCAGCTGCCATTGTGGCCGCCTGGGGGCGAGGTTATTAGTAAGTCGAGACGGCGGCGCGCCGCGGAGTATATCCGGGACAATATAGAGTACATTCGATTCTGCTGCAGGCGTGGGGGGCATCACGAAGGCGCCGGGAGCGAATATATCACGGGCATGCATCGCCAGCGCCGCGATGGCGACCTGGAGGGGTAACCGAGGCGGCGGCGGTGGCGAGCCGCGGCTGCTGCGGTTGTCGCGTCGTGGGTGGACGGTTTCGCCGGCGTAGGCAGCTAGGAAGCCGGACAGCGAACTGGAAAGGGAAAATCAATTATTTGTGCTAGATTTAACAGCGCAATTGCTCTCCTAAAGATTATGATGAGCTTGTGTTTGATATATAACTTTGTTTTTTATAACTAAAATATATTTGTATTTATTATCTAACTCTCTCTATATATGTGTGAGATTAATCCGCACCGTTATAATCTCATCTTACCAAAATATGTGGTCAGATCTTTCTATTCTTCTTTCGAATATTATGATAATTTTAAACTTTTCTTAAATTATTGTGAGGTTTTCTTACCCTTGAAACGAATAAGATGCCTCAAATAACACTGATTATTTTTATTTATATAGATATAGATTGAAGAAATGCCACGCTATTCATCGAAATAGTCAACTTTTATCATAAAATAGGTATTTTTGCTATTATTTCTTTTTTTATTCAAAAACAACTATGAGAAATGGCAAAAATGCTCCTGACTCATACTCTGACTTGATATCTCCTACCGCCGATTCTCAGTGACTTAGGGCCTGTTTGGGAGAGCTCCACTCCAAAAAAATCAGCTCCATTCCACCAACTTCACCATAGAGTAGCTCCATCATAAAGTTGAAGTAGGGAAGGGAGGTGTTTGGCTTGCAAATTAGATCTAGCTTCAAGAATAGATGGGTTTGATGTGGATACCCATTTGTGGGGCATTTGATCATTTGCCCTGAAGTTGATGGGTGTTTGATTATTTGCCCAAAGTTGATAGGCGTTTGATTATTTGCCCTACCATGTCTCACTGACATGTGGCCCTAGGACCCGCATGTCAATGAGACATCGTAGGGCAAATAATCAAATACTCATCAACTTTGGGTAAATGATCAAATGCCCATCAACTTCAGGGCAAATTATCAAATTTTCCCCCATTTGTGCCCTTGGATGTTGAATGGAGATGGGTAATTACCTCATATGTGTAACTAGTGGCAAAGGTGGGTAATTACCTATGAACTTCACGAGTGGGTATGAAACAGTGTTTCTTGGAGTACCCCTTGAGGAGCTCCACAAAAACCATGAAGCAGCCCCCTAGATTCGTATTTTTTCTAAAGCCGAAGTTCTGTGTAGCTGAGGTGTTTGGCTACACGAAGTTGGAGTGGAGCTGAAAATTGAGAAGCAGAGCTCTCCCAAACAGGCCCTTAAAACATTCGGTGTTGGTACTTTGCCCCTCAAGACCAAGTTTCCAAATCCCGTTTTAAGTGAAATCTCGGAGATGTCTGAAATCCGAAATTTCAGCGAGATTTGGAAATTTCAGATAAAATTCGGACGAATTACAAAAAACCAAATTTCAAATCCGATTTTTTTTTCAACCGGGAAATCCGAGATCTCGGTCCACATTGAACCGACCCAAAAATGGTCCAAAACACGTCATAAAATTTTAAAACTTTTTTGGTGGTCTCGACACATCACTAATGTTTTCATAAAAATTTTAGATAATAATCAAGGATGAGGAATTTTTTTAAAACCTAACAGTGCCATTGTCCTGATAAAAGGGTTGACCACCAAATTTCAACCGAATGGAAAATGGTGCAAACCACATTAGAAACTTCTGAAAATTTTTGTGAATGGTCCTAATATATTCATAATATTCTCATAAAATTTTTAGATGGTGATCAAGCTTTAGAAATTTTAAAAAATTCAAATAGTGCTACTAAAGACGAACCGACAAAATTCATCTGAATGAAAAATAGTACAAATCACTTTAGAAAATTTTAAAAAATTTTGTGAATGCTCCTAATACATCCATAATATTCCCATAAAATTTTCAGATGATGACCAATCTTGGAAAATTTCAAAAAATTCGGATAATCCTAACCGACAAATTGAACCGACCAAAAAATAGTAAAAAAACATGTCAAAAATTTTTGAATTTTTTTGTGGATGGTCTTGACCCTAAATCCAATCAAATCCAATGCACAAAATTTAAAATCCGACAAACAATCATGAGATTTTGGCCGAAATCACCGAGATTTAAGCCAAAATCGCCGAGAAATCCGAAATTTAAATTTTTTTAAAAAAAATTGAATTTTTTTTCGGACGAGATTTTGAATTTCGGAGGGGTCCGAAATTCGAAATCTCATTTCGGACCGAAATTTGAATCCCTGCTCAAGACTCAAAGAAGAAGCCTCGTTGGTTGAGCTCCAGTTGGCATCTAAGCATTTGTGCACCATCTCCT
Source organism: Rhipidocladum racemiflorum (assembly GCA_036346355.1). Classification (NCBI taxonomy): domain Eukaryota; kingdom Viridiplantae; phylum Streptophyta; class Magnoliopsida; order Poales; family Poaceae; genus Rhipidocladum; species Rhipidocladum racemiflorum. Next base: position 19,044,874 of record CM070570.1, on the reverse strand, counting down.
CCTCCTGGTGTGGAATATACAGTCCCCAGGTATCCGGAAGAAAGGGAAGAGATAGAGTTCCATATCGATAAGAAAAGTATGATTGTAATCCCGTAGTACTCGACATGATTGGATATGGGAACCAACCTTGTAACCGATGAGGATTGCCTCCTTGTATCAAACTAGGATTCCTCCATATAACCCAACCCTCCTGATTATATAAAGGGGGGCGGGAGCCTTAGACGGGGCATCTAATCACGGGATATTTCATCTAATCTCGTGATTTACACCCATCAATACATACCACCGAACACATGACGTAAGGTATTACCTCTCCTTGAGGGCCTGAACCTGTATAAATCCTTGTCTTGTGTTACCATCGAGCTTCTGATCCAGCATCTTGCCCCACAAATTCACACCCCCCTAAGATTATTGCCTACACCAAACGTCGACAATTGACGCGCCAGGTAGGGGCAGCGTCAAGATCAACCTCGTCGAGTTCGATGGCAGCGATCAATGGCATCATCGCCACCTTCACTCCCGAACATGCTTTCTATTTCGGGAGTTTCAACCTCGGCAAACTTGCCCCTAAAGAATCGGATCAGATCCGATCGGAAGACAACTTCATCCGCGAAGCAACGCGAAGAGAAGAAGCGATCTGTTCGCATCTAGAATCTGGACGGAACTTGTGTCGCAATTTCCCGTTAACTCGGAAAGAATTTCGGAGCTCGACGTGGATTTCGCCCAGTACCTCGGCGATCCTTGGCGCACCTCAGCAAGGCCATGGCGGACCTCGACCACAAGAAGGAGTTCATCCCGGAGATCGCGGCAAAGCTCGGCGACTACCGTACGACTACATGCAGATTGATTAACCAGCTTCATCGACTATGGGAACGACCACGCCGACTTGCGGTTCCGACAACGACGACCGCTGCGCCGACTCGCAGCTTCAGCAATGACGAGGAGGACCACACCTATTCGCTGCCTTCTCGCGCGCACGACGCTGAGGACAGTCGCGCTCACTTGTTTAGGCCGGCTTCTCGCGCACGACGTCGAGGATAACCGCGTCGATTGCTTACGCTGGCTCCTTGCGTGCACGACGCCGAGGACAGCCGCGCTCACTTTTTTAGGCCAGCTTCTCGCGCACGACGTCAAGGATAACCGCCCCGACCGCTTGCGCTGGCTCGTCGCGCGCACGACGCCGAGGACAGCCGCGCTCACTTTTTAGGCCGGCTTCTCGCGCACGATGTCGAGGATAACCGCGCCTATTGCTTACGCCGACTCCTCGTGCGCTCAACGCCGAGGCGATTCTTGACTTTTAGGCCGACTTCGCGCATGGCGTCGAGGATAACGCGGCCCGCTACGCCGGCTTCGTATACGACAACGAGAGCGCAGCGGCTGACTTCTCACGCCGGCTTCTCGCGCGCATAACGCCGAGGACAGCCGCGCCAACTTCTTACGCCGGTTTCTTGCGCACGGTGACAAGGATTGCCGTGCAGACAAGGTGATATGTGCAGGGACTTACAGACTGAGACGTGAGGACGGCACGGTCGTCAACAACTCTTAGGACACAAACTAGCTAAGTCGTTCTCACATTTGAATTGTGTTCATAATTCTATCATTATAATTAAAGTAGTAGTTTCACCTAATTAGGTGTACTGTTTGTTCGTTTTCCTTTCCTTAATGGTTATGAAACTAATTCGGGCGTGATTGACTTCAAGTAGTGAACTTTAGACCCTATGACAGGCGACCTCTAGTCACTCTACACGTGCACGGGATAAAGAGCCATGAGCCGAACTCCCTACGCTCAATTTGGACTAGTCAATTTGAGTGCGTAACCAAAGAATTAATCCCCCGAAGGAGATCTAAAACTATTAGGGAAAAGAAAACTTATATTGCACCCTTAGGTGCGCCGGCACGCACTCTTTTCTTTTTCCTTAATGATCGAGAGCGAACCCGAGTATAATTCTGATTAGTGAAACTCTAACCTAACGGCGAACGCTGGTCAATCGAAGCGTGACAGGAACTAAGAGCCATGAGCCGACTCCTAAACGCTCGGGGGCTAGTCTAGTCGGGCGGAGTGCATAACGGAAGGGGTTAACTACTCGGGGAAGCTCAAATTATTAAGGGAAAAGAAGAGTGGATTATCATAAAAACTTGTGTACACAGTACTCGGACAATATGCCCGAGTGAATATTTTGCTACATAATCCTACATATACACGTTGCAGGGATTTACAGCTTGGAGAGCTTGCCAAGAGCGGCCAGGGAACGGCGCAAGGTCATGAACCTTTGCGTCGGCACACTTGTTACACGCCATCACGCACCATCCGCAGAGAGCTGCAACTCGAAAATGACTAAGTTTTCATCATCATGATCTTTTTCATGTTATTTCTTGACTTGCTACTTAGTTGTTTTCCAACTAAGCAGTAAGCCGGGGGCTACACATAATTGTGTCACTCGCGTGCCCCCAATTTCTTTAATTGTAGTTCTTCTATATTTAATTCCCGATCAATTTGACTTGCTCCTTAGTCGTTTCTCGACTAAGCAGTAAGTCGGGGGCTACACATAATTGTGTGCGCTTGCGCTCCCCCGTCTTTTTTATTACTTGTATTTTACTTCTATTACTTGGTGATTTAAGTGAAATCCGAGTGTATCATAATTCCGAGAAGTGAAGCTCTAGCCCCTATGATAGACGAACTCTAAGTCACTCAAATGTGTGCATGGGAAAAACAGCCATGAGCTAACTCCCTGCTCTCGGGGGCTAGACTAGTCGGACAGAGTGTTTAACAAAAGGAAGGAAGAACCACTCGGAGTAACGAAAATCAAAGAGTAAGATGGGTAAAAAAGGCTAATTTATACACACCAAGGTAGTAGAACTTTTCATGTTCAGATACTACTTAATCCCATATGTTCATGTTGTAGGGAGCGGAGCCATATTTCGCCTTGAGCAGGAACGACGTTTCAACTCCTGTAAAAGTTCAGAACCAGGTTTAGGTTTCAAGGGTATGCACCTAATGGGCATACCTGCTGTGCTCCGCACCAGCTGGGCTCAAGTACCACTCGGATAAACTTGATTTGGGCAAGGGCACGCCCCACGATGGGTCGACTGTCAGTTACTGTTTTCAAACAGAAGTTGGGTGTCTATCGGACGAAAAATCAAAAATTCCTCTTGCGATATGCCTCAAGTAGGCCTAATTGCTGGTCACCGCATGACGGGATCGGGTATTGCAGGATGGTTAAAGGTTCTGGAGGTATACGCCTAAAAGTCGTGCCGGCTGAGCTCTGCGCTAGCTTGGTTCATACCATTCGGGTAAAGCCTATCTAGGATAAGGCGCGCATCATGCTAGGCCTTTGTCGGTTATTGTTTTTAACGGGACACTGGGTGCTAACATCCAAAGCTCCTTCAATATGCCTCATGTCAGGCCAATAGCTGGTTACCGCAAGTTGGAATCGGGTATCGTGAGGAGTCAAGTCCGAAGGGTATGCCCCATGAGGGTCGAAAGTTGTGCACCGCAATAGACGGGTACGGATACCACTCGGCAAATCCTTTCCGGGTATAAGGTACGCTCCAGGCTGGGCCAACTGCCAGTTTTCAACCAAGTTGAACTGGGTACCACTCGGGTAATTCAATGAGGGGATTTAGAGTTCTTCACAGTCTCCTTGCATGCAACGGAGCACTCGGCATCAAATGTCAATACCTATCAAATGTAGCAGCAACAAACTTGGAGCACTCAGCAGCAGAGCATGACTTGGCGAAAGGCGACCAGAGTAACAGCAACTCGACTGTAAAGCACTCGGGGGCTACTGTGGAATATACAGTCCCCGAGTATCCGGAAGAAAGGGAAGAGATAGAGTTCCATATCGATAAGGAAAGTATGATTGTGTCGGGGATTGGCTATCTGGCAAAAGACCACGGTACCCCCGGGAAAAGCTAAACCCGCCGACCAAGCAACACTAAAAGAAGATGCTCGGAGAACGGAACGAGCATCCCTCCTTCTCCTCCGAGCATACGCATTTGCACCTTCGCTCGCAGAAGCACCAAACACACCCCCCCACGAGCAAGCATGCTCGTGGAGGCCACGACCTGCTCGGGTGTTTTGGTCGGGGTTCCCGGTCAATGCCACAAGGAAGGAAGGTGGCAACCAATCAGCCGGAGATCAAGGGAAATCATACCCGAAATTCAAATAGCGCCCGGGTCAAGGGCAGTGGATCGTAAGTACGATTACGCGGCGCGATCCCAGGAGGTAGTTACCTTCTGTGTACCTCTAGTCGTAGTATTTAAACCCCCCCTTGAAGATCTGTAAAAGGGGAGGGACACGGAGACAGAATACAATACACTGGAGTAGGGCTATTATCTCGGCGGTGAGAGGCCCGAACCAGGATAAAACATCGTGCTCCGCCCTTCTTCTTCCCCCGAGCTCGCGTCGCTCGAACGCCCTCTTCGGTCCGTACGACGGGGCTCTGTTGATCCCCCATTCAACAAGTAAGCTCGACGGGAGCCCGTTCTCCAATCGTCGACAGCTGGCGCCGTCCGTGGGGACGACAGTTTGATTCCCGTGCGGATCAAGATCCTCGAGGATGCCAAACTCGGGAGACACTCGGGACCTTTGTGTTTTTGACCACGTTGAAGATGACGACGTGTACTACGCCGCCGACAACGTGGCCAGGGTGACCGATCCTATCGGTCACACTGAGTCTGGGAGCCTTTCCGGACACGGAACGCGAGGCAGATCCTCCATTCCCCAGACATTACCCTCGGAGACCCCGAGGATGACTGCGACGAGCTCTACGATGGCCTGGACATACCAGATGACCTAGAGCTCGACCGAGAGACTGCGTCCCAAGGGGATACAATGATGTCCCCATCGCTTTCATCCCGTTCTCGTCGAGTCAACGTGGCCGGGAGCCGTGCGGAGCCCGGAGAGGGATCCTCGGACGCTGCCAAGCACGACCACTACGAGGCAGCCAGACTCCACCTGGAGGCGTCTTTGGGAAAGACCCTCGCAAGCATTCGCCGCCAAGCAAAGGGGAGGTGCGCTTCCACGGAAAGGAACTCTCGCGGGTACCGAACTCCCGATCGCACTCCAGAGCACCGTCAAAGCTCACCGCCGCCAGTTCACCGGAAACAGGAACGGCTACAGGCCTTGGCGGCGGTCGTGCGTGACCTGCGCAGTTTCCCCGAGCAAGTAGACTTAGAGGCCGTGGGCAGGGTCGTAGCCGAAGATTTGGAAAGGCTTGCCGCCGAGCTAAAAGTCTCGGATCCCCCTCGAGGTCGGGATGCCCGGAGTGTTTCCCGGGACCATCGCAAACACTCCCCCGTGCGCTCGCACAGAGGCGAATCCCGGAGCCATGCTCGGAGATCGCCTGCATCGCTTAATCCGATCCGGGAAAGGCCGGAGCGATCCGCAGAGCAACCTCAGGGCGATATCAGCCTGTCGCCCGGATTACGAGCGCTCACGAGCGCTCGCGACCAAGCGGTCGTCGGCACGACCGTCACAGAGGTTTTCTCCGACTCGGCCAGCGCTGGGCGTTGGATGGAAGACCCGCGTGGAGGCCGGCCGATCGAGGGTTTCACCGCGAAACCCCGAGTTTCGGTTGCCGAGCCTTCACGAGCTCCCTCCGGGACGTCGCATGGCCGAACAGATTCAAGCCCGGCCACGTCGAGAGATTCAACGGGACCCAGAACCCGGACGAATTCCTCTCAATATACACTACCGCCATCCTCGCCGCCGGAGGCAATGAGGGGGTGATGGCGAATTACCTGCCGACGGTTCTGGACGGAGCCGCTCGTACGTGGCTTTTCAATCAGAAGGAAGGATCCATACGGTCCTGAGGCGGCTCGATGGCGCTCGAGCAAATTTCCGGAGTCGCTACATCCGCCGGAAAGGAGCGCGACCTGGAGCGCTTGATACTGACGGACAGGGAAACCTCGCGGCAGTTCGTCGAGAGGTTCATCCAAGTCCGAACTCGATCCGAACATATCGGACGAGGCCGCCGTCCGAGCTTTCAAGTTCGGGTACGAGACGCGGCGCTTCACACAGACTGGAGATCCACCCGGATCTAACGGCGAACGAGCTCTTCCGAATGGCCGATCGATACGCCAACGCAGATGAGGCCGGCCTATGGACGAAGATGCTGGACGAAGGGAAGCTGCCGCCTCAACCTGGCTTAGAGACCTCAGATAGCTAAAAGGGCTCGAATTATGAAGACAAGAAGATCAAGAAAATGAAGAAAGCGACCCTCGCCACCATGGTAGCCGCGGTGGAACAACAACAACCCGAGCAACCCGCCGCGGCACGGGGCTTAACGCCGAGGAAGAGGACAACCACACAGGCCTCGAGGACGAGGCGACCAGCCGGACCGACGAGGCGACCAAAGCGGACCGACGGGCGACTCTCATCCGCTTCACTCAGGACGACGGCACGACCTCACGGAATTGCCGAACATGGACCTACCGCCTGGAAGCGATTTCTGGCGGGGGCCCATGCCAACGCTTCCAGAGCAGGGTGATAATGACAAAGGAAAACAGCCCGCCGAGGAAAGTGAGGATGACATGGAATACCAAGAACCAAGGAATCACATAGCGGTCATCTTCGGGGGCTCCTCCGCCTACAAGTCCCGTCGGGACTTGAAGGAGGCCGCAAGGGAAGTGCACCATGTTACCCAGGGTAAGCCTCCGGTGCAGCAGCTGAAATGGTCGGAGGTATCCCTAACCTTCTCCAAGGACGACTGTCCCCTTGGGATGACCAAACCCCAGAGGCTTCCGATGGTCGTGAACCCCACCATCAGCAATACCGTCGTCGGTCGGGTCCTCATAGACTCCGGAAGCTCTTTGGACCTTATTTCAGCCAAGGTTTTGGACGAGATGCAGATTCCTCGTTCCAAAATCAAGAGTGTGGCCGTGCCCTTCTTCGGGATAGTCCCGGGCACCTCGATCAAACCTCTGGGACAGGTCGTCCTGCCCGTAAGTTTCGGCGGCCCAAGTAACTTCAGAACGGAGCTAATCACCTTCGAAGTGGTGGACTTCGAGTCGGCCTACAACGCCATCCTCGGCAGACCGGCCTTGGCCAAGTTCATGGCCGCCTCGCATCACGCGTATCAGTGCCTGAAGATTCCCGGGCCGAACGGAGTCGTAACCGTCAAAGGGAACCACAAGTCCGCACTCAATTGCGACGAAAGAGCGCTGGATATGGTCGGTCAGTTGCCCACTCGCGGCCCTGACCAAGAGCCGAAGCATTCCCGGCCTAAACTTGCCCTCCAGCCTGGAGGAGAGACCAAGGCTGTTCCGCTCAACGAGTCGGAACCGGCCAAGGTCATTCATTTGGGATCTTCCTTAGATCCCAAATAGGAACTCGAGCTCGTCACCTTCCTCCGGGCAAGGTCGGATGTGTTCGCCTGGGAACCATCCGACATGCCCGGGGTCCCAAGGGAGGTGGTCGAGCACAGGCTAGCGGTTCACCGACAAAAAACCAAAGGAGACAGAAACTTAGACGCTTTTCCCTAAAAACAGGCAATCATCCTGGGAGGAACTTGATAAACTCCTAAAAGCTGGCTTCATCGGAGAGATCGAGCACTCCGAGTGGCTAGCCAATCGATTCCGTCGTGAAGAAAGGAGGCAAGTGGCGCATGTGCGTCGACCACACGGGTTTGAACGCAGCGTGCCCAAAAGACAACTACCCGTTGCCTCGCATAGACCAATTGGTGGACGCGACGGCAGGGTCACAGACCATGAGCTTCCTAGACGCCTATTCAGGCTATCATCAGATCAGCCTGTCGCGCGAAGACGAGGGAAAGACTTCCTTCATCACCCCCTTCGGTACCTTCTGCTATAAGACCATGTCTTTCGGTCTGAGAAACGCGGGAGCAACCTTTCAACGCCTCATGCAGAAGACTTTCACAGACCAAATAGGTCGGAATTTGGAGGTGTATGTCGACGACATAGTCGTCAAAAGCAAGAGTACTTCGGGTCACGTTGCTGACCTGGAAGAAACTTTCTGTAACCTCAATAAGCATCGAATAAAGCTAAATCCAGAAAAATGCGTATTCGGCGTGAAGGCTGGCAAGGTGCTCGGCTACATGGTCGGGCCACACGGCGTTGGGGCTAACCCGGAGAAGATCGAAGCCATTGAGAACATGAGGTCGCCCACTTGCGTAAAGGAAGTACAAGCTCTGACCGGAAGAATGGCCGCCTTAAGCCGGTTCGTCTCTCGGCTGGGGGAACGAGGACTACCTTTCTTTAAAGCCCTCCGCAAACATGATGGCTTCACGTGGACCGAGGAAGCCGATCGCGTTCAAAGAGCTGAAGCAAGACCTCTCAAAACCGCCCGTCCTCGTCACACCCACGGTAGTGGAAGAATTGCTATTATACCTGGCGGCAACCCCGCAAGCGGTAAGCTCGGTGTTGGCAGTAGAGAGAAATGGTACCCAGCGACCTATCTATTACGTCAGCGAAGTACTTCATGGACCAAAGGAGCGTTACCCCGAGGTCCAGAAGCTACTGTACTCATTACTGATGGCCTCCCGGAAGTTACGTCACTACTTTCAAGCACACAAGATCGTGGTGCCGACCGGCTTCCCACTCAGGGAAATCCTGAAAAATCAGGACGCCAGTGGTCGCATAGCCAAGTGGGCAATGGAGCTCGCCGAGTTCGAGCTGGTGTTCTCAGCCCGCACGGCGATAAAATCACAAGTCTTGGCTGATTTCGTGGCAGAATGGTCGGCTCCGGCACCACCAGCCTGCGGGACCAATGATTCGAGGGGAAACGCCTGGACCTTGTATTTTGACGGATCCCGAGCATACGAGCGCTCGGGGGCTGGCGTCATCTTGGTCTCCCCGGATGGAGAACAGCTACGACGCCATCCGGCTACATTTCGCCGCGACTAACAACGCGGGCGGAGTACGAAGGCCTTTGGCCGGACTTGAGCATGTAAATCGCTAGGAGTCCAACGACTCAGTGAAGGGCGATTCACGGTTGGTCGTGAACCAGTCAACAAGGAGTATCGGTGTTCGATACCTCAATGGCGCTGTGCCTGGCGAAGTAAGGAAGATGGAGAAATACTTCAAGAATTTCAAGTAATCTACATCCCCAGGAAGGATAATTCCCTGGCCGACCAAATGTCTAAGGTCGGTTCCTCTCAAACCACCGCTCACGTGGGGTGCTTGTCGAGCACCTACATAAGCCCTCCATTCCCTCTCAAGAGGAGGCACCAGAGACCGTGGTAGGGTCTCATTCCTCGAGCAAAGCGCCAAATTGGATGACGCCATTCATCCAATACCTTGCGCATGGGACATTGCCCGAGGAAGAAGCCGAGCGTTCCCGGCTAACAAGGCGATCTTCTCAGTACAAACTGATCGAAGGCGACCTATACCGGAAAGGCGCATTAGGAATCCTTTCCAGATGCGTCTCCCAGGAGGAAGGCCAGTACCTTCTTCGTGATATCCACGAAGGGATGTGCGGAGCTCATTCGTCTTTCTTAACGCTTGTGAGCAAGGCCTTCCGATTGGGTTACTCTTGGCCCTACGGCCTTGACGGACGACGGTCAATCGTAACGACTGCCGAGCATGCCGATTCCATGCTCGCAAATCCGTCAACCAACAGACGCCCGCAAACCATACCACTTTCGTGGCCATTCTCGACAGGGTCTCGACGTCCTTGGACCCTTTCCCCGAGGTCAGAAAGGCTGCAAGTATTTGCTCGTGGCCATCGACACTTTCACTAAGTGGATAGAGGCCGAGCCCGTCTCGACCATCTCGGCCCAGGCGGCCAAGAGATTCCTCCGCAGCAATGTGGTAACTCGGTTCGGGATACCCAACCGTCTTATCACAGACAACGGGACCCAGTTCACTAGTGAACTGTTCCAAAGTTACTGCGAGGAGGTCGGGACCAAGGTCTGTTTCGCTTCTGTGGCACATCCACAGAGTAACGGAGCAGCCGAGCGAGCAAACGGTCAGCTAGTCCAGGGCATAAAAAAGAGGGTCTTTAAGACCCTCAACCAGCACAAGCAGCAGTGGGTGGAGGAGCTTCCCGCCGTTCTTTGGTCTGTCCGCACCACGACGAGTCGAGCCACAGGCGAAACTCCTTTCCAACTCGTCTACGGTGCGGAGGCCGTTCTGCCTGCCGAAATTGTGCTGGGTTCCCCGAGGGTGCAACTGATCGATTCCATCGATCAAGAGGTTGAGCGCCTCGTCGACCTGGACCTCGTCGAAGCGACACGCGAACGGGCGTTGCTCCGGTCTGCGACTTACCTACAGGCTCTTCGTAGGCATGCAGCCAAGACAATCCGACCTAGGGCCCTACAAGTTGGCGACATGGTCTTACGAAGAGTTCAAGACCTGTCGAAGGCCAACAAACTGACCCCAAGGTGGGAGGGCCCCTACACGGTCATGTCTACAAAGACGCCCGGCTGTTCGCCTCGCGATGCCGGATGGTCGGAGCTCACCAAAGACTGGAACATCGATCAACTGCGCAAATTCTACGTTTAGACGAGTACTCCTATCTCGCGCCCCTTGCGTTCTTTCAAATAAATCATTTTCCTCTTTCCCGTGTTTTTTCGACCTCGCTTTGTCGAACGAGCATCGTCGTCTACCAAAGACTACTGACGAACTTATCCGACAAATATGTGCGCACCATTTCCCTTGGCCCCGGCCGATGCTCGCCAATCGTTCACTTTCCACAAGAGCTCTTCATCAGATGCGTGGTCGGGCGCGAGCATCCACTCTAAGCCCGGTTCAGTGACCAATCGGGTATGGTGGCTCTACGTATTGTTGGTTTAAAGCTCGTCTTCCCTGTGCTCACACTTCCCTCAACGCAACCGATCTATCTAGGTCACGACCAAAGCGACCCTTAAAATTCTCCCATGAACAAACTCGTGCTCGCAACGGTGAGGGCACGACCTTTGTCCATGGCAGGGGGGCTCCGTATGATAGGAACGTTCCGTCCCTTCTTATCAAGGATCCTTTGATCGTATCTATGCTGTATGCTCTATGCAGGAACTTGTTTCCTTTTTCTGCAGAACCAGGATCATACGGGCATATGTTGAAGGCGAGCTCAAGAAAAACAGGCAAGGACCAAACACCTGCAAGTTTGCTCATTTAACCCGAAGCGTTGTTTTTTTTACAGGGTTTACACGAGCTAAAAATAAAAAGAGGAGCTAAGTCCTACGCTCGGCCTGGAGGGCAGCGAGCTCGTCCTTAAGGAGTCGACTTCCGCCTCTAGGTCCAGGACCTTCGCTGGCCGCGCGAGCTTCGGCCGCGCTTTCCCGGAGGCGCTGCGCCTCCTTGAGCTGGGCTTCCTCGCGCTCCCGAGCTCGCTGAAGGTCCCCCCGAAGCTTCACCAGCTCCTCGTCAAGCTCGGCGCACTTCTGCTCTGAAGTGCTCTTCGCCGTCTCGCTCTGGAAGAGCTGGTCCCGGAGCCCGTCGACAAGGCTCCTCGCCGATTCCAGCTGCTTCAGGTCGGCCTCGCGCACCTCAGAGACCCGACGCTCAAGATCGGCGATCTTGGCGTCTTGCTCGCGGTGGTACGACCAGTACTCTTCTGCGGAGACCGAGGTTGCTTAGATATCCTCCATAGCCTTCAGCAAACTTCTGCGAAAGAGAAAAGAGAAGGAAAAAGCCGAGCGGACTCCCGGAAGATCGATCGCAGGAAAAAGAAGAAACATGAAACTTACCGGAAGAGCCCGGTGACCGGCTTGTCTTGAAGTGGCGGTCGGTCGCGCCAGCCCGAAAGAAGGGATTGACCAAGTCATCCCGGGCCGTCACGTCGGGGTCTTGCTCCTCCTGAGCACCCGGTGCTCTCAGGAGGGCAACGGCGTCACCACCTTCGACCAACCCCGGGTCGCCCCGAGGCTGATCCTCTTCCACAGCAAGCGGCTCGTGGCCGCCTTCCTCCTGGTCGGACACCGCGCTCGGGGGCTGTACGCCAACCACGAGCGCTGCCACTCCTTGCTCCGCGGCTGGAGGCAGTTGGTCGTTAACGACCACCTCCGCCTCTTGTCCCTCTGCAGCCGGAGGCGACCAATGCTCTGCGACGAGGCATGGGATCGAGGGCGATCACTTCCGCCTCTCGTCCTCCGTAGTCGGAGGCGACCGATGCTCCGCATGGCCGAGGCGTTTGATCAAGGACGATCACCTCCGCCCCTTGCACCTCCGTGGCCGGGGACGCCTGGTGCCCCAAGGCCGAAGGAGTTAGGTCGGGGACGACCTCCTCCTCTCCTTGGCTCACGACCAAGGGCTGTTGGTCGGCAGCAACCAAGCTCCCTTCCTCGGGGCTCGGCGCCTGAGCCTCGCCCGCAGTCGTCTCTTCGCAAGGGACCAAGGCCAAGGCGTCTTGGTCCTCAGTCCCCTGCAACTCCTGCTCCTCCGCGGCCGGAATAGGTTCCGCGTCCGCCGAAGAAAGCACGGGTCCCGCCGAGGGAAGCACGGGCTCCGCTGAGTCCGTAGCTGGCGCCGGCTCCTCCCCCGTCTCGGCCATCACTCGGTCGACGACGCGGTCGAGCTCGGCGTCCACTGCAGAGTCGATAATCTCCTCAGCCATCTGGCGGAAGTCCAAAAACGACATCCGAGCTATCACGCCCACGCCAAACAGGGTGGGGTTAGCCCGAAGAAAATCGCAAGACAAGAATAGAATAAGAGAATAAAGTAAGAACTTACCTTCTGCCCGGCGAGCGGCGCCGTCCTCCTCGGCCTCCTCGCTACGGGCCACGGGCGACCTGCCCGCGGCGGCCTCGTAGGCCTCGGCCACGACCACGACACGCTCCTCCGCGGCATCGCTGGCACGTGCCATCGCCGGGTCGACGTCGTCCATGTCGACCTCTTCCAGCGTCGAGGCGGTCTGAGAGGTCGACCTCCTGCTCCTTCTGACCAGAGCATAAGTGGCCTCCTCTTCTTCCTCCTCCTCGGGGTCATCGACCACCCGAGTAAGCTGGTCCTGGAGGGCCTTGATCTGCCTCTCCAGCCGCTCCTTGGTCGGGAGGGACCTGGCCTCCTCCTCGGCCTTCCTCGCCTGCTCGGCGAGCTGTCCCAGTCGGCTCATCAGCTCCGGCTTCCTCCGTTTGAAGTCATCAAACCAAATTCGGAGTTCGCTTACCTCCTGGCGGTCGGCGTACTCAAGGTGCGGCATGGGGGTCCTGGTCGAAGCTCGGCGCCTCGACCGCTTGGCGCGGGGAGGCGAGGCGGATGCCTGGCGGCCTCGACCCGCCGCTCTCTTGCGGGAGCCCCTGGCCGGGGTGCTGGCTTGCGGCGGCGCTGCAGCGCTCGACACCGCAAGCTCAAGGGCGACCTTCTCCTGCAAGCAATCGGGAGGAATGAGCTCGGAAAACATGCCCCGAGCGGAAGCGAAAGATGTACTTACGCGTCGCGCGGTCGAAAATGTTCTTGGGGACCTGGCGATTGGGCGTCGGCTCCTTCTCCTTCGAGCGCCGAACATCTCGGCGACCCTCGTCAACCGATCCGTCCTCGGGCTGCGTCATAACCGAAGACTAAGACAAAAGATATATATATGTATGCATAGCACCGATCACCAGAAAGCAGCGATGCTCGGGAAAGAGGTCCGGGAACATACCTGCGTTGTCTTCGCGGGTGAAGTCGTGCCACCCGGTCACCTCGAAGAAAGGATGCTCGCGGCGCCTCGAGGGGACACCGGTTGAAGAGTGAAGTCCCGGCGATATCCCGACCGATGAGCCCCATCTGGGCAAGCTCACCGATCGTCTGAGCACCCGCTCTTCCTCAGTTGCACGCAGGCGCGCGCCCGTCTCGATGGCGGAGCGTCCTCCCGATGTAGACCAAGCTGGGACCCTCCGCCTTCTTCCGGTAGAACCAGAGGTCGGCCCAACCCGACACCGAGTCCTTGAGCAACGAAGGGGTACTCGTATGGTCGGTTGGGCCGAGGCGAAGATAAACGCATAGCGGAGCCATCCCGGCCGGTGCGGAAGGGGGAATAGAAGTGAAAGAAGAGGCTAGCCGTGGGCATTACACCCACGTAAGCCTCGCAAAGATGAGAGAAGATTGCGAGAGAAAGGATAGAGTTGGGGTGGAGATGAGAGATCTCGCACCCACAGAAGGCAAGCACGGAGGCGAGGAAGTCGCTCTCGGGCAGGCGAAGCCCGTTGATGGCGTACAACTCGCAGGAGACGATCTCCGTCTCCCGCGGTGCCGGCACCGCGTCGCCCCCGGGCACTCGGCCCGAGCTTGGGTCGACGTACCCCTCATCCATGAGCACCTGGAGCCTCCTTCGGGTCATCTGGCTGACCTTGAAGCGCGCCATGACCAAAGAAGGAAGAGGAGCGAAAAGCGTTCTTGCGCGCTAGGGCTCTTGGAAGATTTCTTGCCGAAGACGAGCAAAGAGACAATGTAACTCCGACCTCTCCCGGTAGAAAGGGTTAAAAAGACAGCGAAGGGGCAGGTTAAAATCGCCGCCTATCACGTAGCGACACCTGGATGAAGAAAGCGCGCTTTCCGAGAAACTGCCGTACCGTTACAAGGAGGCTTCGGAGAAGGAACCGCCGAACAACCAAGCAGCGCCCACGCCGAGCAAGCACGCCTGTGGCGGGTAAAAGTTCGTCTCCCGACGAAAAATTCTCGTGAGACACGACCAAAGGAAAATCAATCCCCTTCAAGTCTTCTTAGGCTCAAGGGAAGCCCGAGGTTCCCACTTGAACCTCGGGGGCTAGCTCGAGGATTGGCTATCTGGCAAAAGACCACGGTACCCCCGGGAAAAGCTAAACCCGCCGACCAAGCAACACTAAAAGAAGATGCTCGGAGAACGGAACGAGCATCCCTCCTTCTCCTCCGAGCATACGCATTTGCACCTTCGCTCGCAGAAGCACCAAACACACCCCCCCACGAGCAAGCATGCTCGTGGAGGCCACGACCTGCTCGGGTGTTTTGGTCGGGGTTCCCGGTCAATGCCACAAGGAAGGAAGGTGGCAACCAATCAGCCGGAGATCAAGGGAAATCATACCCGAAATTCAAATAGCGCCCGGGTCAAGGGCAGTGGATCGTAAGTACGATTACGCGGCGCGATCCCAGGAGGTAGTTACCTTCTGTGTACCTCTAGTCGTAGTATTTAAACCCCCCCTTGAAGATCTGTAAAAGGGGAGGGACACGGAGACAGAATACAATACACTGGAGTAGGGCTATTATCTCGGCGGTGAGAGGCCCGAACCAGGATAAAACATCGTGCTCCGCCCTTCTTCTTCCCCCGAGCTCGCGTCGCTCGAACGCCCTCTTCGGTCCGTACGACGGGGCTCTGTTGATCCCCCATTCAACAAGTAAGCTCGACGGGAGCCCGTTCTCCAATCGTCGACAGATTGTAATCCCGTAGTACTCGGCATGACCGGATATGGGAACCAACCTTGTAACCGACTCGGATTGCCTCCTTGTATCGGACTAGGACTCCTACATGTAACCCAACCCCCCTGATTGTATAAAGGGGGGCGGGAGCCTTAGACGGGGCATCCAATCACGGGATATCTCATCCAATCTCGTGATTTACACCCATCAATACATACCACCGAACACAGGACGTAAGATATTACCTCTCTTTGAGGGCCTGAACCTGTATAAATCATTGTCTTGTGTTACCATCGAGCTTCTGATCCAGCGCCTTGCCCCACAAATTCACACCCCCCTAAGATTATTGTCGACACCAAACATCGACACTTGGTCTTGTATGGAAATATATTCTGTGGAACTCGTAAGCAAATTTCTTTCTGTGCATACCTGACGCTGATTGATGCTACGTGAACAACCCTGCAATCCAACGCTATAACATTAAGTCTGAATTAAGCAACCAAATTTGCATCGAAATAAGTGTCAGGTATTTATTTCCATCTGAAATAAGTCGTGATGTTGGACCAAAATAAATTCCGTGGAGCTGGAATGCAAATTTCTTCTCGTGCATACCTGAAGCTGATTGATGCCACGTGGACAACCCTGCAATCCAACGCCACGTGTTAGGTATGTACAAAAAGAAGTTTGCATTCCAGCTCCACGTAATTTATTTCCGTCTTGCATAGTAGGTGCCCTGGGTTAAAAACAACAACGTACTAACGTTGCAGTTAGCTAAAGGTAAAACTAGAGTAAGAGACATTTCAATCAGCATGCATATTTGCTCCATTGATCCATCTCACTTCTTTTCGTCCTCCCACGAGCTCTCTCGATCTCCCTCTCCTGTGTTTGCGCTCCTCCGATGGATCAAAAAAAGTCGCTTCAATTCCTCTTTATTCTTGTACTCGCACGCTTGCAACTTAATGCTAGGGAAGGAGCCCAAGAAACACACGCACATCGACCAACCACGACAAATTCATCATCCATATGCGCGCCTATTCCTCCTCACTGCCACCATCTTGCCGCCGCTGCAGACACGATGCCACCGACGAAGGAGAAGCTGACAGCGGAATAATATAGCATGACGTGCTCGCGGGAGAGCAGGTCAACACAGAGGTGGTGCGGGCAAAGCAAATGACAAACCCTATGACAGCAGGGGGTGTGCTTCGTGTCTTCTTCTGAGATTGCTTCGCATGCGGGTGCAACATGTCGATGTTGCTGGCTTCCAGCTCGCTCGCGAAGTCGAAGAACGATGGAGAGATCAATTACCGCTCACTCTCGAGCGATGCCTTCGATGCCGTGGTGTGACGGCTGTGATGCATCGACATTGCGACGACCCGTTTTTTCAGAGGCAAGTCAAAATATCACAACAGCTACCTAGGATGATTAGCTGTCGGGAACCAAGCTTTCATTGCCAGACAGAGAATTAACTCCAACTATTTTTATTGAATATAGGACCTAATGGCCAAGTTTTTTTTACAAAAGAGGGTGCAGCTGGGCCCGAATATAAATACAACCAAAACAACGCACGGGCAGGCTTGAGCAGAAGACTAATACCTTAAAACCAGATAAGATCGCCATCTACGTATTCCTGATACGCTTCAGCTTCTGCAAACTCTGAATAGGTTAGGGTTTGCAAGGGTGAGTACGAGAATACTCAACAAGTCGTACGGAAAATACTGAATACTACATGCAAGAGATTTAGTCAATTGGAGGGAACAGGTTTAAGTACTGTGGATGCAGTTTTATTTCTAACTCATTTTACATTTGAAACACAAACCTTAAAATAATAGTAACTGGGGGGTTTCCAAAGTTCAACACTACTTAACCATATTCACAAATTCAACAAAGTTACTTGAGCTAGGTTACGGGTAATCACCCCAATCAAACTTAACTTCATTAACCGGAAGTACGGCGTATTCGAATACCATTATGATTAAAGACTCTGCAGAGTTGCTCAGCTTTACCCACAAGATATGTACGGCCATTAATGCCAAACGCTAAATTACATGCAACTTAAATGCATGCGACCAAGTCGAGACCATCATAGTCTTTTGATTGAACATTCCCCTAGTAGGTCCTACCCGATAGGTACTCGGGCCCACCATCCTTGGGACTCCACTGACCAACGCAGGAGCCATGTTCCAAGTCTGAGTAGGCAACCTACGTTGTGAGAACCGGCGAATGACACCTCATTCCCGTTCCACCAAACCCTTCGGCTATTCCACTCCGGGAATGCCGCTCCGCATTATCCTCACTGAGAATGGTACCACCAAAATGTAAGTATTCCTAGGGGACGTTCAATGTTACTGAGCTATGTCGGAGAACGGTTTGATCAACCGGTCCGACTCGAGGTTGAGCGAAAACTTAAGTTATTTACTTTGCTCAAGGGGTTTCAATCCTTATATTGCCACATATTAAGTCTTAAAAGCATTCACAAGCTCGTTTGGTACCAACTGTACCAGCCACCATTCCAACCATGACATTAATCATTAGCCGGGGATTGGACTCAACTCCACCTCGTAGATAGCCCAATACTGTCCCCCCGACTGTAGCACTTTTATGAAATATCCGAGCCAGCGGCTCGACAGCATTTCTTTTCCATTTTAAAAGCATTTGAACTAACCAACAGGATTAATAATAACTAATTTACATGGCAAAAGTTAATAATCTAGGGTTACCAGGATTAAATATGGCCCAATATTTTTCAAGGAAGTTCCATGAGCAATTCGGCATTATCTAAGTATCATGTCATTCTAAAATAATTGTCTTTAATATTTCAACATACAACAAAATAATGCGATAGAAATTAAGTACTAATTATAACATAGCATGATGGGGTTCAACATGATTAATGGGGTACGGTTTGCCTTGCTCGGCGGCTGGATCGGCTGAACTGTAGTCAACGTAGTTGTACTTGTCTCCTGTCGGGTCCGGCTCCTGCTTTGGGTACTGCTGGTGCGCCTCGAATTGTCCAACGACCAGATCTAGTGCGAAAAGGACGAACAACAATAAATAAATAAAAAAGAAAAAGAAAACGGAAACCGAAAACGAAAACCGGAACTGGGCCGAGAGAGAGAATGGAGGGCAATTTGGTCATTTAGGAATTTTGGGGACTCCGGATTGCAGAGTGGAGGTCAATTTTGGACTCAGTGGATCGAAAAGATTCGGAAAAAGTATTTGTGGAGTTTATGTGGGTTTCCAGAATTTTTTCGGGCTTTTCTGGGTATTTTCTGGATTTTTAATTGATTTTTCAGATTTATAATCAATTAAAAATCCGAAATTTGAAAAAGAAATCGGCCGTGGGCCGAACAGTGCTGGGCCACACGGCCCAGTGCTGTGAGCGAGTCGGCCCAAGAGGCGTCTGTGAGATAGCTGGGAACCCTAGGGTTCCCAGCGTGATCTTGAGGCAGCGGCTCGGCAGTGCGGCCGGGAGGCGAGCTCACCGGAGAAGGCGAGGGCGGGGCAAGGAAATGAGGCGGGGCTCGGTGGCTTTTATAACCGCTTGGGCGAGGGCGAGGCGAGGCACGGCTGCGACAGGCGGCGAGCGAGTGTCTGGTGGCGGCGAAGCGCGGCGGGGCGAGACATGAGGCAACAGCGGCCTTGTGTGGCCAGCCGGAGGAGAGGCAGTCGGTGTCAGGCGGCGAGCGAGCAGGCGGAAAGAGATGGGCCGGATGGCCCAAGAACAAAGGAATTTGGCCCAAGAAAATAAATCCAAATTCAAATTCAATTAAAAGCAAATGAACTCCAAACTTTAAATTCGTTTTGAAATCTTTGGGTTGTTTCACCTCACGTTGGCCTCATGCGCACTGGTGGCCATGACTGGTGGGTCCATGTACCTCGTCCCACTGGGCGCAAGGACTCCCTCTCCTCTCCTCTCCTCTCCGCACCCACCACCCCCCGACTTCGAGCTCCGGCACGCTGACTTCATCGTTGCACGGCTCATCAAGCGGTTCATTGACAAGGACTTCATCGCCCATGAGCTGGTGGCGTTGTCCGATGCCCCACACACTGGGCTTCTCTCATTGCAAGGAGTTCATGGACCGGGTGCCCACACGCTGGGCAAGGGCATTCTTGCCATTTCACATTGGGTGTTTTTTAATAATAATAATAATAATAATAATAATAATAATAATAATAATAATAATAATAATAATAATAATTGTGAAAAAAGCTGGCCATAGGGGCGTATCCAGAGGGTGGTCCCGGTGGGCCACGGCCCACTCAAAAAATCCTCAGCCTAAGGCCCAGTAACACATAAAACTAGTATAAAGTAGTTCAGTAGTTTTGCTAATTAATCGATTGCTTTGAGCATCTTTTGTCATGAGAAAATTAGGCGTATAGCTTCTGTTTCTGCTACTCTCGACTAGTAGTTTTTCTATCTCTTTATGAAGGGCAAGTACTCTAATTTCAGAGTTAAGAAACTGAGTTTTAATTGTGCTTCGCAAATTATGTGCAGTGCACCGACTGCTGACTACAGTCTGCATTTGCACGGTATTTAAAAAATTTATGCCAAGTTGAATCACTCATAGTCAAAAATCTAGATACGCCACTGACCGGCCATTTCAACGGATAACATGGCAAATCATGAAGGACAACTTTTGTTATGGTATTTCACGAAGTGACAATCTTTAATATGACAAATACGAGCCGGAAATGAGAGTGCTTGCTTATGTTACAAACTCGATTCAAGTCCAAGGTCCCTTTCTTGCAGGCTGCAGCTGCGGCCTTCTGGGCAAGAAGGAGCAATCAGCCGAGGACCTTAGCTGCTAATTTTATGCAGGTTTCACCGATTCTTTCCCTTTTTCTTACCAAAGGCTCAGTCTAGAAGGGCTTCCATTTCTGTTCGATGCTCTATTTATTTTGAGGAGCTGGAATGTGGAAACCGGTGGCTTTACCTACAGAAAAAAAAGGAGATATGGCTGGCATTGTGCTGTGCACCTCATTTTCTTTTCCTTCTCTCTCTTTTCAAACAACTAAGAACATCTTCAAGAGAGAACCCTAAAAATGAGCCTTAAATTTTAATTTAGGACCCCAACTAATTAGATTTAGGGCTTCAATGAAATATTCACTCCAGCAATTAGGCCCTAAAACCCAACAAAGATAGAGCTCAATCACAGAGTTGCTAAATATAACTACTCTCCTAGGGGCCCTAAAACAATTTGCTAAATTTTAACAATTTAGGGTCCTTGCTGGAGTTAATCTTTTCCCCAAAAGCCCTATAATTCAAATTAGGGCCATATTTAAAGCCCCTCTTGGAGATGCTTGCATATTTTCATTAAGAGAAGAGGAATGTAAAAGGGTGTTTTACGATCAGACGCTAATATGATATCATCATGAAACGAAATGTTCTCTCATTCACTCCTAGTCGTAGGAGCATGTTCGATTAGATTTAGTAGTGCAGAACTGGCAGGGTGCCATCCAACATTCGTTACCCTTATTCAACTCACCAGTTCTTTCTTTCTCAACAAAACCATGTGAGTTCTTGTGTGTGGCATTGGCATGGAGTTTGTACGTCTCGAATTTCGGGATTATAGTCGTGCCTGGATCTGCCCCTCTGTTCACAAGAATAAACACAGTCACTACTCACTAGGCCTGGATGGTTATGCCCTTTGATATCGACATGGCGATCGCTGTCCATAAAAGGGTGATATTCTCCGACCAATTCGGATTAGTTAGTGATGTAGGCTGCCATTTTTAGCCCTGCTTTCCTAGCCAAGCTTTGTCTGCTTCGTTGCATCGACCCCGATTCCAACACCATTCTTTACACTTGAGGTGGTGTCATACTGTCATGTGTGTTGGCAACACCTTTTCCTCCTACTACGAACGAGCCTCTGGCGTGCTACAGAAACTCAAAGTGGACATCACATCGGCTGCCTTCGAAAAAGTCCTGCAGAATACGGAACATGGGGAGGGTGTTCCTGAGGTTTGACGCGGCGAAGGGGATTTTTTTAGCCATACGGCGTTGGCGTTGGAGGAAGCTGAGCTTGGCTATCATCACAGGCTCGTTGTACAAGGGCAGTGTGTGTGTTGCAAGTTGCAAACTTGCAACACGCACCACCTCCTTGAAGAAGAGGGATGCTGTGGGATGGAGGTCGTTGCAGCAAAAAATGGCAGGTAATAAGATCCGCGCAGCCTCAACGGCGGGGTGATGGGTTGTACTTGTAGAGCAGTCATGGAGGCCATGCCTGCAGGAACATCGATCACTCATGGAGTCATGGTACACAAACGTAGAGAGTACCTATTGCTTGGATAGTCATTGACAAGGTTGTGTTGTGCATGGGAAGTAGATATCAAGGGATAACTAAGGCCTGTACGTACCTCACTGCACGAGCATGCATGGGGTAGTGTCGTACTCAAGATGTGGCTCTGCCGAATAGGGCCGATCACTTGTCTAGCAGCTACAACATGCATCTGCACTGCCTGCCTGATCGTGTGGACCATGAGTACACTATTAATACAATAATCAAGCCTTTTTGTTTGCAAGGGATAAAGTCATCAGGTTAGATTGACATCTAGAGAAATCTTATGGTGCATTGTACTAGTAGTATATAATGTGTAGTAGAAATCACATTTAATCGTTAATTAGTTAAGGGTGTTTTTACTATATTACTACTAAGTAAAGTATAAGTAAACTCTAATTAATCTGATCTATGGGATCGAAAAGAATGAACGAGAACTGTTACTGCCTTTTTGCAAGGAACTCAACACAGTCATGCACTCGGCCGGGCCAACTTTACGTACTTTTGCATGAAGATTGATTTGATTAACTTGCTATCGTTCGTTTCTATCCATGCATATAAAAAAGTTTAGACGACTCGTAGATTGATTTTTATGCCACTCGCATACTATTTGTTAATTGTAAGTTGTAACACTACGCCAACATAGTTCAGAAAATTTGGCACACCGTAGACTGGATTCTTCATCTAAAACAGTCCATTTCGATCCCAATACTGTAATGAAATGTCCAACGCAATAATCTAACGAAGACGACTGCACTGTCCACAAAAGCGTAGGAAGGTATCAATTATGAAATGAAAGAGCAGAGCAGAACAACGGAATTAATGACGACTCAGTACTCACCAGAGAAGAGCAGACGGTACCCAGCCTTCGAGTCCGCCACACCATCGTCGCCACTCTCCGCGTGCGCCCCTAGCCGCGCGTAGCTGCCGAGTGCCGACCCAGAACTTGGAGTCACGCTGCCGCTAGCCAGGAGCAATCATGCCGGCCTCGCCCTCACTTCGTCCACTGCCTGCCCGCAGGCTATCCGCCCATGCAAATCGGTACATTTTTTACATGAGGAGTATAGTTATCGATACCGATTCCGACCGGTAGAACCAGTATATACTATTTCAACACATAAACAGATACAAATTAATCCTATGTATCGTACCGGCCTTAATACCGGTCATACCGTTCCGATACCGATTAATACCAGTCATACCGGTTGAATTGATAATATGGTATATTGAACTATATGTTATATTTGATAATACTACTATGTATTTGGAGTAATATTATAATTGTCATTTGGTGTCTATATAATTAAACATGTGTATATTTATAAATATATATATTATTATATTAAATAAAAAATGATATGCCGGTGTGGATCGATATCGAAATGTATCATTTCAAGAGCCAAATCAGCATAGCCTCCAGTATGGCATTGACAGGTGTGCGAGGTACACTAGCCAGTTCGTAGAAAGGCTATCCGCTCGAGTTGAGGCTCTGGTTGTTTCCACTGGTGTTACAGTGAGTGGTACTAGCACGGTCAAGTCATGAGAACTCTGCATTGTAGCAACCACTACAAACCACTCAGATATAATTGCATTATATGAAGCCTAACATGAATGTGTTTGTTTCATATGGATGATTAGCCATATCCAATAGTCGCGTGCATGAACATGTCTAAACTCTACTATTATCTATGAAGTTAATGTTGCTTATATTTCACAAATACAAATGGGTTATATAAAGAGTAATCTCACAAGCATATTGCTTTTAAGTTTTTATCTGCTCCTAAACTCCAGAAGAATGATGAAGTGAAGTTAGTGCACAATAAGTCTTATGAAAATCTTGCAGATTTATATATTAAGTCACTATCAACATCTAAATTTTAAAGTGTGTTTGTGACATTGAAATAAGGCAACTTAGAGTTGTGCAGAATTCGGGGAGAGCACTTTCCTAAGTAACAGTATAGGCATATGTCCTTGATTTCAAAGATCAAAAACTATGTAGGAAGAATAGTAATCCAGGAAATGATACTACCAAGAAGATCAAAGGTTGTATTCTTTTTCTTTTAATGAGTTTTTACTAGAATTAACGAGGAAATTAGTGCGGTATAGTTTGAGTATGCAATATACTCTTTTTCTTTGCTACTTCTTTCCACTGGGTTTTGAGAAATAGTTTTTAATGAAATATATACATATAACGATATTCGCTTAAATAAGAGTGTGAACGAACCTACCTGATAGGAATGGTGCAGCCCCTTTTGGGCCGCCAATTTTCTTCTTCACCTCTAAGTTAAAGATGTGGATGTATAACAAAAAAAACTTATGCTATAAATATAGATGAGAGATTATACATTGAAAATTATTGAAATAAACAGGTTGACGAATTGCTCTCTCTTATCTCTCGCGTCAATTTGGTCATCTATTATTTACTATTGCTACCTGCTACAATTGTCAATTTATTTATATTATTTGCTATTACTAATTGCGATTGTTCTCCTTCTACTTGCGTTGATTTGCTTTTGATCCTCGGCGACACTAGGTACTCAGCAGTCAGTACCCAGCACGCATGTACGCCCGCACCGAAGTTGCCTCGATGCTAGAGCAGGATCAAAAAATCGATGATTATCGCATGATAATCGCAATTATTGGTCATATCGCCGCGGAACGAATTTAGAAATCGAGTGGAAAATCAATCAGATTCAAATTCAAATTCAAAAAATTAAGAATTTTGAAAACATTTATCCAGAAGTTCCCTAAAAATAGTATTAATAGGTTTGTGGCCTATGGCATGAAAATTTTGTAAAAAAAAAATGAATTTAAGCAACGTTTTACAGCAAATTTTGAATCTACAAATTTTAAAATGAATAAACCGTGAATAATGTCGGGTGTGCACAGTGCCCCAGCCCAAATGCCTACGGCCCATAAATGCATTGAAGGCATCCACTAACTTAAAACTCCACTACCGACAACCATTAACCAGCTCCCGACATATTACTCACTCCCCCGCACACTTCCCCGTCGGTTCCGACCACTTCTGGCCACCGCAAAGCATCTTTTCACCACCAGATCTCCGATAATTGCCAGGTAACTATCAATTTTCGCTCTAATTGCTTTGATAATCTCTTCAATTTTCGGTATTCTGAGCAAGACAAGATTTCTAGGGTTTTGTTCAGTTTTTGCACTAGATCTGTCGATTTTTAGTGTTTAAGTAGCGATTTTTTGTTCAAATTGATCGATTATTGCCAGGGGTTCGATAGCGCGAGTGGTTGGAAATTTACTGGCTAGGTTCGAAAATCGACAGTGGTGGTCAAGTTTCTATAGACTCCTGTCGAAAATCGCTACTACAGTGTCAAAAATCACTAGAAAGTGATGAGTGAAGACAACAATGCTCCATGTTTGCCATTTGGTCATTGTATTATCTTGTCTTCATCTATAGAGAGCTGATTGTCATTTAGATGTGCATATTTTGATTTATCATTTGATCTTTGTCTTTGCCCTCCTAGTGTTTGTCACTTGATGAAATGTTACAGGCAGAACTCTGAACTTGAGTAGTTCACTGTGTGAGTAACATAGAAAGAAATCTTATTTAGAGTTAGGATTAGTGCCATTGATGGCTAGGGACCTAGGGTTAGTGTGCTTCATGAGGGTATTGTGCATTGCAATTAAGTAGTAGCTATGTATGTGTGTGCTTGATGTTGCATTTACTTGCATGCATACATCAATTCGCAACCGGAGCTCTGACTTCTTATTGTTCTGCATTAGCAGAAGGCATACCAGGCAATGTTGTGTGGGAGCACGACGATAAGCTCGGGACCGAATTTCGATGCAAGTACTATAGCCTAGTGAAGAAAGGAGATGATGCAATCAGACTAAAGCTTAGCATAGCGCGGTAACAATGCCGTTAATTGCAATCAAGTTCCTAAGGAGGTTCGCGAGTACTTTCAGCGGACCTAGATAAGATGAAGGATAAGAAAAAGGGAAGAATGGAGGAGAGGCTTAGAAATGAAGTAGTAGCTGTAGTTTCTCCGCCTAGGAGAAGTGCATATTCAGAGTACATTGGTGATGCTGATGAGGAGGACCAACTGCGGCATGCTATGGCTGCGTCCAGGGCGGAGGCATAATTTATCGGGCAGGCAGGTGGCAAGTATGAGCACGGTGATGGTAGTGGCACCTCTGGGGGGCTATAGGAGGGAGTGGCAGTGTGTTGTCGAGGACGTTTTGAACTTCATCGCAATGGGAAAGACCGAATGTGGGGGATTACAACCTTGGTACGGCCGTGACCCTGTGCAACCAAGGATTGACACTGGGCAATAGACATAGAAGGGAAGGAATGTGAAGTAGGTGATTGGCTCAGCTTGGGCCAAATTCTTCCACACTGCTGGTATCATATGGAGGAAAGCAGACAATTCGTACTTTGTTAGCATTATGAGGGAAACTCAAAAATGGATTAAGTGAACTTTCAAATTTTTGTCCATTTGTACGCTGATTAGTAGTTGATATTTTCATCCCTTGTCTTTATTTGCAGGCGAGGGTATCCTGTCTCCGAGTGGAAGATATATAGATGGGAAGTATTTAGACAACAATGAAGCGGACATACGGGGGAAGATGGTGAAGTTCAAGAAGGAATGGCCTACGTATATCGTAACAATAATATGCGATTCTTGGACTGGGCCGACATGCATGAGCATATAAACTTCATGTTATACTACAATGGCACTATGTTCTTCCACAAGTCCATCGATGCAACGGGCCAAACATAGGATGCCTCGTACCTACGCAAGGTACTTGCTTTCATTGCATTTCTCCTTAAATATGTTGGGAATATTGAAAGTTCAAGCTCCATTCATTTGGTTTTGGTGTTAATGACAAACCTAATTATCAAACTAACCCTTTTGATAATCATAATATTGATTAGTCTAAATTGTTAATTAATAACAATCTTCTCGTGAGACTAACTCTTTTGTTGAGTTTAATTCTTATTAGTCATTTGGATGAAAAGATGGAAATATCAAAGTCTCATCTCATTGAAAAATAGAAATCCCAAAGGTATATATCCAATACAACTCTATTATTTTTAGATGCGTTTCTTGGATTCAAGAAAAAAGTGAATTCCACCATAGTTTCACTTTAAGTTGTGCATGTTGTTTGAAATTTCGAGATCTCACTGAGATTTTGGACTTCGGTCACCTCCGAGATATATATCGAAAACAAAATTTGAAACCTTGTATAGAGCTATAGTTGAGAGATTTGAGTGGTATTTGAGCTAAAATTTTTATGTGTTGATTCTTTGGCATTTGATTTGCATTCTCTTGAGCTAGTCCAAGCCTTTCCTCTCAATTGTGCATGTGTTGCACCTTCTGAGCATGGAGAGAAGGTCTCTAGTTGCATGTGTTGCATCTAGAGAAGGATTGACTATCCTTGTGCATGTGTTGCACTTGATGAGGATCAAACAAGAGGTTTGACCTATTACTCTTGTTGTTTGCCGACACCTAGACGACATGGAGGCATCGTGGTCCAGTGATCTTCCCAAGAAGGTTGTGAGAAGGCCCGATGAGTTGCAAAGGTCGGAGCTCATGCACCTACCCGGAGGGAGAAGAGCTAGCACTAGTGGAATCGATGCAGGTGCTCAATTCGTGGAGCCGGTCCAAAGTGGTTTGGGCTTGCCTCAACGTGGATTAGGAGAGATCGGCAAGTCTCTGAACACCACGGTAAAATATCGATGTGTCTCTTTGTGTTTAGTTGTAATTCTTTATTTACATTGTTGCAATTTACTTTTCTAGAATTAAATTGCTTGATTATCATTGCTTGAGTAGATACTTAATTAGTTAGTGCATTTAGTGAGCCTAGTTGGTTTAGGTTTTATTTGTCAAAACCTTAGTTTATCGCTTCCGTATCAGTTAGTATTTAGATTTTGACATAGGGGTACTTAAGCGAGTCATTATTTGTAGAGTGGGTTTTTAAAGCCGCCTATTCACCCCCCTCTAGTCGGCATTCTCGACCCAACAAGTATGTATCATGTAATGGAGGATCATGTAATGCAGGAAATTACCGAGGTGGTTGACGAGGTGGGTCCAGAGAATGTTGTACAAATTATCACGGACAACGGGAGCACCGCAACATCGTGTAGCAGCCTTGTGTGGCCCATACGATTAATTTGATGCTCAAGCAAATTGAAGAGTTCCCTGACCACCCCTCTGTCATTGAGAGTGCAAGAAAAATCTATCGATGGCTGTACAACCATTCAAAGCTTCATGCTATGATGAAGAACCATATCGGGGTGAGTTGGTCAAGTGGAATGCTACATGGTTTAGAACAAACTACATATTTTTTGATAGTTTCCTTTGTTGCAAGGACAAGTTCTTACAATGGATGGCATCGGATGAATTTCTGTCATTGCGCTTTGTTGGTACCGTGGAAGGGAGGTTCGAACACTCATGCCTCTCAAGCTTGGTCTGGTGGGACAACCTTCACTCGGTTGTCACATCCGTGGAACCGTTGTACGCATTCTTGCATTTCGCCGATCAAGACAGGATGGCTACGTTGAGCGAGGTGATACTACTGTACAACATCATGCGGCAAGAGTACGGTAGCTTGTTCCATGGCAATCCAGTTACATTGAACCATTACATGGACATCGTGGACTGAAGAATGACTGACCTAACATGAGATACTTATATGAAAGTTGGTAATACATTCAAAAATGGTTCAAAAGATATTGTGCTTTCACATATGTTACGTACTTTTGCTGACATGTTTCGTCCAATTTAATGCAGCTACCGTCTTGAACCCCAAACGCACTACGCGTACGGCACGACCAACACATACTTGTCTAATCTACGAGATGCGTTTCAAGCCATGGCTAATGATACTGATAGGGCTATTCAAGCCATTCTTGAGGCCGAAGTTTACAGAAGGAAGGTTGGAACGTACGCGACTGCACTAGCTGAAAAAATGGCACATGATGCCAGAACTTTCTGTGGTAATTTTCTTATACCATTTTAAATGTAATGCCACCCTCATTGGTACTGACTATTCTCTTAGTTAACTTGCAGCACATTGGTGGGGTGTATTCAGTTCAGATATTCCCACGCTCCAGAAGTATGCTATGCGGCTCGTTTCGTATTGCGCTTCTTCTAGCGGATGCGAGCGTAATTGGAGTACATTTGCGTTCGTCCACACCAAAATCTGCAGCCGCTTGTCCCAAAATAAACTCCATTAGTTAGTATATGTTAACTACAATCTTTGGCTCTGAATTCAATCTAAAGAAAATCAAAGGTGCACAGATGCAGATGATCCATTCCAGCATTTTATGGAGCTTACACTTTGCGACGCTAAAAATCCAATCCGGCAGTGGATGAAGAAAGGGAGATCCAATGCTGATCCCTTACTTGATGAGGAGGACATAGAGAGTGACACCTCCCCCCTATCACACCTTGTGACTAACCCGGTTGATCCTGTTGTGTTGTGAAAGAATACTAGGACTGCAAGCATTCCCGAATAGGTAGACAGAACAATGGGTGATAGTCACACTAGGAAGAGGAAGCACCCAACAGTGGCGATAAGGGATACCACAAAAGGAGAACTCCCTCCAAAGGAAAGTGTACCATAGATGTTGAGAGTGATGACTCGACTGATAGCACTCCCGGGGACCGTCGAAGCTCACCGTGCTAAGAGTCCAAGATAGCAGCTCGAAGATGGGTAGCGATGGCGGTGAGCCCGGTGGCAATGCCTTCATCCCTCCCACATCCCGCTCAGAAGGACAACATCTTATAGAATTTACAGGGAAGTCGTAGTATACTCATACGACATAAGATAAAGACCATATTGCTCTTCAATCACAAAGGACAACTACTGCAGGAAAGGGACATCCATATAGCCATGAAGCACCACATGATAGCTCTAGCTCGTATAGCATCACGGAGACGCAAGTGAGTTATGGCTTATATGGAGGCTATGACTACGCCATCCCGGATGCTCGTACACAATCTCCCACCCGATGGGTCTATGAGTGGCAAAACCTTGACTTTTATGCCATGTTATACCAACAACGGGAAACGACTAGCTCTTAGATGGGGCAAAGCTGGCATGAATACAAGGGAGAGTTGCTAGCTATACGAGGATTACTAATGATGTCCGCTGAGGAGTACAACATGGTCAACCAAGTGTACACTAAACAATACTACATGTAGCCACAAAGGTAATATTTTATTTGTATATTTTATTTCATTGCAACTCTATTTTGTATTAACATAGCGTTCACGTAAGTCCAACAAGACATTTCTGTGCCAATGGAAGGATGACGATACTTTACAAAGTGCAAACATCCATTTTTGGTGAGAAATGTTGATTTCAAATGCCATATGCCATGTATATTCAGATGTG
This sequence comes from Rhipidocladum racemiflorum, assembly GCA_036346355.1. Classification (NCBI taxonomy): domain Eukaryota; kingdom Viridiplantae; phylum Streptophyta; class Magnoliopsida; order Poales; family Poaceae; genus Rhipidocladum; species Rhipidocladum racemiflorum. The sequence continues at coordinate 19,014,950 of CM070570.1, read as the reverse complement.
AACTTGTTGGATTTATTTGTAAATGGTTTTGATATGACATGTTTTTTTGTTGAGAACTTGAGATATTGTTGCTAAATGTTATTTGTTAAGATATTGTTACGTTACATCTTGAGATTGTATAAAATATAACAAAGATCATGCCAAAAATTTTCTATATGTTTTCACCATCGTTGTGCTATTCATTTTCTCGTATTTTTTTCATATTTTTTTATGTATTTCTAACATTTATTCTGGTTTTTTTTTATCTTTATCATGTTTTTACAAATTTTTAATATTTTTTTTGTAATTGTCCTAAATTTTCCTATTTTTTTATACTGTCGATTTTCTCGTTAGATCGGGCGATTTTCGAGATTATTGCCTCGTTTTCGTTCGCGATGTTGAATGTTTCGTTCTTGCGATTGCCGGTGGAAAATTAACGATAATCGATGCCGACACAGTAGCAATTTTCAAATCAAGAACCGTAAGGTGAACCCTGACGGAGAGAGCCAAGTCCACACCGAAATATCCGCGTAGCGTGGACTCACGCTGTCACGCATTGTTTCCCTTCACCAATCACCACTCCCTCCTTGCCGACGTCGCCGTCGTCGCCGTCTTCTCCGCTCGCCCCCACAGTCGAAAGACAGCGAATGCGGAGCCCGAGCCGTGACCCGGCCGGAAGGTTGAGCCGAACCGAGCCCAGCGCCGCGGGATCTAGCGGCGGCACAACCCGCCGGAGTTTAAGGCTTCCAAAGATTTGAGCGCCGGGCGGAGGGCATGGCGGCGGAGGCGTCTACTTCCGCTGCCGCGGGCGCGGGGAGTGGGAGCTGGGCGAAGTCGTACACGGGGATGTCCGCGGACAACATCAAGGGGCTAATGCTCGCGCTCTCCTCCAGCTTCTTCATCGGTGCCAGCTTCATCGTCAAGAAGAAGGGGCTCAAGAAGGCCGGTGCATCGGGCATTCGCGCAGGTGACTTGATTGCGTCGCTTTTCATCGAAACATCATTACTTTGCTCGTTGTTGCCCGAGCTGTGTGTCGTTCGTGTCCTATGCTTGGTGCCCCGGTCTGAGCTGGCCGAAGCTGGGGTCTCGATTGTGCGTGTGATCTCCGTTCGGATCTGTAATTGAGTTATGGACGGAGAGAGTGCATGGGTGATTAGATTGGTTGTTGGCATGGAATTAGATGATCGGGTGCTCCGTGCTCACCACTTTTGTGGGTTACAGTGCATTATATGGGTAGTATATAATGTGTAAGTAGAAATTACATCTAGCCGTTGATTTGTTGAGGGTGTTTCTACTACTCTACTATCAAATGAAGTATAAGTAAACTTTAGTTGATCTGATCCATTAAATCAAAAAGAATAAACGGTTTATATTTAATTTAGTGTACTGTAAAAGAGCTCTACAGTTATGGGCGCCTTAATGATGCATTGTTATTGCTTATCCTGCGTTACTATGGTACGCAGTTGCATTTCTGCACTGCAGTTTGGTTGGTAACTTCGTAATTGTTAGAATACATGTCTTGTAACGTCCACAGCTAGATCACCAACAAATATTGAGTGATCAGAAGCAAGCTCAGAGCGTTTCTCCCATATTATATGATGCCAATTTAACTTAAAAGGTCGGTCAGTATTAGGCATTACATTACCAGCAAAATTCTGAAGTGTTTTCTCTGCTGATGTGTGACTGCGGAACTGCTGATTCTATCTCCAAAAGCCTTGCTGTACAAGACGTGCATTGTAACAATAATGATTCTTCAACCACTTGAGCATATAAGTTCTAGATGTATTAATTCAATTAGCTGGGTGGCCCGCGCAATTGTGTGGTTTGCAATAATATAATTCTACTTATGATATAGAATTATATTATTCTTTCTATTAAGTACTTTTCAAACACTTAAGAGGGACATTGTAGAGAAACAAAGATGAGGTGAAATCCTACTTTATTAATATTACTTCTTAAACTTATTTTTGATGATCGCTTCAGCTTAGCCTGTAACCCAAAGCTTCTAAACATGTGAATCAATATGAGTGGCACTGGTGCTTGGGAAGACAGTTGTGACATAGCGTGTGGCAAAGTCAAACAAAGCAATTTATACCTTCTTCCCTTTGGCGCGTGTCAGAACTGAAGAAGCCATCTCTACCAAGCTCCACTTTTCTTCTTATTTGCGTTGTAAAACAGGCTCCAGCTTCTCCCTAGCTACTCTAAATTTCTCCAAGACATTATTCGGAGCCCACATATGTCTTCGACTGTTTTAAAGTATGTACAGGTTAATTTGTTCTCTCTTTTTTGGGAGGGCTAAGGTACAAACAACTATTAGCTGCAAAATATTTCTCAACTTTTCTCGCCTGCATTATCCCACTACCATGCTCTCACTTTTAGGATGAGTCGTGGATGGTTGAAAATGTTTAATTATGTAAAGTGCCTAAAAAAGTTTATGTTAAATGCAAACACATGTACTATAGTCACACCTTTCTGTTCCATTTAGCTCAACTGGTCTATATAGTGCAATAAAGTTGTTTTTATCATTGTCATCATTAATTATAGTCATCACATATAAAAGACAAATGTGTCGATAGTGGTAAATTGCTGATGAAAAGGACAATACTATATATCTTTTAGTGCACTAAAAGAGATACAAGTTACAGCTTTATCCTTGGCCTCCATGTTTCTATATGTCTGCTAGTGGACTCACTTGCTTTTGTGTACATGTGGTGTGCACGCATCGTGGTATATGTGTGTGCGTGCGTGTGTGCGTGTGTGTGTGTGTGTTCACTGTTGTAATCTAAAAGGTACTATTACTTGAGACTTACATATCCATATACTTCAATCTCTTGCCTACTACAACCATGAAGAGTTACCAAAACATATTTTTGTGGGCAATATACATATACAACCTGAAATGTATGACATGCATGGAATTCTAAACATATTCTATAATCATATATAAATGACAATTGCTTCCATTTTATTACCGTAGTGATGAGCTTGTGTCCTCAAAAAAAATCATGAGCTCAGTAGTGGCGACAATTGCCAGCTCCAGCGGCCAAGCCCTATCACACTAAGCGGTCAACTGGTCATTAGTCATTATGCTGGGCAAGCACACGTAGTCTAGCCAGCAAATGCTAAGCCTATGCAGAGGCCCTTAGCACGACCAATGACGTAATGTGCTTCCACGCTTCTGAGTTCCGATGATGCCTCGCTCTGGTGCACGCAAGAGACAGCATTCGATTGGGACTGCCACCGAACGGGTGCTATGGATCGCAGGTGGGACATCTGGTTGCCAGCTTGTGGCTTCTCCTTTTCTTTCTTGCACATACACCAACCCTTGCATTGTTCGGTAACATGTGTGTGTTTACGTCTCAATCACGGATACTTTTTTTGTAGCCTTTCATGTGACATTAATATATATGAATATTTAGAATTTTATGGCTGAATAATAGAGTTGTATTTGTTGTAGAACTCTTTGTTTGAGCTATATCCTTTCCTGCCATAAGAAGACCAATAGGAGCAATCCTTGAAATGGCAATCCATAAAAAAAACACCAATACTAAGATTGGCTAAAACAAAACGATATCACAATGGGATAACTAAAAAACTTGATAGTGGTTTGTCGGCTTCATCTCTAGGTTGGGATGGCTTTCCTTCTATGTATCACAAGCTGGATAACTATATCTCATTAATTGGCACCATTGTAATCTACTTCTTGAAAATGAACGTGGTGGCTTCTTTTTCTATCCCTTTAATAAAATAATAATAGATAATGAGAGGTGAATGGCATTAACTTCTTTACATGGTAAAAACATTATCATTCTGTTATTTTGACTTACGAGAGGTTGTTGGCTTCAAATATGTGTGTACTGTGAACCATGGAGCATTGACCTAATGTAGCCTGTGTGGTGTATGGATTGTTACTTTTGCTTGACAGTTCTGTCGCCCTTTTAGTTCTTAAATTGTTTAGTACTGTTCAGTTAGGTGATTTTACAAGCAGAAAACAGCTTGTTCTCGTTGGCTGACTGTGTTGACATTGGGGGTTTATTGCAGGTGTTGGTGGTTACTCTTACTTGTATGAACCATTATGGTGGGCAGGAATGATTACAAGTAGGTCTACCTCTCTAATACAAGTAGGTCTTCATGTCTGCTAGTACTGAACAATGTGATGTTGACAGTATTCAGTGTTGTTTTCCAGTGATTGTTGGGGAAGTTGCTAACTTTGCAGCATATGCCTTTGCTCCTGCTATCCTGGTAACGCCACTCGGTGCACTTAGCATCATCATTAGGTAAGAACTATAATTCATATGGTCCTTAGGCTCTGTTTGGCAGAGCTCCAGCTTCACCAGATCCGTGGAGCTGTGGGTAAAGAGTGTTTAGGTGGGTCATCTTGTTTACATTTTAGAATAAAAATATAAACTTAATTCAATTTATTTTAGCCTACAAGTTTCAGATCTGAGGTGGAGCTGGGATCTGGAGCTCTGCCAAACAGGGCCTTAGTGATAATCTTGATATTTTCTGCTGCTTGCAATTCCGGAAGACTGTTTGTTCATTCTTTATTCTAACATATCTCTCTTACAGTGCTGCTCTTGCAGACATTATGTTGAAGGAGAAGCTACATATATTTGGTATACTTGGATGTGTTCTCTGTGTTGTGGGTTCAACAACTATTGTACTTCATGCCCCTCAGGAGCGTGAAATTGAGTCTGTAGCAGAAGTGTGGGATCTTGCTACTGAACCAGGTCAGTCCTTTCATTCCTGATTGGTTGTTGACAAATTAGTTTCAGACATTAGTGACTGCATTTGGTTATATTTATCTCATCAATTACTAAGGTCTTACTTTTTTGTCTTGCAGCCTTTCTATTTTATGCAGCCATTGTGCTTGCTGCAACCTTTGTGCTCATATTCCGCTTTATCCCGCAATATGGTCAGACACACATAATGGTGTATATTGGTGTTTGTTCACTTGTAGGATCTCTGTCGGTATGTGTTTCATGTGGGAGCATTTCCCTCAATGTGTATTCACACGTTGTTGTTGAGTAATTATGCTCTAATTCTGTTTTCCTTTTTCAATGTGCTGCTTTGGCAGGTCATGAGCGTGAAAGCTCTTGGAATAGCCTTGAAACTGACCTTTTCTGGAATGAATCAGCTAATCTATCCACAGACATGGGTGTTCACAATTTTTGTTGTTGCATGCATAGTAACGCAGATGAACTATCTGAACAAGGTAACAACGATTTCTGTGTAAATGGAGAGTTTAATTGCTTGCTTACCAAGCATATTTCAATTTCTTATAAGTTACTTTTAGTATCACATAATTTTTCCATGTTCAGCACACAACGAACATGACGTTGTACTCGTGAGTATGTGAATGTAATATGCCATAATGAACACTAGCATGCTATTTTAATATTAGTATCTCCATACCTGATTCTGCATGTTAAAAACTCAGGCTTGATATTTTTCTACAGCACTCTATACTGTTCCAGAGAACTTCCTAAATATCCTTACTATGTTTGCGTTTGCAGGCTCTTGACACATTCAATACGGCAGTTGTTTCACCAATATATTATACAATGTTTACGTCACTAACCGTATTGGCTAGCGTGATAATGTTCAAGGTAACATCTTTGGGCTTGTACACTTTTGTGTACTATTTGTACATGGGACATTTCTTAGTCTACTTGTTTAAACTTTAAACTGCAAGTTTGACATGAAATGAAGCACTGGTTGTTTAGACAAAAATATACAGTGAAGTTGTGTTTGGAACTCTCACTTGCTAAGTGATGTCCTTTCTTTGAATGAATCAGCTACCTGAATTAATTTCAGACTATCTTTTTAAAACTTTATTGGAAAAATTAGCCCAGTACCATCATAAAGATGTGTAAACTAGAAACTGCCATCCAATGTGTCTGACAAGCTGGCCTTTGGCCACATGTTAGTGACACATCAAAATTTACTACTTTATGTATTTGCTTCCACAAAAATACTCTTGGTTGCATTTTATCCAAAAAAAAATCTGCCTAAATTTTTTGGGTTGTCATTTTTCTATGACAGATAGGAATTATTACAGTTAGGGGAGAAACCAGAGCCTCCTAGGGACACATAGGAAGTTCTTGAACCACTATTGCCTATGGGGCCTGGATCCCAGTGTTATTTTTATTTTTCTCTTCCCTGAGGCTTCTATTAGTAGCATTGCAATGAATAATACCATGCATGTTGCGGCACGCACTTTTAAAATTTGTGATTGTTCCTTCAGTGGCATCTATTCATTGGGAAGAGCTCCTATGCTTGCCCCAAAAGACAACTGCACAAGTTTTGAAGCAACTAATAAGCAGCAATTGAGGACATGATTTGTGTTCTCTGGATGATTTAAGATATGTGCAGTTTTCTTTCTAGAAGAGAGTAAGAATGCTACTTCTATTCACTATGTACCATACTAGGAAGATTCGCGCGCTACGCCGCGCCGTGCGAAATTTGGAAAAAAAAACGATGAAAAGCGGGAAAAAACGGAAAAACGACGGGCGAAAAACGAATTTACGTTTTTTTTTTTGGAAACAGCAAACGAAAGCATTTTTTCCATGTTCCGGAGAAAACACGGTTTACGGAAATATTTTTTTCAGGCAAAACGAAGAAAGAAAACGGCTTTCCATATTTTTTGTGGGGAAATAACCACCGAAAACATCTTCCCCATGCTCCGGAGGAAAAACGGATCACGAAAGCATTTTTTCGGGGCAAAACGGAGAAAGGGAACGGTTTTCCATATTTTTTGTTTTGGAAAAACAGGCAAGGAAAACATTTTTCCCATGCTCTGGAGAAAAATCGGATGACGAATTTTTTTTTCGGGCAAAATGGATAAAGGAAACGGTCTCCCAATTTTTTTTAGGGCGAAATAGCCACGAAAACAATTTTTTCGGGAAAAACGGAGGAAAACCGATCACGAAAACAATTTTTTCGAGCAAAACGGAGAAAGGAAACGGTTTTACATTTTTTTTTGTGGGAAAAACGGCCACCGAAAATATTTTTCGCATGCTATGGAGAAAAAACGGACCCCGAAAACATTTTTTTGGGACAAAACGGTCTCCCAATTTTTTTTAGGGCGAAATAGCCACGAAAACAATTTTTTCGGGAAAAACGGAGGAAAACCGATCACGAAAACAATTTTTTCGAGCAAAACGGAGAAAGGAAACGGTTTTACATTTTTTTTTTTGGGGAAAAACGGCCACCGAAAATATTTTTCGCATGCTATGGAGAAAAAACGGACCCCGAAAACATTTTTTTTGGGACAAAACGGAGAAAGGACCCGAACGTAAAGCGCGAGGACCTATTTGTTATAATTTTGGACCTGTTCGCTATTTTGAAAAATTAGTAAAGGGCTCGCTCGTGATTGGGTATTAACGGGAGGGCCTCTATGCAAAACGGCAAACCAGGAACCTAAACGCGAACCGAGAAAAATATCTTCCTCTCACAAAAAATCGCGCGAGGACCTGGACGTAATTTTGGAAAACCGGAGGGGGCTTTGCACAAAAGCGCCGGCCGACGCGTGGGCAGCTCGGCTGGCCTCCGTTCGCAGGCGTTATAAGAAGGGGTACCATTTTCCAAGTTAGGTAGGTCCGCTTGTGTGGTCATACTCAAGGGTCCAAAATTCGGCGAAATCCCGGTGAAATCTCGGATTTCGGACCCCTCCGAGATTCAAAATCCCGGAAAATTCAAAAAAATTTAAAAAATTCAAATCTCGGATTTCTCGGCGAGATCTCGGCAATCTCGGGCGAGATCTCGGCAATCTCGGGCGAAATCTCGGTAATCTCGGGCGAGATTTGATGTTTTTTTGCCGGATTTTGATTTTTGTGCATTGTATTAGCTTGGGTTTAGGATCAAGATCATCCACAAAAAATTTCAAAATTTTTTAACATGTTTTTGACCATTTTTTGGTCGGATCGATATGTCGGTTAGGACTTTTCGAATTTTTTAAAATTTTTCAATATTGATTATCTTCTGAAAATTTTATGGGAATATTATGGATGTGTTAAGACCATTCACAAAAAATTTCAAAATTTTCTAAAGTGGTTTGAACTTTTTTAATACATAGGAACTTTTCTAATGCGTTGAAACAGCAGAGAGAAATAATATCTGGTACTGATATTGATAGTTGGAATCAATCTGTGTATGACTATGAGAGAATAGTGGAGTGGAAACAGTGGTACAAAACCCACTTCAAAATTATTGAATGACATATATGGAAAAACAAAATTTAAAACCTAAGATAACATGTATTTATAAATGGGTACAGTACTAAATCACCTATGTATATATGGGCGGTGATTCACATATACATGATCAACGCTCATATTTATGGCATTGATCTTTTCTTACTGGTCAAAATTCAAAACTACAGGTGGTTTCAAAGAAAACTGCAGGTGGTTTCAAAGAAAGAGCCTCCCTTAATACATGGAACATATATAAAACTTTTCAAATAACTTGAAGTTCATTTGTTACATTTGAAAAATCAAAAATTGATTTTATATACGATTTTTATCACGACTTTACCACTGTTAGATTTTTAAAAAATTCCTCATGATTGATCATCATCTCAAATTTTTATGGAAACATTAGTGATGTGTTAGGACTATCCAAAAAAAATTTCAAAATTTTTTGACGTATTTTGAACCATTTTTGAGCCGGTTCAATTTGGCCGAGATCTCGGTGATTTCGGCCGAGATCTCGGTGATTTCGTCCGAGATCTCGGATTTTCCCGGTAGAAAAAAAACCGGATTTGAAATTTGGTTTTTGCAATTCGTCCGGATTTTGTCCGAAATTTTCGAATCTCGCCGAAATTTCGGATTTCGGGAACCTCCGAGATTTGACTCAAAACGAGATTTGGAACCTTGGTCATACTCTCATTGTCAGTGTCCATTTGGTCCATGAGGTTAAGAAAGTGTGGCTAGTACAATTATGGCAGCGAACCAAACACTTGCCTAAGAGAGTGTGGCACCATCGGTTAGGCATGGCAAAGTTTAGGCATCAAGCTTTACACCCGCAATCCCTTTTTTTTCATCTGCCAAGATCACTAAGGACATAATAATGTCGAATGGGATTTGATGGAAAAGGACAATAAAATTTCCAAATATATCATTGCCAACTATTTTTCTCTATGGCTAAATTTGATGTGTTAAATTTCATTGTCTGAAAGTGTAGGCATCAAACAAAGGGCAAGCATGATCCATGCCAGAGTTATTGTTTATTAGTCCCCTAGTTAATCCAAATATCTATTCTTGACCTCCAGAAATGACTGTTTAACTTGATTTAACTTTGTTGTTGTCTTGTCAGTTGATTTGGCTGTTGGTAGAAATCAATTGTGCTACATGACAATGCTCTACGAGTATATTTAGTCATCTAGTTCTGGGCCTTGTTGTCAATATTCCATCATCTAGTTTCAAGCCTTGTGGTCAATATTCTGTCATCTATCTTCATGTCTTCTACTCTGTCCAATTTGTCTAACACATGTTTGTAGTCCACAAATGGTTCTGTTAAACTTGATAAGCTGCCACTGTTGTCTTATCAGCTGATACAAATAACAATAGAAACCTGCTGTGATTAGTGAAAATGATCAACACATATTATGGACAACTAATCTATTTGCATGCAGGACTGGGATCGTCAAAATGCAACTCAAATTGTGACAGAGATGTGTGGTTTTGTTACCATCCTTTCTGGGACATTTCTTCTTCACAAGACAAAAGATATGGTTGATGGTACAGTTTCATACCCTCTCCTTTTAATTTGCATGGATTCTGTTGGTAAATTCTCACTCTCTGGTATCATAGGTCTCCCATCAACTCTACCTATTCGAATTCCCAAACATGCGGATGAAGATGGCTATGCAGCTGAAGGAATTCCTGTCAGATCTGCTGCTGAAGGCATCCCTCTGAGGTCACCATTGGCAGCAGAATCATTTTGACCAACGTGATATGCTTGGTGATCTTTTCCACCATGTTCGGCCATTCTTTCATTCGATACACACTTTGTAGATTGTACTTTCGGTCTTGCAAGGTAAAGGCTCGGCTCCCCTTGTGATTTTTGGGAAATCGGTACGGCGCATTGGGGATACATCTTACACCTCAAGATGCCCAGAATGGGCTAGAATCAAAAGTATTTGGATGTAAATTGTTACGAATAGGACTTGATGTATTCAATATGAGGTCAATGGTCACAATATATAGAGTACATGAGGGTACAATAGGAAAGTCTAAATAAGGAAAACTAAATAAAGAAAGCATGTATATGGAAAACATATATATGGGAATCAACTATATAAGGCAATATATCCTTAATATCCTTAACACCCCCCCACAAATGCAAGGCGTATGCAATAGCATTGCATTTGGAAGTGATGAACTAAAATAGGGATAGGGAAAATCCAAAATCATAGTCCTGAAGAAGCCGTCGTAGCATGTAACTCTTGAAAAACATCGAGCTGACGAAGAACAGCCAACGAAGAACCCAGTCGGTGATGAAAAGTCGACGAAGAAGCCGATTCGATGAAGAGAAGTCAAAGACAGGGCCGATTCGACGAAGAAGGACCGACGAGGCCCGACAAAACGTGCCGAGCCAAGGTAAAAAGTGTTGACAGAATGAGTCGAGCCGATAAGAGAGCTGAGCGACGACGGAAGACGGAATCAAGATGCTATGACTTGGATGGACGCAACGGAATACGAAAGTCATAAAAGCTGGGGCCAACGTGACCCAAAACGGAAAAGCCGATTTCGATCTGATTTGAAGTCCGATCGGACTGCACCGTGAAAAACCGAGCGACTCGAAGAGCTCCGAGCGATCGGGGGATGGCGACGGCCGGATGAAGGGGACCAAACGTGGCGATGAAGGCGGCCGGACAGCGTGATGAAGGAGTCGGGGACGTGCGTGATGACGGTGTGATGAAGACGCTTGGCGGCCGAGATCGACGGGCAGGTCGTTAGCCGTTGAAGACGGACGGCAAGCCGGAGGCGGGCGACGACAGACGGCAAGCCGGCGGCGACGACAACCAAAGAAGCCGAGATGGCGCGGCATGGACGGGGCCGAACGCTGGCCGATGGTCGGCGCCGACAACGGCTGCGTTGGAGCGACGGTCGGCCACCGGGAAGACGAGGCAGCCAAGTCGCCAAGGCTGGCGGCGTTGGTCAGCGGTGGCAGCGGGTGTGGCGGCGCCGGCAACGACGAAGAACGACGCCGACGCAGAGGAAGAATGACGCCGGCCGACTGCTGGACCAGCAGGGAGATGACCGGCAACGGCAAAGGATGAAGCCGGCAAGAGAAGCGCCGGTGGCAGATGGCAAGGTCGCGCGAGCCCAAGTGCGTGGCCACCCCCGGGAGTGGAGATTGCTCCTCCCGGGGGTAGCAGCAGCGGAAGATGGGAGGCTAGGGTTTCAACCTTTGCTCTGATACCATGCTACGACGGAAGACAGCATGGAGGAGCGGCACGGCGGCCAGGCTGGGACGTCGGTCGGCCGGCGGCGAGGCCCACGCGGACGGGCGTTGGCGGCTTGTCCGACGGAGGACGAAGATGATGAGGCGGTGCCGAAGCCCTGCATGGCGAAGACAGCTGCGTACTCCGACATGATGGAGCCGGATCAGATGGCAGAAGCCGGGCGACCGGGCGAGCGATGAAGACGGCCGGACGATGGAGCGGCAACCGGATGGAGAGCGGCGCGGTGAGCTTGGAAGAAGCCGCGGGCAAGTGCCTGCCCGGGAGAGCAGATTGCTTCTCCCGGGCACGGCGGCAGCGGAGAAGGATTGCGACTAGGGTTTGGACCTCTGCTCTGATACCATGTTACGAATAGGACTTGATGTATTCAATATGAGGCCAATGGCCACAATATATAAAGTACATGAGGGTACAATAGGAAAGTCTAAATAAGGAAAACTAAATAAAGAAAGCATGTATATAGAAAACATATATATGGGAATCAACTATATAAGGCAATATATCCTTAACATAAATCACAGTATACAGGTTATTATCCGGAACTGTTGTATTCTTTCAACAGAACATTTAGAAAACAGGAAAAGAACTGGAAGAAGAAGATACACTTACTAATTTTCGTCTAGAACCATTGCCTCCCTTTCACTTCTGGTTGCTGAATCTGCATGTGCACAATATTTTTCTGGGGGGGTTCTTTGCTTGTGCGTGATGGTAAGGTTTAGTTCGCCTCGTTGCCCTTGCCGAAGCAATCCTTTCCTCAATATCCCAAGTCACGAATACCCAAGGTGGATTCGTTTCAGCTTTTCTTCATTTTAGTGCACTCTTTAACCTCGCCTCGCCCCCGTCGTCTCATCATCGTGCCAGCCATCTCACACGCGCCATCAATGGCTGCGAAAGACGAATGCAAGGTGCTCCTCGAGGAAACCGGTAAGGACGTTCCCGATCCACACCAAGACCACCAAGACGACGACTGCGACGAAGACGACGATAGCTCGAGCTTCATCTTGGTCGTCAACCTCATCCTCAGCGGCACGGCCCGGCTCAACGTCCTCCTCCCCACCGCCACCATCCTCGCCTTCGCCATCTTCGCCCCTCTCCTCACCGACGACGGCAAGTGCACCCGCCTCAACCGCGCTCTCAACGCCGCGTTCATGCTCCTATGCGCCACGTCGTGCGTCTTCTTCACGCTCACCGACAGCTTCCGCTCAGCCTCGGGTCGCCTCCGCTACGGCATCGCCACCCCAAAGGGCATCCGGACGTTCTGCGGGAGCCACCGGAGTAAGAAGGGGCCGAGGGAGCCGGAGAGGTACAGGCTGCGGTGGTCGGACCTCTTCCACACCACACTGGCTCTGGTTGCCTTCGTAACGTTTGCTGCATCGCACCATGACATCGTCCTGTGCTACTACCCTCGAGTGCCCAGGAAGGTCGTCAACACCGTGCCCCTTGTGATCGGGTTCGTGGTGAGCCTCCTCTTCGTGCTGTTCCCTTCCAAGAGGAGAGGAATCGGGTACCCTTTCCTGCTTAGCACCGATCTGGTCTACCTACGGCGCTGAAAATTGGGTTGTATTGGGAGAGAATCGATGATTTGCCCCGTTTTAGTTGGTGCAATTAATCATTTGCTCCGTATATCTCATTGACATGTGATTTTAGAGCCCGCATATCGGCGAGAGTAAATAATGGTAAATGATCAATTATTCCTTGTATTGGGCATGCACATTCATCTGAATTCTGAAAGGCCTCTCCGTAAAGGAACGTACGTAACATCGTAACTATGCGTGATTTGTTGGATTTGTATATGTGAAAAGTGTTACATGATTTTCTTATGTAATTCGAGCCAAAATGAGTGTGTGCATTTTTTTTTCTTGCCCCCCTTAGTACAAAGCTGAAAAAGAAAGTAAGGCGAGAGATGAAACGAAGTTTGTTTTCTGTTCCAGCTAGCTGTCCGCTGTTGGTTGCTCATTGTTCCGCGTCCGGATCAGGCTCAAGGCCCGCTATTTGCTTCAGTGGTTTCCAAACGAATTTTCTCCTGCATCAAATAGGCTCAAAAAGTAATTCACAAGAACACACACGTTTTCATTTCCCCCCGGCTCAGATATGTTTCAATGAGATTTCAGATGGAGATGCATACGCACCAGTTGCCACATTCTGCAATCACCCTGACTTTGGGGCGGAGATCCGGGAGTATGGCCAGGAACTGCAGTTCAGCCTTGGATAGAACCTGGAGAGGGAATGAACAGACGCATGCAAATGACACGCAGAGATGTCGAAAGAAGGGGAAATTACAGAGTTGAGGATCGTGCCGAGGTGCAGTGCAAGAATGGTGAGAAACCTTGGCCTCAATGATCCAGACGACGAGTCCTTTTGCGTCCGGGTGCAGCAAGCTGAGCCTGTAATCCACCTCGGGCGGGAAGTACCACCTCGCCACCGGCTGCCTCCCGAGGCTAGGCTGCAGCAGCGCTCTTCGACACCCCAAGTCAGTCAGGAGCTCAGGACAAATACGCGAATTTGAGTATAAACGGTGGTGATAGGAAGCGATATGATTGTGTTCTGACCGGGCAGACTGGGTGGATCTTGGTGAGGGTGGTCTCGGGGTCGCCGAGGCCGCGGGCGGAGAGGTCGAGGAAGTAGTAGCCCTGGTAGCGGAGGCGGTTGAGGTAGCGGCCCTCGTATCCGCCCTCGTGCGGCGGGTAGATGGCCAGCGCCTTGTGCTGCTCCACGTCGTCGAGCCACCGTCCCAGGTCCGGCTTCACCAGGTCGCCGCCCACGAAGTTGAACAGACCGCTCCGCACCGACACCGTCCGCCTACCCGATCGTCCCGCGCCGCGCCGGCCGGCCAGGGACGACGGAGCAGGGATCGGGGACAGAGTGCGCGCCGCCGCGGCAGCCGCTCCCGACCACATGCTGCTGCTAGGGTGTGTGGGTCGAGTCGCGGAGGGTACGAGCTGTTGGTCCAGCGGCAGCCTGTGGCGGGAAGATAACGGCAAGGGGATAAGTCATCGGCGCAGCTCGTTGGGCGATCCGTCGGGCGCTGCGGTCGTGGTGTTGGGCCGTTCGGTTTCTTTCCCAGTTAGGGCCTCGCGACGTGATCGCGTATAGGCCGGCCCCGTCTACCGATATTTAGTTTGTGTTTTTACAGGCCTATCCATCCGAATACCACGTGATCCGGCGGAGTTTTTGGAGCCCGCGCGTGGGGCCGTGGTGTGTTGCCCTGCCCTGGCCCGCGCTGATCTGCTCGTCTGATTCCGCGAATTCTACCCGACCCGAGCCGTCGTAGTTTTTCCAGGCCGCGCGCGGGACTGTGGTGTCTTGGTAGTGCCTTACCGAGGGCTTTGCCGTCGCTTCACTATTATCACGGCGGCCGCGCGGCGCTAATCTGCCTGGCCGGCGTGAGGTCTTGTGGTCCGCGGGTGGGACGCGGACAAGTCGGCTATTGAGCTCATCAGCCGGGGTGCTTGTGCAGTGTGCCGGCTGTGGGATGCTGGTGCAGCAGAATCTGCAACGGATTAGTAGTACTGTAGTTGAATGACTCCCGCCGTCCTCCCAAACTAGACGTGCAAGGATATAATGAACAGTACCCAATAGCTAACAGCTCTTGGATCAGGATCCAAGGGTGCTAAAAAAGCCATGTCAAGGATGCTTGGTTGACCAAGCCCCCCTCTTACAATCGGACGGTGCTCACGGGAGCGCGACACATGGGCAAAAAAGAGGAGAAAAGACAGCCACACCCTTAGCATAGTGCCAGGTTTAAAATCTCGCCGAAATCCGGCGAAATTAAAAAACCCTCAAAAAATTTAAAATGCTATAGTAATCTATAATCTAGTCGAGATCTCGGTAAAATTGACCAAGATTTGAATAAAAATTGACCGGATTTTGATCGGATTGGATTCTTCGCGTCGTTTCCCATCTGGGACAGTCGGTAGATCATAATTATCGCGAAATTGAAAAACCCTAAAAAATTCAAAGTGTGACGGTGCGTAAAATCTCGCCGAGATCTTGGCTTTTGGACCGAAATTTCATCTATATGAGCTGAAATCTCGGAAATCTCGTTTCAAAAATTACCGGATTCAAAATTTGCTTTTTGATTTTCGTTCGGATTTCGTCCGAAATACCGAGATTTCGCTGAAATTTCGTCTTTCGGAGGGTGCCGAGATGAGATCCAAAAACAAAAATTCAAACCCTGACATAGTGACACTGTCCATAGGCATTTTTGGAAAGAGATTAGCTAACTCTAGGCTTATAAATAGCTCTGTAGTAAATAATAGAGGGGGGCAGAGAAAAGTGTTCACTACTCTCTCCTTGTACTACAAATTTATTGTTGTTTTGATTATAACCACAATAGTTGATATCTACATGAAGAATGTCACATCAGCAGTAAGCCTACCACCATCTATGTTGCATCGAAAAGAAGGCGGCTATGGCTTTAGAGAGAGAGAAAATGAAGGAGGTAACAAGTCCTACGAGCTTTCGACCAGGGTTAACCAAACCGAAACCGAAAAAACCGATGGAAAACCGAAATTAGAAATTCGAAAATATCGAGTCAAAAATCACTGGAAAATCGTTAGAAACCGAAGAGTTTCAAAACAAGCATTTAAACAAAAAACATTCAAAACAAATTAAAAAAACGAAAACCATTCAGTTTTCTCGAAAACCCATCGGTTTCTTGTGCGACTTTCTTGAAAAACCGTTCGGTTTACATTGCATAAATTTTTTTGATTTTTTTTATGAATTGGACCGGTTTACCGGTCGTTTTTATATTTCGGTATGGCTCAAAATCTCGAAAACCAGTCGAAATTCTCGATTTTCGTTCGGCTTTGTTAACCCTACTTTGGATCCAGTACTCGGCCCTTAGTTCCCTCCCATGCAGCGAAGGAGAGGTTCCTCTCCATCATAGAAACGAGACCGAGCAGGCTCTGGACACCAATGGTGTGGCCCTTGATCGAAGAAGGTTGTGAGAGGACCTGCCGAACCCAAATTTGAAAAATGCCGAGAAAACCCCATCTCTCAAAGAATATACAGAGAGGGAAGTCCCGATGCCAGCTCAGCATCTTTCGACCCTAGAGTGCGTCCCAGCGGAAACCACCATCGCCCTTGCCCACCCAAGTGCCTTGCAAGCCTACGAGTCCTTACTATGGATCCAAATCATGGCCAGATTTCGGAAATATTGGCTAAGATTTCGGATTTTCAACCCCCCAGATGCTAGATCTCGATCTGGTAAAAAAATTCAAAATGTGACAGTACCTTTCAAAATCTAAGCAAGATCTCAGTGATTTTGGCCAAAATCTCAAGAATTTTTACCTGATTTTCATTTTTGTGGGCCGGATTTGATTGCATTTAGGGTCAAGACCATCCATAAAAAAATTTAAAAATTTCTAACGTGTTTTTTTTTTATCATTTTTGGTCGGTTCAATTTGATCGAAACTCAGAAATCCCGATTGAAAAATGATCAGATTTGAAATTTGATTTTTGAATTTCTTCTGAATTTTATTTGAAATTCTGAGATTTCTGATTTCGACCACCTCCAAGATTTATATCGGAAATGAAATTTAAAACCTTGGTCTTTATAACAAGAATTAGCAGGCTTGTAGGAAGCCTTGTGTGAGCCTTCCAGGCGCCCACCCAATCGTGGCAGACGGACGACCACCAGCCAACACGTAACCATAAATAGTTGCTCGGGGGAGCCACGAAACGTGCACTCCAAACCATGACGGATACAGAGCCCCGGATTCGAACCAACAACAAGTACAATTTTGACCCTTCGCTCTTGGTCTTGTCCAGGATTTTTTGCACATGGATCCAAATCCTGGGGAGATTTGAAAATCTCAGCTGAGATTTCGAATTTTGGACCCCTCCCAGATCCTAAATCTTGGCCGAGTATTTTTTTTTTTAAAAAAAAAACGAATGCTACAGTGCCCTCCAAAATCTCGACGAGCCTTTTGTGATTTCAGCCGAAAACTCGAAGCTTTTTATCATATTTTTATTTTACTTGGTCGGATTTGATTGGATTTAGGGTCCAGACCATCCGCAAAAAATTTTAAAAAAATTTGATGTGTTTTTTTTTTAATCATTTTTCGGTCCAAACAAGTTGAGTGAAAACTAAAAAATTTCGGTCGAAATCTTGGTGATTTCAGCCAAAATCTCGAACTTCCCAGATGAAAAAAAAAACTGGATTTGAAATTTGATTTTTGTATTTCATCCGGATTTTGTTTGAAATTCCAATATCTCGCCGAGATTTTGGATTTCGGCCACCCCCAAGATTTCTATCAAAACGAACTTTTAAACCTTGTTTGTGCATGCACGATTACATTCCCACCCGCCGCCACAGATTGAGCAAAACCAAGATTGGACCCCGACTCGCCTTAGTTCAACACACAGGGCAGATTCAGTACATAGGGCAGGTTGTTCAATAGGTCCACGTCACAGAAACATTTGGTATGTGGAACTAGAAATTTTTTTGATGTGGGTACACGATTTACACGTACAACTTTATAGTCTTGTACAATGGTTTTATAGTATTATATATCCAACACACACACACACACACACACACACACACACATATATATATATATATATATATATATATATACTAGTTACATGCCCCGTGCATTACTACGAAAAACAAAATTGATAACGAAAAATAAAGATTAAAAAATAAAAAAAATTATTTCACAAGATCAAACATCTATCTTTAACGCTTCGTTTCTTGAGAAAGCTGGCTAATTAAAGCAACGCTTCGTTTCTTGCGTAGGGCAATTAAGGAGAGCAATTAAGCAGGGTAATTAAGCGGCAATTAATGACGTGGAAAGAACGGAACACTGCCACCAAGTGCTGCTTTAGAATAGTAGAGATATATATAATTTACTAAAAAACAATACAAATAGTTCTAAGGTCTTAAAATTTCCAAATTATAAAAATCAAAACTAATTTAATCAATAAATTTAGTCTATTAAAGAGATCCTGTAGTATTTTTAAAATTTCTAGATTCCACCCATCCCCGACAATTCTAGATTCAACCTAAGTCGGCATAACTGAACTATGATGGCAACTGCAGAGGTTCAGAGGTGAGTCCAGCAAAACCCCACTAAAGAATGTCGACTCGGCAAAGAATACTCTCACCAATAAATCAAGATCCCGTCGCGAAGCAGGGATCTTTGAACGTTACGATGTTACAGAAGCCTCCAAGATTCTTCTCGCAGGATCCTTAATGCTTTCTTTTCACTCGTAGAAGAAGAAGATTCTTCCATGTCAAGGATTGGACGGTTCTTCAACCACTTCGATCGGAAAGGAGTGGTTGATGAATTTTGGCGCCAAAGGTGGCTAAGGTTAGTGTGACAGTGACTTAAGATTTTTAGAAGGTACTAAAATTTATATTGAAATAGGATTAAGAGATAAAAAAATAAAAAAAGATATGTAAAAAATTGATATCTCTTATTATTGTTTCAATATAAATTGTGATACCCCTAACGACAGTAAAAATTGTCCGGTGACTTGACTGCCATGACTTAAGAGAGCTCAAAGTAACAGAAATACACTTCCATTTCTGTTTTCTTTTGGGAATAAAATTAGCTTCTACAGCACAAGGACAGTGGAACACTGACACTTTTCTAGAGTGTGATTGTTCATTTCTTTTTGTTTGGTTTCCATCGTGTAAAGTGACTTTGATCAGACCCCCATTACCCTTTTCACATGATCATCACTTCATCAGTATGTCTTGAACGGGCGGTACACCTTGAGATCGGACACGACGCCGGCGATGGACCCCGCCGCGGCGGCCACGGAGATGACAAGGCAGCAGAGGCTGAGCATCTGCAGGCATACCCACAGGGTGCTCCAACGGGGCACCTTCTTCTGCACCACGTACATCTCCACCGGGAAGTAGACGGTGAGCGGCCAGAACCCGAGCGCACCCAGGAACCCCACCACGTCGTTGAAGAACGGCAGCATCATGGACACCACCGTCGTGGCGACGACGAACGCCGTCCGCCACGTCGCCCGGAAAAGGTTCAGCTTGTACGACGGGAAGAGCGGGACCTCGACCTCCCCGGCGATGTACTGCGACTCCGGCCACCTCTGCGCGGTCCATTTCTCGACGAAGGCGAAGAGCGGCTGGCAGTACACCTGGTAGGCGCCGACGAGGTGGACGACGATGGCGGCGTTGGCGACGTCGAGGAGCCAGAAGGGCTCGTAGAAGCCGAAGCCGGTGAGGAGGTTCCCCGGGGCACCGTCGCCGAAGGCCGCGTATCCCATGCAGCCACAGAGCATATAGAAGAGCGTGGTGACCGCGACGCTGACGACGGTGGCGCGCTTCATGACCGTTGCCTCCGATGGCGGCGGTGCCCGAATGGTGTCCTGGATCTCGATGAGGATGAGGGAGTAGGAGTAGGCGAAGGCGATGTCGCCGAACGCCTGCAGGCTGCGCCACACCTTGTCCATCGGGGTCACCACGCCGATGCTGATGCCGGTGAGGCTGCCCTGGACACCTTTGTTCGCTGCATGCATGCAGCACCACGCATGACTGGTTAGTGCAACCGTGCGTACGTGGACATTGGTAAAGCTGATGTATGTAGCAAGGCTAGTGATGTATGTAGCAGTGTTCGCTTGTACCAATGACTTGCACGATGCCTAGGCCGAGGCCGATGGAGGAGTAGGTAAACGACATGACGGCGGCGACCATGGAGAGCCAGGAGATCTGATCGAAATCGGGTATCTGAGAGAAGAAGATCTCGGCCACGCCGAAGATGATCATGTAGGGCACGCTGGAGATGTTGCAAGAGTGGCTGTGCCCCTTCTGGTGGAAGCAGTTGGCCCTCTTGATCGCCAGCATGCTGGTGGAGGCGGCAATGGTGTACCCGATGGCCACCCCGACGATGTTGGCGTACTGCAGGAACCCGCAGATCTGGACCTTGATTCCACCTGTTCCATCGGGAAAAAAATCGTATTTGATACAAGTTTTAACTCGTAATTACAAGATGATGCAACAGTTTCGCGTGTTTACAAAAAAACTAGTCATCTCCAGTTTCTGGAGTACCAAAAGTGCATCTTTGGTGCACGGAAAACCGGCCAAGCCATCACCGGTTCCCGGCCAAGCCCATGGCATTTTTTTCTTTTCTTTTCTTTTTGTTTTTTTTTCTGATTTTTGAAACCGAGTTGATTGAAATGCAAATAACTTTCGCTATACAACTCCAAATTCAATGAGACAACTTTTTAAATTAGTGTAAAATCATTTAGATTATGAATATACAAAAATATTTTAGTTTTGATTATTGTGCAGCAAACGATAATTAAGATTCACTAAGCGCAGTTTACGGGAAACAAATTACCTGGATGCCGTCACATCAGCACATGTATGCACTGAAAGTTTTTTTTGCCATGAGGCTTAATTAAGATCAATTTAGCGCGGTACACATATAACAAAATCACCGAGATCTCGCTTAGATTTTGAAAGGTACTGTCACATTTTGAATTTTGTTATATGTGTACCGCGCTAAATTGATCTTAATTAAGCCTCATGGCAAAAAAAACTTTCAATGCATGCATGTGCTGATGTGACGGCATCTAGGTAATTTGTTTCACGTAAACTGCGCTTAGTGGATCTTAATTATCATTTGCTGCACAATAATCAAAACTAAAATATTTTTCCATATTCATAATCTAAATGATTTTACACTAATTTAGAAAGTTGTCTCATTGAATTTGGAGTTGTATAGCGAAAGTTATTTGCATTTCAATCAACTCGGTTTCAAAAATAAGGAAAAAGCAAAAAAAATTGCCATGACTGGTTTCTGGGGAACTGGTCATGGGCTTGGCCGTTTTCTAGGGAACCAGTGATAACTTGGCTAGTTCCTAGGGAACCGGTGATGGTTTGACCGGTTTTCCGTGTACCGGAGATGCATTTTTGGTACTTCAGAAATCGAAGATGACTGATATTTTTTTTTTTTTGTAAATACGTGAAACTGTTGTATCATCTTGTAATTACAAAATCGCAATCGAACAAAGTAATACGTAGGCTCTAGACTGGAAGTCGGAGAGTACATGGTACGTTGACGAAGCTGGAAGTAATTAATGCACGCACTTAGGTTGGCGTTGACGGCGTCCATGTAGGTGTAGTTGCGCTTGCCGGAGGTCTGGTCGCCGGAGCGGTAGCAGTCGGCGAGCAGCGCGGAGGTGTAGTAGGTGACAAGGGAGAAGAGCAGCATGACGGCCGGGCCGGCCACCCAGCCGAGCTGCGCGATGGCCCACCCCAGCGACAGCACCCCAGACCCGATCACCGCCGTGATGATGTGCGCGCTCGCCGTCCACATCGTCCCTGCGCGCACGTACCCACCCTCACGTTAGCAACGAACAACACACGCTCACGCCTGTACGTTACGTACACCGCGACAACACGGCAGCGGCGGCGCTGCACGAGCCGTTTAATTCTTGATTGGAACCTACCGGTGCGCTTGGGGCGGCCGTCGTCGTCGTAGCACTTGGACCCCGCGGTCTGGCCGAGCTCGGCCGCGGACACCTCCATGGCCGCCGCCGGGTAGCAGCACCTGCCCACAACGTTCTCCCCCATCTCGATCGACCTCTCGCTTGAATTGGCTCTGCTGCCCAAAGAGAGAACGTGCGTGCGGGTAAGAGAGCACACTAGCTTCAATCGCAGTTGTACGTAGCCTGCGTGCGGTGTGAGTGACTACAAGCTCACGTGACTACAGAGCTGTGCATTGTTCCTGCATCGATCTGCAGAGATGGAGTAAATCATCTGGAAGAACGAGGTGGTGGCCTGGTGGGTGCCTGGGTGCGCGGGGTGGGGGTGCAGTTTTATAGGAGCCTGCACGAATGGCGCGCCCGACCTGTCAACATTTCGCGCGCTGCAGCGCCCGGTGTCTGGTGCTCCTAGGAGGCGGACTGGAAATTTAAAGCCGTTTTAGAGCTAGCAGATGCACGACTTGTAAATGTGTTTTCTTGAGGACTCGCAGAGCCAATGGAGTAGCAAATTCTCAAAATTCTCCTTCTTGGTTTGACGGATTATCAGGTATTCCACTAAGTGGGAGTCAAACGTCATCTAGTTCGGGAGAGTTTTTACCATCTTTACGAGGTGAAATGAGTACCACTAATTATTCATAAACTCTTGGTACCTTCACCCTCTAAACTTTTGATACCGGTTCAATAGATAGTTTGATATCTCCTAACGATCGATAATAAAAAATCTTATAATGCCAACCTTTTCCCAATCTCATCCCATCCGGATCCTCACATACATAGACGGTCACATAAGATAAGATAATCAAAGATCACATCGTGGGAAGACCGCTCGTTTACTTACGCGTACGAGTCATAGACTCACCGAAACCTTACTGTATGATCGAAGTTGACTGCATCCAAACCAAAATCTAGGATAAGATGACAGCAGTGGCCTACGTGCTAGCACTACCTGCCATGCCTAGCTAGCTAGCTAGCTAGCTCTTATTGGCGCAAGCATATTTTGTTACCTCTCTTGCAGAAGCTACTGTCCCGGCCTGTCCTAGCAGCACTCTTCTCTTCTTGCAAGGATTAATGAAGCAAAGAGGCGATCGATGAAGAGGGGGAGGGAGGGAATATAATGGAAATGGTGTAACCTGTTAGTGAACTTAGGCGTTTGGCAGAGCTCTAGATCCCAGCTCCACCTCAGAGCTGAAACTTGTAGACTGAAATAAAGTGTCTTAAATTTATAATTTCATTCTAAAATGTAAACAAGATTACCCACCTAAATACTCTTAATATACCCACAACTCCAGCTTCATGAATTTGGTGAAGCTAGGAATACCTAGCTCCACCAACTCCAAGAATTTGATGGAGTTGGAGCTTTGCCAAACACAAACTGGTGTGGTGTTTCATCCTCGACGGTTGCGTTTATATATATATAGGTAGCTTAAGGCTCTGTGCATCCATGAATGGCAGCGACGACGGTGTTTGGCCGTTTGGGGGCTCGGCTCAGGACCCCACGGTGATGGCATTTCGAGTTTTCGTCCATCCTTTTTTTGCTTCGACGGAATAGGTTCGGTTCGGAATTTCTTCTTTTCGCCCACTTGGGGATCATTACCATTAATTGATCATGTGTTCGATGCCTCTCGACCGACCGTCGTATCATCACAACTTGCATGGAGAACGTTCTAACTTCTAAGTTCTAAGGTCTCACGGAATCACTCAGTGTTAACTTTTGGTACGCCTATCGGCCTATGTTCTTATTCTTCTTCTTATTAGAACTTGGCACGCCTGTATTCCGTTTGATCGGTCCTAGAAAGAAAGCCGAGAAAAGCAATGGCGAAGAACATAGAACTATGCCTCCGTGATGGAGGGCCATTCTTTTTCAAGAGTGGCCTGGGCTGCAAGAGATGCTCTTAATAATTAAATTAACCACCGTGCGTACGAACATGAATTGTGACATACATGAACTACTATAACACAAACAGATGCATGATCCAGGAATCATACGATGATAACATAACAAGTAAAGGCAGGGCCCCTCGCTGCTTGGGCAGAAAAAGAACTCTTCAGTTCTGGACAATAGGTTTTGGGGCAGAGCTAGGAAAAAAAGCAGTGGCTGGAACTGTCCCCTCACTGCCCGTTTTGTCTTGGCCAGCGTTTGTGCTCTTAGCGCTGTAGCTGACTGTCATGCATGAACGCATGACTCGTGCTGGTTAAATTAGTCCACTTCAGTGAGCTGCCTAGCTTGGTAATTCCAGTCTCCATCAAACCGGCACTGGTTATAATCATGTTGTGATAGACTAGATTCGTCCTTCCAAACGTTTGGTCAGCGTCTAACAGTAGTGGATTGTCGCTTTATGCTCTGCATCATGCAATCATGTTGCTTCGTGGGATGGAAAAAAAACTCGAAACTCACGAGTTAAACGAGTACTTGCAAACTCGGCTCGACTCGACTCGAACTCGTTCCTTAACGAGTCGAGTCGAGCTGTGATTTGAACTCGTTTAGATAACGAGTTAAACGAGCCAACTCGCGAGTTTAACGAGTTCTCTAAGTCGGTAAGTATAACTATATATGTGTGAGGCTAGGATGATAACACATGGCATACTGTATAATCTCAACACCAATCCTCTTCTCAGATGAAAATATCGAGTTAAACGAGTTTAACGAGTCAAGCCGAGCTGAGATTTGAGCTCGTTAAGATAACGAGTCGAGTCGAGCTGACTCGTTATATTACCGAGTTTGACCGAATCGAGTCGAGTCGAGCCGAGCCGAGTCAGCTCGTTATCCACCCCTAGCTTCAACTAGACAAGTACTACTCTTAATGTACAATAAGTTCATCTTAACTACTACTACTATATATATATATATATATATATATATATATATATATATATATATATATATATATATGAAAAAGTAAGAAAAGAGAAGAGAGCTAGCTCTTAAATAAGAGTTAGCTTTGCACGAGAGTATAGGTAGATTACTTATAAACAAACTAATGGGTCAGTGGGTGCTACCATATTAACTCCTGTTACCAGCCGTCGGATGAAGAATCTGCATCTAAGGTGTAACCCCCTTTGATCAAGGTGGGAGGATGTATTCGCGAGAGAGGAATAAACTTTAGGAGTTTTGTGTAAAATGATTTAAGTAGCAAAAGAGGTTCCACCTTGATCAATTTAGGCCGTAGATTCTTCATCAGATGGCTGGTGAGGGGAGTTAGCATGTTAGCACCCATTGACTCATTAGCACTGGATTCTGCCATAGTTATTGCACAACATTTAGATATAACTTTTAGATGTAGTTATTGTACAAACTGGCTTTTAGATTATTCTATATGATATGGATGAGAGATAGAATAAGTAATATACTTTGCTATTGTACTTGTTATTATTATTATGCCTTTTAATGGGGGCACGAGCACGATTCACTCCTCTCAAACAAAGAAGGGGGGCAACAGCAAGCAGCATGTTTTAAATGGGCTCTTGAATCAACAATGGGCTACAGCCTTGCCCACTACAGACAAGACAACCAGGAATTGCCGTTCCAAGCTACAAACCACGATCGCCTCCGTAACCTTGAAGATATGC
Source organism: Rhipidocladum racemiflorum (assembly GCA_036346355.1). NCBI lineage: Eukaryota > Viridiplantae > Streptophyta > Magnoliopsida > Poales > Poaceae > Rhipidocladum > Rhipidocladum racemiflorum. The sequence continues at coordinate 18,989,470 of CM070570.1, read as the reverse complement.
TCAGGATTTGAGTCTGCACGCGTGTTACCGCAAATACTTATACCCCGCTTAATTAGTAATTTGATTTTGGATAGGAATTAATATTACGGTGAAATTAAGAAAGATACGAGATTGTTTTGAAAGATAGGAGATAATATTTTGTGTGGACGGTAATAAATAAATGTATATATTTAAGAGAGTATAAATTGGGGTGTAGTAGAAAAAAAATCATTAAATCTACGTGCAAGATTTATATTTCTAAATAAGATATTATATTTCTGAAGGAAGGAGTACTGCATACACGCTCTTCCTCACCTGTCGGTTGATCATCCTTTGCTTTCAAGGTAGCAATGCCCCAGCAGCAATGATGTAATCAATGGAGGCAAGCAATTGGCATCAAATTGCTGTTGCAAAGGTAGCTACCCCGTGAGAACAGCCCGTCTTTTGGCCACATGGAGCCAAAGTTTCTCATGATTCTCACCATGAGAGAAGAAGACCTGCTGCTGCGAGGGATAAGGATGAGATTGCCTGGCTAATCGACCTTCTTACCTGAACTTGAACTACTGACAAATCGGCTGGGTTTCCGCCTGTGATACCACAGCCACAAATCCGATTAGAGAGCAGATCGGAGGAGATAAGAAAACCAGGCACACTGCACGATGGCCCCGCGCCGAGCTGTCAAGATGGCCCCGCGAGCCATAGACTCCCATGGCGCTTAAAAATATCGAGACAACGGTTCCCTCCGCACCGGTCGCTGTAGCCTAGCCGCCTCGCTTCACCTTCGTTTGCTCGCTCGCGCTCTCCGAGTTACTCTGTCTGCCGAAATGGCGGCCGTCTCGGGGCTTCTCAGACTTCTAGTCGTCGTCCTCACGCTGCGCGTCCTCGTGGCGGCTGGGGGCGAGTACTCGACGGCGTGCCCGCTCGACCTGGGCTACGTGGAGACGTTCCCGTGGGACCGCACGCCGTGCGAGCCGCCGGTGTCGAACCAGAAAACCTGCTGCACGACTCTCCTCTCCGTGCTCGCCGTAGGCCTCGCCGCGCGCCTCCGCGCCACGGGCCTCTTCCGACTCCCGTCTGCGCCCGCCTCGGCCGCTTGCCTCCGCGCCTTCTCCAACGCGCTCGCCTCGCCGCCGCTCTCGCTCCCGGCCTCCCTCGTGCCCGCCTGCTTCCCGGTTTCGTCCCAGTTCGCCATGTCCCCGTCTTACTGCGCCGGAGTCACCACCGCAGCACAGTACGTCGCCGCCGTCGGCAACGTCTCCGCTGTTGCCACGCTCAACTCCTCCTGTGGCTCCAATTTCACCGCGCTGTCGCGCTGCTCCAGCTGCCTCTCCGCTGGCATCGACGCCTCAGCTCGACTCACCGTTGCTGCCGGCAACAGTTCCAAGTCCCTCAACTGTTTCTACCTGACCATCCTTTACGCAGCAGGCATATCCAACTCCGCCGGCCCCACCTCCCCCACCACCGCCAATTGCGTCCTCGGCCTTGCACTCTCCACCCCTTCCCCCATTTCTTCGCCTACCTCCAGCTCCATTAACCACACAAACATCACACTAGCCACCGCCATCCCGATAGCTTCAGTCCTACTCATCTCCCTCATAGCTCTGCTTGTTTGGAGGAAGCGGCATGACGGCATCGAGATCAAGAACTACGGTTTCCACGAGGAGCGGCGCCGGACGTCGCGCCCGCGGCCCAACACCGGCTCGGTGCTGTTCGACATCGGGGAGTTGGCGAAGGCGACCGGCGGATTCGCCGAGAGGAACCTCATCGGCCGCGGCGGGTTCGGGGTCGTGTACCGAGGCGTGCTCGCGGATGGGTCCGTGGTCGCCGTCAAGAAGATGCTCGATCCGGACATGGAGGGCGGGGACGAGGAGTTCACCAACGAGGTAGAGATCATCAGCCACCTCCGGCACCGGAACCTTGTGCCGCTGCGCGGTTGCTGCATTACCGACGACGACGCCGACCAAGGCAAGCAGATGTTCCTCGTGTACGACTACATGCCTAACGGCTCGCTAGATCACTACATCTTCCAGGACGTGGAAGGCGGCCGGCGGCCGGCGTTGTCGTGGGCGCAGCGGAGGAGCGTGATCCTGGACGTGGCGAGGGGGCTAGAGTACCTGCACTACGGCGTCAAGCCGGGGATCTACCACCGGGACATCAAGGCGACGAACATACTCCTGGGCGCGGACATGCGGGCGCGCGTGGCGGACTTCGGCCTGGCCCGCCGGAGCCGGGAGGGGCAGTCGCACCTCACGACGCGCGTGGCCGGCACGCACGGCTACCTCTCTCCGGAGTACGCGCTCTACGGGCAGCTCACCGAGAAGAGCGACGTATACAGCTTCGGCGTGCTGGTGCTCGAGGTGATGAGCGGCCGGTGCGCGCTCGACCTCTCGGATCCGTCCGGCGTCGTCCTGATCACCGACTGGGCGTGGACGCTTGTCAAGGCCGGGAGGGCGAGGGACGTGCTCTCCGAGCCGCTGCTCAAGGGGGAGAGCACGAGCGCGGCGGCCATGGAGAGGTTCGTGCTTATCGGGATCCTGTGCGCGCACGTCACGGTGGCGTGCCGTCCGACCATGCCGGAGGTGCTGAGGATGCTGGAAGGAGACATGGACGTGCCCGACTTGCCAGATCGGCCGCAGCCATATGGCCAGCGGATTGTGTTCGACGAGGGCGACAGCAATTTCAGCGCCTCGTCGGTGCTGAGTGGTTCATTCGTGGACTTTGGCGATATGCTTCGGTGATATTGAGCGAGGCAGTGGTGTTGATGCATGCAACGAGATCGATGTTTGGGTTTGGAATAAGAATATCAGATGATGTATTTACGTTTTGCATACTGCACTTTTGTAATTGCTGGCTAAATAAAGTTCGGAGTTCGGAGTTCTTATTTTTCTTGATGTAAACTGATTCCATATTACTCTATCCTGTGCTGAAATGAAATGGCATTAACATCCAATCAAGCTTTGTCACACTGTTTTAGCTACCATCACAAACTGTTCACCGTCCGACAAATACGTTGATTACACAAATAAGGGCAGACCGGCAGGCAGAGAGCATGTACTAGAGCTTGACTATATCGGCACATCAAGTAACTGGCATATAACACGTTCAATTGTTCATCCAAACCGACATGAAAAGAGAGAGATAGTTGGCAATGCATGATGGCATACAAAGCCAGTGGTGGATGATATAATCAGATGAAGCGGTATGGAGATTTAGCATACTAGTTGTTCTCCTGCAGGTTGGGGTGGCTGGGTTGCACGCGGAAGGTGATTGGCATCTGCGCTGCAAAGTCCCTATCTGGATGATACCCAAGCTCCAGATCCCTCATGCTCCCACTCAGGGCGACATCTTGCTGGTGCTGGATGAGGAAGAAAAACAGTGGCTTAGGTAAGCTTTCAGCTTACAAAATTACCTCAGTAACTACCAGCTGGATGAGAGTAACTACTTCAGTAACTTACAAAATTACTGAAAACCTTTGCATAACATTGTAAACCAAAAAGGTTAATTTAGGTGATTGCATCAGTTATAAACAGGGGCAAAGAAAAACTCAGTGCTGGAAATGAGTAATGACAATCGGGAGCCAATAAGTATTGAAACCTTCTGGTTGGTTAATCAGGTGATATTACAGTATGACTGCTAGCCTTCACTATGGATGGAACGATATTTATGTGTTTTCAACACATTTATTTAAGAAATTGCCATGTGTTCCTTCTAAAACATATAATTCACACTCTCTGAAGTATTCATGAAAATATTGATGAAGAAAGTCATACCATCAGCTAGTAAAAACTACAAAATTTAAAAATACATTACAGCATAGTGGCAAACTAGAGTAAGTGAAATAGGATGCCGAGCACTAGACCGCATGAGACACCAAACATAGCAAATGAAAATTGATATAACTTATTCAATTAGAATTTCCACAGATGAAAAGCCATTCTGCAACGTCACTTACCAGTTTAAAAGCGAGCAACTTGTTCTCATCTTCCAGCATCTTACCCTGCAGTCAACAAAGAAAACAGTGGATGAGGACAAGTATAAAACAGCTGTCCTATGATCAACAAAAATGCATGACTCATAAAGTCATAATCATCTATTTAGAACTAGGTCATACATTTCTCAAGAGCCTTTCCCAGTGGTCCATCTGCACCAACAAAACAAAGCAACATCAGAAACCAAAACATTTCAATAGGAGATTATAACACCTATAGCATCAAACACTACAAGACCAAAAAATTGAGCAAACATATTGCCAGTTTTTCGTTCAGGTTCGTCAGCCCATTCTCAAGTGCCTTCTCAATCGTGATCAACTCTTTGGGTTGCAGAGAGTTCAGATCTTCGCCTTTCAAGTGCCTGTACCATCACAATGGGTGACCACATCTCCATAGACAGCCATACTGAACTTCAAAGGAAAAAAGGAAGCAATCTATTCCAGGCTGAAGCATTTACCTGAGCTCGATCTGCATGTTCTCGTTCTCTTTCTTGATTCGATCAATCTCCCCACTAAGGCTCTGAAACGTTTCATGTGCTCATCAGTGATAAAGCACTCTTCTCAATCGATTCCGAAGACTTGAACCAAAGTGGTCATCTAGCTCTAAAAAAAGTATATTCAGTTGGTTTGGAGAGCGAGAACTACCTTGTGCTTCTCATCCCACAGTATCTTTCCGGAGTTGGTCTGGTACTTCTCCAAGATTCTTGATAGTCTATGCCACACAAAAATGATACACAAATACAGGGTGCTAAACTTGTCAGTTCAGCAGAAACCGATTGATTTTAAGATACCGAAATCCATATTGAATCTAGTAAAAGGGAAGCATGACTTGTATAACTCCAAAAAGAAACCGACTTTAAACGGAAAAAAACTAATCAAACCTGAAACCTCGACCTACATAATTCCGTTCATGGTAAGTTGGTATGATACGACATGAATAGCAGCGGTAGTGGTAAAAATCCAATCTTTTACCTAGTTGCAGTGACTCTCCGCTCCATCTATCTCCTAATCCAGAAACCAACAAACAGCTAAAACTTCATATATATATGCCAAACAGCGAAGCACAACAGCAAATCCTTTTTTTCATTTTTCTTTTGAAATGTCACCTCAAAACTAAAACATTCACAACCACCACAAAATTAACAAAGACTAGCCAAGAAGAGAGAGAAAGGGGAAGGTACGGCACGGACGAGGTCTTGGGGGAGCAGTAGTCGTAGAGCTTGCCGCCGCTGGAGAAGATGACGGCGCCGACCTCGGCGTCGCACAGCACGCTGATCTCCCGCGCCTTCTTGAGGATCCCATTCCGGCGCTTCGAGAAGGTCACCTGGCGGTTGGTGGAGTTCTCGATCCTCTTGATCTCGATCTTCCCGCGTCCCATCCCTCCTTCTCCTCCTCCTTCCTCCAGCTAGCGACGCACAAGATCGGGCTTGCTTCGCTTCTCCTTGTGATCTTGAGTAGGCTGGAGACGCTTGGTTGGTGTCGGTGTGGTGTTGTTGGGAGGGGCAGTGGTGGTGGTGGCCGGTGGGGGAGGAGTAAAGGAGGGCGCCATGGGAAGAACAGGAATGGTGATGAGGGTGCTTTCGGGTTAGTTCAGAGGGGGAAGCCGGAAACGGCAAGTGCTCTGTTTGCTTCCGTTGGCTTGCTTCGATATCCAAAATTTGAGTTGAGCGCTATAAGCCTAAAGGCTGGGAGAAGGGTCTTGATTTGATTATTGCCGTTTTCAGTACTACTTTTTGTTGTCTTGTCTCCTCCTCCTCATTCTTATTCTATTCTTTTTCAGAAAAACTAAAAAACGGTATACCGTTGCAACGGTATACCTCTGAAACTCATGAAACTTATGATTTTTTGCACTGAAACTCATGAAACTTACCACTAAAAACTGATAAAATATGAAACTGATGAAACTAAACACTGAAACTCATGAAACCAGCACTGAAACTGATAAGTTTCATGGCTATACCGTTGCAACGGTATACCGTTCCCTAGTCACTCTCATTCTTTTTTACAAAAATAGTTTCCTACCAACCCTTTTTTTATAAAAACAGTCCATTCTCCAATCTCCACCACATAAACACCAAAGGATCCATCTATGCCAGGCGTGGGAGGCCGAGAAACCGTGCAAGAACCACTGGAATGTAGCGCATTGCTTAGGAAGCTATTTTTACCAAAAAAAATTTAGGAGACTATTTTTACCCAAAAACGAGGGGGCCAAATAAGCGAACACTTCGTTGGTACTCCTACTTGGTTGACGATACACCTTCGATTATTTGTGAAGGATTAATTTCATACCAAATAGAAAATTCATTATATGCTATCAAATTACTTCCTTCATGATATGCCATCGAAAAACACCTTCTTTTTCACAATATGCCATCGCTTTCGGGGATGGTTATAATGTTTTTAGTTTTCTTAATCAAAATCTGAAATATTTAGTTTATCTAAGAATCGAATTTGTGGTGTAACTATCTACTAAATAGATTTTCTCCTCCGCCATTGGATTATTTATTGTTTTATATTAAAGGAATGATTTAACAACCAAATAATTGTTGCATCAGGAATATATTATAAAATATAAAACAAGCATATCATAATAAATTAATTAAATATCCTGAGAAATAACACTTTATATTAACTTTAAATGATAATCATTCAACAGAAGTATAGACACTATTCATTCATGAATTAAAACTAAATTGATAAAGAGACTCTTAAGGAGACTCATTAGAAAAATGCGACATCAACTAGCAAAAGAATGAGTAACTATGATACTATTGTAGGTATCCATATAAATCAGTTATATTATCCTTGGAAGCATGGTGTTCTTCCGGAACTCATTAAGCTTAGTCCCAAGAAGGTCATCTTTATCTATGGGAGAGTTTCCATGTCCGAGAAGGCCCTCTTTGAACTCCGCTATAAGATCAGGGACTATATCATCATCATTCTTGATTTCCTTCTCAACGGTGGTTTGAGCGATAAAGTATGCTTCAGTCTTATTCCCTTGGTTCTTCTGAATTTTCCAAGTGGATTACATGTGAATATGCACCAAATGCTTCGAGGGGGTGGCAGATGCGCGACCAATGGCAGTGCATTCACACATAAAGCAGGGTTGTGTAGTGTTTGAGGCCTTGTTAACTTATTCTTGCTTTTAAAAGCTTCCTGGTTCCTTACCTTTACTTTTCCACTGAGGCTTGCCTCTTCTTCCTTTCTGTATTTTGCTAATTTTCTATTTTTCCCCTTTATGCCATTGGCTGTTTCTGTGGTCATGGCTATTGCTAGCCTGCTGAGCAATTACATGTACTTCAGGCATTGCCTGTGTTTCGTTAGGTAGAACATGATGATTTTTTATCATGAGTTCATCTTGTTTTTCTACTTATAGCAAAATGTATATAAGCTCAGAGTACTTATGGCATTTGGCATGATGGTACTTTTGCCGTAGTATCTCATATGGGGTTGGAAGGTGCACAATATCTTATCTATCATTTAAGCATCAGTAACTTTCTGGTTGCAGAATCTCAGTTTGGTGACAAGATTTTGCATGACAGAGTGGTATGCTTCCATGGTTTTAAAATCCTGAAAGTGTAGGAGGCTCCATTCACACTGTGCTTCTAGCAACAGGGTGGATTTTTGCTGGTTATATTGCTACTTCAGGGAATTCTATAGTGCTAGTGGGTCATCCTTTCAAATATTCAACCTTCAAGTCTACATGAAGATAATGGCTCAGGAAGTGCACGTCTGCATACTTGGTGGCTTCAGGAAGAGCAGGGGCGTAGAGATAGCAACTCCAAGAGATTGAGCTGTCAAGTTGATCTTAGCATCCATTTCCCAGGTGAGGTAATTGTCGATGTTCAATACCTAGGGTCCTTAGGTCGAGCTTACGAATGTATTTTAGGTTGCCTTTATTTATTCAAATGACATTGAAAGGGGAACTAGGGATGGATAGAAATTGTGTTGTATTGCTTTTCTCTAGACGAAGTACAGAATGACATATTACAAGACTGCCTAAAGCTATCTTTTGTTGCCTTGTCCTTAGGGGGAGAAGCCTATTTATAGCTTTGAAGGGGTGGCAGTTGTCATCTTCAGAAAGGTGTCTTCCCGTCAGGACGCGTCATTTGGTTAAAAGGTGTCTTCTCACCGAAAGGATGACTTTTCACCAGAAAGGTGCCTCTTCGCTATTGGCAACTTCCAAGTGTTTGTCAGTACCTGTTAGAGAAAGCTTCTGCACATTATCTCTACGCAGAGGATTTTTCTTCTGTTGGTCTGATTTAGATCTAGGTCGGCATGGTAAAAGACGTCATAGCCCGACCTGAATGGTTTCTCAGATTGGGCTACTACCGACCTGGAAACGCTTAGTTGTCGTCCGACTTGATTTAGATCGGGTGGTCTTTATGCGGTCAATAGAAATTTTGACCGATTATAATGTTAGTGTGTCTCTTTGATATTTGGGTCATATTTATGAGGATATGACAGGCTCATTGAGAATAATGGCTATTAATGGGTCTCAAGACAGATTTAATTATCATCGTCAGCTAGCTCCCAAGTCTTGAGAGAACACGTGTATTCTCTTAAGGCTTTTCAACTTCCAAGACGCTCAGAGTACCACACTAATCATGTCGCTTGTAGTGTCTCGAGAAAATCTTTTCAATTTCCTCAGTAACCGAAGAAACGACGAAAGGGTATAAATAAGGGGAAGAGAACTCTCTAAACTGCTTCACATTTTTAGACTTCTTTTAGCACGAAAAAACTACTTGTCTTTTCCGCTTTCTTTCTTCTTGGCTCTTCAGGCTTTTCATCTTTCGTGTTTTTTTTCGCTTTTGAGAAAATTTGTTCAAGAACGGAAGTGAAAAGTCTTACGAACTAGAAGAAAGTTCGAACATTTTCATCTTTTCAGTTATTTTCTCTTTTCCTTTGCAATGGAGAAATCGATCATGACCGACGCGAAGATTCAGGAGTTAGTTGATGAAGGTTTGATCCCTGCTCGCGAAATACTGCGATGGGATCCTTGCGGTGAGGATTCTAAACCGGTTCCCCAAGAGGGAAGGATTGTTCTCTTTGCCGCTTTTGTTCAGCTAGGGCTTCGTCTCCCCGAAAGCGAATTTCTAGCCGATCTGCTCGATCATTACAAAATTGAGCTTCATCATCATTCTTCAAATTATATCTTGATTTTGAGTGTTTTCTTGCACCTTTGCGAGGCTTTTCTTGGTATTCCTCTTTCTGTTTGCATTTTTCGCTATTTTTACCAGTATACTAGAAATAGCAAGACTCCCGAAGTTTTGGGAGTGTGTATTTCAAGCTTCAGTACAACATCGTGTATCCCTTGTTGTTTATTAAGGATACATGGAAGGACTACCGGAAGGAGTGATTTTATACGAAGATCCCTGGCGATAGTCGCCTAAGGTTCACCGGTAAGATCGCTCCTTTCTAGTCTAAGGTGGAAGCGAAAGAAGAGAGGGACTCCTTAAAACTTACTAAGAAAGCAAAATCATCGATATTATCTTCATCTTAGCGGAAGGAGGGTTTACAGAACATAAAATCGTATATGGTTTTTTGTTCCATAAGTTGAGCCCTCTAACAAGGCGATGCAAACTCGCCTGTAAGATCGAGGGAGACCAAGATCCTACTAAGGACGAACCTGGAGGTAAGGATCTAAGATCCCTTTTTTTATTCTCTTTATTTGATAAAGGTATTTGGACTCAAAAAAATTCCTTTGTGTTTTTAGTCCTTACTGACAGGGAAAGCTATGGGAAGGTTATGCAAATTTTGTGAAGTCTTCCGAATCGATAAAAGGCACTGGCAAACAACTAGTCAGTTTGATTAGTCAGAGCGATGAGTTCATAAATGAACGCATCAAAGTAAGTACCAAGTAGTATATTTGGTACAATCGACAAGCTATTGTTTTTTATTTAACGGAAAACTTGTACCACTTTTTGGATGTATGGTCGGAAGAGAGTCGCCGACCATCCTGTGGTTTCTACCCAAGCTCCTACTGTGAACAGGAAAAGGGCCGCAGGAAGGACCACTCTAGTGGTTGGTGACAACCCGACCAACTCCAGACCGATGCAAAGTTCATGCGCTGCCGGACCGACCAACCAGCCCCAAGTCCAAAAGACTTCATCTGGTATAGAAAAAGAGTCTCCTCACAGGTAAACAAAAAATGTTATGGTGTATGGGATATTACATGTAGGATCGAAGTATACGAATATAGCAATCAGAGGGGGGTGAATGATTGTGCGGAAGCTAAAACCAAATTCTTGATCTACTAAAAGTTCACCCCAAAACAGAGCCAAATAATTGCCTCGTATTCGACAAAAATAGAATGACAGAGGTTCGGTAAAACACATATTTCCGGAGATCCAACCGTTGGATTGATCTGAAATTTGTACACAAGAAACTAGATTCCAATATGAATCGAACCCAAAAAGAATCAGCTCAATCGGACTTATGGATCAAAAGTTATAAACCTCACAAGCTTGCTGTGACAGGAGATGACGAGAATAGATCTTACTAGAATTGTAGCTCGCCGAAAGATTTGAAGAACTTGATCTTTATTTCTCCTTTCTTTTGTCTAAAGTACTCCAAACAAAAGAGTACAACCCTAAAGCTTGCTCAAAACTTGATGCATAAACAGGAGGTGCCTCCCCCTATTTATACAAAGCAAGCACCAAGAGTCCTGAATACAACTCCCACTCCTAATCCTAGAAGGAGTCTCACTCCTAATCCTAGAAGGAGTATGTATTCAACACAACTCCACTTGGCCCAACATGGCCGAGTACAACTCTTGCACGCGTATGGCAACCCAGCCATACTCACATGACTAACACTTTGCACGCGCATGACTATCTGCCATTCTCACGTGACTAACCATTCTTCATGTGCACCATTCTCTAGCCCGAACGTCCCGCATGACATCCTTAACCACCAAGACCTCGGTTCCTCCAAAACCTAGTCCCAAACCTCAGTTCCTCCATGAACCTAGTTCCGGTCCGTCATCGACCACGTTCGCCCTCGAGCAACACCTGCACATGAACAAACCACAAAATGATTCCGAGCACAAGTCCGCGACTTGACTCAACATTAGTCCATGCAAATACTCACATGAGCATTGCATAAAGTCCACTTCAAAACAAGCATCATGAAATTCTCACCAATTTCATAATCTCAAACCAAAATTCAATTCCAAAATTGCTCAAAACCCTAATCGAGCAAAAAAACATTCACGCCGGACCAAAAATATGGTCCGGCGTACACATGAATCTCTCGGTCATATGTCAGCGCAAAAACGTCAAATTCACGTTCACGGCGGACCAAATATTTGGTCCGGCGTACATAAAGAACTTACTGTTTTTTGAAAGTTTTAGTCCAGCTCAAAAACGTTTGAAAGCGCGTTCACGTCGGACCAAAGAAAATTGGTCCGGCGCAAACGTGCCACGCTCGGTTTCAAAGCAACTTGGTCCGACACGAGAATCCTAGAAAAAGTCATTCACGGCGGACCAAAAAGGATTTGGTCTGGCGTATACGGAAATCTTACTGTTTTCATTGTGAGTATGGTCCGGCTCAAATTACCTCGAGAACTCGTCCACGCTGAACTAAAAATTTAGTCCAGCGTAGTAGTGAAAACCGGTCCGGCACCAATGCAACAAGATGGTCCGGCGCACAAGCAAAACAAAAGTCATTTAAAACTAGTCATGCACAGGCACAGGCACACTTTGGCAAATTCAATTCTAAACCAAATTCAATACATGATTAAACCAATTTTTCATCACATGATTTCACATTACATATAAAAATTATCCCATATTTCCATATGTCCAGGGTGAGGATGACAAGGAGAGTGATGACATCCCTCTGGTTTTCAAGAGAAAGAGGATTCCCATCCAGACTATCGAGGAAAGTGAAACTCCTTTGCTTTCTTGGCAGTAGAAACCAGAATTTTCTTCAAATAAGTCTTTGAATTTTTCTAAAAACTTTTGATTTTTAGGACTAGTAACCGATTTTTCTTCTTTTTTTAGTCCCCCAGCTACTCCTCAGATCTAAGCAAAATTCGAGGTGGATCCTTTGGTCAGTGGTGAACTGACCAAAGTGAATCCACCTTTGGAACCTATCACCGAGTGTGCAAGGTGCTAGCGCCGAACCGACTAGCATTGCTACTAGGTTCGATAAGGCGTCTGTTGCTGTGGGAGATTATTACTTCTCCTATGGCAACAGATGGAGATATTGGTAGGACTTCCATGGCTGCAGAGGAGACCTCCCGCAAAGCAGCAAAGAAAGAGGTCGGGGTGAGCCATGAATTGGTTATCATCCCGACCAGAGCTGATAGGCCAATGGGTGGGAATGAGACAATGTTTGCCACCACTGAGACTGACCAACCATCCCCTTCTGGTGCTGCCGACCATGAGAGGATATATCAACAAGATTTTGACAATTTGTTGTTTAAGGTGTTTTTCTTTTTCCTCGTAGGATTTCTTAAGAGAAAAGACGAGATTAGTTTGTCTTAAAAATTCTGTTTATTTTACAATTTTCGCAAGGAATATCTGACCTAGTTGGTCGGCAAGTTAGGACAAATGTAGAGAAAATTGTAAAAAAAGTAAGTCATGTACAACTTCTTTATCACGTATATCTTCTACAATTATGTCATTTTCTAATTTGCCTATTTTTTGAAATAGAAAAAAGAAAGAATAAAAGAATTGAAGACACAGCTTCTGGTGGCGTAAAACACCGCCAAAGGCTTCCAATTTGACCTCATTAAATTGAAAGAACATTTTTCTTTTAACGAAGCAAAGATTGCTCGTTTTGAAATAATTTTCAAAGAAAGTGAGGAGCAAATAAATAATTTAAACGAAGAAATATAAGGTATTTTTAGGGGAAAATGTTGAGTTAGAAAGCAAAGTATTTTTTTGACCTCGGTATTTACATCTCTTTTTCCTTTTGACAGGTTTAAAAGACCTTGTAGAGAGTCAAGACTTAAGCTGGCCGAAGACGAAAAGGAGAAGGAACAAATGGCCGAACTGAATTCCAAGACTTCACCAGAAATCAATAAAATGCAAGAGCAAATAAAGAAATCTGATGAAGAAATAAAAAGAATCAGGGGATTGAGCAAATCCATCATGATTTTTTTTTACAATTGCAGAAAATAACTGCGGACTTGAAGGGAAAGCAAATAATACTTACAAGTCAAGATCCACCGATTGATGGCCTGGTCATGGGGGTAAAGGATCAACTAAAGAATATCTCCGAACATATCCCCATGATGTTGAGCACCATCAAACCATCTCTTCGACAGTCGATCAGCTTCCAAGTTAATACCCTCTTCATGAAGCTAAGGCATTACTACAAGGATGTTGTTGAGTTGGAGAAGTTGGCTCCCAACCTATAGTTCTCAATTGAAGAAGAAATGAAATGAACACAAGCAGAAATAGCATTTGTCGTGAACTTGTATATGAAAAATGTAAAAGTTCAATTCAAAATGCAATGAAATGGAAATTTTGTTCCAAGTCTTGTGCGCTATGAATTATTCTATAACTTGTTTGCTTTTGATTTGTCTTAAATATATCATTACTAGCCCCCAACTGTTTGTTTGACTGATCAACTATGTGATCGGAAAGAAAACATTTTTTGTTTATGGGTGCCGGCCTGGTTTCTCTTTGCTATACACTTAGTATTAATTGACAGCAGGTCGGAGATGAAGCTAGTCTAATGAATTTCAACACAGTACGTATTGGCTTACATGAAAAGTCTCTATTAGAAGTCATCTCATAATTTGACCAGCAACCTTATGTTTTGCTGAAGGAGTCTCTATTAGAAGTCATCTCACAATTTGTAAGACAAGAAATAGCTTTTCATGTAACATCAAGAAGACGTAATTTACATAATATGAATTTTATTCATGAATGTAAAATATAAATTTACACATAGAGCTTGCGAAGATGTTGGATATTCCAAGCATTGGAAAGGGTTCGTCCATCTTCCTTAGCAAGTCGAACAGAACCAGGTCGGGTGATTGAGACTACTGTAAATGGACATTCCCATTTGGAAAATAACTTGTTTAAGTTAGTCTGGTTCTAAATGCGCCTTAGAACCAAGTCTCCCATATGAAGAGTTCGAGCTTGAACTCGTTTATTGTAGTATCTTCTTAAGCTTTGTAGGTAAGCTGCCTACCTGACAAGTGCTCGATCTCACTTCTCTTCTAAGAGATTGATGTCATCCTCGCATCGATTACCCTGATTAACCTATTCAAAAGAAAAGGTTCTTGTTGAACCAAGATGGATTTCACTCGGCGAATAGTTTCTGCGCTACATACCAACGAAAAAGGTGTTTCACCCATAGCTCTGCTGGTCATCGTGCGTAAGGCCTAAAGCACCGAGTAAAGATCATCTACCCAAGCCCCCAAGCTTGTTCTTAAATAATCGAACACTCGTTTTTTCATGCCTTGTATGATTTGGCCATTTGCACGTTCTATTGCTCCGTTACTCTGTGGATGAGCAATAGAAGCGTAACAAATCTTTGTGCTATTTCATCATAGTAATCTTGAAATAGATCACTAATAAATTGTGATCTATTATCAGTAATTAGTCTACTAGGAACTCCAAACCTTGTGACTATATTTTTCAGAAAGAATTTTTTAACAGCTTGAGCCGTAATTGAAACTACTGGCTCGGCCTCTATCCATTTTGTTGAAGTGTCAATAGCAACAATGCCCCATGTCAAAAATGACCATGACAGTGTTATCGTTTGCAATTGATTAGCGGGTTGATGCACCTGTCGGGTATGAAACTGATATTGCTCACAAGTCTTTACAAGGTGCATCACATCTTATATAGCTGTGGGCCAATAGAATCCTTATCGGAATGATTTGCCGGCCAGAGTTCTATATGAAGCATGTGCTCTACACAAGCCCCCATGGATTTCATGGAGTAATGATATCCCTTGTTCTTGGGATATACATTTCATTAAAACTCCATGAGTTCCCTTTTTGAAAATAGTATTGTCTAATAATTTGTACATTCACGCCTTTCGAATCAATTTGTCTTTTTAATGTATTTCCTCGGGCAATGTCCCATGTTCTAGATAGGCCTTGAATGGTTTCGCCCAATCCGAATTCTACTTAAGGACTCTAACCTGATCGCTGGTCGGGGACTCTTCTATGGAAACATCTATAGAAGGTATAGACAATTGTTCAAGAAATACACCTGTTGGGATAGGTGCTCATGAGGAACCCAGTTAGGATAACTAGTCCACTAAAAGATTATCTTTCCGCGGAATATATTGGACTTCGAAGTCAATGAAGTATTTTTTATTTCCAATTTTCTCACCTCATCCAGGTAGTGAGACATTACCTCATCAGACGTCCTGTATTCATTTCTAACCTGGTTTACGACTAATTATGAATCACCTTTCGCCAAAAGTCGACGGACTCCAAGGGATTTTGCTGCTCGGAGCCCGGCTAGAAAACTTTCATACTTTGCTATATTTTTGGTTGTAGAGAATGATATCTGGATTACGTATTGTAACTAGTCACTCTGAGGTGTTACCAATACTATTCCAGCCCCGAACCCCTCAGTTTTCCTGAGCCATCAAAATATACGGTCCAGTGACCGGTTTCAGTGGAATTCTGCTCTGCAGAAGGCTCACTGTTCGTCCATTCGATGATAAAATATGCCAAAACTTGGGACTTAATTACTGATCGGGCGACAAAATGGATATCAAAAGACCCCAGCTTGATTGCTCACTTAGCAATCTGACCAGTTGCTTCCTGTTTATGGAGAACATTGCCTAAAGCAAAGGATGAAGATACTGTAATCCGATGAGATTAGAAATAATGTCTTAATTTCCTTGAAGCCATCAATAGGGAATAAAGAAGTTTTTGAACCTAAGGGTATCGCTCCTTATATCTATGTAAAACTTCGCTTATGTAGTATACATGTTTTTGAACCTTATCTCGTTCGACTATCAAGACAGCACTGACCACATTAATTATAGCCACTAAATAGAGCAACAATGGCTCATCCGGATTAGGGGATAGCAAAGTTGGTGGACTTGACAAATAATGTTTAATATCTTGGAATGCCTTTTTCGCCTCATCCGACCAGTGGAATTTATCATGTTTTCTTATTATCTTAAAGAAGGGTAAACCACGTTCTCCTGATCTGGATATAAAGTGGTTGAGAGCAGCCATCCGGCTGGTTAATCCTTGTACTTCCTTCGTAGAAGAAGGGGATTTTAAGGACTCAATGGCACGAATCTTCTCAAGATTTGCTTCAATTCCGTGTGAACAAACAAGAAAACCTAGCATTTTGCCTGAAGAAACTCTGAAAGTACATTTTTTGAGGTTTAACTTTATTCCATATTTATTGAAGTTAGAGAATGTTTCAGCCAAATCAGATAAATGATTAGAGCTTTTCTTGCACTTTACCATGAGTTCATCTACATAAGCTTTTAGGTTCTTGCCTATCTAGCTTATAAAAGTCTTTTACATGAGTCGCTGGTACGTGGTTCCAGCATTTTTCAGCCCAAAATGGCACATTCTGGTAATAGTAGATTCCAAATGGGGTTATGAAGGAAGTCTTCTCTTCATCTTCTCTTGCCATGCTTATTTGATGATAACCTGAGTATGCATCCAGGAAACTCATCATTTCGTAACCCGCTGTTGAATAGACCAATTGGTCTATACGAGGCAAAGGAAAATCATCTTTTGGACAAGTAAAATTAAGGTTGGTGAAATCAACGCACATTCGCCACTTACCATTTGTCTTCTTGACCATAATCAGATTCGCAAGCCAATCTGGATGATCAACTTCGCGAATGAAGCCAATCTCTAAGAGCTTATCCAACTCTTGTCGGATGGCTTCCTGTCGATCAGGAGTGAATCGCCGTAGCTTCTACTTCACTGGTCGTATACCAGGTCGAATAGCTAACCTACGCTTGATTACCTCCCTTGGGACTCCGGGCATGTCGGATGGTTTCCACGCAAACACATCTGTGTTAGCCCAGAGGAAGGCAATGAGCGTGTCTTTCTATTTGTCATCCATTCCTGATCTTATTGTAACAGTTTTAGACTGGTCGGTAGGATCAATGAGAATATGCTTAACTTACTCATTCGACTGAGGATTGGCCTTTAGTTTTTCTGTCTTGTGAGACTTGTTACCTTTCTAAGGTTTTTTTGCACCATTAGTATCTCTTAATGGTAGTTGATCGACAATTTCAAGTAATTTTTTATCACAATTTTATGTAGTATTCAAATCGCCTTGTATGCTTATCACACCTTTTGGACCAGGTATTTTTATACTCTGGTAGGCATGATGTATGGCGGCCATAAATTTAATGAGCGAAGGTCTACTCAGAATGGCGTTATATGCTGACTCAAAGTCAACAATTTCGAATGAAATCAATTCAGTTCTAAAATTCCTAGCATCTCCGAAAGGTGACAAGTAGTACAATTTGACCGATTGGAGTTACCGAAGGACCGGGAACAATTCCAAATAAAGGATTTGTTACTGGTCGTATTTTAGAACGAGGGATTAGCATTTCATTAAGTGTATTAATAAAAAGGAAATCTAACGAACTTCCTCTATCTAATAATATTCTTCCTACTTTGCAGTTATTAATAGTAGGAGATACTATCAAAGGAAGTTTTCGGGATATAAACATACCTTTAGGACAGTCGTTTCATTTGAAGGCCACTGTAACCTCCGACCACTTGGGAGATTCATGCTTTCTTGGCCGGGAATCGATGTTGTTCACTTCTCGGTAGGCAATTTTAAATTGCGGTTTCGAGGTGCACGCAGATGATCCACCATAAATCATGTTAACATGGTGGTCGGGCTTTTGGTAACCCATAACCACATCACCATCTATGTCCTTTACATTTCTCCCTTTTGGCAGAGTGGGCATTGGGCCCTTTTTACATAAAAATTTTCCATGCGCCTTAGCCATGTTCAGCAATTGCGCAGGTCATGTCTTGGTGCATTGTGTAGAGGACACCATCTTCCATTCCCACTGTTTGAGGTGGAAGCTTTAGGGTTAGGCTGGTCATTGGTTCGACCAGGCTTCTTTTTCCAAGGTTGCTTATCCTTAGGGTATGCAGGTCGTTCAGAAGCACCTACGACATCTCTTTGAGAGATCTTTTTCTTTCTTTCTTTTTTCCTATTCTTACCTTTACGGTCTTCAGGTATAGAAGGACTTATTGCCTTTAGAATTCTTCAAACCTGGTTGTGTGGGTGTATGGCCTTTGTCTATCGTATGGTTCCACTCAACTTCTTCATGAGTGTCTGAGTATCGATCTGCCATATCGAAAAGCTCTGATATGGTAGAGGGCAGATTGATGTTTAAGTCTTCTGTGAAACGCTTGTAGCGTACAGCTTGCTTAAAAGCACGAATCACAAAATCATCAGATATGTTAGGGATGGTGTTACAGACCTCTATAAAACTTTTAATGAATTGATAAAGATTTTCATCAGAGGTTTGACGAAGACGATGTAAGTCATCCTCTTTTCTGGGTTTCGCATAACAGGTTTTAAAATTATTTAAAATATCGTGGCACAAATTTTTCCAACTATAAATGGATCCTTCTGTTGATTAAACAACCAAGTTCTCGCAAAACCTTTTAAAACGGTAGGTAAATAGTTAGCCATTACCCTTTCATCGCCACCCGTAGCCTGAATGGCGGTGGTATAAATTTGAATTTTTTTTGATAGATTTTGAGTTCCGTCAAAATTTTCCAAAGAGCCTGGCTTAAACTTCTTAGGCTAGACGATGCTTCTGAGCCTCGGCAAAAAGGCTTTGCATCCTGGGCCAAGCCCGTCGAAGGCGCTTCTTCGCTGTGGAATATTCCTCTGTTGACGGTCGGTACTCGTTGACATCGACCGAAAAAGGATTGTTCCTTACGGGAATCTGTCAAAGTCCTCACAGAAGGAGATTTGCTCTGCACATCTGCAGCAGCTTCTTGCAGATCGACAGCTAATGATCTTATAAGTGGCAAACTGTCTCCATCTGCGGGTTGACTTTGGATTGCATTAGTGATAATGTGGATCCTATCCACATTAGTTTCTTGTAGACTATTTGGATCAATGTTTATGTCCCTTACCGCCATCCTAAGAATCTGGGGCATGACTGGAAGGGCCAATCGGGAAAGAATTCCCGACGGGTCCATCCTGCACGATGTTCCTGGCTGGCTGTCATGGTAAATGTGTTTTGCCTCTTTCACGACCTTTTGCTTGGCAATAGTGAGATTCTCGCGTTGCTCTTGGGCGAATTTTTCTTGGGCTTCATGATGTTCGTGCTCCACTTGTTGCTCCCCTGCCCCCTCCGTAACCATGCAAATGCGTATTTCAAATTTAAAGCAGGAGTGATTGTTCCCTCATCGGAGGAAATACTTTGAAGACGAGCTTTCATGGAGGTCATTGATATCTTAATGAATTCGTTCACAGTCGACCTCCATAGGGCATGTACCCTGGTTCTCTGCCTCTGAGACAGGGGAAAGCATGGAGTCACTCTGATTTCCTGATTGGTCCTCAAGAATCAGTGCTCCTGATGTGGCCTCATCCTGATTGGATGATACTGCCAACTTGGATACCTCCGCTTTTGAAATATACTCGGAGTAGAAATTACACTTACATTCTTCTTTCTCTGAGTAGTCATCAGCGGTGAGATGCGAGTAATCGGCGAGATTGAACGAGTTTTCCTCATCCATGGCCTGCAATGACTACACCTTAATCGTTTCAAAATCAAATTGAAAAAATGGAGAGCCCTCCTTCTAGCGCCAACTGTCGATGTTCAAGATCAAATTGAAAGGTGTCTTCCCGTTGGAAGCGTCGTTTGGTCAAAAGGTGTCTTCTCATCGAAAGAATGACTTTTCGTCAGAAATGCGCCTCTTCGCTATTGGCAACCTCCAAATGGTTGTCATTTTCTGTTAGAGAAAACTTCTTCTGCACGTTATCGTTATCTTTGCGCAGTGGATTTTTCTTCTGTCTGACCAGAGATTGAGATCTAGGTCGGCATGGTAAAAGATGTCATAGTCCGACCTAAATGGTTTCTCAGATCGGGCTACCGCCGTCCTAGAAACGCTTAGTTATCGTCTGGCCTGATTTAGGTCAGGTGGTCTTTATGTGGTCAACAGAAACTTTGACCAATTATAATATTAGTGTGTCTGTTTGCTATTTGGGCCGCATTTATGAGGATATGACGGGCTCATTAAGAACTGTGGCCATTAATGGGCCTCAAAACATATTTAATTATCATTGTTAGTAATTGCTTCTATTCAAGGTAAGCTCAGTAAATTTCTTCTTTGCGATATCCAACATATACTATATGCAAGTGAGGTTGAGTTTTACTACTGGTAAAATATTATATTGCATACATGTCATTGAATCAGTAAAGTTTAGTCTATATCTATTATCTAGATAATTATCTAAAATTTTCTAGCATTTTCATAATTTTTTGCTAATTATCGAGCAATTTTCAGAATTATCGATTAATTGGAAAAGAATTCAGCATATAAAAACATGGAATTATGTTAGCAAAATAAACCAAGAGATATAAAGCTTCTAATATGTTCTAAGTCTTAGGTTCAACAAATTTACAGAAGCCCATATACCTAAACATTAAATTTCTTGCATTTAATATTAAATTTTAGAATTCATTAACTATTTTTCTAAAAAAAATTACTCAATGAACTTGAAGTTTCCTATAATTCCAATGTGTGTAAAGTGTTAGGTTCTATATGGCCATATATAATCATAATTTTAAGAGTTAAAACACAATCCATTTTTTTCTTTCTCGCCCAAAAATCATCAGAGTCATGACACCCTGATCGTGCGGCTTGCTCAAGATCGGACACATCTACTTGTCAAAGGTGGCGGTTGTTTCTGGGGTGGTGCATCTATGGGCGTGCATGCGCAACACGGCATAATGTAACTCCTTAGAATTTGAATTTTGTATTTATTATTTATTTGTGAATTTTTGAGATGTTTGAATTTCTTGTATGGATTTTAAATATTGCCTTTTGAATTAACCCTTTTGAAAATGATATTTAAATTTAAGGTAATTTTAAATAAATTATATTTAAAAATATTTTTGGGAACTTTTCTGGAATTTATAAAACTATTTTTCTATTTTACAAAAATATTTAATGTAGCTAAAATATAATTATAAACATTCCAAATTTTTACAGTAAGTTTAAAATATTTGAAAGTATTTTTGAGATTTTTTTTTAGAATTTTTGAACTTCATTTACTATGGCTTCAAAGCCTTTTTATTTTTAACATTAATTAAATTAAAAAATAATTAAAAGGGTGGGACCCACTTGTCGTATCAACTTCAACCTCTAGCCCAAAACCTGTAGTGTCATCTCTCTCTTGCTTCCATTGCCAAGATTTGGAAAGCTCCATTCCTTCACAATTTTCTTTTGAAATCGTGTCTAATACGTATGCCACCTTATCCTCAACTAAACCCGTGATTATACTACCAAATCATCTCTATTTCAAGATAAAATTGAGTTTTATTCAGATCAGACTATTCTTTAAATAAACCGTATTTATCTCTACGAGCAACCCCGAGCCTATTTAAGGAGAGCATCGGGATCGCCTTTTATTGCTCTACCCGTTCCTCAACTTGTCCCAATCTCTTGTGTCTTCGTTTGCTCGGAACATCGTGGCATTCGGAACGCGAAACGAACGTCGCCGACGTGCTCTTGCAAGCTTCCCAAAGCTCGGGAGCAACTCTTCTAAAACCATTTGCGTCACATTGTGCCCCTGGTCGTCGTGAAGGTAACTCCTGAAACGATTTCAAGTTTGGTAAACCGTAGGTGACGAATTTTACGTTTTACCAGAGTGTGTTCGTAGTTGTTCATCATAGTTCATCGCGTTATTGCGTCACCATCCATACCTCTCCACCACCACCGTGGCCATCATTGAGTTTGTCGTGACGTGAGCTTTCCCATACTCCTCTTGGTTTGTCCCTAGCTCTAAACTAGGCTTGCTTCCTTTCTTACTTTGCCTTGCAAGCAAGCCTTCAGTGAAACTCTGCTCGTGCTGCAGGTTCGCGAGCTACAGTCACGCGATGGCACTATAGCAATGTGAGGAGAGAGAAAATAGGGAATATATATATATATATATTTTTAAAAAATTATATTCTGAATTCTAATGTTTTACAATGAATTAGATTTTTATTTTTCTTTAAAAATTATTTTTAAAATGTGAAAATTATTTCTTTATTGCTTTACGTGATTTAAACTTTCAAAAATCCATTCTTACTCATACGGACTCCAATTGAGGTGATTCCAGAGCCTAAAAATCTGTAAAATTGAGATCTATTTAATGTTGTATTTTATTTAATTTTTGTAGTTCATTTTATCTCTACTATTGATATTTATTTGTAATTTTTCTCAATTCGCTTAGACGTTGAAACACAAGGAGTACACGATAGGAAAGTGTGGACTTAAGAGCAAGGTTTAGAACCAGAGCAATGACTTTTCATGGCAAGTTAGACATCCTTGATCATGTTAAACCCAATTTTTGAAATGATATGTTGAATTTAAATTATTGCATGCATAGTTTCTATAATTATATTTCAATCTTAGTTTTAAATCAAATAGTCATGTTATGATTGTTAAAACTAACTTTGATAATTGAATCCATTGTGCCATTGTAACCCTAGGTTATATTTATGATATATGAGGAGCATCAAAATAGTTAAGACATACTTAGACAAGCTTAGTCATGAATTTACGTTATTTTTGAAATTTGTGCCAAATGATAATTTTATTAAAATTGGGAATTATGTTTTGGTGACCATTGAGAACTATGCTTTGGAGCATTATTGAATGTTGTACCATGGAATTTTATGTCATGTAATGATAAAGTTAAAAAATATGATTTAGATTTGGCGAGGCCGATTAGTGTCATGGTTCATGAGTTGCGAAAAGCTCACCTAATCAATTAAGAACCATTTTGTGAGTTGCTGAATGTAAAGCATTACCATATTTCCACATGTTTGGTATGGGACAGAACTGGTTATCCGTACTGCAACATACCGTGGACAGTCGTGCCATTAGGTGGAGTAGTGTGGTGAAAGCGGGAAGGTTACCACTTAGCACAACAGGGGCTTCTGAATTAGGGAGATCCTTTCAGCGGTAAAACCTTAGCGGGCATAACTACATGAATGGAGCTTTATATAGGGTCTTGTCGTGATTTTATCTGCTACACACCAAAGAAAGTGTGTATTTTAGCATAAGGAGATAATCATATCTTGTAGGTAAAGTTGTACAACCTCCGCAGAGTGTAAAACTAATCGATTAGACATACCCGCGGTCATGGGCATGCCAAGCTGGCCTTTCACAGATTAGATTTTGATGTACCAAAAATGGTTTTGAGAAAGTGTTCTATGGGATGGAATGATATTCCATGTGGGAAATTGATTAGCTCTGGGTTTCATCCTTTATTGAAAATTGATTTACAATTTAGTTTTTCTTATACCATGTATGCCTTCGAAATTACTTATTGTATTTGAAAGTCTGCTTTACGCTAAACTAACCATATAACATCTCTTTGTCATCCCTTACATTAATATTACATTTCCTGTGTAACCTGCTGAGTACTTCCAGTATTCACTCTTGCTTTATTGTTGTTTTTAGAGGACGAGTATGTCTACGATGGTGAGGATCATAATAACTAGGACCGTTACCCCAGTCGATTGCTAGTGGCAAATCTATTGGGGTTTACTCTAGTTTATTTTATTTCGGCTGCTTTACTTTTATTTGGTCCGCAAGCCAATCATATTGTAAAAGACTGTATCAATTAAAAATAAAGACATGTTTGATATGTTGTGTTATCAACTTTATTTATTATGTGCACTAGCTCGATCCTGGATAAGTGTGTTTTACACATATGATTCGGAAGTGTTACTTCTGGGTTCAACACGTAGGCCAGCGACCGGTCGACTGGGACACGGCGCGACCAACGCGGGTGTGCGACACGACAGAGGTGGTGACGGAAAAATGGGGGCGCGGCGCAGCTAGGCTGGCGCACGGCATTGGTGCGCTTATGCGGGTCGGTGCATGGCAAAGTGCTGTTCATGGGGCCACGTCTGGTGCGGCGTGCAATGTGCCCAACGTTGCGTGGCCAAGTGCACTGCAGGCCTGGGAGGGCGTAGCGACGGCTGGCGATGTAATTGATTTTTTTCAATAAACTATAACCAAGAAACCCTATTAGATTAAATGAGTAATTTAGACAATTAGGAGAATTATTCCTCAGGATTAAAAACTGTTTGGTGCGATTAACTTACGTTCTTCGAACATACGTATGGCTTGTAGTTAATTTAATCGCTTGGTGTCGGTTGAAAGTCGATGCCGTGTTGATATATGCAAGAAGATGATCTTTATTTGCCTCGGAGGGTTTCGGCTGTTGTTACGATCACAACTACCGTATATTAAATATAATGCGCAGATCGAATAAATAGAACAATCACGAAGAGTATACATCATATATGGAGGTAAAACTTTCTTCTTTTTAGATTTATTCTTTTATAAATAGTGTTATATTTATAGTGAAAAATATTACATTTAGATTTAGATTCACCAAGCATTTGTGTAATATAATTGCCCGAGGCAAGACACGCTGTCGGTGATCTCGCGAGACTCAGCGAACTGATGTACTTGCTGGCTACCTCCTACTGGGCTTTGACCCCAGGAAAAAGCTGGCCTGGTTAATGGGCCGTTGGCCATGGGCTTGGGGTGGGCGGCAGGAGGCTATTGCCCATAGGATTTCCGACTGGTCCTTCCGAATTCCGGAACGACGAAGGTAAACGGCGGCGAGACGACGAGCCAACGGCGACGAGGAAAATCTACGGCGGCCAGCCCGCCTCGCCGTTCCGCGTCCTCATCCCACGCGGCCCGCCGCGTCCTCCCCAACGAAAACTGAGGGCGTACTCGTTTCCTTGCTCCTCTCAGACTCCCAACTCCTCCTCCCCTCCCCAACCCAACCCTCCAAAACCCTAGTTCCCGCCCCTCGATCTAATGCTGTGACCTCCCAATTCCCCCCTCCTGGCCATGGAAGACCCCGTGGCTGTGCCCTCCTCCGCCTCCGCCCCCGCCCCCGCCGCCGTAGCCGCAGCAGCTAGGGTTCCGGCTGCCGCGCCCTCCGCCGGCGTGGCGCAGCTCCCTCTCGCTCCGCAGCAGGTGCCTGCCGCCCCGGCAGTGGGAGCGGCGGCTCCGGAAGCCACTGCGGCGTGCCGGAGGCAGGTGTTCTCCATGGAGCTCCGGCCCGGGGAGACCACCATCGTGTCGTGGAAGAAGCTGCTGAAGGAGGCCGGCCACGCGGCCACCTCTCCGCCGCCACCACCGGTGGCGGTGGCGGGGACCGCCGAGCCGACGTTTGCTGCACACCCGGGACCACCCGGTGCGGTAAGCAGCCTGATGTTGTTGTCTGTTGGTTACCTGTTGTAATTGGTGCGCTGCTTAGGTTCGCGTTTGCGAGTAGATGGAAAATTAGAACTAGAATGATTCGCTGCAGACTTAATGTTACATCCGAGATCGGAAAAGTGGGCCTTTTGGGCTTCTTATAGGAAACTAGCTTCCTTAGGGTGAGGACACACGTCTCAAGAGGTGTGGTAACCTGTTCAGTGTGATTTTGGCGATGGAAATGATACATTATTAGTCAATAGCCAGTATCTGATTTATGAACAGGTGGTTATGTTTATCCCTGGTTGGATACTGGTGTTCTCAATTCATATTTTGCTATGGTATTGGTTGTAAACTTGTAATGTCTGTTTCTGGTACCTTGGGATTAAGGATTCTGCTCTAGAAGCAAGCTGTGCCATACTTCAGTGACATTTCCTACTGTCTATGTAATTTATGGTAGTTGTTTATGCCACAACCGTATCATTCCCATAGGCGGTGCTCTTAGTCAAACCTTTTGTTTTTGTATATAGGGTATGCTAGACATTCGAGAAGTGCTGTATTTAATATTGAGTTTTATCGTATTATTTGAATCAGGAACACCCTGCAGAAAATGACCCACAGGATCCAGCGCAGCCAAATCGGTTCAGTGCAGTTATTGAGAAGATCGAGCGCCTTTACATGGTAACAAATGCATGATATTATTTGGCTCCATATACACCATGCATAGAGTTTTGACTCCGTATTCAAATTGCCAGGGTAAACATAGCAGCGATGAAGAAGATCTAGATGATGTACCAGATGATGATCAGTATGACACTGAGGATTCTTTTATTGATGACGCTGAATTGGTTAGTTGTTCATCTTTTTTGAGTCTCATCTTGTACATATTGCACTGTGGGAACAATTGCATGGTTCTGTTACTTCTGAATCTTTTCTGATCTCACTTCTGTGCATTGTTCTAGTTAAATGTTTACCATGGTACTTTCTGTGTGTTGTAGTGTGATGATGCAGACTACATAAAATAGTATGCTAAGATAAACTCTTGGTTTACTGTCATTGTCCACTCCATTTTTACACCAACCTGCACCCTATTTTTCTTCTCTGTTCTGCCTGTCTGAACTCTGTGTATGCTGCTAAGAGAAATTCTTTTTCCATAGTTTGATATGAGTTGGCCGCTTCAGCAGTACAAATAGTTGGTTCTTTGTCTACACATAATGTGACTTAGACAGATGGCACAAAAATATTCAGCATATTAGATAACCCTTCTGTCTAATTACTTACACTGACTAAGTTTATGTGCAAGTCATAGTGTGATAGTGCCAGCTTATACATGTAAATGTAATAACATGCCTAAAAGAATTTATCCATGTGAGGTGACATGCTCAAACATTTTCCCCCATTGCTAATTCATTATATGCGTTGAAAATGAATTGTCATTGGTGATTGCTTTCATGTTGTCTTTGCAGGATGAGTATTTTGAAGTTGATAATTTGACGACTAAGCACAATGGGTATTTTGTGAACAAAGGGAAGTTGGAACAGTTGTAAGTTTCCTCAAAACTCTGTAGTTTGGAGTCAATTGAGATGCAAAATTCATGCTCTATTTCATCTGTTAATGCTGGTAGAGAACATCCTGCCATGCCATCCTAATGGACGTTTAATTTCTTTAGTATGATATCTTGTTGGATGCTTAGGGTCACCTTCATGATTACAAAAACCTTTAGAAACCATGGTCCTGGGAGCACTTGTGGCTAGTTTTGATTTTGGAGCTATTCACTATACAAATTTGTGCCAATTGAAAAAAAAAACACAGAATGCCACAATTGTGGCATGTACATACAAGCTTATAATAATCAAAGCTACATATTAGGCCCTGTTTGGCAGAGCTCTAGATCCCAACTCCACCTCAGATCTGAAACTTGTAGGCTAAAAATAAAATGAATTAAGTTTATATTTTTATTCTAAAATTTAAATAAGATAACCCACCTAAACACTCTTAATATAACCACAGCTCCAGCTCCTTGGATCTGGTGAAGCTAGGAATACCCAGCTCCACCAGATCCACGGATCTGGTGGAGCTGAAGCTCTGCCAAACAGGACCTAAAAGCAACACATGATTGTGCACATGTATTCATATATGGCAGTATGGATGATTTTTTGCCAATTTAATCAAAGCTATGGTCAAAATAACAGCAACACATTTTTACTTGTGCACATGAATTACATATATAATATCATGGATGATATACATCAATGTGATCTTTTGCAGTGAACCTGGTACATCAACAGATGTTGCCCCAAAGAAAAGGAGAAGAAAAGACTCCTCAAGTGCCTGCACTGGAAACAATCAGGGTGTTCCAGGTGATCATTTGAGCATCAGCAACATGCCCGGAAAATCCTCTGCAAGAGGTTCTGCACATGTTGGGAAGAAATCAGCTAGTAGCAACTTAGGTTCTTATGGTGAATATTGTAATGAAGACAACAGAGTGGTGAAGAATAAAACCAGTGCCCCTGGAGTCCCAAAACGGAAATCCACTGATTTTGCCATGGGTGATGATACTGCAGCACATACAAGGATATCTAGTAAGGATGTGTCATATTCTCCTTCAGAGCTAAAAGACATGGAAAAGCATAAAGCTGCAGCACTCCAGCCTACTGATTTTGCTCATAAGCCAAGAATCAGTGATACATATGACTATGCTTATTCAGCATACAGGGATAAGGATACTTCAATGCAACTTGATTTCCAACAAAAAAGGGCTTATAGTGGAGAAAATCAAGATCCATCAAACAAAATACATCGTAAAGAGAAACATGCAATGAGTGAATTCCCTGGTATGGCTATGACTGGTACTGTTTACTCTACACAAGCAATGGTAAGAATTCTGTTCTGTTAGCCATATCAGCAAAAACATTTACACAAAGATAACCATCAAACCACTCCCACATACTAGATATGGTTGTATGTTCAGAGACATGCATGTTAACCCACATTTTCTATTGATTTTTCAGCACCCAATCACTGCTAGAGAGGGTTCAGGTACCAAACCTAAAGGCACCAGGCTTGAGCGAGCCATTCGGGATCTCCAAAAGATTGTTGCTGAATGTGAGTGTTATATAGCATTACCCTTCTATACTGGAGTCTTTCTGTTGACCATGGAGTAGTGCTGGAAGTAATTTCACATACTTGGATTTCTCCTTGCAGACAGACCACCAACTATCGATATTAATGAAGTAGACCCAAATAGTCAGGCAGCTGTTAAAAGACGGTTGCCTCAAGATGTAAAACAAAAACTTGCCAAGGTTGCAAGGTTATCGGTATGTAGTAGCACAATCAAATTTACTTGTGATTCGAGTGCATCTGAAATTCTGCATCTTGCATGTGATTTCTTATGGGTGTGTTTGTTTGATGGGATAGGTTGAATAGGATGGAATGATCCGGTACCATTTGGTTCCATTATTTTTGGGTGAATGGGATGGTTTTGCATCTAGAGGGAATATTTCTCAAATTTGTATCACTTGGTTCAGGATGGGATGGTTCCATTCAAGCAACCAAATACATGGATGATTTTTTTTTTGAACCATCTCATACATGTACCATTTGGTACAGGCAACCAAACACACCCTATGTGTACATGTTCTTGACCAGTGAATGGACATCATGTGAGTCCAGAATTTCTTCAACCTTGTATCTTTGAAATTTCATGGTTATATACCGAACATATATAAACACCCGTCTTATTCAGTTTTACTTTCTCTGAAGTTATATTTAACAGGGGGCCTTGGACTAGTGGCAATTCTTTAAAATTCTTGTGATACTGCTATCGATGATTTCAATACTGCTTTAGTGGGATATTAGTTCGTTGGTACTAATTGCTAGTACTTTCAGTTTGTATATCAAACTTTAAACTATCAGAACTCTTTTGAGTGTTCACATTAATGAACATTTAGCCTGTGCCGCCTGACTATAAACGGTGCAGTACCCACCGGCTGTTCATAATGCTGTCGATTTGTGCAGGCAAATCAGGGAAAGATCCAAGAACATGAGTTGATTGATCGCCTCATGGGCATAGTTGGACATCTTGTGCAGCGTAGGACACTGAAGGTGAGTAATGGAAGTAAACAAACATGTCATGGGCACCTGGCTTTTTGGTAGAGTTGGATACTGATTGATCGCATCTATCTATTTGACTGAATGTTTTTATACATTTCAAATTTGAAAAAATGTTACCTGCTCTGTTCTAAAATAGATGTTATTTTGGACATTGACATGATCTACAATAAGTAACATCAACTATCAATTTCTAAGTAATATGATAGCAAAAATTAGTGTTACTCGGACACTCGTGTCCAATTTTTTTTGCCGAATCGGACACCTCGAATCCCAGTCGGATTCTGACACCCGTGTCCGATTTTGAGTATCATTTCCTGTGTCCAAATTTTTTTGCCGAATCGAACACGCCGAATTCGAGTCGGATTCTGACTCCCGTGTCGCAAAAAATCATAAGGTATTATATTATGAAAGTGCTTTCATGACGAAACTAATGTTACCTTTTTCACTTGACATGATCGATTTAAATAGTTCTGTATGTATTTGTAGTAAAAGTTAGAAAATTTTGATTTCACACAATTTAAAATGTCATGTATTTTTGGACATGCGGCGTATATGGCAACTAATTTTGATAGTTTATTTCAATTTGGTATTTCTCATCAAATTAGATAGAGTATAATTAGGATGAGAAAAACCTTTTCAAGCACACCTGCACAAGTTCTTACTATATTTATCGTTAATACTTATTTGACCTTGTGAAAGTTTATGGTAATCAGAGAAACCGAACCACAATTTGTCTATGGGAAATCCTTTCAAATACTACAACCACCACCGCCATGAGGTCAACATAATATATTGGCAGAAAAGAACAATTGAGCAACAAATACACTGTTTTGATGCATCTGCAGTAACAAAATATTCTGAGATGCTTCTAGCATGAATTTGTTAGTGTCCATTAATTTGTAGTTTCTAAGTCATTCTTATGTTGATATTCCATGTGGTGTACTGATCCTGTGGAGTGGCTGAATGGCTTCACTCAAACTATGTGCCCATGACAATATCACTCCTTTGTACATCGCTTGTCTCCGTCTCTAACTCATGTTATTTTCGACAGAGAAACATGAAAGAAATGGTAGAGTCAGGTCTTTCTGCTAAACAAGAGAAGGCCGATAGGTTCCAGCGTGTAAAAATGGAGATCAATGAAATGATCAAGGCACGCGTGGCTGCCAAGGCCAAGGTAAAGAACTAAAGATATTTGTGTAACAAGTATGAAATTTCCGTCTATCTTATTGAACTTAGCATTCCTGTTTTTTTTACTTTTAATGTTAGATGTTCTGTTATCTATGTGCTACCAGGTCCATGAACAACAGGATGGTTCAGCTGATGATTTTCAGGTTGTCAATGATGAAAGAAGAGCTTTAAAAGGAAAGTCTGTAATGGATACTGTATTGGAGGACAGGATATGTGATCTGTATGATCTGTACGTTGAGGTATAAACCTGTAAACTTACGACCATTTTGAAGTTTGGACAAATTGCAATCTTGATGGTAATTTTTTCTCTATTTGTTAGGTTTATCATTTGGGTGCTAGTGAAAATGAATATATGTGTACATTTGAGTGTTGTTTATTCCGTATAATTTTTTATTAGTGAAACAAGCAGCAGAGTTGCTTTAGAACAAAAGCAGGTTGATTGGGATCCTAGCTTTGTTCCTCCTTTTAACTTGTTTGGCTTACTTGATAAATGTCTGGCTGCATGCTTGTCAGGGTATGGATGAAGACAAGGGCCCTCAAAGCAGGAAGTTATATGTAGAGGTACTAAGCCTTGACACGTAAATTTTTTCCCCATTTTCCTTTCTTTTTGAAAGATTCTTGGGCATCTGAATTGATGAAGTAATCATGCTTGATTCTTTAAATCATCTGTTTAAAAGGGCCATTACGATGTTCGTTATCGAACTGATTCAATTTAATATTACTTTTTGTATGTATAGGAGATTTCTTTGCCTTAGTCTCCCTTTCACATTGTGCTTCAAAATCTGTCCCTTCAATTTTGGAAATCTTTGTCATTATTAGCATTTGTGTCTTTTCTTGGTAGTGCTTTCTTTTGGCAAAAACAAGGCCAAACTGCCATTTTCCTTGATGTAGCAAACAAATACAAATTTGGCTACTCAAAAGAAATGCACTTTTCTTAAAGCTAAATGTAATGCCCCTTCTACTTGCTCTTTCTATTTGTATCACGGGGCTGGTATCCTTGGTCTTATGTGGAAGACAGATGAGTAATCCAGAGTTTTCAAATAATGCCTTCAACTGCTTCTAGATGTAAATTTTAAATAGACATTTTTTTTCAGCCGTATTGTTGTATACACTGTCAATAGTTATGTGGATTGCGGATCATGATTTGTGAAGTGGAATTTCAATCTAGTTACTAGTTTTGAGTAACAGAGTAAGGGATGCTTTTGATGGAGCTATTATTGTAGGTGCACCATTTATCTCGTGGGCAATCTGCATTTATCTTTAGTATGCTTATATAATTTTATTTTTTTTGGCACCAGCTTGCAGAGTTATGGCCACAAGGGTACATGGATAATGTTGGAATCAAAGATGCCATATATAGATCGAAGGAGCGAAGGAGGTCATTATACAACCAGCAGAAGGTCATCATTATACATGTCCTTTTTCCTTCTTTAAATATACATTGGTAGAATTAAATGCTAAAGCAGATGCAGCATAATGATGCGTGGCTATAGATCAAAGGTATCTCGTGATAGTATGAAACCTGCTATCTTGACAATTATCACATTGCAATTGAATAGTTCATGTAACTTTTGCTGAAAAACTCATTTTGTGATGTAACCCCATTATAGATGTTCTTCTTCAAAGTAAAGTGCACATGATGTAGCTCACTTTTTTTTTTCCTTTTCAATTAATCCAGGTTCGCAATGAGGAGAGAATGAAGAGGAAAAGGCTGGCTGCTGCAGCTAAACAGCAAGATGGCTACCCTGTTGTAATGCAAAGTGCACTGGCCCCGCAAGTCACACAACCACCCATAACAAACGCTATTACCACATACCCTGTGACAGACTACGGACAGAACCAGAGTTTTGAAAGGGTTCATGAAATAAGTACCATTGCAGTCCCTGATGACGGCAACAGAAATGCTGGCGAGATGAAGAAGAAGAAAAAACAGACAGAATCTGATCTTGTAGATACACAAGCTAACCCACCGAAGGCTCCCTCGCAACATGGTAGTGAGAAGCAAAAGCCTCCGAAGCATGCCGATGAGGCAAATGCTAGCAGCCTGCCCTCCAAGGCAACTGTACCCGTGCTTGGTCTCCCTAGCTATGACCAACAACCTAGCTGATTTTTTCCGGTGTGACAATGGAAAATTTAATTCTCCTCATAGGCCCTGCCCGATGCTGTAACAATTATCATAGTGGAGAGGATAGCATCGGTCCTTTGTAATTTTTCATGATTTCATATTTCCTTTCCACCCCTAATATTGGTTGTATAGTATGTGTTCGTCCTGTTTCTGGTCGTCGAGACCTACCTATTCGCAGTTTGAATGTCTCAGAATTGCCCTACCACCGCCAGTGATTTCTGTCTCCTGTCCGTGCGTGGAGGTCAGTTTGATCACACTCATCGGGAGAATCATGTCTGCGGTTGAAGCACTGCACTCGGTAAGCAATTCACTTGCACAGGAGAAGCTTCACTGGGCAGCAACGATCAGATTGCCTGCATCGGTAGCCGGGTGCTGTTGCGAAGAAAGTGCGCACCCGCGTGGATGGGAACGTCGGGAAGCCAGACAGCTTCAGACACGGCGAGAGACGCACGCTTTCTTGGCGCCTCCCGTCATCCCGTGCCTTTCCAGCATGGGCTCGCCGGGCACAATTGCAGAGGCACTGCTAATTCGAAATCCATACCCACCGCGGGCAAACTGGAACACGCACAAACAGGGTTCTATTTTTCCGATGAAACTCGTTCGAATTTTGAGCTTACAGCTCTGGTCGAAAAGAAAAACCGTTCGATTTACCGTTTAAATTTAAATTTAAATTCAAAAAAATTGAAAATTTGATAAAACTTATCCCAAAATTTTTGTATAATTAGTATTAATAACCTTATGACCTCTGGTCTGAGTATTATTTGAAAAAACAAACTTTGAAGACGTTTTTGAGCCATTCAATTATATTTAGTAGCAATATGTGTTGAATTATATTTAGTAGCAATATTTGTTAAAGTATACTTAGTACCAATATTTGTTGAATTATATTTAGTAGCAATATTTGTTGTATTATATTTAACAGCAATATTTGTTAAAGTATACTTAGTACCAATACTTGTTGAATTATATTTAGTAGCAATAGTTGTTGAATTATATTTAGTAGCAATAGTTGTTGAATTATATTTAGTGCCAATATTTGTACAATTATATTTAGTAGCAATATTTATTGAAATAATTCTTCAAAAATATTTTTGGCTTTTAATGGCTTTTTACGAATTTTACAGCATTTTTTTTATAATTTTATTTTCTTTTTTACATTTTCCCTAATTTTTTCATTTGGCAGCAGTTTTCGAGACATTTTGAACGGTTTTCGTTCAAAAACCACGAATTTCGCTCGACGATTTGACTATATTTCAAATTCATTTTACTTTCAAATCAAACAGCTTTTCATAAAATTTTGATACTAGGACGTCAAAATCCGGGTCTGAAACGAAGTGAAACTCAAGCGGCGCTAGGCGGCCGCCCGTGCTGTGCGATGCGATTCCCAATTCTCCTTGCTTCCTCCACGAGAAACGCACCCTCCTCCCTCGAAACCCCACCCACGCCACCACCTGAGCAGTGAGCACCTCTCTGGCTCTCCCTCTTCCCCATCCGCCGGCGCCGCGCCCACATCTTCAACTTTTCCCACGTCCTCCGCTCAACCAGTGCCGATCCATCCACCCAGGAACCGCTCCCCCCCTCACCAATTCAAGCCCCAGTCGTCCCATCTTAACAGCCACGTCGCGTGGCGCTCTGATCCAACTGGCTCCGACCACCACCGCCAGCCACTTGCGCCTTTTCCGCGCACGCCAGCCCGGCTCACCGGGCGTCCCATCGCCATGTCGCGTCGGCGTCGCCTCCGTGTCGCCTCTGCCACCAGCCACCTGCTCCGCCCATGCCGTCGCGGCCATCTCCTGCTTTCCCCACCTACCCCCATCTCTTCTTCACGCCCACGCC
Source organism: Rhipidocladum racemiflorum (assembly GCA_036346355.1). Taxonomy (NCBI): domain Eukaryota; kingdom Viridiplantae; phylum Streptophyta; class Magnoliopsida; order Poales; family Poaceae; genus Rhipidocladum; species Rhipidocladum racemiflorum. Next base: position 18,954,856 of record CM070570.1, on the reverse strand, counting down.
GTGCCCATACCCCATATCGCATCCTGTCGCCTCGCCCCTTTCCGCCGTCCCATCGTCGCTGCCGTTGCCATGCCAGCAGCCCGCATGCTCCCCCGCCGCCCATGCCGCCGCACATGTATAAATACCCCTGAGAGCTTGCCTTCTCCCTCGCCCCTTTTTTCCTGGTGAGCTCCTCACACCTCCTCTCCCTCTCCCTGCCGCCCCCTCTTCTTCCTCCCCTCCGGTCGAAGCTGCGCCACCACCCTCATTTTCCCCGCCGTCCGACTCCCCCGCCACTTTCTTCTTCGGCATTGATCCTAGCCACCACCGCCTGAAACCCCACCGCCACCCTCCCTTCTTCTCCCCCTCCAGCCTCGCCCGTGAGCCACCGCCACCGCCGCCGCTCACTCACCCCCACCCCCCCACGAACACCCTAACCCCACCCTGTTCGGACTTCGGAGGAAGGACCCCAGCCTTTACTCCTGGATCCCCAAATAAAAGACCAGCAATAAGTGGGCAGCAATTAACTTCCACAACCACTCTGTCCGGAACAGTGAGATGCTATGTTTGCAATGGGGACCATAATACCAATAACTGTCCCTAGAAGCCTTCAGGGTGTTTTCATTGTGGGCAGATGGGACACTTCAGACAGGACTGACCAAGGAGGGATTTGCCAACCGAAGTGGCCCGAACACAAACATCAGCCTTCACCTCTACAAATAGGCAGCCAGTGACTCGTTAGTCACAACAGCAGACCCAAGGATACCTACAAGGAAAAGCGTGAGTTAAAACAGAAGGAAACACCAGCAGCAAAAGCCAGAACACCCCAAGGAGCATCCAGGGAAGGACCAATCACATTACAACCAAGGGGACAACAAAAGCCAAGATCGTCATCACTGGTAAGTTTTGAACTCAAGAATAAATATCATGGTCTGTCGAGTGCTGTGGAAGGATCACACCTCGGTATAAACCACATGGAAAAAGGAATCGAAACTGCAGCAGTATTTTCCCAACCGCTCCCCTAGGAGATGTAAATCTCGGGGACGAGATTTATTTTAAGTGGGGTAGGTTGAAATGCACCAAAATTTTCAAAAGAGAAATTGGAAAAAAAATCGATTTCAGTTTGATTTGGATTTAGGATTTGATTAGAGTTTGGATTTGAGTTTGAACTTACCTGGGCCTCCGGTCCGTTCCACGCTGGCCACCCGGCTCGCTCCGCGCATGCCAGCCTGGCTCGCCGCGCGTCCAATCGCCGCGTCGCGTCGCAGTTGCCTCGGCGTCGCCTCTGCCACCGGCCCGCCTGCTCCACCCACGCCATCACGCACATCTCCTTCTTTCCCCACCTACCTCGTCTCTTCTCCGCACCCACCCCCACCCTCGTCGCGCCCCGTCGCCTCGCCCCTTTCCGCCATCTCGTTGCCGCTGCCGTTGCCATGCCGACAACCCACCTGCTCCCTCGCCCCCCTTTTTTCCCGGTGAGCTCCTCATGCCGCCTCTCCCTCTCCCCGCCACCCCCTTTTCTTCCTCCCCTCCGGTTGGAGCCGCGCCACCACCCTCATTTTCCCTGCCGCCCGACTCCCCCGCAACCATCTTTCTTCTTCGGCGTCGAGCCTAGCCACCATCGCCCGAAACCCCACCGCCACCCTCCCTTCTCCCCCTTCGGCCTCGCCCCCGAGCCGCCGCCGTCGCTGCTCGCTCACCCCCCTGCGAACACCCTAACCCTAACCACACCCTGTCAGGCTCTTCTTCTTTTTCTCGCCTAACCGCCAGTCGGCTTGCTCACGCTACCGCCAAGATGCCCCAGAGCCACTTGATCGGCCGACTCGCCCACCGGCCGAATGGCTGCTTTTCCCTTTTTCTTTTCTTTCCTTTTGTTTTTCTTTTTTTTTCTTTTTCGGTTCTAATTAATCCAAAATCCAGAAAAAAAGTTCAAAAATTCCCAAAAAGCCCAAAAATGCACCACTTGATCGTCTCAAGCCACTGAATCCAAAAACAGCCTCCGCTCCGCCATTTGAAACCTTCAAAATTCCCGAAATGCCCAAGTTACCCTCAAACCTCCTCCAGCCCGTTTTCTGTTTTCATTTTCCGTTTTCGTTTACGTTTTTGTTCGTTGTTTTTTGTTTATTTAATCTTTTTCGTTCTATTATGCTAGATTCGACCGTTGAGCAGTACCCAGAGCAGGAGCTGGACCAGGCGGGCGCTGAGTATGACTCCAGCCACTATGCCCTAGACAACCCCTCAGCCCAGCAAGGCAAGTCGCACGCCATTGATCATATTGAACCCATTTGTTTATAATATTATAGTATTTAATTTCTACTGCATTATTTTAATTGTATGTTGAAATACTGAAAATCAATAGTTTAGAATGACATGCGACTTAGGTATACCCAATTTCGCAATTAGCCTCCTTGATATTGATGAAGCCTACTACCCTTGAATAACCCTAGTCATTGGTTATGAGCACCCTAGTTAATTAATTAACCTCGTTAGCTTCACTCAAAATCTTTAATGAGAAAAGAAAATTATGGCGAGCAGTTGGCTTGGTGGATTATAAAATTATTGCTACAGTCAGGGGGACAGTATTGGACTAGCCATAAGGTGGATGTGATTGATGATTTAAGCCATGGTTGGTTTGGTGGCTGGTACGAGCAAGTACCAGGTTGGTTCGTGGATGGTTGAATGGCTTGGTCTTTGGCAATATAAGGTTAAACCTCCTTGAGTAAAGTAAACAACTTAAGATCCCGCTCAACCACAAGTCAGACCGGTCTGTTGAACCGTTTCCGACATAGCTCAGTACATTATTCGTCCCCTGAAAATATTTACATGGTGGTACCATTCTCCGAAGGAGAATGGGGAGCATCATTCCCGGCAGGGGAATGACTGATGGGTTGGTGGAACGGGAATGGACGTTGAGGCGTTATTCGCCGATTCTCGCAACGATAGGTACCCACTCAGTATTGGAGCACGGCTCCTGCGTTGGCCAATGGGGCCCCAAGAACCATGGGTCCAAGGACCTATCGGGTAGGAGCTACCATGGGGATGTTCAATCAAAAGGCTGTGATGGTCTTGGTCAGGCCGCATGCATTTAAGTTGCATGTGGTTCGCGCATGGCATTAAAGGTCGTTGATATCTTGTGGGTAAAGCTGAGTAGCTCTGCAGAGCCTGATGAAATGGTATTCGAATACACTGTGCTTCTAGTTAATGAAGCTAAGTTTGAATTGGGGTGACTCCCGTAACCTAGCTCAAGTAGTTCTTTGAAATTTTGAAAATTGTGGCTTAATTGGGATAACTTTGTGAACCCCTCTCCAGTTACTATTATTTATGATTTGTGTTTCAAATGTAAAATGATATTACAAATAAAACTGCATCCACAAATACTTAAACCCTGTGCCAACCATTTGCTAATCCCTTGCATGTAGTATTCAATGTTTTCCATGCGACTTGTTGAGTACGGCTGTGTACTCACCCTTGCTTAACCCATCCCTTTCAGAGATCCAAGAAACTGGAGTTTACCAGGAATTCATAGATGGCGCTTTGGTTTGGTTTTAAGGTCTTAGTCTTTTACTCAGGCATGCCTGTGCGGTGTTTTGAATGTAATCTATTTGGGGCCAGCTGCGCCTTTTTTGTAAGAAACTTGGCCGTTAGGCCTTATATTCTATAAAAAATAGTTGAATTCGTCCTTTTGTCTGGCAATGTGTAACATCCTCAAATTTATAGAGTAATAAAAATCAAATATTAAAAAGTGAAATCTTTTTCTTGATGCATTTCATGATTTCTTGTGCAAATGTTTGGTTGATTGTCAATGAAATGGTTATTGAAATCAAATAAAAGAAGAAATGATAAAATGGTAGAAGTGAAGATTTACCATGGTAACTTTGTAAATCAACCTGGCTAAGCTCTAGAAAATGTCCTTAGCCGGTCAAAAGACCATGTGAATGCATGATTGAATAAAGGAAACAAATTTAAACAATAAACCTAATTGCTGCCTAGACCTATGTCAGATTTTTAGAGAGAGTTGTGGAGCAATCTAGACCTTGGGATTTTTACCATAAGATCTAAGACATATCATCTTCATCCACAAAAAGTTTCAAAAATTAATAAGCCATTTTGCTATTTATTAGCATTTAATTTGGGCAGATTCGAAATTCTGCAGAAATTAGTTAAAGAATTATAGAAAAATAAATAATGCGAGTTTAGTGCTGAAATTTTTATGGAAAATCCATATTATAAGTCCACATCTTCAATAAAAATTTCAAGGGAAAATAAGATCATTTGCTACCTTAACCAATTCAAAAACCGAGTTGAACTTATTGGGTCATCAGCATTGTCAGATTTATTATAAATAAATGGTAAATAATTTTAACCCCAAAATTTTACTAGAGGTAGATATCTTATCAGTTAGCTTGATCAAAAAGTTTCGAAAATTCCAGTGAAGTTCTGAACTGTGAATTAAATGGGTTTGTTGCGCTGTCGGGGGAAGGATCTAGTTTCCTCTCTCTCTCTCTCACTTACGTGCGGGGCCACGTGCCCAGTGGCTCTCCAGCCAACCCAAGCGCCGAGCCGCTGCTAAAGGGTCCCAGAAGCTTCCCGGTCCACACGTCACCCTCTCGTTTCTCCCTCTCTTTCTCTCTTCTCTCTCTCTGCCGGTGGCCCCAGGACCCACTTGTCTGCTCCTTCTCCTCCCTTTGCTTCCTTCTCTGTCTCTCTCTCTCGCACTCTCTCTATTGTCGGCAAAATCGAATTACCGCCTTGGCGTTTGTCCTCATCTCGCCGCAATCTCGCGCGTCCCGAGGTCGCTCTGCCACGCCGCTGCAACCCCATACCGCGACCCGTCCTGCCTTGGACCGAGCTGGAAGGCGACTTCCGGAGAATGCCTGAGTCGGCCGCCAACCCCATCTCCTAGAGCAGCTTCGCCCCCACGGCCTCCTTCACCTATTTAAGGGATTGAATAGCACCGTTACTCCCAGCCAAACCTGGAGCAACTCCTCATTCACCCTCACACGCCCTAATCCACCTCCAGCCGAGCCCTCTTCTCCGCTGCCGGTAAGTCCCGATTTGGGGGAAATCCCAAATTCGTGCGACTCGGTAAGGAAACATCCAAATTGGTTGATCTTGGAGCATCACTGGATGCTAACGAACTATTTGCGCATCTTCTTCCGTGATCGAGCAGTCCAAGGAGCCCCCGCACCGTGCGACTCCCTTCCGCCGCTGACGCCGCACGGTGAGAACACCAGTCGGCCCTCTATTCTTCGGTTTGAGTGCAGCAATAGAGTCCTTAGGATCTCCCAAAGCTCATATGATTGACCATTCGGCTCAGATCAAACCGTAGCGCCGTCGAGCCGTTCTTCACCGTAGAGCTCCGCCGGTCATCGCCGTGAGTCCATTTTTCCCGAACACTACCCATATCCAAGTGGTTCCCTAGATTCACCATGGTCCCTTGAAGCCGTAGCCGTAGGCCAAAGTCGATCGACGTCGCCGGTTTGCCGCCGGTGAGGTCGTTGACCACCTCCTCTGCGCTGGCTCACTGCCATGCGGGCTACCGCTACCGCTCGCACACCGCTTTGCCGCCATGTGGTCCCAGCCACGCTTGCTACAAGAATGCGGTATGTCGCGACGCAAGCCGCTGACGGCCGGGCCTGGCCGCCAAAGAATCGCAACCCGAGTTCAAAACCAGCCCGCGCAAACGCTGAGAATGCGTTTTCCCTGAAGGAAAACGTATTTTCCTATTTCTTGAATTTCATTAAACCGAATAGATTCAAATGGCTATATCTTTTGATCTATAACTCCAAATCAAATGAAACAAATTTGTAAATTCATTATAAATTCCCTAGTTTCATAATTTGCAAAAATATCTTGAACTTGTTTAATAATTTAAATCTGAATTTAAACTTAAAGAGTGAAATTTGAATATATAGCATATAGAGATTTTGCAAATAAAGTCCAATTTGAGTGAAACTAATTTTGCTGGAATCCTGAGATCAAATACTACTCAAATATGTAATTAGATTTGGATTTGGAGTTAGTTTGTGAAAATTTCCCATTAGGACTTTATATAATGCATAAATTTAATATAGTTGCAATAACTTACTCAAAAATGATCCAAAATGAATGAAACTTGTTTCTTTGTGCTCATTACACTAATTAAAATCAGATGGTAAGATAAAAGTTAGAGTTTACCATATTGCTATCTTTTGACATGACTAAGGTTGCTTATATACTAACTAGTATTAGTGCAACTAACACCACACCCTAAAAATGAATTTCATTATATTTAACTTTACAATCTTAGCTTCCTGAATTCGTAAATTAAAATGAAATAATACATAAAGAAAGGTAGTCATGTTATATGTCATTAAGCTTTTACCCTTAGGCCCAAAACCTTATAACTTGGTTAATGCATGAATTGATTAAGTAATTGCCATCATTGGTTGATTTGAATTGATTTCATTTGAATCTTTCAACTGCTATCCTTGTTGTTTACGTATTTGCTTCTTTTATCGATATTGAAGTATCTTATTTGCCATGTTCTTAATCGACGTATAGACGCTGAGACTACCGACTACGCTATCGACGACACAGATCCAGCTTACACCGTCGAGGAGCAAGGCAAGCACTCCTTTGATCATTCTTGAACCCAGATTTTACAACCAGATAAAATGTGATTAAGAATCTTCCTGCATGCTTATATTCTAACTATCTATTTCACGCTCTTGGTAGTTATAACCCAATGTTGATATATTGTCTTAATCATAGCAACATAAACCCCATGATAACCATAGGAATGGATAGTCAATTAAAAGATGGGCTATAACGAATATTAATTGCATCTGCTTAGCAATGCTTAGAATGATACGATGATACCTATACCCACTTACACACTTCTTTATGAAATCTTTTATGGTTTATTTAAGCAGAAAAGGATACTGGTAGTTTGATAAAAATGAAAATAAAACTACTGTTTTGTCGTGGGTGATTATTGGCAATAGCCGGTGGTACATGTTTTAACGTGTACATAGATAGGGTGGAGTATCGCCCATGTCACAATAAGGACCGAGCTTATGTGTTGTTTTCAGGCCAAGATAACCGTACATCCACAAGTACTGAAATGGGACAGTCTTAACCTATTAAAATTATTTGGAACTAGCTTTGCACATTGGTAGGCAGTTGTAGCACGGGCATTCCGGATATAGGTTTGCTCGAGGGAGGTGTCATCACCGAGGTGTTGGCATCTGCCGTTGTAACGGTGTACGCCTGGCTATGAATTGGGGCTGTTGTTGTACCACTTGAGCCACGGGCTCTGAATACTATTGCTTCACCGTTTGTTTGCTTCCATCATAGTCAGGGGTAACGTCATTGGGCTAGTGCAAAGTTAAGGTTCAAGTAATCGAACAGTTTCGTTATGAACTCCTCGCGGGCATACCAAAGGAAGTGTGTCTTATAGCTTGCAAAAAGGGAGAACATATCTTGTGGGTAAAGCAGTACAAACTCTGCAGAGTCTAAACCTAATCGATTAGCCGCGCTCGCGGTCATGAGCACTTGGTAAAGTCATCACAAAGTTAGCTGTTTCTGTTTTCAAAAATCTTTGATAAAATGATTTGGAAAGTGGTTTACAACCTTTAATGACACTTATTGTTACATTTGTTCATATAAGACCATGGAGGGTCTTTTTCGTTAATTTACTCACAAAGGGCCGTGAGTAGATGGTTATATTTCATCTTACTACTTGTTATTTGAATTACTTATTAAACTGTTTTAAGTTTCTAGTTATGCTTTCCATTACTATTCAGTATTTACAATTCAAATTTTTCGCTTTATGCAAAATAACCGTAGAAACCCACTTTCTATTTTCAGCCTGCATATATTCCAGGAATTGCATACACTACAAAGTCTTGCGAGTACCAATGTACTCAACTTGCTTCAACAAATGTTTTTAGGTAATGAGCAAGATTACGATAATGACGGAAATGAATATGAGGAACCTGCGAATTTTAGCGACGACTGATCTTTCTAGGTTCATCTCAGCAGTTGCCTATGGAGTTATGGAATAGTTGGCATACTTTGAGACATGGTTTTAATTTCCTGCTACTTTTGGTATTGTAATAACACTATAAAACTTGTGATGTAATAAAAGTGTGTATCTGTGTGGCTGTAATATCCAAATTGTGTTTGTGCGTGCCAGCCACTGATCATGGGAATGGCACAGGAAGCACTTAAGAGCCTCATATTTATGTTACTTAGTGACATAAAAATGAGGGTCTCACACAATGAGTGCTTGGTTCCCGATAGCTAATCATCCCGGGTAACTGTTGAGGTATTTAAATGTATCACCTGAAAAGGCTGGCCGTTACATAAACGAGGTAGGACTGGGGCAGCCAAGATGTTGAATCTGTGGCTTCTAATTCAATTGCCATATCACATTGCACTAGCATGGGAAGATCACAAGTGGACTTTATAGCACGGAGATTGAGGTACCATTGCCCTTGTTAATTGCTTATACTAGTCGGTAACCCGTGCATTTGCACGGGCTAGCTTCTTAGATAAAGTTATTTTGATCCGTTAATTTGGATTGTACATGATAGCCACTATAACTTGATTCTATTAGATAGACGTCAAATCCTTTTCTTTTCTCAATTAATATGAAATTTTCTCATAATTTATAATTAGTGTAGGTTATAGATGTTATTACAAATTTTAATATTTTGAAATTTAGCATATAAATTCTCATACAAATCAAATCTAGTCATCACTTGATTAATTCCTAATTTGAATATTTTTGGATTATACTTTGGGTGGATTTTTTTTCAGTTTTAGGTTGGACTTTGTATAAAAATCTATTTTCTATTTTCATTCAGAGAGGTGCTTCTATGCTCTTCCTTTTAAAAGTTGCACAACTATTAAAGCATGAATGAAGGGTAGATGGTGATTACTTACCCCTTCGCTTGCTTCAAGATTTGTGCAACTTGTACTAGAAGGAAGAGCATAGAAGCACATCTCTTTCATTTATTGTATTCTAAATATTTTTAGTGTTTATATTTGAATTTGTATGGAAATCAAGTTGCTTATTTTTTTTATTCAGGATTTAGTTAATTTGGCCTGTACTTGACAAAGACTCACTATGTAAAAAAATATAGTGCATATTTTTTTAATGGTTTTGTCCATATATATAGGTTGTATTTCATACTCCAATAAAAAATTAGCGTGATCTTTCTTTTATACCCCTAATAAATATCCAGGTTTACATTATATCCTCTAAATGCATGTATTGAATATAATGTTTATAAAAAATAATTAGGGGTAATCTAGTCGTATGGAAGTTAAATTGCTAATTTTTTTATTCTGAATTTCAGCTAATATAGGTTGTACTTGACATGGACTCTTTTTTTAATCTAATTTGTTTAAATATTATTATGAATTTTGATTATTTTTGGATTTTCTTTGGAAATCATATGTAATTCAAATTGATATTTTTCTTATTTTTTATTCTGAATTTCAGTTAATTTAGGTTGTACTTGACATAGACCCTTTCTTTTAATCTAAGCCGTTGGCACGATAGATAAATGGCCAGATCTTTCTAGTTAATGTTGGAGCTTCCTCAGAGTGCCTAATTAGTATAGGTATAGATATCCTTCTATTTTTCTTGCTCAATTGTGTGAGCTTGTCCACAAATGCCAAATGCATGCAAACGTTGTAATTTGTAGCATCTTATCTGTGATAGATTATTTTTGTTGTTTTCTTCTTCTGCTTGTTGCTGAAATCCATAGCACTTGTAGATTACAGTTGGAAATTCCATGTTATTTACTAGTTAGGTACTAATTCTGGACGGACTCATATTTTCCAACCCGTACCTGTATAATAGGTACCAAATGGATATTCCTATAACAGAATGATGAAAACCATGAGTGTTATCAAACTACCTAATACTGATACTTCTGTATTTTTTGGCTGGCTTATGTAGTCGATCGATTTTTTTTGAAGTAAGAATACTGTCACACTTTCTTTCCTTGGTGTTTGCTATTACATATATACGTATATGGGCCTTGGCCCAAGACATACACGGGCCAACACTCCCCCTCAAGATGGGCAATAGATACTTATCATTCCCATCTTGTCACATGCAGACGAACACTCCTTAACACTTAAACCTTTTGTTAGACAATCGCTTACATGCTCTCCTGATGTTACAAAGCTCAACTCTAGAATTTATTCAACTAATCTCTCTTTGATAAAGAAACGATCTATTTCCATATGTTTTGTCCGATCATGTTGGATTGGATTGTTAGCAATATTTATAGCTGACTTGTTATCACACCATAGCTTCATGGGAATATCTCCGGCCAGTAGCTTCAACTCAGATATAAGACTCCTTATCCATATTAACTCGCTCAAACTTACTGACATTGCCCTATATTTCGCTTCAACAGTGGAGCGAGATACCACCGGTTGCTTTTTACTCGCCAACCCGCTACCCACCTCATTGCTCCGCACCCAACTCGAGCGCAGCCCGGCTCAAGCATGTTGAAATCAATATGTTTATGCCAAGTCTAGTGAACACTTGGCTGATTGCATCACTAAAGGGTTAGGTCCTAGTGAGGGTATTACAATATGTAACAAGATGGGTATAATTGATATTTGTAGCCCATCTTGAGGGGGAGTATTGGGATAGAGCTCAAATTGAATCCGATTAAATTAGAGATAAATTAAGAAGTTAGAGATAGAGTTTGAGTTTCTTACGGTTGTAATCCTCACTATAAATAAAGGGTGTGAGATCCAATAGGATACACACAATTTCTCTAAATTCTACAATATTTATCTAGTCTTCTATTGGCTTTCATTGCACTTTAATTCAAATAGAAAAATAGAGGATGGGCTCTCTATAATAAGATATAAGGATGGTAGCCATAGTAAACAAATGATCATGAGAATAAAATGAACAAAAGCTTATTAGACATCATAAACAAAGTTTCTTGAGTGCTGTCTGAAACTCAGGAGAATTGCATAGACTTTTATTTGGTTTTACATCCCCATATGTTCTTCATAGCTTTAGTTAGTACGTCTCTCTTGATTTTGGGAAGCATTAATTTGGTTTAAGTTCTTCATTTTTGTCTACATGATATACGCCTTTGCATTAAAGTCTGGTGTTATATTCTTTAGGTTGGAAGAGACAAAAGATCAGGTGATGGTAAAAACAGGCCCGAGGTGAGTCTTTCGTTGTGATTTGTGAGTGTATTAATTGCTTTGCTATTCACATGATGTCCTTCCTTGCCTCTGTTGGAATAGGATACCCAGGAAAATCTTTGGGGCAATTTTTCTCTTCTTTATTCTCGCTTGCTCTCTTGTTTCGTACTTACAAAAACTCAATCCTACCCCTATATTTATACTAAAACTAGAGACAAAGTGATAGAACAGGACTCTACTCCCTTGTCCTACTCCATCTCATATTTCCTTATTCTACTCCAATACTTTCCTAAACAACCTTTCCTAAAACTCGGACTCTGTTACAAGATTAACTCCAACATTCACTCCCGTAATCTTGTAACACCTAATTTTAACAGTGACTCTTTTACTCGACACATGACGATGAACGCCTCTTCAAGGAGTTTCGCCTTCTTCACCATGATCGCCTCTTCAAGGAGTTTCGCCTTCTTCTTCACCACCCACAAAGGATGGCTTCTTCACTGTGCTCCCACCAGATCCGTGCTCTCACCAGATCCCGGAGTCTTACATGCCGGCAACGAAGACATCTTCCCAAATCAACAAAATACTCACACAGAGTATAAGGCCACAGAATACTCACACAGAGTATAAGCACACAGAATACTCACACAGATTATAAACACGATTGATTGAAACTCACACAGAGTAACAATCAAATTCACACAGAATACTCACACAGAGTATAAACACGATTGATTGAAACTCACACAGAGTAACAATCAAATTCACACAGTAGATCAAGAAAAACCACACAGATTTTTCTTGAACACTAACTGGCTTTGCTGTCGTGTACTCGGGGACCTCCTCAGTCCAATGCGGCCGGCCTCTGCCCGCACGCCGTCCTTCAATGAGACACGCAGGTAGCCACCAACACCATCTTATCACGCCGATTGTCAACGACACTCGTTAATCGCAGGTAGACACGTCCTCTCTACTCTTTCTTTTTTTCCTTTCCTTTTTCCTTTTTTTTCATCTCTTTCTTCCTCTGTTGCACGTTGTATTGCCATGTCGCTTGGAACTTCTTCCTTGCTGATCCCTAGGTGAACGATAATCACATGCATGCCATGCACATCCGCACGGGACTTCTTCCTTTGTATTGCTGCCGCACATCACCTCTGCTCCTACCGCCTGGAGAGGGAGCACTGCTACTGCTGCTCGTGCTTATTGATCCAAGATGCGGCGCCAACGCAAAGAAGTAGTCAAACATCTCAACGGCCGAGGTGAAAAAAAACCCTTCGGCCCTAGCTTCACCGGCTTGAGGTCGCGGTACTGGTAGATGCCACGGGCATGATAGAAGTCGACAGCGCGACGTCCTCCCTGACGCGCCCAGCGCGAACGATCAGCGCAAGCTAGGAGCTCCCCGCCTCTGATTTCTTTTTCACGTGCTGTCACGCCGTTGGCCTCCTGGGTTCTCCGTGCGCCGCACTCGCGAGGTGCCGCGCCTCCTGAGATGGCCACCCTGAGAGTCTGCTCCTCCCGGGGCAGCAGCTTGATCTAAACGTTTAGGCTCTAATACCAATTGTTGGAATAGGATACCCAGGAAAATCTTTGGGGCAATTTTTCTCTTCTTTATTCTCGCTTGCTCTCTTGTTTCGTACTTACAAAAACTCAATCCTACCCCTATATTTATACTAAAACTAGAGACAAAGTGATAGAACAGGACTCTACTCCCTTGTCCTACTCCATCTCATATTTCCTTATTCTACTCCAATACTTTCCTAAAACTCGGACTCTGTTACAAGATTAACTCCAACAGCCTCGCTCAATGTCATGCTATTTTGGAGATGTTTTCTGGTATCAGCTCTGAACCCAAGGGCTTGATCATACTGAATACATTTATACCCTCAACCTCACAGGGCTGCATCCAGTTGAGCCGACCAGATTCAACAGATGTTTCTGGTATACAAAACTGCATGCAGTACATGCAACCAATGTCAATGTGGCAAAGAAGCTCGAGGCGCTAGCGTGCTGACATGAGATATATAGGTGCATGGCAGTGTGCCACATTTCATGCACTGAGCCTCCTGCGCAACCCGTTTCAACTGGAAGCTTGTATTGTGAAAGCTGCAGCTCCACATTAATTCAAGGAAGTAGCCGGAGGAGCCATGGTCCTGGAACGCGGCCAATCGAAATGCCTGCGTGGCAATTGTGACGCACGCATGCAAGACGGTTGAAGCTTGCAGTCCTCCATAGTATGAAGAGATTGTCGGTGCAGGGACACGTACAGACAACTCAAGAGCAATCGTGATTCCAGGTATGGAGCCCACAGAGGTTCTGGAACCCCCCACGTACGACCGCTCTCTCTCTGTCTCTTAGTCTCGGGTGTTGCAAGGTACGTGGAGACCCTGAAGAGGATGACAATAGATTCTTGATTGATTTGTGGGCACTCCCTTCGTTCGTACAAGTGCTACCATGCACGTCGATCCGGTGCTTGAAGTCTAGGCAGATTGCAAGCGATGCGCAGCGGGACAAGCCATGCTGGTGCTGCATGCACATCTTGCCTTTGCCGATCGAGTTTGTCTTTCTGACAAGGACGACGATCAGATCATTATCCTGTGTAATGGCTGTGACGATCGTCATCTGCACTGCTTGACGCCTCCCCTTAGTACTTAATTGGGTACCCGATCGAGAGGGAGTGGTATTGTTGCTCATCCTGCACTGTGGAGAGACCAAAGGAGGGAATGAGAGGGTACGAGCAAAGGATGCTGGGACTCCGTAGAAAGGGTGCTCCTATATTCCTACGCTCCTGCCCAGTTTTCAAAAGAAAAAAAAAAAGGGGTGGACTTGTTGCTTTTTGCCGCGAAGGTGCTAGAGTGAAGGAGCAGTTGGTGACTGTGACAGAGCAGGAAGCCTGGGGATCTGCATCTTCCTTGAACTGTAGGTCTGTAGCTATATCATACTCTCAGTGTTCTTTCTGTTAGTAAGTGGTGTTCTTTTGGTTGGTCAGTAATTAAGTGGATCCGTATTCCCTGCAGTGAGTTCAAGCTGCACAAATTTGCTGTTCGGAGAGACTTAGCTCAAGTCTGTCCAGTTGAAGAACTGCTGGTCAGGACTCAGGGCAACGGCAGATGAGAAGATTAGCTACTGATTTCCAGTACTCTTCCCTAGGTGACCGCCTAGCCCACGTACGTGCTAGGCTCTACCCGTTCCGTTTAGCATGCCTAGCTTATTTTTCCCGCATAGGCGGCCGTTTAGCCCGTCTAATAGGCGATTAGGTGTTACGCACCGGTGTGCCATCTAGTGCCTAGAGCCTAGGGAAACACTGCTGATTAATTTCTGATTGAGCAGCCGACATGTCCGCGAACATGTGCCGTTTGAACTAATGGTAGAGAATAAGGACCCGTTATCGTTTCCTTAACGTCTGTGAGGTCATATTTAAACAACTTGTCAGCATCTGAACTTCAAGGATGCTTAATTAGTACAATATCATCCTCTTAGGTGGATATTACGTACCGTCGTCTTAAAAAAAGTTGGATATTATCATTTAAGTTACCTCACGAGTCATTAGGAATGGTGCACTTTCTATCTTATGCACTTGCTTGCAGGTACTATTTTGTGGATGGTTTCCAGTTAGAGATAGAAACATCACTTGTCGAAACTGCCTCGGGTCACCATTCAATATGATCGTATTGGCCTGAATGACTAGTCTTCGCTAGACTATGCTGTGAACATCATTGCTTTCTCCTCTGGAGGCTGCACTGTGCTGGCTCACATGTTAACAGCCTGCCAGTAGCAGTAATCAAAACTCCTCAGCTACAAGCAAATAACCTTGCTGCATTCTGCTTGTCTTTTTACTGGAGATCTACACTGAGCCTGCCAGTAGCAGTAATCAAAACTCCTCAGCTACAAGCAAATAACCTTGCTGCATTCTGCTTGTCTTTTTACTGGAGATCTACACTGCACCTCTCTGGAGATGCATGGTTAGACCATCTTGCTGGTTTGAGCTGCAGAGCTTGTAGAATTTGCTGACATGTTGGCAAGGACAAGCAACGGGCGCTCGTGGTGTGGCTTGCTTTGTTCACTGTTGTGCTGTATTGTATCAGAAAGGCACGCAGAGTGAACAGCAGCTGCATAATGCAGTGTGGCTGTACAGAACTGGAAGCTGAGAATTAATGACCTCTCGACTCCTCAGGCTTGCGTGGGTTCTACAAATGAGAATCTCGCGGGATTCCCGCGAAATTACTGTGTTTGAAATGGGGTCTGGGTGGGCTAACCGACCTAGCTCTAATGTAAATCTTTTCATGAGGCGATTGACACGGATTGCAGAGGACTGAATAAGTCAACAATTGAGGGAAAAGGGCCGAGATCAATCGACAGTACGTGATGGGTGATCCCAACTAGGAATGCTACATCCTGTACGGGGAAACCAGTCGGCAAATGGAAGCGGGAAACACCCTGCGTACGAGCAACTCCTGTAAAAACGTCATTTGGCGCACATGTACCAGGAGCCAGGTGCCGCCATATATATATGCCTTTGAGGAAAGCGAGCTTGCTCGCAAAAGCAGAAACACCCTGCGTACGAGCAACTCCTGTAAAAAATGCCGTCACTAACAATGAATCTAGACGCGCCAGTGCACGGGCACTATGCCTGATCGAGTGGCTGAGTGCTACTAACAATATCTTCAGGAACTCCTGGTCACTGCACTCTATCCATTATTCCATCTGCTCCCTCTCCTAGTCATAAGAGCCCACCACTCACTTTAAGCCCACGTGAAGGCTTGTGCGCTCATGTGAGAGCTAGGACAATAGGAATGGACTGAGCTGGGCCTCGGCTCAGACCCACCAAGACCCAACTTGTAACGGGGACAGCTGCCTTTCAAATCTGCAGCAGTTGTTCATCTCATCTCACTCGGCAGCTCAGGGGGTCGGTCTGCCCGGACAATGACACCCGTCAGCTTCCCTTTTTCTCATCACAGTGATTTGCCCTCTGCAGTGGCAGCACACACTGATCAGACGCCCAAGCATACCTTAATCATCTCGCCTCATCTTGCATCACGAAAGGGGGCGGTTTGAAAAGTCATACAACCCGTTTGTCCACCGAAACTGATCGAGAGGGTACGTGATCACTCGATCGCGGAGTAAGACTGGCCAATACAGTTTCAGCACTCCGCATTGAGATATTCCATGCGGTTACATAGGGTATGATTCGTATGAAACGTGAAGCTACGAGGAAGGAAATCCTGTGCATTAATTCTCCCTTTTGATGCGTCGACCCTCTGCACTCCGCATTGAAGGGCTTCAAAATATTACCAAAAGTAGTATAGAATAGAATGTAGAGAGGAAGGTGCCATGCGTCAGCAACACGACAAAACTTGAGGCTTAACTCGATCCAAATACGGACTGAAAAGGTAGCGAACAGTGCCCACGGACGATCAAAACCAAAACCGCTGCAGGGCGTTCTTGCCTCCCTCTGATTGCAACCGGATCCAAAAACCAAAAGCGAGCCGAGCTTGGAGGCTTCAAGGGCATTGCCCAATAAGGACCAGCGGGCAGCCTATCAGGAAGCAACACATGTCACGGTACTTTGCCGCTAATAACAGGAGTTGTCAGTAGTCACAAAAACACTCACGCCCACACTAACAGCGCCCCGTCATGTCAGGCCGGGACACACGGTTCCGCGCGACCGAGCCACCGATAAGTGCGGCACTGTACTGTCGTCAGTACGCAACATGCGCAGCTGCGCTGATCTCACGTCCCCATCAAGCAATTTGCCATCTGCTGTGGCCGTAGTGAGGCCGGGCTAAATCCTCGGCCCGGATTGGAGGAGGCGCGGCAAATTTTTTTTTAACTGCAGTAGCCTGTTTGTCGTTTTTCTTTTTTAAAAATATTGGCCAACGTGCGACTGGCTTTATAAAAATAAAAATAAGTCTATTATTCGAACACGAAATGCCCGACAGGTGACCTGCCGTGCCTCCGCAGCTCTTGCATCGCGCAAGGTGGCTGGCCCCACGGGAACTCCTCCCACCACGGCAGCAGGTGCGTGGCCCACCATGGCAACAGCTGCTCTCGCTCGCCATGTCGTGGTACCGGCTAGCTTTTGCGCTCTTTCGACGCGGCAGGAAACATGTATTGTCTGCGACGTCTTTCGTAGCGAGTGAAGAGGCTAAATTTATAATTACATATGTAAAGACTATATTTCTTTTTTAAAAAAAATATTATACAGGAAAGCTAGAAAGGTGGAGATGAGGGGGGAGCCCATCGGCCGGCCATGCACGCAGGCCTACTACACCGATATGCCGGGAGCGGAGGCGGCATCTTGTCGCGCGGCCTGTCCACCCCCAAAATGCATCCGCGGGGAAAAGGCGGTGCTTTGTTGATCGGCAGCTGCTACTCCTGCTGTTTCCCGTCCAGATCCATATCGATCAACAATGGGAGGCAGGATTGGCCGAGAAGAGAGGTACGTCAGGCAGCAACGCTGGTGGCCGGAGAGGGGACCGTGCCGGCGCATGCATCACACGGCCGGCGGGTGTGGGCGATGGCTTGAATTTTCTTTCAGTGATAGGCTCAATCAGCTAGCTAGAGCCCCGTAGCCAGGGAGATTTTGTTCAGTGCTCCCAAGATCAAAATAAGTAACAAGCACAGGATAAACTAGGCATTATACGATGTTTGAGAATAATGCTGCGCATGTAAATGCGCCCATCAGTTGTCATGGAAGAAAACGGGTTAACGCCGTGGAATTATACGATCAGTTTCCTTTTCTATGATAAAGCAAAGGAAATAAAAAAAAAATACTCACTACAATAAAAAAGGAGGATAATAGGTCGAGCTCCCAGTGAGAGCGAGGGCAAGGTGGAATTTTCCCTGCCACTGTCGCTACAGCCGTGGGAGGTCGGCTCGGGTGCACAAGTTGCAAACACAAAAATTAAGCGAGCAATGTTGCCTAGCTACATGTTCTCTAGTCTCCAGGGTGCCAGGTCATTGTTGAACGTCTGTCCTTTTGGCAACTCCTGTAACAAAAACACATAAATATGAACATACAGCTTAGACAAGATCATCTCTAAAATGCACCGCAAAATTTCTTAAAAAAACCCTCAACGATACTGAACTCCTCACCGACGGACAGCTCCGTCTAGCTTCCACAACCATTGGGCCCGTTTATCAGCGACCCACGATCCATCGAGGCTCTCTGCAGCAAGGGTTGGTTTTCCAAAGATGAGGGATATAAGGATTTCTTTCGCGTCGTGGTAGGATATTTGGCAACAGGGACACCATTTTGACAGTTTATGGTGCTCGGCGTTTTCAATGGCTCCACATTACGAATGGCATGTACGGTGGTGCCGTGATGCGTGCACATCCGACATAAGAGAGAGGAGTGTTAGGAATATGACTCAATATCAAATCTTAATAAATCTTTAGAGTCCTTATCCTATACAACCCGAATTCTATTTTTGCTATATAAGTTAACTCCATGTACTTGTAATATTTGAATCAATTAGTGAATTATTTTTCGTGTTTTTTTTCGCAAGAGTTTTTTCACATTAAATTTATGTCTCTATTATTTTGCCGTGCTTTAAACCTAACCAGAAAGCGCGCAGCACAAAATACATGACTTTGTCCTTGAGAATGTACAGAGCCGCTGGATCGGCTGGATGCGCGTCCAGCAAGCATTCTGATTAAGCCCGGCCAACGGTGGATCAAGGCTCAATATTAGCCTCTAATGCGATGGAAACATGGCATTATTGCGAACTAGAACCGATGGATCTCTTCTTCTTCTTCCCCTGGCCTGGATCTGCACACTATCGATCGATTCTGCCAAGCGAGAATCTAGCCATCAGTCTCCTGCATCTTGTACTGCTGTTCGTCCGGATGTAAGCCTGCAAATAGTATGATCGATGCACTAGTACGTACGTACCTTGGTTTGTAGGCAAGAGAACAATTAATCTTGTACCGTAGCGTTTGGGATCTCAAGAAAAACATGTCGTGCCCATCTCAAGGAAGGGTTCTTGTCCTCAGAGCTAGAATGGACAAAAACAAGATAAAAATAAAAGCAGTACTGTAGGTATGTTAATTCATTTATCAAACTATTCATGAGTAATAAATGGGAGAAACTGGAGAGAGACAGAGAGACAGAGAGAGAGAGAGAGAGAGAGAGAGAGAGAGAGAGAGAGAGAGAGAGAGAGAGGGCAGGAGAAGCTAGCAGCGAAGTATGGGGCACATCGAATGAGCTTGCAATAAGCAGGCACCTCCAGGAATTCCAGATTGCGATCGTAGGCTGTGGCTTAGCTGCCTTGACCCACCATGAACCTGCATGATTGAAGGCCCCGCAGATTTATCCACTCACTCATGTTTAGTTAGATCTAATTGCACGTTAATCTCAGCTAGATCCTCCGATCCGGTCGACTATGCTGTAAAAAGTTGTTGATGTACTCCTCCCTTAAAGACAAGTGCGCGGACTGTGAAGCAATATCTGATGAGGCCGGCGCTGATAGGAACCTAACCAACGAAACTACTTTTTATATGCATGCATGCATACATACATACATACATATATACACACACGCACATACAACCGCGCGCGGTCGCTTTAGAATCACGCTCGGTTTTCTTTTGGAATAGCTCGATCCGAAACAGTCATAAAAGTTTTTTTTTTTTTTTGAAGCAAGGCAGGAGCTCTGCCAATTCATTCAGATGGGAGAAAAAACAAAGTTTTGCAAAACAGTTAAAAGTTTTCGCCGGACATTATTTGGTGGACAAGGAAGGTGTGACTTGTGAGTTCTGACCATGTTTCAAGGACAGAGGCGGCAAAGGGAGTTCGCCAAGGGCGCCTGTAGAGTGGCAGAGCTCCTAGGACCCTCCCTTAAGTGATGTGGTGTCCGCTACCTGAATTGTCCTCCGTCCCGCTGGAGAAGAAGACACTCTCCGTCGAGCTATTACAGTGTCCTGAGGCATTTGGTCAGAAGGAAACAGGGGAGATCGGGCTACGGAGAAAAGTCTTTGCAGGCCAAATCTCCATTAACTGGCAGCAAGGACTAGACGATAATGGCTGGGCCTGCCCCTCTTTTTAGTTCTCTCTCAGGCACGAAACGACACGGACGTGCATAGTCGATTGATGTCCACCTGATTTGGAGCCAGGCAAAGGCAAGAAATCTCCAGGACCATGAGTTGACATGCATGCTCACAGCAATGGAGGTGCATGGTCCCTTGCAAGTACTGCCATTTTACATGGCGGCATGCAGCAGCTCTAATTCTTAATTCTTCGATCGTCTTCTCTTCTTCCCAGCTCAAGAGTGCTGTAAGCTACTACTTAGGCATGGCTAGTGTTACTCACATCGACCGAAATCCGTATATTGTATATATGTATACCGTCACATTTTAGCCAATGAGCGACGAGGTGCAGATCGAGCAGCATCTGATGAGAGACGCACAACCCATCTGATTTGACATACACACGCATGTACGTACAGAGCAAACAACATGTTTGTATGGCAAAAGAGGAACGTAGATAGAGACCTCACATGGCAGGTTCTGTGTGTGCGTGTTTGCCCACTTGCAAGCTCAATAAGAGTTCAGGGTTCAGGAACGATCGATGCATGATACCACCACCTTGGGAAGCTGAATGCTGCTTGACTCTTCCATCTACCTTTTCTCCGGCCTTGATCCTCGACGAGGGGAGGAACAGATAAGATCGATCAATGGATAGCAGGGAGGCGGTTCAACCTTGAGTTCTCCATATCCATTTCGTCGGCGTTTGTGGAGCTAGCTAGCCGCCGGCGTACCAGAAATGTAGGGAATTAGCGGGTAAGCATAAATACTACTCGAGAGGTGTTTCTATGCTTTTATTTTTTGTAAAGTTGCACAAATATTAAAGCATGAATGAAGGGTAAGTAGTGATTGCTTATCCATTCGCTTGCTTTAAACGTAGAGAATTATTACAAGTTTTCGAAGAACAAACAGGCAAACAGATTAGTCCAAGGAGATAGCCTGATCATCATGAATTAGCGTGACATGGTACAACAAAGAGTAAGGCTTAACATAAGAAAAGTCGTCGCTCTGCTAGGAAACAATAATGAAATAGTAGTCAGTTTGTTCTTCTTTCTTGTTGCAAAAAAAAAAAAAAAAAAACAAATAAAAGATCATAATGATTGAAGGGCAGGCAGACAATTTGGATTTATATTGCAAGCTAGGCTCATCAGGTTGAGTGGACATAGCAAATCTCCACTGTTTTTTGCGATCAGCTGAACCGTGCAGGATGTACTTCCACTGATGAGTAAATACATAGGCGAACAGGAGGAGGACAAAACAAGGAAAAAAACACGAGTACGTACAGGTGCAGGTGCAAACGTAAGGTGGCAGCGCAGGTAAAAATTCCAGTGAAAGCTTGGGATGTAGCGAGTAACTCATTGCAAACGTCCAAGCCAGTGCCAGGAGTATCATATACAGCTTTCTGGGTACCCGAGATGCTCCCATCCGTCCTTAGTTTCATCGATCCATCGGCGTGTGCTTACAAATTTAATCGGTCCAGGAACAACTATCTACTGGTTTTTCCTCCCAGAATTAGGAGCCATTTGGTCGGAACAGTGATCGTAGTCACACTTGGCTTCATAACACGAACCATATATCTACAATCCTTTGCATGATTTCGACTGGAAGACTGCCAGCAATAGCATTTCTTGACAGACAGCTAGCCCTAGAAGACTTTCCCTGGCATGACGAGTGCCCTCGACGCTGTGCCCTGTTGTACGTAGTGCTGGGAGCAGTGAGAATGCTATCCGTGCACTAGTTATTCAGATGTTACGATTAACTCGTAAGAGCATTTAGAGATTGCGGACCGTATTTATGCCATGATCATCGAGCTGAAAATTCTGTGTACGACACGTACTATATGTGTAACCATTCACCTCTGTTCTCTCTGTGAGCTGAATTAATTAAGCATGCGAATATTCGTCTCATTTTGAAGGGAACAGTGGTGAATATACTCATGTGACGTGGAGATGTCACTAGCATTATTTGAAAGTATGTTGGCTTTTCAAATATGTTTTCTTACAATATATTTAGTGTCAGTTCAGGTAACATGACTTTTAATGATTGGCAGAAGGAAAGCGGGAAAAGACGAAGACAAAGCGAGAAATGAGATTTGGGTAGAAACTAGGAGGAGGGATCCGATGTGAATGAAGGACAGAAAGCGTTTGCTTGGTAAGGAAACCAAATGGGACATCTCATTTGCGTGGCTTCCCGCAAAGCACCAACCTGCATCAGCTTACAGTACACTAAGCAAGGAACACATGAGGTAAAGTTAAAGCAAAGAACATATTGGCTTAGCTCAATCCTAGCTTCCGTTCGGCTCTCAAACAACTACTAGCTAGTGGGGAAGATTCCCGTTCCCTCTCGTCGACCTCTCCAATGTGTGTATATTGGTTCAACTCCCACCCTTTCATCCAAAACTCCCACCCTTTCATCCAAGAGAGAGAGAGAGAGAAGTACATATTTATTTCTATACTCTTGAAAGTGCATACTCACACTTGCAATATACCACTTAAACAATCAAGTTATACTACTTTACTCTAATAATGATTATGAGATACTTCAAAGTGAGTTTTTATAAAAAACATTTATCAAAATACACTTTTTTATGGCATAATTTATGTATATACTTATTTTATATACGAAAAACGGTAGGAGTTTATAATAAAAATAAAAGGCTCCGATACATGTCACAGCAAAATGAATGCGACCTGGCGGACGCGTGACTTGCGACAAAGCCGCTGGTAGCAACCTTATGCTCAAATCACCACACGACACACGATCGCTAATAACAGCAGGGGATCCTTACGGGCTTCGACAGCCAAAGTTGGCGACAAAGCCGCCGGTAGCCAAAAGTTACCGCACGACACATCGCTAATAGCACTATAGCAGTAGGAGATCCATAGACGGCCGTAGATAGTTGGTGCTCGCGCATCTTCTACTTATCGGCCGTTGGCAGTAACCTTACGCTCAACCAGGGGCGGGCCAAGGGTGGGTCTAAGGTGGGCTCCACCCGGTCATCGGTACTCATGTTGTAGCACTATTTGTTTGTTTGTGATGTTGTATCGTGAATTGATGTAATTTTTATCTCTCTATTTGATGCTACTTTGTTATAATTTAATATTAAAGTATGCTAACTTGTTTTCTTTGTTAGATATCCTAAAATACTTAAGTAGCACGTTCTTAAGTTGTTTGATGAAATACTTATGGATATAATTAACATCTATAGTATAGTTGTAAGGCTAGCTACTTGAATATTAAAAAAAAAATATCATGACATCTCCTCAAGAGAAAAGGGGCACATATGGGATCTAAAGATATGCAAGAGACTTACCACCAGTTATTTGATCAGTTTTTGCATTTAGTGCGGCACAATTAATAGGATTTTAACTGTATTACCTGAAGTTAATACTAGTCCTTCGCCAATCACTAGGTTAACCTATGAAACCCCTATATTTTTGTTTTGGGTCCACACTACCTCAACTTACATGACAACCGTATATTTTCCGGAAAAAAACAGTAACTTACCGCCGCGCATCTTTCTGTGCGTACTCGTAGACTGTAGTACTGTTCTCTCGTTGACGTGTCGACCAGGTTAGGGTAACAATAGGAAAAAACATTAATGCCATCAGATGCTTGTAGCATATATAGACCTTACTGAATCAAGTATTCAGGTGGCAGAAAGGCCATGTACCGTGTGGTCGACGCCTTGGGACTTGGGAGTACCTATTGATGGAAAAGGGGCTCTAAACGATCACGAAGGAAGACGTGTCCAAGTGAAAGCTCCTAAATTCATTTGAAATAAAGATATATCGTATATATTGAGAGAGAGAGAGAAATATTTAGTTACTTTGAGATCTACATGAGATGCTACGTACGTGTTACCGGCGCCGTAGAACTTTTTCCAGTACGATCTGCTCCGAATCTTGCTCGCGCATCCACGTACGTACGCGCTGTGCTATCACACCCAACTCCAACGCCTCATGCATGCATGATGCATCGATCATGCAGCTAGCGCACCCAGTATTGCATGTTGACTGGTCAACCATGCTCGATCGAATGCACGGCTAGTTGGCAACAACTTAAGTCGAAATTAACCTCCTTCAAATCTACGTACTAGTTGGAAGCTCACGTGGAGAGCGTCGTTGACCATGCATGCATGGCTGACAACTTGTTTTGTTACTCCTATATACAAACCGGGGTTACCATGTCGTCCCACTTGATGCCCCCATTAGTCATGTTTAAATAAATTATACTCTCTCTTCGCAACAAATGATGTCGTAGCGCAGCGATGGCTCGTCACCTCACAAAGCCCACGATGCAAGTTCGACCCCCTGTCCGCGCCGCCCAGCGCGAACTTTGCCTGCGCGATGTGTGGCGCGGGCACACGGGTGAGCCACATGGAGTGTGTTTTTGGCGGAAAAATTGCTTCGATGCTCCGAAATTACAACTAAGATTCTTTGTTTTGCTACAAGCCCCCCGAGAGTTTTTCCAATTTTTTTTTTAGCGGAAAGACCCCTGAAATGCTATCAAAAATTACATCAAAATCCCTTTTTCTATAAGACCCTTGGTATGCCCCAAAATTACAACTAAGTCCCTTTTTTTTGCTACAAGCCCTCCGAGAGTTCTTCCTGTTTGTTTTTTTTTTGCGGGGAGGCCACCGAAACTTCCAAATTTTGTCTTTTGCCCACAGAGGTGCCCCGGAGTTTATGGAGAAGCCCCCAAAACTTTGAAAATTTGTTTTGTACCACGGAAATCCTTAAAAATTACGGGCAATTTTCTAAAATTATAGCTATATATTACAGTTATTGCCGTTGCCTAAAGTTGTTTTGTAAGCGCGGTATGACGCCACGCTCCCGCAGCTAGTTGTATCTCAACAACAACAGAAAAACAGGTGGTCATGGCCTGAAGATTTGGCAAAACAAAGGAAAATAAATAAAAAAGATGATGTACTGTTTGGAAATGAAACCGTTTTATGCGCGGTGACAACTCATTCATTGCAAAAAATCTTATCCCAACACGAATTTCGGGAGCTGATATTGACCGATGACCATTATGTTGCAAGCGAATGGTGATCTTGTTGGAGATATGCGTCATACATGATACTTTCACTAGCTGTAGTTCAATTACTTGCTTTTCACATCATTATACTGTAGTCGTATTTGGGCTATGTGGTAATCGTGTTATTAGAATAAAGATTTTAGCAAAAAGCTTGTATAGCTGGAGACATTTATTGTAGAAGTATGGCAATAATCGTTGTGGAGTTCAATGAATATGAAACATGAGAGGATAAGAGAAACCTTTTCGGGCAAAGCATGTTAGGAAAGGGACACGATGTCTGTGCAGTTCTTTAAGGACTGCAATTTAAACAGTTATGTGCACACCATTAGATAAAAAGCAACGGTTCAGATTAATTCGAAATAATGTAGCAAAGGTATTGTAGTAATTTTGTACTATAGTAGGCACTGTAGCAAAACACTTAGAGCATGAATATAAAAAATCTGAACAGTTCGTTCGCTTAATCGAATGGTCCAAACCCGTGAGGACTGCTTAAGTTGTAATCCCCACAGAGACTGCACGCTTCACTGATCCTTGGAAAAGATACTCATTGTGCACGGTTCCTTTTTCGTCCCACCTAGACCAATATGGCTGTATATGAATGGAGAAAATTGATGGCACAAATAGTTGATATGGAAAGGAATTTTAAAATAAATTTTAATTAATCTAAGATTATCCTATTTAGTCTACTTGCAGAATCAAATTCAAAAACCACAGGTCTATCTTTTTTGAGATGGAAAACCATTGGGTACCGATGTTAATGGATGGTAAAGTGAGGCTTTTTTGAGAAAGTTTGTATAACATCCTAAATTTTGTTCGAAAGTCCGTTCGGTATCTTGAAGTATGAAATCAAATATTTGACCTTCCGAACTTTACAATCCAGTTTAGATAACGACTTGACCTGATTTCACATAGTAGTATTGCCCACGTAGCGTGATGAGTGTGTGGTTTTACCACGTAGGATAGGAATTACATGTGGAGCTCACAGAGGCTTCTCTTCCAAATCGAAATAGAGAGGGAGTCAGGGAGAGGGCTATAGCACATTGAATAATATTATAAAATTTAGAAGATCAAATATCTGATTTCATAGTTTACAGTGCGGAACAATCTTTGGACCAAAGCTAAAGTTGTTACATGGATTTCCATCTTTTTTTTCTTCTTACCTGTGCATTAATTCATCTCCATGGCATGCCTCTCTTGCGGTGGGCCCCGCAGTCGCCTCCCTCCATTGTCTTCTCGCTGCTCTCAAAGCCGCCTCCCTCCCTCTCCTCCCTATTACAAATACCCCACCATCCCAGACAGCTCTCCTGCACACTCGCAGCTAGCTCACATCTCATCTCATGGTGCTCCAACCCGCACAGCAAGAATCATTGCTGCCTGCTACGCCTCGCCGCAGCGTCGCCACCGACCGCCCAGCTGCGGCCATGGAGTCAATCAGCTCCTCGCCTCCTCTCCTCCTCCACCCTCCCGCTCCCAGCATTGACGCCAAGGACAGGGACGCGGCCGGCAAGGGGGGCGGCGCCGCCGTGTACGACCTCCGGCGCGAGCCCAAGATCCCGACGCCATTCTTGTGGCCGCACGCCGACGTGCGCCCGACATCGGCCGAGGAGCTGGGCGTGCCGGTGGTCGACGTGGGCGTGCTGCGCAATGGCGACGCCGCAGGGCTGCGCCTCGCCGCGGCGCAGGTGGCCGCGGCATGCGCGACGCACGGGTTCTTCCAGGTGTCCGGGCACGGCGTGGACGCCGCTCTGGCGAGCGCGGCCCTGGACGGCGCCAACGACTTCTTCCGGCTGCCACTGGCCGAGAAACAGCGCGCCCGGCGCATCCCGGGGACCGTGTCCGGGTACACGAGCGCCCACGCCGACCGGTTCGCCTCCAAGCTCCCCTGGAAGGAGACCCTCTCCTTCGGTTTCCACGACCGCGGCGCCGCGCCCGTCGTCGTCGACTACTTCACCGGCACCCTCGGCCAGGATTTCGAGCCAATGGGGTATCAATCGATCGATCTTGGCATTGTATTTTTCGACGCGTACGTCCGTACACGTCGTCGTGTGTCGAATAGTACGTGGTATGAATCGCGTGCGTACGTACGTATATGAATCGGTGCAGGAGGGTGTACCAGAAGTACTGCGAGGAGATGAAGGAGCTGTCGCTGACGATCATGGAGCTGCTGGAGCTGAGCCTGGGGGTGGAGCGCGGCTACTACCAGGAGTTCTTCGCGGACAGCAGCTCCATCATGCGGTGCAACTACTACCCGCCGTGCCCGGAGCCGGAGCGCACGCTCGGCACGGGCCCGCACTGCGACCCCACCGCGCTCACCATCCTCCTGCAGGACGACGTCGGCGGGCTCGAGGTCCTCGTCGACGGCGACTGGTGCCCCGTCCGCCCCGTCCCCGGCGCCATGGTCATCAACATCGGCGACACATTCATGGTAATTACCGATTCGATCATCTTGATTTCTACTTAATTAGCGGCTAGTTTAATTACCCTCAGTTAACTAGTGCATGCTGCTCTGTTATTGTCCTTGCCTGCTCTGTTTCCTAAGAAGAGAACCAACTCTGAAGATGCTGTTTTGGAACAAAAGAAAAGATTGTGGTAGGACTTTCCGTGGAAAGCAGGGAACTGACATGACGTGATTTCTCTGTTGCAAACAAGGTTTCAGTTGATTAGACGAAATCAAATAAATGTACGTACAGTACATGTTATGTTACACAGTCCCTCTCCTCGGTACTAACATGCCAGTTTTGTCGTGAGCCGTCCAAACAACATGACAATAGACGGTGAACGTCGATTTTCATCCTACAGCGATACGTAATGCCACCTCAGTTTCTCTAGGGACACTAATGCTTCCAGCGTCCAACGTTCCTAGGGTTGCTAGCACCCGTTTTGCATTGATTCACGATAGATTTAGTAGTTCGTTAGCATATACTGACAAGGGGGAGTTAGCAGCTTAACAAATCCAATGCGATGTAGATATACATGTGAGTTGCTTCACTTTCGAGTGGGCTCTAACCTCTCTAGAAAGTAGGTTCTATCCATCCATCCAATCCATTCATCGAAAGCTGTCCCATTTGTTTCAGCTTTTACACAGTTTCTACTTTACAAAAATGGATTGTTTGTAGGGTTCTGAACAGTTTCTCTCATAATCAAAAACTATCATCTACATAGAATCAAAATTGGATTGGAACCTGATTCTCGCAAATCCAATCTGAAACTTAGAAGCCGCAGCCGTCTCAGCCCGAATCTTCCACAATCAAAAACAGTTTTTCTTATAATCCAGAAACCGAAACAGAGCCTGTGCCTTTCGCAGGAAAGCTGCCCGCCTCGGAGCACTTGAGCCGAGCGAGTCGGATACAGATAAGCCATGTAGGAGAGGAGAGGAGAGGAGAGGAGAGGAGGGGCGATAGATATATGTCTTTGTTGTTTGTGTTTTCTTGGAGTTTTATGGAGGGTTTTGTACGGTAGCGGCGAGGAGGGTGGATGCGGATGGTGGCGCTTTCGGTGGCGGGTCCGCCCACCCAGGTGCGCGCGCTCGTCGTTTCCCTGCCACGGAGGCTGATCTCCTCTGCGAGCTCCAGTTCGGCCCCGGGCGTATCGTATCGTGTGTGCTCTGCGCTGTGCGCCACACGCGCAGCCGCAGCGGTACAAGGTTCGGTTCCACATCGTTGTATTCCTTCATCCGGTGGCGATTAGCGATGAGATGTTTGACGGCTCGGCCGCTTGACTTTCTAGCCGTTTCCACCGTGTTTGTCGCTACTTCGGCGACGACGACGCCCACGCCCATCGATCGAGCTCCAACTTGCCGCCCCATCGTCGGGCGCGGCGTGTGGGACCTGTGGGTGCTAACCCGCTAGCGGCCACGCCGGTCGTGCGGTTTCCATACGTGGCCCGCGGGACGCATGAGAAAATTTTCCTTCATTATTATCCCCTGTATTTTGTAAAATCTTCGGTTGATAAGTTTTCTAAAAATATCTTTACTAATTCATAAATAAGAACTGTTGACGGTGTCCATGCTTCCTCTCCTTTTTTTTAATAGAAAAAATAGTGCGCTGACATGTGGGCCGCATGATAAAAAGGAAATCAGTCGCGTCTTTTTCTTTTTGCTCACACTTGCTCTCTTTAGTCGGACTATTACCCATTTCTCCCTCTCGTAGCAACTTAAGAGTGCAATATTATTTTTTTTATAAAAACGTAGTATGATTTGATTATTTAGTTAACAAGTATGTTTTGTTGCAACGCATCATGAACACTAGTAGTTCAATTGAAGTCGCTGTTGCAAATGTTGTTACGCGCGTCTAACCGGTCGGCCTTTTCATGTGTTTATCGATCCGTGCAGGCGCTGTCGAACGGGCGGTACAAGAGCTGCCTGCACCGCGCGGTGGTCAACCGCCAGCATGAGCGACGGTCGCTGGCGTTCTTCCTGTGCCCGCGCGAGGACCGCGTGGTGCGCCCGCCGCCGAGCGGGGCCTCACCCCGGCAGTACCCGGACTTCACCTGGGCCGACCTCATGCGCTTCACGCAGAGCCACTACCGCGCCGACACCCGCACCCTCGACGCCTTCACCCAGTGGCTCGCCCCGCGGCCGCCCACCCCCGCCGGCGCCGCCTCCCCCCACGGCGCGGCCGCGACGGCCCAGGAGGCGGCTTGATCGATCCATCAATTCATTCGCCACGATTTTTGTCGGAACTGGACACGTGCGCCCCGAGGTGCGGTGGGCCCATGTGGAGGTGGCGCCCACGTGGCCCGCGGGCCCCATACCACCTTCCATTTTTGGACGCTGGCGCTCCCTGTAGTCTCGTGTACATATACGTATATATAAACGCGTGGGTTTTCTTCTCTGTTTTCTCCTCCTCCTCCTAGCTGCCGCATATAAGTAAGAAGAATATATAGATGGATGGATGGATGTTTGTTTGTACGCAAATAGGCTCTTGAATTTCCAATCTGGACGAACGCGAAGCTCACTTGCTTGATGATGCCCGTGCAACTCCGCAGCGCTGCGCAAAGGCCAAATATTTGGTCCGGCAGGTCGGATGACAAATCAGTTTGCTTTTTTTCGCGCTCTCCGCTTGACTGGAAAAATAGTGGCCCCAAAGGTTTTTTGGCCTCGAATGGAACAAACAAGAAAATGGAAACTGTATTATTCGCGCTTATCTTCATTAGAGCTGCTCTTTCGGAATGGAGTGTCGGTAAGCCACCGGAGCTGACGAAGACGAGATAGGGTGCTTTTTGGATCGGAAATGTGATCGCAGTCTATGCGTCTCGAAACCCATTGGAGCTCTGATGTGTTGGGGTAAAACATCATTTGCAGAAGCAAATTCAGGAAATTAGTGAGGTTCAACCCTACCCGGATGCAGGAAGTGAGTTCCAATTGCAAGTTTGGAACCAGCCATGTTTGCGAATGGGCCTGAGACCAACTCCAACAGACTCTCTGTACCCGTTCCCTACCCGAAATTTTGAGAAATGAGCATAGTACAGTTTTGCAAATGAAGTCTCTTTCAGGATTCTCTCCCCCTTCCCCGTCGGTTCGGACGGCACCGGCCGTTCCCTCCCGCGCTTGCGAGGACCATCGAGAAGTTCTGCGCCCTGGAGGAGGCGAGGCGGCGAGGCAGCGAGGCGCAGCTCTGTTCTGTGCCATCGAGGAGGCCAGCCGACGGCCTGCCGCTCAGTTCCGCGAGAGGACCAGCCGCCGCTCCGTCCCGCGCGCGAAGAGGCCCAGGGGCTTCCCTCCCATTGGATTTGATATCGGGCTTCATCCTCAACCATGTCCGCGGGAAGATGTCGGCGGGCTCTCCGACGAAGTCCCCATCCTCCACGCGGAGAACCTCACCAACAACGTCAAATCCGTCAACTGTAGGTTCCTCCCATTCTCTTCTCCCTAACAAAATACGGGCTTTGATCTGATCTGATCAGCAGGAGCGCGTCTATATTTCTTTTAATTTTTCTTGGGATTTTTGTGACATGATAGTTTGAGCATAGGGCTAAGATTTTTCTTCTACTTGTTTAGCTACAAGTTCGCAATTTAGATTTGGGTTTTGATAAGTTTCACTCGGATGTTTTCTTTAGTAACTATCATCCAAATTCTGGACCGTTGGATTTGCTTTCAGATCGATGCACACCCCCCTGAATTCGAGGTGGGTTGATCCTACGGATGTGTGTTTTGATCGTACGGTCTAAAATTTGGATGATTTTTAGGACAAAAACATCCGGATGATGCCTATACATTAGTGTAGGATTAAAAGGTATGAGTTACATGTTGCAAATTGATAGGACAAGGGCCAAAATATGATGTTGTGATGCTAGAATTACGATAGCAACCGCTGAAGCACTAGATTGGGTACATCAAGTTGAAAAGATAAAATGAGACAGTGTGAGTAGGACTTCCCGAAGGTCAACTATTGAAACGAATCACAGTTTGGAGTGCTTAAAGAAAAGCACATTTTGAATGGTTCCATCAATGGTGCGAAAGAATCTCCCTTTGGTCTATTAGCAATTTCTTTAGGTTGAATTGTTGTTTGTATGAATTTGTATGCAATGCTTCGATGGAACATCATTGAAGCTCCTGGATTTGTCACTTGTGAGTGAGACTTCAAACTTCATTTCGTTTAGGTTGAATTGAGAAATAGATCAAATAAATTAGCATTTTGGTCACTCCAGTGGTTATTAGGAAAATTTATGCATTGATAATTAAGTTTGAACCTTGCATGTTGGAAGTTGAATAGTAAGAGGTGCTTTTCTAACTGGATGTGTTGTTACTCTCCTTTGCCATGCTGCATCTGACAGTGCTGTTGATTGTGGTTTTTGTTAGAGAATAGCACTTTGAGTCTTGTAAGAGAAATCGCAGTTATGGTTTGAAAAGGTATTGATTTGATCTCAACCAATTATTAATGGATGCAATATATTGCATGCATGGCCAACTCTGCTTCTAGTTCTGTGTGATTACTTGCGTGGTGAAAATCAGTTGGAAAATAATCTGTGGTTACTTTGCGGTGAAACTTGGTGTGTGATTAGTATGAAATGTCCATATTGTTTTTTACCCTGACAGGTGAAAAGGAAGTTTTCTACCCTGACTTTTCAAGTGGATGGAGCTATGCATTCTAAAACCTCGGTTATAGTTTGCATAGTAAATTATTTCATTTTGGCATGTTAACATCAAATCTTTAGGGAAGGCAGCTGATTTGGCATTGAAAATTGCATGCTTCCTTATCTTGAAGAACCATGTTGATAAAATAAATCAAATTTGTTATTCCCCTGTGGTGCTGTGGGCACTCTCTAGTCTCTAGTCACTAGCTGTTGGCTTGATCATGTGTTACATACATGGGCAAATGTTAATCCTGGTATGGGATCTCTTTTTACATTTTCTGTTATGCTATGTCACGTTCTTGGAACTTGATGTCGCCTACTGCTGGAACAATCGGATATCAGGGATACTTAGTGCTCCTGATGCCCGATAGGCTGCTCAGCAGGAGGCAAAGAGGGAGATAACCCTGAATCCTCCCTTATTCATCTCAATACTGCCTATTTTTAGCCGGGCTAAGTCTTTACAACTGAATACGATTCTAATACATGGAAAGCTAATTTAGGGAAGCTAACTAAGGAAATAGATCAAAGATAGAATATGAGGAGATCAGCTGGCTAACAAACCTCACCCGTGCCAATTTAGGACTGAGCTGGCATGGGTGTGGGTTTAGGCTGCCACCCATAAACTAGGTGTAAGCTCGTCCTCAAGCTGGAAGCTAGGAAACTGAAGCTAGAACGTATGGAGATCTTCCCAAGTTGCCGATGATGTAGGAGAATTGAGCCATTGGACGAGAATCTGCCTACCGAAATGCAGGCAACGAGAACGAAGGACCGACTCCGGTTGCTGTAAAGTTCGGCCATGTAGCATTGGTGGTAACGGAGGTGGTGTTGTCGGTGGAGTACCTTTGAAAGGTTTTAGCAACCCCCCATGGAAAACATTATGGATCCTGGCTCGAGGTGGCAGTTCGAGTCGATAAGCTACCGAGTCAAGCCGGTGAAGCACTTGGTAAGGGCCAAAAAACTTGGGAGACAACTTGGTGTGGCGGGAACCGGAGATAGTAGCAGCTTGGCAGGGATGAAGACGCAGCCAAACCCAATCACCCTGCTAAAATTCCAAATGACGATGATGTGCATCATAATGATGCTTGGCCGGTTGTTGAGCTAAAACCAGGCGTTCGCGGATTTCTTGTAGAAACTCATCCCATTGAAAAAGTGAATCCGCAAAGCCACATTGCGAAACTCAGATGGATCATAGGAACACATGACGGAGGATCATGCCCGTATACCAACTTGAAAGGTGTCTCTCGAAGTGAGCTATGGAACGATGTGTTGTAACAATATTCAGCACAAGCCAACCATTTCAACCATTGTTTTGGTCGATCACCAGTTAAACAACGTAAATACATAGAAATTACCCGATTAACTGATTCAGACTGACCGTCCATTTGGGGATGGAAAGCCGTACTCATGCATAGCGACGTTCCTACAGCTTGAAACAATTCACGCCAAAAGGTCGATGTAAACACGGGATCCCTATCAGACACAATAGAGGAGGGTACCCTGTGAAGGCGCACTATTTCGTCGAAGAAAGCTCGGGCAACAGACTCAGCCGTATAAGGATGTGCTAGAGGTATAAAATGAGCATATTTAGATAATCTGCATACTACTATAAGAATGATGGATTTGCCCCCCACTTAAGGTAAAACCTTCATTGAAATCCATGCATATATCCGACCAGATTTGAGTGGGAACTGGAAGAGGCTGCAAAAGACCTGCATGATGTAATTGTTCTGTTTTATTTCACTGGCACATGAGACAAGATGATACAAATTCCTTAACCAACCTTTTATCTTATGGTATATGAAAATCACGGCGAAGACAAACCAAAGTTTTTTGAATTCCTTCGTGACTGGCCCTATATGATGTTGATAAGATCTCTTGAACAAGGGTAGAAGAGGGGGAATGTAAGCTTTCTTTTGAAATGTGAGAATCCCATCTACGATAGCCCACCTATCATCCAAAGTTCCTTGCTGCAGTTGATCCCGCAATGCGACCAATGCTGGGTCAATAGCATTGTCTTCCCGGACACGACCTAGGATATCAAAAGTCGGGCTGGATATGGCAGATAATTGTAGACAGTCTGTATCATGTCTACAGTATTAGCATGTCCCGGTTTATGCTCCACCACAAAATCAAACCCAAGCAACTTGCCAACCCAACGATGTTGTGGCACATTACTTAATCGCTGATCAAGTAAATATTTGAGAAAATAGTGGTCAGTGCGGATGGTGAATGGATGACCCCATAGGTATGGATGCTAGTGTTTGATAGCCTGCACTAATCTGATCAATTATCTCATATGTTGCCAAGGATAGGTGACGATGTGCCACTGGTTTGCTGAAAAATGCAATCGGTCCCTTCCCTTGATGGAGGATAGCCCCAAATCCCACTCCAGACGCATCACACTCCACAATGAATAGGTGCTGAAAATCAAGAAGCTGTAGGACTAGTCCTGAAGTAAGTTCTATTTTTAGTGTTTCAAAGGCTTTGGTAGCGGCCTCCGTCCATACGAAGCCTTCTTTGCGCAACAGCTGGGTTAATGGGGCTGCTATTGCACCGTAATTCTGAATGAAGCGATGATAATAGCCTCCCAGTCCCAAAAACCTACGAAGAGCACGGACCGAGGTTGGAAGTGGCCACTCAAATACTGTCTGGATGTTGTCTTGGTCCATGGAAACTCCTGCGGTTGAGATGATATGGCCTAAATAATGCACCTGATCAGCCCCAAAGATACACTTAGATTTCTTCAAGGATAGGCTATGCTATTGAAGAAGTTTGAAAACTATGCCCACATGCTGCAAATGTTCTGCCCATGAATTGCTATAAATCAATATGTCATTGAAGAAAACTAACACAAGTCGGCGAAGGAAAGGACACAACACTTCATTCATTAATGCTTGGAATGTAGCCGGGGCATTAGACAGCCCGAAAGGCATCACCAAAAATTCAAACAGCCCTTGATGTGTGCGGAATGCTATCTTGTGTATGACATCAGGGTGCATGCGAACTTGGTGGTAACCCAATCTCAAATCTAGCTTAGTAAAAAATTTGGCCCATTTAAGTTCATCTAGCAGTTCCTCTACTACCGAAATTGGAAATTTATCCTTGATCGTTCGGCTATTGAGAGCATAGTAATCAATGCAGAACCTCCACACCCCATCTTTTTTTACTAACAACACTGGTGACGAGAAGGCTGATGTGCTTCGCCTAATTATCCCTTGCTCCAACATAGCCTAACATTGGCGCTCCAGCTCATCTTTCTGCAAATGTGTGTACCTATATGGTGGCACCACCATTGGTTCGGTGCCCGAAAGCAAGTGTATGCGATGGTCGTGCAGCTGCTGCGGTGGAAGTCCCTGGGGCTCATTGAATAACTCTTCGAATTCTTCTAATAATTGTGGCAGCAGTTCCTTGTTACTTGAAATAGATTTGGCTGCTACCTCTGACTTCGTTACCTCTCCATAGATGGTATAGTCCTTCCCTC
The DNA here is from genome assembly GCA_036346355.1 of Rhipidocladum racemiflorum. NCBI lineage: Eukaryota > Viridiplantae > Streptophyta > Magnoliopsida > Poales > Poaceae > Rhipidocladum > Rhipidocladum racemiflorum. Next base: position 18,919,086 of record CM070570.1, on the reverse strand, counting down.
CCTTTTGAAAGGACATTGTATGGTGCTGGAAATCCCACAAAATTGGACCCAATTTAGCAAGCCACTTTGTTCCTAGGACCATCTCGTAGCCCCCCTAGTGGCATGACATAGAAGTCAGCACCAAACCCAATTCCTGCAATGGTGAAAGGTATTGCTCTAAAAACTCTTGAGCAAGCCACTCGGTCTCCATTGGCCATGGTGACGCTCATGCCCTTGCTCTTGACTGCTCGCCCTGGTAGCCGATTTACCAATTCTTCCCCGACAATATTATGGGTGGAACCTGAGTCAACCAACACCCTCAACTCTTGCCCTGCTAGCATCACCTTAATCTGCATAGTACCCGTTACTTGCACGCTTGATATTGAGTGGAGAGATATCTACCCTTCCTTTACTTCGCCTTCCTCTTCTTCCTCTTCATTAGTAGCTAAGATAGAGAAGAGTTTCTTGCAGGTGTGCCCTTTGACCCAATGCTCATCGCAGTTAAAATAGAGATTTTGCCGTCGTCTTTCCGCTATCTCACTCGGAGTTAGGCGTTTAAAAACCTTGAGAGCTACCTGGGCTGTATTGGAAGGGTTGGCCACCTTCGGCTCCATAGTGTCCGCCGATAGTGCTATTGGTGTGGTGGCTGTTGGCTATCCCACGGACACGTGTTGTGGTTTTGTCGGTGTGAGAGTTGCGAACAACGCCCTCTGTAGCTTTTCCACGGACCTAGCCACGTTCATTGCTTCATCCAAATCCCTTGGCCCCTTCATCTCCACCTCCGCACGCAGGGGATCGTTTAATCCGAAGGTGAAAAGATCCACCTCTTGTTTCTCCGTCAGTGGCTCTGGTTAGCACAAATGGCTCAAGAAACGATCATCATAATCTTCCAATGATCCCTCTTTTCACAGCGCACCAGCTCCCCTAAGGAATTTCCTAGCTGATCCGGACCAAATCGCCTTGTAATCAAGTCCATGAACTCTGTCTAGTTCGGTCGGCTGTAGCGCCGCTCCCAATGGGTGTACCAAGTCTGCGCCCTGCTCGTTAGATAATACGAGGTAGTCCAAACCTTGTCCCTCTCCCTTGTTCTCTAAGCCCTGAAGAACTGATCACACCTGCTTAGCCAGGAGAACGGGTCTTCCTTACCATCGTAGGTAGGAAAAGTCCACTTCAGCGGCTTCGGTGGGATTGATTGCTCTTCGTCGTCGTTGTTCACCGGAACACATCGCACGCTGGACACCGTTGTCTTCCGGATCCCTGAAAATCGCGGCCTGGGTTAGCCACGGGCAGCGCCGCCGCACTATCCCCTGTTTTGATCACCTCCTCAACGATCGCCTTGCCGCGCCCCACCTCCATTCGCATTATGGCCAGATGGTGCACTTGCTGCTGCTGTGACAGGTCTTCGACCAACGACTCGATCTTCGCGATCTTCTACAAACTAGGCTTGATCTCGGAGAGGAACGCGTCGATCTTCAGCAGGGACTCTGCTTGAGACATTTGAACGTCGTTCGTCAACATCCCAGAATCGGACAAGTAGCTCTGATACCAAATTGTCATGTTCTTGGAACTTGATGTTGCCTACTGCTGGAACAATCGGATATTAGGGGTACTTGGTGCTCCTGGTGCCCGATAGGCTGCTCGGCAGGAGGCAAAGAGGGAGATAACCTTGAATCCTCCCTTATTCATCTCAATACTGCCTATTTATAGTCGGGCTAAGGCTTTACAACTGAATACAATTTTAATACATGGAAAGCTAATTTTGGGAAGCTAACTAAGGAAATAGATCAAAGATAGAATATGAGGAGATCAGCTGGCTAACAAACCTCACCCGTGCCAATTTAGGACTGAGCTAGCACGGGTGTGGGTTTAGGGCACGATTGCATGCATCTTCTCCATGAATGACTTTGGTGATGAGTCACAATCTAATTCCCAGATGGTGTTGCCTTGATTTGCACTTGTTTGCCAGGCATGCTGGTTTTCCCATCCTCTGCATCATCTGCACTGGGAGTTGGAGTTGGTCTGAGCCTAGAGTTGCAAGTTGGACAGTCTTGTGAGCTTGCACGTAGGCCTCTGCTAATGGAAGCTGCCACTTTGCTTGCTCTGAGTCTGATGCCCACTACACTAAACTTGCCAGAAGAAATGAGGAAGAGTAATTATAGTGCAAGCTGTATGATTCATGGGAAGAAAAAGTGATGCATGTATTCCAGTAGTTAACTTTCTTACATGTGATGGAAGGAATGAGAGGAATTAAAAGTGAGCTATGGTGTTTCCATAATCTGAAATATGAATCCCCGGTTGTGCTGACTGACTATGACTTCGGCAGTTTGATTAGAGGAGAGCCGATACGATATAGCCGTTATAATATAGCCATTATGATGGACATTAGAATAAATTTTAAATTCTCGCATTTCAAAATAGTTGTTCACATTTTTCCTGGTAAAAAATAAATGTTGCTCATATGGCGGTTATGAAATATCACTATAATATAGGAAGGGGAAAATAGAGAGTGGGATTTGGGGAATGCTGTTGGAGACAGAAGAGACATATAGAAGGAATCTTTTTGGGAAATTCTGTATATGGGGATATAGGGATCAAATTTAGGGAACGCTGTTGGAGATGGTTGGACATGGCCATTTTCTTTTGAGACAGAGCCTACTAGATTCCAGGATTTATTTAAGAACGCCAGTTAAGAATGTTGAGATATAATCGAACTCTTGGTCATAGTTGTTAAGATATATCCGATCTCTTGATTTTGATAAGTGAATTCTGAAACTACCATTAAGGGGTTTGTATAACAGAACCAATCTACAATCAATAAATAGAGAAAATAGTTGATCTCCCTATATCATGTGTTCAACTATTTGCGATTGTATTTCATCTATTTGTGTTAATTCTATTTGTGAAATATATATGTGATGATTAATTTGACAACAATATTTGTGATGGATTACAATATTTGTGGAAGAAGATATTGTGTGGCTTGTTGTTTATTTGCAGCAGGTGTTGCAGCGCAAGCAAATAGGAGGTGTATTGCAGGGATGCGAGATGCACGTTACAGTGCAGGCGAACGCAGATGGACATACACTACAAGTCAGAGAGATTCCACACAGGTGCGTAGTCCCATGAGTAGCACACGAGGGTCCCAGGTGCAAGCACAGCATGCGAGATCACAGAGGTGTAGGTGGTATGCGAGGTCGCAGGTGCAAGAGGCGCAGCACGTGAAGGACGCAAGTGCAGCAAGACAGGACGCGTAGAGGTCTATGCAGACGGACAACACAGTGTAGCGGCCAGTGGGCCGTGCGAGCAAGTGAGTCATGCAAGAGCAGCAGGTGGGCGCTACGTGTGCATATGTGAGTTTTGGACTGTATGTGCATGTATTAGGCCATGTGTAATTGGACCAGATGGATATGCATGCATGCATTTAATTAGAGATAAAAAGTTAGAGTTTGCTGAGAATAAATAGGAGATACCTCCTGGTTTCGTCAAGCCGCAACAAAAGAAGAGCCGCACAAAAAAGAAAAGAAGAGCAAGGCGGCTAGCAGAGCGCACGAAAAAAAGAAGTGTCTGGCTCCGGTGGCGCGTAGAAAAAAAGAAGTTACGCTCGGCGGGCACCGCGCCAGCCATGTGCAGCCAGAGTGAAGCTTAGGCACGGGGACACGGAGGCCAGTTCATGCTGAGACCCAAAGGAGAAGCAGCTGAAGCATCTAGGCCCCAGTTTTGTTTTGTTTTTGGTAATTAATGAAAAATCAACGTTTATGGAATACCAATTTGTTTTAAGTGTGCAAAAGGTGGTTGGTCCTCGTCAATGTTTGTGAAAGAGCAACATCATGAGTCTTTCTCGAAGTCAAGCTCAAGTCCAAGGCACTAAAGGATCAAGGATCTTTTATAGCTCAAGTCCTACTGGAGGAAGCAAACTCTCGTCGCTGATATCCACCTCGACGGGAAGAATGAGGAATATCATAAGGACGGCGGAGGAACTGACTCGGGACAGCTCTGGGGCAAAAACCTGAAGTCGAAGCCTGAAAACCAAGCCCCATACGCTGTCCAAAAACAGGAGACTCTAGCATGTCTATCCTGTCTAAAAGCAGTGTGTGCCTTAGAAGCACTCAGAGTCTGGGGATGACCATGAATACCCCTAAGGGCACTAACACGCTCATGCTGAATGATCTTGGTGTGTCTAAAACAGAAGTCAACCAGGAGTCCATCCTTCTGACAGAAGGTGCATGTATACTTCGCCTTGGGGGCTGAAGTAGCATGAGAAGCACCCTTCTCGTCAGACGTCCGGTGAACAATCCCTGCTGATCTAAACACAGTGGTGCTCACCTGTGGAGCCAGCACTATCTCTCCGCTCTTGGAGGCACGCACAAAAGTGGGCGGATGCGCCCGTGTATGCTCCAAGGCATCAAACCCTAGACCTTGATTGAATCTGCTAATCTTTGACTGATCTAGGATAAGATTGAGCTTCTTCTTACCTCCAACAAACTTCTCGAGAGTGCTCATAAGGTACTGACACTCTCAAAAAAGTGAGGCCCAAGAAGAGCAAGGGGAAGGAGTAGCAGGGGAAGAGCCAGATGGAGAAGAGCGAACTGAACGATCAAATCTCTCCCTATAAAAAGAAGCCTCAATCTTGAGGGACTCGCAAGAAACACAGGGAGAGTCTCTAATCCTACCCACCTGGGCTCTGAGCTTCTTCCTAAGCTCTACATGAATTTGATTCATGTCCTCTGCTACCCCAACACACAGCATGCAACCATTTTGTGACTTAGCTAGTAGATCCTTAGCAAACTTTGAGTTTTCAAGCACCAAGTCATCATAAGCATTTTTTAGTTGCATACAGCCCTCACATGAGTTGATTGGGTCCTTAGAAGCATGCTTTTCAAGTTCATCATTTCTAGCAGATAGCTTCCTAAGGTGACAACTCATGGCATCAATTTCAGCGAAAAGCTTAGGGCAATTAGCACATGATGTATTTGTGTGAGTGTGAAGAAAACTAGCATCAACAGGAATATGATCTACTGGACATGTACTAGCATCCTTCGACCTAAGTGACTCAAGATCAGAAACCACACTATCATGTAGAGTCCTTAGGTTCTCCAACTCCACAAGCAAAGCATCACACAAAGTACAACTATTAGAGTCTCGGGAGGAACAAGATCTAAGTGAAGCTAACTCCCGAGATAAGGTACCTACTTCCTTCTCTAGATCTAAACACCTAGCTCTAGACTTGGAATGAAATTTTCCTAGTTTAATAAAAGCATCATGGAGCTGATCATAAGAAGGTACCTCCTCCGTGTCGTTGTACAGCTCGGTGTCGGGTACTTCCATGGCATTGGAGGCCATGAAGCACATGCCGGAGAAGTCATCGCCGCCCTTCGCCTTCTCTTGCGGTTCATCCGCGTCCTCGTCGCTCCATGTCTCCATGTCGGAGAGGTCAAGGTCGTCGAGCGCGGCGAGGACGCGGTGAAAGAGCTTCTTGCCCTTGGCGAACTTGCGGTGCTTCTTCTCTTGCGCCGGCTCGCGAGCTGGAGGCTTCTTGCTGCGGTTCTTGTTGATGTAGTCATTCTTGCCCACACCGCCTTGTTCATTCTTGCCCTTCTCCAGCTTGGGGCAATTTGCTCGAACGTGGTTGGGACCACCACACTCGAAGCAAGTGATCGTGCCGCTCCTCTTCCTATCTCTCACTCTCTTGTAAATGTTTGAAAACTTGCGAGCGACAAGAGCAAGCTCGTTTTCTGGAAATTGTTCCAGAATGGCATCGCTTACGTCGCATAGAGCCGAAAGAGAGAAGCCAGAAGAGAAGTCGAGAGGGGGTCCAGAAGAGGAAGACCCAGTGGAATCGGTAACCAATGACATCGTTTGGGACTTCGTCTTGCGAGTGACGATGTCGAGCTCATGAGTCTTGAGGCGGGAATACAACCCGTCAAGAGTCAAGGTCGACAAGTCCGTATGGTCCGTGATGGTGGTTACATTCATCTCCCAAATCCTCAAATCGAGTGCTCGAAGAAAATGCCTCTCATTCTCCGAATCAGTGTATGAACAACCCACTGACTGAAGATTGTTGAGAATCTTTGCAAAACAAGCAAAGCACTCATCAAGGCTCTTACCAGCATGCTGCTCAAACTTGTTGTAGTCACGCTTAAATTGATCCTGTCTCACGGACTTGATCTGAGTGGTGCCCTCATGGTAAGCATTGAGGGTCACCCAGATCTCGTGAGCCGATCATAGGTGAGAGACGCGATCATACTCACTGCGGCTAAGTCCCTGTATGAGGAGGTTCTTGGCCTTAGCGTTTGCCTCAACGTCAGCCATGTTTGCAGCGTTGACGTTTTCATCGGTCGGAACCTCATACGGGAGCTTCACCTTCTGCCATATAGAAAAGCCCTAGGCAGTGATGTATGTATCCATCCGAACCTTCCAGAACGGATAATCAACTCCATCAAAAATTGGAGGCTTAGTGGAGTACTTGTCCGTCGCCATTGCTCTTGAGACCGGTCAAGATCTAGAAAAGAGCAAAACCGGGCTTTGATACCAATTGAAAGACCGAGATGGCGATCAAAGGGGGGGTGAATGATCCCAAATAAAATTTTCCCCACTCAAAGTACTAAAGATAATCCCGCAAAGAAAATGGTGCTCCTCAAACTCGCAAAAAACCGCAAAACCGGAACGACAAGACAACTATGTGTATCTCTAGCTTACATGGATGAGAACCACGAATCATGTGAGGGATTTTTGAATCACAATCCTGGTTGTCAAGTGTCCAAAGCAAAGAGGAATCAATTCAAATACTTCTTTTCTAAAAGAGATCAAGCCAAAACACAAAAGCCTCTTTTAGAAAAGCAAAAGCAAATTTTTCAAGAATTGTCCTCACTTAGAGTAGGTGGATGGTGAACTTATGTTGCTCCAAAATTTTTAGGAATTTTTCACCCTGTGAGAAGATGAGTCGTGAAGCACTCCACCAAAAATCACCACCAAAAGCCTTCTACAAAAATCAGTAAAAATCAAGGACTACGAACAGTCAGGATCTTCAATCAAGAATTTTGGGCCTCGGTTTTCACCTCATAGCTCCAAAATGGTGCAACAAGTGGACTCCAAAAATTTTCGACGGATGGATATATGAGTCATGCACCTTCTCCAATAAGAATCAATCAAAAAGGATTTTTCTATATTTTTTTCTAAAAATCAAATACTGACTACTGCGCGAAGAACAAATTCGGGACAGATTTGGAATCTTGGTAGAAACTTTATCTATAGTCTATCCTAGGGTGCAAGAAAGATGTAAAACCAAATGAGCACCCTCAAGACATCCTTGATCAACAGCATTTAGAAGGAGAGGAGGCAAATCCAAATTGCGAGAAAGTAAATTGCGAGAATTTACATGCGGGAAAGTAAATACTGAATTTAAATTGCGTAAAGTAAAGACATAATGTAAATGCGAAATTTAAATTAACAAGAATGTAAAGAAAATCTGTGTATTTTCTGGTTGGAAGGTTTACAAAGCCTCACTTCATGTGGGCAAAGCTCAAAGGAGCAACTCAAACCTTCAAGTGAGGGAGGACACCCCTCCCCCTCTATTTATACTACTATAGGGCCACCTACCACTTTTGGATGAGTCCCAAACCCTAGGGCACTCCACCAATGGCTAGGATTAACCCATTCATTTCACCCCATACATGGGCTTTACATGGGCCACATTGGCCATAGATGGGTTTTAAACAAAACCCGGTCAACCCGATGCAACGGGCCTTCATCCGCCGGACTTGACCGCTCAGTTTCCGCCTCTTCGAGCCTCCAACCCGAACCGAAAATCTTGAGCCACCTCAAGTCCATTTCCATGACGTCCAAGTGATGCTGGTTTGAGCTCAACCATGTCGTCGGCATCGTCGACCGCTCTGGACCTCGGTTCTCCCAACCTAGTCCTGGTACTCACCAACGACCATAGCTGCCTCAATAACCTATACCACAAGGACCAAACCATTTTGCACATACCACAATACACATACCTTTTTCTTCCTGCATGTTAGTCCACAATTATCATTAATTCAAAAATGCAATACCAAATCAAATCAAACTCAAACCTGAGCACACCTTGCTCAAGTAAAGTCAAACACTCATCACAAATATGGATGGACCTCCACATGGTCCTTCAAAGAGAGACAATTATCAAAAATCGGCACTACCACTACCTTAAATCGGTAGTGCCGATTGGCCGGCACTACTACCCCTTAGGGTCAATGGTGCCAATTCCTACAATACATCAAATTGCTCTAGTTTGAAATCTAGTTCAAATCAAATTCAAACTTGAGCACTCCTAGCTCAAAGAAAGTCAAATACCCATTACAAACACGGATAGACCTCCACATGGTCTATCAATATTTGTGGTAGATTACAATATTTGTGGAAGAAGAAGATATCGTGTGGTTTGTTATTTATTTGCAACAGATGTTGCAGCGCAGGCAACATAAGGTGCATTACAGGGATGCGAGATGCATGTTGCAATGCAGACAGACGCAGATGGACGTACACAGTAGGTCAGAGAGATTCGGCATAGGCGGCGTGTAGTCCCAGGAGCAGCACACGAGGGTCACAGCTGCAAGCGCAGCACGCGAGGTCGCGGAGGTGCAGGTGGCGCAAAACACGAAGGATGCAGGTGCAAGCAAGATGGGACGCTAGAGGTCTACGCAGACGGATGACACAGTGTAGCGGTCAGCGGGCCATGCGAGCGAGTGAGTCACGCAAGAGCAGCAAGTGGGTTGTACACGTGCATGTGTGAGTTTTGGGTTGTATGTGCATGTATTGGACCATGTGTAATTGGGCTAGATGGATATGCATGTATGTATTTAATTAGAGATAAGAAGTTAAGGTTTGTTGAAAATAAATAGAAGGAGGTACCTCCTAGTTTCGTCAAGCCACATCAAAAGAAGAGCCGCACAAAACAGAAAAGAAGAGCAAGACGGCTAGCAGAGTGCACAAAAAAAAGTGTTTGGCTTCGGCGACGAGTAGAAAAAAAAGAAGTTACACTCGGCGGGCACCATGCCAGCCACGTGCGGCCAGAGTAAATCTTGGGCACAGGGACACAGAGGCTAGTTCGTGCCGAGACCTAGAGGAGGAGGAGCAGGCATACGCGTGTACATGGGACTTGATTTCCAGATAGCAGCGGCAAACATCCCATGAGGTGGCAGTCAGGGTTAAAAATTTCGTTTTAGGGCAAATCTCGTCAACGTCCGAAATCCGATTTTTCGCCGAGATCTCGTTATTTCGGACGAAATCTGAACGAATTTCAGAAAGCAAAATTTGAATCCGGTTTTTTTAACCGAAATTATCGAGATTTCGGTTAAAAAACCAAAATTTTGGTCCATTTAACCGAGATTTCGGTCCATTTAACCGATATTTTGGCCAAATTAAAATGATCTAAAAAGTGTGCAAAATTTGTTAATTTTTTTTGAAATTTTGGTCAGACATGGAAAACGACTTGAAGAATCCAATCCGGTCAAAACCGATCATTTTTTGGTCAAATTTCGGTCAAAAAACCGAGATTTCGGTCCATTTAGCCGAAATTTCGCCGAAAAAATAAGGTATTGTAGCACTTTTAATTTTTTTTTAGGGTTTTTCAAATTTCGCCGGGATTTCGACGGGAATTTGAACCCTGGTGGCTGTACTACGTGACGCAAGGACAAAGGAACCATATGGATGTTCTTTAATGAAAATCAGTGAGTATGGATTATAATCTACTAATTCTTATTTACGTATAATTGCTTTCTAGTTTGGTATTTAATCTAGTTTTGTTTCATGGTGTTAGATCAATTAGTCTATATTAATTTTTTAGGTTTAATCATTATTTTAGTAATTTTAAGAATTATTAAAAACAAAAAAAATTAGGTTTAGGTATTATTTTGCACCAATTCACTCTCCACTTCCTCTTGGTGCACCTTGATCCTTCAATTTGCGATTGTTTTTCATCTATTCTTGATTGGCATTAGGATTGTCGTAATCATCTTACAACAAAGAAGAATAATTTTGCATGCTTTTAGGCTACGGCAATCATGATCATCTTACAACAAAAGAAGAATAATTTTGTATGCTTTGAGGCTTCGCAGAAGAACGTAAATCTACAAGTACAAATCAACAGCTGATGCCTGCATCTCCAAAGAAAAGTCCATGCTTGACAAAGAAATATCTTAATGCAATTTGATCTCTTCATTCGACCACTTCCAACCAGGTTCACAAAATCAAAATTTTGATTTTCGACCGATGTTCCATCAGTGAAAAATCAGCACAAACCGATAAAAAATCGGTAGAAACTGAATTAGTTCAAAGTCAAAATTTTGAACTCGGCGGTCAAACAATTGCAAAAATATGGAAAATTGACTGATTTTACCGATTTTCGAGTGATTTTTTATTTAATTTTCGGCACATTAAAGAAAAATTGGGGAAAAATTACAAAAAAATCTGAATAAATCCCAATTAATCTATAAACCACCTAAGAGAATTATTAATAATTTTTTTAAAATTCATTTAGTATTTCTGAAAAATAAAAAATAACAATTAATGAAAAGGAACAGTGTCTCATCAGATTTTTATAAAACCTTACAAACTTAATCATGCTCTAAAATTTTAATGGTATCATAAAAGTGCCCAAGGATCATGTAGTAAAATTTTGAAAATATTAAACTTCAGTTATTGCCTCCTAGAAAATAAAAAATAGAAGAGCATATACAAATATGGTAATACTATCAGAATTTTTAAAAAAATACGAAAGTTTGATCATCATCTGAAAATTGTACAGTATTATTAGCATTGACTGAGAACCTCACAAGAATTTATAACACATGTTGATAAATTTTTTCAAATTTCCCAAATTTTTTAATTTAAATTGGACCGGTTTACTAACCGGTTTCAAATCTCGAGTCAGCACGATACGGCTTGCGATTTTCAACGATTTTGCGAACCTTGCTTCCAACCATGCCACATCCTGAATATTTTTGTATCTTTCCTAGTGTTCAGTTATGCTCACAGCAGTTGATAGCTTGCACACCCTTAGCTAGGTGCTACACTAAATACAATGACCACATATGAAGGTCCTGTTTGGTATGGCTGGAGCTTTTCTAAAAAGTAGCTTTTAGTTGAGCTGCATGGCTGAAGGGCTACAAGGCTGAACGGCTGGGCTGCAGAGAATTGGTGTTTGTTAGTCTGCCTTTTTATTGTAGCTTTTAAGTATGAGAAATGCGGATTGGGAATGGGGGTGAGAGTGATACGGTTTGGGGTTTTATTCTTGTGAAAAGGGGTAATTTATCTTGAACTCTAGTGGTAAAGTCATAACCCCAATTCATCGAAGCCGTAGAAAGCTACCTCAGACCAGCTTTCGACTTTTTTTAGTACAAATAGGCTGTTGGTTTTTAGCTTCTGGCTGCGAAAAAGCTAGCTGTTTGGAACAGCTTCTGGTTTCCACAGAACAGAAGCTGAAGCCGTTCCAAACAAGGCCGAAGTAACTTGTCGTGCTGCTGGGTTAGAATATAACCCAACACACCAATTATGTCACTGTATAATGTTGAGCGAGACTTCATGAAAGAATTCAAAGATGCTATGAATTCACGAAAATCTGCTATAGCACCTGTAGTTAGGTTTTCCTAAGAATGGATGCCCTCTATGGCACTGCCTATTGGCTTCCAGATACAACCTTACAGTAACGCTGTGCAAGCACAGAAAGAATCAAGAGTGCATTCATTTGCGAAAAAACACGTACATTATTCTACAATTACACCAAGCTTTTGCCTTCTCAGCATCAACAAGAATCATATGCTTATCTAGAGCCAAAATTCAGTCTAATGTACCCCTAACCAGTAACAGTTTTCTTCAACATGTATTTCACCTCCTTGCTTCAATCTCCTTGGGGCGCCACATGGACTTTTGGACGCAGAGCAGCCCCTCGTTACCCTTGGTGTAGGTCATGCGTACCTCCCACTGCAGGGACTTGGCCATGCCTTCCAGCTCATTTACCGTCTCCGCATTATCCCTCACAATCAGTTTGCCTTCTGGCCTCAATATCCGGTCAACCTCCGCAAACACTGCCAACAATTTGCATCTGCAAACAAACAATACAATTGCTTAAGAAAATTATGCAACGAGTATATGCTGTCGCCACATATGGAAGAACCCTGTAGGACTCAAATGCTTAGTGTTTTTAGCTGAACTATTCGCATGAGTCAGACTGTCACTCCAATGGTAGGTATATATGTTTACAGAAGAATACACTACTAAGCAGTCAGTGAAAGTAAGGTCTTCTATTAGCTAGATTTTAAATTGTAGTCCAATGTCAAGCATGTAAATCCCTCATTGCTTGTTTTGGTTAAAGCTAAGCTGCTGGCAAGCATGAAGCAACAGTGATCATGGAGTCGATAAAATACTGACCTATTTTTGAGCTTTGAGAACAGATGGTCCGCGTGCAGGAGATCATATGTTCTCGGGTAAGTGCTGAAAGATTCGCACCAGTCATGATACATACCAAATAAACCACGCTCATAAATAATGGGCAGTGTGTCTGGTGAATCAATTGGCACAATATTCATAACCCAGACTTGTTGGTCCCTCAGAGCTGCAGCAAAACTGAAATGCAACAATGTAAAACGTTAGCAAAGGAATGAAAAATAAAAAAATGAGTTATCACAATGCATTCTCATTGTCATCGGTCTTCAATAAAACATTGTGAAATGAATGGATTTTGAAATCCAAATGCATCATCAAGAGATAGACAAGTGATTTTACCTCTCCCCCCGACTTAGATGCAAATAGAACAATGATTAGTGACATGGTACAAGTTGCCCATTATATTTGCTGCTAGCACAATGCCAACTCGGAACAATAGTAATGTAGTGCAATCTGAATTAATGACAATTTTTGCAACTCAGATAAATTTGTGGGGGTTTTACCTTTCAATAACAAATTTCTCATTTTTTTCAAGCTGTTACGACCAAACCTTGGCCAATGAATTTCCATATATATGTTGTCTGTAAATTGTAATGATTCTACCAAAAAATATTTGTTCAACGAGATTGAGAAAGCAAACCATTTACTTACCCTGCATATACAGCTCTCATGTCCATGACATTTCTCACTTTTGACCAGTCGATTCCCATGCCATTCACGTATGATTTACTTACAACCCGTTTCCAGTGTGCATAATCTGCCTCAAAGTCTTCATTTCCTGGTTTTCCATATACTCCAACATGAGAACCATCTATCCAGTAGGGGGTTTTCTCAAGCCTTTGTGGCCATGTCTCTGGCCATTTTGATCCGTGTACTGATGGACCAACAGGCAATTTGTGCATGCACGCTTGTAAAGGTACGTTCCTGCATAACACAAGGTTGTTTAAGCAAAGTAGAGAAGTACTTCACGCATGGAAATACGGTCCATTGAAAGAACCTTAACCATACCACGCAGCATCTGCATCATCAGTTTCCTTGCATAATGGCGGGCTGTCTTCTGATCTTTTCTCATAGCAACTGTTGTCCATTGGCTTCTGATATATGGCCATACCAACTTGATTTAACTTATCCTTCGTCTTGATAACCATTTTCCAGCACATGGATTTTGTCAGAGAAGACATGGCTGAAAAGAGCAAGGAATTGTGTGTTAGACCTGGTCCACCTGGATGAAAAACTTTGCAGCTGGCTCATAGCATGTGTTTATAGGAAAAAGAAAGTAAGCGTGGCCCATTCATGCCGTTGCGTGCATCTAATGCTTAGCACTGATTAATTCTATTTGTGATAATAAGCTCAACTTGTGCCATCAGAAGTCATTATAGGGAAAAGGAAGGCAAAGAGGATTTACAACTTGTGATTTTTTTTGTTACAATCAACAGCATGGTCTTTCTATATATGGTGCGGTGTTTGAAAGAAAATCTAGCATAACCATTCAACTTGGATGCTGTATTAGATCTCAGAGGCAGTAAGTCATTTTGTTCGCAAAATGAGAAAATAAAGGATCTTTCTTTGGCATATGGGCATTGATATTGCAACATCAAGCACTACTCAGAGTGAGATTAAAAGAGTGGTCAGTACAATACCATTCCAAATCTCAATATCTTCAGGGAGCTTTTGGTAAACAGGAGTGGCAGACCAGACAAAGTAACCACCAGGACGTAATAGGCGATTTAATTCCAACAAAAGCATGCCACCTGAAAGTAACCAGTTGTCACCAACAGTATTTAGAGCAGTTCTATAAAAGGAAAACATGCCACAAACAAGACAAACCTTCAATGTGCCAAGGGACTCTGCAGCGAGCACAATGAATGACATCAAAAACCTTGCTTGGGTATGGAAGTCTCTTGGTGCCCATTACAGCTGATATTGCCGGAATGCCTCTCTCCAGTGCAAATTGTACTTGAGCTTCGTGCTCATCTTTTGGAGCAAATGACATTGTGAGCACATCCCTATCAAACATGTAGCCTCCAAAGCTGGCAACCCCACAACCAACATCTAGAATTACACGACTTCGCTTACCCCACGCAATATCAGGTAATGCCTGCACACAGCAGTTTGATCAAACATCAAGGCACATAGATGCAAAGAATGTGGACATACGTGATATGGTAATAATATCTACACACAGGATAGAAATTTCATCATCATGGTTTAATATTCTGTTTTCTTTATAGAATAAAGTAGGGGAGACACTTATGGCTTACCAAAAAAACGAGTACTTAGCTGAGTTCCGCTAAATCCAACTTGAAATGTCATTAAAATTTAAAAAGCGTGCTTGAAAGTACAAGTACAAATGTGGAAATCAGTTGTCACTAAGTTGAATATATTCAGATTTTCCTTCAACTAGTGCAAACTTCTTTCAGGGAGTAAAAGTGGCACTTGCCTCAATACTTATGTGTGTGAGATGGGATAAATTAATCACTGATACATGAAAGTATGAGGCATATTAATCTAACTAAAGGATGACACATATTAGGGCAGATGGGGAAATGATAATAAACCTGCTGAATAGTATCGATGTAGTGTAGTGCGCCGTTCTTGAACTGAGTCCCGCCCCCAGGAAACATAAGATAATCCCCAGAAACTTTAACCCAGTTTTGGTGCCCTTTATACTCTGCAAGCTTGGTGTGAGGGACATTGCCATACCATACCTACAAAAATAGTGCCACTCGTAATAAGCAAAAGGCAATCTTGATCAGTTAAAGATTACGCAATGCTGTGAAAACATTATAAAAGGGCAGAAGCACCTTGTCCCTGCTCTTGGGCCACTCAATTGGGTACTTATATCCTTCCGGGAGGGAAACAAGGCAGGTAGGAGGGTCCTCAGGACAATGCCTCTCACGATGTTCATAATGTTTGGTAGATCGAAGCTTCTTGATAGCCTTCTCATTATCAAGGCAAGGTATGTAATCTGTTGCGGCACTGCTATTACATAATTTCCAGCTATAGGTGGTTTCATCACCTGAATATTTTGATGATGCTTGTGCTTCTTTCTCATTCTTTGACTCTGCAGCCTGTGTAGAGAATGACCCATTCTCGGTATCTGATTCCTTCAGAAGTTCTGATTGTGACCCATCAGGAAATACCTCATTAGACTTTGCAGCCTGTTCCTTCTCTCCGCCTTCTTCCACTATTTGTGGTTGTTCGGTTGCATCCTGCATGGCATCACCATCAAGCTTTTCTTCTTCTTCTTCTTTCTTCTTTCCATCGGATTGATCACCATCATTTTCAGTAATGGTTTCATCATCTTTCCTTTCCCCGCTCTTCTCTTCATCACCACTCTCTACACCATCAGACTGCCCAGCTCCGGATTCAGCATCCCCACTATCCTTGGCTCTCTGCCCTTCTGATTTTCCATTTGCATCATCGAATGTATCCTTATTCTCCTCCTTTTCTTTTTGTGGTTCCTTTCCTTCAGTCTTATCCACAGGCTTCTCCATTGTGTTCTCAGTGAACTTCTCTTCCTCAGGAGCGTCCTTGTCATTATTGGACTCATCTGGAGCTGCATTATCGTTATTACCGGTATCCCTGAATTTCTCAGGACCTTCAACAGCATTTGTGTATGCTGCATCCTCGGATGCAGCAAAGCGAACTGGTGGGGGCTGCTGCTTCACCTCCGACTTCTTATTGGACGATACCTCCAGCGGGAAGACGGTGGACGATGTCATCATCCACGCGCCGACCAGGCAGAGCGCCACAAAGACGACGACCGTGGTCGTCGTGCAGAATGACGACGAGGAGGGCCGCCTTCCGTCCATCTTTGCACCTCGGCCAAATGCCATCGATCCCACACTCGCGTGTACAGAATCACCCCCACCCCACGCGGTTTGTCTGTATCAACTCGACCGACCAAGAACCCCAAAGTGTGCAGCTTCGCTGCTTTCGGCCACACCCACACGCACCTAGAGCAAATTACACATTGTCAAAAACTGAAAGCACCGGAAATCTATATCAATCGCTAGATCTAAATAAGGAAACACTAGATCTGCTATAGCAAATACCAACTCAACAATGCAAAAATCCGTCCTTTTTTTTTACAATTTGTTTCTCCTTTCCTAGTAAATAATAAATTAAGCAACTCTTTCCAAGAACGAAAGCCATCCAACAACAAAGAAATCCCCCCGTATGAACAAGCATGGAAACCAAACCACAAGCGCGTGCATTAAAACACCTCAACACACGGAAATCTGATAAGTTCTATTCCGTGCACAAATCGCAACCGGATCTGTGACTAGAGCTGGCTCCTAGCCGGATACAAAGTTACAAACGCGAACTAAATATGGTAGACCGATCAGAAAAGAAGTATACTAAACCACCGGCTAGTCGGTGGAATGAACGAACAAGCTCAGCTAGCTAGATCCGCGTCCGACAACGGATACAGGGAAAAGAGCGAGGTGGCAATGCATCGGCGGTGGATTCGTACCTCTGCCGGGATTGGGACCGTGGGAGCTGGGCTCCGAGCGGATCTCGCGGAGGAGCGAGGACGAGAGGAGGCGAGGCGTCCTTGGACTCTGGCTTCGCACTGGCCTCGCCGCGTTATAAAAGGCAGCGTACAGCTAGCGCAGGGGAGGAGCGAGCAGTGGAGTACTGGAGTGTGCCGTGTGCGTGAGCGAAGGAGCTGGGGTACGTTCGGGTTAAATTATTGTGTGTTTGGTTAGTGGGATGGAGTGGAATAGAACCATCCTATCCCACAAAGTCTAGTATTTGGTTGGTGAGCTAAGGATGACTTGGTTCCAGAAAAGAGAATATTCTCTCTAGATTCGGGACGGCCAGGTTCTACAAATTTTCTGGAATGCAGCCATCCCACTTGGAATGTGAGAGTGATAGTGGGCCCTGTCTGAGAATCTGGGATGGAACCATTCCATCCCTGAAATCTGGGATGGAGCCATTCCATCCTGAAATCTGGAACGGAACCATTCCATTCCACCCCACTCTCCAACCAAACACACAATTAGTGGGGAAATTTTGACTAAAATTGTTGGAATCATGGGTTACCATCTTTTGCAGATATGCCCTTGCAATATCGCGCTATTGGATCCGGACAATGTACTTTTCTTCGTCCACGTACGACTAGTTGCACATTTGCCAAAGATGTTTCTAAAATTGTCACTGTAATGTTGCGGAGTATACGTACTAAAAGCTAGCATAACTTATGTCTAGTTACAAACCTTTTTTTTTTGTGTGTGGCGCATTTTTGTTGCTTGTGTTTGAGTATCACATGTAATACTTATTTTTGCTATATGTGTTGTCGGTGTAAGGGGTGTCGTCCATTTATACACAATCGTTTCTTAGCTAAATTTGCATAGATGCAACAATAATTGTGCAGCAGTGCTACCGAATGCTACTAGAAGTAGTCAGAACTCCTTTTGCGAAATATCAGGGGGGGTAAAGTCGCCGATTCCGTAATGCAAAGGAGTTGGGAAGGATCAAGTGCAAGATGCAAAATAACTTGTTGTAAGGGTTGGGATGCAAAGATTAGGCGCTTTCCTCTCACCGCAGCGTGGAAAATAAGGCCGAGGGCGTGAGTGGAAGCGAGTGCGGAAGGAGGCCCACATCCCCGTCCGTCTCCCACGGCCAATAAAACTCCACCCACCTAGTACACCGCGCCACGCCCGCCGACATGTGGACCTGCCTCTCCAGAGACAGCCCAACATGTCCACAGGACCAGGCGCATCGGCGTGCACTGCCGGTACGCGGCCCCTACGGCGCAGCGTAACACTCCCCTCGCGCGGCCGGTGTCGGTGCTATTAAACAACCTCGCTATCGAATAGTCCGGGATTGTCTAATAGATCTAAACTGGAGAACAGAGAGGGCGAGAGACACAATATGAGGAGGAACAGGTCTGTTTTATTATTCTGTATGCTTGTGTACAATGGAGTGACCCCCTGGCTCCTATATATAGCGGTTCTGCTTAGAGATAAGGAAGAGTCCATATAGAATACGACAACCGGTTTCCTAACACTCTCCCTTAGACTCTTCACTGCGAGATGCATATGCCTCATTAAAACTCCATAAAAACTCGGTGGAAAAAATAATTGAAGAAAGAGTACATAGCACACGCTTGCTGTGTTGCACGGATTACCTCATCAAAAACTTTATGTAAGAAAACTTCAATGAAAAACTTACTTAAGGAAAAGAGTACAATCCACCCAAACTTCAATGTTAATCTTCAAGATTCACGTTGGGTACTCAAACTTCATGTTCGAGATTTATGTAGGAGTATGTGAAAATTCTCCCCCTGAAATCTGCACTTCTCTAAGCCTCATCATCCCGATTCCTCTAACGCATCTTTCAAAGGAAGATGCTGAGAGTGACTTAGTGAATAAATCTGCGAGATTTTCACACGACTTAGTATGCAGTATCTTTATCTCGTTCATCTTATGCATTTCATGAGCATAAAAGAACTTGAGGTTGATATGCTTTGTGAGGTTACTCTTCACATATCTCATTTGCATTTGAGCAACACAAGCTGCATTATCTTCATAGATAATAGTGGTGGTTTGTTCCATGTTCAAACCACATAACTTCTGGATGTGGTGAACCATTCTTCGAAGCCATTCACATTCTCGGGAGGCTTCATACAATGCAATGATTTCTGAGTGGTTAGTCGACGTCGAGACAATAATCTGCTTAGATGACTTCCAAGAGATTGTTGTTCCACCGCAAAGGAAAACATATCTGGTTTGTGACTTGCCAGTATGCGGGTCCGATAGGTATCCAGCATCGGCATAGCCAACCAAATTCAATTCATTGTTTCTTCTATAGAACAAGCCAAGATCTTTGCTTCCTTGGAGGTAACGGAAGATGTCCTTCACCCCTTTCCAATGCCTTTTGGTGGGTTCTGCACTGTACCGTGCTAGCAAATTCACGGTGAACGCAATGCCCGGCCTAGTTCTATTCACAAGGTACATGAGTGCTCCAATTGCACTCAAATATGGGAATTCCGCTCTTAGGACTTCCTCCCCCTCTTCTCTATGCCTATATGGGTCTAGGTCTGCTTGTAGTGACCTTCCGACCATTGGTGTCTTTGCGGGATATGCTTTCTCAAAACCAAATCTCTTCAACACTTTCTGCGTGTAGGATGATTGGTATACCAAGATTCCTCCTTGGACATGTTCAAGTTGCAAGCCTAAACAGAACTTGGTTTTACCCAAGTCTTTCATCTCAAACTCAGATTTCAAGTATGTGCATGCTTCTTCAATTTCTTCATCCGTCCCAATGATGTTCAAGTCATCTACATAGACGGAGATTATACAAAATCCATTCGTGGATCGTTGTATAAATACACATGGACAATCTTCGCTGTTCGTGTAGCCTTTCTTACAGAGAAAATCACTCAAACGATTGTACCACATTCTTCCTGACTGCTTCAGTCCATACAGTGATTTCTCCAATTTCACACTGTATAAGTTTCTGTTTGCTCTGTCTTGGTTCGGGATGGGGATACCTTTCGGTACTTTCATGTATATCTCCGAATCCAAGTTTCTATACAAATATGTTGTGACAACATCCATTAGCTTCATTCTCAACTTCAAGTTGACTGCCATTGAGATCAAGTATCTAAAGGTAATTCCACCCATGACCGGGGAATAGGTTTCTTCGTAATCAACCCCAGGACGTTGAGTGAAACCTTGAGCGACAAGCCTTGCCTTGTACCTTACAACATCATTGTTTTCATTCCTCTTCCGAACAAAAACCCATTTGTGACCCATAGGGTTTATATGGAGAGGTGTGCGGCACACAGGCCCAAACACCTCTCTTTTGTTCAGAGAGACTAACTCCGCAGTGATTGCCTTCTTCCATTATTTCCAATCAAGTCTTTTCTTGCACTCTGCGAGAGATGCGGGCTCGGGATAATGATTAATGATCAGGGCAATCTTCTTTGCAAAGTATGCATCGACATTGGCTGTTGCTCTGTTCATCGATTCTCCCGTTATTATAAAGTTTATGGCCATTTCATCATGGGGTGCTTCGTGCAATTCTACTTGCTCTTCATTGCTATTTCCCATTCCAGGAGCAAGTTCCTTTAGTTTTTCTCCGCCAATGTGTGCGCACACATTATTTCCGGCGGCTTCTTCCAATGGAAGGTTCAGATCTGGAATTGCCTTTTTCACAGGCTTCTTTTTAGTGCTAGGCCTCAACTGGCTCCCCTTCTTGCTTTGGGGCACTTTTGTGATTGGCTGTGGTAAGTCCTCTTGCCCAGTTTTCCTCAGACGTCTCCGGGTACTTTGGGTTTGAGAAGCCAGATTTTCTGTTCTTTTTCTTTGAGGCATCTGAACAGGATGAGGGATACCTTCTGCTTTCTTAGGTATTTCCACCCTCTCTTGTGCATTTCTTGCGGGTACATGCAACTTAACCACGCTCTTCAGATCACAAAAATGATCAGGCAGTTCATTTGCTAAATTCTGCAAATCAATTATCTTCTGGACTTCTTGATTTGCTTCATTAGTGCGAGGGTCATGTGCGGGGATCCCAGTGGAATGCCATATTATTTCCCGGTATTTTTCATCCAATGGTTGATTCTCTCCCCCCTAATGACGGGAAACGGTCCTCGTCAAAGATACAGTCAGCGAATCGGGCAGTATGCAAGTCTCCAGTCATGGGTTCCAAATACCTGATTATGGATGCACTCTCATAACCAACGTATATCCCAGACTTACGGAGAGGGCCTATTGCAGTCCGCTGTGGGGGTGGTATAGGTACATATACTATACAACCAAATTTTCTAAGATAGGAAATCTTCGGGATGACCCCTTGCACTAGTTGCATAGGTGAATGGATGTTGTAGGCCGATGATCTATAATTGATGAGTCTTTGCTGCGTGCAGAGGCTGCGTGTCCCCAACAAGTGTTGGGCAAGTTACAACTCTGCAAGAGCGATGCGGCAATGAACTTAATCCTCTTTATTAGTGCTTCAACTAACCCATTTTGGCGTATGGACGCGTGCGGTAGTGTTCAACAGTTATCCCCGTTGCTGTGCAATAATCATCAAATGCCTTGGAAGTAAATTCGCCGGCATTGTCCATTCGAATGGACTTCACGCGATGATCAGGAAAAACATTCTTAATTCTGATGATCTGCGAGATCAGTTTTGCGAATGCATGATTCCTTGTTGACAGCAAACATGTATGCGACCATTTCGAGGAAGCATCAATGAACACTATAAAGTATCGAAACAGCCCTGATAAGGGCTGAATCGGGCCGCAAATATCCCCCTGAATGCGTTCCAGGAATGCAGGGATTTCATATTGCACTTTTATAACAGAGGGTCTAGTTATTAATTTCCCGGTGGCACATGCATAGCACACAAAATCTTTATGATTCAGGAAATTTTTAACATTGATGCTATGACCTTGTGAGTTATTAACTATATTTCTCATCAATCTAAGACCAGGATGACCTAATCTACAATGCCATAAAGAAAATAATTCAGAGCTTCTAAAGACAATCTTCAAAGAAGTATACACTGCGTGTGCATTGATTTTCGTGTAGTACAACCCAGATTCATATGAGGGACATTTTTCTAGTACCATCTTTTTATATTCCGCATGCTTCACAATGCGCAAGTGTTCTTTGCCATTTTCTTCATTGGTTTCTACGTGAAACCCATTGGCGCGGATATTCTTAAAACTTAAGAGAGTGCGTGTTGATTCAGGGTACAAGAGGATTTCTTCAATTACCAAAGTTGTACCCATTGGCAATATAATTGTGGCTCTTCCTAAGCCTATTATATGCGTATCGCTTCCTGCGATAGTCGTAATCCTGCAGCGTTCTTCGTGATCGTCTGGAAGTATTTCGACACTCTTAAGATGGTATTTGTTGTGCCACTATCAACAATGCATATTTCCTCCATTGGGCGCTACACGATTTCTTTCTCACATTTCGATCTTTCTCCGGGTAGAGCTTCGTGCTGATAACGTGTTAAACAACCTCGCTATCGAATAGTCCGGGGTTGCCTAATAGATCTAAACAGGAGAACAGAGAGAGAGGGCGAGAGACACAATATGAGGAGGAACGAGTCTGCTTTATTATTCTGTATGCTTGTGTACAATGGGGTGACCCCCTGCCCCCTATATATAGCGGTTCTGCTTGGAGATAAGGAAGAGTCCATATATGATACGACAACCGGTTTCCTAACAGGTGCCACGGCCAGCGAAGAGTTCACCAGGGTAATTTTTTCCCCCAAAAACTAAACCTCACAAATGTAAAATTTCAAAAATAGCCTCATAATCAAATATGAAAAATCCGACAAACATCACGTGTCATCACCTTGGTCTAGTAACACGGAAGGCATCCTTCCACGCAGGGTATGCACGCACTCCTGTGCAAGGTTCATGCTCCATGGGTTTTTTGAGCGCGGAAGGAACCGTAGCAAATGATGTGTATCACTTGTTGAGTCTTTTATGATCGGTTGATATGTTATTTTTATAATTTTATATATTGAGAGGCTGGTTTTGAAGAAGAAAAAATCGCGTGGAGGGACCGGATCAGTGAATAGTTCGCGCCCAGCCCGCTCGCCGCTGGGACACGGCAGCGTTACGTTGGTCCTGCGGGGCAGGGGAAGGCGTGGTGCGGTCGGCCCACCCGGCTCGGCCCCTCAGTAATGCGGCGCGACCTACTACCGCGGCCGTTGTGGACACTGGATGGCTACTCGTTGGAGCAGAACTCGCCTCTTCTGTATGGTTGAGACGCACCAAACCGCTCCTAATTTGTGGACTTCGTAGTAGCATTAGCACTAGTAGATTTGGCGACTCCCAGGATCAAAGGATAGTTGACTAAGTACCAGAGAGCCTTGTTCGTTGACTGGTACTCCATTCGTTGGCCTCCAGCATGCTGGTCAATCAGTGTACAATGTTCTTTTCCTTTCCCGCCGTGGCGCAATATCCGCGCATGCTGTGATTAATTTTCGTGATATAACAAAGAGCCTCTCCGCGTACAGGCCTTAATTTCTGTATTGTCGTATGAGTTACTTACGGCTGACGGCTGTGATCGCGCCGTGAGCATCTGATCGCCGTCCCATCTGTCGCACCTCTTGTGAACAGTGATCTCTCTGTCGGCACTCGGTAGCAGGCGAACTGTGCTAGCTTGGAGGAAAGGTGAGGTGCGTTTTTCACAGGTGAAGGGTCGATCAGTTTGGAAAGGTGAGATGCGTTCTTCACACGTGAAGGGTCAATCAGTTTGGCAAAGCAGGGTCTCGATCGCCGTGGCGAACAGAGAACCCCAGATCTGAAGATTGCGAAGTTAGGATGCCACGAGCTGCATGCTCCGATCGATCGCGAGCGACCTGGCTAGTGGCTGTAGACACGCAGATCGACCGATCTTGCAAAGGTAAAGAAATAAAAAGCTAACTTTACAAGGACGCGACACGACGGGCCCAACCGCCGAGCATCAAACGAGCTGCCTATTCATGCCTGTCGGCTCATCATGTTTCAAGCTTCTACAGTGCTCGCTAAGGGTAGTCCCAATGGGTCACACAGATATCCAGTGCTATGCCATGTAGGTAAAAAGATGATTTGAACGGTTATTAAAAGAATAAAGTGGTGTCTCATGCAAGAAATCACCTTTTTTATTTGACAAAAAAAATAGGCATTGAAAATTTGTCATTGGAACCCGAGCGATTTCCCCACAACGTGTTTTCTGCATGCTAAGAATACTAATGGCATAACATGCATAACTAATGTCTTTGAATTACTAAAACATACACACTACCTATTGGATATTTGTTATGAACATCTCATATAATAAATGCTCTCTCTGTTCTCTCTAATCCTCTAGACATTGCTATAGACATCACCCATTGAAACTGCCATGATCTACTCGTTTAAACTTATTACACGCAGATCAAACCAATGATCACGTGAGAATACTGCACAGTACTAGTGTAGCGCACAACACTGGCCACGACAACCACAGAAGAACTTAAATTCAGTAAAAAAAATCGCGTTTAACTGTTACTCCATCTACATACAGTGCCACTCCCTAGCGTGGAGCATTGTGCGTGGTCAGCTACAGAACGGTAATTACTTACTCTATTCTTGAATAGATGTTATTATAGCTTTTTTACTTCTACCAAGACACATCTACGAAATACTATACTCCCTCCAGTTTGATAATAGATGTCGTTTTGGACACAGTGATGGTCAAACTTCTAAAACTTTGACTATCGATATATTTTTAAATATTTAAATTGGATATATGAAAATTATATGTGTAGATTTGTCTCGAGAAGTACTTTCATAATATTACAATTTTATTGGGTTTTATAAATATACTATAATAAAAATTAGTGGTCAAAGTTGTGTTTTGAAGACCGTGTCGATGTCCAAAACGACATCTATTATCAAACTGGAGGGAGTATATATTTAGATAATGTATCTTACTCTTAGTGTATGATGGTACATGATATTAGAAATAGTTAAAGCGGAGTGTAAGAGGAAAAATGGTAAAAAATTATATTACACTGTAGAATAAATAATTTTTTAAAATTAGAATGAAATGTAGTTGAGAACGAAGGGAGTACCAATTACCTGCAAAAGATTAAAAAGAAAAAAGGTGTGATGTTTCGGTTGCTTGGAACGCACTTGATTGCAGAGTTGGGTTGGGTGCTCCACAACCGAGCGCCTTGTTAAATTTTCTTTTTCACATGACAACAACTGCCAATCGCGTATGCTTGGCTTGTCTTTTAGCCTTTCTTCTGCGAAGGGCTATGACAAACGAGAGTGCGCGTCTATCAGACCTCAAGCGGAGAACTACCGATCTGCGACCGTCCCTTAGCTAGCTAGCTACTAGCCTGCTACTTCCAACTTCCGTCGGAATTTTACTTGACCAACGCACTCGCCAGCTCTGACAAGACATTTTGGTGTTTTGGACGCATCTCTCATGATTGGGACAAGTAGTAGTTTACTATACGTGCACTCATATATGGACCGGAACCGGACCAGTTAAGGAAACGGCAGCCAGCTCTGTTTGGGTCAGCCAAGTGCTTCAGTGCCCGAGCTAGTACTGGACCAGTGAGGCACTTGTTTGCTCAAAATTAACTATTACCTTGGCCCTGTGAATCCTCACTTGTTTCCTCAAAATTGACTGTCATCTTGGCCAGTGAGTCCATTGCGGACGATGACACAGAACAACAAAGATCACCAGGTCCGTGGGCGCAGGGTTCAAAATCTCGACGAAATTCGACGAAATTCCGGATTTCGGGTCCTTCCGAGTTTCATAATCCAGACGAAATTAAAAAAACCCTAAAATTTTTTTGAAGTGCTACAGTACATTAAAATCTCGCTGAAATTTCGGTGATTTGGACCGAAATTTCGGTAAAATGGACCGAAATTTTGTATAAAAGTTGACCGAATTTTGACTGGATTGGGTTCTTCACGTCATTCCCCATATGGGACAGTCGGTAGATCATAATTTCTGCTAAGTTGAAAAAACCCTAAAAAATTGAAAGTGTGATAGTACCGGAAAATTTCGCCGAGATTTCGGTTTACGAAATTTCGTTTTTTTAGCGAAATTTCGGATTTCTCGGTTAAAAAAAGGCGGATTTGAATTTTGGTTTTTGAATTTCATCCGGATTTTATCCGAAATTTTCGAATCTCGTCGAAATTTCGGATTTCGAGTCCGAAAACGAAATTTGAATCCTTGGATGGGCCCGCACACAGACTCACAGACTGCATCTGTCGATAAAGCGCCACACACGAAATGAGCTAGGACCTGGAGAAATATGAGTGGGCCTTATTTTACATGGCCCGTGAGAATTTTCGCCCAAAAAGATATGGACTAGCAATAGCAATCCAAAACAGCGTGGATATTTGTAGCACGGGCCAACTTTTTTGCCTAGCCCGATACAAACGGTAGCCCCTGCGTAGGGCTGCGAGAAAAGTGAGCCGCTGCCCGTAAAAAAATTAAAATTAAAATTTTAAACGGTATCTTAATGAGTTGAGTCTGAGTTAACTTATGAATTGCTCGTTAGTTTATTAGGATTCCGTATCTAAACATTCACCATGGTGATTTTTGATGTGAAAAGATTGTTGATTAGCTAAATATATAAATTAATGTATGTTCATGCAATCATGTTAGGTTGGATTGGAATTGTTAGGATTGGTAATCGGTTTCTGACTAATTACCTCTATTTTACTTGTATGCTAGAAAATTATCTACGGTTTTATTTCTGCAATCCTCCTATTCCATGTAAGTGGAAATATGTGGTGTGTGCTTGTTAGAAATAAGGCCCAAGTGGCCCATTTATCTCTAATGCCAAAGCTACAAAGAATAGTACCATATTGCTAGTTGAGAGAGGAGAATACCAATTTAAAAGGAGGAGCTCCCACCATGCCTTGTAATAAGGCACATGGAGGGTGAGGAGCACGGCTAAAGTCACACGCACGCGCGCGCGTATTTCGCGAATTACCGTGTATTTCCGCGTGACTTGTGACTTAAACCCGTGCGGTGGATTAAATCCTGGCACGTCTAAACCCTTTTTAAATTTCGGTTTCTCTCTAAATCGCGAGTCATTCACTGAGAATTGAAACAGCCATGATAATGGCGTCAGTTTCCAATAGAAACAGTAATTTGATGACAGCAGCTACTAGCGTATAATGGTGCTGTAACGGTCAATTTATTGACCGTTACTGATGCGAGACTATAAAATCTAGAGACGTCCAGACTGAAGGTGAGTTTTTTGCTCTAGCACTCGCGTTCATCCACTGTGACCTGTGTTGCGTCTTCGTGCTGCTCGTTCTTCGCTGACCTTCCTCTCTAGGGATGGCAAAATTACCCGTGGGTACCCGACCCGATGGGTTCGGGTATGGGTTTGATTTCAGACCCGCGGGTTTCAAATTTCGGGTTCGGGTTTGGGTTCGGGTTCGGGTTCGGTTCTGCACCCGTGGGTACCCGAATTAATTAATATAAATTAAAAATAATGGAAAGTTAATTCAAGATTTTCAATCATCGTTTGAGATGTAAGATGCAGTAACTTTCATGATTATATACACCATATATTTTTTCTTTAAACATAGAAATTACAAATGAATTGATTGACAATTGATGGTTGAAAATTTAATTGCAAGGTGATTAGGTGAATTTAATTTCGGGTTCTGCAGATTCGTCGTTCGGTACCCATCGGGTTTGGGTATGGGCGTGGGTATGTACCCGTGAGAGATTTCGGGTTCGGGTTCGGGTATGAATTTCGGGTTTCGGGTTCGGGTCTGCGGGAGGTCTACCCGCCCGAACCCGCCCGATTGCCATCCCTATTCCTCTCGGCGTGCACCGCGAGGCAAGGAGAGCGGGATCTCCGAACCGTTGCCGCAGTAAGAACCTGCACGGGGGCGGCAATAAGGTTTCTGGGCAGCGCAACTGCACGACCGCTCGAGATTTCTCTGCGTCGACTACTTCCTCTACGGCCGGTCACTACTGCGCTGCTTCCATTTCGCCATCAAACCCATCGTAAGAATTCTTCCCTCTGTTCATCACTTTCCAGAAAATATGTGGTATTTTCTAGATCTACTTTTTAGAAATATGTGGTATCTTCTGTCTAGCTTGCTGTGTTTGATTATTTTGGAATTATGTTTCATATTCAAATCTGAAATCAAAATAATACCTAGATGTTCAACAGTGCTCACGACATAGCTAAGCTTAGCTCATAACTAATTACTCTATCTCACCTGATTTAGTTTAGATCAGCTCATCTTGGTTGACGTGGCTCGTGAGCTACTCACGAAGAGCTTTGTATCAAGTTGAGCTGAACTGGGTTTTCCAGGTCTTAACATAATGAGTCAAAGCCAAATCGAGCTACTTTTTTTTGACGAGTTTGAATGAACTAGTCAAGGAGGTTCGAAAGCTAGCCCTATCCCTCTTAGGGCGATCCATGGGTCCAGCAAATTTATAGGAAGTGCTTCTATATATTATTTTTTAAAAGTTATATAAATATTAAATTATAAATAAGGAGGAGATAATGATTACTTATCTTTTATATTGCGCGGTGATGCAATAGTAGGAGCTTCAGATCTTTCTCGTGCGATTTGCCAAAAAGAAACCTTTGAAGTCATCAATTAGCGCCGCCTTTCGGCCCGAACCGATATACCGATGACCGATTCCGCTCAGATCCAGAAAGCCGCCAACTTCAAGATGGCGACGCGAGCAAAAAGAAATGCACATAATTTCCTTGCCCAACCGGACAAACATGTCACTCGAAAGTTGGAGGGAAGTGATATATGCCACCATCTGTCGGTATGTACGTACCACGTTAACCTGAGCTGGAGCCTGGAGCAGTCAGCTGTTACTGTCTCAACTCTCAACTGTGTTCAAGAGCTAGAGCGGTGCGCTGCCTGTGTGCGTACGTAGCAGGATGATCTCCACGGCGGCTGGCTAAGCTTCGCTTCGCTCCCGAGTCCTGACAATTCCAGACTAAAGTTAACCTTATCCCAGATTGTCCGGGCTTTCGATATATAGGTAATTTCCCGCTCGAAAAAAACAAGCGCAAGTACCCCTCAACTCTCAAGCCCCTGTTTATTTAGACTTGGAATTTTTCTTAAAATTTGAAGTCAGTATTTTGTTTTACACAGCTTAAAAGCAATGGGTTTTTATACGTGGCATGAGTGAATAATTTGATGCTAACTTTAATGGTATTAGTCTAAAATCAACCCTTAATAAAAAAAACATATTTTTAATGGTTATTAGATTTTAGTTATATAGAGGATTCGCATGGTTACATGCCTCTTACCAATCAAAGCGGAAAACTCTGAAAGACTCGCGTGGTTACCTAGGAATTTTTTTTCCAGCCTCTTACCAATCAAAGCGGAGCCTGTAACTGGTGACCCAAATCTACGTAACAAGTGGAAAAGCGAGACGTTGCCCCACACGTATGGCAAATTAGTGGAGTACTACTAACAATAAACCGAGCCTTGTGCTAATCCACATCGGTTCGACCTGCAGATCAAGATTGGCAACCCGCACCGTGGCGCAGGCGACCTCAACTTGACAGTTTGACAGGCTTACGCCTCGTCCCACCGCCCATTGACCGGCCGGAGGCGATAGGCACGACCGCACGAGGCACCGGGACGATCCGTCCGTCATCCATGTGAAAAAGCCCGGCTGCACCTGCGCGCACGCCTCAGCGCCGCGCCGCCCACGGATTCTCCGGACCAAACTACCAGCCCGTCGACACGTGCACATTGACCGGCCGCTACTCATCGACCCGCCGTAAAGCGTACATATCCGCTACATTCCTCTGTTCGGCCCCTGCATTTCAAGGCGTTTTTTTTCCTGCAGCGCCACGCACAGGACGCTTCCTTCGTATCGTATGCAAGCCTATCTCGAGTTGAGCATTTCTTTCCTCTGCACATTTTTTTTCATATATGATCGTTGTAAATAAATTTACAAAATTAGCTTTATGTCTAACCATAAAAGCAGCAGCGTAAGTGACTACGCTTTCGTACCACGGCAAGGTGCCAGTGGTGCAGCAGCGGTGTCTGTCTCGATAGATCGAGTGATTAACACGAAAGAACTAAACCGAATGGCCTACCGCGCCATGGGATTACAACAGGCTCTTCTTCCTCAGCAGGAATTTGCCAAAACTAAATTAATTAGTCACTAAACAATCACTCAATGAATGACTATGTGAAGCTATGTATGTTTGCGATGAGTATTTGATTATATTTGAGCAACATGTGCTCAGATTTGAATTTGATTTGAATTATATTTTTAAAATGAAGTAATTAAAGCTGTGTCTGTATCAGGCGGCACTATCGGACCTAGGATGAGGTAGTGCCGGCCTATGGTTGTACTAAGGTATTCTTTGTTTTTTTTGTCTGAGTGGCACTATCAGTTTGGGGGCGCGGTACTGCCAACGGAGTGGCATTACCGGTCTGATCACGACAATAGTTATTTTCCAGAGAAGATATCTCGAGGTTTCAGGGCGACCGACACTACCGACAGCCAAGGATGGTAGTACCGGACTTGCGGTACTACCGGCCTACGGATGGCAGTAGTGCCGACTTTATGAATAAGATATGATTTATTTTTAGCAATTGGATAATTATTGTATTTATTTTAGATATTACTATGTAATGGGTTTCTTTGTCTTTGAGGGTTGCAGGACGACGGTCCTAGGCCATTGTGAGGCGAAGGATGACCGATATTAGGTGAGGTGGCCAGAGGTCCAGAAGGTTGGCGATCGCCAGAGGATAACTGGAGACGGAGTCGCTGCAAGCCTAGAAGATAGGAGGAACGGCTGAGATGCTAACTTGGAGCTACTTGGATCAAAGAGAGCCGTTGGATCACGGTTTGAAGGATGGAGTAGCAGTCAGATTAGTTTGCTTTGAGAAGCGTGAAAGCCCGTGTTAGTGGGTTTCGGGTTAGCCCATGTATGAGTGAGTGAGTTCATTCTAGCACTTGATAAGTTTGCTTAGAATTGAAGCATAAGTAGGCTATAAATAGAGAGGAGAGAGGTGTCTCTCCTCTTTGAAGATTTTGGTGCTCATTTGAGCTTTGCCCACTATGTTGTGAGGATTTGTAATTATATGGATTAAAAATTATTTCTTTGCTATTCTGAATTTACTTTCAACATTTTCAGCGGGTAGCTACTCAAAGTCACCGCTTGTGTACTCCTCAGACTCTTTGAAATCTATACGTGAAAAATAACTAAATCCAAATAAATCCAAATAAATATCAAACTAACATAGAACAGAAATTTAGGATTTTAGATGAATTTAAGAAGAAAAAAATAGAGCCAATCGGAATTCGAACGGGCGAAAACAAGCTCTCGGAAGTTTAAAACAAATAAAAAGAAGAAAATGAATTTTCCTCAATTTTTGAAATTATTTTTCTAAAGAAAATCCAAATTATTACATAATGCTGATGTTAGTGGCAATTTTGGATTTTTTTTATTTATTTTAAATCAAAAAAACCATTCATGATGTCATACTTGCATCATAAATTGTTTTTCGAGAAATTAAATTTTAAAAGAAAAAGGGAGGAGGCGATTGACATGTGGGCTCGGGGGTGGTGGATCGGGTCCACCGTGCACTCGTGAAAGGATCGAGGATGGACGCCTAGGGGGGTGAATAGGCGATTTACAATTTTCTAAAACAACGCAGCAGAAAAGAAGATCGGAACTTCCGATATGGAGTCGGAGGTTCCGGTGTCTAATCGGAATATCCGATTAGAATAGAGTCTAGTGAATTGCAAAACTAATTATGCCTATACACAAAATGATTTCTACTTGAAGCTAGCGCAGGCAAATATGAACAACTAGTAGTAAAGCTAGCTAGAGAAATAATCAACCCTAGATAGATCAATTCAATACAAGATAGCAAAGTAAAGCAATAAGCACATGTAAAGAATTGACACGATGATTTGTTTACCGAAGTTCGGACTTCCTCCAAGGAGGTTCCTACGTCTTCGTTGAGGAGGCTCGGTCACACTTGAGCCGGGTCTTTTCCAACCCTATTTCTCGCCAATCTCGGTCACACTTGAGATGTGGCTTCACTTCTTGATTTCTTCCCTTCCGAAGGCGAAATCGGACCTTCAACAAACTTCTCACGGCACACCACACTCGTTGGTTGCTCGTGAGCGACGCTTAGCCGTCTAGGAGTCTTCAAACTCCAAGAGTAACAAATCCAACAAATGGATGATCTTGGAAATGACCTCTAGTGCTCAAGATGTATCTCAATCTAACACTCTTAGCACTAACTCTCACTTCCCACACCTCACTCAAAGAGGGATCACTAAGATCACAAGGGAAGGAAACGAGGAGGATACTCAATCCACTCCTAATTAAAACACATGTTTTTAGAGCTCTCTCTAGCTAAAGAGATGACCAAGGAGCAACAAATGCATCACAAGGTATTCTCTCTATTCCACTAGCTCAACCTCTTGTTTAGCCCTTCAACAATGTCTTCAACCCCATCTCCCAACCGGCCAAGGGGGGTATTTATACCCCACACCCAAAGACTAGTCGTTGGAGCAAGAAAACTAGCCGTTTTACACACATCGGAAACTTCCGATCAGGTAAAAACTCCAGAACAAACTCAATCCAATATACACATCGGAACTAACATCGGAACTTCCGATGTATCGGAACTTGCATCGGAACTTCCGATCTGGACAGAGAGGCACCTTGCAGAAACCTTTCAAAAAGTTTCTAAGTCTAGATCGGAACTTTCGATCCAACATCGGAACTTCCGATCTGCCCAGAGAGTACTCTAAACAGAGAACTCTAGGAGAATTACCCAAGTCCTCACCGGAACATCCGATCCAAAGATCGGAATATCCGATCCTCACAGAGAGGCACTCTTACTAGAACCAGCTCGAAAAGTTTCTAAGTCTTAATCGGACTATCCGATCACACTGATCGGAATTTTCGATCCCCACAGAGGAGCACCTGCGACTTATACAACTTACCCTCGGACTTTCCGAGGGATCGGACCTTCCGATCTCCTGATCGGAACTTTCGATCAACACAGAGAGGTCATAGACTCTCACCAACAAACCACCGGACTTACCGATGGATCGGAACATTCGATCCACTGATCGGAACATCCGATCCAAACAAAAAGACAAACACTCCCGGTGTACGTGATGTGTATTGTGTCTCTCATCTATTTAAGGATAGATAACACTTGAGCACAGAGACACTTCTAAATCATCCATGTTGCATCCCTCTTAATAGTACGGCACGTCTATAACTAGACACTCAATCTAGTTACCTTTGACGCCGCACGCGATCAATCCCCTTTGGGGTCTTTATGATCTTCAACCATGCCTCATTTCCCCGGGATTGTCACTTTGCTCTCTCTTGAAGTCCTCATGATTTACAATCATCTTCTCTTCAAGATCGTCTCCCAGCTCTACTTCTCTTTTACCGGATCATTACCCGGCTCTCACAACATCTTGTTTATCTCCTCTTGATGAACCTTATTTTCTTTTCTTCTTATTGGAATCTCCTCTTGACGTTCATCACTTCATGATGTCATCCTTGTTCCGGTTCTTCATCTTAACCATCATTGGACCTGACCTGGCTCAATCATTACTTATGAAAATAGT
Source organism: Rhipidocladum racemiflorum (assembly GCA_036346355.1). Lineage (NCBI taxonomy): Eukaryota > Viridiplantae > Streptophyta > Magnoliopsida > Poales > Poaceae > Rhipidocladum > Rhipidocladum racemiflorum. The sequence continues at coordinate 18,885,592 of CM070570.1, read as the reverse complement.
TAGTCCAAGATGTATGGTTGTCTCAATCAACCTTGCACTCCATTAACACATAATGAATGCCTCCATAATGATTGAGCATAACCTAAATCAATTTAAATGAATAATTGTATTTGTGTCTTAAGTATATTGATGCAGCTAATGCTTCGTTATACTCAAGAACTATCAATTATCCTTAATCGATCACAAGAGCACCATCAACACATGATGAATATTCTTTGATGATTAAGAGATAAACGACCTCAATTTAAATGTTCATTTAAATTGATATGAGTATATAACAACTACACGAGTTTTCATATACTCATGTTGATGGAAAGTAATGATCCATAATATGTGGAATGTATGGAAATGATTATTACTCTAAACCATCAATTATAGAATAAACTCCACAAGTATATGTGCATACATATAATTGACCTTGAATCAATATGCACATATTCAATTTTATTGATTTGGAGCATATCCTATGATACCATAAGCATACTACAACTAGGCGGGTTAAATATATATTCAAATATTTAGTTTCAATGCCTTGAACCTTTATATGTTGTAATGAGAAATAGATCAATGCAATGAAACATTAAGTTAGAGTGTGAACTCCCCCTAAATATGTGCATCCATGTAATATATGGATTGGGAAACATGATACACAGTTTTTTGGTTAAAGCAGTGGAGAAATTCATACTTCAACTTAAATCCTAAGTATGCAATAAAATAATAAACATTGATACAATGCATACCTTGGGTTTTCCATTTTCCATCCAAATGTGAGGCTACTAAACATAAGCTCAATAAATATGTTAGCCTCATTAAAAATTAGATTTGTCAATGATCACCAATCATCCTTGATGAGACGAAAATAGTAATTACTTAAACATTAGTCTCATATTTGGATTTGTCATTAATCACCAAAACCAACTTAATGGATCAACCTAATGGAGGTTGTACTTACAACTCGGCACACGCGATCGGGGTACGGCGCAGGCAAGGCGGGGGACGGGAGGCGGCAACGCGCACTGACGGTGCCTGCAATAGGCGGAGCCGATGGAGGAGTCGGCGGGGCCGAGGGGGAGACGGTGGGGAGACGAACGGCGATGGCGGCGGTTGAAGCCGGGAGAGAGGCACCGGCAGGAGGTGCTCGGCCTCTCAGGTGGAGTGAGGAGCTCTGGGAGGAGAGGGAGGAGTGTGGGGAGTAGAGAGGGGGCTGGGGTATTTTATAGCCGGTGAAAAGCTTTAGATAGGGGCGATGGCCGGCGCGAAAAAGGTGGTGGTAGTTGCGCGAATCGGTGGCCGGTTTGAGGGGATACGTGCGTGGGAAAAATGGGGATAAGGCGACGGGGAAGGATGAGGGTTCTATCCACGTGAGAAGGGAGGGAGGAACGGGTGCACGCGACTGGATTTTTGAAGCTCCTGAATGGCTCCAATGGAGGAAAGAGAAACAAGGAGAGGGAGGGAGGATGAAGAAGGGGCAGGAGGAACAGGAGATCGAGTGGGCTGGGCTAGGCCGGGGAGAGAAGGAATGGGCCCGTTTCAGCCAGCCTAAAGGATTTTTCATTTTTTTATTTATACAGGTGTTACAAGTAGGAATTTGACAAAACTCAATTAATTAGTCACTAAACAATCCCTTAATTGATGACTTCATTGTTATGATATAGATAGAATCTCAGTTCAAGTTTAAAAGGACTTTATTGATTGGTGGGCGAATCCAAACCTATATCCTATTGATTTTGCTATATATTAGGCACTCCTTATATAAAAAGAATCAATATAACAAAGAGAGAGTACTTTGTCCCCTATATTATGTGTGCTTCTACTTTTGTTTATGTGTTTTCGTTGACGTGCTTTTGATTGATCGTAGGTGAATGACTATATTTTACAACATGTATTAGCACGAAGCTCTACAAGGCTGAAGAACTAGATCAATCTACATGCAGAGTATATCATTCTATATTCTTTCCAAATAGATCAATCTTGTTTTCTTGATACTAATCATAGATTAATTTATGATTGATTTACACGCTACTCATACGGGAGGTCATCTCATCAACATGAGGAAGTCGCAAAACGTTGCACCGATCAAAGTCATGCGCCTGCGACATGCGGACTCCACTGAACTGGTTGTCAACCAAGCATCAAGAGCACACTCATCTAGTATGCATGCAAGTATAGATTGGTAACTATTATATGCTTACATATAATACATGCATAGATTAAGGGTTGTGTGGAGTTACTGTTCATCATCCACAAATAACAATAATAATAATAAGAGGGGAAGTTGAGTAGCCGGCTGTCGCCGTCGTGGCCCACACCTAAAACCTTGCACCGACTCACACCGGAAGCGCGCTTGCGCCGCCATCGCCGGTGCCTGCTTAGTGGCCTCACACCAGAAGCGTGTTTTCACGCCGCTATCATTGACGGCCCCGATACGCATTTGCCTGCACCCCGAAGTGAGCGTCACCGGGCCCCCCAGCACTTGCCGCGCGAACTGTGCCGCCGTTGCCAACCCCGTTCCCTTGTGACCTCATGCTATCGTTCCCGGCCTCCACGCACGCAACCCAAAACCATGGGCCCCACTCCGTCTTCGGCCACCGCGCACGCGGCCAAAAGCCACGTGCCTCACAAGCCTCTATCCTTGGCTACAAGTTGCCACGCTGTCGTCCCCGTTAGCTACACCTCTGCTCGCCCAAAACCATCGCCGCCAGGACCACCTCCCACCGTCTCGCACCTGTAGCGCGCCACGGGTGAGCTCGCTCCCAAGGCCATCTCCAGCGGTCGCTAGACGGCTGCCTCCATATGTCGGCTCGGTCTCCGTCGAGTTCAGGCGTCTGTAGTGCTCCCGACTGCTACTCCCAATGCGCGCATCGCCGGGAGTCCCCGCACCGCTTGCCTTCCCGCCACCGAAAGTCACGTGCGTCGCCACAAGACGCTGCACTATTTCGCGTGGAAAAGAGCAGTGGCAGCTAGGGTTTCCAAACCCTAGCCGTTGGTTTTAATGAAGCTGGTTTGGGCTGGATTGGACCATTACGAGCCCTTAATGGGGTTTAATGGGCCGCATAGCCCATCAATTTTTTCAAAAGAAAAATAATCAAACATAAAAAGGGAAAAGGAAATTTTACACTTTTACCCCTGGAATTTCCAGTATTCTCATAACATAGTTAATAAATACAGAAAATTCATGATAAATCTCAAAAATTAGATTTCTAGATAAATGTACTTTTGTTATATTTGGTAATATAATATTTAGCACACAAAATTCTATATGTTGGGTTTATTTTTCTAGAATTATGACATGTTCATATGTGCTAAAAATTTATCTTCTATCATTAAGTAATTCTGAAAATTGCTTAATCATTAACAGAAAATTGTGAAAAATGCTAAAAAAATTCTAAAAATTTATGGATGACACATTGATAATATTATGGCTCTGGATTTATTTTATATCAATTATTCCATATTTTATGTGTATATGAATTATTTTATGTTATTCAATAATTCTTAAAATTGCTTGGTAATTAACAAAAAATTACATAAAATGCTAGAAAGTTTTTTTAGAAAATTCTAGTTAGATATTGGGAGCCTTGAATCGGTAGATTTATTTTTTTTAGCATTATTTCATCTTTAATTTATCTTCAGATTTATTTTTATGTTATTTAGTAATTCTGAAAATTGCTTAATAATTAACAGAAAAAATATGATAAATACTAGGAAAATTCTCGAAAATTTTAGATAATTATCTACTGAATAGATATAGACCAAGTTTTACTAATTGAAAACTGAGCATGCAATATAATAATTTTACCAGTAGTAAAAGTCATTTTTGTATGGCAGCAATTACCTTACCCAACAATAGACATCGCATAGAGGGAATTTATCGAACTTATCCTGAATGGCAGCAATTACCTTACCCAACAATGGATACTAAGATTAATATGGCAGCTTGACCTTTTAGAGTCACTATTTTCTTAGCCTAAAGCTGGTTCCACTGTTCTTCTCAAAGCTGTCAGGTGTACGACTTTACAATTCCTAAGGCATCTTCTTCATACGGACCTGAAGGCCGAATATTTGATGGAAGAGGACCAGCTGGTAATTTTGAATTCCCCGAAGGGAAAATATATAGCCAGCAAAGATCCGTCTTGTTGCTAGAAGCACAGCACGAATGGATCCTCTCTCGTTTTCAGGATTTTAAAGGTTGTGGCAGCATATAACTTTATCATGCATAAGCTTGCCACTGAACTAACATTCTGTAACTTAAAATTTACTAATGTTAGAATGATCGACAATATATTATACACCTTCAACCCCAATATGAGGATACTGCCGTAATAATATCGTCCTGTCAAGTACCAGAAGTACTTAGAGCTTATATGTATTTTGCTTGAAGCATAAAAGTGTGATGAACTCCTGGTGAAGAATCATCATGTACTTTCCAATGGGAGTCTTGCAATGCATGATGCATATGCAATTGCTCAGCAGGCTAGCAATAACCATGGTCGCAGAAAAGGCCAAAGGAATAAAGGAGATAAGTAGAAGAATGACAAATCAGATAGGGGAAGAGGCAATTCATAGTGGAAAGTGATGGTAAAAGGGTAGGGGGCTTCCACAAGAAAGACTCGGCTAATAAGATTGCAAACCCTGAATAACCCAATTTTAGGTATGTACGCACTGGCCATTGGTCATGCAACTATCGCATCCAGAAGTATATGGTAGACTTTTACATGAAATCAATTGAAAAATTAATAAGACCCGAGGAAACAATGTTAGACGATACTTCACCGTTCATCTTGTTGTTGACACGGATGCTGAGAAGTGTGATAATATGGTTCTTGAAATTATTAAGTTAGACGAGTTCCATGAGGACACCTAAAATTCATATGGAGACCTGGATTAGTCTCCTAAGTATTCCTTCTTTTTACTAGTCGATGTCACATATTCCTTATGTCTTCTCATCAGTTTGGCCCTAGTTCCGGAATGAACATTCGTTCTACAGTCCTGTTGAGCGATTATCATTGAAAATTGAATAAATGCCTATTTCCCAGATATTTGATTAATTGTGCTATGTTTATTCTATATTCTACAATTCGTTCCTAATACAATAATTGTCTTATTGTTAAATCATACTTTCAATATAGAAGAAAGTATAATCCAATGATGCAGGAGAAAATCTATCTAGAAAACACTTGTACAACACTAAGTGAATTAAAAATATTATGACTGTCGTTAGGAGCGATGCTCTCATAGTTGGCACTGGAAGAATGCCATATTATACCCTGAGTCCAATCATACTCCATTAAGTTTTAAAGACATTGGTCCGAGAAAGAGGATGGTACAGAATACCTACTTATGACTAAGTTTAATAAGCGTAATAAACACGTGGTTGAAAAACTCCCTTCGGGTTATACTATGCACATATAAAACCTAGAGTTTGTGTTGTGATAAAAACTCAGAAATATTTAAGATCTGGCAGATCAACTGGGTTATCCTGAGTTGAATATTATGAGAAGAATAATTAATAATTCTGCTGGTCATACCATAAAGACTTTCCTAGACCTGAAGATTTCTTATACCTTGTTTGTGCTATAGGAAACCTTATATTTATATATTCTTACCTACAAGTTAAGGAAGAATAACTGAATTTTCTAGAAAAAAATTCTATGTGATATCTTTAGACATATCCAACCCCCTGTCGGGCCCTTTCAAATACTTTATGGTACTAATAGAAGATTCTACTAGATGATCTCATGTATGTCTCTTATCTACTAGGAACCATTTTTTACCAAAATTAATTGTCCAAATTATTAAGTGCCTCATTTTCAGAAGAAAGGATCAAGTCTATTTTAATGGATAACGCTAGCGAGTTGATCTCAAAAGCATTTAATGATTATTGTATGTCTCTAGGAATTAATGTAGAGCATCTCATACCTCATGTACACACTCAAAATAAATTTGCAGAGTCATTAATTAAAGGGATAAAACTTATTGCTTGGACACTATTGTACAATAGAAGGTCATCAGCCAGCTATTGGGGTTACGCAATGATGCACGCTACGGTATTAATTCAACTCAGACCAATTGCACATCATGAAATTTCACCATTGTAGGTAATATTTTTCATCTATGAAATTTTGGCTGTGTTGTATACATGCCAAGCTCTCCACCGCATTGTACTACCATGGAACCTCATCGGAAGATGCGATCTATGTAGATTATGAATCTACGCCAATTATTTAATACCTAGAGCCTATGATAGGGGATCTGTATACTACTCGGTACGTTGATTGTGCTAAGGATGTTTTTCGGTATTAGGGGGAGGTAAATACCACATTAAAAAATATCGAGTCCTTAGATCCATGCACTAAAGAGACCAAACTTGAAGTTTGAGGGATAATAAATCTGCAACAAATAAGCTAATAATTTGCCAAATGCCTTTACTGGTCATAAGGGAGTGAAAAAATCTCATATATTTGCAGTATATGCAACTGAAAGAGTGAAAATACCCTAGAAGGATATTGAATCCATTCTTGACCCTCATGGTAAAAATAGGGGGAGGCCTCCAAGTGCATGAAACTCAATTTTGCGGAGATGTTTGCAGAAGTAGAGAATCGAACAAATGAGAACACTATCCATGATTGTGGAAGAAGCTCAACCTGATATTGAGAAAATCCCTGAAGTGAGCCATCCAAGAGATGGTAATATCTCTAAAGTGATCTGTCCTGAAGATGTTAACCCTAGTGTATATTTGTACTCACAATCTAGCGTTGGAAAGTCGGAACACCTAAAATCCATCGTTGTGGAAAATCACGAGGAACTGAAAGAAATTAATGAAGTGCTATCCCTGAAGTGATGCAAGAGAATTGTATAAAATAAATACTACAATTATCGACATATTTGCCTCTAAAAATTGCTTAAAAAAAAACTGAATCCAGAACCAAAGTCCATGGCAGAGTGCCAAAAGTGCTCATGTAGGGTCAAAATGAAAAGAAACAATTGAGGTAGTGCTCACTTATTAAGAGGAAAGTTCATAGTCTCATTGACCGAACATCTCCTAAAAGTGTTCCTTGTAGGATCAAATGGATTTTTCATACGGAAGATAAATGAAAATATCCATGTGGTGGGATATAAAGCGAGGCTTGTAGCACAAGTGTTCACGAAGACACCCGGCATCGATTATGATGAAACCTATTCTCCTGGGATGAATGGAATAATGTTTTAGTATTTGATATCAATAGCGGTAAACTTAAATTTAACAATGAAGTTGATGGATGTAGTGACCGCATATATATGGGTCACTGGATACGGATATTTATTTGACAATCTTTGAAGGAGTTACAATTTCAAATCCTAATAATCGCAATATGTATAACGTCAAACCAAAGAGATCGTTATACGGATTAAAACAATCAGGGAGAATGTGGTACAATCGATTTAGTGAATTCCTTCTGAAGAAGGAATATTGCCCTTGTGTGTTCATAAATAAATTCCAGAATAGATTATGTATCATCTCAGTATAAATCGATAAACTGAATGTCATCAGAACCACAGAGGAAATAAAGGAAGCAAGCGCTTAACTTACGACAAAGTTTTAGAGATGAAAGTTTTGGTTAAACCAAATATTGCTTAGGCCTGCGGCTAGAGTATTTTTCAGAAGGAATTTTTCTACACCAGTCTATCCATACCAGAAAGGTATTAAAAATATTTAATATGGATACATCTCATCCTTTAAAGACCCCACGGTTGTGAGATCCTTTGAAGTGGATAAAGACCCTTTTCAGACCAAGGATGAAAAATGAGAAAGTCTTAGACCCTGTAGTCTCATACTTATGTAACTTATGAATTGCATAAGGCCTGATATTGCATTCATAGTAAATTTGCTAGCAAGACAGAATAGTCCCAACCAGAAGATATTAGGCTAGTGTCAAGACTTTACTCATATAACTAAGGTACTCAAGATCTTGGATTGTATTTCCAAAAGAACCAAGACTTAACCATGGTGGGATATATGGATGCTGGCTATCTGTTTAATCTCCACAGTGCCAAATGTAAAACTAGTTTTGTATTTTTCTGAGGTGGTTCAGCCATTTCTTGACGGTGCTTTAAGCAGACATTGGTAGCTACTTCTACCAACCACTCAGAGATTATAACTTTATATGAAATTTCACGAGTGTGTGGCTGAAATGTGTGATTAATCATATTCAAAAGTCACATGATCTTAATACCGTCGATACCCCTATAATTATCTATCAAGATAATATTATTTGTCTTACACAAATGCAAATGTATTATAAAAAGAGCAATATCATAAAGCATATTGCCCCTAAATTTTTCTATCCTAATGAAATCCAGAAGAATGATGAGAAAGATTTTACAATCTAAGTTATGTGAAAATATAGCAGATTTGTTCATTAAGTCGTTGCCAAAATCTATTTTTCAAAAATATGTTAATAGCATTGGAATAAGATGACTTAGATATTTGCAGACTTCAGGTGGAGTAAATGTCTAAACCATGACCTTTTTTGTATGATCTAAAGATCATATTTTTATATTTTGAAGATTATAAATTATGCTCTTTTTCCCTTAGTAAGTTTTAGTGAAGCAACGAGTGTAACTCAGAGTGCGAGTACAATGTACTCTTTTCTCTATCTTTTTCTCATTTGGTTTTTGGGAGGAGTGTAACATATGCATTACACATATTTGCCCATTTGCCCAGGAGTGTTATGATATTGCTAGAATCTTAGTTCAAGTTTGAAAGAACTATCTATTAATAAGCAAATCCAAACATATCTCCTGTTGATTTTATTATAATATTGGGCACTTCTTGTACAAAGAGAATTAATCTAATAAATAGAGAGTATTTTGTCTTTTATATTGTGTGTGCTTCTACTTTTATCTCTGAGTTTTTATTAATATGTTATTGATTGATATAAATAAATGACTAGATTTTACAACATTTCTTAATTAATCACTAATTGTGCAACTTGAAGATTCCTCAGCAGGGCCTGGCCGGATCTTCTGTCTTTGCAAGTCTAAAGGCATGCCATGCATTTAAAACTACAACACGGATATCAAAATATATCATCAGCATTGATTACTTCAAGCTAGCATGCGGAAAACATAAGGCATACTCCTTCCGTCCCACAAAAAGTGCATTTTTAGTTTTTTTAGGACATATTAGTATGCAGGGTAAATGACTAATGTGACCCTCATTACTCCATGCATAGGCGTGCTGGTACTTTGGTTTCCACCAGCACTTAAATGAGCATGTATACATTTACAGCTGGGCCCTACGGATTAAAAATGTACTCTTTGTGAGATAAATTTTAAACACTAGAAATACACTCTTTGTGGGACAGGGAGAGTATATAGGATTATTGACCTGAAACAATTAGTGCCGTTGACATACTTTAAATTTCGTGTTGTAGTTCTAACAATCGACCTGGCCTGGCGCGGTGGGTCCGCCTAACTGCCATTATAGACTGTACTACTGTGGCACCGATGAGTTAAGCATTCACACCTGCCAAAAAAAAACCAACTCACATTCCTCGCCGACTGGAGTTTGCAGCCGACGTGATGTGCTCTCCTTTGGACCAAAAAAACCGGAGTACAACCAAGGATTCAAATTTCGCTTTTGGACTCCATCTCGGGCCTGGCCGAAATCCGAAATTTCGACGAGATTCGGAAATTTCGAATAAAATCCGAACGAAATTCAAAAACCAAAATTGAAATCCGTTTTTTTTTAACCGAGAAATCCGAAATTTTGCTAAAAAAGAAGAAATTTCGTCCAAAATTCCAAAATCTTGGCGAAATTTCCCGGTACTATCACACTTTCAAATTTTTAGGATTTTTTCAACTTCACGTAAAATTATGATCTACCGACTGTTTCACATGGGAAAGAGTGAGAAGGGCCTGGCGCATAACAATTATGTTCTGCCACTCCAACAGAACAGTCAAACCCCCAGGTCAGCTTTCTTCACCCGTGTCTATCCCCTTTCTTGATCACTCACCGTAAAAGTAAAATTCAAAATTTTAGGATTTTTTCAACTTCACGTAAAATTATGATCTACCGACTGTCCCACATGGGAAATAACGTGAAGAACCCAATCCGGTCAAAATCCAATCAAAGCCGGTCAATTACGGTCAACTTTTACCGAAATTTCGGTCCAAATCACTGAAATCATAGGACTTCAAAAAAATTTAGGGTTTTTTAATTTCGCAGACCGAAATCCAAAATTTCACCGAGATTTTGAACCGAGTACAACCGGCTCCATTTCCCCCGGGTTTTCTTCGTAGTTGAACTACTACAACAATACCACTGTGCCCGCAATAGCCGGGTTTATTCCATTTGCTTTGATGAATGGCTCACACTACATTGGACCGTAAACTGCTAGCACGATACATACTACTATTGCCAGTAACTAACGAAGAAACAGAAAGAGAAGCCACAAGTATGTACATGTCCGGGGACCCACGACGGTCTCATCGCCGTTTTTCTCTCGTCTTCATCGTCACAGACCTGTTGTCTTATCTCTCCATCTAAGCCTTCTTAACGTCTTTAATCTTATCTCTCGCTCATCCAAGTCAAAAACTCCAGCGGCTCGCCTGAGTCATCACCCCGCGTGCCCACAGCACCAAGTAAAATAATTTGCGTCGCTAATTCGCTTAGAATGGCTTGCCCCAGTACATGAGGATGTCCTGGAGCGGGTCGCCCCCGAGGCCGAGGCCGGCGCCGGCGGGGTCGAGCATGGACCCGGCGGTCGGGTTCACGGGGTCGGCGGTGGCGAAGGTGCGCTCCCACTCGCTGATCTTGGGATGGCTCTGCACCTCCCCGCGATCGCCCGCGAACTCCGGCGACAGCATCTGCTCCGAGCAGCTCGAGTCCGCGTGCAGCCGCGGCATCGAGTCCGATGGCCGGTCGTAGTAAGCCGCGAAGTCCGGGAACGCCGGTGGCGGCGCCAACCCCACAAGGGGCTTCTGCTCCGGCGGGGAGCTCACCGCGGCCACCTGGCTGCCCACCACTGGCTTCCGGTCGGCGGCAGCTGGCGCCGACGGCTTCTCCAGCCCTCCCTTCTTGTTGTAGATGCGGCACAGGACCCAATCATCCAGCTGCACCAACACGAACCACGAACATGTCAGATGACCACACAACAGCTACTACTAATTAGAAAAGTCTGAAAGCTTCATTTTTTTTTGTATCTATCGAGTTGTTGTCCTAAACTTTTAGGCGTTGTTTCCGTGGGCGCCGCCGCTGTCGCAGGGGCGCGTAGGGCGAAAATAATTGGTCCGTGAAAGGATGGAGGTGATGCGACCGGATGCTTCCACAGGCTCACAGCTGACCACACCGAGGCGAGGATAGGATAGCAACTCGTCACGCGCACCGAACGATGTTAGGATTAAACTAGTTGCAATTCTTCTTCACTTTCTGCACACGGATTCGCGAGCCTAGTTCATCTAGAGCGTTAGTATATGGTTTTGGCCGGCACGATGCATGAGTGCTTACCCTGAGGCTGTTCTTCCTGCGGGCGGAGCGGTCGGCGTCGGCGAGGCGGTACTCGTGCATAATCCAGTTGGTCTTCTCGCCCTTAGGCGCCTTCCCCGCGTAGAAGACGAGCGCCTTCTTGATGGCCACCGGCTTCGGCGAGCCCACGGGCTTGTCGGCGCCCGTGGCCTTCCAATACCCCGATCCGGCGGCGCGGTTGGGCCTGGAGCCGTTCGGGTACTTGCGGTCCCGCGGGGAGAAGAAGTACCACTCCTTCTCGCCGTACAGCGCCATCCCTGGACATACACAGACAGACCAATAAATCATCACGATCAAATCGCTTGGCAGACGCAAGAATTGAGGCGAAGGGGAGATGAAGAAGAAGAAGAAGCGTACTTGGGAGCTTCCATGGGTCGAACTTGTACAGGTCGATCTCGGCGATGATGGGCACGGCGATGGGCAGGCCGGTGCAGCGTCTGCAGAGGTAGTGCATCACCAGCTCTTCGTCCGTCGGGTGGAAACGGAACCCCGGCGGCAGCTGCAGATCCCGACCGCCGCTCATCTTCTCTTCCGATCGACGGAATTAAATCCCCCCAAAAGCTGCTTGGTGCTCTCTGCTCTGTACCCTGCTCTTCTTCTCTTCTAGTCTAGTGCCTACACGAGGAGAGGAGGCTTGAAACTTGTTCCGGGTGAGGATCCGGGCATTTATAGAGGGCGCGGACCGCGACGCGTGTGGTCCGGCGGCCGCCTCCGCAATAGCGCACACGTGGAGGGGCGTGCTGGCCGTTTGACCACGACACGTGGAGGTCCGGAGGCGGCGCCCATTCTGTCACTGATTACGTCAGGCTTCTTGGACGGACGCGCACCGCGGCGGGGAGGGGCGGGGGAGGCTGCTAACGAGGACCGGCGTTCCGGGCCGGGGGACGCGGCCCGCCGCACACTGGACTGTGAAAGGAAACTGAGAGTCACACAACAAAGAATTCGGAATCCACAGTCCCAAGCGAGACACGCACGAGCTGGTGCTGCCGTCTGCTCGTCGCCACGGTGAGCCGCCTCATCAAGACGCTGCTGCTCAAGGTGCTTGCCACGTCTTTCCACGTCGACCTACTTCGGCATGATCCAGGATGCGCTCTTCAACCAGTAAGTCATGAAGATCGGATCCAGGATGCGCTCTTCAACCAGTAAGTCATGAAGATCGGATCCAGGATGCGCTCTTCAACCAGTAAGTCATGGAGACACTCACCGCTAGTTCCCACCTAATATATCGTCGTTTCTTCCATGATTTGTGTATATATATTATTTGTTATTGATCATTGTACATTTTCATACATTCAGATGTTCGACTCAAAAAATAATAATACAATAGATATTTTCGATGAGATGCTTTTTTATGTATGTAAAGTATGGAAAAACAAAGCAAAGGGCAGGTAAAACTGTGAGGCAAAATAAAATAAGGAATTGCTAAGTTACACTCGAGTGTTTTTTGTTCTGCGAGCACTTAACTTTTTTTACCTATAGATTACTCAAAATGTGAGGAGATGGCAAATTAATTCCATTAATTAAATCTAGATATAAAGACTCAAAATTTAAGTGCTATTTAACAAAGAAAACACTCAGGTGCTACCTAGACACTCCCTATGTGTAGAGTGCTAAAAAAAGGCTGCAGCGCATAATATACAAGTACATTTTAAAGAATTTTTTAAAAGAATTATAAAGTACATTTTTGGTAACCACTTTACTTTTTTGTTTATCTTCATTAGTGTCTTTTTTTCTCTCCAAGTCTAACCAACTGAGCCACCAAACTGTTCAATGTAGCAACAATCACGATCCCATAGTTGTAAATTATTGAAAGTTGCAAAATATTTTCTTATAATAACCTTTTGCAGTTATGCTTTGGGGGAAGTACATAGAAATATTCTAAAATCGTAGTTGTGCTCAATCTATAGTATATAAGAGATTTATGATGGTGCACTTTTTTCTATTTCAACTCAACTCAATCGACACATTGGTCCCATGTAATTACAGCAACAATAAAAGTAAGATTGAGCTAAGATTCTTATAATAGTCAACACATTTTTGGCCATAAGGTGTTTGGAAGCAATAAAAAAAACTCTGTTTTGAAAATCATGGTGTCAATACCATGGTATTTTTGGAGTATTAAAAACTCCACTCATAGTGGAGTTTTGAAACAATTTTCATACCATAGTTTTGTAATACCATGGTATTAAAAAACTTTGCTTCCAATTAGGACCTTATTTGTTTTATAAGGACAAAGGTTGCAAACTTTGGTATATTTTGATGTGCTTTCATGGATCTTTTACCCTTTACGCAATCTCTACTATATAAAGTGAGAGTTTCTTCCCACGTCACATTAATTGCCCTGCTTAATTGCCCTACGTAAGAAACGAAGCGTTGCTTTAATTAGCCAGCTTTTGCAAGAAACGAAACGTTAAATATAGATGTTTGATCTTATGAAATAGTATTTTTTTTATTTTTTAATCTTTATTTTTCGTTATCAATTTTGTTTTTCGTAGCAACGCACGGGCATATAACTAGTCATAGGTAAAGACTGAGATAAACGAGGTACGGAAATGGAAGCCCCAAACGCGTATTCCACACCGGATCCTAGTGCCCCACACCAAACCAAAGATAAAGGTGACCGGGGAAGGGCATCGAATTAGCATGTAGGACACGTGGATCTCATTGGAATATCTTATAATTAGTATATGAGTGTATCCAAACTGATAAAGGAGTATTTCAAGTACGTTTGGGTGGTATTTCAGAGATGGGAGTAATTACTTCTGGGAGTACGAAGTATTTTTCCTATATATATATATATATATATATATATGTGTGAAAGCCTTTTTCGTACTCCTGGGAGTACGTACTCCCACCTCTAGTATACCGCTTAAACTAATGTGTTATACTCTTTTATCACTCATTTTCAGTATACTCTAATAATAATTCTAAGTTACTACATACGACATTCTTAAAAAAAAATCATCAGAACTCTTTATTTTTTTGCTATATACTCTTTTCCATATGTAAAAAGAGTATATAAACAAATTATGCTATAAAGGGTGAATTTTGATGAAATTTTTTGTGGAACTCACTTTGGAGTATCTTATAATCAGTATTAGAGTATACTCAAAATGATAAAGAGGTATAACAACATCATTTAAGCGGTACATTGAGAGTGAGAGTACGTACTCCCAGGGGTATGAAACCATTTTCCTATATATATACTATAATACTGATTATAAGATACTCCAAAGTGAGTCCCACAAAAAATTTCATCAAAATCCACCTTTTGTAGCATAATTTGTTTATTTACTTTTTTTACATATGAAAAAAGGTATATAGCAGAAAAAAATAAAAGGTTCTGATAAATTTTTTCAACAATGTTGTATTGTAGTATCTTAGAATTATTATTGAAGTATACTGAAAGTGATAAAGAAGTATAATATATTCGTTTAAGTGGTATACTAGAGATGGGAGTACGGAAAATGATATATCTTAACTATTATAAGAATGAGTTGGTGGTGATGGTGAGTCTGTCAGACTGTTCTTGGGCCAGAACAGTAGGGGCCCAAAGCCCAGTAGATGAGTCATTATTATTTTGCTAACCTATAGTTGTAAATCTGCAGGACAACTTAATATAGATGATTTGATTTATTTACTAGCTTACAAAGATATGTTTTGCTTGATATGTGTATTACAGAAAATTGATTTATTGTATGATTTAGGATCCTTCATTATAATTATGTATTATTCTCTTTTGAAATTCCGTTGCAACACACGGGCATCTGCATATGCATGCTTCGATCGCAAGACCTGCTCAAACAAAGCTCCGAGAGAAGGCGATTGGGTTGAATTAGATTCCGATTAGGTGAGGTGTGTTAGTCAACACCACCTTTTTTTCTCTATCTTTGCTTCCACGCCTGACTCTGCGATCGACTTGTTGGACGCATGGCTTGTGCCTGTGCCAGGTTTTAATTTTTTTTTTCGGATTATATTTTGAAGAGAATAGAAATTTAAAATTTTGATTAGATTTTAAAATTTCAAACAAAATTGGAAACATAAAATTTAAATTCGTTTTTTTTTCAACCGGGATTTTCGAGAATTCGCTAAAATTTCTGAAATTTCGGTGATTTTCAACGTCTCAAAAATGGTCTCACGGGCTTCAAAAATTTGGGAAAATATATGATTACATATCGGCTAGTAGCTCAGTTAGTAGGGTGTTTCAATTATTTGGTGAGGTCTTAGGTTGGAGGGAAAACCTTGGCATATTTTTGTGCATTTTTCGCAATGCTCGTGGCCCATGGCCCACCTTGACGCCGCATGCATTCATTCATGCAGACCCTACATGAATCATGCATGTGTGTAGCCTCCAATCTCCATGAATGAATGCACCTGAGTAGTTGCTAGTTGTGTCTCTTGATTTCGATTTTAGACTATCTCCAACGGCTTCTCTTTCCCCTCCAAATCCCTTCACGAACAGATCCCAAGTGCTCCAACGGATTAAGGGATTCAAACAGTGAATTTCTCTAAAAAGGGATTCTCTCTCCAATCCCTACACAAATTCTCTTAAGGAGATGCTGCTGGAGATATTAGGAAATAAAGGGAATGAATATGGGGAAGAGAATAGGGAAGGGAATGGAATGAATGGAAATTACTGGAGTTAGTCTTACGAGGCATGAATACAGGCATGCGTGTATGCATGAGGTCCATCATAGCAGGGTAGCTCCCAGCTAAAATAGAACACCATCCAGTCTAGAAACAATAAAATCCAATCCAAAACTTATTAAATCCGGTCAAAAAGAGCGATCAAAATTTACAAAAACACTGCAACAATTTAAATGTTTTGAAAACTTTTTTTTTCCGTCGGAATTATGAATCTCGGAGCGACCCTGATACAAGATTTTATTAAAATCTCGCTGAATTTTGAATCTCGCTCGTGCCCCGTTGCTTTCGGCTGGATCAATCGCCATTTGGACCGGAAGATGAGAGAGAGAGAGCTTGTGACACGCGCGTGCCCGTGCCTTCTTCTATCTATATATCCAGCTTCCAGTCATGCATGGGATAGAGTTGTTCTAGATTCTCCGGTGAGCTGTGGCATTTGCATTTGCACAAATGTGAGGCCCCAAGAAATTGAAGGAAACCGGTTTTGCGCGTTTCTTGTGTGTGATTTGTTCTTGTTTGATCGATGGATGTTGATGGTTAATTTAATGAAATGGGAGGACCTAATTACGTATAGTGTTTGCTGGAACATCGAATACACGTGCGCGCGGCGTGTGCATCTGACGTCTAACCATATCATGCACGTAGCTAGTAGCAAATTAGGCGTGCGTGCAGAGCTAGCTACGTGTTGTTTCGTATTTAACGCGTGTCTTAAGATGCCGGCCGGGTAATGCTGCTGCTTCGATAGCCATCTGTACGTGTAGATCGGTCAAAAAGGCCTTTAGTGATATTCCATCGGCAATGTGGACATCATGCTTATCTCTTCGTCTTGAAGTAAGATGCAACGAACCTGCAAAATGCTGATGCTGCGTAGTGGTGGTACTGCTATTACTACTACATGCATGATGCTGATATACAAATCGTTTTTTACAGCACAGTAAAACCTTATGGCATGCGGTTAAAGAACTACATTGGGTTAAAGTGTGTACGTATAGAGAACCAAACAACAAAATGAAAATAAACAATTAAACAGAGGCATGATGACCCATGCTTGCACCATTAATTCTTTACAAACTAAGTAACTACTACGAGTACACGTGTTACGTATGCATGAAGCAGTGCCAGGCATCATCGTCAGCGTGCATATCCAAATACTGCTTTAATTTAACTATGGTTTGATATGATCCTGAATAGATTAATCTCTCACCTAAGCTGCTTTCTAAAGTCGCCATCGGCCGATGGTTCCAAAGAAGAAAGCAGTCTGCAGGTGTATACTAGTATACTACTATCCCCACTCGTTAGTTTCGTGCATACACCCACCCAGGCTGGTCTCTTATAATCACTCGGCACTAAGTATATTGGCGTCAGATTTCAGAGATGAAAGCATTCGCTAAACCTAACCCGGTGATCTCGGTATGCAATATTGTATCAGCGAATCTGGATGCTTCTGTTTATTCCTTGGTTGCTTCAGTTAATTAGTGGCCCATTAGCGAATAATCTGTGTGATACATGGGACAGAGCAGGCCCGTAGTAAATTATGTGTCCTGATTCCTTGTACGCAGACAGGATCCAACATTCTGCGTGTACTCTCCTTTGGATTGGAGGGATGGTAGCTGCTTCACCAGCCACGCCCACTCGAGTAAATTGTTCCATCTGGGATTAATGTTAGTACGTACTAGCTCATCATTGCAAAGTTACCAGGAAATTAAGTTGTTCAGAAAGATATATACACATCGTGTCACCGTCATTACTTGTTCAACAATCTATGTGCAAAGTTTGCATGATTATTGCATATATACAATCCTCTGTTTTAAATCCTTAAAGGGCTCAACCTCCTCCAAAAAAAATCAGTAGCTCAAGACCCGTCAATCTCAGCGCAAATCAAGTTATGCAGGGGAGCAACCAGACTTGGGTGACGGTTATCGGTGTTCTTCATCTTTCTAGTCGACACCTCACTCCATCACCTCCAGCTCCTGCGATTCCACGATCGAAGGAGGCCAGTGCCAATGGCGACGGCAGTCCAGCCTGTGACGTCGGCTCGACTAGGTCGAATACTTACAGAGACAGTTGCCGAATAGAGTTGCGTCAGAATCAACTAAGAAAAACAACAACATGCGCGAATATAACCTTTCACCGTTTAGTAGACGTTACCTTATTCATAGAGCACATATAGTACTTCCTTAGGTCTTATTACGGTGTAGACTACACCGTCCGCTTATCCAAATATAGAATTGTAGTGCCTTCCTCCTGATGATCTTTAACTTCACAAGTCATGATCTCAATTTTTTTCGTAGCTGTAGACCATTTTCATCAGCATCAACAACACTCACTCAACAATGAACATCAACCTCTACTCCATTATAATTAGCATGTATGACCTGTCTGAAAAACAACAACAAAGTAAGGCTGAGTACTCCAGTACTCAGCAAGCCGCGGAAAGTTGATGCATGAACACACACACATATCCTCCTGGCTATTAAGCCATGTACGTATATACCTTCGGCCACCAAACCGTAACTTCAAAGTAACTTTTTATCCAAAAACGTCCATCCTTTACCCATTTATTGAAAAATGTCAAGTTTTAATTTAGAAATCTACTAATAGCAGAGCAACGTGGGATCTTACAACCTGTGTTGAGGAAAACCCACACGACGCACTTTAAAATCGGGAAGCTAGGAGTGATATCACATTCTTAACTCTGATCAGAGGTATACTGCTTTGCTCATAGCATCACTTGGCTTACTGAAAGATGTAATAATTGCCTAGAGGGGGTGAATAGGCTATTGAAAATTTAAACTAAATTAATCGCAGTAGAAAAATAATTCAGAACTTTCGATGAGTGGATCGGAACTTCCGATGGGATATCGGAACTTCCGATTTACTGTCGGAATGTCCGAATAGAATAGGAAACAAGGGAACAAGCAACTATATCAAGTGAGCTTCAATTAGTTTCTAGTCCAATCTAACACAAGGCAAAGTAAGTTAACTAGACAAGATTAGCAACTAGAGTAGAACTCAAATAAGGAGATTAACTACAATTGCACAAGCGTAATTAAATCAAAGAGATAAAGAATTTGTCCCCGGAGTTCGGATCCTTGGGGGGATCTTACGTCTCCGTTGAGGAAGCTCACAAAGTGCCGGGTCTTTTCCAACCCTTTCCTCCCAAACCTCGGTCACACTTGAGATTTGGTTTCACTTTTGATTTGTTCCCTTTCGGAGGCGAAATCGGCCTTCACAGACTCCTCACGGCGACCCACAACCTTTGGGGACTCGTGAGTGACACCTAGCTGTCTAGGAGTCCTCAACCTCCAAGAGTAATGAATGCAACTTGAAGCCAATCTTGAAGATTATCTCTAATGCTCAATGAATGTCTCTCTCTCATTCTTAGCTCTAGATCTCATTCAACCCTCACTCTTTAATTTGATCACTAAGATCAAAGAGGAAAGGAAGAAAAAGAAGCTCAAGAAGTGTATTGAATGCTCAAGAGACACTACAACCAAAAAGCTAGTGAAAGGATCGGTAAGGCCTAGAGGGGGGGTGAATAGGCAATTTTAAACAATTTAAACAAGACAAACTAAACAGTTTAAAGATAAGATCTAAGCAGATAAACAGAATAAGCACCAACAGACTAAGAACAACTTAAGCAATAGTGAGAACAAGAAAAAGACAAACTATCACACAGAGACAAGAGATTTTTCACCGAGGTTCAGAGAGAAATCTCATACGTCCCCGTTAGAGCACTTCCTCAGAAGTATTGCTCCTCCAGTAACTCACAGAGGCAGTACTGGATTTTTCACTATTGTAACTCTTTTTACCACTTTGGTGAGGTGAGTCAAAACCTCTTCACAATAATAGTGGCCTTCCACAAACACGGTTGGACAGGTCGCACTAAAATCACCAGCAAACCGTCTAGGAACAGCTAGTTCCAAGAGTAATAGACCATCCACAAGCCCTGTCTCTTGGTTCACTAGAAACAACTGAAACTAGACTTTACTGGGAGCTGTAAGAGTGTAGGATTTTGTTTTTCAGAGGAGCTTGATCTCTTTTTGGAATTTTGGCTTTCGGATGCTAGATGTCAAAGAGATGGCAAAAGTTCTATTTTGGGAGAGCCTCTGAACTGTTTAAATAGGCTACAGGAAGCAAATAGCCGTTATTGGCAACAGGTAGCCGTTTGCCAATGTCAGACTGAAGTGACAAAACGAAATGATTGTATCTGACAATGGTTGATAAAAATATGCAAGAGGCTCAATGAACTACGGACCCAAACCAGCGAAAAAGGTATTTACGTCGGACCAAGAAAGTTGGTCCGTCGTACACATGCTTTGAGCAAATGCTGGTCCGTTGGGAGAGTTTTAAGAACAAGTTTACAACGGACCCAAAAACTTGGTCCGTCGCAGAAGGAGAGCTTACTGGTTATACATCAACAAAGGAATTGGATTGAACACCAGAAACCAGTAAGTTTTATGTTTACAACGGAACCAAAAAGGTGGTCTGTTGTAAATGGAAGCTTTTTGGTCCGTTGTAGCTTAAAAGCACTTGAGAGATTTTCAAGGAAAACACAACCGCAATGCACCCAAAAACTTGGTCCGTTGTAAATGGGAAAGCGCCGGTTTGAGTTACCTAGAATTTGATTTGAAAAGGATATGAACTCAAACAAGGTTTAATAAAGGAATCTGAAATGATTTAGCTTAAGCCCCAAGTTGTTTTTAAAGAGAAATCCTAGGAACCAAGAATTGAACTTGTGTATAGTCCCTCTTTATAGTACGGTTGAAATCCGGAAAAACTTATCTAAAAAGACTTGAAAAGACTTATGAGCTAAAGGACTAAGAATAATGAAACCTTAATCTTGATCCTCTTTTCTGATGAAATCTGATAAGACTGATTTAGTTGATCATCAAGCACCAAAACCCAACAAATAATTTAAACAAATTATTAGGGGGCCTAGATGCTTTCAGCTAGACTCATTTAAGAGGGGTGGAGGGGTGTATATAGGATTGGGCAAAAACTAGCCGTTATTCCTCCACTCAGCCACATATCAGAACTTCCGATGTGGACATCGGAACATCCGATATGTCCAATTTTCCAGAAAATCAACTGGCTTTAACGGTCAAAAGATACACACACTGGAACTTTCGATTTTCACAATCGGAACATTCGATGTATCCAGAGAGTTACTTTTGAAAAACATTTTCGAAAAGATTCTAAGTTTGCATCAGAATGTTCGATGCACAGATCGGAACTTCCGATCTGTCCAGAGAGTACCCTTTTCAGATTTTGTATGGATCGAAACTTCCGTTCAAAACATCGGAACTTCCAAAGTGTCCAGAGAGTACCCTGAACTTTTCAAGCACATATCGGAACATCCGATGTATACATCGAAATGTCCGATGTGTCCAGAGAGTGCACAAAATGCTCACACCAGAAAGTCCGATACATCAGAACTTCCGATGAAGGATCAGAACATCCGATATGAACAGAGAGGGAAACTACTCGGTGTGTGTGTTGCGACTCGTGTCTCTCGACAAGAATTGAGTAGGCATTCATCTGAGCATAGAGACTTGTCCTAGATCGACTACGTTGCATCCCTCTTAATAGTACGGCATATCTATGACCAAACAAAATGTAAATTACATCGATATGATGTTGTGTTTCTTTCTTCTGCTTTTTGAGGGTTGTCAACGTCTGTAAATAGTCTTGCTACGGGACTTTCACCTGTTTATTAACTCATTGAACCCATTAGTCCCTTAATCGTTTGTCATACGAAGCGTTGCTTTAATTAGCCAGCTTTCACTAGAAACGAAGCATTAAAGCTAGATGTTTGATTTTGTGAAATAATTTTTTTTTTATTTTTTAATCTTTATTTTTCCTTATCAATTTTTTTCGTCGCAACGCACGGGCATGTAACTAGTATTAATTCAATATATGTGACTGCCATTACTCCTATTAAATGATAATAGAGAAAAAGATATTCATTTTGATGATTGGCACCTCTCTTTTGCAGGGAGGAAAGGAGAAAAGTGGTGGAAGAAAAAGTAAGGGGCAAGGTGGCAGTCCCTCTGTTTTCCCCCTTCCTTTGCCGATCTCCTATAAGCTAGGTGTTTCTATACTCCCACCCTCCTTCCTCTATTAGCATTAAGATTCTACGAGCTTGACATTGATAATATTAAACACCGTATGTTTGGTGTAGTATTGTGATGCTAGAATTTATAAGACAAGGCTTTATGGGTAATTGCTTTCATATTTTATATGCTTGAGAGCGAAATACGATGATCTATTATTCTTTAGTATGCATGGGCAATGCATGGGAGTTATGCTCAGAGTGGTTTGAAGTGGTTTATGCCATAGTCATTTATCTGTTCATTACACCCCAATCTGAGTTTTGTATCAACCTATTTAGCTTCAGCCATGAACCTAAAGTTTCAGATTGTTAATTAATACCATTCTTATTATGCATGTATTCCTAATTCTTACCACTGGGTGGATTGAAATAGCATTGATACTTAATTAGACATGACCTTCCTTTTTCAGATAAACTCATAGACCATTTACTGTTATATTGAAAATGGCGACTAATGCTTTCATACTGAAGATGGAGTTTGTATATATGGCCTTAGTGTTGATACCATGTTATGACTGAAATTTTATGCTTTTTCTTAATTGTTATATACTGTTCTAGCCATTGCATTGTCCAATCAAAGTTGATAGTTCTGCATGTGGGAAATCTGTTGTATAATAACTGTGTTGCTACCTTCAATTAAGTATTTGCATGTTCCAAATGAGAAATAAAAGATGATCAAATCTAACGATTGGTACCTTATTGTTGCAGTGAAGGATGGTAGGAGAGGAAAGGGACTGCGGTTGCCCCTTCTTCTTTCTCCTTGGTTGATTTTGTTTGCTTTCAGCAGAATAGGATAGTGAAGGGGAGTAAAGACGCTGTGGAAGGCAGTAGAGGACATCTGGGGTAAGGGTGTAAATGATGAGGTTCTTCCCCTTTTTATACTGATGCCTCTAACAGACATGTAGGGGCTGAGATCAGGGGTTGGACTGGTTCAAATTGTGTGTTGGGTGCTGGAAACTGTGGGCTAGTGATGATGTGGCAGCATGCAGCACCTCTCATCCCTTCCACCTGTCAGAGAGGCATGGGCAGAGGGAGGTGTAGCTGGTGGAATGCTGAACTGGGCTGTGCACAACATGCTGTTGTAGATCAGTTGGAGTGGTAGTATGCTTGGCAATGTATTCTTGTACTCAATTGTACATGATCTGTACTTGTATTTTAAGGTATAAACTTGATGTGTGAATGTAAATTGAACCTATCTTAATCTCTTGATATTTCGAATTGGTTGAATGAAGGTGATACTCTTGAGTATTTGTTGCTCTGAATTGGATGCATTATCTATGATGGCGTTTAAGTTAAGCGTGTGGTCAGGTGGATAGGTGGATTTGATGTCCTTAAATAGGAACGATTAACTGGATGCTTATTTATGTGGATGTGGTAGTGTATTCTTGTTTGTGCTGAAATGATGTGTGTGTGTGTGTGTAATTATACAATACTGAATTTTGAGTGAGTGTAACGTATTTTGGTTTTGTTGTGTGTGTGTGTGTGTGTGTGTAATGTGGAGGTTTGAGTACCCATGTGTATGTTGTTCAGGTTGTGTTGGCTGTCATTTATTTTATTGTGATTTGTTAATTGAACTATTGTTTATGTGTCTAAATATTCATGCAACAATATACCTATATATATGTATATATCTTTATGTGAGTGTACATAAATTTTAAACTCTTAATTTTGATTAAAGACGTAATTAATTATGTGTGATCATTTATGTTTATCATGAGACAATCTTTTTGGATTACATTTGCAAGTACTGTTTTATTTTGTGGACAACACTAATTTATCTCTTTGCAAGCAAATGTTTTTTTTTTGCATGCTGGTGTGATTTAAATTTACTCAAATATATGGTTTAATGTTGAGTGGTTTGGAATATAATATTCATATTTCAAGTTTAATAATATTGTTATGTTTAGAATTGAAGGTGCCAAGATTTTATTCTAAAAGTAAATTACATGTGTGCCCGTATTAACGAGCGTGTTTTGATTTATAATATTGGATCTTATAACAAGACTTGTGTTGGTGTATTTATTCATATTATTCTCACCAGAATACACTCATGAGTTAATGTTTTATGTATTTGGTATATGGAAATGATGAAGAAAGAAATTGTAGTAATATGCACTTCTAGCAAAATTTAAAGATTTGAAACAATCTAAATGTCCGTGAAATCTATTGTTAAGTTCGAGTACATTTGGTCTTAACGTTGCAGTTTATCATGTTTTTATCAAGGGATCGATTCTACTGTTTGACTTTTGGTACCCTTGAGTTCGAGCATCATCGATTTTGAGTTAGTCATATTGGACTTTTATTGAAAAATCGATAGATGATACTAACATCCCAACTTATTATAGGTAAAAACAGATGGATTTTTACACAATGGCTCCTCAAGTTGGTGATCTACACGACACTCTGGTCTTCGTGGGTCGCACAATGGGTCAACATCGGAAGGAGCAACTCCACCCATCAATGCCAATAGCAAGCGGTCGCACGACGGCTCAACTGTCTTAAATACGCCTCCTGCTGTTTCACTATTAATGGATTCCGCCATCCTCAACCCTCAATCTCGGCGGCATGCTGTTCTTCATCCACGGCTTCAATGGCGCTTCCAGCGTTCTCATCCACAGGCTGAACAGGAAACAGGAATCCGAACACGGGGCTTCATCTCAATCTTTTCGTGTAACACGTGTACCTCATGGCAATGTTGTAATTCCTCCTAAACTGGCACTGCATTTCTAAGCTTGGTTGTGTATGTCAATCGTCCATTGATTTTGGTTGTTGAGATGTAATCAGACTCTTGTTTTTGGTGAACGAATTTTGAGACTATTTCTGAGCGGTTTGGGTATAAATATAACATCCCATTATATATATAAAAAATCAATCTACAATCAATAAAGAGAAAAATAGTTGAAATCCTCTATATCTTGTGTTCATCTATTCTATAATTATTCTTCAGGTATTCTTAATATTCTTGAAAGGCGTTGGAATTGATCTACGACAATCAATTTATTATTTACCTCAAATGTATTCAGTGATTATTATATGGCTCTGGGCATTAATGTAGAGTATCCAGTAGCTCATATCCGCACACAAAATAGCCTGGCAGAGTCATTAAATAAAATAATAAAACCTATTACTCGGCCACTCTTGCAGAATTGTATGCTACCTACCAGTTGTTGAGGCCAGACAGTGATGCACGCTGTTGTATTAATTCAACTCATACCAACTTCATACCATGATATTTTCCATTTGCAGATAGTGTGTGAGAAAGAAAACAAGTATTTTTCATATGTGAAAAATTTAGTTGTGGTGTATACGTGCCAATCTCACCACTATAGCGTATATCCACGAGCAATCACCAGAAGTTGGGTATCTATGTAGGTTATAAATCTCCATCAATTATTAAATACCTAGAGCTTATAACAGGGGATCTGTATACGACTCGATACATCGACCATATCTTTGCTGAGGACAATTTTTCGGATGTCAAAAAATATATTGGAATGTCGCAAGCATTTAGTCCTTAGACCCACGCACTAAATAATCCGAACTTGAAGTTCAAAGGATAATAAATCTGTAACAAATAGATAATAATTTGCTAGAAAACTATACTAATCGTAAGGGAGTGATAAAATCTCATATACCTACAGTAAACACACCGAAATAATGGACATACCCCAGAATGATATTGAATCCACTCTTTTCCCTCATGATAAGAAGAGGAGATCTTTGGGCACACGGAACTCAATTCTGCGGAGACGTCCTAGAAGCAGAGAACTGAATAAGTTAGAGCACTCCAAGGACACTAGAAGAAGCTCAACTTGTTGTTAAAAAAATGCCTAAAGTGAGCCATCCTGAATATGGAAACCCCATTGATTATTTGCATGCATAATCTAACATTGGGAGATTGGAACACCCAGACTCGATTGTTGTAAGAAATCATGAGGATTTAGAAGAAATTAATGAAGAAATATTCACTAATTATGTGGATTGATGAGAGTTGTATAAAAAGAAAGACTATAATTATCGACATATATTTTGTCTCAAAAATTGCTAAAATTCTAGATTTGAATTCAGAACTAAAGTCCATGGCAGAGTGATAGAAGTGCTCAGATAGGGTCAAATAGAAAGAACCAATTGAGCTAGAATTACACTCACTTAACAAAAGGAAAATATCCGATCACGTTGATCGAACACCTACTAAAATGTTCTTTGTAAAATCTAAATGGGTTTTCAACTGGAAGAGATATGAAAGCAACCAGTAGTGAGATATAAAGTGAGACTTATAGCACAAAGGTTCATGCTGAGACCCAATATCGATTATGATGAAACTTACTCTCCTGTAATGAGAGAAATAACATTTTGATATTGGATATCAATGACAGCTAGCATGAACTTATCAATGCAGTTGATGGATGTAGTGATTGCATATTTATATAGTCTGTTGGTTACAAATATTTATATGAGAATACATGAAGGAGTTAAATTTTTGAATCCTAATACAAGTAATCAAAACATGTATAGCGATAAATTGTAGAGGTCACTATACGGATTAAAACAGTCGGAGAGAATGCGGTACAACTGACTTAGTGAGTCCTACCTAAAGAAGGGTTACTCTAATAATGATAATTGTTCCTATGTATTCATAAATAAGTTCCAAAATGGATTATGTATCATTTAGGTTTATGTCGATGATTTGAGTATCATCGGAACCACAAAGGATGTAAATGAAGCAAGTTATTATCTTATAACAGAGTTTGAGATGAAAGATTTGGGTAAAACCAAATATTGTTTATGCCTGCAGCTATAGCATTTCCCAAAAAAAAATTGTATACCAGTTTACTTATACTAAGAAGGTATTGAAAAAAAATCAATATAGATTAATCTTATAATTTAAAGACCCATATGGTAGTAAGATCCCATGAAGTGAATAAACACCCATTCAAATCGATGATGAAAAATAAGGAAGTCTTACAACTTGAAGTTCCATACTTAAGCGCCATATGAGCACTTATGTATCTTGCGAATTGTACCAAGCCTGATATTGCATTCTCATTGAATTTGCCAGGTAGACATAGTGCAGCTCCAACCAGAAGGCATTGGGCTGGTGTCAAGGCTTTACTCAGATATCTCCAAGGTAAACAAGATGTTAGCTTTTTTATCACAAGGACCAAGACTCAACCATTGTGGGATATACGGTGCTGGCTATATATCTAATCCCTACATGCCAAATCTTAGACTAGGTTTGTGTTTCTATGCGGTAGTACAATCATTTCTTGGCAGTCTTTTAAGCAGACCTTGGTAGCTAACTTTGTTGGTGCCGAAAAATATGACGGCGGATTGATCGGCAACAAACACATGCGAACGCTGGGTTCAATTTTGGTGCGGGCATGCTAGCCGATTTGATTCTGCTATCGACAAGAATAATATATAATCTAAGCACTCATCTCAGTCGATTAGTTTTTTAAGGATAATTTGATCTAAACAGCTATTCAAGCCGATTAAACCACGAGTAACTACAAAACTAAATAGCCTGATTGAGCTAAATAGATGGTTGGTAAAGGTAGAATTTTTTTCAAAAAAAAAAGGCAATATGCAACAAGATTGGAGAAAAAGCTAGCTAGATAATGTAATTCGACAATTGATCAAAACCAACGATGTGCAACTTTATTGATAAAAAAGAATTACAGTGGAAAGATTCTAAATCTAAATAACTACTCTTAGTCGATGTAAAAGTAGATAAAAGTAAAGCAAGTTGGGTTGATCAATGGATGTCTTTTTGTCTTGCCCGTCGACCTATTTTATAGCGTATAAAATGATCATATCCTTCTCAAACTCTTGTAGAAATACTATCGGCCTCAATCTTCAAAAATAAACTTTTATCTAAATCGATTGTCAGCTCTAGCCTCGCAACCATGTTTAACCTTATCTTTCTGAATCGGCTACAGTTTCTCGATCGGGCTAAAAGCTCCAAATTTTGGCGTTAACAAGCTCTACCAACAACTCAAAGATAATATCATTATATGAAGCCTCAACTGAATGTGTTTGGCTAAGATGTATGATTAATCATATACAGAAGTCATGTGGCATTAACATCGTCGATACCCCACAATTATCTATGAAGATAGTGTTGCTTGTGCTGCACAAATGCAATTGGGTTATGTCAAGAGCAATATCACAAAGCATATTGCCCTCAAACTTTTCTATCCTCATAAACTCTAAAAGAATAGTGAGGTAAAGATCCTGCAAACTAAGTCATGCGAAAATATGGCTGATTTATTCACTAAGTCTTTTGCCAACATCCAGTTTCTAAAGATGCGTTCGTGGCATTAGAATGAGAAGACTTAGAGATTTACAGAGTTCAGAGGGGGTAAATCCCTGAACCATAACCCGTAGTATGATCTTGAAGACACTACACTAATCCAGAAGATTATAAGTTGCACTCTTTTTTCCTTTGTGTGTTTTCCTGAAATTTTCTCATATAAAGGTTTTTAATGAAGCAACAAGTGTAATACAATGTACGGATATAATGTACTCTTTTCTTCATCTTTTTTTTCCACTGGGTTTTTTGGAGGAGTTTTTGATTTGGCACATGTATTACGCAATATTCGTCCAAGGATGAATGTTGAAATATAATCGAACTCTAGGATTTAGTGGCAAAGTTCAAAACTACCCCCTTGAGAGATTTTGGATATAAATATAGTACCATATTGTACAATAGAATTAATCTACCATCAATAAAGAGGAAATAGTTGAAATCCTTTATATACTATGCTCATCTATTATGTAATTGTTTTTCGGGTACTCTCAATATTTTTGAATGTTATTGGGATTAATCTACTGTGATTAATTTATTATTTAACAGTATGCTTGTTAAGCTTTAATACAGCAGAGGTGTTATTTCCTTAAAAAAAACTTTGCGCACGAAAGAACTTAGCCCACTTCTCAGGCCCACCAGTCAGATATGTAAGTGCACAAACCTTAGTCCGTACGCAGCGCTCACTCGATGCGTAAATAAAAAAGTGAGCCGTGTGGGCTCACACTCCTGAGGAGAAAACCGGGCCCCACCTCCCGGTCCGTGTAGGTCGGTACAACAGCAGTGCAATCGGCGGCGGGCCTCGCGCTGCAGGGGAGCGGTTGCTGCGGTCGTACAAAGTATTTATATGGAGTCACGGTTGGGTAGAAAAACTGTTTTTAATTTATTAGATTGTAAAGTAGCTTTAGTCAGTAGTTATATTTTTTTTAAATACCATTTGATATAGTGGTTTTTTTTTTTGTTGGCTTTTTGAAGAGGAGACCGATCGAGCGGAGAGAAGGAGACCAAATTGGGAGAAGACCGAGCAGAGGAGGTAAAGGCCGAGCGGGGCAGAGGGCCGAAGGCGGTGAAGGGTTATTAGCTGGGCGACGGAGCAGAGGTGGTGAAGGACCGGCAGGGCGGAGGCCGAGCGGTGCGACGGGCCACAGGCGTCGAAACACCTTTTGTCGGCTTTTGCCTAGGTTTTCCTCCGTGCTTCGCTTCCTAGCCACTGTGCAGCCGGGGTCTTTAGACTTCCGCTCACAGCTGCAGCGCAGGCCCCAAACGGGCGCTTACTGTACTAGTCTCAGCCTAGTGCTTCGAGAAGGCGCTGTGCCGCCTTTGGTAGCTTTGTCACAATCAGGCACAGCCCGTGCAAGCGAGAAGGTATTATTACAATCCACACCATGTTGGCATAAACTGGCATTGAGAGTTCTGTACTTGAGAAGTGAATATTAGCAGGAGCAACTTATTCATACCCTTTTCAGCTTACCATTTTCGGTACGTATGTGCAGGCGCAGGTTCTTAGGCTATTCCCAGTGCAAAGTGTCATACTTCAATATCCAAGAATGCCATATAGGATGAAAAGTATGATACTACATTGAAGAAACACTCTCTACAATGCATAGTATCATACTTATATGTTTAAAATAATTAATTGGTGTGATGTTGTGTCTATGAAAGTGAACCCAGAGCATTAGATTATGTGCCATGACCTAAGATATCGTGCCAAAGCTGTATCTTATCTTGCTCAAGATACAGCTTTCTTCTCCCTCCTATTTATTGCTTTGCCACATCAACAAAAAATCCTATGTAGCATCTAATTAATGAGTAAGATACTACCCATTGGGAATAGCCTTAGCAGAGTATTTTATCAACCAGCGCCGCGTCAAGGTCGGCGGATGCTGAACTTACCCAACAATTTAACAATAAAATGTTGTGTTCTGATTTACTTTCTGCTGTAGTCATGATTGTTGCTCCATGTTGCTGTCTGGGCAAGTCATGTAGATTCCATCCTAGTCGTAGCGATACTTCGCTGGTAGTGATGCAAATTGGTTGGTGTCGCTAGTTGCTTCCTGCAAAGAAGACGTCTCGATTTGTATCATATGGTTTGCCTGAATACGCGATCTTCTTATCTGGATCTGGATGGAAATTTCTCTGCCTTTTCTATTGGATTATAAAAAAGAGCTATACGTGTCAATTTCAGAAACCACTATAAAAAAAAGGCGCAAGTTCTCCTTAGCTATTTTCGCAATCAGAGTGTACGTTTGTCCACACTTGTATCTAAATCCAACTTGCATCGATAAAACAAATCCAAATTCCAATGCTTTATGAATAACTGGAAAATTCCGTGTGTTCATATCTGTTTGTTTGTTGGGATATTGACATCGGAAATTGCTAAAGATTGCGATCTTGTTGGACACTAGGAGAGGAAACTAGGAACCATATGTACAGCAAAGAAAAAAGAATTCCACTATAAACTACGTCCTACCGAAACTAAGCATTCACATTAACTTGTAAAGTTTAAAGATGCCCGCTTCAGTTACAGTTGGGCAAAGCAACGAACAAACATCTATTTCTTTCTTGCAAAATGGCCTAAGGGTGTTTTCCGGGCAAGACGAGAAGAAGGGGTGCACTAGAATGTCAGCCGCATGGCATCTGTGAGCAAGATGGCTTGCTCCATTGTCTCGCCTGTCCTCCACACGACGAAGCCCTCAGGGAAGAAGCCAGTTTGCTTCCAACGCCGCATTAGCTGCATTGGGAATGGCCCCCGCGCTTGTCCCTGAGGATCTACATAATTCCACATGGCTATACCCTCAGTGCTGCTATACATGGCTTCCAGAGCACGATGTGGAGGCGCAGCGACCCCGTTCATGGCATCCGAAGCACGGTGAGTACGTGCAGTGACCCCATTCATCGCTTCCGAAGCACGCCGAGTAGATGCAGTGATACCATTCATGGCTCCAAGTGCAACACATTCTGGCTCACGGTAAAGATTCTCGTCTTCGTCGGTGTCGGAATCGATGACAACTACATCACCACTATTGTTATGCCTGGAGCCATCTTCATCCTTGTCATTGTCAATATCAATGGCCTGAGTTGTGCCAACATCTGCACTAACTTTACAAGATTATTTTTGTATAGAAGGGAAACCAATAGAAAAGCAATCAGCAATCACAGAGTTGAGAGTAGCATGTTCAATGCATTCTGTTTGCATCAACAACAAACATTAGGATGGAAATGAATAGCAGTTTCATGTGGTGGGATCTGATCAACCCCAGGCCAACCGGAATAGTAATCCAGGCATTACAATGGGAAAAATGCAACCTAACTAGCTAAGTGCAAAACTATTTGTTTTCGTAATGTGCTGTCATCTAAATTCTACTTGACACTTTATAAATAGGACCAATCATAGAAATTAATGAAAAATGGTAGCTTAACATGCAGCATAAGAAACCTCCAGAAAGTCATTAAGTTCATCATAATTGGAAAAAGGGGTGAGTAGCAAACCTTGAACATTGTGCACTTGATTATGTAGTCCAGGACCAGGAGTGCCACCATTACAAATGGCTTTACCAGCAGCTGCATTGATAACATAAATTACATAAATATCCAAATCAAACAACAGCAATTGCATACAATATATAAGTTACGACAAAGATTGTGATGGTGGAAGATGGATGTCAAGAGGACCATCAGTGGAAAATGGACATGACCGCCAATCCTCATAAGCAGATAAACTATATTCATATGTGGATATGCTTATTATAATCACATGCAAATACGCTCATTATTATCAGCATGTTACACCCAAGAAAGTATTACTGCTGTTGAAATCTACTGTTGCGTGGAAGTTTTCTAGTTGTTTGTTGCTTTGTACCACTGAATTAATATGTTATAAGGGAATATATCTAATGCAAACACGTTATCTACCTAAAACATATCTGATTACAGAAGAAAAAAAATACCTTCTGGTGATTCCTCGATCACAACTTTCAAAGAATCAGCTACTTTCTCTATTGCACCTGGAAAAAGGCAATGTAAGCAGGTCTTGCTATTAAAAAGAGAGCAGGAAAACCAGCCATTACTTCCATCTAATACTAAAATCAAGGAGGTCAGACCAGCAACAATTTTAAGGGACAAGGCAGAGGTGCAGAATAGCAAATTATTAAATGGAATAGAATACTAACGGGGGAAACATGATCAAAACGAATTCACTGCACTGATATGAAACAAATTATGAGGCACACCTTACATGGAGAATTGGCAAAAATGCAAGTCAAATAGAGAAAAAACAGATAGAATTATGAGAGAATTATTCTTCTAAGCATTAGCTACCCAAAACATCATAACTGACTACTACAAACAAACCTTCCGGTGATTCCTCTATAACCACTTTCACAGAATCAGCCACTTGCTCTGTTGCACCTGGAGACAAGAAAGGTAAGCAGGTCTTAGTATTAAAAAGAGAACAGGCAAACCTGCCATTAGTTCCACCCAATACTAACAAACTAGAGTTCATAATAGCAACTATTTTAGGGGAAAATGAATAAGTTCAGAATGGCAAAATATTAAATGGATGGAGCACTATGGTGGGAAAATATGGCCAGAACAAATGTTTCGATCGTGCTGATATGATAACAATTCATGAGGTGCACCCTGAATGAAAATCTGGCAATGGAAGGGTTCAGTCCCCTGACACGGGAGCATTACAAAATGGCTCATAATATATAAATTGAACTAATTTATGTATCTATGGATAAATTAGCAGTTAGCGCACATTTCCTTTAACAAAAAGTACTCCCTCCGGTAACAAATAGTTGTCATTTTGAACATCAACGCGGTCTCCAAAACACAGCTATGACCACAAATTTCTATTATGATATATTTATAAAACCCAATAAAATTATAATATTATGAAAGTACTTTTCGAGACAAATTTACACAAATGATTTTATGTATCTGATTTAAATATTTAAAAAAATATTGATAGTCAAAGTTTTAAAAGTTTGACTGCACCTATGTCCAAATGACAACTATTTGTAACTAGAGGGAGTACAAGACAAGCAAATGCTCCAAAGGGCTCTAAAAGTACTAAATAAATTCAGTAAACCCGATCAAGCTCAAAAAATATGGAAGTACTCAAGTTACAGAGCTACACCTACCCATAGATTATCCTAGAACATTTTTTGCATTACAAGAGATTGGCAGGGAGCCTTGGTAGAATATTTGTCGCACCAAATTATTTTTCACGGACACGTATTACACCAAATTCTATGTTCCATAAACACGGACACATGGACACGACATGACATGGGGATTTGCCATTTTCCCCAAAGATCAAGACACATGAAAATGGCTATATATATAAATATATAGGATAAGACCTACCCCTTAAAATAGCTATTCTACACCTATCCGCCTACATGTGTTATTTACTCACCACTGCCTCCAGTCTGCACCATGCTCAGTTCAATTGGGCAAAAAGAACGGTTGGGAAAAATAGTTTCTACTAGGGCGATCGAGGGCACGGACACGACACCTCACATGCTATCCCAAACTCCCACCAGCTGCGCCAAAGCACTATTTTGGCTAGAAAGGGAAGAAAATTTATTTAACCTCATATGGCAGATAGTTATTAGCTGTGACTAAGATATGCTACTAGCTACTCGCTCTTGATAACTACTACCTTGTAGGTGTCAATGCACACAGCACACATGCATGTACTAGTATCAATTAGTACTAGTAACTAATGTATGATCCATAACCATAACCACGGAATCAACTAGTACTAGCATCTTCCTTTTCTTACGAAAGGCGTAACTTGTTGGTAGATTGTCAATGATGAGGGGAGCAGAATAATATGTTTCAACCATACAAACTGAGTGTAGCAAAAGGTCCTGCACATGCACATCTTTGCTATAGTCGTTTCTTCTACAGTAAAAATGCAAGAAAGATGTAAAATCTGGTAGCAAGTGCTCTAAAAAAAGTTTACTGCATCATTCGACTGAGATTGTTGCATTATTCTTGTGTTTATTGCAAGTACATTTGTTGCATCCTCCTCAGATGTTTATTGCATCTTTATCAGATATTTACTGCCATGCCTTAGTTACAAACTTTGCAATCCATTTAAACTGTTGTTATCCAAAAAACGAGATCAAAATAAGAGATCCATATGTTGAATATGATATGACAATGTAAGCATCAAATTGTTGCAACAAAAGTGTGGATCCATATACTGGAACCATGACCTAAGATTGAAAGTTTAGGGGGTTTATTGATTTTGACTGGGCTTCTTTCCTAGCCTACCCCAACTTATGGCGGGGTTGACCAAGGTGTCAGGTGCTGGGCTTGCTTTGACCAGGTGTTGACCAAGGTGGGAGGTAAGTTTTCACCAATGGCAAGAGGGTTGGGTGTAGAATAGGTATTATACACTTGGTTGTACAATAGTTTTGCTATATATATTAAAAAAATTCTACATGTTTGTGTTAAACTGAAATAAGTGGAGAGAGGGTTGGTCGGGTAGGCCTTCTCTCTTCAACAGGGGTAAGGAAAGAGAAGATGACAACCTTTTTTGAGAGAGTAAGAACAATAACAACTAAGGTGAGGAAGAAGATCATGGACTCATCATGCTAGGGTGGGCGCTAATAGCCAGCAAAGAAGGTCACCGCTTGTGTAGATGTGTCAAGAGAGGCAAAGTGAGGTTGGCACATTTAGACGAGAGAATACAAGGGAGGGAGGTGTCACTTGGGTAAAGCATTCCCTCTCCTGTTGTATTGGGCTTTATTGGATTGGCCCATGTCTCATTTTTTGTTGCATGCGTGTCCAATGACCTTGCCGTGTCAGAAAAAGAGAACGAATTTTTTATGTGGAAACATTCAGACATCTCCAAATACATCAGTAGTGTGAAGTGACTTCTCTTGCTATGATAATGAAAGAAGAGTCAACACGCACGAAGGAGGGTACTCTATATATGTAGGTCGCTATTTAACTTACAAATGACAAACTTTTACATGAATTTTCACGTGGATGATATCAATCAAATGGTCTCAGTCGGAGATTGGTATTGAAGGAATATAAGGTTTCCAATGCTACTAGGCAACTCCAAAATGTTGAAATTTCCATTTCCTAAATTGTTTGTCTGGAAGCTATAAAGAAGTTGACAAAATCCATGCCCAAGCCCTTTGCAGCATCTTCATAAACTCGAATCCCAAACAAAACTCAGCAGGTTGTCTAGGTTGCCATTGGCGGGATTCAACACGCTGCCTAGCCAACATATCTACGTATCACAGACCAAATTATATAAATTTACAAAAAAATATATTTATTAACACAGCCAATTTTAAAATTATTCTTGGGATGAAAAACAAGTAACAAAATATTTCACAAACATGAGGAATGAAATTCAAGAACCAAAAATCACAGTCCCAATGGTAATCAAACAATTCCAACCAAACCAAAACACTCAAATGTGTAATATATAAGGAACAATTATTTTTAGTATTTTTAACTTATAATGCAAGAGTATTCAACATGGAACAAGTTGATATGTTTTTGTTTGTGGCTACTAGAAGGATGAATATAATCCCTTCCTTTTCTTTTCTAGTTTTTTACG
Source organism: Rhipidocladum racemiflorum (assembly GCA_036346355.1). NCBI lineage: Eukaryota > Viridiplantae > Streptophyta > Magnoliopsida > Poales > Poaceae > Rhipidocladum > Rhipidocladum racemiflorum. The sequence goes on along the minus strand of CM070570.1, from coordinate 18,849,423 downwards.
AGAATTCCTCAGCTTCAAGTGTGAACATAGCCTCCAATCTCACTTGTCTTTCAGGTGTACACATGGAGCACACCTAACTCACTTTAACAAGGAAAAAGTCCATATAACACCCCCACACTTGCTCGAAAGTCTGTCCAGCACCCCGAACAATGAAACCAAACATTTGACATCCCGAAATTTGCAATCAGGTTAAAATAAAATACTAACCCGGTTTCGCATAGTGGTATTGCTCGCGTGGAGTGATAATAGGGCGGTTTTGCCACGTAGGATGACACACTGGGCAAGTTTAGGTGAATGACAGGTAGACCTCCAAGGGGCTTCTCTTCCAAATCGAAATAGAGAGGGAGCCAGGTTAAAATAAAATACTAACCCGGTTTCGCATAGTGGTATTGCTCGCGTGGAGTGATGACTGGGCGGTTTTGCCACGTAAGATGACACACTGGGCAAGTTTAGGTGAATGACAGGTAGACCTCAAAGGGGCTTCTCTTCCAAATCGAAATAGAGAGGGAGCTACAGGACCCAACAGCCATGGAAGCATGATTAGAAGCGTCGGTGTTTCGTGCACCGGCAATACGATTTTTAGTCTTAGGGGTCGCGCGTTCCCTCTCCTCAAATGGCCTGACTCAGGGAGCCCCAGATGTATACTGGTTCGGGCCGAATGTCCCTACTCCAGTTCGTGCGGTGGTTCTGTATTGCTCTCGGATGCAAGTGGTTGCTTGATGTTACAAGCGAGGGCTAAAGGCTGGCCTTGAGCGCCTCGTACGAGTGGGAAAGTAGGAGCTATTCTTCTGGAGAGAAAAAAAGAGTCTTCCTCCCGTCCCTGAGGGTCCTGCCTCCCTTTATATAGTCGGAGGGGGCAGGTTACATGGGAGTCTGAAAAAGGAAGAGAGGATGGGGTGTTCTCATACCGAGAGTTCTCGGGTCTTCGAATGACCGATGTCCGCCTGCCTGGCCTGGTAGACACATCGGACGGCATGGTTTCCTATCTTGCCAGGCCGTGGCGTACCTACCCTCTGTTCGTTCGCCAGGTGCTGACGCAGTGCTTTGGCTCTGGCGTTGCCTCGGGAGGGAGCGCATCCCCTGATGCGCCTATCAGGACGACGAGATTGGTGCTTGACTTTGGCAACCTCCCAGACACCTTGGGAAGGAGCCACCTGCCCTCGCACAGTCGTTCTGAGTTGTTGTGTCCGCAGGGCGGGTGGACGACGACCGATGACGGCCTAGTCCCGACGCCCGGCGGAGGGTGCCCTGGTTAGGTCGGACGTTACGGGGCGTCCGACCCATGGAGAGGGTCCGATCCCCTCATGAAGACCCTTTCCCCGATCAGTTTGGTCAGGGACGAGCCGTCCTTGGTGGCCCAGCGAGGCCTCCGGCCAAAGCTGGGCTTGGGGCGGCCCATTTGTTTTCTCGGGCCGCTGGGGGTACCCATGGCATGAGTACTCGTCAGTAGCCCCCGAGCGGGTCGGGGAGCCGGTCGGGGGTTTCCCGAGTTGGCCAAAAACCCGATTGAGTGCGCGCGAGCGCACTCATCTGGTCGTTCTCGTCTTGCGCGAAGACCGGGTTACTCGATCGAAATCCGATCGAGTGCGTCTTGGCGGCGTACTCAATCGGTCGTTCGACCGAATCTTGTATGGCCTTCCGGCTGGTGTAGCCCGGCGGTCGAGGAGCCGGTCGGGGAGTTACCTTAGGCGGTGTACAGGGCTGCGCCTTTGTGCTCGAGTTAGGTGAAGGGTGTCCCTCCCGAGTCCTCGTCTGGTGGGGTCGTCTTTGGGGGAAGATCGCCGCTGCCTGTCCCACATGTTGCGCCCTGTCCGCAAGTGTGGGACCTGGAGATCCCTCCTAAGGGGGGTCTTTTCCTAGCGGACGATCCCGTTGAGGGCGTCCGGCCCGCTGGGGGCGACCCGTGAGAGACCTTTCTTTACTCGACCCCGTGTCGGACTCCGGGTCGTCCACCGACCTGGAGTGCAGCTGGTTGCCACCCATCGATGGGTTCCGCGGGAGAGCTTAGAGTGTAGTCTCGGATACGAGTCGAGGCGATTGGGTCGTCGGCCGACCCAACTATAGTGGCCCTCTGGGGGCACGCCCTGCCCTTGCCTCTCGCTCAGTTCTCCACCAGGGTGGCGCTAAAACCCAGTTCGTGGGTCGGACCTTGGAACCCGCAGCGTTGGTCTGGGCCCCGGGTGCGAGCTTTTGGGCCTTCTGTCACCTTGAGGCCGTCGCGGCCCGTCAAGTCTTTCTTTTTGGTTGCGGCACAGTTGGCCCAGCCTAGGAGCCGAAGCCGAAGGGTCGTGTGGCGCCCCGTCCGAAGCGATGTCCTTTCGCCCCCTGCCGTCCCGCCACCACTTAATGCGTAGTGGTGGGAGCAGGAAGGAACCGTCGCATCTTACCAAGGCGTGGGGCAGTCGGAATGACGGCGCGTGCGGCTCCCCACTCGAGGCGCCGCCCGCCTGGACCGCGTCGTCTTGTTTCCATATATATATGGCGCGGGGGGTATGAGAACGGCCACGCTTGGCCATTTGTGTTTGCTTCCCCCCTTCCTGTTTCTCAGCCTCCCCTCCCGCCTAGAAGCGTTTTGGACGTGTAGATGGCGAGCAGGTGTGATGACTCTACCGGCGACCGGAGAGCCGGCAAGCAGGCGGCGGCCGGACCCCAGGAGGTCCCGCACCGATGCCGGGTCCTCCACGGCCGTGGCGAGGGGCGGAATCATTCTGCCCTCGCACACCTTTCACCTCCAGGATCCTCCTTCAGCGTGAGTTCCCGTTGTCTGGCTTCGAGATGATTTTGGTTTTCTCCTCATTGACGCTGGTTCGTTCTTCTTTTTTCTCTTAGCGCCCCCGGCTCGGGTTCGGGCTTACGCGCGCGCCTCCATGGTGTCTTGGTGGGGAGCGCGCCGAGCCGCCTCGCGCTTCCACCGCTCACCCAAGGTGGTCCCTCTGCGACGAGGGCCCGGGCGGGTGGCCTGATGGCAACGCTGACGGGGCTACAGGCCTCGCTGACCGCCCAAGTTGCAGCGGCCGCCGCCCAAGAGGTGGAGGCGTCGGCCCAGCGGGCTCGGGCCCAGGCCGCCGAGGAGGAGCTCGTCAAGACGCGCGCGGACCTCGTCGCCATGCTCACGCCACGAAAGTATGGCGAGGCCGGGGCGAGGTTGGGCGACCTGAACGTCTTTGCGCGCGACGCCTTCCACCTCACCCGGGCGACCGAGGCCTTGGCCGGCCCAGCTTCACCTTGAGCGAGCGTTTTCGCCGCGAGGCGGAGGTCGCCGCCCACCGTAACACCTCCTCGACTGGCCACCGCTGTCGGGATCGGCGCGACGCGACGAGCGCGGGCAAGAGCGCGGCGGCGCGAAGACGGCATGGGCGCTACGCGTGGAGGCCCAGGGCGCGAACGTCGAGAGCAGCGACAGCTCCGACGACGACGACGCCTTCTTCTAGGAAGCTCCCGAGCGGCTGCCCCTAACTTTTTATTCCTCCATTTCTTTCCTGCACTTTTTATTTTTTGAACAATTTATTTAATATACTTTCGTTGGTCGGGGGGGTGGATCGCCCCCTCCTGATTTTATCCTTTGGGTTTTCGTTTTGTGGTGAGCGCTTGTCGGATGACCGTCGCCCTTGAGAAGCCCTTTGGTGGGGGGAGCGTACCTCAAAGGGGCGCGATCCTAGGGGAGAAGCGCATGTGGGCCCCACCTGTCATTGACCTAAATTGGCCAACATGTCATCCTACATGGCAAAACCGTCCACTCATTACGCCACATGAGCAATACCACTATGCGAAACCGGGTCAGGGTGCTATTTGAACCGTATTGTAAAGTTTGGAGTCAAATGTTTGGTTTTATAGTTCCGAGGTGCTAGATAGACATTCGACCAATGTTCGGGGTGTTATATAGACTTCTTCCATTTAACAATGGTAGTATTAATTAAAGAACTAAATTTAACACATGTAAAATGAACAAACCTTTAGAATTTTCTTCCACATGCTTCGAACAAACAGCTCTGCCTGTTTTGCTACCTGCACAATAACCCAATGTTAGCTTCTCATTGTCAAAGTGAATCAAGAATCTTAAGATCTGATGTGCACCCATAGGGGGAAGAAATTACCTCATTAATAAGAAAAAATATAAACAATCAATTATAATGGGCATAGATTATAACGGTGTACTTCTAAAAACGAGGATTATAGCGGTGTAGAATAATTAAAGTACTTTTAGAAATCTACAATAGGTATCTAAACTAATAGGGAAAGCATAATCAAACACGAAATTGGAAAAATAACACTCGCGTCAATGAAGTTCATGCAAACCTATTTGGTTACAAGTAGGATTCAATACTTATTTCACATGCAAAATTGGAGCCTCATATGCCTATATATATGTGACTTGAAGTTTGCTACGAAGCATGTGATCGGAGTCACCAGTGATCGTATGGCCACATTACAAGAACAAAACATCAACACCATATCATGCCAATCCGGCCCAAACCCACACATCTAATTAAACTTTACACTATCATTAAACTTGCTAGGGCATCATCAATGTCTTTTTGGTTGCTTCAATAAAATTGCATCAAACAAATGTTTGCTGGGGTTATAGTACCCTTTCGTCACTTTGATTTGTTTCTATATTTGCTGATGATGCTTGAGAATATGAAAAAATCCGATGATACTTGAGTTTGATATTCGGATTGCAACTAAAGTATTGTTTGACCAAATCATTTTGGCATCGATAGCTAAAATGTTGATCGACCAAGTCGTTTAGACCTTGTGTCCGCTTGCATGCATGTGTGCAACCACTCAATATCATCCACCACTTCGACATCCTGAAAAATCGATAACGACATGCATATGCTACTTGTGTGTTGGTAGCTCCTCCAAGCGTCCAGTTTCAAGTGCGGTTGTTGCACAAGTTTCATATGCATTTGTTTAGAAGCTAATGAACCTAAATTGGTTTATACGGGCTCCTTGCTGCTGGAGGCAATTATGACTTCTCTATACTTTCTTCAAGAAGCAAACGACATCACTCACGGTGCATCCATAAAATGATTTTGAAAGAAGTTGTTTCAGAAGGTAACATGCATTTTTTAAATCTTGAAGATATGCACTGTAACATGTAGCCACGCACTTGCACATTCTAGTCACTTAGTCAGTTAGTTCCATATATTAATAACTTCAGTACAAAAAAGCATAGGCCAATGTACACACAAGTTTTGCAATCAAACAGCCCCACGATATTTTTTTTGCAAACAAATCCTGTACAAGTAAATATTTATATAAAAACCTGTAGAATTCCAAATATTTTTCAAAGGAATAAATAAGTATAACTTTTGAAAACATAAGATTTGTATTGAATTATACTTTGAACACACAGGTACAATTTTTACTTCGCCATGGGAAAATACGTGATAAGAACATCTCCTTTTTGACAAAAAGGATTAATAAAAGTATCATAGAAGATGTCTTCATCGGGGTAAAATCTCGGGATCTTTCCTCTGAAACACCTCTGCACCGATAAGTTACTTGACAGCTGAACCTAAACAAGATGCAGTTTAACGAACCATGACCATAAATGTATCAAATAAACCATTAATGTTCAAAGTTTAGTAACTATAGTTTGGGAATCAGAGTTCAGACCACAAAAACTCAGTGGTAAAAAACTCCCAGTACAACATATAGTTAAGTCAGCCCACCACATAAACTACACTACTGCATTCCAGCCCTGAATGGATGTGGATGAACAGTAAAATTGCATGCTAGGTTTGGGAGTGCTATTTGACATTCACTTTATACAACAAAAAAAGGCTTGTATCCATAGTGGTTTTTCAAAGCCTATTGAGTGTGCTCATATCCAACATATACCCAATCCATAAGCATATTATCTGCATTCACAGCACACAGAAATTTTGACATTGATTCGGTAGTAGTACCCGTTACGGGTTTTTTTTTTTTTTTTGCTTATTTGCCATGCCTTGTACATGACCATATCTTGGCCATTTGGCCTACGGAATAGAATCAAGTGTTCATTTCAACATGGTATCAGAGCACTCAATCGCCCTCGAGTATATCGCCTCATTGGATATTGGATTCTAGTGTTTCCTTCCACATGACAGTAGACTTCGCCCACCTCACTTTTGTGAGTCCTCCTGTTCTTCCTATTTCCATTCGGACCGCAGATGGCACCTCCCTTCGTGTCACAGACCGAGGCACCGTATCTACCAAACTTTAATGTTCTTGCAGTTTCTCATGTTCCTAGGCTTGCCATGCAGCTTATGTCCCCTGGCCAGATTGTTGATCATGATTGTTGCATCATTCTTGAGCCTAACATCTGTGTTGTTCAAGATAGGCACACAGGGGCTCTGGTTGGTGCTGGTTCTTGCTGTCGTGATTCTCAGCATCTTTGGAAACTTGATTGGCTTTGTCTTCCTTCACTTCCTCTGCTTCCTAGTTTTGCTCGATGGCACCATCGCCTTGGTAACTTATGAGGGCGTCTTTCTTCCTTAGTTGGCCGTGTCCTTGGGATTGTTCCAAGAGATACTTCCTTACACTATATGGACCACAAACTTGGCAAGCAGGAACAAATCCCTTACTATTCTAGCAACTCTATTTTTGCTTGTCCTTTTGATTTGATTCACTCTGATGTATGGGGTTTGGCTCCTTTTGTTTCAAAATGGGGTCATCGATACTATATGATCTTCATTGATGACTACTCTCACCATAGTTGGATTTACTTCATGTCTTCCTATAGTAAAGTCCTCTCTATTTGTTAGTCCCTTGCCACCATGATTCACACTCAATTTGATTCCGACATTCATGTGTTTCGTGTTGATTATGCTGGTAAGTAACTGTCTACTACCTTTCGTCGGTTTCTTTCCACGCAGGGCACTCTTCGGCTCAGTTCGTTTCAGCTTCTGAATTATGGATTCTGGATTATGGGAGAAGCTGCTTCTGATTATGGGAGAATCGGGCCGAGCCTGCTACAATTTCTAGGTAATTTGACCGAGCCAGCAGAATCAAAGAAGAATCGATGAGAATCGTGTTTCACCCATTCTGAATCTATATAGAAATCAGCTTCTGATTCTCAGAGAAGCTGTCCAGAATCCTTCCGCTCGGCATATAATCCGCTTTTGTTTAAAAGCAGGAGCTGTTCAAAAGCTGAAACGAACGGGGCCTTCCTCGGTACACGTCCTGGTGCTCACGCTCAGAATGGTGTTTATAAGCGCAACCATCGTTGCCACCTTGAGATTGTCCATGCTCTAATGCTTGCATCTTCTGCTCCACCTCACTTATGGGTTGAGGTCGTTTCTATCGCTGCCTACATTTTTAACCTACAATCCTCCACTGCTATTCAGGGTTCTACTCTTGTTGAGCATGTCTATTGTAGGTCTCAATACAATCACCTTCACAATTTTGGTTCTCTATGTTCTTCCACCCCGTGAGTGTGTTTTCCTTGGCTACATTGTTGAGCATAAGGGTTAATGCTGCTATGACCCTGTTGCTCGTCAGGTGTGTATTTCACACGATGTCACTTTTGATGGACCTCGGCCTTACTATCTCGTGGCACCACTTCTAGTCCGGACTCTCTTGCCGAGTCGATCTCTTTTGACTTTCCCTGATCCTCAACTCGTCACTCCTATTGTGTCGCTTCCGTCTCCTCCACTAGCTACACTGTTTTCACCTTCGGCTCCTTTACCTCCGGCTCGCCTTGCTCCTTCCCCACAATAGGATTCTTCCAGCTCTTTTATAGGTGTCCCCCTTTCCGTTTCACTACACTCGCCATCCTAGTTCTAATCCTTCCACTTCTATTATGTCACGTTCCACTTCTACTCTTCCGTCCTTGTTGGGTCCTGCTCCTTATCCTCTCTTGCCTCCTGCTGCTCCATGGTACCCTCATCTTAGTTTTTCTCCTAACCTTGTTAGGCAGCCGCCTCCTATTCGAGCTGACCCACCTACTCATGCACTTGTCGCAATTAAGCCCTGCTCATATCGTGAGCCTGCCTTTTATCCGAAGTGTTAGCTTACCATGGCAAAGGAGCTTGATGTTCTTCAACGGACTGTTACTTGGGATGTTCCCCTTCCTACACGAGTTACTCCTATCGTGTGCAAGTAGGTCTATAAGATGATGACCCATTCTGATGGTTCCATTGAGCGCCATAAGGCACATCTTGTTGCACGTGGATTTCAGCAAGAGTATTGCCATGTCTGATGACTCTTGTTGCTCATATGGGCACTGTTCACACTCTTCTTACCGTTCTATCTGTTTGTCAATGAACTATCTCTCAGCTTGATGTTAAGAATGCGTTACTTAATGGTGAGTTGCATGAGGTCTATGCGCAACCGCCTCCAGGATATTCTATTCCTGACGGTCATGTTAGTGACCTTTATCGTTCACTCTACGGGCTCAAGCAAGCCCCTCGTGTTTGGTACTCCCCTTGAGGATCCCACTCGATATCGTCATCTTGTTGGGAGTTTGGTTTATCTTGCCACTACTCAACCTGACATCACATAACACATTATGAATCTGTTTGTTTCTGCTCCCAGTCGTATCCACTATAGTCAACTCCTTCAAGTACACGATATCATCGTGGAACCATCACTCGATGCCTCTTCTTCCCTTGCTCCAACTCCTTGCAGTTTCAGGCGTATTCTGATGCAACATGGGCTGGTGATCCTTCTAATCGTCAGTCTCTTTATACCTTATGTGTCTTCTTTGGTTCTTGATTGCTTGGAAGACTAAGAAGCAGACTGTCGTCTCATTCGAGTGCTGAAGCAGAATTGAGGGCACTTTCGTCTGTAACAACTGAGGTCACCTAGCTATAGTGGCTTCTTGAGGACCTTGGTGTTTCAGTGCCCACACCTACTCCATTATTGTCTGATCAAACTGGTGCGATTAGCATTGCCTGAGATCCGGTGAAGCACGAGCTCACCAAGCATATTGGCGTTGATATTTCTTACATATGGTCGCAAGTGCAGCAGCCGGTTGTTACACTTCAGTATGTGCATTCTGAGCTTCAGCTAGCCAATTTCTTCATGAAGGCGCAGACTAGGGCATAACATAGCTTCTATCTCTCTAAACTTAGTTTTGTTGACCCACCCTGAGTTTGCGAGGGGTGTTAAAGAGTATATGCATGCTTATTACAGTGTCGCCTAGGCGACGCGTAGTCGCCGACTAAGCCTCCAGGCGACCGAAGGGAGGGTGCCATGGCCCGACGCCTCACCTGGAGGGAGCCAGGCGGCCACCTGGATGTCCAGGCGTCACGGTGGCGTGACTTGGCGTCCGGTCCAGGCGTTGCGGCGGCCGACTGGACTGGAGGCTGGGTAATACGAGAACGGGGATCACAGCACCACCGGCCAGATTTCGAGCGACCGCGCTTGCCGCTTCTCCGCACTTTCGGCAGTTCGCTTGGCCTCCCCAAATGACCGCCACCTCCGACCGTCCCTACGCCCCACGCTAGTGCCCATTTGTCCACACTTCACTGCACCGATCTCCACTTTTCGCCGACCTCGGGCCCGTCGCCGTGCCGGCCGTTTGGCCTTCCACCGGCATGCCCGGCCGACTGCCGCTCAACAATAGCCCGTGGTTGCCTTCTTGCCTTCTTGGATGTAGCCATGGAGACGAGCAGAGATGTGTCTATCCGATGGGAGATGAGTAGACGAGCCAATGAGCAGAGCTCTGTTAGTATCCTTTCCCCTTCTCTCGTTCTTTATTTTAAAATTAATGGCTGGCTGGTCAAGAGAATACAGCCAGCTGGAGGCCTTGAAACTTGCACCAGAGCAAGTGGGATCTTTTGTGAATGGAGGTATATCTCTTGTGCATACAATTTTGAGATCCTCTGTGTGGTTGTAGATGGCAACTCAAGTGTATTGTTTACTGAATTGGCAATTTTGTTTGGTCGCCTAATTGTCGCTTAGGCGGGCGCCTAGTCGCCTAGGCGCCCTGGAGTCGACTCGCCTCGCCGGGGCGCCGTGATAACCATGAGTATATGTACCTTGTATATATTCGATCTCTATATATGGTGTTTTCTGCTTATTTGCCATGCTTTGTGCATGACCATATCTTGGCCACTTGGCCCATGGAATAGAATCACTTGTTCGTTCCATTGTTTCAACAATGTATATAATAGATATTTGTATATGTTGTTTTCTACTTATTTGTCATGCTTTGTACATGACCATATCCTGGCCACTTGGCCCATGGAATGGAACCAATTGTTCTTCTAATAATAGCCATACCCGCTCCAAATCCACTTATTTGAACACTACATTGCAAGTACTTTTAAAATGTGAAACCACAGTCTTCTAAGACATACAGTTTCCATGTAATAGATAACTAGCTTCTGCACGGGCAAATATATGCCTAAGCTAAAAAAAATATTGAAGACACATACAATTTCGAGGTAATAGATAACTAGCTTCCACAAGGGCAAATATACACAAGCTAAAAAAATATCGAAGACCTATAGTGAGGTTTCACACAAAAAAATTGCATTGACAAAACCAAATAGTTATTGTGACTACAATTAAACAGCTAACAATTAGAGAAAACTTATACCCTCAACTTTATACAACTAATTGTGTTTGGATTTTCCAAATGTTGGGTTATGAACTTCTGTAATGTTTATTTCTATAATGGGAGCTAGAGGGAAGCTGTTGGATAGAGCGTTTAACACCTTGGAGGTGTTTGGCACCAGTATGAACATAAAACAGATTGAAAGGAAGGAAAAACTGTTATATATTTTAGAACCAAAATTTCTAGTGCCTGTACCTCTAATCCCATGTATGGGTTTGCTTGCTGCAGCTTCAGATTCAGTTTCTCTCTCCTCTTCTGTATCTGGAGTAATCTCAGGGACCTCCTCAAGGCGACGCTGTCTTTCGGCTGGTGTGCTTAGAACCTTTTTTTTATACAATAGGTCAAGCATTGTAAAACAGGACCAGTCAAGGAACTGCGTAAACTTTCTTTCCTGAGTTCCATGAAATAGGCTTGCAATAGTAAAAATAAGAAAATAAGACAACCTCTATAAACAACAAGCATTGTTAGTTTACTGCTACATGATCATCAGTAAATATGGAAAGGATATTCTTGGCGCCACCCCTTCTCATGAGCTCTTTCAATCTCTTTCTCCAATCTCTGAAGTTCCTTATCGATCCACTGAAAAAAGGAAGCTTTGTCAATAGTTGTAGAGAAGAATATATATGTTAGTAGGGACCACAAAAGTATTCAGTTTGGCATAATAACTTAGCAAGTTGCTTTCAGCCATCAAATCGTATCTAACAAATGTACGGAATTTAATATGTAATGGAGGTACCATGCTCGCTCGGAAATCTAACAACTTCCATATATTCCTCCTGCTTAGCTTAGCCACATTCCAAAAAAGAATGGGTGAGAACCAAGAAATCATCACTTATCTAGCCCCCTAGACCTCGTTTTTTGCAAATCCCCCGGGCATACATTTGCAAAAAGGGGCTAAATAAGTTGGGATTTTGAGGTGAACTCCACTTGATCCACCCAACTTCAAAAAAGGATATCCTGCCATCCTTCCTCCTATAGTTGTTCATGGCTTGGGCCAGCCCGACCTAGGCCAAATTTGTTTTATTTATTTTCCAAAAATATTTTATTTATTATTTTATTAATAAAATGTTTATTTATTTATTTATTTGTGCTACGGGACAGGCCGATGGGCTGAAATCTTGGGTCCAAGCATAGAAAAACTAGGCCAAGCTGCCCATGAACAGGTCTACCCTAAATTTACGATACCATAACACTTAAGAGTTGGGTTTCAAAGGTCATTTTGCCAACCATGGACAATTCATGTCTGCATAATCCACCATGGACGTTGATGTTCACATTTCAGATCTTGATTTAGCAAATCAAATTAGAATTGGTCATCTAGACATTTTTTTTCCATAAAAAAACAACTGGAATGGGTTGTATCTTTGCATTCTACAGGACAAGATTAGGGTAAAGCGGAACAATATATTCAAGTGTCAAACCAAATAGAAGGGCACAACATTTAAATGATTAAAACTATTCGTGTAAGTTTGGAAACAAACTAAGGTCAATAATTCAATACTCTGCTCTGCAGTTAAGAGAGGAGATTTAAGAATCTTTTGCTGAATCATACGATTTGAAGTCGCTTCGCCTCTTTCTAAATTGCTACAGATAACCAAGTAGTTATGAAGCTTTTCCCATTTATATATCTTCATGTATTTTTATTCAAAATGTACCAGAATCGAGTTTCAAATGAAAGTCATTTCAAAATGAGCTTACATGATTTACTATGTCCGCATGTACACTTGCCACTTTCTTTTCTAACTCGGCCTGTAAAAAAACTGCAAACTCAGAGCACTAAAAGAGGAGCTTAGCAGACACGTTAGATGCTTAAGTACAACAAGATTCTGAATGACCAGACAGACACAGAGAGAGAGCCACCTTTAAGTATTTCACAGCTAACAGAAATTAACAAACAAAAACTGGAGTAAACAAGCTGGCAGCTTACATGGCAGCAAAATATTTGTTCCCTGATACATACCCCATCCAATCAAAAAGAGTGCCACCATGGGAAATTTGAGTCAAACTATTTAAACTTTGTCCAATAGTGTAATTGTGAATATTTAAATTGGTGTTAAAGAATGGTATGACTAGATTTATTTCAAAAAAATGCTTTCATAATATTATAATTTAATTCAGTTTTACAGTATATTACAGTAGAAATTGCTGGTATGAATTGCATTTTGGAGACCAAATTTCTTTTATGACCAAAGGGAGTAGCAGAAATATATCAATGATCAACTATCAACAAGCATAGCAAATGGACAATCCATGACATGACCTGGCATGAGCTAAGTAGCACTCTCCTCATGCAACACTAACATGTTCTATCTTTCTGCTTATATGATGTTCAAATTTCAACTCGTAACATAGTCTACAGAACATATTGATGTAATCCTAACATCATCTCTGTTAAAATAAACATTGTCCAATAGGACTAGTAAAAGACACTTGCTCATAACTAAATAATTTTGGTTTATTCTTCCTCCCAGGTATTAGCTACAATCCTTCATGCATCAAATGGGGACAGAGAACAAGAAAAAAGGCCTAAATCAATTTGACAACAGACACATAGCATAAGAAGCATAAATACTCATGACACACTCATATATCAAGAACTATCATTTTATTTCACAATTGAAATATGATAGATGAACTGCAGGGTAATTTGTTTGACACATGAATGTGGTAACAGAACAGTGTTGATGTTTGGCCATGTACATATGAAAGCATGAGTGGGAGCAGCACAATATGATTCATATTAAATGGTTACACACATACAAGTAAACATGCAGACGCATATTACACACGCACCTTCAGTGCCCCAGACAGAAAAACATGTATTAAGTTAAGTAGCAGCAGATCCAGGGACTTACAACAGTAGGCCTTTTGAAGAGTTCTTTCTTAACCAACAGAAGAATATCATTACACTCGTTCTGTTATCAAGGGCAAAAGAAACATCATTTGACCACATCATATATTCAGGAAAAATATACGGCTATATTTGGAGTGGGTGAAACTATGTTGCAAAAACTACGATACTGAGTAATAAAGCCTACTTAACAGTAATGTTAGACCTCATTCCATTTTCCATCAGTAGTTTGGTAAACACTAACATAAATGCTACTGGACTAATAGAACCATACCTCGTCAAAGTCCTCCTCTGACAACATTGAGATATTGACTTCATCCCACATATCGGAAACACATAAAAGAATATTTGTACATGTGTCCTTTATCTTGTATTCTTCTGAAGAATTCTTGATGCCTGTTATGGGTGTCTTCATGAGCTGTTAACAAAATTGTTTGCCTTCTAATGGGTGGATAGTACAGTAGTTAGGTCTCATGCATGAAATATGAATCTATTTGGATCTTCTACCCACTTTTCAGAACAAAAACGCTTTCAGCTTCTGGTTAACGAGGAAAACAAAAGGATGTAACAGAGTGATTTGGCCTTCTAACCTAATATTACAAATATGTTGGACATGCTTGCCAAACGAACAACAGAAACCATCATAATTCAAAACTCTGGATGAACACTTGCAGTTGAGCATTACCTGTCACTATCCCAAGCTGGTATAGTTTTTTAGACATTTGATAACCATAACTCTTGCGATCATTCTTGACTCTAACCAAACAGCCAACAACTTTCTGTTCAAATGTTTCTGGATGAATCAGAAGATTCATAACTAAAGATCTTTTCAAGTAAATTAACTTTAAGTTATTCTGATTAAGAGCGGCAAAGCTTCTCATGTATCTTTCTGAATCCCTCTTAGGAATCTTTGGCTGCGAACTATTCCAAGGCTTCTTTTTCACGATTGAGCCATCATCATCCTCAAAATTATCAAGATTTTCATCCTCTGAAGCAGCATTTTCAGCAAGATGTATTTCCAGCAAGCTGTAGATCATATTGTACTTCAGTTTTCTTTTCCTAAATAAAGAACGCAGCTTATCATCACAAGTGACAGATTTTTTCTTCTTGTCCTGGAATAGATTCTTCTGTTGGATGTACTCCTTGACAATGCCAACAACTCTGAATTGATCAAGAGGTTTTGTTGTATCCTTGCCAATACATGACAGGAATTCAATTAGCTCTTTTGAACCCCAGCCAACATATGATTTCTTGTTTGATTTCTTCCTCTTCAGTGATGCCTGAACTTCATTTGGGTTGCCCTTTGTGTCAAACAGGAATGTTTGCTCAGCATCATCATTGTCACTCAATAAATGCTCATCTGCCTTGCGATCCTCATCTGGAACTTTCTCTGAATCCCTTTTTTTAAGAACACTAGCTTCTTGCAAGTCAACCAATGTCAAACCCTCTTTGTCTTTAATGACTTCCCAGTAGTCTTTAAACAAGAATAGGTAGGTCTCCATATCTCTGAGATCAGCACTTGGCTGGAGATGCACATGAACTTTTGTTAGAAAAGACAACAAAAAACCAATATTGGAGGGGCCAACTGGCATTTCTGTTTAAACTACCCGGACATTCTTTATACAAAGAAATTTAACACAAATTATGCAGGGGGGCAATTGACAGATAGATATAAGGTGAATGGATTTACAGTAAACAATGGGCCTCTTAAATAATTTTTGCAGGATTAGCTAATGGAAGGGCATGGCATGACAGGTAGAAACTTAATACCACATAAAAAAAGTGGAAGCTCAACACTGTAATTCAAAAACTTGTTGAGGATATGCATGTAGTTACCCCATCAAAATCGGCATCAGCATTCTTCTCAATCGATATTGCCATCTTTAAACAGTTGTTGCAGAATCCTTTGCTCTGCTTCACTTGGACAAACTCAACTTCTCCAAGACAGTCGCCACAAACAGAGGAACTTGGGCAACACAAGCATTGATAGTATGTATTCCTTTCGCAATTAATACATTTGTGCCAATCTGTAAATAGTTAAAATTAGGCCCAAGAATCAATATCATCAATTTACCAGAGGGAAGAAATTAAAAGAGACATTTTGCGAACAGAAACTGAAGTCCAGAAGTAAAATGTGGAGCAATGTAGAGCTATGCATAAGGCAGGCTTTCTTGATCACATATGCCATATTCAACACTAAATTAAAACATGAAAATATGATGCAGCTTATTTGTGACTATTTAAACATCTTCTGGTTATGTCTACGTCAGACAAAAGTTGCCAGACAATTAAATATCCCAAGGTTTCTTTAAAATATTGAAGTGCTGGTACACATTTCTGTGTCATGTTGCATGATGCTGGAACAACAAGAAAAATAAAATGCTCTAATAAATGAAAGGTTAAGCAACGGGGATTTTCATAAAGGCAGGATATGGTTTAAGATACTTGGCCATGACTGATGAATGAGTAATTGAACATGAACAAGCAGAATAATACACGCACCACAGAGGTGCTAATTCCCGTAGAAGTCATTCATTGTAGAAATACTAAAACGAATAACAAAATGCTCACCACAAATGAATTGATCACTAGAACTAAGGAAGTCGTCTTCCTTTCCCACACAGCGTGGATGGTAAGCTTTGAGGCAGTTCCTGAAAAGCATCAATAGGCATAATTAGCAAAACTATCAGCAACAATTAGATTGAAAATGATCCAGAAGATGCTGTTTCCAAGCCACTACAGGCACTAAGCAGATTGTATTCACCATGCAGCACCATTGCATCCGCATCTACCCAACCGCATTGCGCACGCTCCCAAACACACCAGAGTACGCCAACGACGTGCAATAGCAATACACAATCCACCAGCCACTACAAAACCATACCTTTTCTAACGGAAAAGGAGGAAATGACAGAGAACTAGAAGCAAAAAGGTTACCCTTCTTTTACCTGAATTTCAACGTGCATCGCTGACCAACACAAACAGAGCAGTACAAATGTAGAATCCCGCAAGAAAAGAAAAGAAAAAGGCGAGGCTTACTTGAAGTCGCAGACGCGGAGGTCGCCCCCATCCTTGCACGCGAAGCAGAACTCCTCAGCGATGTCCTCCAAGGTCTGCTTGCCCCTCCTGCCCATCGCCTCTCCCTCCTACTCCTATCCCCCGCGGCGGCGGGAGGCCGACTAGCTCACCCCCCGGTGGTGAAAAAAAACACTCCTCGAAAAACCTTGCCTCCCCAATCCCCCCGCCGAGAACCTCTCCTCGCGCGCGCACTCCGAGGCAGCCGGTGGAAGGGGGCGCGGCACGGATCGCAGCGGATTTGGGGGGTGAGGGGTTGGAACGAGGGTTTGGTGGGACGGAAATGGAATGCAACGGAGAATTTGTAAGCAGGAGGAGGAGACGCATGGGAGTGGAGCGGCCGCCTGGGCGGTGTCGAGGGGAGGGAGGCTTCACTCTCGCCCGCCTCGGGAACCTGAAGCGCTCTCTCGCGTCTCGCCGCGTTGTGTTCTTCGTTCGTTGCTGCTCTGTCCTTGCCTTTTTTTTTATTTATCTCCCCTTATTTTTGCCAAGTGTGTGCAGGAGAGACGGGTTCCATTTTTCGTCAGCGAAAAACCGTTCAACAAAACCTACCTTCGAAAATCAGTAAAAATCGTTCGAATTTCGCTTGAACAGTAGCGGTTTTCAACGAAATGGTTTTTCGAACCGAAGCGTTAAGGTCGGATTTCGCGAAATTCGAGCGAAATCCAACGAAAAGTTGAACCCTGGGAGAGAGAGTAAGGGCCCGTTAGAAGGGCTTAATCTTATGTTCCTCCTAATTTTGACTCTGATTTTTTTTAATTCTGATTTTATGATAATTAGAAGTAATTTATGGTAGCGTTCGGCTAGCTAGTTAGCTCCAGATTTAGAAGACAGAGGATTCGGAAGAAACGGAAGCCAGGGAAGCCATACCTCGGCACGGAGGAGGCGGTCGACGTGGGGAGGCAGCGCGGGAGGCGGGGAGGCGACGGTCGACGTGGGGAGGCAGGGAGGTCGTGTCGGGGAGGTGGATTCTTCGTGGGAGTAGGCGAAAGGCCGCTCCGAGGTGCTGGTGCAAAACCAAGAATTGCTTCGAGGCAATTGTGATTCTCGCGCGAGGACCTTCGGTAGAGCTCCCACTCCTTTGGACGAGGATTCGGGAGCCAGAGCTCTACCGAATGGGCCCTAAGAGTCGCACCTTTCGAGAGGTGGTTGGCTCGTTAGGTGAGCTAGCGGTCCACGCTCGTTCGACTTCGTTCAGATGCGGGTCCTCAATTTTTCGTTCAGGCTTATACACATTATCAGATAAAGTACACATTTAATAGTTAATATCGTTTTCTAGTTCAACATGAATATAAAGAAAACATCATAATTACGTGTGTGGTGGAGGGCCGGGATGGTTTTTTGAGGGGTGAAGCGTGTAATCGTCAAGCGGAAAGGGGGAAGCGTGCGTTGGGGAGGGCCGGGACGGTTTTTGAGGAGGCGGCACGTAACAGTTGGATAGTGAGAGGGCAGGTGTGTAACCGTCGGGTGGAGAGGGGAAAACTCTAGTAGAGATTATAGCCAGCCTAAGGCAGGGGCGGAAGCAGCTATGGTTACCCGGTGTCACAGGACACCGGGTCAAAAAATAATAATGTATGTTAGTCCATACAAAAAAAATTATTGTATGTTAGTCTATATATATAGTATATGTGAACCCCCTTAATCTAAATCTTGTGACACCGGGAGACAAATAACAAGCAAATGGTAAAGATAATAAGTTGTTATCACATATATAATGAAGTGGTGAACCCCGATGATTTTTTCTCTAGCTCTGCCCCTGGCCTAAGGGCATGTACAATGGGTACATTTAGCTGTCCATAAGAGATGACACGTAGGATTTTAAGTGATATGGAGGAGAGAGAAGACTGTTGTCTACTATTTAATAGACAGCTTATAAACAGTTTTACATTTTATGTACCGTTGTATAGACATTCTGTTAATTGAATGAGAGAGAGAGACCATTACAGACAACTATATAGACGATCCCTTGTATGAATTATTTTTAGTGCTGTCTATAGATGATATGGAGCTACATTATAGACAGCTACCATCTATACCACTGTACATGCCCTAAAAGGTTCGTGTACTTGGTCCGTTTTCTAATACAGGCATTTTATGACCAACTCTGTATTACCACGGTAATCATAAAAGGAGTGTATAGGTATCATCCGGATGTTTTTGTCCCAAAAAAATTCAAACTTTGGACCGTACGATCAAAACACGCATCCGTAGGATTAACCCACCTCGAATTCAGGGGGACGTGCATCGATCTGAAAGCAAATCCAATGGCTAGGAATTTGGATGATGGTTGCTAAAGAAAACATCCGGCTGAAACTTATCAAAACCAAATCATAAATTAGATTAAATGTTACCAAAATATCATTCAATAGCACCTCAAGGAGGCAGTAAATGGAGGCAATAAATGGAAGGGACGATGAGTAGAGTTAATATGGGTAATACTAAGGCCATTCACAATGGGAGTTTCATTTTTATTAAATGAGATGTTACATAGGTAAAAAATAGTAACATGGCAACAAATTTATGATAAGAGAAGAGAGTTGAGTTTCATGGGGATGAAA
This sequence comes from Rhipidocladum racemiflorum, assembly GCA_036346355.1. NCBI lineage: Eukaryota > Viridiplantae > Streptophyta > Magnoliopsida > Poales > Poaceae > Rhipidocladum > Rhipidocladum racemiflorum. The sequence goes on along the minus strand of CM070570.1, from coordinate 18,830,384 downwards.
CCTGGTGTACACGGTTACCAAAGTGCTTTAAAACTGGGATAAAACCCCACTGAGAACGATTTGTTTCATCTCCACACCTTTCATGATCCCGTGTGGCCATATTGTAGTGTGCTAGATATAATTGCAAGTGGCTAACAATTTATATGGCACATTTGATCACAACACCACCAAACAATTAAATGTTATGTCATGTCTATGAAATTGCAAAATGAAATTGTGCATTTGTTTTATTCATCAACTCAAACATCTAAATATGACGTGGCACTATCAGAAACCGTGTAATAAAACTCTCCATTGTGAATGGCCTAAAGGTACTGTATTGTCATATTTTTGTAGCGTTCTGTTCGGAAAGATCTTTCTGTAAAGTTCTGAACTTGCTTCTGCAAGATATAGTATTTGCGAGAATAAATTCTACGAATCTTATGGGTACATTATGCTGTTGTATCTGAGTTAATGAATCATGAACTTGGAATAAACTCTTTCCCGTGTACATTAGGTGCAAATGCAAGAAACACAAGAAGTGTTGCTGCATATTGTTGTAACTAAACTGGCAACTCATGGACTCATGCTGGATAAAAAGCTCATTGTTGGAGACAACTCAAATATCTTAATTTACAATATCTTTTGATTTTATCCAAATACTAGTTTAGAAAGATATATGTCGTGGGAATATTAACTATATTACAGGGCGTGCAAACCGCGAGCCATCCGGTATGCCACGTCGTCGTCCCGTGCGGGAATTACAAAGAGTGAGAGAAAGTCCTGATAAAAAGAACCGAGTATTTTAGAACGAAGGCCTATTATTATTTTCATTTCGTTATGTGTAGGCGTAGCCATTTGATGTTGTGGTTGAATCACATGTTCTTTCATGAAAGGATGAACCACTACAACTTCAGCTTAGACTGATGTGATTAGTTCTTTCTTTACAAATAAGCTTCATAACCTCCGGCCGTAGCCTCCACATACTAGGTGCACAATATATAGAGAGAGAGGACACTGTAATGAGGCACTATGATGTTTAGGCGTCATGATTTTAAATGCATGAATTCAAATCAAATTCGGGTATATTTTTTGAAATGTTCAGTTTTAAGGTATATACCCATCTATAACAATTCAAATGCAATACATATCTTTAAAAAATATACTCGAATTCAAAGATTTGAACGAATTTAGATCGCATGCTTTGTTGATACACACACACACAGCACATACCTACAATCAAACTATCATCAAAAAAAGAAAATCTAGTTCGAATTTCAGTTCAAACTTGTTTGAACTAGTTAATAAACTAGTTCAACTCAACATCATAAACTTTTAAAAAAAATTCGAATGCAAATAAATATGAAAAATACCCGTTTTGGATCGTGATGCCTAGTCACCATGGTGTCCCAAGTAATTGTACTACACACATATACATAGTATAATTGCCTGGGGCACTATAGTCCCTAGGCATCATGATTTAAAACGGATATTCCCCCTATGTATTTACATTAAAAAAATTTGAAATTTTTAAGATGTTGGATTTAACCAGTTTACAAACTAATTCAAACAAGTTTGAACTAAAATTCAAACTAGAATTTTCTCTTTTTTTATGATAGTTTGATTATAAGTATGTGCTGATTTTATATATAAATTGGCAAAGCATGTGATCTAAATTCAATCAAATCTTTGAATTCGAGTATATTTTTTTTCAAAGTATGTGTTTCATTTGAATTGTTATAGATGGGTATATAGTGTATATATACATACGGTAGCGCTAATATGCGCTTACACGTAAATTAGCTATTCCACGCGCTGATCGAAACGTACAAAGATAAAATAGCGTTAGCTAGCAAACGACCAAAAAAATAAGTCGGGCCAAAAAAAACAAGACATGATATTTAATAAGGTGCTAGCGTTAGCCGCAGTATCGATAGTAAAAAATGGAGAAGATAGTATAATGTAACATGGACAATAGTAAATCATAATGTACTCTTCGCATTTACAATGATAAAATCATTGAAAAACGATAGTAACAAAAATCAGTAGACTTGATGTTTAACATCGAGTAGACTAGATAGTAACACCGAGCAGAAATACTGTGATACAAGGCAGTAAAGGTTAAAATCATACATGTGCTTCATTAGCATAAAAAAAACAACTCAGGCACAAAAAACAACCCGCAGTGTTTAATGAGGTGACGAATATGATAGTAAAATATATAGATGATATTGTAATGTAACATCTAATATGCACAATAGTAAACCATATTGTTAGCACCCAAATTTGGTGACAGATAGCCAGCCGATGTGAATTCGGATTCGACGCTGAAGACCGAGTTTGTGGAGAAAGCCGATACGGGTTCGGATTCGCAAAAGCCGATACGATTTCGAATTGAGGTGTCACAATTATTTAGAATGGACTGTTAAAAAGGAAACCGAGGCCGATACGAGTAAGATCAGGGATACAACCAGGGTTTCACTTACTGATCCCTCGATAATCACGCAAAAATTGAATTTCGATAATCGACAAAATCGAGTCGAAAATCGATTGAAAATCGTCAAAAATCGAATAGTTTGAAAAAACAAATTTTTTGAAATAAAAAATTCAAAAATTATGATATTGGTCGATAATCTCTCGATATGCTTGATAATCGCTCGATATGCCTCGATTATCGCGATATTTTTCTCAAAAATCAGCCGATCACGCGAACTTCCTCGTCGATTGATTTTTTGAGCGATTTTCAGTCGATACACCTCGATAATTGCGGTATTTGTGTCGCATATTTTTTAAAATTTTTGATTTTTTTTTTAATTTAACCGATTTACCGACCACTATTTTATATCGTCCCGGCTCAATAAGGTCGATTTTCACGAAAATCGACCGATTTCCGACGATAAGTGAAACCCTGGATACAAGCACGCCCAGGATGGCAAGAGGAGATCGAGGCTGATACAGGCGGCTAGAGAGACCAAGATGAACACGATCAGGCTAAAGGTTTATAAAAGGGACGACGTGTTACGTCGGAGGGACAAACATACAATCATCTACAAAAACAAGTCAATACTTTTACTTTTGCATATGAGTAGACATTTAGCTTGTAATCTTTCATCTGTAATACACATTGATCAATAAAGTTGCGTATCGTCGATTGTTGATCATTGCTGTGTTACACCAAACCAGGTTTAGTTTTTCTCCGATCTTGCTGCGCATTGCCTTTTTCTGGAAAAGCGGCATTTACCCATCTGATTGACTCTGTTGGGTTAATTGGATCTACAATTTACCACGATCTACTTTAGTTTGCATCGACTGATCGGATTTGTTCATCATCGAAAAGGCCTAATCGGTTCCTTAGCCGATTCATTGACACACATCCTCCTTGCCGATTGCAGGGTCAAATCGACTGGCACGCCTGCAACCCGAATTCTAAACCCAGTGTTTGCGTGTGCTGGAGGCTATCAACCCATCGTCAAGTTTTTAGCGCCAACACACTTTTGGCACACCCAGTGGGACAGAAGCAATCAAGCATGTCATCGATAAGGAAATCTACAGCGACATCCAACATCAACGTCGACGCTATAATCACACCTACGATGATCGATCTAACGCCGGAGCAGCGAAAGGAGGTTGAGGACCAAAAGGCCGCGTTTGAACAAATGATGCAGAGTTGCTATCAGAAAACTTGGCGCTACGTCACACAAAAAATAGCGCCGACGATCAGCTTCGTCGATCAAGACACCTCTGGCGCTGTTGAAAAAGCACCGGTAAGCCGATATTTGCCTGCCCAGGTGGAGTTTTCTGACATGATTAATCAACCTGTGAATTGCACGTTATTCAATCAATCATCGGCCTTGGTAACCACACTTAGGCCATTGATATCTAATAGTGTCAAAGAGGTAGCGCAAGAACTCTGTCGGCTGGTTCCCTTTACGAACCACTACATCCTTTGCCAACGCACCCAGTTTTTTCCATCGAGCAAAACACCCAAAGTATGAAGCTAATGGTTGATAATAAGCCATCGGCTGTGGTCCTAGCTTCTACTACGTCACAGCCGACCGTGATCTTCCCTCGAGATCCCAGTTTGGGCGAGGTCAAACAGTACTACAGCCACACGGATGGCGCTCGGCTAGGCTGCTCACCTAGCCTGCCCCAGAGCATGCCACCCCCGAGGTTTCTTGGATCGGCCCCACCGCCGATCAGAAACACCCAGTGCGTCGAGACGACCCCGGCACAAGAATCGCCCTCGTATAGGGTCATGGCGTACTCAGAACCCTTTGTGCCGCTTCAGGAGCTTGTAAGGTATCAGCCTGTCAGCTGCGAGCCGCTGTGGGACCCACTGCAGCCCAAACCAATGCGCCAGCCCGAGGTCGCACTTGGGGGGCATCGCCACGAACCGCCCGAGTTTGCACTCGGGGGGGGGGCATCGTCACGAGCCTGGCCGACAGGTGCCTCCGACACACGTCGCGCCACCTAGGGGAATCAACTGGACCGAGGCTATCACATCTGTCTTAAGGGACCAGTTTGGCATACAGCCGAGAGGACGAACTCTTGGTTACCGAAAGCTGTATCCCGAATACATCGACAGGATCCTGTACCCTAACGGGTATAGGGTTCCTGATTTCGCCAACTTTTCGGGTGATGATGTGACCACCACCATGGAGCACATCGGACGCTTCATAGTGCAATGCGGGGAGGCCGCACACTCCGACGGACTCAGAATGAAATTGTTCCCATTATCTCTGTCCAGAGCGGCTTTTACATGGTTCACCACACTACCACCAAATTCGGTCAACACCTGGGCCGATTTAGAGAGCCGATTCCACGAATATTTCTTTTGCGAAGGCTTAGAGTTGCGAATTTCCGATCTAAGTTCCGTACAACAGAAATTTGGGGAGACAGTAGCCGAGTATATTAAGAGATCTAGGGAGGTGCGAAATCGGTGCTTTGGTGTTACACGACCCGACAATCAATTAGCCTATTTAGCTTTTTAAGGGTTGATTCCTCCCTTGAAAGAGAGATTCGGTGGCCAAGAGTTCACTGATCTTAGCAACCTTCTCATAGGGTATCGGCTCAAGAAAGCCGATTCTACGAAAATAAAGGATTTAAAGATAGATTCAAAAGCGGTAAAGATAAAGAGAAACCCAAGATTAATTTCGTAGAGTACGAATCAGAAGAGTTGACCGATGAAGTGGAAACATACATTAATTTAGCCGAGTGGATTAAAGAGAATAAAAAATCCCTAGTGCTCTGGCTTATGCCGACTAAATCCAAGTCGAAGGTCTAGTATTCTTTCAACGTAACTGTCAGGGAGCCGTCCAGACCGTCCTCGGGTTATCGAATGTCCCGTCGTCCACATCGGATTTGGAGGTTAGCAACGGATCGCCGGTGGCGCTCGCAGTGCTAACACCCAAGTCCAATCGAGACAGCGTCATCTCCATTCGATGAACTCGACAACCGTCCCGGTATTCCCCCGGTATGCGACCCGAACTCGCCCAGGATCGCCCCGCATACCGGTTCCAACACGATATCACCTCAATTTGCATAAAGGGGGCAATGAACTCGAAACTTTCGAACCCACACGCAAGCGGAAAACAAACGGCACAAAGACAAACCCGACAACCACCAAACCACACTTAGCAACAACTCCAAGACTCTAAACCACACCAGAACTAAGAATTTGACTAAGACTCCGAAATCGAAAATTTCGGCATGACCTTTCTAGATTCTACGGACATCCACTCAGCAGACAAGAAAACACAGTTCAATATATATATATATATCGAAAGTAAAAGCAACATCCACAGCACCACCATAGTATCAGCAGTTAAGGAAAACACACACGGAGCTCGACATCCACATGACCAACCATTTTTAAAATCCAAAAGCCCATCGAATCACATCTATCTATACAACAAAAGAATCAACCATCGCATTAAACAAAAGTAAAGCAATCCCTAAGTGTTCTCGCTGAACACTCCCGGGCGTAAACAACATCGCCAGCCGCTACTCGGTGCCCTTGAGTCACCGAGAGACAGTATGGGCATAACTCACACCCGCCAACCTGATCCTCACCTGAAAACCACAAAGCAGAAGCATGAGTACAAAAGGTACTCGCAAGACTTACCCGTGGGTCCATATATGACCGACTCCAAAGGTTATGCATTTGGATGTAGCAAAGAACCAGACTAAAGGTAAAAGTGCAGAAAGCCTAACATTTGTTATATTAATTACCTAACTACTCAATTCACAAATTAAACAGTTGTAACAGCGCCTACTTCTAAAATGAAGTTGCAATCTTTAATTCACAACAATTAATCTCATCACCAATTTATTTGGGCTCAAGCTCGACGGCGAACCTCGGTTCAAGTTCTTACTACGTGACTGTGCGATGAAAGAGCTTGCTCATATCCGAGAGCGCGGCAATTCGAATCGCTTAATTAACCCTGCAGGGAAGCATTGATCGCACGACACTTACCACAAGGGCCTAGTGTCAACCCTCTCCCAATCATACCCAATCGCTGAAGCGTCCTCCTGTGGCCCGAAAACCTAGCACCCCCTCGAGCAGCCCCAAGCCCGGCTTGGCGCTCGAGAGTCGGCCTAAGCCTCGCCCTCAACCACGTCCAACCACAGGAAGTTACGGTCCATCGATTCCGTATGAGATAAAGAGTGGCTTACCGTACCATAATCGGGCATGCGACCAACCGGGGTGTGCTCAATCAAAGGGCAACCATCGAATCGGTCCTTAATCGACTCAGACGGGAACTACCACATCGGGTCTCCTTACCCAATGTCCCAACCTTCCCGCTTGGGTCTCCAATTCATCTTTTCTTTTCCAACCACCCATCCATGCCCACTCTTTTCATCATGGGTAATGTAACGACCTCAAGCGACGGAACCTTCCGCTACTTGGCCCAAATCCCGACCTCTAAGCAATTCTAAGCAGTGACTCATTTAATACCCATACTAGTTTCAACGGAAGTATTCACAAATCCAAGGGACGAATGTGCAGCAAATAGGATCTAACCCTAACCCAATTCAACTCCTAATGCAGACTTATTTCACCAATTAAGCAATTTATTCAAAAAAATACAATTAATACGGGTTCAAGATGCATAGGTGCTTGCCTGATGCTTCTGCCGGAGTCTTAGTGACAACCTGCTCACCGTGATCACCCTCGATCGCGGCCACTTCACCCTCCGCGTGTTCGTTCTCTACACGATTACAATGCATGAATAAGATGCATGCCATGCAATGAAATGAACACAAATGGAAAACCCCGACGAAACAACGCGACCAGACAGGTTAACGAATCCGGACAACTAGCCTAACCCGGACAGTCCGGGTTTTATATCCGGACTCTCTGGACAAGCCGGATACTCCGGACCATTCGCGTCCGGACACTCCAGACCTGGAGCATTTGGCCCAACTAGCGCGAGGGATCGAGGTGCCGCCAAGTCCTACGACACCGCGAGAACCCGATCTACAATCCTTTCTACACGCGGTCGAGCCGGAAAAGCTCCGAGCAAGCCCAAACCACGAGAAAACGATGCCACTAGAGCAAATCCCAAACCAAAACTAACTAGCCCCCGGGATGGTATCACCACTACCCGATCTACACTTTAGCAACCCACATTTGCCAACCCAAGTCCCAAGTCCAACCCTAGAACCATCATACCCCCAAAACCCTAGGGCTCAAAGCTCAACCCCAAAACTCCCAAATCCAAACCTAAGTCCCAAATCCACCATGGATGACCCTAAGAGACCCAAGAATCCCGCGAACCTAATCCCCAAGGAGAGGACCTACCTCCAAGTAGGACGGAGAAGAGGCAACGCCGGGTGGAGGAAGAAGGAGGCGGGCGTGAGGAGGAGTTCCACGAGGTAGAGGAGCAGCCGGGGAGGTCACCGGCCGGTGGGGCTCGCCAGAGAGGAGCTCGGGGTGGTGGAGAGAGCACCAAGGAAATGGGGAAAACAAAGTGGAAGAAGAAAGAATGGAGGGGAGGCACGAAATGTGACGTTTATACTCCAACCCCCGCAAATACCGGACACTCCGGACGCTAACCCGGAGACTCCGGGTTGGGGTCTTCGGTGGAATCAACCCGGACACTCCGGATCTTCAACCCGGACACTCCGGGTTGAGGCCTTCGGCCAACCCGATCCGGACACTCCGGACATTTTTTCGGATACTCCGGGTTAATCGGACATTCCGGTATGAAACCCGGATATTCCGGATTGTTCAGTATTTAAAAAAATCAGGGGCCTTGACAGTAACCAAGTGTGATCGTATCTTTGATTTGTTATTACAAGAGAGGTTGATACGATTACCCGAAGGACATGTTATACCATCGGCCGACGAAATTAAGAAACGTCGATATTGTAAGTGGCACCATTCTTTTTCGCACAATACTAACAACTGCAATATTTTTCGTCAACAGATACAATCAGCCATAGAGGATGAACGACTAAAGTTTGCAGAAGAACAAGCACTACAGGTGGACACCAATCCTTCCCGGTCAACATGGCTAGCTATTCCACCAAAGGGAAAGAATTGATACGAGTCGAAGTCCGCTCCTTGTCATCATCGGCCACAACAAGGCGTAGAGCCAATGTGGAAACAAGGGACAGCAAGGAAATGATATGGATCACAGTCAGCTCGATCAAGATTGAGGCCGATCGAGAGGGAAAACATTCAAGGACAGTCAAGCCGAAAGGGGAACTTAAGGTGGGAAAATGGTATAAGGCTGAAAGGTCGGTACCACCAAAGAAGCCGATTCAGAAAGCTGAGCCAACGTTTTCTCAACTGTTGGCCAAATACGAGCAAAAAAGTAAAAAATCACATGGCAGGCTCCAGCAATGGCCAATGGAAACTTATCGGCCAACCACCGTCGAAAAGGCTCATAAACGGTACCCTTTCTGGCAGTTCTGCTGGGAACGAGGGTTGGCATTGCCATCTCCTTACGTTTGCCCGATGCAACACTATCCGGGGCAGGACCAGGAACACACGCCTGCTCCCAGAAGATAGGCGTTGGACCCACAGCCTTCAAGGCCGATATGGTGTTCGCCATGGAATCCAGGGCAGCAGTGCCCCCCCCCCAAAGTGACTAGAAGTCAGCAAGAAATGTGGTGTACACCTATCGGTTTTGCTTTTAGCATCAGGCCACCTCCTCCTGTGAAGCCACGATGATCGAGCGGAGTCCGACGGTGTCGATGTGATCAGAACCACCCTGGCAAAGTGTGGAAAACACTGCCTGCCAGGTTACTTTGGCACAGTGGTTGCCGTACACCTTCGCTGCCCTCGCTGCCACCAACCCTACACATCATAGCAATTGAATGGTGGTGGCAATGTCATCTCGAGAATGTCTTCATTCGGGTGGAACGACACCCACACCACGAAGACCTTCCTCCAGAGACTCCATAGCCCGCCACGTAGCCTCAGCAATCAGAACATGGCCCTCTCGCTCCACGGCGACCTCCCTATGCAGCTGGGCGTTCAACTCTTCCAGCTCGTGTGTTTTGGCTTTGGAGGATGCCCTCTCACGTTGAAGGCCTTTGACCTCCCTGCGAAGCGAGGTCAACTCGGGTCCCCCAATTCCACCTCAGCCTGCCTCGCATTGATTTGCTCTTGGACCTCGGAATAGCTCCATTTGAAATACTATGTAGGGCACACGATAGCATGAGGCACTGCAATAAACAAGAATTAATCATGATGCAAAACATAGGAAGATGACAAGGCAAAGTGAACCTTCGCTGCACAGGCGTCGAGCAGGCAGAACATTGTTGGCAGCGACATGTTCTCAAACAGCTTCTCCAAGTATGGCAGATAGGCGAACCAGTCGATGTCCCCGAACACGGCATAGGCTTCCGGACACACCTTAAAATTCAGCGAACACAAAGGGCCCGCATCAATGAACGGAACGTTCGAGCTGCCCTGCCCAAAGGGGTTGTCTCGCAAGACACTCATATCTTCAACGGATCCTCCAGTGCAGTACCGAAGGGGCCAGTGGTAGGCCCCTCAAATCCTTCTATTCCTGCAAAAAATAGATAAGCATTTTCTTTTTTCCAACAAAGACCAAATCCCCACAAATTAGCCTCTTACTCACTCCCCCTAATCAAGGGGTAGGAGGGATCTCCTGTCGGTCTCCGCCCAGCACATGATAGCTTGATGAAGATTCATTCCTCACCAAGAAAACCGACTGCATGCCGGCGAAAGCGAAGTCCTCCAATTACGGGCCTTCATCGAAGGCAGCCTGCTCGACCGGCACCCCACCAAGGGGAGGCCGTAGACCACCCTTATTCTCATCACTGCGGGGCATGTTGGATGAAGGACCCTCGTCCTCATAAAAGCCTCCTGAATCTGCACACATGCAGGGGCGGGTAGGAATCGGCTCGGCTAGTGCAATGGCTCGAACTGGAACGGCCGCAATGGTGGTGGCCATGTCATCATGCGGTCGCTTTACCGATGCTCTTCGTCCGGCTCCTCCCATTCCAAATTCTCAATGCCCAACCCCGCCAAAACCCGGTTCATGCAAGGTCCATGCATCACGTTCCCCCTTTGGCCATGCTCATCTGAGGTGTACGGTCCTAGGAACTGCTCCATCGCCTTCGCAATGTTCTCCACCGACAGCACTGCTACATTCATAAAACCACCAATGGTAAGTTGTCCCATTAAGCCCCCACCGGAAACGAGACGAGCCTCACCTTTGCAGCCCTTAGAAGAAATGGCCCGAAGTCCATCCACAAGGTCCCTGAGAGGGAGATCCCACGCCATATCCAGTGGCCAAATACGAAGAATACAAAACTCCTCAGCAAGGTCCCGCATGCTCATCCTCCCGGTTAGGCCTTGCAAGAAACTTAGCCTCGCGTCCTCACCACCAGTCAAAACCACCTCTGGGTACGCAATCACCTCGATCAGCCCTCCGTGCGACTGGTGGCCATCGGAGTTGGGAGACTTGTAGCAGAACCACCGCTTCACCCAATCCGTTTCCCACTGGTTCTTGGAAGCAGGCGAAGGCATGTACTATTGGCGCGAAGGCTTCACTTGGAAGTTGACACTCCCGGAATTGATGCTTGGTCGGTGCCTTTCTTCTTCGGCTGCCTCCGCGTGTCATGCAAAAAGGCGAACAGCCACCCCATGCCAACCACTTCGAGCAATCGCATTGCCCACTCGAACACGCTAAGGTGAGCGATTGAGTTGGGTATCACCTGCGCCAGCTCCACCCTATAGATGCCGAGGACTTCAGATAGGAGCAAAGCAGAAGGAATGCGGAGCCCGGTGTCAAAGAACGCCCCCAAAAAACACCGCTTCATCGTGGTGAGACCTCGGCATCATGTCACCCCAGGAGCTCGAACAACATCCATACTCAGCAGCCGACCCTCCACAACCTGCATCACCAAGTAATGAGCAGTGGCCTCTGACGCACCCAGCTCGGCCGTGTACACCACCTACAAACCGGCGTCTGCTGCGGAATGTCCTTTCTTCACCATACCCCCTCTACCAACAGCACTCCGCAAACGAGAAGAACGATTAGGCGAAAGCAACGTACTAACAAGCCGAAGGGCGTTTGTGCAAAGAAGCAAGGGAGAAAAGTGCACTCCACAGTAAGCCTCCAGCCCCTTATATAGCTCCCATAGTGCCTCAAGAACACCAACCGGTGGGATAGCCACCACACGGAGGCCGACATGTCAAACCGCATATTAACCACACCCACACCGATGAAGAGAATGAAGCGATACAAGAAAAACCATTAAAACTCAACTTTCGACCTAACCAGCAAAGCACACATCGTTGCTTTTCTCATGCAGGCTTGACCCAACCGCCAGGACGAAGGGGACGACCTCCTCCCCCTTTTGGAGAATGAGTTGTGCAGGTTTTGTACAGGCGGAACAAGCACTCGCCCGCGAGGGGCTACTGTCGTCGAAAGTGGCCACCGCCCCATGACCTAACGAAGGGCCAAGGAACATACCCACCTCGGCGAACCCCCTCGTCCCAAGGGAAACAGATCCATTGAGCTAAAGGATCAGGAAGGCTTCGGCAGCAACATTGCCCTTTGGCTAGAGTTCGAAGGGGAGGTCTACGGTAGAAAGGCCCCCAAGCCTCCAGGCATCGCCTGGAGGGGTAACCCCGAAGGGAGTACGCTGAGGGAGGTGGGAGGTAGCTACAGCAGTAGGGATCAGGCCTATGTTAGGGGTCATCATGGCCCCTAAGGACTAGCCTCCGGCAAAGGAAAAATACTGCAAAACCCCTACGAACCTATACAAAAGATAGGAACACTAATGTAGTTATATCTATGGGTAGGAGCCAGGCCCGGCCCAAAGGGGGGGCAGCCGGTGCGACCGCCAGGGGCCCCCAATTTAGAAGGGCCTCGTCCATAATTTGTAGGTATTAGCTAGCAGTAATTATGAATCCTTAATTAGCGTTGCATGCAAAGGAATGTGCGATGGAGTATGGAGGGAGTAACTAGTCTGCTAGTGAGTAGTGACGTTTCGTTTTGGCCCATTAAATTACGGAGGCGAGCCTGGCGGGGCGACGACCGAGTGACCAACGTTTCGTTTTCTCTAGCTGCCGATCAGCCGATCCCTGCTGTGCGAGTGCGACTTGCGAGACTCAGACGCTCCGCGCAGTCGCAGACGCGCCTGTCCTGTCCAGCACAGCATCTCCGGCGCCGTTTCAACATCTCATCAGGGTCAAGGCTTGAGCACCCGGCCGGCCGCGTGCTGGACCGCTGGTGCAGCGTGCTGCGTGCACTTCCCGCCGTCGAAGTTTCGAAAATTCGAACTACAGTATAAGGTATGAATCAATGAATCATTTATTCATTTTCTCAGTTATTTCTACGGTTCTACCTTCTGATATGTGATATGTCTCCTGAATATGGTAGAGACTGATGACTGTATTGTGCTTCTACAGAGACCTGGAGCATGGAGTAAGTTTGGATGACCTGGAGCTCGATTGATCGGCGGCCTTCCTGAATACAAAGTGTTTTCTATCTCAATCTTAAGTCTTAACCCTTGATTAGTTGATCTTTTATATTTTATGGTAGTGATGGCAATGTGGCGCAGGTGGGCTTGAAGGTGCATCTTGGAGGTTAGAGCTCAATTTAGTTGAATAGCACATGAGTTTGATTATGTTTAAACTATCTTTTGGTTGTGACTTGTTCTCTACCAAGTTTATTATATATGAAAGCATTCGATATTTTATCTGCAATAATTATGGTAGTCAATAAAAGGACCACTTGATTTAGCTCGCCCCGGGCCTCTAAAATCTTTGGAACGGTCCTGAGGAGGGCTATAAATAGCCCTCACCCAGACCTTGTAAGAGGGAGCTTTTTCTCAGCAATAAAACAACATGCAATATATGCCCATTCCTAATGTCCCCATCCAAATTAATGGGTCTCGGATGGTGCACCCCTCATAGGGTGACCACTCGGAGCCCTCCAGTTCGTACTATTTGGTCTGTATCTATAACAACTCTCCTACCTAAGGAGTCATAATCTCCTCGAGTATGTTGATGGCACTGATCGACCCCAGATGACGGTATCGGAGGGCAATGCGGAGGCCGCCCACCGGGTTCAGAATCCGGCTTATCAGCATTGGCACCAACAAGACCAACAGGTACTCCTGACTCCTGAGTGCCATTTTGTCTTCGCTCACTGAAGACGTGATATCGCAGGTCATGTTCATTACCACTGCATGTGAAGCCTGTACTACACTCGATCGCATGTTTCCATCACGTTCTAGAGCGCATATTCTGCAGATCTTGTTCCAATTGTCCAACCTGAAGAAGGAGGGTGCGCCAATTGCTGAGTATTTTCAGTAGATGAAGTCCCTCGTCAACACCTTGGCTGCAGTTGGATTTGGACAGCCCCTGCTCGAGGAGGAGGTGGTCTTGTACATTCTCGACGGTCTTGGGAGTGACTTTGCTCCTCTCGTCACTTCCATCACCGCAAGGTCCGACAGCATCACCCTCGGCGACCTGTATGCGTATATGCTAAGCTACGAGACGAGGCCGGAGTGAAACAACTCCGCTTTTTCATATAAATGCAGGCAACATGTCTGCAAACTTTATCTCGTGCAATCAGAACCGCAACCAGGCCTCCAGTCCAAATGGCACAGCAACAACAACTCCAGAACAACTACAACCGAGGAAATAGCTCTCTAGGAGGCTGTGGGAATGGCAACAATCAGAATCGTCGCCCTCGACCAACCAGTCAACTTTGTGGTAATGCGGGTCATGTTGCCTTCAAATGTTAGAACTGATTCAACCATGCCTTCCAACTAGAAGAAGCCCATGTTGCTGTTCTAGCTACTGCCTGCCTCCTCCTACCAGATTGATCCCACATGGTATGCTGGCACTGGTGCTTCAGACCACATCACAAGTGATCTAGACAGGCTGACCTTCAAGGAGAAGTACACAGGAGCAAATCAAGTGCAAGTTGGCAATAGGGATGGCAAAAATACCCGTGGGTCTAGGTCTGGGTCCAAATTTGGACCCACAGGTATATTATTTCGGGTCCGGGTCCGGGTTCAGGTCCAGGTCCGGATCTCATTTTGAACCCGTGAGTACCCAGACCCGGACCCAACAAGAAAATATACATTGTATGAAATAGAATTGTAGATAACAAACATCATATATTGTTGCTTACTGTTGCTTTGTTATTATATGCATGTAGTCTATTTCTTAATCTGGGTAATGAAGTCTTAAAATTTAATCAAATTATATAAACTTTAGCTACTCAAACAAATGAAAATAGAATTATATTGTTCGAATCCGAGTACCTGTCGGGTCCGGGTCCACGGAGGTTGGACCCGGAGGGACTTGGCAATGGTATAGGTTTGTCCATTTACAGCATTGGTCATTCTAGCATTAATACTTCTACACATTCCCTACTTATTAAAAATGTTCTGCATATGCCCAAAATTGCAAAAAAAATCTGCTCTCGGTTCATAAACTTGCCAAAGATAATAATGTTTATTTTGAATTCCACCATGAACATTTCCTTGTTAAGGATCAAGCCATGAAGAAAAATCTTCTGGGAGGCAAATGTGAAGGAGGCCTATATCCCATTAGATCTGTAACTCCCCAACTTTCCAAGACAGCTTTCTTTAGTCAGCAAAAAAATCAAGACCTATGGCACATAAGGCTTGGGCATCCATCTTTAGTCCTTGTTTAGTCCATTTTGCGTTCAAATAAAATTTATGTTCCTAGTTCAGATCATGTATCAATTTACGATGCATGTGAACAAGCAAAAGGCCATAAGCGCCCTTTCTCAAATTCTATCCATGTCTCTAGAAGTCCTCTAGAACTCATTTTCTCTGATGTATGGGGACCTGCTTCTTGTCAATATACCAAAGGATATAAATACTATGTTAGTTTCGTTGATGACTTCTCAAAATTTTCCTAGATCTACCTCCTGTCTCACAAATCAGATGTTGCACATGTTTTTCTGCAGTTTCAAAACCATGTAGAAAGACTTCTTGAAATTAAGTGTGTGCAATATGATTGGGGGAAAGTATCAGACGCTTCACAAGTTTTTTAACAAGATTGGCATTGAGCACAAAATTTCCTGCCCCTATACACACCAACAGAATGGTTCTACAGAAAGGAAGCACGGGCATACTGTAGAGACTGGCTAGCTCTTTTAGCTCAAGCCTCAATGCCTACTAGTTTATGGGGTGAAGCTTTTCAATCATCAACTTTTCTCATAAATAGGATGCTAGTCGTGTCATTGGAAATCTCAATCCTTTGGAAAAAAAATGTTTGGCATCAAACCAAATTATTCCATTCTCATGGTGTTTGGATGTGCTTGTTGGCCACATCTCAGACCATATAACTCTTACAAGCTGTCCTTTAGGTTAAAATAGTGTGTATTTATTGGCTATAGCCCGAACCATAAAGGATATAAATGCCTTCATATTCCTTCTGGTAGAGTGTACATTTCTAGAGATGTTGTTTTTGATGAAAATGTTTTTCCTTTCTCTGAAAATTTGAGTTTGTCAAATATCTTGTTAATAGGAACAACTCTAAAACAATTACTCTCCCATCTCATGAACCTATCCAAAACTCAGAACCATGCAGCACAACTCACTTCGAAACCACTATTCCTTCTGTCAACAACTCAAATAATGCTAGCAATGAGCAACTTGTAGATGTGCAACCAGTTTCTTTGCCTTGCATCTATGACTGCAGGTACCTCTGATTAGACAATCGCTAGAACACATCACATGAGAACCAGGTTGCAAGACAGCATAAGGAAACCAAAACATTTTACTAATGGCACAGTCGGCTACCTCTCAGCTTGCAATGTTTCAATAACAAATCATGAGCCAACTTCATTTGAAGAAGCAGTCCAATACGCTAATTGGAAACAAGCCATGGATGCATAATTCTTAGCCTTGGAGAGAAATAAAACATGGCATTTGGTCCATTTTAAGCAAGGCCTGAATGTTATTGACAGTAAATGGGTCTATAATTTAAAAAGGAGAGCTGATGGCACAATTAACAGATACAAGACCAGATTAGTAGCCAAAGGCTTTAGGTAGAGGTATGGCATTGATTTTGAAGATACTTTCAGTCCCGCCATTAAAGCTACTACTATCGGGATCATTTTGTCACTTGCAATCTCCAAGAGGTGGAACTCTAAGTCAGGTTGATGTTCAAAATGCCTTTCTTCATGGATTTCTCGGACTTCTCTCGCTAAAGATGTCTATATGAATAAACCACCTGGATATGTAGACAAGGCTAAACCCCATCACTTGTGCAAACTTGATAAAACTCTTTATGGATTAAAGCAGACACCAAGGGCATGGTATGCAACACTTAGCAAAAAATTGTAGCAGCGTGGTTTTTAGTCCTCAAAAGCAGACACATCTTTGTTTATCTTCAATGAAAAAGGGGTGACAATTTACATGCTTATTTATGTTAATGATATAATGTAAGTTCAAGCTCTATGGGTTTTGATGATTGGTTTTATTTTAATATTTAATCATTATTTAATGACAAATCTAATCTTTAATGAGACTAACATGTTTATTGAAATTATTGTTCGTAGTCTTATAATTTGGATGAAAAATGAAAAATCTAAGGTATGCACTCGTATTCTTGCTTATTATCTTATTGCATACTTTGGATTGAAGTTAAAGTACGAATTCTTCCATTGTATTAACCTCAAAAGGTGCATTATGTTTCCATTCCATGTATACATGGATGCACACATTTAAGGGGACTTCATACTTTAGCTTGATGTTTAAATAGTATTGATCTATATCCGCTTGCCAAATAACATAAAGGACAAAGAATTTGAAACTAATCCTTGAGTATATATTATTCTTGCCGAGTTGTAGTATACTCATGGTAATATATAAGAAACTCTAATGCAATCAAAATTGTATATGTGCATATTGTTTCCAATTCAATCACGCACGCACGCACGCACGGGAGTTTATTCTATTCTTGATGGTCACAAATAGTATTGATCCATTTCCATACATTCCACATAATTTGGATCAATTACTTATGTAGGATCGAAGTATACGAATAAAGCAATCAGAGGGGGGGTGAATGATTATGCGGAAGCTAAAATAAAATTTTCGATCTACTGGAAGAACACCCCAACTCGGATTCAAAAGATTGCCTCGTAATCAACAAAAACAGATTGACAGACGCTTGGTAAAAACAGAATTCCCGGAGATCCAACCGTCGTAACGATCTGAAATTTGGACACAAGAAACTAGATTCCAATACGAATCAAACCCAAAAAGAATCAGATCGATCGGACTTATGGATCAAAAGTTATGAGCTTCGCAAGCTTGCTGATCCAGAACTTGACGAGAATTGAACTAACGAAAACTTGAAAGTTTTAACAGAACCGACAAAAGTTTAATCAACTAGACTTTGAGGAACTCTAAATCAATACCCTAGAAATGTTTTTGATGGATCAAATCAAGATGAAACTCAAGGATCAAAAACCAATCTAGATTTAGAGCAAGCATGCAAACAATAACCAAGACAGAAAAACACTGTAGCAACGTGGTTACTGTAGCACGCAAGAATCTTGAAAGAATTGATCTTTATTTCTTTTGTCTAAAGTACTCTCATCAAAAGAGTACAAACCCTAAAACTTGCTCAAGGCTTGATACCCTTCAACAGGAGACAACCCCTCCTATTTAAAGGACCAACCCACAAGGAGTTCTGAATACAATTCCTATTCCATAGAAGGAATCTGTATCCAACACAACTCTACTTGGCCCAACCTGGCCGAGTACAACTCTTGCACGCGTATGGCAACCCTACCATACTCACGTGACTAACACTTTGCACGCGTATGGCCACCTGCCATACTCACGTGACTAACACTTTGCACGCGAATGACCTCATCGCCATTCTCACGTGACTAACCATTCTTCATGTGCACCATTCTCTTAGCCCGAACGTCCCCGCATGACATCCTTGACCACCAAGACCTCGGTTCCTCCTGAACCTAGTCCCGAACCTCAGTTCCTCCATGAACCTAGTTCCGGTCCCGTCATCGACCACATTCGTCTTCGAGCAATACCTGCACATGAACAAACCACAAAACAAATCCGAGCACAAGTCCACGACTTGACTCAATGTCAATCCATGCAACTACTCACATGAGCATTGCATAAAGTCCACTTCAAGCATCATGAAATTCTCACAAATTTCATAATCTCAAAAACAAATCAAACACAATTCCAAGTTTGCTCAAAACCCTAATCGAGCAAAAACGCATTCACGACGGACCAAAAATTTGGTCCGGCGTACATGTAAAACTTACTGTTTTTAAGAACATAGTCCCGCGCAAAAACCTCCAGAAACACATCTACGACATACCAAAAAATTTGGTCTGTAGTACATGGAAAAAAAAACGAGGTCGCCAAAAACATGTGTATGACAGACCAAAAACTTTGGTCCGTCATACATGGGAAAAACGAGTTCGCCAAAAGCATGTGTATGACAGACCAAAAACTTTGGTCTGTCATACATGGGAAAAACGCGATTTCTTGAACAAGCGTAAAAGCATCAAAATCACGTTTATGACAGACCAAAAAGTTTGGTCCGTCATACATACGAAACTCACTATTTTTGGATGTTTGGTCTGGCGCAAATGCAAAGTCTCTGTTTTTGGATGTTTGAATGTTTGGTCCTTCATACAAGCAATTTTGCAAGATTAAACCTAATCAATTTTTCAGCACATTATCAAGCCAATTTTTCATCACATGATTCACAACTTAGAAACCATCAAAATGAGTATATGAAACTTGTGTAATTAATATATACTCATATCAATTTAAATGAAAAATTTGAACTAGGATCAATTATCTTCTAATCATCATAGAACACTTCGTCATGTGCTGATGGTGTTCCCTTGATCGATTAAGGATAATCGATAGTTCTTGAGTATAATGAAGTATTAGTTGCATCAATGTACTCAAGATACATTTAATCACTTCAAATTGATTTGGGTTGTGTTCAATCAATCTCGGGGCATCCATTATGTGTTAATGGAGTGCAAATGATGATTAAGACAATCATGTGTTTTGGACTAACCTTTTTGAATGAGTTGTGAAGCAGGTTAAGTCCAAAGGATTGGGATGAAGAATCGGGAAGAAGAGGATATCATCATGAGTTGATGAGCGTCAAGGAGAGATCCCAAACAGGAGAAAAGAAGAGGTTCATCTTGAGTTGATGAACAAGAAGAAAAGATGGGTGGCGATCCCGTGAGAGAAGAAAATGATTGAAGATCATTAAAGCTTTAAAGGGGATCTTGTGCGGCAAGATATAACTAGATAGGGTGCCTAGTTTAGATCACTGTACCATTAAGTGGGGTTGAGTTCTTTGTTTGAGCTTCATCATGTGTTGATAAACTCAATCTGGTTCACTCAAGCTCAACTCTTTATTGGATTCTGCATGTAGCTAACTATTTTGCATGTGTTGCGAATGGGTGAAGCTCATGCATTGGATTTTGCATGAACTAAGCATTTGCATGTGTTACAAATAAGGTAGCTCATGCTTGCTTCTTAATTTGAATCTTATTTGATTTGGTTGTTTGCTTGGAGCTAAGTTTTGCATGTGTTGCATAAGGAGAGAGCTCAAGTAATTTGGTTTGAGTGGTTGCTTGGAGCTAAAATTTGCATGTGTTACAAATAGAGAGCTCAAGCATTTGAGTTTATTTGGATGTTGCATGAAGTTATGGATTTGCATGTATTGCAAAAAGGTGATAGCTTATGCATTTTGGTTAAATTGGTTTTTGCATGGAACTAAGAGATTTGCATGTGTTGCAAATAAAGATAGTTCATACAAGTTGCCTTGAAGTGATTTAATTATTATTTGCAAATACGTTGTGCAAATAAGCGGGATGTTTATGAGTTTAGAATCCTAGAGAATGTGAAGAGGGTATTTGCAATCGTGTTTTGCAAAGTGCCATGATCTCATGTTGATCACCTCATGACTAAGAGAATTATTCTCATAGACTCGTGGTTTATTTGTATAAGTGTTTTTGCAAATAAGTTTGATTTGGCTATTTGCTAAAAGTGTTTTGCAAATGAGCGAGATATTATGGGTTTCGATCCTAGAGCATGTGAATAGGGTTTGCAATCGTGTTTTGCAAGTTAACTTTATCTCGTGTTGATCATCACATGGCTAAGAGGATTGAACTCATAGGTTCATGGTTTATAAGTTGAAGTTTTGATGAAATTTTTTGGAGTATGTAATTAATATTTGTAAATATGTTTTACAAAGTGCTGTGATCATATGTTGGTCCTCACATAGCTCAAAAAATTATTTTTTTATTGATTTAGAGAAAGTTTTTGTGTGAAACTTGCCTTTTGCCTAGGAGCTGGAGCTGCCGTAGGCTGGGGGTGTTTGGCAGAGCTCCAGCTCCACCAAATTCGTGGAGTTGGTGGAGCTGGGTATTCCTAGCTTCACCAAATTTGTGGAGCTGAAGCTGTGGGTATATTAAGAGTATTTAGATGGGTCATCTTGTTTATATTTTAGAATAAAATTATGAACTTAAGTCATTTTATTTTAGTCTACAAGTTTCAGCTCTGAGGTGAAACTGGAATCTGGAGCTCTGCCAAACAGGGCCTTAATGCCGGTGGTACTGCCTTATGGGAGTTGGTACTAATCCTCATTTGAGCGAAAGCTATTTTTCAGAGAATGTATTTCTTGAAAAATCGGTGAGGCTGGCACCACCGTTGTGTTAAAGCCAGTACTGTTGGGGGTTGATAGTATCACCAGTGTGTGCGATAGTTATATTCTAGAAAGGGTGTTTTTTTAGTTTACTGATGCCAAAGCTACCGGAGGTTTTGAGCGGTACTATCGAATGATGGTAGTACTAGAACCTAGTTGCTGGTAGTTATTTTCTAGAGAGCATGTGTTGCTCGGATCCAGAAGTCGACACTACCAGACCTTGAGGTCAGTAGTACGTAAGTCGGTACTACTGTGACTTGCATGTCAGTAGTACCGAGGTAATGTGCCACTGGCTAGTTTTTGTACCATTTTGACCGTTGGAGTCGAGGGCGGTACTACCAGGATTTTGCCACCAGTAGTATCAGATTTGGTGAATTTTTCTAGATTTGCCCCCAAATTACTAGTTTTCTTGTGATGGCTATAAAAGGAGTCCTTAGGGGGCATTGGCTGGTTGCTGCTCTCATTGTGAGTTTGTGGGGAAGGTTTGCATGTGTTGCGTTCTCTCTATTGCCTCTTGAGCTAAGAGTGAATTCTAATTACATGTATTGCAATTAGGAGTGGGTTGAGAGCCTCATTGTGTATCTGTTTCACTTGAGGAGGATCCTAGTGCATATGTTTTACATCAAATAATATTTTTGCTATATGAACCTTTATGTTTTACATCAAATAATATTTTTGTAACTTCGAACACCCATTATGAAAATCCTAGATCCGCCGCTGGTTGGGATGTAAGCAATAGGAAACAAAAGATTAAGAAAAAAAAAACTCTCGTTCTATTAGATCAGCAGTGGTGAAAAGGAAGATCAGAACAGTTTCAAGCTTCCATTCTGTGATGATTTATGAATACTTAGTCATATACAGCTACACTGTTCAAGCACATAAGATAAATCAAGGCTGCAGAATAAAAAATACACAGGTACAAAGAAAAACATCGAGTACAAAAGACCTAAACGACATCCCGCATGGAGGGGGAACAAACTATTAACTACATATACGGTGTCTTCCACAATTGTGTACTTCCAAGTAGCAGCTTAATCTGGACTGTTTGGTATGCTCTCAAGCCAAGTGACTGGACAATTGTATTACCGGCTCTATTTCGCGGATATCACAACTCACAGGTGCCCCAGCAAAGGCCATGGGGTCACTCCATTCGCAGAAAGCAAAGGCTTTATGATTGAGGCTCGCCGCACCATCGGGGTGGATTCGTTCAGACGTGATGCTTGGGCCTTGAATTGGGATGCCTTCTGCGAAGGTGATGAGAATGTTAGTGTACAGTAATGAAGAAGACCATTGCGAAGCCCACACAGAGCTAAGCAATAATGAGTTGCACGATGACATCGGGAACAACATCAACAAAGGTTATCTGATTGTTTAGGTCCAACATTCCAAGTGAGGATCACTTAAATTGCCATCCACAATGCACACGACGATACATAGGTCTAGTTCGTTTTAGCTTCTGATTATAGGAGAAATTGTTTATGATTATAGGAGAATCGGGCTAATCCGGCTGCGACTTCTAGGTTTCGGACCGGGTCGACGACAATCAGTAAGAATCAACGAGAATCAGTTTCTAGCCGGATTCTGATTCGTAGAGAGCAGCTTTTGATTATAGGAGAAACTGTCCAGAATACTCTGTTCGGTAAACAATCCGCCTTTTTTTAAACAAAAGTTGTGCAAAAGCTCAAACGAACTTGCAAGAATATAGAATTATGGTGGAATGAGTTATATTTACAAACTACTGCTGTGCATTTCGAAATTTCCTTATACAAGTCCAGACCGCATCATTGCATCAGGAAAAAAGAACCAGAATTATTTGTTTAAGACTAACGATAATGACAACTAGGCAAGCTCATCGAGATTTTTCTCTCTGCTTCACCTTCAGGAGTTCAGGTTAAACAATACAGGGAGCTTCTGCTTTACCTTCAGGAGTTCAGGTTAAACAATACAGGGAGCTTCTTAGAGTTTCCCCTCAGGGTGACACTACACTTACATCATGTATTGTAGAAAACGAAAGCATATAGGCCCTCAACTCTCAAGGAGCTGTTTCATGTGATCAGGTTGTAAAGTGATACATGAAGCAAAGCCACAATAACACAAGACTGACAAATGAGACGCTTACACAAGCACAGCGGCTGAGCTGCACAAGGTTGTGTGACTAGCAGAAGACATAGCCGGAAAAGAGGTGAAAGGCCTCACCTTCTCGTCAAGGACGAGCCTGACGCGCGCCACGGCGTTGCTCTGCCGCCGCATCCGGTACAGCCGCCGGCCGAGCACAGCCATTCCGAGCAGCGCGACGGCGACGGGCACCGACCACGCGCTCCGGGCCGCGCGCAGCGCCCACAGCCGCAGCACCTCCATCGGCATCTTCCACCATGGCACCGCCCCTCCCTTCGCCACCGCCCCCTCGTACGCAGCCTCCTGGGGCGGCTCCTCAGCCTCCTCGCGCCTCTCCCCGTCCGACGAAGAGTCAGACCACAGCGCAGCGCGGTCATGTGCGGGGATGACGAGGTCATCAGGGTCCGGTTCCACCCAGCTCGCGTTGCCGGAGGCCGCGAGGAGCGCGTCCTCCTCCTCCTCCTTGTCCCCCTTCGTGAACGACGCCCTCTTCGGGTACTTGGCGTCTGAGCCGAGGTCGAAGTAGTCGTGCTTGATGGCGCCGGCGGCGTCGTCGTCCTCCTCCCCGCCGCCGGCGTTAGGCCCGGCGGCGGTGGGCGAGGCGAGGAGGAGCTCCCAGTCGTCAGCTTCCCCGTCCATCTCGAGGACTTGGGGGCGGTGGGATTGGGGATTTGGAGGCAAAATGGAGGTGAGGTGACGGAGAGCGTTGTGTTGTGCCGTACTGCCGTGTAGGTTGAAGGGAAAGGAAGATTCGCGGGGTTGCATGAAAAGGATGTCATCCCTTGGAGAATCAAAACTCCTCCGAATTTGGCCTCTATCGATGGGTTTAAAAATAACCTTATTTATATAAGGGGGCATATTCGCTGCAAACCTCTCTTATCGTGAAAACTCCGTAAAAACCACTTGTAAAAGTTTTGAAAAATTCTCAAAAAACTATCATAGGTAGGGGAGGTGAGGTTCTACAACCCTGTAAAATTTGAAGACCAAACTCAATCGCATTTGGAAGATATGAAAAAGACAAATTGCAAAATGAATAGTGCCAAACAGTGAAAAATTACTATTCATACTGAATTTGTTTTTTTCATATCTTCCAAATGCGATTGAGTTTGGTCTTCAAATTTTACAGGATTGTAGAACCTCACCTCCCCTACCTGTGATAATTTTTTGAGAATTTTTCAAAACTTTTACACGTGATTTTTACGGAGTTTTCACGGTAAGGGAGGTTTGCACCGAATATGCCCCCTTTATATAATAGATAGTATCGTCTATTGTTGTTTTCTAGGATTATTTTTATAGTTACATTTGAAAGAGAATTAGATTTACAAAAAAAAAAGTTATTAAAAGACCAAAAATATGATGATTTCAGAAAAAGATGGGTTATTTTGTAGTGTGAGAGTGAGAGAGAAGTGGAAGAAATAGAAATTGATTTATTTTTTTTTGGGTTTGCACCAGCAATCTAATCTAGCAATGAACCAGTGGTTGTCATAAACGTCAATTTACGACAGTAGTGACTAGTGGCGATTCAATTTCAACAGGAATATTTAGAAGAAAAAAAATGTAGGGTGACTTGTGCCTCTAGTTTTCACTGTAAAAAAACGCTATTTTCACTTTCAATGATCCGCTAAAAAATGCAGTCCCACTTCTCGTTCTTTTTTAGTAAATAATTACGGTATCTCTTCTGAAAAAGCCCAGCAAATTTTCAGTAGAGGATTGCATTTTTTTTCAAATCCCCTTATAGCTTTTGTTATGAAGAATAAATTCGTCAATAAGCTTCTTTAAAAAAAACGCATGAGTGCAGGACACCATCTATCTTCATTTTGATCTGAACTCATGTTATCGTGCACGTGCAACAAATAATAGGATGAAATGTGAAATTGTACTAGAGTTTTCCTGTTTGGCATAACTTTTACTCCTGGATTTTACTGAAAGTTAGGTGAAATTGTGCCAAACACCTTAACTTCACAAATTTTCAGAGCGTGAGCAGAGAGAATCTAGAGTGACGTGTAGTTCAAATTTTTGGAGTGGGGTTCTCCACTCCCAGCTGGAGCAGAACACTAAAAATAGAGTTGCCTTCAGAGTTGACGAGTAATTACTAGCAAATGCACTAGGCAATACCCCCCAACTAAGTCATGCGGTCCAACCCTAGTCTCATTCCTCTCCCACCCCTCATGCTCCTCACTTAAGGCGATGGCGGCTCCTCCCCACGCAGCTTGGCCACCAGTTCGGGTCCTCTGCCTCCTCCGTCGCTGCCTCCCCAGTCCGGAGCCCCACAACCCAATCCTCCCCGTGCTGTCGATGGCGACGAGGACCTCGAGGGGGCCAAAGGACCGCCCCCTCATGCTCTCCTGCCCCAGTCCATCCCCACGTACTACTATGACCGATCCGAGTCCTCTGCCTCCTTCACCAAGATGTGATGAGCCCCTCGACCGGATTGCAAATTGTTCTCCTTGATTCTCTCCTTATTTGATCTTTTTGTTGATTAGTTCTTGAGAGGTGCTTCTATGTTTTTCCTACCAATATAAGTTACACAAATCTTGAAGTAAATGAAGGGGCAAGCAATCACTATCTACCCTCCATTTATGCTTTAATATTTATGCGACTTTAAAAAAAGAAAACATAGAAGTACCTCTCTTAGTTATTGTATCTTCTTGTGATCCAACCATGTACGATCCAATTTTGTTCATGCGTGACTCGAGCAGTTGATTGGTTTGTAATTATGTATCATGTGTTCGTGAATCCCCTAATTTTGTTCCAGGATTGTATTGTGTTCTGTACTGATTGTTTAATCTTGTTGCAAATTTCACACGTGTTGCTATCATGTTGGCCATTGTATTGTATTGCAAATTTCACATATGTGTATTTCACATTGAATTTGTAATATATTACAAAATAAACACTCATATCAGCTAGAACAAAATAATGTACAAATAAAAAAACCAAGGATATTGTTGATAATTTATACACAATCCCCTCATTTTAGAATCTAGAGCTAGTCTCCTAACCAAACACTCCACAAATATCTCTAGATTCTTAAAGAATCAACTCTACTGAGAATCTGAGATCCGAAACTAAAAAACTAAAATAAAACCTGTACCAAACGGGCAATTACAGGCCTGCATGTGGAACTTGTGTTTGGTGCTGGCTGGTAACTTCGGATTTTCCTTGTGATAGAGATTGCATTTCTGGTCGTTTTTTCGGTTGGTCAAAATGATGTTTCAGATATTTTGTTTTACAAGGATCTCATATTCTCATTTGTCTGTGCCCTCTGTTTCAATTTATCATATTTTTTTGTATTATCAAAATATGTTGTTAGTCTAAGTCTACTACAATGAGGACTCTTTTGCTATATAAGCTAACTCTTTGTACATATAATCCTTGAAGCATTATAGTGGATTGTTTCCCGTTGTTTTTCCCCACAAGAGTTTTTTCACGTTAAATCATTATCTCTCTATTTTATGTGCCGTGCTAACCCTAACCAGTGATATCAGAGCCTAGGATTTTAATCTAAGCCACTTCCCCGAGAGAGATCTACTTCTGGGGGCGGACATCGCGCAGAACATCGCTCGCGTCCGCCGCCGCCATGCCTGCGTCTTCCTTAGTCGGCCCGCTCGTCTCGACCCTGGCACGATCCTCTCCCACGCGTCTTGGCTCTGGCTAGCCTCTCGGCGCCCCCGACATGCTCAGCATCATCGACAAGACGCTGGCTCCATTCGAGGACAACCTGATTCAATGCTTCGGTTTCGGCGATGCAACCACACATGACTACAACTTAAAAAGACACGCGGCGCATGCCGCGCGCGTGAACGGAAAACGAATTTATGTTTTTTTAGGAAAAACGGACCATAGAAATATTTTTTCCGAGGAAAACAAGATTAAAACGAATTTGCGTTTTTTAAGGGGAAAATGGGCCACGAAAATACTTTTTCTGGGCTCTGGAGAAAAAACGGACCACAAAAATATTTTTTTCTAACAAAAACAGAGAAACGACGAACGAGAAACGAATTTGCATTTTTTTCTGAGGAAAAACGGGAAACGAAAACATTTTTCCCATGCTCTGGAGAAAAAACGGACAACGAAAATATTTTTTTTGCAACAAAAACGGAGAAACGACGGACAAAAAACGAATTTCCATTTTTTTTAGGAAAAACGGCCAATGAAAACTTTTTTCGCATGCTCCGGAGAAAAAACGGATCACGAAAATATTTTTTTCGGGTAAAACGGAGAAATGACCTGAACGTAAAGCGCAGGGACCTATTTGTTATAATTTTGGACCTATTTGCTATTTTGAAAAATTAGAAAAGGGCTCGTTCGCGATTAATATCTAACGGGAGCCCCTTTCTGTAAAACGGTGAACGGGGGACCTAAATGCGAACCGGGGAAAAAATTTCCTCACAGAAAATCACAAAGGACCTATTCATAAATTCACAGGGACCTATTTATAATTTTAAAAAACCAAAGGACTTTTTTGCAAAAAGAGGAGAGAGAGTGGGGGAGGTGACGTTGGCGATTCTCCGGGCGGAGAACCTCCCAACTATAAGGGAGGTAGTATGTGTTCAGCTTCCATCCTGACAACTCGTCTTGCCACGACTTTGAGGAGGTCATAATCATCATGCAATGCTCGTCGCTCGGTGAGAAGTTGCCTTTTTTGATGATGCATCAATTGGCACTGTTCTATCTGTCATTAAAAAAAAGTGGAAAGCTTGGAGGATATATGGTTGTATGAATTGGCTGCACAAGTTCACCAACATCATTACCCATGCCGTCTGATGTCATGTCTAGGCATCATTCTATGCTATCTCTATCGACAATTTTTTACCATAATCGATTGCCATATTACTTCTGTTGAAGGTAGATTTCATTGAAATTCAGGCGGAATTTATCGTTGGGATTTCTTCAACGTTTCGTTGTTAATTTATAATTGGCGGATTCTTGGCACTTTATTCGATGTTTTCATCATCGGTTTATTTGATGTTTCATCAACAACTTTGGAGAGAAAAAATAATATCAGTTGAAGAGACAACTGTGTTTGGTGTTTTATCACCATTACTTTAGTGTTTCATCACCGTTAATTTGATGATTCATTCATCATTTGGATACATTGATCATTATGGAGTTTTTGGCAACGTTAGCATTATACTCTTTAGAGGTTTACTAGTGAAGGTTTTGCTCCAATTCAATTTGAGATGAAGTATTAAAGTGCAAGAAGGAGTTTTGCTTTTGAGTGGATACTACAATGTTGTCTTGTTGTCTTAGCTCAATATGAGGGGTCTACTGCAGTTTACTCCATTGACAACATGACAGTTCTGTTCATCTTGACAGTTTTGTAGGAGCAATTTCAACCATGTCATGCAATTTTAGTAGATAGTTTTTCGTACATGATGGCTTCACGTGCAAGTTGCTCTTTCAATGAGTATTGTTTGCCGAATTTATTGTTCCAGATGAAGCATGTTAATTTTATGAGATGAGTTCTTCGCTATTTATCAAGCGCCATAGGTGATGTCTTGGCTAAAGCCATTTGATGATTGGGCATTTATTTAGGAGGTCAGTTGCATAGACTCAGACTGTACTGGGTTATGAATTGAAGATTCAGATTCTTCATCTGCTTTGTTACAGCTGTGTTGGTTTAATTATTCCAATCGTTCTCACGACTTACTGGTGATTTGCTCAAATTTTGCTTCGCAACAAGTGTTTAGATTGATCGTTTCAGTCTTTCAAATTCACACTGTCCTTTGGACTTTTAATGCTTAATTGCCCTTTGGGGTGTTCCGGAGACGCTATCATTATAGATTTTGAATCAAGGAGAGATTTGTTGGAGATAACTCAAATATCTCAACTTACCATATCTTTTGGTATTATCCAAATATGTTGTTAGTCCAAATCTACTACAACTAGTATTCTTTGGCTATATAAGCCAACTCCGTGTACATGTAATCGTTGAAGCATTATAGTGGGTTGTCTTCCGCGGTTTTTTTCCCGCAAAAGTTTTTCCACAGTAAACCGTTGTCTCCTTATTTTGTGTGTCGTGCTAACCCTAACACCCTCTATCATAGAATGACGATTGAGAGCAAAATTCTGGAACTACTCATCATCATCGTCATTGGCTACAAATAAAAGTTCCATGTGTTTCGTCAATTTTACTGGCTGTAGTTACTCGACAAATTCCTTTTTTGAGATCGTTACTCGACTCTTTTTAGTGATCGGAAACGGTGAAGTTAGACACTATGAAAGGCACGAGTATGTCCACGTCGGCCTTTTAGCTCTTTCTTCAACTTCAGCACGAATAGGAAAGGAGTAGTTCTTCTATTTTCTGCCGAAAAGGCATTTATATTTCTTCAGGAAGAATAAAGGATATGGTTCAGTTGCTCATGTTATCCAGGAAAATCAACTAATAAAAGTTCCTTTCTTTTGCAAAGTTCAGTTTCTTTTCCTTCTTTCCAATGAGCTTATTGCAAAGTCAGAGGGTTAGGCCGCCAGCAGTTGTCGCTGTTTTACGACCCATGTGGTATTGATTGTTCATATGCATGCACTTGAGCTCTCTCTTTTCCTGTGGTTTCAAGAAAACGTCTTCTTCGAAGGAGCGACACAGTTTATTAACCTGCGAGCTTGCGTCCTGGTTTAGCAAATCCGTTGGCATATGACATGACCAAGGTGTTTCACGAGGATATCTTGCATCCACCCACTGAAAACAACGCAGTACTTTGTAGCTATTGTGACATTGTACGTTAGGCCATTTCAGTCAGGAATCCAGGGTCGCCTGAACAAAATACCACAAGACCACAGGCAGTGATGGACTCTGGGTCGCCTAACTCGCCTTATCTTCAACGCAACTGTAGATGCAGTAATGGATCCTCCTTTTCTCAACTTCCTCACCTGACATAACAAAACCCTCCAATTTTCGAACTCTCTCCTCACCTTCCAAGATAAACTTAGTGGTTTCACTTTCACCTTCTTTTTTTTCATTCCATGTTCGCCGCGATGAAGGCCCCAGGAATTCCAAATGGTCCATAAGATGAGAAGAGCTGCTGCTGATTTAGATTACTGGTTTGGTAAAAAGGCTCGTTAGAATTTGAATCAAAATTGCTTGAATTACAATAGTTAATGAGTTCTAAATTGAAATAAGTCAATTTCGAACGAAAAAATATTAGTAAGGCTCTGCTCGATAGTGACTCACTGGCTCGAATATAAAATAACCATTTAAACGATACATATAATGATTATATGTCCAATTGTATGGATTTCGTAAAAAGATGGCTGGCTGGCCTAAGCTGATCCAACATGAGCGTGCCGGTGGATATTGTTGAGATATATTAGCATGTGCTAATTGTGGCCAAATTAGAGGAGATAGCAGTTATATTAACTGCCACCTTTTGGCAATAGTGTCTTTTCAATGCATCTTTTCATGTGTATATAAAGGGGCTTTGCCCACTGTAAAAGTGACAGACCAATCAATAGAATTGAAAATCTCTCTTATTCATCATCTTTGAGTTAATAGTGTTCAACACGTTATCAGCACTGTTTCTCTAGTGGTAAGATCGCAGACTTCTTTCCACAAACCATTACACAGAATGGCTAGAACCTACTACGCTTATTCTACTGGGAGATTCTATCCTGTACTAGTCTATGCATGGTGGAGTTCTTCGATTCCCCGAGAGCAAAGACAGAGAGGGGGAAGAAGAAGGGAATACTTGCGTCATGGATCCCTGGTTTGGCGACGTCGAGGTTCGGCGACAATGCCATTCGCTCTTCCGGACTTGAACAGTCCACCGCCGGAGATTAATCCTCATGGGACGATGGCGGCTCGACGAGGCCGCCCGCCCTACTACTCCACAGCGCCTAGCCCGCACGGCGCGGCGGCGATGGCGTGGCCTCGCCGCGGACGCGTTCTGCCGCTGGCTGCCGTCGCGAGGCGACGGCGCGCCGGGCGGCCGGGCGCGCCGGCGGCGCAGGAGCCGACGGTTGGCGCGGAGGCCGGCGCGGCGCAGGGCCCGCAGGAACCGGCGGCGCCGGCGCCGGCCCACGGCGCAAGAAGCCACGACGGCTAAGCGCGGTGGCCGCCGACCGGCGCACAAGGGCGAGCATGGCGAGGCGGCCGACGGCGGCAGCGCTGGCTGGAGTCGGCGACGAATGTCGCGCCAGGGCCGATGGCGGCGGCGTCGCCCGGTGTGGCGGCGTCTCCGGCGGCGCAAGACGTGCGAGCAGCGATGGCGTCGCCGCCGCTGGCGGCAGGCGCAGGCGGCGGCGGCTCCACGCCAGGAGCAAAGCGGCGGCGGCGCCAGTGGGGGCTAGGGTTGGAAAACCTAGCCCCCCACGGTTGGAATGTTTAATGGGCTAAGGCCCAAATGGCTGGAGGGGTTTTTAAGAAAAATGGATTTTTTCATATTAGACCCCAAGCAATGCCACAATTGCTCATTAATCCAGCCAATAAAGGACCATGGGTTCTTTTTAAATGCTATATTTGCATTTTAGTACTCTTGTTTTTAGAATAAAATGAATAAGTACATGTTTAAGTGATTAGAACTTATGCACTTTGATAGGTTATCGTTCATGTACTGTTTAATTGCGATGTTACCGATGTAAATATTTGTATCGCAATTAAATGTGATGTTCTAACTTCTTGAACTATGTACATGCATTTCCTAGCATTTATATTTGATGTTAGTAGTTGACGATTACCTTAAGTGCTAAAATTAGCATAAGGCATGGGTCCTATGGCATAAATTTTATGTCCATAGTGAGAGTATCTCGCCCATTGCTAAAAGGTCTACGTCATTTTATTCAGTTAATATTCATGCATATATTTACTTTGCTAAGTAATTAATTAAGACATTACATGATTATTATGTAGATATGGTTGATATCTCCAAAAAGGAGTTTGCTGAACTTGCTGTGGATGGCAGTAATTACTTAACTTGGGCCATGGATGTAAAAATCACTTTGGCATCAAGAAGTTTATCTGCTTGCATCAATGATCCTGTTCAGGGTGCAGACCCTATACCTGAAAATTTCAAGTATGCAACTCTGCATTTCATCAAGCATCACCTCCATTCAGACTTGAAAACTGAATATTTATTGGAGGAGGATCCACTAAGTTTGTGGAAGTCCTTAAAGGACAGATATGACCAACATAGGGCGGTCATGTTGCCTGAAGCTCAAAGGGAATGGTCTATGTTACGCTTTCAAGACTTTAAGTCATTCTTTGAATACAATTCTCGTGTACACAAGATCAATTCCAAATTGAGATTACGTGACAAGGTCATTCTGAGATGAGGACATGATTGAAAAGACGCTTTGCACTTTTCATCCTTCTATGACGATATTGCAGCAACAATATCGTCAACAAAAATACACTAAGTACTCTGATTTAATTTATACTCTGCTTCAGGCAGAAAAACATGATGAACTTCTTATGAAGGATCATCATACGCGCCCGACAGGGGCAATGGCAGTGCCGGAAGCACATGCCAATATTCCGAGTACTAGTGCATACCATGATCAAAAGAAGGATAAAAATAATAATAAAAGGAATAATGCAAAGTGGAAGTCCAAAATGCAGAGGAGCAAATCAAAAGTTTATGGCAAAGGAAAATTCAAAAATAATTCTCCTAGGGAGAAAACTGGACTTTGCCATAAATGTGGATGTAAGGGTCATTGGGCAAGAGAATGCCGTACACCTAAACATCTGGTTGAGTTATACCTCAAATCAGTTGGCAAGGGAAACAATCAGAAGAGCAAGGTTGAAGTTCATTTTGCTGAAAATCCAGAAATGAGTCTGGATAAAGGACAGAAAGATCCTGACAAGATTGTTGATGACCATGGAATGGTTCAACAGAAGGAAGATGAACTTAAAGATACCCATGATATGATGATGGAATATGCCAACCTAGATCTGTATGGAGACACCTTTTAGTCTCTCATTATTCCTTATGATTGTACTCAGCATATAATTATTGCCATAAAATGTTGTACATTTCATAGTTTGTGTATAGGTCTTATTTGGTGCTCATAAAGAGCATATACATGTTTGTTACTGTCAAACATGTAGGTATGGCTTGTAAAGAACATATGTATCTTGTATATTGACATGACATATAATATATGTGTGTATTATTTCTATATTGGAGTTAATTTTTAATTTTTCTCTGTTTATAGATCTTGGCGACAATCCGATGGAGGAAGAATTATGTCTTGTTGACAGTTGCACCACTAATACTATATTAAGGGAGATAAAGTATTTCCAAACTCTAACTAAGAGGAGAGGAAATATAATGACCATCACTGGTAATGATGCTCAAATTGTTGGTTCAGGACGAGCCATCATTATACTCCCTATGGGTACAAACATCGTGATAGAGGATGCTTTGTTGTATCCTGAATCTACACGTACCCTACTAAGCTTTAAAGATATTCGCATCAATGGTTTCCATGTGGAGACTAGTAAAGAGAGCAATGTTGATTATTTGCTCTTAACTAAAACTACTGGATGCGAAAAACAAGTAGTTGAAAAGCTTCCTTCTTTTTCATCAGGATTGTACTACACATATATTAAACCCGAACCACATGTTGCGTTAAAGACAATTTTCTCTCATCTTGATAAGTTCAAGATTTGGCATGACCGATTAGGTCATCCAGGTTTGGGTATGATGCATAAAATTGTCAAAGGTTCTGTTGGCCATAATATTAAAAATCCAGATTTCCCAAAATATGATGAATTCATGTGCACTGCATGTGCAAAAGGGAAATTAATTTTGAGGCCTTCATACCTTAAAATTAAAAATGAGCCATTGAATTTCCTTGAAAGGATTTAAGGAGATATTTGTGGACCTATCCAGCCTTGGTCTGGGCCGTTTAGGTATTTCATGGTATTAATTGATGCATCTACAAGATGATCCCATGTATGTTTACTCTCTACAAGGAACCATGTTTTTGCCAGATTAATTGCCCAAATAATTAAATTAAGAGCCAATCATCCTGATGACAGGATAAAGTCCATTCGGTTGGACAATGCCGCTGAATTTTCTTCAAAGACATTTAATGATTATTGTTTGGCTTTGGGCATTAATGTAGAGCATTCTGTACCATATGTACATACACAAAATGGCTTAGCGGAGTCTTTGATAAAGAGGATAAAGCTTATAGCTAGGCCTCTGTTACAAAATTGTCAATTACCAACAAGTTGTTGGGGACATGCAGTTTTACATGCTGCAGCTTTAATCCAAATTAGACCAACTGCATACCATACGGTCTCCCCATTGCAGTTAGTACGTGGAGATGTACCAAGCATTTCCCATCTGCGAAATTCGGTTCTTGGCCAGATAATGCATCGATTTCACCACCACAGCGTACACAGATGGATCCTCAAAGAAAGTTGGGGATCTATGTGGGGTATAATTCACCGTCAATTATAAAATACCTAGAGCCATTGACAGGGGATCTGTTTACGGCTCGGTACGCTGACTGTATATTTGATGAAGATATTTTCCCAGCATTAGGGGGAGATTTGTACCACAAGGAATGCCAGGAAATTGATTGGAATGCCACAGACATTCAGCCCTTAGATCCACGTACAAAAGAATCCGAACAAGAGGTTCAGAAGATTATAAGTTTGCAATACATTGCAAACAATCTGCCAGATGCATTTACTGATTATAAGGGGGTTATGAAATCTCATATACCTGCTGTTAATGCTCCAGAAAGAGTAGAGGTACCAAAGAAAACTACTCTTGCCCCTAATGTGAATAAGAGGGGGAGAATTCCGGATGCACAGGACTTAGTTTCGCGAAGACGTCCGCAGAAACAAAAGACCGATAAAGGTAAATTACCTATGTCAGTAAATGAAAAAGAGGTTGGAAGTCCTTTGGTGATTGGTAAACCCAACATAAATGTGCGCACAAACTTCAATGTTGGGACATCGGAACCCTTGGACTCAATTGTAGTGGAAAATCATGATGAGTCACAAGGCAAAAATAAAGAATTGTTGGATGAAGAAATTTCCACTAATTATATTGATTCAAGAGAATCATACAATAGAAAGACTACAATTGTCGACATTTATTTTGCCTCTAAGATTGCTGAAACCCTTCAACTGGATCCAGAACCAAAGTCCATGGCAGAGTGCATGAAGCGCTCAGATTGGGTCAAATGGAAGGAAGCAATTGAGGCTGAATTGAGCTCGCTTAAGAAAAGAGAGGTATTTGGTCTAGTTATGACCACACCTCCTAAAATATTTCCGGTTGGAAATAAATGGGTTTTCGTTCGAAAGAAGAATGAAAATAATCAGGTGGTGAGATACAAAGCGAGACTTGTAGCATAAGGGTTCACGCAGAGACCCGACATTGATTACAATGAAACATATTCACCGGTAAATGAGTGGAATAACGTTCCGATATTTACTATCATTGGCAGCAAATAAGAATTTATCCATGCAGTTGATGGATGTGGTGACTGCATATTTATATGGGTCACTTGATTCGGATATTCACATGAAAGTCCCAGAGGGGATATCTATTCCGAATCCAAATACAAATCGCAACATGTATAGTGTCAAATTGAAAAAGGCACTATATGGATTAAAGCAGTCGGGCAGAATGTGGTACAACCGACTAAGTGAGTTCCTTATTAAGAAAGGTTACTCAAATAATGATGATTGTCCTTGTGTGTTTATAAAGAAATCCCAAAATGGATTTTGTATAATTTCTGTTTATGTTGATGATTTGAATATCATCGGAACCCCAAGGGATATAAAGGAAGCTAGCAATCATCTAGTGACGGAATTTGAAATGAAAGATTTGGGTCAAACCAAATTTTCTTAGGTTTACAACTTGAGCATCTCCCTGAAGGGATATTTGTGCACCAATCTGCATATACTCAAAAAGTTTTGAGTAAATTTAATATGGATAAATCATATTCATCAAAGACCCCTATGGTTGTTAGATCTCTAGATAGGGATAAAGACCCATTTAAACCTAGAGATTAAGATGAAGATATTTTAGGACAAGAGGTTCCATATCTTAGTGCCATTGGGGCACTGATGTATCTAGCAAACTGCACCAGGCCTGATATTTCATTTGCAGTTAATTTATTGGCTAGATATAGCGCAGCACCAACAAAGAGACATTGGGTCAAGCGTTAAGAATATCTTCTGTATCTCCAAGGTACAAAAGATCTTGGTCTATTTTATAAGAAAAACCAAGATATGAACATAGTGGGTTATACTGAGATCTTTGGCTATTTGTCCGATCCCCACAATGCCGATCACAAACCTGGTTTGTATTTTTATATGGTGGAACGGCTTTTCATGGAAGTCTAGTAAAAGCAGACTTTAGTGGCCACTTCCACTAATCATTCTCAAATAATTGCACTTTATGAAGCATCACGTGAGTGTGTATGGCTTCAGAGAATGATTAATCACATACAAAAAGCATGTGGTATAAATACAATTGAATCCCCTACCATTATCTATGAAGATAATGCGGCTTGTATTACTCAAATGCAAACAAGTTATATAAAGAGCAACATTACGAAACATATTGCTCCTAAATTATTCTATCCTCATGAGCTCCAAAAGAGCGGTGAGATAGAAATTTTGCAAACAAAGTCTTGTGAAAATTTGGCTGATTTATTTACCAAATCCTTACCAAAATCCACATTTCAGAAATGTGTTAATGGAATTGGTATGAGGAGACTTTGTATGTTGCAAGGATCAGGGGGAGAGTCCTCTGAACTTTAAACCTGTTTTTAAAGGATATATTGTACTCTTTTCCTTTATGTGTTTTTACATGGTATTTTTCCATAAAGGTTTTTAATGAGGCAATATAATACAAGCTAAATATGTTATGTACTCTTTTCTCTGTCTATTTTTTCCACTGGGTTTTTGGGAGAGTTTTTAATGAGGCATATACATATATTCCTATTTTCTTCATCTGTTTTCCCACAGGGTTTTTGGAAGGAGTTTTTAAAGGAACACGAAGATAGATATAATTTGTCCAAGGGGGAGTGTTGAGATATATTAGCATGTGCTAATTGTGGCCAAATTAGAGGAGATAGCAGTTATATTAACTGCCACGTTTTGGCAATAGTGTCTTTTCAATGCACCTTTTCATGTGTATATAAAGGGGCTTTGCCCACTGTAAAAGTGATAGACCAATCAATAGAATTGGAAATCTCTCTTATTCATCATCTCTGAGTTAATAGTGTTCAACAGATATGACCTGAGATCAAATTCTTGGATTGGCACGAGTGACCTGCATCCCTCGCAACTTGTCCAACCCCCTCCTCGGCTTGCGATGGCGGAGGGCGACGAGCTCGACGCCGGTGTCGAAACCGTCCAAACGAAAAAATGCCTTGTTTTTAGTAAAAGCGTACAATAATACCATCAGCATTCATTTCAGCAGCACCTATACGACGCGCCATCGCCACACTTGACGCTTGGCTTCACTGTATTTGCCGGCGTTTACACGGGCACACCAACTGCAACCGAGCTCAGTCCGGCCCGCGCCCGCGATGGCAATGCCGGCCGGCACGGGGCTGGTCGCCTACAACGCGGCCATCTCCCGCTGCTCCCGCGCGGGCCTGCACCCGCGCGCGCTCGCCCTGTTCCGCGAGATGCGGGCCCGCGGCCTCCCCGCCGACGAGTACACCCTCCCGCCGCTCCTCAACTCCGCCGCGCTCCACCGCCTCCCTCCCAGCGGGCTCCACGCCCTCCTCCTCCGCGCGGGCCTCGCCGCCCACCTCCACGTCGCCAACGCCCTCGTCGACGCCTACGCCAAGCTGTCCCGCCACGGCGCCGCGCGGGCCGTGTTCGACGAAATGCCGCGCCGGGACGTGGTCACCTGGACCTCCCTCCTCACCGGGCTCGCCCGCACCGGCTCCCACGACTCGGCCGTCCGGGTCTACCACGGCATGGTCGCCGCGGGTGTCGGCCCGGACGAGTTCGTCGTCGCGGCCGTTGTGAGCTCGTGCGCCTTCTCGACCATGCTCGAGCTGGGGCGGTCGGTGCACGCCAGCGCGGTCCGGCTCGGGCTCGAGCCGTTCCTCTCGGTCGGCAACTCGCTGGTCTCCATGTACGCCAAGACCGGCTCCCTGCGCGACGCGCGGACGGTCTTCGATGCGATGCGGGTCCGGTGCCCCATCACGTGGACGGCCCTGATCGTCGGGTGCGCGCAGAACGGCCGGGGCAGGGAGTCGCTGGGGATCTACGCCGAGATGGTCCGGTCCGGGTGCAGGCCGGACTACGTCACCTTCATCGGTCTGCTGTTCGCGTGTAGCCACGCCGGTCTGGTCGATGCCGGCCGGGCTCACTTCAGGTCCATGGAGGCTGAGCACAGCATCGCTCCTGGACCGGACCACTACGCTTGCATGGTCGACCTGTTAGGCCGGGCGGGGCGGCTGGAGGAGGCCATGGACCTGCTGAACGAGAGCCCGGGCGAGCTGGATGCCACGGTCTGGAAGGCGCTGCTTGGCGCCTGCCAGATGCACCGGAACGCGGCGCTCGCCGAACGGGCGGCTGAGATGGTGTGGAAGCTGGATCCGACGGACGCCGTGCCGTACGTAATGCTGTCGAACCTGTACTCGCGGGCGAGGAGGTGGGGCGACGTAGCGAGGACCCGCGCGCTGATGAAGTCGAGGGGAATCACCAAGGAGCCCGGGCGCAGCTGGGTCGGAGGGGTGAACGGTGCCACGCACCTGTTCCACGTCGAGGACCGTGGGCACCCGCGGACGGCCGAGATCTACCGGAAGGTGGAGGAGATGACGGAGAGGATCCGCGCCGCAGGATACGTGCCGGACACCGGCTGGGCGCTGCAGGACGAGGGGCCGGAGGGGAGGGAGAGGGCGCTGGCGTATCACAGCGAGAGGCTCGCCGTGGCCTACGGGCTGCTCGCTGTGCCGGCCGCGGCGCCGATCCGCGTTTTCAAGAACCTCCGGGTGTGCGGCGATTGCCATGCCGCGATCAAGATGATCGCCAAGGCGTACGGCAGGGAGATCATACTGAGAGATGCGAACTGCTTCCATCACATCAAGGATGGTGTCTGTTCATGCGGCGACTACTGGTAGGATCGATTCAGCCTAGGCAGGCATGTACGCTCCTTGGCACAATTTCCCTCTGAAAATTGCTTGTATTTTTTCCAGTAGATTAGACTGCACCAAAGGTGCCAATGATGTACATTGTGCTAGTATACTACCCGAATGGCCTTTTTTCTAGGGAATCCTACCATTCTATCCATCGATCTCCTTTACAGCATCCTGAAAAACAGAGGAAAAAGCAGTTAATATTATACCTTTGAAAAACATGAATAAAACCCTGAAGCAACAGCAGAGGTTAACCAAAAAGAGGGACAGAAGCAAATAATGCTAACAAAATAAGCACATGCAAAAGGTCAATACCTTTGCGAGTCTTGTCACATAAGTAGCAGCAATGCCTGTAAATACTAGCCCTATGCCCAGTGCCAATAGCTGGCTGTTTCCTCCCAAACCGATTTCCGACTCATCTTGCTGTCAAAATGAGAGCCATGTCATAATCCCAGTAATCAACCCACTACATGAGTTTTTTTTTTTTTTTGGCAGACCTTATGAGTTCTGCTGCTATGCATATAGCGAAACTAAGAATATCATTTGGCCAGTGACAATAACACTATACTCAACCAAAAATTGTAACATTATCTTAGGTCAGAACAATGTGACTATATTTTTCCATCGTCCTGACTGTACAAGTGTATAATAAAGATTAACTTTAAAATTACCAAATGAAACACCACTTTCTAATACCCTAATGAAATATTTGAACTGCTACACCAAAGATGGGAGCAGACTGAACAGTAACAGCAACACCTAAGTACATTGCAAGAGCAGGGATGTATTGAGTTGGATTAAGGTGTCCGCATTTGGATATATAAGTAATTGCCATTCTGTACACCTCACTAGAAAGCAAAGACCATGGACGTATTGCAAAACACTCCAAGGTACATGGCATGGGCACAACTCTTATAAGCTACTATCCTTTCCTATATAAGAGGGCATACAGCATGTACAGGCATTTTTTATTAACAAGTTAAAAAAAAACTTCCTAGAAGCAATTAGGAGCTGAAAAGAGCTTGATGGATCAAAAGATGTATGTATCATAGAACATTATCACTGGTGTGACAACGGAACTAAGTTGCAATGAATGAACCAAAAAAGATGATGGTTTAAGAACTTACAATTATAGCTCGCCCAAATGCACCAGCACTGACATAAGCCCATGTCCCTGGAAGCATTCCCAACCAACTGCATGCCAATGATAAAAGAAATACCTGAGCTGACAAGGCATTATAGAGAAAGACTATACTGTTGACAGTCTTTCAGTTTTTATTCCTTCATGAGATAAAGTTTCAATTTGAAGTGGACCAGAAAATGATTATTCTCTTAACCAGGTGTATGATATTTGCCACTCTTTTGGTCTCACAGTCACACACTTCCAGAATAGAATTACTATGCTGCATCATGAATCATGCACAAGAAACTATGGCAATAACATGCCATTAAGAACAGCCAATTTTCTCACTAAATACAGCATGCTATATGAAATTGAAGTTTACAACTTCGTAGTCATTTCTGTTAGATTCACACATAATGTTATAGTTGAATCAAGAAGCAAGAAGGGAGTAGAAACTAACCTGCCCAACACATAAGGCAAGAACTTCACTGAAGTCAAGCCGTATAGGTAGTTCCCAAGGGAGAAAGGCAATAGGGGACTCAAGCGAAGCAGAGTCACAACCGTAAATCCATTTTCACCTATTGCTTTATCAATTGCAAGGAACTTCTTATTTCCTTCAACCAATTTAAGAATACGCTCTCTGGCAAAGTATCTAGCAATAAGAAAGGACACCGCTGCAGCTAGCTACACAATCAACAAAGTTCCATGAGAAAATTCAGAAAAAGGCAGAATTAACAACAAAAAATGCTCGTTTTGTTAGATTCACTTACTGTCCCACTGATCGAAACAATAATTGTACCAGTAACACTACCAAATAATAGACCCGCAGACATGGTTAAAGGTATTGCTGGAATTGCAAGAACCTGAATCATCAAACATCATATCATTAATATCAAATTATCAATGCAAAATTCCAACCCTGATGTTAGATATCTATATGGCAAAAGTCTATAGCACACATAGTAGTGGATCAAAGGTAGACCAATTTATGTTAAGAGTTCATAAATAGGCAAATAGACAAAGAAACTCATGCCATCCCTTCAAATTGACTTGACAGAAAAGAAGATATAAGTATCTAGCACCTACGCACTCAGGTGACAGCTACATTTGCAAAGTGGAGTTCTGATACACTTGCCGATGGAAACTAACTATTTTGTTCAAGATACTAGATTGCTTACAGCACCCTGATATGATCAGATTATAACATTTCAAACGTTTTGGAACAACAATTGTCCAACTGTCCATCTGAGAAGGCAGAAAATATGAGCCTTATATTAACTTCTGTAGTTGAGTAGCTAGTTTAGGTCAAAATGATCATAAGCCATAACAGCAAAATCGAGATCAAAGGTTGATAATATACCTCCAATCCAGCATAGACAAGTACGAATAAAGCATATCCAGCAGGACCATAGCCTGTCCATGTAAAGTGAGATCACAATTTGGCCAAAAATCCAACGAAGGGCTTTTACTTGAAAATTTCTATAATAATCAAGCAAGAAGCTGTGCTCATTTCTGTGCAAATGGTCAGTTCTGCTGTCCTTATTTTTCCACATAACACACTTCAACGACTTGAATTAAGCATATTGTACAATGCACAGAAATGAGGGGGCAACGACCACATATTTCATTTCTAGAGTATATCTATTAAAGTTGCCCCTCAACGAAGCTGAAGATTGATTTTAATTTATACTTTTTATATCAGCCATCATGATTCATGAATCAATCAAGATCTATGCCATCTAAACTTTTCAAACCCCACCCATGACATTAAAAACACCAGCACTCATCCAATGGTTCTGCTCGAGCCGGTGGAGCGACTAGGCGACTAGTATCTAAACTCCAGCCAAGTTTCAGCGTAGAATTCGCAAGAAGTCATAGACTTTTCACACCATAGCTCAAACAAACACAAGCAATCAGAGCTCAGGAACACAGCTCGATTAGTTCATTACCATCAATGAACCCGGAGAACTGCGTGAGGAAGGTGTTGATCTGGTCCTTGTACGCGTACCCGGCCGCCCCGAACCCCCCTACAAACCCAACCAACAGCGCCCCAGCGAGAAGCGTCCCGGTGACGGCCCCCGCACCGCCGCCGTCCTTCTCCTCCTCCTCGTCGGCGGCGGGGCGGCGGTCCTTGGGGCTTCCGCTCCCACCTCCGCCGAACCGGAAGGGAACGTTGGGCGAGGCCTTCCGCAGCGTGGTCTTGTTGGGCTCCCGCAGCGACGACAGCGGCGCGTGGAACGCCGGCCGGTGGCGACGCCGACACGGCGAGGCCCCGGGAACCGGCGGCGAGAAGTGGGAGGAGAGGACGGGGGAGGGGGAGAGCTGCTGCGGCGAGATGAGGCGCGGCTGCCTCATGGGGGGCGGGCTGCCAATTCGTGGGACCGGCGGGTTCTTTAATGCGCGGGGTGTGAGGCCATTAGAGCTCGGAAGTGATAAGAGGGGAGGGAGCCGAAGGGAGAGGAAGGCGCTGCGAGCCTGCGACTGGCGAGGGAGGAGAAGGGGTGGGGGCCGCGTGGACGTGGCGGCATGTGGGGTGGGGCAGGGGAGGCGCGTACATATGGAGAGGCTGGGGCGTGGGCCCGCTTGTCCGGTCTAATGCTGTTCTTGTCCTTCTAGGGTGGTAGGGTTCACAATATCGATGCGGCCATTTTCAGATGAACAATATTTTTTGATAATCGCAAAAATCGAGCCGAAAATCGAAAAAAATCGCATGAATTCAAAACCAGTTTTTTTTTAAAAAAAATTCAAAAATCATCGATTTTCGTGGAACTTTTATGTGATCAATTTTTTTGTAGCGATTTTTGACGAAAATCGACCGATTTCTACCGATTTTCGACCGGTTTTTGACACGTAAATTTTTTCGAATTTTTGATTTTTTTTTGAATCAGATCGGTTTACCGACCGGTTTTTTCATATCGGATCGCGGCGATAAGGACGAAAATCGCGCGATAATCGTCGATTTTGTGAACCCTTGTACACATGGGCAATGGGAACGATCAAGGATAACCTCAAGGATGTCAGGTTCTACTGCTGAGTTCCTGCGTAGTTGTTTCCTGTTAGATCTGCATGCTTTCTTCTTGCTGGATGATGAGATTGTTGGTGACAGCTTAAGAGGTAGATCCTGTCCTTAATTTGGAGCTGGTTGCTCGTAGTTTCTTCCCTGGAAAGTTAAGCTCCTGAATGAATTTTCGGCTTAATCTGGATCAAGCTACCTATTTGGTCCTGGAGACCGGGACATTTGGTGATCAGGTCCAAGCAGAAGTCAGTTGTCTTCAAAGCGGTTCGTGGCTTGGACTCTGGATTGTCCAGATGTGTGTGTCTCCCACCGGTGCGATTAGTTTGAGGTAACCTGGAACTAAAAAAATTTAATAACATCATTTTAGATCTATGTTCATCTTTCCCCTTCTTGCTCACTTTTTCCACTTCCCTTCCTTCCTCTCTAGCACAAAAAACTAAATTAGAATATTTTAATTTTGAAATATTTAAATAGAAAGTTTCAACTCAAAAAAGTTTAAATTAAAAAATTCCAACTTAGAGAGTTTGAACTTGCAAAAAAAATCAAATTATAAAGTTTCAACTTGAATTTTTTTTTAAATTATTTATTTTTTTTAAAAATGGCCAAGAGCTCTGGTATTCACTATAGAAGAAAAATAGCAGCCGGACGACAAATGCGCACACACCCGCACACGCTCTCAACGCCCACACACGCACACTATGCTTGCAATCGGCCCTTCGTGAGCACGCGCCGAGTGACTCGAACGCGTATGGGCGGACGTACAACTCGCGTCCCTTGCCAACTCAGCTAGCTAAGTTCTCTATATTGAAAATTTTGAAATTAAAAAGTTTCAAGTAAAAAAGTTTCAACTCAGAAAACTTTTAATTCAAAAACTTTATGTTCAAAATGTTTTGATTCAAAAAATATTCGGTTTGAAAAGTTTCAACTCAGAAAACTTTCAATTCAAAACCGCTACGTTAAAAAAGTTTTGATTAAAAAAATATTCGGTTTGAAAAGTTTCAATTTAAAATTCAACTCAAAAAATTTTAAATTAAAAATTTTCAAATCAAAATGGTTCAGCTCAAAAAATTAAATCAAAAAATATCAAATTATAAAGTTTCAACTTGGAAAGTTTAGACTCGAAAAAAATTAAATTGAAGAGTTTCTTCTCTAAAAACTTTCAATACAAAAACTTTTAGTTCGAAAAGTTTTTATTCAACAAACTCGGTTCGAAAGGTTTTGATGAAAAAAACTTTCAAAAGTGATTGAAAAATACTTGTTTTTAAAAACTTAGGGAAAATTTGAAACACTAGAACCATTTTGAGTTTGAG
The DNA here is from genome assembly GCA_036346355.1 of Rhipidocladum racemiflorum. Classification (NCBI taxonomy): domain Eukaryota; kingdom Viridiplantae; phylum Streptophyta; class Magnoliopsida; order Poales; family Poaceae; genus Rhipidocladum; species Rhipidocladum racemiflorum. Next base: position 18,785,574 of record CM070570.1, on the reverse strand, counting down.
ATGAAGGTAACTAAGGAAAAGGGAAGAAGGATGTGGTGTCACGTGTCACAAGGAGAGGAATTTTGAGGAGAAAACAAAGTGGGGAAGTAAGAAGGTATTGCCACTTTCACAACAAGAGGGATTTTCAGAGGACATGAAAGTGGGGGAAGGAATGAGGTACTACCACTTATCATCACTTATCACAATGAGAGAGACTTTAAGTGTGAAGAAAAGTGAGGGAAAGAAGAAGATGCTATCACTTGTTATAATAAGAGATTGTCATCACTAAAGATTCGGTGATGACGCCCTCAAATTAGTAATTCTTATCTCCCACACCTTGTTGACAATACGAAAAGCATCTCGTGTGTTTTATCGCATTTAGAGTACTGCTCTTTATCGCATTTAGCTTATCTTGTGCAGACAAATAGTTACTCACAATCTGCTCGCTGGATTATAAAGGACTACATTAAATTAAAGATGTGCTCGCCTGTTTTACCATCACCCACGAGAACAGTAACATGTGTGTTACTTCGGTGTGCATGCCGGAAGAAGGCGGTTTCCTATTATGTGCAAGTGTGCAACTTTCTTGTGCAGCACCTGCTACTCTTCTAGCCAAAGCCGAGGAGAAGCAGAGGTTTCTTGTCTCAATGCTGCAGATGGAGGGCAGTGTGTGTGTCGGAAGGATGGATGGAGTTGGCCAATGGGGAGCTGACTGACTGGTATGGAAGGGGACCAGGCCAGCCAAACAACTACTGCCGTAAGGAAACTTGGAAAAGGGATATATATATATATATATATATATATATATATACTATAAAGTGAGAGTTTCTTTCCACGTCATTTCATCAAAATTACCAGTTCTGCCATTCTTTAATTACCCACCTCTTTAATTAACCACTTCAGGCGTGGATGGAAGACAGCACACACAGTTCTGCCATTCTTTAATTAACCTCTTTAATTGTAGAATGTAGACCATTAAGGTATTATTTGCACAACATATTTTTTTTCTTGTTTCATGTTATCGTAATAACAGGACAGCCGTTCAAAATGTAGATACCGTTGCAACGCACGGGCACCTTACTAGTATATATATATATACTAGTTACATGCCCGTGCGTTGCTACGAAAAACAAAATTGATAACGAAAAATAAAGATTAAAAAATAAAAAAAATTATTTCATAAAATCAAACATCTATCTTTAACGCTTTGTTTCTTGCGAAAGCTGGCTAATTAAAGCAACGCTTCGTTTCTTGCGTAGGGCAATTAAGCGGCAATTAATGACGTGGGAAGAACGGACCACTGCCACCAAGTGCTGCTTTAGAATAGTACTAGTTACATGCCCGTGCATTGCTACGAAAAACAAAATTGATAACGAAAAATAAAGATTAAAAAATAAAAAAAATTATTTCACAAGATCAAACATCTATCTTTAACGTTTCGTTTCTTGCGAAAGCTGGCTAATTAAAGCAACGCTTCGTTTTTTGCGTAGGGCAATTAAGCAGGGCAATTAAGCAAGGCAATTAAGCGGCAATTAATGACGTGAGAAGAACGGACCGCTGCCACCAACTCGTGCTTTAGAATAGTACTAGTTACATGCCCGTGCGTTGCTACGAAAAACCAAATTGATAACGAAAAATAAAGATTAAAAAATAAAAAAAATTATTTCACAAGATCAAACATCTATCTTTAACGCTTTGTTTCTTGCGAAAGCTGGCTAATTAAAGCAACGCTTTGTTTCTTGCGTAAGGCAATTAAGTAGGGCAATTAAGCGGCAATTAATGATGTGGGAAGAATGGACCACTGCCACCAAGTGCTGCTTTAGAATAGTAGAGAAAAAATTATTTCACAAGATCAAACATCTATCTTTAACGCTTTGTTTCTTGCGAAAGCTGGCTAATTAAAGCAACGCTTCGTTTCTTGCGTAGGGCAATTAAGTAGGGCAATTAAGCGGCAATTAATAACGTGGGAAGAATGGACCACTGCCACCAAGTGCTGCTTTAGAATAGTACTAGTTACATGCCCGTGCATTGCTACGAAAAACAAAATTGATAACGAAAAATAAAGATTAAAAAATAAAAAAATTATTTCACAAGATCAAACATCTATCTTTAACGCTTCGTTTCTTGCGAAAGCTGGCTAATTAAAGCAACGCTTCGTTTTTTGCGTAGGGCAATTAAGCAGGGCAATTAAGCAGGGCAATTAATGACATGGGTAGAACTCACCACTGCCACCAACTGTTGCTTTATAGTAGAGATATATATATATATATATATATATATGTCGGGGATTGGATAATTCCCATAGTACCCTGGAAGCCAGTTTCTTAACCGACCATCTTTACCCTTGGACGATGTCCCCAAGGACGACCAACGAACGTCTGACGACCAATCGGCCCGCCCGATCGGCTACGAGCTCGCTACCCTGCCCGAGCATCCGTGTTCGCCGCATTTAGCCGGAGTGCTCGTCTACGAGCACGCCAGGCAAATACGAGCAACCGTGCTCAGGAAGTTGCGTGGAATCTCGGGTTATGCTCGGTGGATTCGGTCAAACCACTAAGAAGGAAAGTGGCAACTAATTCGCCGAAGATCCAGGGAAGGTGCGCCGGAAATATGGAAGCGTGGCGTAATTATAGGGGGTAGTTACCATGTATACGACTTAGTACCCTGTATTTAATCCCCCTAGCCCCTATGGGGGAGGAGGCGATCATTCATCATTTCAATACGGAAAAACGCCACCAGGCGACTGGATGTAGGGCTATTATCTCGATCATGAGAGGCCTGAACCAGGATAAAATTCTTGTGTTTCTGTCTGTTCTAAGGGACCATCTCCCGCGTCTTTGATGCTACACTTTTGGCAGAAAGGGGCTTCAGTTGATCCCACATTCAACAAGTAAGCTCGGCAGGGGCCAGTTCCCCAATCGTCGACAATATATATATATATATATATATATATATATATATATATATATATATAGGAAGCCTTTTCTGTACTCTTGAGAGTACGTACTCCCACATCCAGTATACCACTTAAACGAATGTGTTATACTCTTTTATAACTTTCAGTATACTCCAATAATAATTCTAAGATACTACAATGCGACGATGTTGAAAAAAATTCATCGGAGCCATTTATTTCTTGCTATATACCGTTTTTCATGTACAAAAAGAGTATATAAACAAACTATGCTATAAAATGTGGGTTTTGATGAAATTTTTCGTGAAATTCACTTGGGAGTATCTTATAATTAGTATTAGAGTATACTCAAAAGGATAAAGAAGTATAATAACATCATTTATGCAGTATATTGAGAGTGGGAGTACGTACTCCCAAGAGTATACAATCATTTTCCTATATATATATATAGGCAGCATATTTGGTGCAAACCCCCTCTACCGTGAAAACTCCGTGAAAACCACGTGTAAAATTTTTGAAAAATTCTCAAAAAATTACCATGCATAGGGAAGGTGTATTTCTACAACCCTGTAAAATTTGAAGACAAAACTCAATTGCATTTGGAAGATATAAAAAAGACAAATTCAATATGAATAGTGTTTTTTCACTGTTTAGCACTATTCATTTTGCGATTTCAATGTTCTTAAACCTTGAACATTGAGAAACGGGCGCATCTCAATGTTCTTATCAGGTCAAAAACATGGCAGCACTGCAATTCACCCACGGATCTAGACACTTTTGATACTGTATTTACCTGAACAAACAAAACCATCATAGGAGACATACTTCCTGGTTCTTCTTAACTGTCTTGTCGATGCACCCTGCAAACCAGAGTAACCTCATGTATGTTTTTGTTTAACTGGAAAAGGAACTGTCGCACTTCATCTTTCGGCCCACGGATGCAAGTCCCTTCAAGCTGTTTCATTCTTCAGGTAGGCGATGAGGTCAGGACGTTCCTGTGGCTTCTTCAGTCCAGGGAATACCTTCCTGGATCTTGGTTCCAGGAATGTAATGCATAAGAAAAACAGAATAATTTTAGTGTTGATAAGAGATCATCTAAGATCAATTGATGGCATTATACAAGAGATGGCAAATATGACGAGAAGTATCCAGCGTCTGATGGGTAAGGCTTAAGATATACCGCATGGTGATGGTGGTGGTACTGTCAAATGAGCAGTTCATTATTTCAAGTCCGACGGTGTGGCACTGAGCGCACTTGGTCCTGAAGATCTTCTCGCCCGCCGCCGCGTTCTCCGGGGGCGCCTCCGAGAACGACGCCATCGCCGCTGAAAGAACGAGACCTGGACTAGGGAGGAAGAGGGCTTGCAGAAGTTGGAGGCGGCGGCCGGAGAATACTTCAGGTTCCAACTGGGCTGCTCTGCTTTTGCCTTTCTGGCTGTGTGTATGACATGCGGGACCATCTGTGTATATGACTGTGGATCAGAGTGTCAGATATTAAAACGCGAATTTTAAAGAGTGTCGCTGGCGCCAATCTCCCGTTTAAAAGGAGGGGCAGTATGCGGGAAACGTGAATAGCGGGTGAAAGTACTATGCTACCCCTCGACCATGCGCTAAGGGCATGTACCATGTTGCAGAAGGTGGTGGTGTGTAATACACATTTATATAATCTTTAAATAGGATTAAAGACCACTTTTATAGTAAATTATTTATAATAGAGTTGTACAATTAATTAGTTATCTATATAATAGTATACATGATATAAAATCATCTATTGAATAATAGATATAATTTTTCTCTCTTTGTTCTCTCTTTCACATTATTCAAAACATTATATGACCAAGGGTGTAGCCAGCAGGGGGCTCTATTGGGCTTGAGCCCACCCTCTAGTTGTCAGACCATAATTACTCTATTTAGCATTAGCAATCAGCTTTTGGCATAGTGGTGGCGAATGCACATGCGCTTAGGCTCAGCTGGAGGAAGAAGCTTTGCTATGTGATAAGCTGTTTCCTGTGCCATGTGGCTTAGTGGGATGCTGCTTGTTGAAGACTTAATTTGACAATCAATAATTTCGCTTCTTGCATGTAAAAGTGGACTAGAATCCTATACACACGCAGAGAGCATAGAAAGAGAAGGGATGATTTAATACCTCTCTTTCACGAGGACATGGCAGCCCACCGAGTTGGGGGTGCTTAATGCACGTCGCGGGGGGTTGATGATTGCGAGAGCACGTCGAGAGTGTTGAGTGGATGCCGTGACACGGGCATGCGGCGACGGTTAACCCACCACGGTGACGGTGAGCGGGTAGAGAAGGTTGCACAATGTGAGTTGGCAAGTGCCTAACTAGGTGAATGGACTGAGCACAACAATAAATAGGCAGTGCGAACCATTTTTCTAATATTTAATTTTTTTATCAATGGTAATTGTGTCGATAAGTTAAATAGAGATAATAGCCAATTTATTTGATTGATTAGTGTTAAATTATTCGTAGATCTCTAAAAGTTTGACAAGCGAACGTTGCACAAGTATTTCTCAAAATAATAAAGTACTTGTAGTAACTCTCGAACCAATAAAAACACAACACAAGCCATTTAATATGTTTGTCTCAAAATTTTTATTCTTGCTTCGCTACTGTATATATGACATACACTTCCAAACAACTTATGTATATGACTGTACATGATGCCCTGAGGTGCGGTACAAACGAGGGTGTTTTGTGGTATCGAGTGGTTCTTTCGTTTTGGGTTCCTTTTTTTTTTGGTGCACCAAGCGCAGGCAAGCCTGAGCTGTGGGCCTAACTAGGTCATCGGTCTGTAACAAAGTGTACTGCGCGGAAGCCCAGCTCTCGTACTACACCACATGGCAGGTGGCAAGTGCTCAGTCGGGCTCTACATTACAGGAACAGCTTGAGGACCCGGTTTGCAGCACAGCCATGGTCTGCCAGGGCCTAAAGATTTCTTTTGAGAAATTTCGTTTCTAGTAAATTTTTAGGCCCTCTAAAAAAAAGAGAGTAAGGTCCGTTTGGTAATTTAGAACCGGATCATTTCTACTAGGATCTGGGAGAAACCTAGTCAAACATGCTAAAGCTCAGAACGATTCTCCTTAGATCGTTTCTTCTTTTTTCACGCCGGGGCCGAATCGTCCTCAATCCCATTCCACCCTGATTCACAGAATTCAGACAGCTAGCCAAACGGTTTTCAGACAGTGATTCCGATTCTATCTGAAACGTTTCTACCAAGAATCTGAAATATTTATGTTTCTACTAAAATCTAAAACCATATCAAGACCTAAATTTATAGTATCACTCGACAACGTGGCTCATGGTGAGCGAGACAGGAGGCCAGGTGACACAAAGTTTGCGAGTTTAGAGTGTGACCATGTTCATGCAACGTTACGACGGTTTGTCAATGGACAGGACGTTAGTGTTGGATTATTTGGGCCAAGCCCATTTGATTGAGATAATAAATCCTAGAAAATCTCAAAGGCCCACCTCATGAGGAGCATGTGCACTAGCAATAGTACCACATTGCTAGCCTAAAGTGGTGAGCACTAGTTTAAATAGTGGAGTGTGCTACACCATGGTAGAACCATGTGGAGAAAGGGAGAAAGAATACATACGCGCGCGCTCGCCTCGCCTCGCCGGGCCGGGCTCGGGCACGGGCACGGGGCGGGGGGCGCGGGTGGTCCGCCGAATTCCGATCCAGGGCTTTGCGTAGGCGCAGCCTCCTTTTGCTACTCGGAATCGCGGTTGTAGTATGAGATAACAGATCCCGTAATGGACTCCGATCGTGGCACGTCCTCGAGTCGTGTTCGGTTACGGACTGTTACCAGGGCTCCTTTATATACTGCGTCGCCGTCATCTGGGAGATATAGAGTTCTCTGCGCCCTAGCGTTTTGCGATTTCCCTCATTGCGCCGCCATCAAGTTCGCTGCCCGTCCGTCTGGCGTGCACGGCCAGCGAACAGCAGGTCTCAGCCCATCGTCCTCGCGTTCTTGCACCGGAGAGGGCGAATCGGGTTTTTGGGAAGCGCTGCGCGGCGCTTCCACGTCACCGTCACGGCTCGTCTTCCTCGGCGTTCGGGAAGCGGTGCTAGGCATCGCGCTCGGCTGGCGCGCTTCGTCCTCGGCCTTTATCAGGCGCTACAACGTCTCATCGCTCCATCTGCACCACGAGCGATGCGTTACAATGTCTCTACTGTTTATTTTCAACCTATTGATTGTGAGCACATTAGATGGATATATGTGTAGTCTTCTAGCATATGCGTCTATGGTATGCTCCTGTTACTCGTTACCGATAGTCAATCACATGTTGTTCATGATTTACTTTTGGATTAAATTAAACCTAAATGTGCCTTTATTTCTAACAATCCAAAAACCTGATTATAGGCGCTTAGGTTTATCAATGGCTGGCTTTGCCGAGGCACTGAGGCCGGAAAAATTCACCGGTGTGCACTTCAAAAGATGGCGCATAAGAGTCACCTTGTGGCTTACTATGAACGTGTTACGGGTGTCGAACGGCAAACCGGAGGATATGGAACCAACTCCTGAAAAGGAGAAGGCATATCGGGATGCCAACACACTCTTTGTGGAGCCGTTCTTAGTGTTCTTGCCGATCGTTCGCGTGCGATGTGTATATGCACATTAAAGACGCCTTGAAGGAACTGTAGGATGCTCACGAATGCTAAGTTCGGTGCTTCCGATGTCGGGCGGTGAATCAGATATCATGGAGCAATATCATGACTACAAGATGGTGGATAACCGTTCAGAAGTTGAGCAGGCTCATGAGATACGAGTTCTCGCCAGGGAACTCGAACTTCTCAAAATCCAGTTACAGACGTGTTTGTGGTCGGGCATTATTGCCAAATTACCTCCTTCATGGAGGAATTTTGCCACATCTTCGAAACATAAGAGACAAGAGATTTCTGTTGAGAACTGATTGCGTCTCTAGATGTTGAGGAGAAAGCTCGAGCTAAGGATGCACCTGTGAAAGGAACTGAGGGGCGCCTAGCGCCAATGTGGTGCAACAGCTCTCACATGGCAAGAACAAAGGGAAAAATAAAGCCAAACAAACCACTAATTTCAAGAAGAAGAAGTCAATGAACAAAGATGAGAAGCCCTGCTTTGTTTGCGGTGAGATTGGACACTGGGCCAAACAGTGTCCAAATCGCAAGGGCAGGAAGGGTGAGCAAGGACGTAACTCAAAGTCTGGCCAACGTGACCATTGGCAATACCGAGGAGGAACTTCGGGTATGGTAACGCATCTATTGTTCTTTCAAGAAATCGGACCACCGATTGGTGGATTGATACCGAGCTAATGTTCATGTGTGTGCCGATCTCTCTTTGTTCTCTTCTTACCAGGTCGTATGGATTGCTCGTGTTGATGGGAAACAATCGAATGCTTCTGTTCTTGGTGTTGGCGGTAGATCTGAAGTTTACTTCGGGAAAGATCGTGCAGCATGTCCCCTCAATAAATAAAAACCTGGTCAGCGGCTCCCTTCTATGTAGAGAAGGGTTCAAAGTGGTGTTTGAGTCTAATAAAGTAGTCGTGTCTAAGCATGGACTTTTTATTGGTAAAGGCTATGAATGCGGAGGCTTGTTCCGTTTTTCCCTTTCTGATTTTTGCAATAAAGTTGTGAACCATATTTGTGATATTTCCAATGGAGGTGAAGCCGATGTTTGGCACTCACGGTTATGTCATTTAAATTTTGGTTGTATGACTCGGCTCGCTAGTATGAATTTAATTCCAAAAATTCCCTCATCAAAGGTTCTAAGTGCCAAAGTTGTGTGCAATCAAAGCAACCTCGCAAACCTCACAAGGCAAATGGAGGAGAGAAACTTGGCACAATTAGAACTCATACATTCATATCTTTGTGAGATGAATGGTGTGTTGACTAAAGGAGGAAAAAGATATTTCATGACTCTGATTGATGATGCATCTAGATACTGCTATGTTTATCTGTTGAAAACTAAAGATGAGGCTTTAGACTACTTCAAAGTCTATAAGGCTGAAGTTGAAAATCAATTAGAAAGAAAAATCAAAAGGCTTAGGTCAGATCGTGGCGGTGAGTACTTCTCTCTTGAGTTCGACTTATTCTGTAAGGAACATGGAATTATTCATGAGAGGACACCTCCTATTCGCCCCAGTCTAATGGGGTTGCCGAAAGAAAGAACCGCACTCTAACCGATTTGGTAAATGCCATGTTGGACATCAAGGGTCTATCTAAGGAATGGTGGGGAGGCCCTGTTGACTTCTTGTCACGCTTTTGAATAAAGTTCCTTCTAAGAATAAGGAGAAAACCCCATATGAAGAATGGGAAGGAGAAAACCATCACTTTCATACTTGCGCACGTGGGGTTGCTTGGCGAAAGTCAATGTGCCCATAACTAAAAAGCGCAAACTTGGACCTAAGATGCTGGATTGTGTCTTTCTCGGGATACGCTCATCTGAGCATTGCCTATAGATTTTTAGTAGTAAAATCGAGGTATCCGACATGATCGTCGGTACAATCATGGAATCCAGAGATGCCACCTTCTTTGAGGGCATATTTCCCATGAAAGATTTGCATAGCGTTTCTAGTCAAAACCCTGAGATAATTCCCGAACCTATTGCACAAACCGAGGATTACGAGCAGATACCCGAGCAAAATCTCGAGGAGGATGATGGTGAGGCTCCTAGGAGGAGCAAGAGACAAAGGATGGTTAAATCCTTTGGTAATGATTTCACCTGTGTACCTTGTGGATGATACTCCCACCTCTATTTCGAAGCTTATGCATCTTCCGATGCAGACTCATCGGAAGGAGGCGGTCAGTAGTGAGATGGATTCCATTCTGTCTAACGGAACTTGGGAGCTCACAGAACTACCTTATGGTTGCAAACCTGTGGGCTGTAAGTGGGTGTTCAAAAAGAAACTCAGGCCTGATGGTACTATTGAAAAGTACAAGGCTAAACTTGTGGCTAAGGGTTATACGCAAAAGGAAGGAGAGTATTATTTTGACACTTATTCACCTGTTGCTAGGATCACAACCATCCTGGTACTTTTATCCTTGGTCGCCTCTCATGGTCTCATTGTCCATCAAATGGACGCGTGAAGACAGCTTTTCTTAATGGAGAGCTAGATGAGGAGATCTACATGGATCACCAGATGGATTGTGCTACCGGACATGAGAGCAAGGTGTGTAAGTTATCAAATCTCTTTATGGCCTTAAACAAGCACCTAAACAATGGCATGAGAAGTTCGATAGAACATTGACACAAGCCAAGCTTGTAAACGGCCGACAAGTGTGTGTATTATCGCCATGGTGGGGGTGAGGGAGTTATTCTGTGCCTATATGTGGATGACATTTTGATCTTTGGAACAAACCTTGATGTGATCAATGAGGTCAAGTCTTTCCTGTCTGGAAATTTTGATATGAAAGATCTCGGAGAGGCTGACGTGATCTTGAACATCAAGTTAGTCAAAAGTGAGGATGGGATTAGTCTTTCTCAATCCCATTATGTGGAAAAGGTTTTGAGTCGGTTTGGCTATTCGGATAGCAAGCCTTCTCCAACACCTTATGATCCCAGTGTGATTCTTCGGAAGAACAAGAGAATTGCTAGAGATCAAATGAAATACTCTCAGATCATTGGATCTCTCATGTACTTGGCTAGCGCAACAAGGCCTGATATCTCATTTGCTGTAAGCAAATTGAGCCGGTTTACTTCTAACCCGGGAGATGATCACTGGCGTGCACTCGAAAGAGTTATGCGTTACTTGGTGGGTACAGTAAATTATGGAATACACTATACCGGGTACCCTTCAGTACTAGAGGGTTATAGTGATTCAAATTGGATCTCTGATGCTGATGAGATTAAGGCCACCAGTGGATATGTGTTTACACTTGGTGGGGGCGCTGTCGTGGTGGTCTTGCAAGCAGACTATTTTGACACGGTCAACTATGGAGGCAGAATTGATCGCATTGGATACAACCACCGTTGAGGCGAGAATGGCTACGTGAACTCTTGATGGATCTTCCGGTGGTTGAAAAACCAATACGGCCATTCTTATGAATCGTGACAATCAAGCGATTAATGTTAAAGTGAACGATTCTAAAGATAACTTGAAATCCTCAAGACATGTGAAAAGGCGTTTGAAGTCCGTCAGAAATTGAAAAACTCCTGAGTGATAGCATTGGATTATATCCAGGCGGCTAAAAACCTGGCAGATCCCTTCACTAAAGGGCTATCACGAATGTGATAGATAACGCATCAAAGGAACTAGGCATGAGACCCATGTGAGTTATACCATAGCGGTAACCCAACCTATGTGATCGGAGATCCCGTGAATTAGGACCTGGGAAAAACAAGCTCTTGGTTAATCGAGGAGAGTAATTTTCTAACTAGTTCCAAGTGAAGATGCAATACTCTCGAAATCAGATGACAAAGTTGGCTTTTGCCTTAATGTGTTCTGTTGGCTTTATTTAGCGAAGATGTCATCCTACAGAGCATCTTGAAAGAACACACCTATATGAGATTGATTGTTGAAAGTCGCAGTCTATGAGACTTGGGTAATCTCTAGTAAGCTCATGAAGAGACCATGGAGTACGACTTATATGCTCCACCCGAGGGGAAGCCTATTGGCGACCCTAGTATCGACTAAGGTTTTAAATGAAACTCGATCGCACAAAACTTGCAATTCAAGGCTTAGTCCATTGTTCAAGTTGTGGTGAGTGTAATTTGGAGTCCTAGGTGCAATTCAAGGCATAGTCCATTGTCACTAAAATGCCGATATATTAACGACTTTGGGAGCAGGCAAGGCTATCGGTGGGACTTTGAGATCTGGTGGGGATTGTTGGATTATTTGGGCCAAGCCCATTTGATTGAGACAATAAATCCTAGAAAATCTCAAAGGCCCACCTCATGAGGAGCATGTGCACTAGCAATAGTACCACATTGCTAGCCTAAAGTGGTGAGCACTAGTTTAAATAGTGGAGTGTGCTACACCATGGTAGAACCATGTGGAGAAAGGGAGAAAGAATACACACGCTGCGCTCGCCTCGCCTCGCCGGTAGGGCTCGGGCTCGGGCTCGAGCACGCAGGCGGGCGGCGCGGGCGTCTTGGCACTGCGTGAATGGTCCGCCGAATTCGGTCCAGGGCTTTGCGTGGCGCAGCCTCCTTTTGCAGATTACTCTTTTGCTACTCGGAATCGCGGTTGTAGTATGAGATAAGGACACCGTAATGAGATCCCGTAATGGACTCCGATCGTGGCACGTCCTCGAGTCGTGTTCGATTCTGGTATTACGAGGCTCCTTTATATCTTTGCGTCGCCGTCATCTGGGAGATATAGAGTTCTCTGCGCCCTAGCGTTTGCCGCTTTCCCTCACGCCGCCATCAAGTTCTGCCTTCGTCCGTGCACGTGCACCGTGAGCGAACGGGCGGTCTTCGAAACCGTCGCCCTCGCGTTCTTGCACCGGAGAGGACGAATCGGAATTTTGGGAAGCGCTCGGCGGCTCTTCCACGCCACCGTCACGGCTCGTCTTCCTCGGCGTTCAGAGCGGCCGCTAGGCATCGCGCTCATTGCGGCGCGCTTCCGATCCTCGACGCTGCGCTACAACGCTTCATCGCTTCCATCTGCACACCTAACGATGCGTTACAATGTCTCTACTGTTTATTTTCAACCTATTGATTGTGAGCACATTAGATGGATATATGTGTAGTCTTCTAGCATATGCGTCTATGGTATGCTCCTGTTACTCGTTACTGATAGTCAATCACATGTTGTTCATGATTTACTTTTGGATTAAATTAAACCTAAATGTGCCTTTATTTCTAACAGTTAGGACGACGGAGCCAGGTATATGCACTCGGTACACTGTCTCTTCTACAACACCTCCACAACAAGTCAACAGTGGATAAACTCTTCTCTTCGTCGATCCATCGATCCAAGGCGATTGCTGTAGTATAGTAGTACTCCCTTGGTGCATGTATGATCGATGTAGTAGAATTTCTGGGTACATGGATGAGCGAGCCCTAGAACGGCAACATGGAATGCTGATGGACAGTGGCGGAGCCAGGATTTTGCAAAGCCTCGGGCCGAAAACTAAGCAGTAATAACTAACGTTAAATACTACCCACACCGAAGTACAACAAAAACACTATACAAATACACAATTAAAAATAAATTTGAACTTCATGTTTAATGATACAACAAAATAGATAAAATATATTAAAAATAACATAACATAGTTGAGCAGTATAAAAATTAATACCTAATCGATGAAGGTTTATTACATCCAAGTCAAAACATATCGTCGTCAACAATAGTATAAGAACCTAAACCTACAAAAATAAAATTGTATATGAACATTCGGGATTGTTGGACCTTTTATAATCCAACTACACCAAGTAGATATAATCCAATTAAACCAAGAAAAACAATGACCATAGAGCAGTGCCATGAAGTACTGATAGCTTTATCAAATAGTTAATCTTCTATGAAGTCATGACATCATATAATTGAATGTTTGCTTGCATATGGCAGCATGATCTTAAATTTTTCTTGCTTGAGTGATGAAATTATCACCATTCAAATCGAGTCCAATCAATCAATCAATCACGAAATGTATACGTTGTTTATATCAATATGTTTGATCCTAGCAATTAAAGATAACTAGAAACAAAACCGAACACTTACACTGCTAATGGCTAATGTAATTGACAAATCATAACCAATTATTGTTCTTATCATGTTTGGATAATAGCTAATGCATTTGACAAACCACGACCAAAGCCAAAATTTTTGAACTATTATTTTGGCTGGGCCTCGGGCCCAGGCCCCAGTGGCCCGAGGCCCAGCTCCGCCCCTGCTGATGGATACAGCCAAGAACATGTGCATGCATGGAAACTACCAACTACCGGTAGCCTCGTAGAAGAAGATGAGGAAGAGGTAGCTCACTCAGTCGCTTGTCAACAGCGAATTTCTTCACGTTAGCTACAGCTTCCGAACACGTACGCGCGCTCTCAGGAAACAACGAACGTGCGTTGCCGCCACTCTGCAGTACAGGAGATGGTTGCAGGACCTGGGCGTCGTGCCGGCACACGGGCAAGATGGGCCATGGGCCTAGACCGGGCCGTGTCCAGTCAGCCCACCGTACCTGCCCAACTTGTCTTCGATGAGTCCAAGCACGACCCATTAGCATGTTATGCTATACCAATCTAGGCTTAGTCCATTTACACTATTGAGAGAAGAGAAAAGGAGTCAGAAACACACGAGGAAGGTAGTGAGGACTGTCGAGATCCGACGACGCTGTCATCTTCTTCCTCTCTTGTTGTGCCACTATCTTCTTCCTCATGACGGCTAGTGAACAGGTACTGCGCTCTCCACCTCTTTGCCATTTCTGCTGTATTCCCGCTCTCTGCACGCGACGATCGTAACGGCGCCGTGCCCTGCCACATTGCCTCCATGTCCTACCGCGTGCCGCCACTACTACAAAAAAAGCTTATATTAGACCCCTCATCACCGACGATTTTGAAAAACCGTCCATGATAACCACTAATTAGTGACCCTTCTAGCAAAAAAAAACCATCAGTGATGACCTCTAGGGTTAGTGATGTGAACCCTCATTACTGATCCTTCTAGCTAAAAACCATATGTGATATTAATGCATATCACAGACGGTTTTGATTAAAAAAAATCGTCTCTGGTGTGTAGACCATTCTATTATAGCCATACTGATCGATTGCTCACGCAGAGTACCCAGGCCCCTGACGTCTTGCTTCTCCCCCAAACCCTAGCACCACAGTGTCATACTTCTCCCCCGGCGTCCTCGGTGACCTCCTCCCCTTCGGCCGAACCATTCTTCTCACTTGTGTTCCTCGCGCAACGAAGCTACATCCCCCGAAGTCCCCCCAGTGTCCCCCTCGGCGCCGTCCCCTGCGTCCCTCGGCATCCCCCCATTCTTCCCCTCGGCGTCCTTCCAACAAGATCACTTATGTTGTTGTATCTTTGATGCACCTAACCCAACAAGATGCAAATACAAGATGGGAAGTCACCATTGGAGCTCATGAGCTACTGAGGAGAGCTTCGCTAGAACCCTCATCCTCCTCCTCCCTCATCGCGCCATTCCAATCCAAGGTAACTTCCATTACTTGGTTGGATCCAGCAATTTTAATTAGTTCCTAGCGCCTGGTTGGATCCAATCCATGAACCTTACGGTTTTTGTCCCTATTCTTTGGACTGTTTCGTTACCTTGGAAGGCCTAATTTTTTGTTTCTTATAGTTAGGATTGAGTAAAGATGTGTTCTTTTGATATGTTTTGTTCTAATTCTATATATGGTCAATTTAGTGGATAATTAGGGCTGCTAATGGATTAGAAGTAGAATTGGGTGAAAAAAAATTAGGCAATAGTGGTCATTAAACTGTATTTTGGACTGTTTGATTATTAGCAGAAAGTCAAATTTGTAGATGATGTTAGGTAGGGAATTTGTATCATGTTCTACAGTAACAACGTATTGGTGTTCTTATTTTCAGTTCAAATGTGGACTGATAGAAAATTAGTCACAAATTGGTTGTTGTTAGCCACTTGAAGCTAGTAAGAGAGGGAGGAGGGAGGGTGGCCTTTTCTTTCAAGAATAGGAAAGCATAATACTGCATTTGTGTTCACGTGTACGCACATTTCCATTTCTTGATTTGTTGTTGCAGACACTTTTACATCAATTTTCATTTCTTATTGAAACAGGCTGCAAAGGATAACTCTGTCTGACATGGAAATATCTTGTCAAAGTGAGTTCTTCTCTTTTAACTTATTGGGAGTTTTTAGCTTATATATGCCTTTCGATTCTATGGCTACAATCCAAAAGCTTTATGAGATCTGCAAAGTATCATTATCTGAAAAGGGGCAATTCTCTCCTGAAATTGTTTATAATATTCATGTTGTATTAGGTAAGAACTCCTTTTTTGTGCACATGATAGTGTAAGTAGTTAGGTGTGCTTTCCTACTTCTCCTTCTTCATACAATATGGTAGTGTAATATGTTGTATTTTTTAAGAGTTCTCACGAAGTCTAACTTTCAAGTTAGCATGTTCAGTGCATACTAGTTGGTCTTAGTTTTCAAGGAAGGTTGAGAGGTTTCTGAAGTTGGTAACTCTGCTATGTCTAGCTCTTGTTGTGCATCTACTTGGTTGTTACTGGGTCAGTGTTGGTAGGGTGGGTGGTTGCCCCCTTAGGATTCCAACTTCTGAATCTTGATGGTAATTATAGTTTCCTGATAACCTCAGATAACAGAAGGTTGTTATTCCATAATTGAGTCACTGCCTTTTTCCAACTTTCTGAGTAAATCTATGGAATGCCACAGGTCATGAATACTTTCATGGCACCTCCACCTGCTGCAACTTTCCTGGCATTCCACCCACAAGACAACCATATCATTGCTATTGAGATGGAGGATTGTACCATTCAAATCTACAATGTACATGTTGATGAGGTAAATGTGATTATCTTATGATCCTAAACTGGAAGTGAAGTATTCCTGTTATTAAATACTCCCTCTGTTGATAAATATAAGACATATTTGGACTTTCCTAGATGTGTTCTCATTTCACATTATGTATCTCCTCTTGCTTTTTATTAATGTAGCAAAGCTTATTAGACTTTCTAAATGCCTTTTTACATATGTCTTTATGACAATTTAAATCATATATACAATGTCTAGCGCTTTGCAATCCTCAACTAGCTAGAGTTCAACATTGAAAGACTTGGAAACCTCTCTCGATAACAATGGATTCCTCTTATGTTAAAACTTGCGATTAATGTACCCTTTAGTTTACATTTAATAGTAACGTGTCTTAATATTGATTTATCTTAACAAATTACATAGGTTAACAGCAAGCTCAATAGCCATCAAAAAAAGATTACCGGACTAGCATTTTATCAATCAATGAATGTTTTTGTAGCTTTGCACTTTGTGCAGAACAAGGGTTGAAAAACCCCTTGTCTTGATGAGAGTCGACATGCATATCTTATTATCAGCATCCAGAACAAGTCTAAAAAGCTTTCCTAATATTCGATGCTCATGACATTGTGAGATATTCCTAATCTTCAACAAAACTTGTTCTGTATCATAAACTCATAATGTTCTAGAGCATTTTGCATACTTATTACGTGTTAGTTGTAAGTATCAAAATTTGTATTTTTTTTTACAGTGCCCAAGGTGCTATCATATATGGCTAGACTTGATTTAGTTTATAAGTGTCTCTAATGACACCCTCAACAGCGAAGATTTTAGGCTAGGCATCAGAGACATTTTTAGTTTAGAACCGTCTCTGATGAGGGTGTCATCAAATACGGTTCTAGCCTAAAACTGTCTCTGATATTAATTTTTACAGACGATTCAAAAACCGTATATGATGTATCCTTCTCATTACTGACATGTTTAAAGATGGTTCACAGAACCATCTGTGTAAGCTTTTGTGTAGTAATGGTCGTGTTTGTTCCATACCGAAGATATGTTATACCCGCATTGTGCTCGACGCCTTTGCAGCATGCCGTGCCGACCCACCCGTCGTGCCCGGCATGGCCCTGACCATGGTAGCGTCTGAAATAACCCGAAATTTCAAAAGAATTTAAAATTTGATTTTATTGGAGTTTATTCGAATTTCAGCTTGAATTTGAATTGGAGGTTTGATTTGAATTCGTTTTGGGCCATCTTCTCCTGTGCTTTGGGCCTTCGGCCCGTTTTCCCGCCCGCTACCGCTTCCCGTGGCTCACCGCTCGACCAGCTCTGCTCGCCGCTTCCGCTGCCGCCACTGCGTCGTCCTCGCGCCACGCCGCTCTGCCTCCTGCGCCCGTCGCTGTCCCGGTCTCCCGACCGCCCGCCGCCACGAATGTTGCCGCCAGTGTCGGCCGCCATGAAGCGCCGCCTCGGATCCGGCCACGGTCTCGTCGACAGCTATAAAGCCGCCGCGCCCTCACCTTCTTGCCTCGTCCCGAGCTCGCCCCGCCCGGTGAGCCCTCCTCTCCCTCTCCTTTCCGGCCGCTGCACTGTCCCGCACCACCGCCCTGCGCCAGCGCCGCCGTCGCTCGATTCTCTGGGGAAGGGGAAACCCTAAGCCCCCTCCCCTTGTTTTGTTGGCCGCCCGACTGGGCCAAGCCGGCCGGCCCAAGTGCGCCAAGCCGAGCGCCTCCCCCCCTCCCGTGGGCCTCACAGCCCACTACTGTGCAGCACACGTCCATTTTCCTTTTCTTTTAATTTTTGGATTTGTAATTTATTTTATAGATCCAAAAATTCGAGGAAAATTCCAGGAAAATCTAGAAAAAAATCCCAAAATTCCCAAAATTCCCAAAATACTAAAAATACATATTCCGAACCGATTCGCGCCACTAAGTCCAAAATTGCTCTCTGTTTCGTCATCCGGAGTCTCCAAAATTCCAAAATGACCAAATTGCCCTCCGTTCTCTCTCTCTCGGCCCGGTTCTGGTTTTCGTTTTCGATTTTCATTTCTGTTTTCTTTTCGTTTTCCGTTTGCTTATTATCGTTCGTCCTTTTTGTGCTAGATCCGGTCGTTGGACAGTTCGAGGAGCACCAGCAGTACCCGGAACAGGAGCCGGACCCGACAGAAAACAAGTACAACTACGTCAACTACAGTGCATCCGATCCCGCCGCCGAGCAAGGCAAGCCGTACACCATCAACCATGTTGAACCCAATCATGCAATGTTATAATTAGTACTTATTTTCTACCGTATTATTTTGTTATATGTTGAAATATTGAAAATTGTTACTTTGGAATGACATGATACCTAGATAATGCTGAATTACTCATGGAACTTCCTTGAAAAATATTGGACCATATTAAATCCTTTGTAACCCTAGATGATAACTTATGCCATGTTAAGATAGTTACTATTACTCCTGTTGGTTAGTTCAAATGCTTTTAAAATAAAATGAAGTGCTGCCGAATTGTTAACTCAGGCGTTTGTAAAAGTGCTACAGTCAGGGGGATAGTATTGGGCTATCCATGAGGTGGAATTGAGTCCGATCCCCGGCTGATGATTAATGCCATGGTTGGTTTGGTGGCCGGTACATGTAGGTACCGGATTGGGTTTATGTATGTATGGCCGATCTTTGGCAAGTTAAGGTTGATAACCCCTTGAGCAAAGTAAATAACTTAAGTTTCCGCTCAACCACGAGTCGGACCGGTTGATCGAACCATTTTCCGATGTAGATCAGTAACATTGATCGTCCCCTGGGAATACTTACATTTTGGTGGTACCATTCTCAGTGAGGAGAATGGGGAGCGGTATTCCCGGAGTGGAATGACTGAAGGGTTTGGTGGAACGGGAATGATGTGTCATTCGCCGGTTCTCACAACGTAGGTTACCTACTCAGACTTGGAACATGGCTCCTACGTTGGCCAGTGGAATCCCAAGGATGGTGGGCCCGAGTACCTATCGGGTAGGAGCTACTAGGGGGATATTCAATCAAAAGGCTATGATGGTTTCGGTTTGGCCGCATGCATTTAAGTTGTATGTAATTTAGCGCTTGGCATTAATGACCGTAGATATCTTGTGGGTAAAGCTGAGCACCTCTGCAGAGTTAGTCATGATGGTATTCGAATACGCCATACTTCCGCGTAATGAAGTTAAGTTTGAACTGAGGTGATTACCCGTAGCTAAGCTCAAGTAATGTTTTGGAATTTGGTGAATATGGTTAAGTAGTGTTGAACTTTGGAAACCCCCCGCCCCCGCCCCCGCCCCCGCCCCCGCTTACTACTTATTTTATGGTTTGTGTTTCAAATGTAAAATGGGTTAGAAAATAAAACTTGCATCCACAGTACTTAAACCTGTTCCCTCCAATTGACTAAATCCCTTGCATATAGTATTCAGTATTTTCCGTACGACTTGTTGAGTACTCCCGTACTCACCCTTGCAAACCCCCACCCCCTTTCAGAGTATGAAGAAGCTGGAGCGTATCAGGAATACGTAGATGGCGATTTGGTTTGGTTTTGAGGTCTTAGTCTTTTGCTCAGGCTCTGTCTGTGCGGCGTTTTAATGGTATTATATTTCGGGCCCAGTTGCGCCCTCTTTTGTAAAAACTTGGCCGTTATGCCCTATATTCAATAAAAATAGTTGGAGTTAATTCTCTGTCTGGCAATGAATTGCTTGGTTCCCGACAGCTAATCATCCTGAGTAGCTGTTGTGGTATTTAGACTTACCCCTAAAAAAGCGGGTCGTCACAACATAAGTATGGCTCATGCGCATGCGATATGGTGCCTAAATAGGCCGGCCAAAACAAAAAGCTCAATCCTATGCTCACGTCTAGCTGCAGCCGCGATACCGCTGTCACGACCCAGGCAGGCAAATCCCGAGAATGTCGATAACTTGGCACAGATCAACAGAGAAAGGTTGCTACTTGTACAAGTAATCGATGCGCAAGATGTGCGTCCAACTAGGAAGATTCTGCCAGGGCTTAAAACATGAGATGGCTTGTGATCCAACTGAGACCATATAATACTATAGAAGCACCTCTCTACTATAGATCATCAAACACTTGTTCTGTTTTTATATTAGAATGGCATTTGTTCAAACGCGGCTACTAGTACACAGTAAATGTACTTAAATTACGTTATACAGCAATGCTTGCAACAAAAACGCCTTTGCAAAAAAAAAAACGTTAATATGACTCGCTTATTATCACTGTACCGAAGGTGCTGGGCCACCATAAACAGTGGAAGGAAGGGGAAAAAAAAAGGTGCGAACGGCACGTAGACAACAGGATGTTGAAGCATTTCATTTACCTTCGGAAAGTTAGATCAGAGAGAAAGGGCATTAGGAGCCCCAGATTTGTGTTTTGTAAGGAAAGCCCCCTATTTGTTGAGCAGGAGAACGTTCACTTGCTTTGCCCTGTTCGAGTGAATGTGCGATTCCAAGAAATCATCATAAAAAAACCCACAAAACAGCAGCCCCACCTAATAATGACCGATCCCTCCAAACCCCAGATCACATGTATTGTAGTACTGACAGCAAGTGCCAACAAGAAGCACAAGTACCCATATTACCTCAAGTCCTCCGCTTGAGGAATCCTATGTTACCACAAGCACAATAGGAAGTCATTCTGAAGGGGGAAAAAGAACAAAAAAACAAACTAACAGGAGGGTAGGAAGTTCACAGAATCAGGACAAACGCCAGCCACAAAAATCACAGGCCACATTGTCCCAGTTGACTATGTCCAGAAACAGGGGCTTTGGATACCATCATACCAGGCAGTGAGCATCTAGATCATGGTTAGCTCTATGCAGGGGAGGAAAATTATAAACAAAATCACCTGCCCACAGGTGCATTTTAAAGAAAACATCCGCAGACCTATGCATTGACAAAGCATGTAACACAGGTGAGCCATGAAAAGTTCCAGAATAGTTAATGACAAAACCACCATAAAGACAAGCTGTCAAGTGTCAGCTAGCGGCCATCGGGAAGTCTTCGGGCCCTCCAGACATCTAGTAGATTTCAAGCGATACATCCTGTTGAAAGTGAAACATCCTAGGTGGAAATGAAATTGATTTGAATCTCAATTCCTAATGGACTCAATTTGGTCAAACATTTGCCTACTATTTTCATTGTTTAACTGTCTGTTTAGATAATGAAGAAAAGGCTGGAAAGAGATGGAGGGCAGAAGCATTGGTAGTTGGTGGTCCTTGCTCAGCATATACTACTGAACATATCCCTAGCTATTTATATCTGACAGCTTCTTCTTTACAGACCTTTAATTCAAGACCAAGAAACAAATATAATATATACTTGCATAGCTGTCATGGAGAGAAGCAGCTAAGGAATAGACGACAAGCTGAGCCCCATTCCAGCCTATGCCACGGTGGAGCTTATTGGCTAAGATATTATTGTGGAGCAGCAAAACCAACCAAAAGTGAATTCCAACACAGCCTTTTCCAGCCAAAGGTGCACAGCTCCTCAGCCTTTGCAAGATCTACCTACTTGCTACTTCGATAATTGGAATTAGAGTACTGATCTAATGAGTCATGCTACTTGAAAACTTTACAAAAAACCTTTTGATTGCCACAAAACTGTTATCATTAAGGTAGTAAGAGGAAGAAGAAAAGGAAAAAAGGGAGAGAACAAAGTAGATGAGAAAAAGGCACAGACTTCTTAGTATCTAGGAACTTCCTTGAGAGGTAGCATGGGCATCGCGGCACTTGGGGAAGAGCCTGAAGGTGAGGGTGATCCAATATGGACGCCACTGCGAGAGAAGCCGATTTCATCTATACCGTCCTGCTGAAGTTGGTCTTCCCTGATCATTGTGCGGAAGGATATGGAGCCTCGCTTTGTTGATGTGTCAGAGTTCCGCTCAATTTCTCCTAAGCTCTGGTTGGCTACGAGCGATATGCCTTCGTAATAGTAATCGTCATAAGGCACCATCTCTGCTATTTCCCTGTGGCCTATCTCTCTGAGAGCCAATGAATCTGCTACAGGGTAGTACACCAGCAAGAGTACCCCAACAGTTGTGCAGGATAGCATCATCAAGAATGACAAGAAGACGACGACCTCAAAGGCTAGATCTCCCGGATTAGGCAGCACTGAAAACCCAAGGAGAAGCACCCTGATAGGAAGGAAGAAAAGCACTGACATCATCAGCAAGGAAACCCTCCTTCGCAGCGCCTTGTTGATGACCAAGGACAACACCCTAGATCCAACATAGGAGACATAGCTCATCAGTATGGAGTCTATAAGTCCCAGAAAAATGGTGCCAAACAATGGATAGGTGCAAATATTGGTGTCTCCAACTGGCATGGACGTCCGTATGAAGTACTTAGCAATCTTTCTCCTTCCATGTGTATTGTTCTCATCTTTAACAAATGTAGGCCCAACAAATACAATAAGGACCTGCACGAAGAACACTGGAACACAGAAAACCAACATGTAGCCTATGGTCTTCCAATTCCATCTTTGGTTCAAAGTGCCGGACTCCCTCTTTTGTAACGAGCCATGAAGAAGGAAAGCAAATGCAAAGAAGATGCTCGGCTCCGCAAACCCTAGATTGGAAAGTATGTATGCATCACATACTCTTCTCTGCCATACTGTGCTGGAGAACTTTCTCTTCAAGAAGCTCAATCTCACAATCTCCCCTACTCCCCACCAAATGGTGATCAGAATCAGAGCAACGCGAGTCACCCAGGGGCCGTTAAAGTATCCAAGTGGGATGAAGGCCCCTCTCCGAATCCGAAACCGGAAATAGACTGACTGGAAAATGCAGAAGAGGCCCAGAGAAGCGAAGAGCGCAAACAGTGCTATTGTCACCACACCGAATGCATCGGCAGATACTCTGGTCAGGGGCATCACCCGAAGCACAGCTGCCACGCATGCTCTCTGCTCGCATCGATGGCACAATGGCCCACAAATACCATAGACTCAGCTGCCTTCTAAGTTTCAACGGCGTCCAGCTTCTACAGCACTGCAATCGTGAAGTGGTCACATAAGATTGGCCGCAATAAGTATGCAAATTGGTAGATATGGTTTCAAAAATATCCCCCCTTTTTTTCTTCACTACCTCATATTCTAACCCTACGAAATTTGGTTTGATTTGATTATAACCTTAACCTCAGGCACACAGACGAAAATACTTCCATTCCATTAGTTTCTACATGCGCAGTTAATACAGTACTGAAATGCCATAACACGCTTCAAACCCAGTTTAATCAGCTAAATTAACAGGCACACCACCAAGGAAATGTAAGTTGGTGTCACATTACTTGCATTAAGCCATCAACGAACTAAAAAGAAGTAAATTTTAAGCACCAAACACTTAAAAACAGCAAGCACAGCACTTCTTATACCCCATAAGCAACATATTTACCCATTTTCCCCAACTAAACAGTTCAAACTAACCCATTAAGCAACGAGGTAAGAAAGGATCACCAGAAGAGTTGCCAGAAAAGTTTAGAGGATAGCGAAAGCTCTAAGAAAATCACCTCAGCAAAGGGCCGAGGGTGGCGGGGAGCGCCGCGTGGGACCTCCCCGGCGGCGGAAGCAGCGACCGCCGGAAACCCCGATGGAATCCGGCGATTCGGAGGTCGTACGGGGGGCGGCGGCGAGGCGCGGTGGGATCCGGCGGCGGCGGAAGTGGAGGTGAATGGTAGCCCTGGCGGCGGAGGCGAGGGAGTGGGGAATGGGGGAGGGGGGAGAGGGTGGAAGAGGGGAGAGAGAGTGGAGACAGAGCGAAGAAGGGAGGAGGAGGGTGGGAGACAGGCTGTCTCCAGCTGTCTTGCGGCTCGGTGGGCGCCGAGCCTCTAGCCTCGGCCGTCCCCACCCGAGCCTACGGAGCAGGTCTAATTGGTGGGCGCACCAACCCTTTCCTCCACCAGGGTTGATCCTTTCTTTCTTGCGAGCTCCTTCGTGTTTTCCTCTTTTGTGTCCGTAGTCGACGGTGGAGGTGAGAGGGCTTGTGACGTGAATAAGTCGAGGTGGTGACGGTTTTTGCTAATGGCAGCGGTTAATAGGGTGATAATGGGCTAAAGCGCAGCATAAATCTGATCCAAATATAAAATTTTGTTTCGTTGATCCAATCCGATTTAAATCTAAAATTAATAAGTCTATGTCCAATGCAGGCCTAAATAAAGGCTTGAACCTTGATCCAAACTATTTACATGTACAATATTCATGCACATGTAATCAAAATTAACACATGCATGCGTAGTTGTTCTCGTACATAAAGAAAATAATCAATTACAAGAAAAAAAAAATCAGTGCGATATTATTCATAATGCTTCAACTTCACCATTCATGTGACCACTCAAACAGTCTAATTACAATTACTCATCTGCTTTTCATGTTTCAATATGTGCCTGAGAACAACTTTCCATGTTTCAATCTACTACATCTTAAGTACTTAAGTACTGAAGTCTCAAACTTAAACATTCATAAAAAAAACAAGCAAAACGTCTAATCCACGAAAACACCATTGCCAACCGGTCATGACTCAGTGTTGATCCTATCCACCTTATAACTTGATGTATTACTTCCTCTCCGTGGTGGATCTAGAATTTTCAACATAGGTGTTCAAAATTAGCAAAACATGTTCAACAGAAAAGGTCAAGGTCCATTATAGAAAAATTCAAAGTACAAATTGTCCGAACTAAAACAACATCTCAAAATAATTGAAAGTAATATTAGGTGTAAAAAGTGTATGCGTAATTAGTTGTGTTATTAACATAGAAGGTGGATTTTTTTTGAAAAAAAAACATATATAAGATAGAGGCTGTGGTAACACACAATAATAAACATGTTTTTGAAATGCAATGAAAAAATGCATTCATGACAAAAATGTACAAGTTATGCAAATTTGCATAACTCGGCAAAGATGCAGTGCAGCAGACTCCTCATTCACACCATCGTCAATCTCCATAGGAAAACCTTCAAAGATAGCGCTTATTAGTCCAAGCATACAATACATTGTTTTGTTTTATGGATTAGATAAATACAATAACTTGGCAGTACTCATGTCCAATAGGTAATTCACACAATTGATTTATTTTGGATCCGTTTCCTGCTTACTTTGATAGCTCATGACAGAAACAAAGTAATAAAAACATCTTAAAGCTAAGGAAAAGAAAAAGAAAACAAATCAAGCGAACTGTTACTTTTATGTTGTGTAACCTTTTACTTCCATATGGTAAGCCTTCAAACTAACAGAGATAGCAGCAATTTAATATCAAAGCAATACACCTCACCTGAGATAATGAGCAAATTTAGTAGAAAACACGTAAGGTCCAAGCCTAGTCCAATCTTACATAGATCTGATCCAAATAGCTAGCTATGGATCCAAAATAAGTCCAATCCATTTGAAGTTTTGGACCGGCACAATCCAGAGGTCTAGACCGGTCCAAGTCCATTAGCACCCCCTAGCGGTTGATAGTAGAGTTAAGGAGATTCGGATTGTGTCAATTAGGTTGTTGAGGGAATTGGATTGCTGGTATAGGAGGATAGAAGTGTTAGAGCTTGCGCCGATATCCAATGAAAGAAAAAAATGGTGAAATAGGAGGAAGAAGGTAGCGGAGAAGAACGAAAGTAGGGTCAGTTTTGTTGCATGCCCTCAACTATTAGGTTGAGCATATCTAATAGTTAGGACTTATTTCTTTTCAAGAAGGAAACAATAATATAACATATGTATTTACAATATAATAATTGTCATATTGCATAAATTTTTTACAACAACTAATTACATGCATTAATTCAAGTTTAAGAGCAAAGTGCATATTTAGTTTGACAAAAAATTTGGACATTTGTACTATGTAATATTAAGTCAAATCATAGCAATGCAATATAGATTATTTTTTTTGATATACTTAGTTTGTTTTGAATTATTAATTTTTTTTTCCACGCCTTTTGGCTAAACCAACGATCTCGATCATCGAAGTTTTTTTTTCTTCAACATTTCTCTCTCTTTTCGTCTACATATGTAATATATTCTTTTTTTCAGTTGGAAACAAATTTAGATTGTGGTGCATTGTAATAGTTTTTTTTTCAAATATGGCTATCAATATATGTATTAATTTAGGTTGAATTGTGGTAATAACACAAGTAGCTATTTAACAAAAAAATGTTTATGTTATTTTTAAATTTTCCCTAGTATAATGGATGACTGTTTTAATAAAAATCATGCATTCATGTCTGGGCCTGTTTAGAACGTGAGATTTTTTTCCTGAATGCTTCGAAAGTTTAGCTATTTCATATGAAAATTCTACAAAATTCCTACATCCTAAATGGGTCTTAAGATTTTTCTTTTGCTTCTTAGCATGAGCCTTGAGTAGGGTACTCGGACAATAATACATCTAGCGAAATTCATAGCAACACTTCCACAAGAAAACTGAACATACCGATAGCTCTATTTTGCCCCACATCCAGCTGGAGGCTGAAACATGGGGCCCAAAGCTTAATACCCGCTTCCCCCTTGCTGCGTCGTCTAACACGCTTTTGCCCACTGAAACGGTTCCCACGGAACGCCCTCGCTGATGCCGCGGGCCCACAAACGCGTCTCGGCAACGTGGACATGGCAGACGTGGTTGGTGGAGCCCATTGCTTCGTTTCCTCCTCTGAGTTTGTCCAAAAGCGTAACTCTTGATACTTCGAATGACCCACAGGGTCCAGCTCATAGCATGTCTACCCGGACCCACTTCCCAGTGAAGTGATAGGCAGGTTCGGTAACACTTTGGTGAGAAAGTGGAAGAGTTGTATGTATGTGTTGCCCGTTCCCGTTGGCAACGGGTAGGACGTAAGCCCCCGTTTCATCAAATTAGGTGAAAAAACTATACTACTGCTTTAAAATTGAGCCAACCTATCACTCTTCTTCTCTCTTCTCACATAAAGATTACTAGGTAGAGCCGCACACTACGCCGCCCTGGTTGAATTTTGGTCCGAGGCTGAATGCAATTTTCTGGGGTTGTTTTGCAAAAAAGGTTCGGCTCGGAGCTATACGTAAATTTGCGAAATCACGAGGTCTATTTTGAAAAGAGACAGTCGGAGGACATAAACGTAATTTTAGAATTCAGAATTTGCAAAAATCAGAAGGACTTTTTTTTTTTGCAAAGGAGGCGTGAAGGACCCATTCGCAAATATGCGGAACAATGGGATCTTTTTTACAAAAAACAATGGAAGGACCTAGATTAATTTTAGTTTTTTTTGGAGGACCTCCTTGCGAATTTGGTGATGTAGCATGACTGGCTGGCCTCTAACTCCATGGGCTTTAAGAGAGTACTAGATAGATTCGCGCGCGTTGCCGCGCCGTGAGAAATTTAATCCAATTTTTTTCTGAAAAATAACCAGCGTAAGGATCTAAACGCAATTTAATTTTTTCAAAGGGACTTTTGGCGAAGAGGACAACGTGGCCAGCTGGCTGCTCCGTAAATCTTGCAGGCATAATAGATATATTTTCTCAGGAAAAACGGAGAAAGGATATTCTTTTGGCGAGTTTAACATTACATACGTTCATCAGTGAATAATACATGTTTTGAAAAAAAACAATAGATCGAGTTGCAAAAACAAAAATATAGAGATACAACTCTACATATATTTCTTATTTCTTATTCCGAAAAATATTAGAAATCGAGGTAACGAAAAAAATAAAATGATATAGTTGTACACATATTTCTTTTGACGAATTGGGTTAACACTCAATTATTACCCGATCAACCTTCTTTTATCGAGTTTAACACTCTATGTGTTAACCGGGTAATAATACATATTCCGAAAATTATTAGAGATGTTAACCTTCTTTTGTCGAGTTTAGCACTTCATGCGTTCACCAAGTAATAATACATGTTTCAAAAAAATATTAGAAATCGAGTTGGGGGAAAAAGTCTAGAGATTAGAGATCAATTTGGGAAAAAAAAGTCTAACGACAGAGCTATACACATATTTGTGTTGACGAAAATATTTTCATCGGGAAAAACGGAGAAAGGACTATGTTCAGGAAATTATTAGAGATGCCAACCTTCTTTTGTCGAGTTTAACACTCTACGTGTTCACCGAGTAACAATACATGTTTCGAAAAATATTAGAGATCGAGTTGGGGAAAGAAATCTAGAGATCAGAGATCGAGTTGAGAAAAAAGTCTAGAGATAGAGTTGTACACAAATTTTTGCTGACAAAAATGTTTTTTTCGCGAAAAACGGAGAAAGAACCTGGACGTAAGAAACGAGGACTTATCTTTTTGGACCTGATCGCTATCCTGAAAAATTAGAAAAGGACTTGTTCAATATTTGTATTTAGCGGAGGTTTTTTCGGTAAAGTAACGAACAGGGGACCTGACCGCAATTCGGAAAAGGTTTTCTTGCCCTCACAAAAAATCGCAGATGATCTCTTTGTAATTTACAGGGACCTATCTGTAATTTAAAAGAAATGGAGGAGCTTTTCGCAAAATGAAGGGGGGCCTAACGTGGAGGCCTTGGTTGGCCTCCAATCTTAGGCCTTATAAGGGTGTTAATATTAGCGGAGGTTTTTTCGGTAAAGATACGAACGGGAGACCTGACCGCAATTCGAAAAAGGTTTTCTTGCCCTCACAAAAAATCGCGAAGGATCTCTTTGTAATTTACAAAGACTTATTTGTAATTTAGAAGAAATGGAGAAGCTTTTCGCAAAATGAAGGGGGGCTGACGTGGAGGCCTTGGTTGGCCTCCAATCTTAGGCCTTATAAGGGTGTTAATATATATATGTGTGATGATATGTAAGTCTTTTTTCAAAAAACTATAACAAAAAATAGGAAAAAGTAATCTATCTCTCTTCTTTCCATCTCACATAAGAATTACGTGCTGGCACGTGCGACTTCCTAAAAAATATCTAAAAAATTAGCAAAAGCAATATATCGATAAACAAATATAGCCTCTCTAGAATTCTCTATAAACAAATGTCAACAGGTATGTCTAAATATCTACTTACAACAAATTCGTAATATTGTTGCAATATGACTTATTTGTATTTTGTTTCAGCACACCGATATTCTGCTAGTATATGAAAAGGGTGTATTTTGTCGGAATATTTTTACAATTCTTGAGAAACAGGTAAGGTGCTAGCAAACAAGTGGTGCTACCAACGCAAAGGTATTTATGACTTGGAATGCGTCTAGCTTGCTTGACGATTCGTTAGTATCGGTCAGAGCTACCAGGACCCAGAGCATCTCCGACTACCATATACTGCAGCAGTATTCACAGGATTTAGCAGTTAGTTTAAGAATATATTTGAAAATAAAAACATCCAATCATAGTGTATATAAATTCACAGGTTTTGCACTTAAGAATTATTTACCGAACGGGAGGATTCTAGATAATTTCTCTGAGAATCCGAAGCTGCCCTCTATATAGAATCAGAATTCGGCTGAAACCTGATTCCCATTCATTCTTGTTGCTCCAATCCGAAAACTAAAAGTCACAGATCTTCCATAATAAAAAATAGCGTCTTCCATAATTTAAAATCTATAATACATAAGCTGAAACGAACGGACGTAATTGCTTCAAAGTGAGGTATGCAATCACCAACTCGACCTGAGCCCAAGAAGTGACTAGGGTTGATCAAACTCAATATCTTAGGCCCTAGCAGTGCTGGGCCAGGAGCAGACCAACCGAGCGTCACTATTCTTCCATTTCTAAACAACGCAAAATAGCTCGACCCAGCCTGTACGGACAACGGAATTGAATTTCTTGATGGCCAGCTTGAATTTCGCACAGGCTTAGGGTCAAAACGATTTTTTTTTTCTAGAGTGAGAAACACGACCGAATTGCACACATAATCTTTTTTTGCTTTTGGTTCACAGTCTTGTGGGCGAAGATTAATGATGGGCGGTTTTTTTTTTTGTTTACTTTGGCGAGATGAGACCGCGCTGTCACCGCAGAGGGGGCATCTTCGGATTCTAGATGTTATCACTTTTATATACAACTTTTATTAAAAAAAAAATATCGGGTTTTTTCTGAATATATTTGTAAAAATGATCTTATTCTTGACCACAGAAACGCTGAGGCGATACGTGTCATCTGCCGTGCTCCTACACCGCTGAAGCACCTAGCTTTGGTTTGCTTGCTAAGCTCTGGGAGCTCGGTAGGTGCTACTGTGGTGCGGGAGCGTAGCAGCAACACATGTTGCCTGTCAAAACTTCTACGGTTGGGGATATGACTATTTTTACAGTTGCGTTCGAAAGAGAGCCAGATTTGCAAAAAAAAAAGGCATAAAGCTAGAAAAGCGACGATTTCTGGATTCTCGCCCTCACCTCGCCGAGCGGTCCTCGCAACCCCAAACACAATCACGTACATCTGATCTGGCATCTGCTCGAGGTCTCCTTTGCCTCCGGTCATAAATACATGTCTAGAACTAGGATACATATAGTTAAACTTTTAAAACTTTAGCTATCAATATCTTTTTTAAAAATATTTAGATTGAATATATAAAATTCATAGAAATATTTATCTCAAAAAATATTTTTATAATATTATAATTTTATTAAGTGCTATGACTATATTATAATAGACATCAATGATCAAAATTATAGCTTCGGAACCGTACCGAATCGGCATGTATATTTATGACCGGTGGAAGCATCTCTTTCGGAAAGCACTCGTCTTTCCCTCTGCCCTGCCAAGATCTCCCCTCCCAGTGTGGTTAGCGCAGTGGGATCATGCATGTCACGTCGGTACTTGCAGATCATAAGCACGTACGATGCCTTAAGAGCTTTGCTAAATTGCTGGTCATACACACAAGGGATGTAGTAGGAGTGCGTGTGTCCATTTGGAGCGTAGTAATTTTTTTTCCTCTCGATTCTAATATGAATTGAACTGTTTCACATGAAATTCGAGTGTACACAGTATGATTTCTGTAGAATTCCTGCGTTCCAACCTCCGAGCTGGCCTAAACCGGAAGATTTTAGAAACAAATTTGATATAGAACACTGAAATTGTGCCTTGGCTATTCCTTTTTGCCCTCAGGATATGAGCCAGACAACTCCACCCCGTTACCATTGGACCTTCAACATTCCAAACAGATCTTCCTCTCCCTGAACTTGAACCGTCAGAATATGCCTGCCTTCTTTGATAAGCAAATAGCTGACGAATGGAACAAAGCTCACTGACCAAAGAGAAAGTAGATAACCAAAACAGGGGAAAAAGAATGGACGACTTTCATTACTAACGATATACCATAAAAAGTTCAGGGAAAAACAGATTTTCACAAGTTTCAGGCTAGCCTTACTTTAGCTAAAACACCATTTATTTGAGGTATATACACTGTTCTAAGTTCCTTGGACGATGAAACTAGGCACTGGTGGATATGATACACGTAGCTACATACACTACTCTGGGAATTGATCTGAAAGGAAGAGAAGGGAAGGGAGGGTGGAGATACTGAAATAGTGATTTACAGAAACATCACACAAATGGCAATAGCACTGTCGATGCTTCGAGATGCGTGCAACGGAATGACGTTGCACGGATCCATCATTTCTGCAGGCAACTAGACTGAAGACTCCCTTTGCATCAATGCCATTTTGGTGCTGGGGCACTGCATTGGATGGACGAGATGACTCAAGTTAGACTGTGAAAGTGAGTATTTGAGAAGCTTGCAGTGAGGCATCATAAGGTAACTTTTCAATGCTCATGATGCGTTAGTATCATACTTCAGCTTTCTTCCACCAATCGATGAGTTACAGGCATTTGGTTTGTTGGTTGTTCGTGATGGCCGATGTTGTGGAGGTGGCGGTGGTGGTGGCTGCAAAGACGAGTGGGCAAAATGTCAAAAAAACTAATCCAATAGGCTACATATCCACCACTGATGAATATCTTAGGATTCTGGGAGGGAGTCCCGATATGAATATTTTGCTGAAAAAGAAAGCCTTACATTTGGAGTCCTCGCCTTTACGCTTCCGGTCTGTGAAGGAACTGTTTTCTTTGATGCAGATGCTCGAGATTGCACTGTCGCCTGAATGCCCTACACAAAGGTTCATGATGGTTGTTAACCCTTTTAACTGTTAATGTCAATACCTTCACGACCTTATTTCAGTTATACTTGTTTCCAGTAAGATTATCTGTAAAGATTTTGTGGTACATGGCCCTATTCGACATGATAATAAATCATTATAATCCTAAATGTAAGTTGGCCTGTAACCCTAGACTAAGTAAAGTACAGAGTACGGGTGACTATGAACACAACTGTTGGACTACTCCCTATAGCCTAATATTGAGAGTTAATTTGTTTGCTGTGGCAACTGGAAGCGAAATTACAAGCATACTAATAAGATTTATCACCAGGTGCAGAAACTAGCCCTCTGGATTCAAACAGGGGCCATAGTTACTATTTACTCATAATAACTAGCAAATAGGTTAGCGATTTATGTGACCAAGGTAAAAGTTTGATAACCTGCCAACATTATCACAGCATTCACAGCTCACATACATAAAACAAGAATCATAAATACGACTTGAGCAACTTACCTCTTTCTTTTTTGGCCTTGCAAAGGTTTCTAGTGCTGGTTGTCCAACATTGGAACTGAATTTTTTCGTCGGAGGAAGGTCAACAGACCTACCAAATAAAAAAAGTTATTGTCAGGAAAATAAGTTAAAACTTCAAACCAATTTTGACAATCAGATTCTAAAAGCTCTGTAAGACATTTTAACACTAATTTAGGTTAGCACCTTGATTTCTGTTTGCCAGCCACTTGCAAGTCCATTCTTTTTGACCTAGTAGAGTGACTGTCCAATGTTGAAGGTCCTTTCGATCCTTTGATATTGCTGTTATTGAAGCAGGAAGAAATGCAGTTAAAATCTTGCATACAAAACCAACTCTTCCAAGAAACTGTTGATATGTTATCAGGAGTAACCTTTTTGCTTCCAGCTTGCTACTTTTAGAAGCATTTGGGGTGACTGCCATTTTCTGCATACTCTGCATGAGGAAGCAAATTTATCATGAGATTTGATGCCATTATGTTTTCCATGGTAAACCAAAGACTGGATTTAAGAACAAATACATATGAAGATGCTGTATGCTACAATTATTAGATGAATGCTAGTTCTGTTACTGTGATGATAAGGGCTGGAACAAACCAATGTGGTTGTTGCACCCTTCGGGTGAGCCACAGTTGCTCTTGTCTTGCTAGGTGTTCTTGGATCCATTTTCAGAACACTATCCCTGGTAATAGGGCGTCTGTCTCCAGTAGATGGCCAACGTATAGCGGCAATATCAGCATGCTTTGCTGCACTTTCTCTGTTGACAGGACGTCTTTCGGAGGTAGAAGGTCGGCATGGTGTGGTGACATCAGCTTGCTTCTGTGCACGTTCTCTGGTGACAGGGCGTCTTTCGGCAGTGGAAGGCCGGCATGGGGTCGAGACATTAGCAGGTTTCTCAACACTCTCCCTGGTGATGAGATGCCTCTCTACGGTAGAAGGCCGATGTGCCAATGCTGAGGAATGTTTTCTGACAACTGTAAGCCCAAGAGTTCCTTTTGCTGTAAGTTTGTTCCTTTCTGTTGTGCCAGCCATCTTCTGAGGTGCTGCATTTGGCCTTTGCAATGAACGAGTATTGTTTGGCTTAGTCTTCTGGTTCATACCCATGCTGAGCTTCACTGAACCAGGCTTCTGAAATGGTTCATGCAAAATGTGTTATTATTTTACCAAAAGACTCATGTTCTCGGGCGTATAACTATAAACACAACATATATGCTCATGCAGCTAGCCATATACAATTCAGTGAGTATAAAAACAGTATGCCAAAAAATTAAGAAAGTAATTTTGGCAAATAAACATTCGTGACTCATCTTGCTAGAAAACTACACTTTAATATGGAAATGTAAGAACGGAAGAGAAAGAAAGAATCCGCAGTTTTCCCACTTCTTCGAGATTAACAAGATGCATTTTATCACAAGCCATTCCCACCAAGAAAAAATATGTAATTTCAGACAGGTAGTAATGTAATAACCCCTCCGTCACAAATAGTTGTCGTTTTGGACACATGTGTAGTCTAACTTTTGAAACTTTGATTGTTGATATATTTTTAAATATTTAATTAGATACATGAAAATCATATGTGCAGATTTGTCTCGAAAAGTACTATCATAATAGTATAATTTTATTAGGTTTTATAAATATATTACAATAAAAATTAATGGTCAAAGTTGTGTTTTGGAGACTGTATCGATGTCTAAAATGATACTCCCTCCGTTTCTTTTTATAAAGCGTATTTGGTTTCGTTAGGACAAGACTTTGACCAACGATTACTTCATTAATATATCATTTATGCAATACAAAATCATAATTATATATAAATACTTTTGAATACAAATCTGCTAATATCAATTTTGTGTAATTGTTGGTCAAAGTCTTGTCCTAACGAAACCAAATACGCCTTATAAAAAGAAACGGAGGGAGTAACTATTTGTGACCGGAGGGAGTAGTAGATAGCAGCGAATTGTCTGACAAGATAAAGGTAAAAGTGATTCAGAGAGTACTGCACCCAAGTTTACGGTGCTATGTGTTACCTTTTTAACTGA
Source organism: Rhipidocladum racemiflorum (assembly GCA_036346355.1). Lineage (NCBI taxonomy): Eukaryota > Viridiplantae > Streptophyta > Magnoliopsida > Poales > Poaceae > Rhipidocladum > Rhipidocladum racemiflorum. The sequence goes on along the minus strand of CM070570.1, from coordinate 18,750,689 downwards.
TGTGCGATCCAGAGGACTATCTGAAAGGGTTTTAACCGACTTTGGTATTATCTTTGAAGCATATCTAAGTCTGGAATCTTTCTCAATAATTCTTTTAGGATCCCTTACAGCTTCATATGCTGCGCCAAGACCATCATGACCAGAACTGGCATTCTGCTGCATATCCATTTTGTCGGCAGAATCCAAATTATTGCTACAAACATTTTCTCTAATATCCTGGTCGGTTTGCTGCAAAACTCCAGCTGATGAAGAAATATTGGATGAGGAAAATTCTGTATTGAAGTTCTCATCTTCATGGTCATCGTAGCATCTTAGTCCCTGCTCGGAAGTGGTTTCGTGTGCAGCTTGTTCCACATAATCTTCAACACCCGTTCCAGGTCCAGTGGGAGTTGCAAGATCCGCAGCTGGCTCGTCTTCTGCTGTCTGGCTAGAATCACTACCATCACCACTGTATTCCAAAGTAAGTTCAGTTTGCTGGTTTTGCTGCTGTGAAGCCTTTAGTTCCCTGATCCTCTTGTAATACTCTTCAAAATATGCCTTCTTCTCAGCAACTAAACCATTGAATTTTCCAAACTCTTCATGACGCCTGTCATTAGTAAATACAGACCACTTCTCCCATGATAGCGACTCCAATTCAAATCTTCCGAAGGATATGGAACCATGATCGAGTGTCTGGGATACAGATACTGCCTGAGCAAATTAAAAAAATGAAATAGAGAAGGGAGTGAGACTACTAGCTGCTGGTTACGCTTACCAGGAACAAAATTGCATTGGTTCTTTTTTTCAGAATACAACAATTCCACTCGAAATAAAATTAATTTCACATAGTACAAATATAAATTGAAATGAAGCTGTTTATTGATTATAATGCATCAGAACATTTACTTGAGAACCATCCCGTTCAGTTGAGTCTCCCTGTGACCATGCGAAATAAGTTTGATTGACTTCGGTAGCCATCATCTATTGTGTGGCTAAATCATCATAGTTGGGTAAACCCTGCAAAATCAAGTATAACCTGGCTGAAGTTCATTCTGATAAGCTAGCAACCAAAAAAGAAGTTTAGTACAGTTGGGTGATCGTTTACTACAAGGAAAAGATTGGAAATTAAGGTTAGGAACATATTAGTAAGTTCACGAAACACTGAAGTCAGGACACAAGAACAAGTAATAAAAAACATCAACACTAAACCACAACTGGAAGACTGAAAGTGATTCAGTATTTCCTATAAACAGTAATGTGCATAGACTGAAACTTCTCCATCACTAGAAGCTAACCACATGATAAATTCATCAAATCAATTCTACTTGCCCTTAGCACCCGTTTCAACACCTTCCTTTTTTTGGGGGAGGGGGGCGAAGATTCCACACACACACACGAAATTCCAACCTTCCAAACATTGCAGTTGAATCCCTCAACCCCAAACCATATACAGCCAGAAACACCAACCACCCAGATTGTGCCATTATCCGTTCACATGCCAACCACTCAAAGCAGTTGCAATTCAAAGGGTAACAAGATGTTGCGATAAGTACAAAAAGAAACCAAGAAAACTAAATGCAACTGCAACAAGCAAAACCCAAAAGAAAAATATGAATGTTTCCTGTAATACCAAGAATCAGAGAGAGCACCGACAACACGTATACCAAGAATCAGAGAAAGCACTGACAGCACGTCTAATCCATGGAAAAAAAAAAGTTCCACCAAAAATATGGATTTTTAAGCCACTGAGCGAAGGGGAAAGGCCCAAAATTGTATCTGCGGACTTTTGCAGTTTTTCGTCTACCAAGAGAACGTCAATCAAGAGCATAATTACCATTTGGCCAATAGCAAAATGGACAACGTCAATCAAGAGCATAACTACCATTTGGCCAATAGAAAAATGGAGTTCTTCGGACAAGGGGAAGAAGAATCTTTCTCAGGGGGAGATTTTGCACGTCTTGGTCATCAGAATTGTGCACGGCCGCTGAATTCAGGACGGTGTTGTAGCCAGCATCACTGCATCAGTGACACTGCAGGAACAAAAAGGGAAGGGAAGAAAGTCAGGAAAATAACGGAAAAAGGAAAGCGAAAGGGGGGAGTAACTGACGGTAAGCATCATAAACCGAGAGATCCGAAAGAAAATTCTCATGAAAGCGGAAAATGAACTTATCATAGGAAAGGAGTTAAAAAGAGAAAAAAAAAACTTATCATACGGAAGAGAGGCAAAGGCAAAAAGGAGAGGCAGCCGAGCAGTTACATCGCAGAAAGATAGAAACTGAGCACTTCTGATGAGCAGTTATCATGCGTGCGCCGAACCGAAAAGAAGGAACTTTGCGTCAAAGAAAAGCCGAACCGAAAATCCACTGCTCATTCCCCTTGCAACGCGTAATTCAGCAACATCTCCGCACGCGCAGTCGCGGATCAATGGACACCGAAATCGAACCATTCACCCCCCACAAAACTACGCAAAGCTCACGCTACTACTAGGAGGAGGAGAACAGAAGACCTCCGTGAAGAACCAAAACGCAAAAAGAAAATCACACATCACTGAGCCAGTGGAAACCAGTAAGACGCTCATGGAACCCCGAAATCCAGTAAAACCCCGCGGCATTGCAGAATTCGGCGCCAACGCCCCACCTCCTGGAAACCTCATCTCCATCGCAGAAAACCTCGACTTCTCTACGCAAAATCGCTATGGAAACCGGGGAAATGGGCCTGGATTCTGCATTACCTGACGCCCCGAGCCGCGGAGGAGCGACCCCCACATGGGATCCCGCGAGCTGCCCGCCGCGCCGTCCCCAGCTCCTCCGGATCAGACAAGGCCACGAGAAGCCCGCTGCTTACTGCCTAGTACAGACTAGTACTGGCGCTGCCACTGCCGTGCGGCCACAGGAGAAGAACACACAACAGCACAGCGCAGTTAGGTAGGTCCTGGGTGCGTGCGCAAGGGCTCTTAAATTTCGGTTTGATTAGCATAGACGGTAACTATCCCTAATATATTTTTATATCATCTATATACAACATTAAAAACAACATCTACAATAAATCTGTTATATAGTTTTCTGTTATAATTTCTCATCTAATTAATATACTGTCTATACAGCAGCACATAAAATATAAAACCATCTATAAAACTATTTGTTAAATAGTAGATATTAACATTCTCTCTTCTTAATCTCTCTCTTCTACATAGTAACATGATCTTACAGCTGATATGTACTCCCTCCGTCTCACAAAGAGTGTATTTATAGGTTTTTTAAGACAGATTAGTGTGCAAGGTAAATGACTAATGTGACTCTCATTACTCCATACACAAGCATGTTGGTGCTTCGGTTTCCCCAGGCACTTAAATGAGCTTGCATACTCTTACAGTTAGACCCTATGGACTAAAGATGCACTCTTTATAGAACAAATTTTGAACACTAGAAATACTGCGACTGAGGGAGTACTCCGGATCATTGTATATGCCCACTGCCCATGATGGTTGGTGCGTTATTATTACGGCGATTCCTTGAGTAACTACTCGTCGGTTTGGATGTGGGTGATTAGTGAGAGTGAAGCATACTAATGCTTGGCGTGTAACTCTGATGTGGGGCCACATGTAGTGCAACAGTAGCAAGTACTTCATTTATGGATAAATATAAGGTCTATAATTTAAATGGTTTTTGTTGATAAATACTCCCTCTGTCTCACAAAAAATGCATTTTTAGTGTTCAAAATTTGTCCCACAAAGAGTGTATCTTTAGTCCGTAGGGTTCACCCAAAGCCCATTAATTCCCATAACTCCACTCTAAGATTTAAATTTTTTTTGTTCCTTTGCATGCTTAGTGACTTGACGTGGAGTAATATCCTACTAATCTTCTGCACGCAGAGCAGTAAATGTATGCATGCGCATTTAAGTGCCGGTGAAAACCAAAGCACCAGCACACTTATGCATGGAGTAATGAGGGTCACATTAGTCATTTACCTTGCACACTAATCTGTCTTAAAAAACTAGAAATACACTCTTTGTGGGACAGAGGGAGTATAAAACTTGTATGAAGATTTAATGAGTATTTCCTACTATAACCATATTTATTATCTCTCAACCATATACATTTATTCATACCATCCACATAAAGTATTATCTCCCATCTTCCAATACAATTAAAAAGGGTATGCAAGTCATTTTCTCCCATGTCTCTTTCAATTTTACCACAACTTTAATCCTTGTGTAAAGCCAAAATACGCCCTATATTTATTAATGGAGGAAGTATTGTAATTGGGTTGCCTAACTAATAGTGCAGACCACTTCAATGCCTAGTAAATAATCCCTAATGGAGATTTCCTATTGATCCTACATGGATGAGTAGAAAAATTAATATGCTAATCTTTTACACGTACCCTTTGTTGATAAAACCTTGTATAAGGACTAAGATTACAAATAAAATTGAGAAAGATATAAAAGAAAATGATTTGCATACCCTCGTTAAATCTACATACTTTGTGTTTGAATTGTCTTGGAAGATAAAGGATAATACTTTGTGTGGGTGGTAATGAATAAATACATTATAGTTAAGAGAGAATAAATAGAGGTATAGTGTAAAGGACTCATTAAATCTACATGTACAAGCATTATATTTTTAAATAAAATCATTCAAACTATATGTCTTGTATTTATCAACGGATGAAGTATTTTTTTTCAAAAAAAGAATGATCAAGAGGCTACTAGTATTATTTGGTGTTGAACAATCTTTGAAAGGATTTATTAAGGCCAAGTTAGCTAGTAGGTTGGTGAGGATAAGACCAAGCAGGACAACGCAGATATCAAACACCGTCCCAATTATTGAGTCTTGGAGATGGAGATGAGGACAAATAGAAAACTTTTGAGAGGCAGAGGCTTATTCCTTCCTCCATCAGCATCGCTCGCTTTTTTTTCTCTCTCTCTCTCTCCGCCTATTTTGAGCCTTGTCTATTCCCCGTTGTGGGGGCACTTGCGAGTCCAGCTCCAGCACTTCGCTTGTCCTCCTCCTCTAAGGATAGTAAATTAAGGCTGATTGATCTATGGTCCATGCATCGATCTTCTAGGTTTTGCTGGTTAGTAAAGGTAAGGTGTGTGAGCTGTGAAATGCAACGCGGCAGGATTGGCTAGCTAGGTAGCTTCGCTACTCATGAGCTTTAGATTTCACGTCCAAGACAAGAAAGATTGTACTGTCTTGCAGGTAATCTTTCGCTGTAAACGTCGGATTAGGCTCTAATTAACCTCTGTCCAGAGACAAGATTAGACTTCAATCTTCCCACCCCCCCGAAATCATTGGATTGGAAACTAACGACCGGCACAACCCGAACCGAATCTGTCCCCAGCTCCGCGTGACAAGACAGCAGCAGCTTTTCGGTGAATTGCTTGCTTTCTCGTGCAAGGCGCCAGGCGCGGTAAGTAATTAACGACATCACGATTCACGCCAAGCGCTAGCTAAACCACGGTACAGATTACACATGACCGCCATGAGAATTGGCTCTCTTTTTTTTTTTTAGCATTCTAAGTTTTACTCGTGTTGATCTGGCGTTGTGGATGGATGGATGGATGGATTTGGATCTCGGAAGGAGCAAGCAGCAGAAAGGGCACGGAGGCAGCTCAACATGTTGACATCCCACATGGGGCTGAGCTCCATGCATACATCGTACATGGATCTCTGACGCGATCGAGCAGCTGTCGCCCATGTTACTCTACCCTGTAGGAGAAGAGCTGAACAAGGGAGGAAGGAGGCGTTTGTTTGGACTGAGGCAGAGGCACGCAGCCGATCGGGCGCTGCATCTGCACGCACAATTATGAATTATGCCGTCGTCGTCTAATGCCGTATTGCAGTTGAGGCCGGCCAAGTTGGCTATGGGAGCAGAGCAGCGCACAGTGGCATGCCATCACGCGCGTACGTACGCGTAGTCGCTTAACACATGAGGGCGACGTCACATGGCGCCTGCCGCGGAACGCCCATTGGCTCCGTGCCTCTTGCTGGGTTCAGTAGCCTGCACTACCGTGTTTCTCTCTCTTCTTTCGTACCTGATATTCTAAGATCGTCGGAGGCAAGGTTCACAAAACCATTCAAAAATCATGATTTTCGATTCGATACCCGAAAAAGATTAGTAAATTAGCTTAATTCAAAAAAAAATTAAAAAATTTATGCAACGTAAACCGGTCAAAAACCGAGCAGTTTTCAACAAAGATCGACGAAAACCGCTCCAAAAATTGGCTGCTCAAAAGGTTTAACTAGTCGATCTGTTTTCCGAGAAAACCGATGGGTTTTCCAGAAAGCCGATTGATTTTCGTTTTTTTCTCTTTGAATTTGTTTTGAAACGCTCGATTTTGAAACTCCTCGGTTTTTGACGATTTTCACGGTAAATCGGTACCGATTTTCAATTCGAAAATGGTTTAGTTAACCCTGGTCGGAGGTGGCACGCATCGTCCTTTGTGCCTTTTTTTAATCCTTGATCGAAAAGTTCTTTTTACAAATTTGGTCATATATATTGCAAATATGATATCTTTTCGACCACGAAAGAACTAGTAGGCGATACGTAAGCGTGGCATGTTCACATAACGTGCTATAGAAACACGGTACGTGTCTATCACGGTCAAAAGGTGACCAGATTTGCAATGCCGTTAGGCTAAACTTGCAAAAAAAAAACGATAAAGGAGGCCACAAACCAAAGCTACCCTGTTGACAGCCAGGGGGGTGTTCTACCTGTTAGACAACCTCGCTATCGAATAGTCCGGGGTTGCCTAATAGATCTCAAGTGGAGAACAGAGAGAGAAGGCGAGAGACACAATATGAGGAGGAACGGGCCTGCTTTATTATTCTGTATGCTTGTGTACAATGGGGTGACCCCCTGCCTCCTATATATAGCGGTTCTGCTTAGAGATAAGGAAGAGTCCAAACCGGATACGAATCCGGTTTCCTAACACTCCCCCTTGGACTCTTCACTGCGAGATGCATATGCCTCATTAAAACTCCATAAAAACCCAGTGGGAAAAATAATTGGAGAAAGAGTACATAGCACACGCTTGCTGTGTTGCACGGATTGCCTCATCAAAAACCTTATGTAAGAAAACTTCAATGAAAAACTTACTTAAGGAAAAGAGTACAATCCACCCAAACTTCAATGTTAATCTTCAAGATTTACGTTGGGTACTCAAACTTCATGTTTGAGATTTATGTAGGAGTATGTGAAAAATCTCCCCCTGAAATCTGCACTTCTCTAAGCCTCATCATCCCGATTCCTCTAACACATCTTTCAAAGGAAGATGCCGAGAGTGACTTAGTGAATAAATCTGCGAGATTTTCACATAACTTAGTATGCAGTATCTTTATCTCGTTCATCTTATGCATTTCATGAGCATAAAAGAACTTGGGGTTGATATGCTTTGTAAGGTTACTCTTCACATATCCCATTTGTACTTGTGCAACACAAGCTGCATTATCTTCATAGATAATAGTGGGGGTTTGTTCCATGTTCAGACCACATGACTTCTGGATGTGATGAACCATTCTTCGAAGCCATGCACATTCCCGAGAGGCTTCATATAATGCAATGATTTCTGAGTGGTTAGTCGACGTCGAGACAAGAGTCTGCTTAGACAACTTTCAAGAAATTGCTGTTCCACCGCAAAGGAAAACATACCCAGTTTGTGACTTGCCAGTATGCGGGTCCGATAGGTACCCAGCATCGACGTAGCCAACTAAATTCAATTCATTGTTTCTTCTGTAAAACAAGCCGAGGTCTTTGCTTCCTTGAAGGTAACGGAAGATGTCCTTCACCCCTTTCCAATGCCTTTTGGTGGGTTCTGCACTGTACCGCGCTAGCAAATTCACGGCGAACGCAATGTCCGACCTAGTGCTATTCGCAAGGTACATGAGCGCTCCAATTGCACTCAAGTATGGGAATTCCGCTCCCAGGACTTCCTCCCCCTCTTCTTTAGGCCTGTACGGGTCTATGTCTGCTTGGAGTGACCTTCCGACCATTGGGGTCTTTGCGGGGTATGCCTTTTCAAAGCCAAATCTCTCCAACACTTTCTGCGTGTAGGATGCTTGGTGTACCAAGATTCCGCTTTGGACATGTTCAAGCTGCAAGCCTAAACAGAACTTGGTTTTACCCAAGTCTTTCATTTCAAACTCAGATTTCAAGTATGTGCATGCTTCTTCAATTTCCTCATCCGTCCCAATGATGTTCAAGTCATCTACATAGACGGAGATTATACAAAATCCATTCGTGGATCGTTGTATAAATACACATGGACAATCTTCGCTGTTCGTGTAGTCTTTCTTGCAGAGAAAGTCACTCAAACGATTGTACCACATTCTTCCCGATCGTTTTAGCCCATACATTGATTTCTCCAATTTCACACTGTATAGGTTTCTCGCTTGCTCTGTCTTGGTTCGGGATAGGGATACCTTCCGGTACTTTCATATAAATCTCCGAATCCAAGTTTCCATACAAATATGCTGTGACAACATCCATTAGCTTCATTTTCAACTTCAAGTTGACTGCCATTGAGATCAAGTATCTAAAGGTAATTCCGCCCATGACCGGAGAATAGGTTTCTTCATAATCAACCCCAGGACGTTGAGTGAAACCTTGAGCGACAAGCCTTGCCTTGTACCTTACAACTTCATTGTTTTCGTTTCTCTTGCGAACAAAAACCCATTTGTGACCTACGGGGTTTATATGGGGAGGCGTGCGGCACACAGGCCCAAACGCCTCTCTTTTGTTCAGAGAGACTAACTCTGCGGTGATTGTCTTCTTCCAATCTTCCCAATCGAGCCTTTTCTTGCACTCTGCGAGAGATGCGGGCTCGGGATCATGATTAATGATCGTGGCAATCTTCTTTGCAAAGTATGCATCGACATTGGCTGTTGCTCTATTCATTGATTCTCCCGTTATTACAAAGTTTATGGCCATTTCATCATGGGGTGCTTCGTGCACGTCTACTTGCTCTTCATTGCTATTTCCCATTCCAGGAGCAAGTTCCTTTAGTTTTTCTCCGCCAATGTGTGCGCACACATTATTTCCGGCGGCTTCTTCCAATGGAAGGTTCAGATCTGGAATTGCCTTTTCCACAGGCTTCTTTCCAAAGGCCAGTCTCAACTGGCTCCCCTTCTTGCTTTGGGGCACTTTTGTGATTGGTGTGGTAAGTCCTCTCGCTTGATTTTCCCAGACGTCTCCGGTACTTTGGGTTTGAGAAGCCGGATCTCCTGTTCTTTTTCTTTGAGGCCTCTGAGCAGGATGAGGGATACCTTCGCTTTCTTTGGTATTTCCACCCTCTCTGGTGCATTTCTTGCTGGTACATGTGACTTAACCACGCTCTTGAGATCACAAAATGATCGAGCGATTCATTTGCTAAATTCTGCAAATCAATTATCTTCTGACTTCTTGATTTGCTTCATTAGTGTGAGGGTCATGCGCGGGGATCCCAAAGTGGAATGCCATACTATTTCCGGCATTTTTCATCCAATGGTTGATTCTCTCCCCTAATGACGGAAATGGTCCTCGTCAAAGATGCAATCGGCGAATCGAGTGTGTGTAAGTCTCGATCATGGGTTCCAAATACCTGATTATGGATGCACTCTCATAACCAACGTATATCCTGCAGACTTGCGGAGAGGGCCCATTGCGATCCATTGTGGGGTGGTATAGGTACATATACCATACAACCAAATTTTCTAAGATGGGAAATCTTCGGGATGACCCCTTGCACTAATTGCATTGGTGAATGGATGTTGTAGGCCGATGGTCTATAATTGATGAGTCTTTGCGTGCGAGGCTGCGTGTCCCCAACAAGTGTTGGGCAAGTTACAACTCTGCAAGAGCGGTCCGGCAATGAACTTAATCCTCTTTATTAGTGCTTCACTAGCCCATTTTGTGTATGGACGTGCGGTGCAGTGCTCAATGATTATTCCCGTTCTTTGTACAATAATCATCAAATGCCTTGGAAGTAAATTCACCGGCATTGTCCAATCGAATGGACTTCACGCGATGATCAGGAAAAGCATTCTTAATTCTGATGATCTGCGAGATCAACTTGGCGAATGCATGATTCCTTGTTGACAGCAAACATGTATGCGACCATTTCGAGGAAGCATCAATGAGCACCATAAAGTATCGAAACGGCCCTGACAAGGGCTGAATCGGACCGCAAATATCCCCTTGAATGCGTTCCAGGATGCAAGGATTTCATGTTGCACTTTCATAACAGAGGGTCTAGTTATTAATTTCCCGGTGGCACATGCATGGCACACAAAATCTTCATGATTCGGGAAATTTTTAACATTAATGCCATGACCTTGTGAGTTGTTAACTATATTTCTCATCAATCTAAGACCAGGATGACCTAATCTACAATGCCATAAAGAAAATAATTCAGAGCTTCTAAAGACAGTCTTCAAAGAAGTATACCTTTGCGTGTGCATTGATTTTCGTGGTAGTACAACCCAGATTCATATGAGGGACATTTTTCTAGTACCATCTTTCCATATTCAGTGCTTCACAATGCACAAGTGTTCTTTGCCATTTTCTTCATTGGTTTCTACGTGAAACCCATTGGCGCGGATATCTTTGAAACTTAAGAGAGTGCGGGTTGATTCAGGGTACAAGAGGGCTTCTTCAATTACCAAAGTTGTACCCATTGGCAATATAATTGTGGCTCTTCCTGAGCCTATTATATGCGTATCGCTTCCTGCGATAGTCGTAATCCTTCCAGCGTTCTTCGTGATCGTCTGGAAGTATTTCGACTCTCTTAAGATGGTATTTGTTGTGCCACTATCAACAATGCATATTTCCTCCATTGGGCGCTACACGATTTCTAGATGAAAAGAAAAATAATTCTAATCATAAAGTGGCTAAGTAATTAAAAAAATTGCTTGTAAAGAAAGAATACTGGAATAAAGAATAAATTGCAATTCTATTCATGAGAAAAAGTATGCTCTTCGAGAGCTCACTATTTATTATGCAAACTGATGTCTATGTGAGATAATTCTGACAATTCATGTCAATTCTTCAAAAACTCACGTTAGATAATGCCACACCTTTGCACATTCATAAGGTTCTTCCATTAGATTACTACGTGCAATCTAATAGGAAATGGCTGCTAGATTCAATAAAATGCATAATTGAATTCTCATGAGTTTCCAGCAAACTAAAAGAAAGCAATAATATCAAGATTCATATATACAAAGATAAATGCAAAATTCATAAGTACAAGCTTCATAAGTGCAGGATTCATCAATACAGTATTCATAACTGCAAAATTCATATATACACAGATTCATAAATATTCATAAAAAAAAATCCCACATAAATTAAATGCGGTGTAATGCTAATTACAACTTATGTAACTCTCGTTGGTTGGGAGCGAAAACAGGTAACGAATATCTCCATCAATTCGACTCTTGGCAGTCAACTCGCCCCTAGGGCTCACATGAGGAGGAGCACTTCCGCTTCCGGTGCCAATTAAAGAACCAAGCCTCATGTGTGTTTTCCTAGACACCAATTGTCTCATGTCTGTTTATTCATTACCAAAATCAAATCCCAACCACTCAGTTTCTCATAAAATGCCGTATGAAATATTCTGGAATTTTCCTAGCACTTTTCATAATTTCTGCTAATTTCCAAGCAATTTTGAATTCTTGACAATGTAAAATTTTAATTTTAGCAAATATCAACATGACTAATTCATAAATTCAGAATAAACAATAATTGCACAATTCATAAATTCATAAATACGGAAATAAATTCTCATGAATTTTCAGTATTCTAGACAGGGCAATTATTGCACAAATTCAAGCAAATATTCATAAATGCAGAAAATAAGGCTATGGAAAATTAAAAACTGAGCCAATAAATTTTCTGGATTTTTCTAGATATTTTTCATATTTTTCTGGTAATTTTCAGAATTTTCTATCTATTTTTTTTCAATTTTCCAAATTCCTATTCATTTTTGGAAAAGAATAAAAGGTGTAGGCTTCGGGGGCAAAAAGGGGAATTTCCCCTCCCCATGCCCAATCCGAAAAGAGCCGGATTCAAAATCGGTTGAGTATGGACTTCAAGTCCGGTAGTCTTGGGCTTCATGGACTTCATGTCCTAATTCCAAGTCCTGGTGTTCATAGGACTTCGTGTCCTTTCCAGAGAAGGGAGCCGGTGGGGCCTAGCCGGCAGCGGCAGGTAGCGCATATGCGCGTAAGCAAGCAAGCAAGGCCTGCGACCGTCTTGTGCGGCGAGCGGCGCGGCAGCGGCTCCTCGGTCGCGGCAAGCTCGCGGCCTCGCCAAGCAAGCTCGCGGTTGGTAGCGGCAAGGAGAAGCCGAGGCGGCCGGGCGCGTTGCATGCGGGGAGGGACCGGGCCATCTTCATCTGGCGGAAGCGCGAAGCGGTGTAGTGCGACACGCGCCGGCGAGAGGTCGGCGGCAATTTGTGTCGGCGCACTTCGTGCGCTTGAAACCTTGGCCAGAGAAAAAGGTTAATGTCCTGAGCTTGTAGCGAAAAAGGCTCAAGATCGATCCCGCACAAAAGGCTTAAGATGTCAGGTTCATCCCACCGGCGATGGAGCAGTGGAGCAGCTAGCGTCGCCTGCGAGGCGGGCGCTCCGGGCGCTGGCTAACGCGGTCGGCCGGGTGCAGGCCTATTGATTCTGTCCTTCCCTGCAAGTGACTTTCAATCTGATTGATGTTTGGGCCCGATTGGCTTCAGTTCATTGAATTGGACTTCAAGTCCATTATCATTTGGACTTCGTGTCCTGATTGCCGACCAGAAACACGCGGGGCCAGGCGACTTGTGTCTAGCTAGCAATTGGAAAACCGCACGGAGTATGGACTTCATGTCCACAACACAAATGGACTTCATGTCCAGTAAGTACTGAGTGGAAGCGGCCGGCGCCAGGCGGCCAGCTGCGCTTCGGCGGACGGAGGCGATGCGTGGCGTAGCGGCTCGACTCTGGGCCAGCGAGCAAGCGGCCGCAGGATCGGCATACGCGGCACGCGCGGGACCGTACGGCGCCTCTTGTACGCGGGTCGACTGCGCTTCCAGCCGAGCGGGCGCTTCAAGCGCAGGCGGCGAGGTGCCAGCCTCGACGTACAAGTGACCAATGGCTTCGAGCTCATCGGTGGTGGCTTCATGCTGCAGGGAGAGCGGCCGACGGTCGGGGCTTGCGCTTCATGGCCAAGGAGTTGGCCGGCAGCGGCGCTCGGATGTGCTTCCTTGGTGACGGATCCGTAGATCCAACCGATGCTTGCTTGCATGTCCTTATACCAGCAGGAGATGACCTAATATATTTCCAAAGGCAACTGATGCTTGCTTGCATGAATGCTGCCGTCGCATCTAGCATGCATGCTGATGCTAATATGCATTCTTGCCGTCGCATAATATGCATGCATGCTACCGCCGCACGTATGATTCTTATCTTTGTGCTTCGAGACCAAGGCGTTGCAGCCGGCCGCGACGCGTAGCATCGCTGGGTGGGCGCTTCGAGCGCGAGGTATCGCCGCCAGCGCGGAGCCGAGGTCAGCTGGCGGCTACGTGCCGCGTTGGTGGAGCTCGGCGATGGCTTCATGCCAATCTATAGCTTCATGCACAGTAGTTGCATGCATCATATTCGTACGAGATTAGATCAATCCCGTGTCTCACCTTTTCTCACCTTTTCAATCTGTTCGCCGGTAGAGCTTCGTGCTGATAACGTGTTAGACAACCTCGCTATCGAATAGTCCGGGGTTGCCTAATAGATCTCAAGTGGAGAACAGAGAGAGAAGGCGAGAGACACAATATGAGGAGGAACGGGCCTGCTTTATTATTCTGTATGCTTGTGTACAATGGGGTGACCCCCTGCCTCCTATATATAGCGGTTCTGCTTAGAGATAAGGAAGAGTCCAAACCGGATACGAATCCGGTTTCCTAACACTACCCACATGCAAACCCGAGTTTAATTCGTTCGTTTACTACTATAATGGCCATTACCTTGTGCCGACCAGTCAAAAGTCCGACTAGTAAGACAGCCTGGTTGCTTGGATGGGCAAATTCTATTCTTGGTAAGATCCATGGAGCCTAACATGCGGCTTTTTTCCTGTGGCTTCTACAGTTATAAAGGTCCAATGCTTCAGTATTTCTAAAAATTATTTTTGAACTTTTAAAGAATTTTTACTTTTTAAGAAATATTTTTTTAAAATATAATAAAAGAAAATCAGTACTTTTTATTTCTTTTTTTTTTTAGGTTTTCTCGAAATTAAAATCTCTGCTGTCTTAGCGCTTTCTTTCGCCCACAGCAACACACGGATCCGCAAAATAACTAGCACTTATGATTCTTGGGGAATTCATTGTGGGCCTGCCACGTCGCGCTCGGGCACTGTAGAGTAATACAATCTAGAACATTGTTGTTCTTATTATTATTATTATTATTATTATTATTATTATTATTATTATTATTATTTTAGAAAGTTAGTCTTAAAACTTTTTAATTTTTTCCAAAAAGATTTCTACAGTATTTTCCCTTTTTTGGAAGGAAATAACTTTTCCTTTTATTTTCTAATTTATTTTTAGTGATTTTCTCCCTCTATTAAAATTAATAGACTGCCCTTCGGTAATGCATGGGATTTTAATTAGTTTGCAGTATATTGTTGGTGATATTTGATATGGGTTTTTAAGGTACACAACCTCTACCTAGCTAATTTCTCATGCTCTCCACCCAATAAGCCAAAAGGATTGCCTATTGCCATGTGATGTGTACGCCAGTGTTCACAATATCGTTGATAATTGTTCGAATATTGCGATTATCGACTATATCGAGCCGGTTTGATATTTAATACCGGTCGGTAAACCAGTTAAACTAAAAAAATTTAAAAAAATTATGCGACGCAAATATCGTGATTATCGGTGAGCTTTTTTTCTTTTTTTGAATTCCCTTCTAAAAAAGTTGACTTTATAACCTTCGATTTTTTGATGATTTTAGGTTTGATTTTACCGACTATTAAAATTTAAAAAATCGTTATTCTCACGCTATCGATTTAGTGAACCTGGTGTACGCCGATCAAACGAGCCAGAAGCTTGGCTGGTCAGATCGATCTGACGTGTGAGCGTCACTGACATAACCTTGGCTGGGGTCAAACCAGATCTGCATGTCGGAGTTGGACCCACTTGCAAGTGACGAGGGGCGCAGGAAGACGTGAGCTCGGAGAAACATCAAGGGCCCCCACATGAAGGCCACATGGCCTTGCAAGGAAGGCATAATTTGCTGCTCTAGGAATCTTTTCCTGAGGAAGTGCGTATACTCTACTCACTCAGTTTGCTTAATTTGCTTGGCATGTCCAAGGAATAACAGGGAGAATAAGCTTCATGTTTCAGAGCACTAAAGTATCTCTGCCTCCTGTCTTTGATTCCTCCTGCATTCACCATGCATCATCAATAAACTTAAGCCAACACAATTGGAATCTTGGTCGATCTTCTCATGAGAACGCACACTGACTCAGTTAAGATCATGTTTGTTTCAGCTGGGGATTGTAGAAAGCAGCTTTTAAAATCTGGATTGTAAAAGCTGGTTTGTTAAAAGCTGGAGGTTGAAAAGCTGATGGCTGTTTGGCAATCCAGATTATAGTGTGTTTGGATTGCTATTTCTACTTGGCAAAAGTCTGTGGTACCCTCAATTATAGGTTGAAAAGTCTGTGTGAACAGTGGGGGGGCAATGGTGGGTAATTTTCACTGAAGTTGGATGGGTATTGTGGTCTTTTGCAAAAAAAAAAAAAAACTGAGAAAAGCTCATCCAAAGTGGATTGTGGGATTGCTACAATCTGGCTTTCAGATTATTACAATCCAGATTAAAAGCTTCCTGTTTGTTGACCTGCCAGCTTTTAAAAACAGCTTTCTACAATCCAAAGCTGAAACAAACAGAGCCTAAATAACGTTCTCTGATGGCTAACATACATGCTTACTTCTCACTGGGTGGACAGACAGTATTGCTCAACCAGCTAACCAACCAGCAAGGCTCTGCTTTCATAGGACAATGCGGCCCAACCGCTAGAAATAGATGTGAACCAAATCATGCGTGTCCAACCCCTGAGAAAAGGGAACAAAAGGATGGAAATATGGCACTTTCTGAAGGACGAAACGTGATCTATCCTCCCTACCTCTGCACAGGTGCCTTATCATTGAGGGCTCCAAGACCATCAATGCCGGCCTCTCCTCTCTCCTCTTAGCTTTTCTTCACTCCTCTCCCCTTTTTAAGCTTTTTCATTGGTCTAGCGGCCAATTGCATGATCATTCATGCGAACGATGTAGAAGGGCAGCCCATGACGGGGGCAAGGTACCATCCAATCATCCATGCATGGGAATCTAACCGTTTACGCTCGAATCACTCAACTTAGATTCTCCTTGACACTAGCTTAGATCAAACTAGGATTTCGCCAACACTTCGGCTGAGAGAGCTCTAGCGTGTATGTGCTCCCTCTCAAAAAGAGAGAGAGAAAGATCTCTGGCGTGCCAAGTCGTGTTTTCTTAGGCAGCCGGTTTGGTCACCACAACTCAGGTAAACATTGGCTACAACCCGTCAAAAGTTTTTTTTTTTTTTTTTGAAAGCAACAACCCGCCAAAAGTTTATCTAGCAGCTCGTAGAATTAAGTTACGAGAAAAAACATAGAAGCATCGATTGTCATCTGATTAAGTTACAGACACATCTGATTAAGCTCACCGCCAAGTGCTAGCCAAAGAAACAGTGTGAGGGCTAGTCATCTCCTAATAATTCTCCGAGAAAAAAGAATATTGCCGCGCAGAGGCATGGATGGAGATAGGTTGTTGGGCTTTTCCTTTCCGCCAGTTAAGAGGGGGGCCATGGATTGTATTTCTGCGTATTTATCGGTTCTATTCTATCTCCCTGCATTGTCCCAGTACGGCCTGCCTTGCCCCTTAAAACTATTCACAGAACATGCTATTGGGAATTGGTTACATGAACAGACAATTGTACATTTCAAAAGAGCGGTAAAGTTCTAAAAAAAGAAGGAAAACGTTCTGAAAAAAAGAGTGGTCAGAAAGGTTCCATCGACAAGAAGCAAAGAAGCAGCCAAAAAAATAACAATTTCACTCCTAATTGCAAAATGCTCATCATTCCAATTTTTTTTTTTTTTAAAAAAAACTCTTAGTTGAAACATCAAAATGGCATGCATGCATGGGGGAACAGAAGAAGAGCTCAGAGCAAGTTTCAGTCAGAAGTTGCACAGAAATCTAAATCAGAATATATATATATATATATATATATATATATATAGGAAGCCTTTTCCGTACTCTTGGGAGTACGTACTCTCACCTCCAGTATACCACTTAAACGAATACGTTATACTCCTTTATCACTTTCAGTATACTCTAATAATAATTCTAAGATACTAAAATGCGATATTGTTGAAAAAAATTGATCAGAGCCCTTTATTTTTTAGCTATATACTATTTTTCATATGTAAAAAGAGTATATAAACAAATTATGCTATAAAGGGTGGACTTTCATGAAATTTTTCGTAGAATTCACTTTGAAGTATCTTATAATCAGTATTAGAGTATACTTAAAAGGATAAAGAGGTATAGCAACATCATTTAAGCGGTATCTTGAGAAGTGAAATGCGTACTCTAGGGTATGGAACCATTTTCATATATATATATATATATATATATATATATATATATATATATATATATATATATAGAGAGAGAGAGAGAGAGAGAGAGAGGATGGCTAGAATACTATCGATAGCAAAGTGAATTTGTACTATCCACGTTCTAAGCCGTCCGATCGCACAACATATGGTCCAGATGAATCAAGATGGAAGGCCACTTAAACCATTTTACACAAAACCCCCACATTGATTCCTCTTTCACGAATACATCCTAAGGTGGCCTGTGATTTTAGAGTAAGAGGTTGTGAAATATACATTAAGCTTATCTTTTTGTAGCAGTGGTAGTTGAGAGAGGAAGAGATTACAGAATAACTACAGTGCCATTATCCATTGTTTACATAGTCTATTATATATTAAAAGCTTACAGAGAGTTGCTAAAAAAAAGAAATAGACTAAAAATTCAAAAAAAACATCTAGTACTTAATCTGGTGAACCCTAATTGCAATTGTCATCGGATCTATTGTTAAAAATAAGAATATGCTAGAAAATCTTGTAAAAAAACAAAACATCTGGCACTTAATCTGGTGGATAATAACTAAGTTAAACTATAGAAAGAGTCCATAACAAGTATAATAAAAAAATAACAGAATTTTGAATAAAAAAACAAAAGAAATTAGCCAATTGATTTTCATACGAACTCAAAATTAAAATCCGTAAATAGCTAAAATTTGTAATAAATTTTAATAAAAATTATTAGTTGGATTGTATATAAAATATAACCTAAAATTAATATTCAAAATTAAATAAAAAATAGCAATAAAATTTGATTTTTATACGAACTCCAAATTAAAATCCGAACATAGTTTGCCTTCGGAATAAAGTTAGATAAAACTAGTAGTTGGATTTATATATCAAATCTAACCTAAAATTAATATCTAAAATTGAAATAAAAAATTAAATTAAAATTAAAGGCTTAGATTTGAAGAAAGAATTCATACCGAGTATAATAAAAAAAACAACAAAAAATTAGAATAAAAAATCAGCCATTTAACTTTCATATAAACTCCAATTAAAGGGGTAACTCCTTATATGCTACTAAAAGTTAATCTTACCTGTTATATGCCATTCATTGTGTTATTGACATATGGGCCTTGACCCCACATGTCAGTAACATATTCATGTATTTCCCTAGATTCTAGTGGTATATGAGGAATTAATTCCAAATTAAAATCTGTACATAGCTGAAATTCAAAATAAAAATTACCAATTGGATTTGTAAACGAATTATAATATAAAATTGATATTCAAAATTAAATAAAAAGTATCAATGAAAATTAACATAAATTCAGAATAAACAACAAAAGGAAATTAGCTAGTTGATTTTAACTCTAAATTAAAACCTAAATTCAAAATTAAATAAAACAACAACGACAAAAATAACAGAAGAATAAAAATAAAAGAAAATTAGGTATTGTTTTTAATTCCATAATAAATGAAAAAAATATAAATTTTGCTTTATTCAGAATTAAAATTCTAGAAATATGCTAATTTGAGAATAAATAATATAAGTTAGTTAATTTGATTTGTATATATATAAATGGTTAACTATTATGCAATTAAAGTCTATACATATATTTTACAGTCGCTAAGAAAATATAGAATAAGCTAAAAATTCTAAAAAAAAAGAGAGAGAAAACATTCTGACTCTTTATTTTGTGGATCTCCACGGGATAAAGAGATTAAGAGAGTGATACATCGACATGTATTCACTTGGCTATACCGGTATAAGTAATGTGATGTGCACTAAAAGAAGTACCGAAAGAAAGAGACAAACATTGCAATAATGAAATTAAAAGATGATGGTATAAATGAAAAGTGTTATACTATGCTAAGTTTACTATTTTGCTATGCAAGTATTTGGAGAACAAAGTTTAGATCACATGTGACAAGTATTGCGAAATGGAGTGAATATATTTTCTCCTATAATATATAATATCAAAATATCACAAATAGAGTTCTGTAACAATCATTCCAAAAAGTGAAATCACGTATATATTACTAAGTCATTTAAACATATTTTAAGGCTAGTGCACGCGCAAGTGCGCGAGCTATCTTGCTAGTTAAAAGAAAGATGAGCTGGAGGAGCCTTGCATCATCTGCACTGTACACTGTCAGGTCCCTGGTACGTGTACCATATAAGCCATCACGCTAAGCTTGGACCGATGATAATAAATTCAAGAAGGCAAGACGATTAATGTCACTTGCATTGCAGGTGGAGGAACGTGCATTAAGGACCAGTATGACTTCGTTTGCCTTAGACTGATGACTTAGAAACCATGAGCTAAGTTCGTTCCTTCTTGTTTAACTTAACCTTCTTTTCTTTTTCTTCTCGAGTGTATATTAAAAGAAGAAGAAGAAACTTTTGTTTGGCAAGGCGCGTTATTTCAACGGTCTTACTGCTGGGTAAATTTTGTAGCTATTTTTGAAGCACAATTCGACAGGCAAACATGATAACACTATCGACTGAAACTAAAATTCAGTTCTGTAGAATGAAACTATAGAACTCAGTTCTGTCGGAACAAAGTTATTGGCAATTATTTAGTCTGTATGCATCACTATAACCTTCATCAGTGACTTTTACATCCGGTCCTTTGGAGGTTTTTTCCTCCTTTCTTAGCTGATAGCTTATCAGGTTCAGATGGAGCTCTCAAAAAGTCCAGTCTGAACCGTACCATTTGTGCAGCTGAACAATTAGTACTGAAGACCAACACAGATAAGATGCTAGCCAACTATTATGATAGCATGAGAACCTTGTGTTCCATCCTAGTACGTCTCATGCATTATTTTTAGGTGCACCTCTTAGTAGGAAGAAAGAGCTGAATGTGATGTATGAGCTACCATTATTAACATATATTGAACGTACCTAGTAGACCAAGAACAGTGAAATGCCAAATTAGCATTCGTATGTAAACTAGGGCGACAAAACATAATAACAAAGCAAAAGCAAAACAGATAGGGAGAGCTCTTAGCTCTATACCACATGCCCTTGTTTCCTTGATTTGTTCCATTAGATTGGTTTGCAGTCATCACTCAGGAAGATTTTGCACATACACTTTGTGCTTAATTACCTTGTTCGGTTGTTCCCATCCCAACACGGGATGAATTTCAGGTCCCTAAGCTTGTGAGGTCTGACACTCCTTTCCGTACAGGAGGCCATCAATGCAAAAGGAGACAAGGCTCCATGGTCTGCTCGAGTGTCACCGTCGATCTCACTGGGAGAAGGCGCACCAAGCGCGTCTGATGTCCCAATATCTTTCAGGACATGCAAGATGCCGGTGCCGAGAACCTTCACGTTGTCAGTGTTGCTTTCGCCTGAAATCGCTCCATTGTCCTGAGATGTACCATGTAGCCGGGTTAATTTCCATCCTGCCTCCTTTCCTGGACGCACCTGACACCAAACAACTGTAAGAAAACTAATGGAAATGCATAGGTCATTAACTAGTCTTGAAGTAGAGCGTATTCAGGATGCCTGCACAAATGTGTCAGTTCAGAGTTCAGAAGGACTTCAGACATACACAGTATCTACAACCTTTAGATTGTGATGGCTCTAAACTCTTGTAAAATATACACAGTATGAAAGGCGATATATAAGTTTGGACAATAACATAATGCATAAATGGTACGACTAAAAATATAAAACCAAGTACTAGCCTCACAATCATGACCCTTTGGTCCTTTATTGATACATCTCTAGATTCATCAATAAGCACAAAAAAAATTATATATCCAATCTTACCCAAAATCACCTTAGTGACAACTTCTGCACAAGCTTTCGCAAGGTCCTTTTGAAACCATGGAGAAGTCATGGTACAATGCCCAGAAGGTACATCAAATGCCTTCTTTATTTCTTTATTTTTATCTTTATACCACTCCATCAACTCTCTAACACATGATACCATCCAAATCTTTATCACTGTTGGACTCAACCTACTTCCACAACTAATAGAAAATGTTAGTCCAACAAACATGGTTGTCCTAATCATCAATGTACTCTATTAACACATAATGTATGCATCAAGATCCTTTGATCTATTTATTTGATGATTGACCACAACCCAAATTGAATGATTGAAAGATATTGATTTGTCTTGAGTATATTAATGTAACTAATGCTTTATGTACTCAAGAACTTTCGATTGCCCTTTAATCAACAAAGTGTACCATCAACACTTGATTGGTTATTTGATAATTAATTGATAACCGATCACAATTTAAATTGACTTTAAATTGTTACGAGTATATATATCAACTACACAAGTCTCATATACTCATTTTGATAGTTTCCTAGTAATGATCCAAATTATATGGAATTGATAGAGAGGGATCAATACTATTTAAGACCATCACGCTATAGAATAAACTCCCTTAAATGTGTGCATATAAATAATTGAACTTTGAATCACTATGCACATATTTCAATTTAATATTGCTTTGGAGTTTATTCTATATTTCCATGAGTATACTACAACTATACATATTTTATACATACTCAAGGATTTTTTTTCTTCTAAGTAATGATCCTTCATGTATTTGGCAAGATGAAAGGGGTCAATACTATTAAAACTTCAAGATAAATAATGAACTCCCCCCTAAATGTGTGCATTCAAGTATATATGAAATTGAAAACAACATGCACAACTTAAAGCGAAACTATGGTGGAGTTCACCCTTTTCTTGAATCCAAGAAATGCATCTAGAAATAATAGAATTGTATCGAATGCATACTTTTGGGATTTTCATTTTTCAATAAGATGAGACTTTGGTATTTCCATCTTTTCATCCAAATGAGACTAATAAGAATTAAGCTCAACAAAAGAGTTAGTATCACAAGTAGATTGTCATTAATTAACAATTGAGACTAATCAATATTATGATTATCAAAATGGTTGGTCTCATAATTAGATTTGTTATTAACACTAAAACCAAATGAATGGAGCTTGAACTTTCAATGTCGACCATAGTTATTCAACAAGGAGCACTATTTTCAAGATATTTATGCTCACGAGCCCAACTTGTAGTTTTGAGTTCACCTTGGGGAGTGGGGACGAGCCAGTCTGGGCAGGCTTAGCCTAGCATGGGTCGGCAATGGAAGCCACCTAACTTGCGGGCCCGCACCCCCTGCGAATCAACAACACATTGCCGCACACTGAACCCTTTGACACCGGACCCAGCGGCCAGTATCTCCATTCAAGCACACCACGTGTCACATAGACCACACGCCAGCATCTTGGTCTCTGGGTTCACTTCATCTACCATGCGTAGAGGTGGGCACTGGGTCGTGCCATTTTGGGTCAGCATGAGGCACACCCGGTCTAGCCTAGTCCATGGCCCAGCACGGCACTGTTGCAAATAGGCCATGCTGAGCTTGCCAATCGAGCATGGTGGGTGGCCCGACACGGCCCGCGGGTGGCACGCTGGAACGTGGCAGAGCCTGCAACCCAGGTCGGGCACGCAACAAGAGAGCGCACATGGTGTGGTCATCGCCTCGTGCTCGCCAGCCACGCTCGTGCCTACTCGCAATCCCGTCGCCTTGCCTCAAGCTGCATCGCACGCCCGTTGCCCCGCACCGCGCCCAGGGCGGGGAAGGGAGAGGGGGGAGCCAAGGTAGGGTGGAGGGGCGGGGGAGGTACCTGGCCGTGCTGTCATGGTCATCACCGCGACGCCGTAGCCATCGCCTTACCATCATGGCCTTAGGCGCCCCACGCATCCTCTGTGGCCGCGGCCTGTGCACGCCTCCTCCTTTGCGCGCCCGCCGAGCGCCATGCTCTCGCCGTGGCCTACCGCCTCCACCGTACGCCCGCTGAGCGCCATTCCCGCGCTGTGGGAAGGGAGGCGAGGGGCCACCATGGCCGCACCATGCCCACCACGAGGGCCGTGGCCGCCGAGGTGGGAGAGTGAGGAGGTGAGGGGAGGGAGGGAGGCGGCCGCGGTGGGGGGGGGTGGGAGGTGAGGGAACGATAGTGGGGAGGTGAGGGGAGGGAGGCGGTGTGGTGGGAAGGTGGTGGGGAGGGTGGCGATGGGCCGGCCGGGCACGGTGGGGAGCGGAGGGCGGCGGAGAGACCGAGGGAGAAGTGGATCGAAGGGGGAAGGGGGAGGTGAGGGTGCGACTGGCGACGGTGGCCGTGGTGGAGGTGAGGGAGCGCCGAACCGGAGGGGGAGAGGCAAGAGGCGGCGGGGAGGCGAGATTTGGGACTCTGGGAGTGAGGGAGACAATGAGCCGCTGGTGGATTTGGGAATTGGGAGAGGGGGTGGGGAGAAGAGGAAAAGAGGAAGTAAGGAAAAAAGGGAAAAGGGAAAAAAATAAAAAAAAAATGTAAAAGGGTAGAATAGAAATGGAAAAGGGGAAATAATAAAAGAAGAAAAGTAAAATGGGACGAAGCCAAGCCATCAAGTCATGCCTCCATGATTCGATCATCAATTAACTAGATGGGGGTAATTAAGTAAAATTATGGATGCTTTCTCAGTCCCCCTCTCCCTCCGATTCTCTATGTCACTCTCTGACTTATTCTCTCAGTCCCTCTCTCTCTCCCTCCGACTCTCTATGTCAGTATCTCTTGCTCAATCTCACTCTCTCAATTCCTCTCTCTCCCTTTGACTCTCTATGTCACACTCTCTGGTTCATTCTCACTCTCTATCCCTCTCTCCCCTTTACTCTTTATGTCATTCTCTCTGGCTCACTCTCGCTCTCTCCCTCCGACTCTTTGCGTCACTCTCTCAGTTCCTCTCTCTTCCTTCGACTCTCTATATCACTCTCCCTGGCTTACTGTCACTCTCTTCCTCTCTTCGGTCGGCATCGCTCCTAGCTCTCTCCGCTCCTATCGCTCTCTCTCTCATCGTGATAGCTTTTCATTTATCTTTCTCGCTTGTTTTGTCATACTATCACTCACGTTATAGTAGACTCTCCTTTGTCTTTCTCGTTACGCCACCACCCTCTGCCTCCTGACTCCGCCATCCTCTTGTCCTCCCTCCCCATTAACTCCATTGACCATCACAGATGCCTCACCCTTTCAATCCAACTTCGATAATCCTATCGACTGCATCCTTCCCCGCAGCCCCCTATTGGTCTTTGACTTCCACCGATTCCCGGGTAAAAAGGTTAGTGGCAACACCACCATTCGAAAGAATGAGCACCTGTCATGCACTCATGTTCTCTCGTCATAATAGTACAGTAGACCGAAGCTGAACCAGCACGGTATGAAATAGACACAAAGTACAAATATATAGTGCCTAAGCTCATAAAAAACGAACGAACCAATATAACACGGTACAAAAAAATACAATAGACCGTCACAATTCACGAAGCACGATGACCTTGCCGGGCCGTCCGATGCACCTCTGGTCCGTGCGTCCCCCTCTTCGCCGCCACCAAAATAAATAACGGTAATGCTACAGTTCGGACGTCTGATTTCTACCGCAACATTTTTTTCTACGCATGCAACATTTTTTTTCTACACATGCAACATTTTTCTCCTACGCATGCAACATTTTCATTCGACAAACAGTAAATGTTTCAAAAGTGAAAAAAATGTTGCGAACGTTGAAAATAAATATTGCAAACAGTAAAAAAAATGTTGCGCGGGCGTCCGAAATTTTTTAAAAAATCAGACGTCCGGCTGCTAGTACTGCCCAATAAATAAGCGCGATTAATTATTTTTAGTGACGCGGCAAGCGCGGACACACCAATTCGCTCGTGCTCGTCTCGTTGCGTCCCCCGGTGGTCGACCCCACTCGACGGTGATCTGATGGCGGCGGCGGCGGCTACGGCGGTCGGCGCACTGCCGCCGCACGCCTTCTCCGGGGAGCCGAGGAGGGCCCCGCTCGCTCTCGGCCTCGCGCCACGGCGATCGGGGGCTAGGGTTCGCGCTTCGCGCCCCCGCCAGGTACAACCAACCCCCCCCCCCCCCCCGGATTTGGGTAATCGGATCGTCCTTAGGTTTCTCGGCGAGGTCGTAGTTGTAGGAGCCAATGCGCTGTGAGACTGTGGCTACTCTCGCCTCGCGTTGGTTAATTGAAGCTAGAGGCGAGTTTCTGGTGCAATTTTGAGGGCATTCGGTGGCGGGGAGTGATCAACGTAATGTAGATGCAATCAGGGTAGCTCGGCTGCCGAAACGCATTGCTATTGAAGTGTAGAACTGATAGATGCCGCACTTCTTACATTTTGACAGACAGCTCTGTGCGTCTTGTTTATTTCGCAACGTTGATTACGTTTGTCACTTTGTTTCCATACGAATGTACTGAAATCATTCCGAGCTGGGGGCACTACAGGGTAGATATTTTTAGGGTAGTTCAGGATCTAATGGTCTTATTACATATTTTGATGGCACTAATGCGATTTTTGTGCAGTTGTAAGTGTTTGTACCTTGTAGTGGTGATTGTCGTTGTTAGTGGTGCGAACAATGCTGCTCAGCAGCAGCAGTTTTTACTGTGACCATGGATACGTATGCCACATTTCTTAAGACTTTACTATTTCCACATTTTCCACCAGAATGATGTAATAGCCAAATATAATATGTGATGCAATAGGAGGTGGGATCCGGAGCATAATTTAGGGTTCTAAATTTCTAATCGACTATTGACAATGTGGAAATTCTTATTGCAGGGATGTTGGCTTACCTGCGTGACTTGTGAATTTGTAGCAACTACTAATGCAATTGTCTAATTTCTGTATTGCCACCAACATTGTGAACTTTTAAACTTGGCCTTTTTTTGGTTTTAGGAGAATGTTCGTAGTTGTGGTCTGTTGATATCAACTAATTTCAATTCAAGGTCATTGTTGTGTCCTCCATGTCATTGTGCTGAGATGGCTTTGGCCAACACAAGGATTGCTTATCAGCCTGATGTTGACAGGCACACTGGAGTTCTGGTAAGGAAGCTTGGATCTTCCAAAGTATATGATGCATTCTCCACCCCTTGCTGACTAATCATTTCTATTCATTTCCTACAGGCATACGATCTGGTTCAAGGGAATCTTGTAAGTGTTGCATTCACGCCAATGATTTGTCACTAGTTGATAAATTATGTTAGACGACAGCTCGATGTTTGAAATGTTCTGGTGCAGTGCAAGTTATTGGTAATCAACACTTCATTTACCTTCAGGTGCAATGGAACTCATTTATGGACAAATCAATACCCGATCCACCAACAGCTGTTCTCCTTCATGGCATCCTTGGGAGCAGGAAAAATTGGGGTAAGTGAGCAGTGCTTGGTTTCTGATTGTATCATTGTAGTTTGTTCTCCTGGTTTGTTGGCTCAGTTGTGATTGTGTTTCGAGTTTGCAAATGAGCGAAATACTTTGATGTGTTTTTAAGATGTTTTGGCTGTGCTAGGGATATGAAATTGTAAAACTAATTAATTTTGTTGGTCATGAAGGGTCTTTTGCAAAGAGGTTGGCTCAGGAATTTCCAATGTGGCAGGTCAGTGTATCTAAAAATCTGCTAATTGTATGAACTATTTGACATTGCAGAAAGAAAGAAAAAACTATACCTGACTTCTCTTCATGCAGTTCCTCTTGGTTGATTTGCGTTGCCATGGCGATTCAGCGTCCATTAAGAAAAGAGGACCACACACTGTTGCATCAACTGCTCTTGATGTTCTAAAGCTGGTTTGTATTTTCCTCTCACTGCTTTTCTCTGTCTTGGCTTCTAATATCTACATTAAATGTGTTAGTGACATCCAATCTCAATATATTAAAATGTGTAGCTTCTTTCGAAGGACAGCATAACTATGTATGTGCCTGAGTAATATCTGTGTCTATGTGTGCATTGCACATCTAGCTTTATGCATTGAGAGATAGGCAGAGCATTTTAAGCGCTTGGCAACCTATTGATGCCATAGCACCCACATCAATTGGCTTAGTTATGGGCATTGTACTATGATTTTTCGAAGCTTAATAGACATAGTAACACAGTATAACTATGTATGTGCCTGAGTAATATCTGTGTATATGTGTGCATTGCACATCTAGCTTTATGCATTGAGAGATAGGCAGAGCATTTTAAGCGCTTGGCAACCTATTGATGCCATAACACCCACATCAATTGGCTTAGTTATGGGCATTGTGCTATGATTTTTCGAAGCTTAATAGACATAGTAACATCACATCTGAATCATATAATATAGAATGCAGATTATAATGTTTCTGCAGATTACAGAGTAACTGATATGAAGTAAATTACGAAGTGCTTTGTTGCCTGCCACTGAACCTGTTTTAAATATTTGAAATCGTATGTATCGCTCTCTGATTTTTCAGTCTGCCATATCTTATTAGCTTTCAGTTTACTTCACTTCTCTCTTATACATGTCTATAACCCTATGCTAAATCATCTAAATGCAACAGCTAGTGCATCTCAGGCTAACCCCTCGAGTGTTGGTTGGTCACAGCTTTGGTGGAAAAGGTTTTTTTCTTGTTCCTCCTGTTTCTCGTATTTCACATGTCATTTACCATTTATATATGGTATAGTTTACATTGTAAAGTATCAATAATTGCCCCAGTACTCATAATTGTGCTTTGCAGTGGCTTTGAGTATGGTAGAGCAAGCTGCAAAACCACTCGCCCGTCCTGTTAGGGTAAGCTCGACTTCTGAATCATATTAATGTGGCAATAATGGAATGACTGCTATTATTTATAATCTTCTGTGCCAAATTTCTTCTGTATTTTATGTTCCTTAAAGGTATGGGTTCTTGATGCTACTCCTGGCAAAGTTCGAGTTGGGGGAGATGGTGAAGATCATCCTGCTGAACTTATTGAGTTTCTCAGAAGAATGCCTATGCAGGTTGGCCTTTTAGAGTTATCTACACATGCATTACGGCAAAATACATTTGAGTTTAGAAAATCCGCTTCTTTATGCTTCATTATTTGCATTCTGTTGTTGAAAATCCAGGTTTCTTCGAAGCAGGAAGTTGTTGATTCTCTTGTTGAAGGACAATTTTCTGTGGATGTTGCTCGGGTATTCTTGAATACTAACATTTTGTTAAGATGCCCTTGCCAGTTTACTTTGATCTCACTGGTCTAAAAAAAGCTAATTGATTCACTTTCTCCAAAAAACAAAAGTCTTTTCAATTCTATGTTGGTTCTATGTTTCAGTGGGTGGCCACAAATCTCCGACGAAGCAATCCAATAATGTCTTCAAGCTTCTCATGGATTTTTGACCTGAATGGCATCTATGAGATGTACAAGTCCTATGAAGAGACGAACTTATGGTAAATCCTCAGCAATGCCTGTTGAGATCATCTAACTTTGTAAAATGTGTTAGGCTATTAACTAACTGAATGCACTATTTAGGAGGATTGTAGAGAATGTACCAAGGGGAGTTCATATTAATTTCCTTAAAGCCGAAAGAAGTTTGCATAGATGGGCTTTAGAAGACCTCCGGAGAATTCATACCGCAGAGGAACTGGCTGCAGATGAGGGTGGAGGAGTTGAAATGCATGTGCTTGAAGATGCTGGACATTGGGTATGTATGCTGCCTCCTTGTAGTCTAGATATTGTGGCAACAGAATAGTTTTTACTACAATTACATATACATGGGTTGTGGCCATCTGATATAACCTTTTGTAATTGAGACGTTGCATGCCATAAAGATGGATGCTTTACAAACAAGATTTAATTTTGGATCCACATCTCCTTTCAGGTTCATGCAGACAACCCCGATGGGCTCTTCAGAATTCTTTCATCAACCTTCCGCATCGAGACTACCATAAGAGGGATGCAGGATTGAGGTACAGAACTCCAAACAATACTGCTACAGCTCTACTGTATGTGGGTAGAAATGACATGAGAGAATACACATGAATCGTATCTCAGAACATGTATTTCAGTTTTGTAGAATAAAACGAGCGGAAAAAACTTCAGCGATGGGGCTAACTGCGACCGTTGGCGTGTTTGTGCATTCATTCATTCATTCATTTGTTTCCTGTATCGTGTGTGTAACATGACAGTCAGCTGTAGTTGTGCTGTTCTTGAAGGACCGACTTGTAATTATGTCGTCATACACTGAATATATGAGTAATTTTTACAATGGTGTCACTAATTTGCCCCACGAATGTATCACAGCTGAGATGTTCCATTTCCTTTGACTTCCAGAAAGGTTTAACTCTTCCAAAATTTCTTCATTTGAGTTCCTTCTTTTATATATTGGTATTCAGTTCTGAATTTGCTGCCCTGTTTTTCACCCAGAATTCAAGAGAGTTCCATCGCTTCTTTCTTGCCTCTTACTTGTCAAATTCTAATACCGGCTGCTGAAACTGTGGTTGTAGCAGGATTCGTTGTTTACCCGTAGACCGGAACATTTTTTTTTTTTTTTTTTTTTTTTTTTTTTTTTTTTGTGAAGGTTGATCACACGCCATTTGGTTTGGATTTGCGAAGTCAGAGCTACTGCGACACCGCTTAGCGTGTTTTATCTGAACCTTGAGGACGGGAGAATTTTGGATTATCGGCAAAAATCGATAGAAATCGAAGAAGCTCAAAGTTAAAATTTTTGAATTGGGTGATCAAACAATGGAGAAAAATTCAAAAACCAACCGATTTTCAAGTGATTTTTGTGGATTTTTAACCGGTTTTGTTCGATTTTTAAGTGATTTTATTCGATTTTCGGCATACTCAAGGAAAATTGTAAAAAATTGGGGAAAAAATTATAAAATGTGAATGGATCCCAATTAATGTATAAAACACCTCAGAGAAATTTTAACAATTTTTAAATTCACTTATTGCTTCTGGAAAAATCAAAAACAGTAATTAATGAAAAGGAACAAATACACTATTATATTTTTTTATAAAAATTTACAAGCCTGCTCATGCTCTGAAATTTTAATGGTATCATAAAAAGTGCTCAAGGATCATGTAGTAAAATGTTTAGAAATATTAGACTTCCTTTAGTGCCTATAAAAAATAAAAAACAGAAGAGCATATACAAAGATAATAGTACTGTCAGAATTTTAAAAATAATACACATATCTGATCATCATTTGAAAATTTTGCTGAATCATTAGCATTTTCTCATGACCCCACACAAAATTTTTTAGAAATATTAGACTTCATTTAGTACCCCTAGAAAATAAAAAGTATAAGAGCATATACAAAGACAGTAGCACTGTCAGAATTTAAAAAATAAATACACATGCCTGATAATCATCTAAAAAATTTACAGAATCATTATCATTGCCTCTGGATCTCATACAAAATTTTTCTAAAATTTTTAACACTTTCTTATAAATTTTTCTAATTTTTTTGAATTTTTGAATTTGAATTGGACCACTTTACTGACCAGTTTCAAATGTCAAGTCGGCTTGATACTATCAAAAACCACAATTTTTGTTCTTCACCCGGTTACATAAACTGGGTTAAGTCGCGCGTGATGTCGCGCTGTGTGAAATTTAGTTTGATGTTCTTTTTTACAAAAAAAAGTAATTTTAGTTTTCTCGGTGGTATTTTTTTTAAAATACGTTGGCTATGTGATGTTTTTTTAAAAAAAATAGGTTGATTAGGAGCATGTACGTAAACACGGCATCCTTTGTACAAAAAAAAAATAGATTTAGGTTTTCTCGATGATGTTTTTTCAAAAAATAGGTTGGCTAGGTGGGATTTTTTAAATTAGGCTTGCTAGGAGCCGTGACGAATTTGCGTAACCATGGGAGGACTTGTTTGCGAATTTTCGAAACTACAGGTCCTTTTTGAAAAAAAATAGTAGAAGGATCTATCCACCGTTGCAAAAAAACCGATAGAAGACCCGTTCATGAATATATGGAACCATGAGTCCTCTTTGCAAAAAAGGTAGAAATATCTATCTGTAATTTCAATTTTTTTTCGAAGAGCTTTTTTGCGAAAAAAAGGTGAAGTGGTGTTGCCTGGGCTGGGCAATTCCGAAAATTTTCGTATTTGATATAAGTTTTGACCTGTATTCATAAAACGATACAACACTTTCGCGTATTTACAGAAAAACCAATCATACCCGGAATTTGGAATTCCGGTTTTGAATACCCGGAATTTCAAATTCCGGTTTTTGCATATTCGGATTTTCAAAAACCAGATATTGCGTATTTGGAATCTGAAAAACCAGGTATTACGTATTCGGTACATGAAAATTTGGGTATTGCATACCCAGTTCCTGGAAACCCGGGTATATAGGGCATACCTGGTTTCTCATGGGGCAATCAGTTCTGTTCATTGCAGGTCAATCAGTGAGCTAATAATCTAATCCACGACCTTAGTCTCTCACATGCAATGATTTTAATTAATCAAAGAGACTTCAGAGAAACATCTTGTCTAGTCTAGCTCACAGGTAATCCACGCCCCCATACCCGATTTCTGAGAAACCGGGTATGCGTTTCATACCCAGGTTTTCATCAATCGATATGTAATACCCGGATTTTCATGTACCGAATGCGTGATACCTAATTTTCTAGATTCCAAATACGCAATATCCGGTTTTTAAAAATCTGAATACACAAAAACCATAATTTGAAATTCTGGGTATTTAAAACCGGAATTTCAAATTCCAGGTATGATTGGTTTTTCTGTAAATACGCGAAAATGTTGTATCGTTTTGTGAATATAAATCAAATCTGGTATCAAATACAAAATTTTCCGGCAATTCCTCGCCGTTAAGGATAGTAATATATTATATTATATAAGTAAACCATAATTTGAAATTCTGGGTATTTAAAGCCGGAATTTCAAATTCCAGGTATGATTGGTTTTTCTGTAAATACGCGAAAATGTTGTATCGTTTTGTGAATATAAACCAAATCTGGTATCAAATAAAAAAATTTCCGGCAATCCCTCGCCGTTAAGGATAGTAATATATTATATTATATAAGTACTAATATGTCAGACAATTCCAACGTTAATGTCAAACAGCTTAGCATGGCTGTCAAGTCAAACAAGTAGTTCTCGGTGAGTAGGTAGCTGAAAATTCTCCATGGATAACAGGGTGATCTCACCTGACAGCTGGGAAAAATATGATGCTTGGATAAAAAAATACATTGCGTTCTAACTTGTTCTCTCCAGTTTCTGAACAAGACAACGCAACTCTAGTCAGTTTTCTCAGGCTACGTATCGTCCTGGCCTTAATTGAGTTACCAACCAAGTTTGTGCGATGTATATATTGTCGTGCTGCATCGTCGGTCCAAGATTATTGCCAATCATGGCAAATCCGCCATTGATCCTGAACCTCGCGTTCTTGATCTCTGTTCTTCTTTCGCCGGCGTATGGCGGCACCTACCTTCGGAGAGGCTCCTCCCTTTCCGTGGAGCGCGCCTCTGACATCCTCCAGTCGTCCAGTGGCGCCTTCGCATTTGGCTTCTACAACCTCTCCTCCACCGTCTTCATCCTATCCATCTGGTTCGCCGCGTCGGCCGATCGGACCGTCGCGTGGACAGCCAACCGCGACCGGCCAGTGCACGGCGCGGGGTCGAAGCTCACGCTACACAAGGACGGCAGCATGGTGCTTACGGACTACGATGGCACGGTGGCGTGGCGAACCAACTCGACCTCCTCCTCCGGAGAGGCCGCGGACCGCGCGGAGCTCACGGACGCCGGCAACCTCGTCGTCTTTGGCCGGGACGGGCGCGTGGCGTGGCAGAGCTTCGACCACCCCACCGACACGCTGCTGCCGACGCAGCCGGTGACGGCCACGGCGAGGCTGTCCTCGGCGGACGTTCTGCACCCGACGAGCTACTACGCGCTCCGGTTTGACGACCGGTACATCCTGTCGCTCGCGTACGACGGGCCGGAGATATCGAACATCTACTGGCCGGACCCCGACGCCAGCAGCTGGGTCAACTACAGGATCTCGTACAACAGCAGCCGGAGGGGCGTCCTCGATCACGCCGGCCGGTTCCTGGCCAGCGACAACACGACGTTCGTCGCGTCGGACTGGGGTACCCCGGGCGTCAGGAGGCGGCTGACGCTGGATCACGACGGCAACCTCCGGCTGTACAGCCTGAGCGAAGCCGACGGGAGCTGGTCGGTTTCTTGGACGGCGTTCTCCCAACTGTGCGGAATACACGGGCTGTGTGGCTGGAACGGGGTCTGCGTGTACACGCCGCGGCCGACCTGCTCGTGCCCTCCCGGGTACGAGCCGAAGGACCCGTCCGATCGCGGCAGGGGATGCCGGCCGGTGTTCACCTTCACCTGCGGCGCCGGCGGCGTGAAGCCGATGGGCTTCGCGCGGCTGCCGCAGACCGACTTCTGGGGCTCCGACCTCAACCTCATCCAGTCCACGTCCGTCGACGCGTGCATGGCGTCGTGCCTGGATCTCTGCAACTGCGTGGCGTTCGAGTACAAGGACGGCACGAACGACTGCTACTTGAAGTCGGCGCTCTTCAACGGCAAGACGTACCCCGGGTACCCCGGCACGGTGTACCTCAAGCTTCCGGCGAGGCTCGTGCCTGAATCACAGAACCACACCGTTTCAAAAGCCGAAGCTCTCGTGTGCGACGCATCAGACGCACGGACGAAAATTCTGTCCTTCCAGTCTGCCGCTCCAAATGACAGGAACTCGACGTGGGGCTACTACTACGGGTTCCTATCCGCGTTCTTCGCCGTGGAACTCTGCTTCATCGCCTTCGGCTGGTGGTTCACGGCGAGAAGCCGGCCTGCTCCGTCGGAGCAATGGGCGGCGGAGGAAGGCTACAGGGTGGTGACCGACCATTTCCGCAGGTTCACCTACAAGGAGCTGAGGAAGGCCACCAGGAGGTTCAAGGACGAGATCGGCCACGGCCGGTACGGCTCCGTGTACAAGGGGGTTCTCGACGGCGATCGCGTCGTGGCCGTGAAGGAGCTGAAGGACATGGCGGCGCGGCAGGGAGAGGACGAGTTCCAGACCGAGGTGAGCGTGATCGGGAGGATCTACCACATGAACCTGGTGAGAATCTGCGGCGTCTGCTCGGAGCACAGGCGCCGGCTTCTGGTCTACGAGTACGTGGAGAACGGCTCACTCGCCATGCACCTCTTCGGAGCCACGGGGGCACTGAGCTGGGATCAGAGGTACAACATCGCCATTGGTGTGGCCAAAGGATTGGCCTATCTTCACCACGAGTGCCTCGACTGGATCATCCACTGCGACGTCAAGCCCGAGAACATACTCTTGGACAGGGATCTTGAGCCCAAGATCGGCGACTTCGGGCTCGCGAAACTGCAGCGGAGAGACCCGCAGGCCGATCCGGCCGACTCGTGCAAGATCAGAGGTGCAAGAGGCAGCTACATGGCGCCAGAGTGGGTGTCTAGCCTTCCGATAACCGAAAAGGTCGACGTGTACAGCTACGGGGTTGTGCTTTTGGAGCTGGTGAGAGGGGTTCGAATGGAGAGCACTGGGGAGACGGAGCAGGTAGCGTTGAGAAGCTTGGTGTGGATGATCAGGGAGGAGTTGAAGAGCAGCGACCGGTCATGGATCGCTGGCTTTGTGGACCCTAGATTGAAGGGCAAATTCACGTGCCCTCAGGTGGCGTTGATGCTGGAGTTGGCGACGTCATGCTTGGAGAAGGAAAGGAGCCAAAGGCCAACCATGAACCATGTGGTTCAGAAGTTTCTCCTGCCTCGATCGTGACGAAATCAGATTCGTCAGGGGCAATTCATGTAGATGATTCGATGGCAATGTCTTATGTGTATTGGTTCGTCCTGATTCCCCTACTGTACAAATTTCAGCTTTGAATTGAAAGCGAATCTTCAGTGCATGCATAATATAGTACACTAGGGAGATAGGCGCGCTGCGCCGCGCCGGTGGCTATATTTTTTTTTCTCTGGTAGGCTAATGATGATTGAATCGTTGAACAACAGACATAATAATCCAATTGAATAAGATAGCGCTAGCAAAAGATAAGCATCCATGGTCATGGTTTGATCGTGCAAGCACGTAATAGATAGATAGTTATATTTCTTTCTGCAGCAGGAAAGAAAACGGCATCAATTGCAGAGCTCTTCTGTTGAAGAAGACATATCTATATACATTATACAGATTAGAGATACAGCGTTATAAATAAGTTAGATTTTCTAAGAGCCTAACTATAAGTGCTAGATTGGTAGACATAATGGATATACGAAGGTAGAACTGAGAGGTAAAAAGCAGTTAAGCCTTCTTTACAGGCTACACCGTACTTGAACAAAAGGCTATCTATGCTGTCCAACAAGCAATCAGCAGAACAAGGCGGCGACACAAAAGTCCAGCGGATACCGTTAACTGTACAGCACAAAAGACATTGTTTAGGGTTGCATACATCATATCATAGGTGCGCACGTTGTTCAGACGTGGTGGACGAACAGCCTGCAATGAAAGATAAATCAAAGAGGAAGCATATAAAACGTGAGAATGACAATATGCATAACATGAAAACGTGATATCCATTTGAGGTATTATAAAAGAGCATACTGAATTTCGTATACCTTCAACAAATTTATTCAGCTTCCTCTTTGTTGAAGGTTTGCGTTGAGGAATGGTGGAGCTATGCAGAACAATGGCCATATTCTGTCAGGATTATAAGATTGCCGCCATCATCAGCAAATCATGTATAATGACATTAAGCAAGACTACCTGTCGATATTCGTAAGGTCACACTGCGGTTTACCGGGTGGTGACACCAGTTCTTTCAAGGCAGATCCCGATAGTGGTGACAGCTGTATACCGTCGGTATGATAGAACTATAAGAGAATACATACCATAATAGATGATAAGCTTAAAGTATAGATGTTTAGTAGCGTAAACGAAGGACCTGTAATGGAGGCGGCATCGAGTGAGCTGGCATAGGAGATCTGATAGGCCTTTCCTGTTATGGGAACCATATTTATTCTAATAAGAATAGGCGATGTAGCAACAGAAAGCGTGATCATGCATGATTTACAGAAGTGCATGATATTGAACAACAGGAGATAAATATTGGGTATGATAGGTTTCTCATGATTGGTAAGCACAGAGGTTTAGATATGCCATTAGATGTGAGCTAAACCTGCAAGAAATGTGCAGGCATTAGGTAATCTGAACAATAGTAACAAACCATAAACAAAAATGTTATATGGATATGAATCAGCAGGGGGGTATTGGTTTCTGTGAAAATAAGCACATAGACTAACTATGTATCTGCATGAATCTCAAAAAAGGATAGGTGGGAAATACTTACCACGTGGAAGATTAGCTGTGATTCCAAGAAGTAACAAAATCACTGGGTGCTCTAGTGATTCAGTTTGGATGCTGTCAGTATCAAATTGGAGAGCATGTGGATCCCATAATGCAACATCTACATATTTTCTGTATAGCAAGTATAACTGACGTGTGATCATGAAGCAAAATGGTAAAGAAAGAGTTAAATAGGATGGTTAAGTTAAAAGAACGAAAAAAGAGGAAATCTAGAAGCAAAGATGCATACAGCCCGGGTGAAGACTGCATACATCCGGCTGAAGACTGCATACACGGCTAAGGCCGAATAAACAGGAACATGTAATAAAAAAAAGCAGAAATTTTGGGAGGCACAGAGACTAACTATGTATGTGTATGAACCTCAAAAAAGTATAGGTGGGAAATACTTACCACGTCGAAGATTAACTGCGATTCCAAGAAGTAACAAAATCACTGGGTGCTCTACTGATTCAGTTCTGTTTAGCAAGTATAACTGACGTGCTATCATGAAGCAAAATGGTACAGAAAGAGTTAAATAGGATGGTTAAATTAAAACAACGAAAAAAAGAGGAAATCTGGAAGCAAAGATGCATACAGCCCGGGTGAAGACTGCATACACCCGGCTGAAGACTGCATACACGGCTAAGGCCGAATAAATAGGAACATGTAATAAAAAAAGCGGAAATTTTGGGAGGCACAGAGACTAACTATGTATGTGCATGAATCTCAAAAAAGTATGCCTATTTAGTTGAAGTCAGCTCTGAAGAGCAGGCACAATGTGTTCTGCCTGTATTCGGACTCTGGATCAACTTCATCCATCTCCTTCCGTGGAGCGTGATGCTATAACACTGCAAAGGGAAACTCAAGTAATACTTTGTGTAGCAAAACCGTGAAAGTAGCTGAAAGTAAGAAGTACAGCCCTGCATTCCTGCCGAATTTGCATTCCCACATTCTCACCAAGCCCTGTTATCAAAGGTAATCTGGTCATTCAGGACGAGGGGAAAATACAGGATCACAGATTTGCAATGACTGATTTGCACTAACCAACACAGTTACATTTAGAATCATTCTAGTTTTTCAAGCACTCTTTTTGGTGCAGTGGAACTGTGAAGGCATGCACATCAACTGTCATCAAGACATGTTTGCAAAATGTAGAATGACGATGTCTAGCTCCTGTAAACAAAAAATAAAACTGAGAACCAAAGGAAACGCACAATTTATATCAAACTCGTTGATCAATAAAAAAATGAATAGTTTCAAAGCTATAAATACACACCTCGTCATATTTTTAGTGCAGTAGAGCTGTGGAAGAATGAACATGAACTGTCATGAAGACATGTTTAAAAAAGGGAAAAGAAGGAATTAGCGAAATAAAAGATGAAAAGCACTACGTTAATCAACCATATGTAAATGAAGACACAAATTATACTCTCATTAAGTCAGCCTTTGCCCAACCCAAGTGTAAAATTACGACCAAGAGCTATTTCTTCAGTTGATTTCTTGAGCTGTTAATTCATGCTTTCAAAATAACAGTGTTGATTCATTTTGTCTTCGAAAGGCAGGTTATTGCTTGGTTCAAGTCCATGACATTCAGCATCAAAATTTGCCCCAATACATGCGTCATTCAAGATACCCAAACTACAAGTCTTGTGTTATACATGCGTTGTTAGTCAATTCTGAGCACAAAATTCTAGTTTCTTGGCATTTTAGTCATGTGAGGCCAGTTAAGACACATCGAGGTAAACTCCAGCTGTTGCAGGCATCAACCAAATTCTCGAAAAGGCAAAGGAGCGACAAAGTACAGTTAGCAAGCATGCAGGAAAGTGATTCTAGTCCAGTAACTTGAAAATGATTTTAAGAAGAAGAAGAAGAAAATATTATAAACAACTCAAATTTAGCTAACTGCTACCATTAAAATCCCCTTGCAAAAAATAATCTCAACTTACTCTGGTTGTTCAGGTTAAAAAAAAGTTCAAATCTGACACATTGCAGTAGCTGAATTAATCACACCGGTCTGGCCTGGGCAAGAGCATACACCAATTAGTTACAAACTCCCAGCTCATTTTGCGATCGCCAAGAAAATCCCCTACTCATGGATCATAGCACCCCACCAACCAACAAAATGAAGAAGATGAAATCCAAACCCCCATAATATATCAAAAACCATGCTCCATTTCCCCGTCAGCACCCCCTACCTCCCGCCCAGATCTACCAGCGTCGTAACAGGCCACCAAGAATCACGACCTGCAAGATCAATAGGCGAAATCAAGGAAAGGAGAGGGGGAGGGAGGGCGTACCTTCGGGATTGGAGGGGCGGCGGCGGCGGGAGGGAGGCGAAGCGGCGCCCGCCGGCGACCCCCATCGTGGTCGGCGGTTGCTGGAGCGACGGGAGAGGCATCCCGCGGCGGAGGAGGAGGTGGTGGTGCATGCGGTGCGGCGTCGCCTCAGTCCGTCCGTCCGGTTTGGTTTATAGCGTGGGCTGTCGACGGGACCAAGGGCGGGCGGGCTGCTGGTTTCTTGGCGGGCGGAGGACGCGAGGAGGGCGGCGGAGACCGGGGGAACTGGCGCTGCTTGAGATCGAACCCCACGGCCCTTTATCGGCCATCGAAGGGGCAAGCGGAGAACGAGCGGCGACGCGGATGAGGCCTGGGACGCGTGAGCGGCCGGATGGGCACCTATACAGAAGAACAGCGGCGGCTAGGGCAAGGGCAAGCGGCATGGCGGAGCATGCGAAGCAGTGCGGCGTGGAGAGCCCCGCATCGAGGGATTTGCCGGGCAGAGGGCGGCCTCCGGCGAGGAGCCGGGGATGGGAGGCGAAGGCGGGGCACAGCGGAGAGCACGAGGGCAGCGGCGGGCTAGCGAGGATGGATAGGGCTTCGAGGGGAGCGGAGACGTGGACGACTCACCAAGACGCAAACCCACCGCGCTTTATCGGCCTGCGTCCCACAACGCGTCGATCGAACGGAGCCGGCACACGCAAGGCAGAGCTGATGATGCGGCGACGCTCCACAACGGCAGCAGCGACGGGGTCCCGCACGGGAAAACGAAAACCAACGGGGCCTCCGCGCGAGAAATGCTGACGTGGGCAGCGCGAGAGGGCCGGAATGCCATCCCCTGTAAGATAGTAAGTATTCTTTCTCTAGAGGATAAAATAACCGGAATGCTTGATGTATTGCTCGAGTCTGGGAGGGCATATATATAAAGTATAATGTGACTTGGAGATCAAGTCAATTTAATAGAGATATGAAAAGGTTACTATAGACTTGGAACGAACCATATGGGGTATACGTCATAACTAATTCTATTCTATCTCTAATAGTCTCAGACGCTCAGGCTGGAGAAGAAGCCGGCGAACAGAGGCGGAGCCCAGGCCGGTCAGCGCGATTAGCGATCAGGCCCAGCTAGGATTAGCGATAGCCAGGAGAACGAATCGAACATCAGGAACTGTGGAGCGATCGTGTGCGGGCAGCGCCGGCTGTCTCGCGAATCACGACTTCTGCGTCCCGGCGTCCGATCGCCAGCGTCACCGGCGCCCGGCGTCATGCCGTCACGGTCTCGCCGACGCCGAGTCACCGTGACTCGCCAGCGCCGCCAGAACCCAGAAGTCATCAAGGTAAGCTACTAGCCACCATCGGTACGTACGATCGAGAATTCGAGATGTTGCTCTCGATTGGTATTACTGCAATACTGCTCCATTTATTCGGCTAAAAGGGTTGCCAATAAATAATAATGCTTGGATTCTAGACCACACATATGCGGGAATTCTTCTTGCTGTATTGGAAATTTGGAATTACGCACATTGTGGTTCTTCTCTTGATCCATTGTAGGTAGGTTGGTTGATTTTGCTATTTTATCCTATGTGTATTAGATGAAGAGATATTTTATGCCTGTGTCAAAATCAAAACCATTCGAGGAGGCACCATCTGCGTCTAGACAACCCGAAGGCCTTGACCCTGATCATCAAAATCAAATCATTGAACTTTCTAATGTGAGACCTTCTGCCGCTGCTGAAAAGAAAGCTCGTACTAGCACTAATTTTAGTTTGAGTGACATTGTTGCCGACTCGGGGTTGCGCAAGCCAATTGAACAGTATGAGTTTAATATTATAGATGATGTCAGAAGAGCGTACTTGTTAAAGGGCCCTTGTCAGCCTATTGGTCATGATTTTCCCCGTAAACAGCAAGGAAACCATTCAAGATGCTTTCAAAAGACATGGTTTGATGATTTTGATTGGTTAAAATATAGCATAGAGAAAGATGCAGCCTTTTGCTTTTACTGTTATCTTTTTAATCCATCAGGGGTTGATGATTTTGCAAATGATGTGTTCACAAAAGAGGGGTTTTCCAAGTGGAAGAAGGCAAGAGAATCATTCCATAGACATGTTGGTGGAGTAAACAGTGGCCACAACAATTCAAGAGGTCTTTGCAATGCTTTCAAAGATCAAGAGCAAAGCATTCGACAAGTGATAGAAACTTGCACCAGTGATATGCGAGTTCAATATAGAGCTCGTTTAACTGCTGTTGCAAACGTAGTTCGGTTCCTACTATCACAAGGTCTTGCTTTTTGTGGACACGATGAATCATCGAGCTCATCAAATAAAAGAAACTTTAAAGAGTTGCTAGAGTGGTACAAAAACAAGGTTGAAGACGTTTGCCGTGCTATTGATAATGCTCCCGCAAATAACTTGATGACTTCACCACCAATACAAAAGGACTTGGTCAAATCATGTGCTAATGTAGTTGTAAAGATCATTATGGATGAAATCGGGGATAGTTGTTTCTCTTTACTTGTTGATAAGTCCCGTGATGTATCAATTAAGGAACAAATGGCTGTCATTTTGAGTTTAGTTTCACAATATTTCTTAAATTATTGTATTACTTTTGAAGTTAGTAACATCTTAAAATTATTATTCTTATTTAGTTATTATAATTCCTATAGGTTTGTCAACAAAAAGGACAAGTTATTGAAAGATTTATCGGTGTTGAGCACGTTCGTGATACATCTTTTGCTTCATTGAAATCGGCTTTGGATTGTCTATTTGCTCGCTATGGTTTGTCCATGTCTAAACTGAGAGGACAAGGCTACGATGGAGCATCGAACATGAGAGGTTAGTTTAATGGTCTAAAGGCACCAACTTTAAATGAAAATCTCCATGCTCACTATGTACATTGCTTCGCACATCAACTACAATTGGTAGTTATTTCTGTTTCTAAGAGTAGTCGAGTTGTTAATGATTTTTTCAATTATGTCACTATGATTGTCAATATTGTTGGAGCTTATTGCAAACGGAAAGATGCATTGCTTCAGGATCATCATGACCGTATGGTTGAGAAATTGGAGAAAGGTGAGATAGTAACAGGAAAAGGCAAAAAATCAAAAAATGTCTCTAGTAAGGCCAGGTGATACTCGATGGGGTTCACATTTAACAACGTTGATTCGTGTTAGTACAATGTGGGATTCAATGTTGACAATTTTAAAAAATGTTAATGATAATGGATTTGACTTGAGTCAGAGGGGAAGAGCAAATGGATTGACGGAAATAATGGAAACATTTGACTTTGTGTTCATCTTGCACCTCATGATCAAAATATTAAGCATGACTAATCATTTGTCACGTCTCTTACAACAAAAGGATCAAAATATTATTAATGCAATGGTGCTTCTTGTTAGCGTAAATGCTCACCTGCAAACATTTAGGGAAAATGGATGGGAAACCTTGTTGGAAGAAGTAAAGAGGTTCTATGTTGCATCGAAAATTTTAGTGCCAAATATGGAAGATCGAAAGCATGCCAGAGGTCACATGAGACGCGAAAGGCAATTTGTCACTTATCATCATTATTATTATGTTGATATTTTGGTTGTTGTGATTGATTCACTTACTACTGAGTTAGATAGTCGGTTCAGTGAAACTTCTACAAAGCTTCTGAAGTGCATTGCTTGTCTAAACCCAAGATATTCATTTTCTAACTTTGATCATGGCAGTCTTATTCGACTCAGAGATATACTATGATGATTTCTCAGCAACTGATCATGTGGTTCTAGAAGAACAACTTTACTTGTTTCTTGTTGATATGAGAAGAGACGAATCCTCATGTTGTGATGATCTTGCTAGTCTTGCCGTGAAGATGGTTCAAACAAAGAAGCACGTGGTTTATCCATTATCGAT
This sequence comes from Rhipidocladum racemiflorum, assembly GCA_036346355.1. Lineage (NCBI taxonomy): Eukaryota > Viridiplantae > Streptophyta > Magnoliopsida > Poales > Poaceae > Rhipidocladum > Rhipidocladum racemiflorum. Next base: position 18,707,778 of record CM070570.1, on the reverse strand, counting down.
TGATTGAATTAGCACTTATTTTTACCAGCGGGCACAACTACAGTTGAAAGGGCTTTCTCGATAATGAAGATTATCAGGACAGATTTACGTAATAAGATAAGTGACGATTAGTTGAATGATCTCATGATTTGTTATATTGAGCGAGATGTGTTTGCAAAGATAGATATGGAAAATATTTTACGGCATTTTCAGAACATGAGGATTCATAAATATCAACTATCGCCTTATGTGAAATAATTAGTGGTACATTTTCATTCATAAATTCTTGCAAATTACAAGTGTTACATATTGTACTTATTATATACTGAATTTTGAATATAAATCATTAGTAGATGTTCACTTCATTCTTGGTCCCCTCCTTTAGAATTTTCTGGCTTCGCCACTGAGTACCATCATTGTGTTTAGAAACAGAGGAATGGTTGGCATTGAGTAAAATGAAAACTCCACCCACCATTTTTGTGATTCAAGATCAACTCAGCAAGACAAGCTGCCAGCTCTGTAAAAGCTCCTCAACAGCTGATATATTGTTTGAGAGCATGACAAACTATGATAGCCTGCAGGGTCGGTCCTTCGAATATGCCCACTGGACATCTGTGAAGGAACAACACCAGCTTCCAATGAAACCATTAGCTAGACCTGGGCGATGGGTCGGGCTTTTCACGGGTAGCCCAAGGCCCGGTCGGTGCGGCACGACCCAAATGGATTTGGGCCGGGCCGACACGGCATGAACTACCGGGCCGGGCTAGGCCTAGGAATGGGACCCGTCGGGCGGCACGGCACGACCCGATTACATGGGCCGGATTCGGGCCGGCCTGCCACGGAGGTTATTTTTGTACTGCTCATAATACTGATTTGTACTGCTTTATACTTATTTTTGTACTGCTCATACTACTTATTTTTCATTCTCCCCAAATACCAATTATCCATTCTACTGATTTGTACTGCTCATACTACTAACATTTACTTTGCTTATTTACTATAAAAAGTTGGGTCCGAACGCTTGTAGCTGGTTGTGGGGCCTGGTCCAAACCAGCCCGACTTCGATGCTTTCGGACCAGATTGGGCCCTATAAACCCTCTCTCGTGTCGGACCTGGTCGCCCGACCTGGTCCGTTTGCCTTTTCGTACTAAACTGGTCCGGCACGCTATGGCTCGGAGCCCGTCGTGTCCGGGCAGGCCGGCACCAACGCCCAACTCTACCACTAGCCTAATAGAAACATTGCACCGTATTACCTTTTGATTTCCCCTTGGCTTCATGGTATGCAATCATACATCTGATATGTTTCTTAATTTATCCGTAGTACACAACTTGACTGTCAGATGGTGGGTCATAGAGCCGCCGACGTTCCATGCAGAGCAGGAGCGTCAAGATTTTCTTTAGGTGACATTCTTGACCGACAAGAGGCACTAGAGGGGGTTGCAGTCACACCCATCAAGCTGATGTCCACTTCTATAGCCTTTTCTTCATTCCCTAGTCTGGAAGCACACAAATCTATCTATCCTTTATTAAAGATGGGAGGTTATCCGGAAGGAGACCTAGCCACGTGTCGCTATGTCATTTTGCAAAAAAGTCCATTTGTTTCTACGAATTACGGATAGGTCCCTACAAATTTACAAAGGATCCTTCGTGATTTTTTGTGAGGGAAAGAAAAGTTTTCCCGCATCGCGTTTGGGTCCCTCACTTGCTATTTTACGGAAAAGGCCTCCCGTTAAATACAAATCGCAAGCGAGCCCTTTTCTACTTTTTCGGGATAGCGGTGGGGTTCAAAAATATAACAACTAGGTCCCCGATTTTTACATTCAGGTCCTTTCTCCGTTTTCCCCGAAAAAAATATTTTCGTCAACAAAGATGTGTACTTTTTTTTAAACGCAATCTCTAATATTTCTCAGGCCTCCAAAATTTTTAAAAATACATCTAGATCTATTTTTTCTCCGGAAAAAACCGCAAAATCATTTGTCGTTCACGCGCGCGGCGTGCGCCGCACTTATTGGCCTAGTAACATGATAGATATAGAATGCAGGTTAGTTTGGAGAGTATGTTTTCTTTAGCAAGTTTTCACAATTTCTAGTGCAGTTTAATTTTGATGAGATAATATAAATTTGTTTAGCTCATACCAGCGGTCTGAGAAGCTACAATTGCATCAATCTGGTGCTTAAATACATTATGGAAAAACCTTCAACTCCTGATACCAAATTTCTAGGGGACAACTTCATTCGATGTGCATAGAGACTGCCCTTGTCATACTCGCCCCGTTGGCGTCTCCTCACTGGCCATTGTTGAACATGCACCATTTTGCTCTCTGGAAATATATGTTACCGCAACGAGGAAGGGAACACAAGAAGATCATCAATATAAAATGTAAATAAAAGCATTCTTATGATTCATCTGGATAAATCAGCTCATCTGACCTGCTACGTTAGTTTTACATTTGATGACAACAGTTGCAATCTAAACTCAACAATTTGATCCACTGGCCAGTAATGCACCCTTGTGAAAATGCAGAACCATCCATGCAACTACAGCGGTGCAGCCGCACTGAGGACGGTGCCCAGCGGGGGCGCGTGCGCGACACGCTGCGGGGGCGGTGCAGTATTCCCTTTTTTTTTTACAGAACAGTAACAAGAATAATAATTTCGACAATTAGACTAATCTAGTCTCCAATCGACGATTAAGAATAACTAATCTAGGTAGATTAGAGAAATTAATTTGTAGGATTAAAAACTACTTGGATGCAATTAACTTACGTGCTTCGAACCTACGTAAGGCTTGTAGACTATTAATCGTTTGATGCCGGTCGAAAATCAATGCAGTGTAGATTGATGCAGTCAGATGCCTCGGATAGCTTCCTGCCGATAACATGCTGTAAAACGATGACGATTATTATAAATCAATCCTAGCGTCAATCAAGAATAGACGAAGAACAATCATAGTGGATGAACACAGGATATAGAGAGATCAACTCTTTTCTCTTTATTTAAATTGATTCTCTCGTATAATATGGTGACATATTTATAATGAAAAATCCATTAGAGATAATTTTGGATTCGTCCCCAAAGAGATACAGTCCAATCATATCTCAACAATTAGGACAAAGAGTATATCTTGCTGTTTGCATACTTTTTTTTTCTCACTTTTGGTCTTCTTTTGCACGAAATTGTAAATTTAGCTATTTTCTTCACCACGGAAGCAATAGTAGATGACACATGTTATCTATCGCACTCCCCTACCTCAGCAGATACCTACTGAGCTCGGGTACCATGATGGATGCGATGCCGATGACTTACCACTGTAGGGGAGTGCGGTTGATAACACTTACCGTTTGTCGATGTTTCTGCGGTCAAGAAAAAAAAGCTAAATTTATAAATTCATTAGAAGAGTCAAAAGTGGATTTTTTTTTAGAAATGGACCAAACTAGGAAAGCTTCGAGGTGAGTGTCCTGTGTACGGTCAACTTGGCGGTATCAAGGCATGTACTTTTAGGCCATCTCAATTTACTCCTAGTCTGTACACATTAACTTTGTCATATGTGAAAAAGTGAGAAAAGATAAGAGAGAAGAGAGTCAACTTTCATGCAAGAGCCAGTATAGCACGGGAAACAAGATAGATTAGTTATGTACAAGAGAGAAAAGATAGTTATTGCATAACATCTAGAGATAACCTTTAGAGATAGTTATTGTATAAATTAGCTTTATTACTTACTCTATATGATATAGTAGATGAGAGATAGAATAAATAGTAAAGTTTATTGTTATATTGCACGACGAAATGGTGTTTGCCATCGATGTTTCGATTTTTTGTGTGCCACTGCCCACGCGCGCACGCCGTCCCTGGTGGAGTACAAAACCTCCAATATAAATCTCCAGATGTGGTAAGAGATAATCCATAGCCATCGTGTTAGCCAATGCATTATTAAGAGTAATGAAAATAGTTCTATCTTCTATTTTAAAGACGGTAATAACCTCAAGTATATGGTTAGTGATAGCCTCACCGGTGTGTGACTCAGAGATTGGCCTAAACCCTATGACTCTTTTGTTTAGTACGTAGTTCTCGTCTAAATAATGCACAACAACACTAATATAGGATGTTATTTGATGTGAGGAAGTCCATATATATGATGTTTAGGCAAAAGAAAAACTAGCTGCCAAGAAAGTCTGTTTTAACATTTCTAGTTTATTTGTACATATTTTATAAACATCACGTGTAGTTGTTCTTCTACTAACATGTTGGTATTGTGGGTAAAAATCACGTTGCATCATTCTTTCAAAATTAGAGCTCTCGCCCATTCTAAGTGGAAGATCCTCTATAACTATGTACCGTGTGTAAGTTCAAGTTCTATTGGTTTTGGTGATTGGCTTTAGATTAATACTTAATCTTTGTTTAGTGACAAATTTAATCTTTATGAGATTAACATGTTTATTGAGCTTATTGTTAGTAGTCTCATATTTGGATGGAAAATGAAAAACCTAAGGTATGTACTTGTATTAATGTTCATTATTTTGTTGCATACTTTGGATTCAAGTTAAAGTATGAATTCTCCATTACATTAACCACAAAATGTGCATTATGTTTCTCAATCCATATATCACATGGATGCACATATTTGGGGGAGTTCACACTATAACTTGATGTTTCATTATATTGATCAATATTTTGAAACTTATATTTGAGTATATATATATTTAACTTGTGTAGTTAGAATATACTCATGTCAATTTAAATGAAAGTTTAAATTGAGTTTATTTGTCTTCTAGTCATCAAAGAACATTTCATCATGTGTTGGTGGTATTCTTGTGATCGATTAAGGACAAATGGAGAGTTCTTGAGTAGTATGAAGCATTAGTTGCATCATGTGCTCAAGACACATTTAAATTTATTAAATTGATTTAGGTTGTCCTATTTTCAACACATGCAAATCGGTCTCAACACCGTTCCACCTGATTCACAGAATCCTACCTGAAACATTTCTACCAAGAATTTGGAACCGTTTCCGTTTCTACTAGAATCTGGAACCGTACCAAATAGGGCCTAAATCTCATAGACTTCGGAATTTATTTGCTTAATGCGTTTGTGCAAATATATCTTTGAGTTGCTCACGAAATGTGTTTTCGTTAACTATTTGAAGTTTGCATGAGGCTATGGACTTGCATGTGTTGCAAGCGGGAGATAGCTCATGCACTGTGGTTTTGATTGTTTGTTTGCAAAATTGTTGTGCGAATAAATCAAAGATCTATGAGTCCAGATCCTAGATCATGTGATCTTTCACCGTGGTTTTTGCAAGACTGATTTGATCGTAGTTTGACCATCACATGGCTAAGAGGATTAATCTCATAGATTCTGGGATTTATTTGCTTAATACGTTTTGCAAATATATTCTTAAGGTGTTTGCGAAATGTGTTTTCGCAAACTTGTTGGAGTTTGGTTAAAATTCTTTGAGCATGAGCTGAATTGTTACAAATGAGTTTTGCAAGTAAGTGTGATCAAGTTTTGATCACCATTTGGCTCAAAGAATTGTTGTTGATATTTTGGAGAAAAGATTTTAGCTGAAGAACTTGATTTTCTCCTGAGTTCGGTACTACCTCCATTCTATTGTCGGTAGTACCGCAAGGCCGGTAGTACCGCCGTATAGGCGTCGGTACTGCCGTTGGTTGGTACTACCGCCATTTGTGAAGCGGTAGTTGTTTTTCAGAATGGGATGTTTTCTGAAGGTTCCTGAGGCCGGCATTACCGTAAGTTAATTGGCGGTACTACCGTAGTAGTGGTAGTACCGGATTTTGTATAGCGGTACTTATTTTCCAGAAGGGTGTAATTCTGGAGCTACCAAGGGCGGTAGTACCGTGGCTAAAAGCTGGTACTACCAGGCAATGGCCTGCTGTAGTACTGGGTACCCTGTGCAATAGCTAGTTTTCTAGCCGTTGGCCTAAGGGCGATACTACCGGGCTTTGCCCAGCGGTAGTATCGCATTTGCTGATTTTTTCTGGGTTTTGCCCCCAACGGCTAGTTTTGGCTTTGAGGCCATATAAGGAGGCCTTGGGGGGTCCGTGGCTGGTTGATGCTTGCTCTCTTGAGTGTGTTTAAGCTATTGTGAGTTCTTGAGAGGTGGTTGCATGTGTTGCACACCTAAATTTGGTTTTTGAGCTCAAGAGTGGGACTAATTATTGTGTTGCAATTAGAGTATGATTGAGAGGATCCTAGTGCATGTGTTGCTCTTAGGAATCACAGAAAAGCATGTGTTGCGCTAGGTGAAGTTCAAACGGGGTGCTTGACTTATTACTCTTGGTGGTTACCACCACCTAGATGGTGTAGGAGCGTCGTGTCGGGAGCTCTCAAGGTTTGCGAGATGCCCTGGCGAAGTTTGTGAAGGTTCTAGTTGAGCCTTCTCGAAAGAGTGAAAAACTAACGAGTGAATTTGAGGCGGAGGCTCAAGTGTGTAGCCGATCCAAAGTGAGTTGGACTTCGCCTCAACGTGGACTAGGGGAGACCGACAAGTCTCTGAACACCACGGTAAAAAATCGGTGTGTTACTTGTCTCTTTACTTTCAAGCATTTACAGTATTGTGTATTTATCATTTGCTTGATCGTATTTGTCAAAACCATAGTTTATGCTTTCGCATTTTATTTAGATTTTGACATAAAGGTAATTAGAGCGTAATCCTCGAGTAAAGAATTTTATCTCCAGCTACATCGGTGTTGTATACCCATGTACTTAGCGTACCGTCGGTGTTGAAGTTGAGCTACATTTGGACGCCCTCACATGGCCTCCGTCCTGCCGATATCTTCTTCAAGCATGCCTCCGCGTGTCTCTTCAGATGACTTGTTCCACCACATGCACATGCAATAATTTAGCTTGACAGTATTTGCAAATAGCATACACTTTTGACGGTTCTGTCCATGTGTTGCAAGCACCACGCCCGTCGAGTGTCGGATATGGACGCCCGTCCCAATTGCGTTGATGTCGCGGCATCCGAGCTCGGTGCCGATACCGACGCCCATCCCGGATACACCGATGCAGCGGCATCGGAGCTCGGTGCATCCGGAATGTATGAGGCATACTCGATGTCGTGCGTACCTTCCAGATAACGGTCATTCATGCCATAGTCTCCCATGTTAGGGGAGAGTTGGTGCAGATCGATCTAGTGATCCCGACGACCGGGATTTGGAGAGCGAGGGCGTGCTCTCTTACTCTTGCTCTTGCGAAACATTTTTGTTTCGTGGAGAAAAAAGAGAGAGAGAGAGAGCGAGCGGGATGATCTGAGCAAAAACAGAGAGAGCGAGCGGGATGTTCTGAGCAAACACACAGAGAGCGAGTGGGATGTTGGAAAATGACCGTTTAAATTTTGAAATGCAGGCGTGGGCGCACGAGAATCACGTCGCTTTACGTCGCGTCACTTTACTTCAAATCATGTTGTTTTACGTTGCGCGAGCGGTGAACGGGAGAGTGAAATTTGTAAATCACGAGCGGGATGGAATCAACCAAACATTATATTGCGCTGCTTTACATCTTTCAATGTATCATTTCACAGTCTTCACTATCTAAAATCATACTAGAGAACAAAATCTTCGCTGTCTGCCTCTCTCTTTTTTCCTCTCTCTCTCTCTCACTCGTTTTCCTTTACATCGTGTGTCGCGTCACATCACAATTAATCTATCGTTGAACGCTACAATCAACTAGAAAATAAATATAAAAAATCCCCCTCTCTCCCTCTCATTTTTCCTCTCTGCCTCCCTCTTTTTCCTTTTTTCACCTCAACCGCATGCCACATGAACCTTGACTCTTTGATTCCCGTGCTACCCCTTTGATACCCGCACCCACCCCTTCGATTCCCGCACCCCAGCCTCTTCCAGTCTTCCTCTCGTCTTTCCTCTCTCTCTCTCCCTCGATTCCTCCCTCTCCCTCCCTAATCCCTTCTCTCCCTCCACGCCGCCTCCCTCCTCTCCCTCTCCCTCATCGCACCAGGCCGCGCCCTCCCTCCCCCTCCCTGCCGTCTCCATCCTCCAGTTCTCCCCCCAAACCTGGCCTCTCTCCTCCCTTCTGTCGGGGCGACGCTGCGGGCAAGGCGGCTGTGGAGTTAGTGCGGTGCTGCTCGGCAGCTGAGGCAGCGACGAGGCGCTGGTGGCGCGGCCGAGGCAAGGGAGTCCAAGTGGCGCGGTCGAGGCACGGACGGGCGGGTGGGGACGAGCGGCGGCCTTGGCGAGGTGCGGCGCGAACAGCGCAACCAAGACGCGGAGGCTAAGCGGCGTGGCGCAAGCAACCTGGCAAACAAGGAAAGCCAAGTAAGCGCGGATAAGCGGCGACGGTGCTGCCGCGCGAGCCAGGTGGCGAGCGGCACTACCGGGCGGTCTCCACCGCGGTGCATGAGGCGAGTGGTCGCGGCGGCTATGCGGCGCGAGGAGGTCGTCTGAGGCGAACGGGCAGCGAAGCGAGCTCGGCGGCGGCAAGCCGTGCCCTGCCGCGGGCCGGCGACAGTGGTGCCGTGCACTTCCACAGGTTGTGGCAATAGGGCGTGCCGCGTGATGGTAGCGTGCCACTGCCGTGCCGTGCTATGCCGACACAGGCCCGGCCCAAACAGTCATACCGGGCCGGGCCGCCCGTCGTGCCCAGTTGTTAGGCCCAGCACGGCACAACCCTCTGACACACCTGGCCGAGCTAGGGTCAGACCGTGCCCACCGTGCCTCGTGCCGGCCCAATGAAACCCGATCCAGATACCCACGTCTAACTATGGAGTGCGTGCTGCCCTTTTGTCCCGTCACTGACAAAGACGACACAAGTTGAAGAACAACTATGCAAAATCATTAGCTTGTTTGTGTATTTTTTTTGTCACGTTAAAAAAACCATTGAGCCCCTTGCAATTTTTTCACGTATATTGCGTTGGAGTATCTTATAATTAATATATAAGTATAATCAAAGTGATAAAATTGTATTTTAAATCCGTTTAAATGGCATTTAATACAATATACATATATACTTGTTCTACCATCGACTACTGAGTAAAAAAACACTTTAGCTACAGGCAAATCCTCATGTTAATGGATTACACTACGAGATTATAGTTCTGTTCTTCGTATTTAGCTAAAGGTAAACATGCAGTAGCAAGTAGCAACTGCATGTAGGATTGTAGGGTACTACTAGAGGTTCAATGGACGTGAAAAACGATAATAACACCCCAAACAAGCCATCAAGGCTATCAAACTTTTGCCAAGTAAAAACTAATATGATCTTAATTAATTACGGAATAAGTCTAATTTATCTTCGAACTCTAAAGGTGTGTCTAATCTACTCACTGAACTACTAAACCGTCTAAATAGCCTCATGAACTATACAAAACTATATAACTAACCGCTTGAGATGGTTTTGAATGCGATTTTACAATCATGAACTATACAAAACTATATGACTAATCACCTGAGATGGTTTTGAAGGTGGTTTTGCCATCTTGGCGGACAACATATAAATATGGCTGATCATTGCCGCATTGTTAGACTATCTCCAGCAATTTCCCTTCATTCCATTCCCTTCCCTATTCCCTTCCCCACTTTCATTCCCTTTATTTCCTATCATCTCCAACAGCATCCCTTCGAAGGGATTTCTCTCTGGGATTGGAGAGAGAATCCCTTTCTATAGGGATTCACTGTACAAATCCCTTCTGAAGGGAATCGTGAAGGGAATCCGCTGGAGCACTTGGGATCTGTTCGCGAAGGGATTTGGAGGGGACGGGAACCCGCTGGAGATAGTCTTAGCCACGTTATCCACCATAGTAGTAAAACCACTATGACACTGCCACGTTGTCAGCCGCGCCATGTGCTACAATGGCTAGGGTCCAAATTTGCCTTACTAAATCTTACTAAAATTTGGCAGAATCAAAATTTGGTTACCAAATTGGCTACCGATGTTTTGGCCAAAAATTAACAAGAAAATGAACTAGAGAATCAAGGGAGAAGGGAATCTTACTAAAATTTTGTAGTAAATTAAATACTTGTCAAATTTGGTCAATGCTACTAAAATTTAGTAAGACAAGCATTATTAACCATGGAAGCAAAATAAATAAATAAAACTCAAAATGACCTCTAAAATCGTCTTAGATGGCTATTTAGACAATTTTATAGTTCGGATGATAGATGAAATACACTCTAAAGTTTACAGGTAAATTAGACTTGTTCCCACTCCCACGTCTCCTTTTCATCAGAAACGATGTCGAGCCTACCCTTGCCTATGTGTCCATACTACTCGTAGAACACTCACTACTTTGACCGTTGGAAAGTTTTGAGTTTTGACTTGGCTACAGGCTGCAGCTAGCGTTTTGCTGTCGTACCGACCACAAATATCACCACTAACACGACACGGCTGTAGTGTTACTGTACGAATCCACTCGCTATGATTTTTTTTTCTCGAGGTCAAATCCCAAATCAATTCAATCGATCGGCAAGCAGGTCAACTCTTTCTAGGGTTGACCTCCCATACCTATATATACGCGCGTAGTACGTACACCTCAACGCTCAGAACAAGTCAAGAATTGAACTGTGTAACCACGTACAGGAGGAGAGGTCAGAGGCAGAGCTCGCGAGGTTGATCGGCACGATCGACGGATCGTGATCATGAGCCGGGCGGCTGAAACGGCCGGCGGCGAGGAGGAGCGGTGCCGGTACAAGGGCGTGCGGCGGCGGCGGTGGGGAAAGTGGGTGTCGGAGATTCGGGTGCCCGGCACGCGGGAGCGCCTGTGGCTCGGCTCCTACGCCACGCCCGAGGCGGCCGCCGTGGCCCACGACACGGCCGTCTACTTCCTCCGCGGCGGCGGGGACGACGGGTCGGCTCTCAACTTCCCGGGGCGCGCGGCGGCCGCGTACGGTGCCGGCGCAGGCTCAGGCGCCGGGGCGCGCCTGTCGCCGCGGTCCGTGCAACGCGTGGCCTCCGACGCCGGCATGGCCACCGACGCGCAGCTCGTGGCGGCGCGGGAGAGCGCGCCCATACCGAGGCGCGCGGACGCGGATCGCACTTGCGAGCTGGAGCACGATACGTATGCTTATACGTATATCGCTGGTGGGAATACTAGTAGGAGTACGAGTACCAGTAGGGAGCAGCCTGTTTCTGGGGAGATTAGCGTGGATGAGATAGAGATTTTGATGTAAAAAATACAGTTAAAGATTGTTATTAACTGATGCAATAAAATGACTTCAGCATCACTTAAATCCAAATGGCACAGGACGCGTCCATGCAAGCGTGGCGCTTACAGTTAAACTTGCATCTATCCATGCAATAACTTGTCTTCTGTCCACTTGTTAGCACGTGAGATGAGACGATGGTGTGTTGACCAGGCAATGGTTTGGTCTACTCTAGTTTGAGCGACGAACCACAAGTCACAACTGAATCGAGCCCCCTTACGACTGCCAAACATGACATGTGCTGCGACCTCACCCTCGTCTGACAGAAGGTTCCAAACAAGAGCTAGCTGCATGCGCATGCCTTTACCGGTCATCCATTACAATAGTACTCCAGAACGCATGATTTTCACTTGGCTGCAGGTTCTTTTGCTGGCCGTTGGTGAGATGAAGCCGACTGTGACTGCACTGCAGCAGCTCTGGTCCATGATTTGGTCTTTTAATACTTCAACTGTTCGGATTAATTAATCCTCTTACCAATACTCCTAAATCTTGCGTCTGTCTGGGTGAACTATGAATCTGAAGTCCCGAGAGAGAGAGAGAGAGAGAGAGAGAGAGAGAGAGAGAGAGGATGCAGTAATTTTCACCAAGAAGAGAAAAAGTCCACCTCTCCAGGGCATGCAAACGTTGAACAGATGAACTCACACCTGTCACTGACGTCTGACGTTCATTTGAATTCCATTTCTCCTGCACTCCGTTCCGTTGCCTCAAGGAAATCACACAGTAAATTAAGCAACCATCACGCCATGGACCATGGTTGACAAAAGATCATCAACATAAAGAAAAACCGAAAGAGCTGGAGCTTTTGGACGCGGTTATCGGCACGCACGAAACAAAATGCGTTCTTGAGTGCAGGATGGTGCAGATATGTATGATGCTGCGTTTCTGAATTCTGACGAGTGTCGCAATCTGCCCAACTTCGTGCCTGCCTGACGCGTTTAGCTCATCTAGGGCGGTAGATGGTTGACCGTAAAAAGGCAGAGCACCTTTCGAAGCTCATGTTGTACCTGCAATTTCACAGTAGTACCAATTGGCACTAAAAAGCATGCTTGAACAGTCTTTCTGGAATAGTGGAACGGCATGCCACTTCAGAAGTACTGCAATCAAGAAAAAACAGCAGAAAACCGCACCACATCACATAATCAAGGGTGCCAGGGTAAATTTCTTCATTTGGATACACATCAAAGCAGAGGCATGACGTCACCATAGGCAAATGTGCACAACAGATAAAGTTCAAAACTTTGGTCACGGCAGGCAGAAGCTGTAGGGTAACTGCACATACCACTGCTAATTTTCCACATTCAACATCGTTCTTTCACTAACAGAGTAACAGCATATGTTATTTAGCAAAGTAACACAGAGGAAAACAGTCTCCACATCAAACTACTAGGACAGAGCGAATGCCCTGGCCGGTGACCGGGTGAGAATGAGATTACTCAATTATGTACAAATGGAACACAACAATTTGTTGCGAGCAATCCTGAAAATAAGCACCGTTTAGGAGCTATCTTCCTTCGGTTTTTGACTCAGCTCTGAGTATTGACCACCCATCAGCTGCAATATCTCACTCCACAGGCAAGAGGGGTCTGTCGTGAGCGCATCGGTTATCAGACCAGAGCTGCAGGAAGTGACCACCCAGTATCCTGCATCAATCTCACTCAACAACTGATCATGATCCCAAGCAGAGTACCCTACATAGAACTTCAGGTCCCCGGGCTTAACTGCACCGTTCTTCATCAGACAACTAGCCTGCTCCAGGTCAGTTCTGAAACCAAAGCAGACACCTGGTGCCACTTCTTCAAACCCCTTGATGGGTCTGCCATCGTTATTCCTCATCAAGAATATGCTCATATCGACAGGGCCTCCAAAGTAGAGGGAACAATCACTAAAAGGTGTTGCCTGGTCGAGGAAGGATGGGTTCACATGCTTCATATTTGTGTACAGTGGACGATTCAGGATGACACCAAATGGGCCGTCATAGGCATCTCTTGAACCTAATCTGAGGAGGAGGATGACAGTTCTCTCGAAGGTACCGTTGCCATCAAGCTCTTCAGTTGCCACCAAAACACACCCAGATTCTGGCATTGGAATAGAATGGACCCACTTCCGAGGAAGACTGTGTACTGGTCCATCCAACATTGTCTGTGGTAGAGTATTTGCATCTACTGTTTTCTCCTGATTTCAAGACATAATAAAGAGCAAATTAGAAAAAATATTTAGGGGCATCTCAATAAGAGGTTGGGTTAACTAAAACACCAATTAGCATCAGACAGAGACAGGCTATTGCTTCTTTTTTTTAAGAAGAAAAAAATGAATCTGATATGTACATAACTTTAGACTGGGTAAAACGGACAATTTTCTGGACAAGCAAAAAGGGTAAATAAGACAATACTTGTGATGTTGTGCACTGAAAATATTGTTACACTACATAATGGAAACACTCCTGCTGTATGATGTTGTTTGAAGGTGAAGAATTTCATTTCTCTCCATTCTATTGCTAGGATGGTTAATAGGAACTGGGATAAAGAAGACTGGAAGTGATAATATCAAAGCAAGGTATATGCATATATGTGATAATCAGAAAATGTTTCAGTCAATTCAGGTTAATCTCAACTAGGATGAGAAGTTGACTCTACAATAATTAAAACAGAATGTGCGCTACCATGAACCATCCAATACAGTCTCCTCTTCTTAAGTTTTCAAATTCTCAAGTGGTCATTTCAACAATAGGTATAATCATAGTTGCCACAAACGCGATTTGTCTGAGTCGAGGTACGGGATTTGGGTTCGTGGTTTGCCACTTTTTCTTCCAATTTCCACCGCAAGCACAAACCCCAGTACCCTAAACTAGTTCGGGTTCGACAAATCCCATTTGCGATTCGTGGGGGTTTACAGCGAATCTGGTAACTATGGGTATATACAGGGCAACCGGAACTACAGAAATTAACCCATTGCTTCTTTTCTCATATGATGCCAACAAATAAGTATAAGTGAAGCAAAATACTAGTCCAGCTAATATCCAATTCCATTTCAGATTTTAAAGCGTGTTGCATAAAGCCTATCCTAGTTGGGCTATTACGTAATCGCTAAAACAAGAGTTAAATTCTGCACCCGCTAAATCTGTTGGCACATTATCTAGCAAGAATGAAATTGCAAAGACCATATCACCTAAAATTACCTATGTTGACATCATTTATAAGATAATGGAGAGCCACGGTTAGACTAAATTAGTTCAAAATGATTGGCCTTACCGACTTTGGAATCACAAAGCTTGCTCTCACATCACGCCAATATGACAAGTTGCTAGATATATACATTGTGTCATTGGATTTTGGTTCACCCTGATTGTGGCTTATTCCATTGGAGTCATCTCCACGGGGAGCAGATGCATCACCTTTTCCTGCATAAAAAAATCATCAATTCAACACAGCTTATAGCTAGTTCATCAATCGAGTTCATGTCTTTCCACTAATAATACATGCATCCGAGGTACATCACAAGAAAGATTTCTTTTTTTCTAGAACACAGAGACGCAGATTGAAAGAAAGATGAAAACTGCCATCACTGCATAACCCAAAAGTCCCCAATTTACATTCCATAAAACTTGCATTTAAATGATACATTTCCGTTGCAATATCGTATATCTCTACTATATAAAGTGAGAGTTTCTTCCCACGCCACATTAATTGCCCTGCTTAATTGCCTTACTTAATTGCCCTACGCAAGAAACGAAGCGTTGCTTTAATTAGTTAGCTTTTGCAAGAAACAAAGCGTTAAAGATAGATATTTGATCTTATAAAATAATACTTTTTTTATTTTTTAATCTTTATTTTTCGTTATCAATTTTGTTTTTCGTAGCAACGCACGGGCATATAACTAGTATACCTAGAAATAGAGATCAAACTAATCTGATTCAACTATAACATCTAAACAAAGCACTGTGGTTGGGAAAAATTCAAATGCAACAACCAGAACTTCACAATTACTACATCCAAATCAGTGCATATGACCATTTTTCAATCACAAACTGCACAAAAAAATTTCAATCTCCAAATGAACCCCATGTAGAGTCCATCCTTCGAGCTCATTACATATGCAATTAATCCAATACCTCATTAATCATCACAACTACAAATCCACCGAGGCAGGCATAAAAGTTCCACGTTTATATCAACAATTACGCCACAACAAACACCATCCTCGATCTCAATATCACATATTTCTAACAAGACCATCTCACGACCCAACCATGGCAATCTCCAAGATGTACAACAAAAATCGCGCTGTCCCAGCTGCGATCACTTTAATCCGCATCCAATCTACGAAGGTGTGACCATTTTCCACACACAAATCGCGCCGAGATCCCACCCTTCCCAATCCGGTCGCACCAGTTGACACTAAAACTCGACCAAGGGAACCTACCGGAAGAAGAGGCCTTATTCTTGGGCTCGTCGCCGCCGCCGTTCTTGCTCTTCCTCCCGGACGAGCTCGCTGCCAACTTCGGCCACCACGCCGGCTGCGGCCTCCTCTGCCTAAGCCCCATAGCCAGCGAGCCGATCTCTCCGGCGGCAAGGTGGGCCCACGTCGCCGGCGGGAAGTGCCTCGGCGTGAGGTAGGGCCCACCGGCTTTCAGGTAGAGGGCCCACATGTCCATGGCTGCGAGATTGTTGGTGGCTCGGCCTTCGGGGCGGAGTGGAAATTGAGAGGTCAAGAAGGGGGTTCAGGGGCCTGGGCCCTGTGAGTAGAGGTGGCCTAACGGGTGGTCTGTCATAGCCTGGTCCATTTACCAAGCAGTACGGTCTGTTAGGCACGATTCATTTAGGCTCGGTTAATAAATAGGTGCCGGTCCATATGCCGAGGTGTTGGTCTAACCACGAAAGGCCAAACGGAATAATTAGAAAAAAAATAGAAAAAAAGTTAGAATAATTAGAAAAAAATAAAAAAAAAGTTAGAATAATTAGAAAAAAATGTTAGAAAATTAGAAAATAAAAAAAGTATAAAAAAATACAGAAAAAATTGAAAAAGTTAGAATAATTAGAAAAACTCAAATGATGTAGGAATTTTTTTTAAAAAATATATACAAATTGAGAAAAATCTTAAAATATGAAATAAATTGTAAAATGAGACAAATAATTAGAATTAAATAATAAGCCTTTTGATTTTTGGTTGCCTCATTAAAAAACCAAGTAAAAACTCAACGTGAGAAAACCTTAGCAAGGAAAAAATAGTACAGCCTATAGCTCAGTGGTACAGGAAAAAGCGAATATTACAATTATTCTTCCTAATCAAGGTAAAAAATTTAAATGTCATCACCAGCTCAATATTTTCTATAGTGTGTTGAGCTTGTTATTTAGCTTGTTCTTAATCTTTCACAGTGAGAAGTATATCCACCATCTCACTTGTTAGATTTTGTTTTCCTCCCCTCGATTATTCTTCCGGATAGACTGAAAGCTGAATTCAAATAAATCGTGGAGACAGGAATTGTTAGCATATCCCAAGCTAATATGAAAAGCATTGGATATGTTATCTTGTACTTATGCCACCACTGCAAAATACTGAAGTCCTTCTCTTGCTACTCTTGGTAGTTGAGAGTGTCGCTGTTGAGCTAGGCAGTCAGCTCCCCACCTTGACGTTGTTGTGCTCGAACTCCTTGAGGTAGAGACACCTGCACCCCATATTTTTCACCACACAATTTTCTTCTTGTTGTGGGTGGTGGTAGAGGTCATTGTAGGCGAACTCTACTAAACTTTTGATCTTACTTAGCATAAACTTCAGTTAAGTTAGCACAAATATTTTAAAAAATAACTAGAATAATCAGTGCCTATCGCATTACTTAGAAGTGAGAGAATATTACGAAATCCTCTAATTTTAGCTCTAGGATCTAAAATAAATACGAATGCATATAACATAGGAATTTCTTTCCAATATTTTAAATTTTTAGTTTTTATAGCAAAAATAGTTTCACACAAAATACTATCATTTCCATGGCTCTTTAAGTGAGTAGCAATTTCTAGAATATTATGCACAATTAAAGAAGAGGTTGAGTAATAAACTCCAGATAAAGAACAAGTTGCATCATAAATTTTTTTCAAAAATAACAGCAAGTAATTAGCAACATACCAATGTTGTTCTGTGAGTACGATAATTCAAATTAATAAAAACAGGAAATGTGTCCTTATAGGGTATGAGTTCCTTAAGCATCAAGAAAGTAGAGTTCTATATAATTAGCATATCTACACCAAACTTATGTGGGCATATACCCATAGCAAGACAATAGTTCTTATATGATGCTACTCATACATTAGAATTATTAATGAAAGATATTGCAATACGAAAAGGTTCAATGTACGTGCATAACCTCTTTAAACCAGATTTAACTATAAGATTAATAATATGGCAAGCACAACGCTAATGTAACAAGAAAGATGGGGTGTACGTACTAAAAAGTGGAATAAGAATATTCATTGCAGAAGTGTTTGCTACAACATTATCTAATGCTATTGCAAAGTTTTATCTGTGAGACCAAAATCTTCCACAACTTTTATAATACAATCAGCAATATTTTCATCAGTGTGTGCTACATCAATTAATTTGAATTGCAGCTGCGTTTGTCTCATAGCTAGTCCCATTTTTTTTCTACATCTCTCAGCATGCCTCTTCAAGTTCCCTGTTCCACCTGAAGATTTCGCAATTAATTTGTGCTTACAATATTTACAAACAACATACATGTTCTAAACACCATATGATGTCTCAAAAATCTAATCAAAATCATTCCAGACTATCGATGTACTGTGTCTTGATCTTTTTGCCCCGGTGCTGCCGACGCAGTAGCACTTGTAGAGCTGAGGATGGTAGAGGTGCTGCAGCTTCTTCAGCTTGATAGGATGCAAGAGCTGTTCGGGTGAAATCCCGAAATCAGAAGCTAGAAAGGACGAAAAATCATGGTTCTTAATTAAGAAAACTGCAAGAAATAATTGCACAATTATTAATTTCATATCATTGAAAATAAAGAAAACTATAAAATTAAATTAATATTCTTATCTTGTTTCCTTGACATAAGCTGGAATCCGATTTTTTTTTGGCAAAACTATTTTGAATTTTGCCAGATTATCACTAAGAGCATGAGAATTTTTACAAGAGAATGAAGAGAAGAAATTACAAGTGTGCTTGTGGGGAAATGAGGGGGAGGTACTACCCTATTTATAGGAAAAAAAATTAAGATTTTTCAGAATTGTTTTGATTGTTTTTTTCAATTTTTAAGCCTCCAACAGCTAAAAACGGCTATATTTCAAATAAACGGGCTGTGCCGTGCCTAATCGTGCTATGACTAAATGAGTCGTGCCATGCTTGGGCCATGCCTACAGTGACGGGACACGAGTCGGCCCATTTAGCACGGCCCATTTGGCCATCTCTACCTGTGACTGTGAGGCAGGCAGAGTGGTGGTTTGTTTTGGTGGCGCTTAAGCAATTTACATGTCTAGAAAAGTTAACAAAACTATTCTTTTGAAAAATATATGTTTTAGCTTTTTTGTTGTTGTGCACCATTATTTATGGACCAATGCCTTTGACTTTGTTGTGCTCGAACTCCTTGAGGTAGAGCCACCCGCACCCCATATTTTTCACCACGCAGTTTTCTTCTTACTTGTTGTGGGTGGTGGTAGAGGTTACTGTAGGCGAACTCCACTAAACTTTTGATCTTACTTAGCATAAACTTCAGTTAAGTTAGCACAAATATTTTAAAAAATAACTAGAATAATCAGTGCCTATTGCATTACTTAGAAGTGAGAGAATATTACCAAATCCTCTAATTTTAGCTCTAGGATCTAAAATAAATACGAATGCATATAACATAGGAATTTCTTTCCAATATTTTAAAATTTTAGTTTTTATAGCAAAAATAGTTTCACACAAAATACTATCATTTCCATGACTCTTTAAGTGAGTAGCAATTTCTAGAATATTATGCACAATTAACGAAGAGGTTGAGTAATAAACTCCAGATAAAGAACACGTTGCATCATAAATTTTTTTCAAAAATAACAGCAAGTAATTAGCAACATACCAATGTTGCTCTATGAGTACGATAATTCGAATTAATAAAAACAGGAAATGTGTCCTTATAGGGTATGAGTTCCTTAAGCATCAAGAAAGCAGAGTTCTATATAATTGGCATATCTACACTAAACTTATGTGGGCATATACCCATTGCAAGACAATAGTTCTTATATGATGCTACTCGTACATTAGAATTATTAATGAAAGATATTGCAATACGAAAAGGTTCAATGTACGTGCATAACCTCTTTAAACCAGATTTAACTATAAGATTAATAATATGGCAAGCACAGCGCTAATGTAATAAGAAAGATTGGGTGTACGTACTAAAAAGTGGAATAAGAATATTCATTGCAGAAGTGTTTGCTACAGCATTATCTAATGCTATTGCAAAGTTTTATCTGTATGTGCTGCATGCACGCTTTTGCTTTGGCAGAATTGTGTTCGTAAAAGTATTGCACATCACCTCTTGAAATTGGCCCAAGGCCCATGTATATGTGTGTATATATATATGCTTTGCATGCTATTAGGTTTGCTGGACGTGAGAATAGAAAAGGTAGGGTTTCCCAATGAGCTGCACAGGAGGTGACGGCGCATGATCTGGTGAGCGACTAGAAAGAAAAAAGGGAGTCGTTCTGGTCAGGAGGACGGCCGGCGGCGCATCGTCAAGGCGCGTGAAGAAAAAAAGGGTGGCGTCGAATGAAGAAAGCACAATGCGGTTGTTTGCCCGTGCATTACTGCTGGTGAGATCGCTGGGAGAGTAGGCATCGTTGCCGAGGGTGAAAGGAGGTCGCAGCACAGAGACACCATAGTGCGTCGAGAAGCAGGCGCAGGCGTGCAGCAGGCGTGCTAAGCTCTTCGACGTGGTGGCCGAACAGCGCGCAGGAGCAGCACGACAGTGCACGGGAGCAACAGCGAGCACGCGCATAAGGGTATAAATTCTAGATTGAATTTTATGTGATGAAATTCATGCTTTGACACGTTGATTGATTTAGTGCAAAAGTGTGAATTTTAGTTTAATTTATTGTGATTGATTCTTTTGTTTTAGTCTTTTGGTTTAGTAATGTTTTAATTATATATTCCGTTGTTTAGTGTTGATTAACGTTTCTAGACACTGTTTAGGAGTGTTTAGCGCCAACGATCCTTCAATTGGTATCAGAGCAAGGTTAGCTCTAGATCTAATCTTGCAATTAGGAGCTATGGCGCAGTTTAGCACTTTCTCCATGACTAAACCTCCCGTTTTTAATGGTGATGATTACCCTTATTGGAAAGTGCGCATGCAATCTTTTTTACAATCTCAGAGCTATGAGTTGTGGGAAATTGCAGAAACTAAATATGTTAAACCTGAGAATATTGTCACCAAGGAACAAAAAGATCTTTACACCTTGAATCAAAAAGCAATGAGTTATTTTTATGGTGCTTTGTCTAAGGATGAATTTAATAAGATCTCTAGTATGAAAACTGCTTATGAAATCTGGGAATCTTTGAAAATTACTCATGAGGGCACTAATGATGTCAAAAATGCTAAAATTGAATTGTTTACTCGTGAGTATGAATTGTTTGCTATGAAAACTGGGGAAACCATTAACGATTTTGCTGCTCGTTTTAATAAATTGGTTAACAAACTTACATCACTTGGAAAGGTGCTCTCTCAGGAAGATCAATGTAGAAAGTTGCTTAGATCTTTATCAAAAGGTGTGATATTTTAAAGTATCTGCAATAACTGGATCTAAGGACTTAAGTACATTGAAATTAGATGTTTTGCTTGGTTTTTTAAAGATATATGAGATGGGTCTCAGTCAAATTGATCATAATACTCATGATGTTCCTATTGCTCTTACCACCGTTGAGAAAAATAAACAAATGGTTATTGAAAAGGAGAAACAAAAGGATATTGATATTGATGATATGGATTTTGATGCGCTTGCCAGTCTTTCTAAAAAGGTTTCTAATGTCTTGAAAATCAAGCTTGGCAAAAGTAAAAGTGATCTCGTAAAATACTTCAATTGCAATGAATTTGGTCATTATAAGAGTGATTGTCCCACACTTGCTAACAAGAATCCTAGTTCTTTTAGAAAGAAGAAGTTTTCAGGTTCCAAAATGAAAAGGTCACTTCAAAAAACGTTCTTGAACTTGGTGGAGGAGCTTGATCTTTCAGAGGATGAGAATGATGACTATTCTTTGGCTACACTTGGGAAGGATGATGTGCTTGCGAATATTTGTCTTGTTGGAAGGGAGACATGCTTTGCATCATCGGATGAAGAAAAAACCGACGACGAGGATGAGGTAAACGATTCTGAAACTCTGGAAGCTTTTAAATTACAAGAAAGATTCGTGATGACTTGATAAATAAATGTAAAAAATTAAAACTAGAAAATGAAAAATTTAATCTTTTGGCTAATAAAAATGGTGAAAATTGTGATTCTTGTGCCAAATTAAAAAGAGAAATTGCTAATCTTGAGAGTGCTACTTGTGATGCTTGTGAGTTTTATAAAAGTGAAAATGCCATGCAGAAATATTGTTCTTTTTCATGTGATAAGTGCATTGTGTTAGAAAAAGAGATAATTTCTTTAAAGAATTCAACTGATTCATCAAATTTGAAGAAACAAGTATCTGTTTTAGCAAAAGAATTTGGGTGTGAGAATCTTGTTGAACTTAGAAAGAAATTAATTGAACTGGAGAAGCATCCTTATGCTTATCTTTGTACTCGATGCCCTGATCTAGCCGAACAAAACAATTACCTGAAAGCTACTTCGGAAAAGATGACAAATGGTGAAAAAAATTTGAACATGATTCTTGATATTTCAAAATGCTCATTCATGAAAGAAGGTGTAGGTTATAAAAAGGATAACAATGTTCATAAACCTGTGATTAAAGAAAAAACTAATCTTTTACGAGCTCATAATAATGTGATGATCGAAAGCGTGGATGAAAAGAAATATGTGAGATGCTTTAATTGTGGTAAATTTGGACACATGAAAGTAAATTGTTATGCTAATGTGGGTCCAAAATATTGGGATATTTTTCATCATGTGAACTGCTACAATTGTGGTAAATTTGGTCACTATGCTAGAAACTGTTATGTTTTTTGTAATCATGGATATAAATCAAATGAAACAAAATTTCAGCAACAATACTATGCTCATTTTGGTATGAACAGACTTGTAAACCACAGAAAATTGGTGTTTTGTGACCCTTCACTTGATAGCAATCAAATAGAATGATTTTCTCATGTAAACGGTGTTAAAACTGCTTGGACTCCTAAAAGTTTGTTAAAAAATAGCAACAATTCTCAAATTTTGGTGCCTAAACGTGTTTTTTTATCGTAGATTTAAAGCAAAAGGTTTGAAGGTAAGTGGATAATTGTTTCTGGTTGCTCAAGATTTTTTTTACCAATCATTTGTGCTTTCTAGAGTTTGCTCTATTGAGAGGTGAATTGGGTCTCATGCATTCCAACAACATCATGTAGAATAGTCTTGCATATCATATAGTACAAACATTGTTTATTATACCTGTTGGATACTTATTTCTATAGCAGTGAACTTTCACATGACAATTTTTCATGACAAAGCCAACTTAGTTGAGTTGTTTTATTACTAGTTGAGAGTGTGAAGTTTATGATCTTCATGTTTTCTACTGGACTGAATAACTTTGTCATAAGGGCTATTTTTTTTAAAAAAAAAATAAAATTCCTAATGTGTTTTTGAGTACTGTTTTAGAGCTATTTTTATTTAAACCAGATGATTATGATGAGTCCTTGTGATTGCTTATAAAAATACAGGGCAAAAGATGCAAGATTGACTGTGTAATGTCACTTGCCAAAATAAAAAAAGATGTGAGGTCAACCTCTCCATACCTGCATATGACAAGATGCAATAAAAATATTTGCCATATATGAAAAAGGTGTAAGCTCAACCTTGCCATACCTGTTAAAAAAAAACAAGGCTTATGAGATTTATTTATCAAAAAAAAAATGAAGAAGGAAGTAATTGAAAATAGTAGCTTTGGACAGATAATTGTGAGTCTGGTATGTTATATGTGCTCAAATCTAGTATCTTTATCACATGGGATATTTTTATATATATATTAAATATTTTGCTCGAGTGTACTTATTCATCTGTCCATGAGTTTATTGTAATCTTATAACCATCTTACTCAAAACTGGTGGTTTCTACTTGATTATGGGGTAGTTCTTGGATCTTGGAGTGTGGATATACATTGCTATAATAGTTGTGTTCACCTTGAATAATAGTCAATGCTTTTTAGGTTTGCATTTCATGGTATATATTCATTTTCATTCTTGTGCGATCTTTGATGTGTGTTTTGACAAAGGGGGAGAGATAGTATAAGTTGCATTTGTTTAGAGGGAGAGATAGTATGAGTTGCATTCGTTCAGGGGGAGAGATAGTGTTTGCATGTTTTGGTCATCTGTTGAGAGGGAGAGTTTATATTAAGGGGGGAGGCTATTTTGATTTTCAATATTATGTGTTGTCAAATCACTCATCAAGGGGGATATTGTTGATTTATATTTCTTTGTGATGAGTGATTTGTCAAGAAATAATTTGTGTTTAGTATGCATTGATGAATATGTGTAAAGAAAACAATGGTGTGTGTTGTATGTGCTGCATGCACGCTTTTGCTTTGGTAGAATTGTGTTCGTAAAAGTATTGCACATCACCTCTTGAAATTGGCCCAAGGCCCATGTATATGTGTGTGTGTGTGTATGCTTTGCATGCTATTAGGTTTGCTGGACATGAGAATAGAAAAGGCAGGGTTTCCCAATGAGCTGCACAGGAGGTGACGGCGCATGATCTGGTGAGCGACTAGAAAGAAAAAAAAGGAGTAGTTCTGGTCAGGAGGACGGCCGGCGGCGCATCGTCAAGGCGCGTGAAGAAAAAAAGGGTGGCGTCGAACGGAGAAATCACAATGCGGTTGTTTGCCCATGCGCTATTGCTGGTGAGATCGCTGGGAGAGTAGGCATCGTTGTCGAGGGCGAAAGGAGGTCGCAGCACAGAGACACCAGAGCGCGTGGAGAAGCTGGCGCAGGCGCCAGATAGCGTGCAGGAGCAGCACGATGACGCACGGGAGCAACAGTGAGCACGCGCATAAGGGTATAAATTCTAGGTTGAATTTTATATGATGAAATTCATGCTTTGACACGTTGATTGATTTAATGCAAAAGTGTGAATTTCAGTTTAATTTATTATGATTGATTCTTTTGTTTTAGTCTTTTGGTTTAGTAATGCTTTAATTATTTCTTCCGTTGTTTAGTGTTGATTAACATTTCTAGACACTGTTTAGCAGTGTTTAGCGCCAACGATCCTTCACACTTATGGATGAGAACAGTGGCGGACCCAGGAAAAAGAATTAGGTGGGGCGAACTTGAGCGACAAACTTAACCAAAAGTAGAAATATACTGCATAGACACCACATTTGTATTCCAATCACACACATTAGAGTGTAAACGGTAAATGAACGACATAGAAGAAGATTTAAGATGATACCTCTCACATGAAGAGTAAACACCAATTTTTCAACCATATAATTCAAAATTCATCAAATGATTAAGAAATAATAGATCATCCTGTCAATTTAACAAATAGATAAATAAGGATCAGTGAGATATAATGAAGTGATCATATACTAAAAAATGATTAATATTATGAAAATACATACCACTACGTAAGCACTAAGCGTGTCTTAGTTGTCTAGGTTTTATTGGCAAGTCCATTCTCTAGTTTTCAACCGATGCAGTTGCTATTGGTCAGATCAATGCCAACTCAATGAGGCGATAGACCAATGGAAAAGCAAGATGTTTTTCAGTTTCAACCATCTTTAGGGCCAAACTTCCAAGATCATGACAAATAATGAAATCATCAACTCTTCACACATGTATAATGAAGGTCTCAAGTTGATCCGATAGCTGGGGCGGCCGCCCCACCATGCCTAAAGGGAGGGTCCGCCCCTGGATGAGAATATGAGTATTGATTGAATAAGGGAATGATAGTAAGAAGTGATATATATTTACCTCAAAATTACACGTCGAATATCACCTTGATGCAGTTTTCACTCTCTTCAATTTGTAATGAGACCCTTTTTCTATTTGTGATAATGATGTCGATGCCAAGGATGCCTGAGGGTAATGCAACAAGCCAACTGAATCTTGCATCGGATTGCTCTTCATCACCTTTGTATTGATCTTCTGGAGATCTGTTGTTCTTTTTTCACATCGTATCAACTATAAATTTCTAGGAATTAAGCAAGATGGTGCATGCCCAGCATAGGCCCGTTGGGGAGCTTCCATGGGGGCAACTGGGTAAGCATGTTAGTGACGTTCGTTATGCGTACATCCAGGGGCGGACCCTCCCTTTAGGCATGGTGGGGCGGCCGCCCCAGCTATCGGATCAACTTGAGACCTTCATTATACATGTGTGAAGAGTTGATGATTTCATTATTTGTCATGATCTTGGAAGTTTGGCCCTAAAGATGGTTGAAACTGAAAAACATCTTGCTTTTCCATTGGTCTATTGCCTCATTGAGTTGGCATTGATCTGACCAATAGCAACTGCATCGGTTGAAAACTAGAGAATGGACTTGCCAATAAAACCTAGACAACTAAGACACGCTTAGTGCTTACGTAGTGGTATGTATTTTCATAATATTAATCATTTTTTAGTATATGATCACTTCATTATATCCCACTGATCCTTATTTATCTATTTGTTAAATTGACAGGATGATCTATTATTTCTTAATCATTTGATGAATTTTGAATTATATGGTTGAAAAATTGGTGTTTACTCTTCATGTGAGAGGTATCATCTTAAATCTTCTTCTATGTCGTTCATTTACCGTTTACACTCTAATGTGTGTGATTGGAATACAAATGTGGTGTCTATGCAGTATATTTCTACTTTTGGTTAAGTTTGTCGCTCAAGTTCGCCCCACCTAATTCTTTTTCCTGGGTCCGCCACTGCGTACATCATGTCTACAGCACATCGAATGAAGTCATCCTCATTTCTTTATGAGGTTAATAGTCATCCTCAACTTACTTGGCAAAGCAAATCTCACTGCTCCTCCTTTGCATGGTACGCCAGCGCCTCTATAACCCCCCACCCCACCCTATCTAACATCAAATTATAACTTTATTACAATCCGAGGTTCCGGGAGCTCCGCCAGCATCCACGCCATCTCCGCTTCTCGTTCGTCCGATCGCGCCGTCCGACGGCCCGAATCGTGGCACGTCGAACGAAGGCATAAAAGGGCCGCACACTAGCTCCTGTCACCCGAGCGACCTTCGCGGCGCAGTGGTAACGCTACGCTCTTGCGCTTGTGTCGACCCGTGTTCAACTCCCCACGAGCGCGCGCACAGTGTATTTTAAAGCGCGACACGTGGCACCCTCGCGCTGGCTGCCTGCGCGCGGCGTGTGTCAAGGCACGTTTTTTTGCTGAAAACCCCCTGCGAGTTTTGCAAATTGCGAATGAGTCCTTTTTTTTTTGCAAAAAAAGCCTTCTTACTGAAAAAAAGCTAAAAATCCGAAAAAAAGCGTTTTGATCCATTTTTCCCGTTCCGATCCATTTCTACCGGGAAAACTTTTTCCCTCAAAAAAAATTGCTCCAAAATACCCGAAAAATCGCAAAAAAAAAAAAGATAAAAAATCTGAAAAATTTCCGTTTTCCCGCCTCAGTTAACCGGTCACGTGCGTGGCGTGCGCCGCGCTAACTTTCCTAGTTTTATACTATAGAGAAATCAAGAAGCATACCAGATATTCAGATGTATAATCGTGCACCATGAAACTAGCTAGCCAATGAGAAATCAGAAGATACTAGCAACTCGGCCGGCACATCCCTCCACCACCACCGCGCGCCACCAACGCGGGAGAGGAGGTGGCGCCGGCGCCGGCTCGTGCGAAGCAAACGGGGGGAGAGATGAAACGGCGGCACGAGGCACGCGGCGCAGCGTACGACGCGACCCTGACCCTCCCCCTCATCCTCGTCGCGATCTACCTCCAATTCGCGACAGGTGCTTCTACTCCTCTTTCTCCTCTCCTTGTTTTGCCCGGCGCGACCGTGATCCGGCAGCGAGATTCGGAGCGATGAGATGTTGAGATCTTGGCTTACGGGGGTGGTGGGTGGTGCCGTGGTGGGGTTGTTGATCTGGGACTTGTTCCGGGCCTGTGGCACTGATGGCTAATTTGGACGCTTGCCGTGCAGATCCTGAACTGTTTGTAGCATCAAAATGTGTGTGTATCTGAATGTATGCTTAATGAATTGAACATGTAGAGAAAATATAGCACTGTCAAGCCACTTAGTTCCAGAATGCTGCAAACAGCCACCTTTAATCTTACCACATTGTGTTTATGTAATGTAGGCATTTTGGATTGGTAGACCAAAAAAAGAAAAGAAATGATTTATCATGTACACTGAATGAATGTCAGTTCGAATACATGGTTGCTATCACAAAACGGAAAGGTAAATTTCCTCCATTTTTTTCGAGATGAAGGAAAGGTAATTCTGGTAGAGTTGTTGTGTTCCGTGTCTCGCTGGTTTCTCTTGGTTCAAATTAATATGGAAAAGTAGCCGCTACATGTACAGTGGTGAAAGCAGCTGGATATTATCATTATACCGGTGAATTATGATGACTGGACATGTAAATGAGTCAAAGTCACTTGACATGATATATTGTGATTTTTTTTTGCTTGTGCATATATTAAATATGTCTACAACCTTTGCAGGAGTGGCTGGTGATCCTCAAACGTCCAATGATGATAAGAAACCTGGATCTCAGTCAAAAGAGAACTCAAGCCAAACAATTTTGTTTGTTCTCCTAGGTGTGGGTGTGGTAATTCTATTATCGTTTTTCCTATTCAAATTCTGGCAGAAGAAGAAACGGGAGGAGCAACATGCTCGCCTGCTTAAGTTGTTTGAGGAGGATGATGAGCTTGAGCTCGAACTTGGTCTTAGGGATTGAAAACTGCCATAGTACAGCAAATGTATTTTGGGCGATAAGGTAATATGAGAAAAATGTAATTTATATGTATTTATATACTGGAATAGTTTGAGGCTAAATTGATGCGATGCTTCTTACAATACGTTTATTTTGCATCCCCATTTACATTTATGTTTCATATAGCTGCATCACAAATTCTTTGACATTGAATGTTACACAATTGGTTCCTCATGCTATTTCAATTCCTTATCTACCTTATCCACATTCTTTCTTTTAAATTTTCTTCATTACTGAACCAATTCCAGTTGTGTAGGCTTATTTGGAAGCATTCTATTTGAATGTTGCCCTGGCTTAGTTAAGTATTCTTTTTAGCAGAGTCTGCCTTTGTTACTTCTTTAGTAATTGCATCTGGTTAGACTTGGAGGTCAAAGGTTATAGGGAATGTACATGCACCGTCAATGTTTTGTTCATGTCAATTCCTTTCGATTGGAAAAAGTTAAATCTACAGGAGACTATTTACCTGGTTATTCAATTAGCGTTTGATATGTTGGCTCTTCTTACTGATGACTGAGAATGGTCTTTATTAAATTACCATCTGGGTTGACCTGTTGTATGGCATAAAGTTGCCTTTTTATTATTTTTGGGCTCAACATTTGTGTGAAACTATTTTGAGTAGAACTACAAAAGTTGTTAAGAAAAGCTTCGGTTGATGCTACATTGGTGTGATTAAGGATCTGTTTAGCCTGATTCAAGTTTAGGCATACCACCAGTCAGCTTGTCGAACCCGGGAAATTTGGGATGCCACAGAGCTACAACCACCTGAAGCTTGTGGAGCCTATGTGCTATAAGATGAATAAGCTAGACTATAAGATAGCCTTAAGCCAGATCGAATAGACCCAGTGGCGGAACCAGAAAAATTTTTATAGGGGTGCACATTTCACACGTGCAACTCTATAGTCTTGTACAATAATTTCGTACTATTATAAATTCAATATATATATTTGAAATTTACTAAAAGTACAATACAAATAGGTCTAAGGTCTTAAAAAACCCAAACCATCAAAATCGAAACCAATTCAATCAAAAAATTTAGCCTACTGAAGAGGTAAATTTTTTGCGTTTCTCAAATTTTTGGGGTATGCACCCCCCTAGTTCCGCCTATGAATAGACCATAAATTGTGTAATACTTGCATTTGTTTTCATCTCTCCCCTTTTCAATTTCAAGCTACTCTCTTCTCTCCCCTCTTGTGCGAGGAGTATATCTGAGTTTTGACATGATTGATGTCTGTTTCGCAGGTTTTGTTCATGCTACCTGCAGGATTTTCTTATTAATGTAAAGAAGTTTGTCTTCAAACTCTACAGAGCTCCTGGGGATTGTATTATGCACTTCTTTCTTTAGTTTGTATGGTTGAAAATCTGTCACCCATGAGTATAGCTTGTACAAGAAGGGTTTATCAAGGTTTAGAAATAAAACATTATACTGTTATAATTTTTAAATATTATACATTTATTAGGTAAAATTTCATTTTGTAACTGCTTTTTTTTGTAGCTGAGCATTAGCCTTTTGCCCGTATTTGACCAATACAGAACTGTGGATGCTTGAAATTTAGTGTGTTGATTATCTGGTTCAGTCACAGACTCAGTGTTATTGTTGAGGATTCTATTTATGTAGTGTCATTTTTGTCTCTCAATGTACCATTTCATTTCAGTGCAATTTTCCTGACATTACAATGCCTATCTGTTTCTATGAATATGTTGGTGGCACCTATTGATATTTGCTTCTATTATTGTGCAACTGCATCTCTGTTAACGGGGTACTCATTCATAAAGCGTGTTCTTCCCTTTCTTCGTGGCTTTCTGGTTTCAGAATTTCTTTCAGAAAATTAGCAAAGCACTGGCTCCTATGATTAAGGGAATGCCAATGTGCCATTCATTTGAGCTGCAAGCCTGCAAGGTCATGCATTTATTCACAGTTGAAAGGAGGCATTCATGGAGGTGTGCCCCTCACTTTAAAATGACAACACGAAAGCTAAATGCCCATTCAGATAGTCTCTGTCTCATCAATTTTTTCGCCTAGAATTTGCAGGTGCTGCACTGCATGCCATCCTACAAATTTTTTTTTCTTTGTTCTGTTCTTACGGAAAATAAATTTTGATGGGCTTTTACTTGGCTTGTAGCAAGTTTTCCGATGGAAGGACATGGATACCTGGAATCTATCGCATACGATGTCGCAACTAAATAATCTTGTCCATGTATATTAGGCCTTTGCAAATTCCCTCTAATACAGTTACAGAGCTGGGCAGATAACCAAAACGTAACTTGTACACCTGACTGGCCTGATGGAGTTTCTGATTGAGGCTGAGCATATTGCATCAGACGGTCCACATGCAGCCATAAATTGGGTAGGGCAGGGGGGGTGGAGGAGGTCCTTCTCCATCTCCAACTAAAGGCCAGTCCATTTCTTCACACATCAAGCTCCCATTCCTGGCAATGGACTCCTTTCTGAGCAACTTAGGAAATTGTACAAGAAAGTGGCAAGGTTGGGTGAATGCAATTGACCTCCATTACATACGTGTGGTCCATTTCCTGGCTAAAGGATGTTGAGTGCAATGCAACTGTCAGGATGTGAAATCATGGTGTGTGGAGTGTCTGTTGAGGTGTCCTGAACCATCTGAATGAAAGGCAAAGTGCGACGAGGCGTGATCCGGTCCGTCCAATCCGCGATCCTACGATAGGGAGAAACTTTGCCACATATGCCTGAGAAGATGTAAGTGTCACCTGCTATTTTCTTGCTGCAAGTAAGAATGCCACTTACGAAGGGTTTCTCAAAGCTGGTTGCAACTTCCAAGCTACACATGAACACTATGTGCATGCATGTCTTCATGCTCGAAACTTTTTCGTGGTTTTTCCCCACTTTCACGGTCTTTTTTTCGAAAGGAAGGCAGGAGCTCTGCCAAATCAATTAAGAAGGGGTCAAATCGCTAGTACAGAAAGATATTACATAAAGTGTCAAGAACCACTCGAACAGCAAAAAAGAAAACGACCACGCAGCGACGCAAACAAGACACACTACTGCATGGCTACACCGAATGAGCACTCCGCGTAGCGAGGTTAAAACATGCGATATCCTGGAGGATTTGGTGAACTACTGACAACACCGGAGAGTACCGGTTGTTGAAGATGCGCGCGTTTCGCTCCTTCCAAATGTTCCAGAAGGCAAAGATGAGCGTTCCATCCATAGACTTGCGTTGTCCCTTAGGAGTAGCCTTATGGATGTCTTGCCACCAAGAAGACAAAGTCCATGTAGCAACAAGCGGCAGCCGCGACAAAGGTTGTATCTCCAACCGGTTAAACAAACGAGACCAGATTTGCTTTGCGAAAGGACAGGACAGCATGAGGTGTATCTCCACTTTCACGGTTTCACTCTCATAAGAAAGGTGCATGGACATTGAAGCAGCTGCGGTTGAAAATTAGAGCTAGGGGTTTATAGAGGACTCACCCATTGTGATGTTGATCATAGCACAATGCTATGCATGTCTTCTTCTTTCTTGGTCCCTGACGGGTCTCGAAATAGACCCAATTAAGTTCTGAAATCCCAGAGAGCCTCGCGATGGGAGCAAGCTCCTTGAAATGGGTCAGCTGGATGATGTGCTTGTAACATAGTGGCGAAATGGCAAGTGTGAATCTAAGGAGGCCTCGACGAAACAGAGAGAGTTCAGAAAGCTGCGGTGCTGCATGCGCGCATGCCAAGGAGACCTGAGGTTTGTGTCGTGTACATATGGGAGAGCAACGTGTGCCATACAATTACCAGCTT
The DNA here is from genome assembly GCA_036346355.1 of Rhipidocladum racemiflorum. Taxonomy (NCBI): domain Eukaryota; kingdom Viridiplantae; phylum Streptophyta; class Magnoliopsida; order Poales; family Poaceae; genus Rhipidocladum; species Rhipidocladum racemiflorum. The sequence continues at coordinate 18,675,810 of CM070570.1, read as the reverse complement.
ATTTTCACTTCATGGTCTCTACCCATGCATATATATTTATCCGGTACAGAAATGCAGTGCATGCGGATATATATATATATATATATATATATATATATATATATATATATATATATATATATATATATATATATATATAGGGGGCATATCCTGTGCAATCAACAGTTTGGTGATATATATATATATATATAGGGGGTATATCCTGTGCAATCAACAGTTTGGTGCAATCACCGTGCAATCAAACTAAAAAAAGTTTCAAAAAATTCTGAAAAAATTCATGGATGTACATCTCAACTTACCCCATCTACGTATAAAATTTCATGATCAAATTCGTTCTATGCTAAAAGTTACAAAAAAGACAAATTTCTAACAAACTTTTACAGTTCAAATGCACCCCAAATTTGTCTTTTTTGTAGCTTCTAGCATAGGACGAATTTGATTATGAAATTTTATATGTAGATGGGGTAAGTTGAGATGTACATCCATGAATTTTTTTAGAAATTTTTGAAATTTTTTTTAGTTTGATTGCACCAAACTGTTGATTGCACAGGATATGCCCCCATATATATATATATATATATATATATATATATATATGATCAAGAGTTCATTCCAGGTATCAAAACGCAGACCACCTGCATCGATCGATCATACCTCTGGATGCATATATACAGCTTGCTGGTGGTTATAGCATGAGCAACGCTTTATATTAGCTGCGACTTTTTGTCTAGTGCGTAGTGTCCGCATGCATGCATGCATGCATGCATGCATTATTCAGAAAAAAAAAAGGGTCATGTTTAGTGCTTAGTAGAAACACGAGTAGGTGTCTTAGAGAATATTTCTGTGACTTTGTGCTATGAATCATGCCCTTTACAGTTCAGTTTGAGATGTCCACGAAGAAAGCTAATTAATCAATTGATCACGTTCAGCCTTGAGATGATCATCCGCTTACAGTCCTCAACCTCACACGAACACGTACTTCGACCTTTGGCTAGTAGCTAGCTAACCCAAAATGGTTTAGTACTACGTGTAATTGTTATTGGTTGGTTAATCTAAACATTTAGAGCATCTCCAAGAGAGAGCCCTAAAAATGAGCCTTAAACTTTAATTTAGGACCTCAACTAATTAGATTTAAGACTCCAACGAAATATTCACTTCAGCAATTAGGCCCTAAAACCTAACAAAGATAGAGCTCAATCACAGAGTTGCTAAATATAGCTACTCTCCTATGGGCCCTAAAACAATTTGCTAAATTTTAACAATTTAAGGCCTTTGCTGGAGTTAATCTTTTCCCCAAAAGCCCTATAATTCAAGTTATAACCATATTTAGGACCCCTCTTGGAGATGCTCTTATACGCTAGCTAGTTAAACGCCAATTCATTTACCGACATGATTCAGTTGAAAAGTATAAGAGCAGCTAGCTTTTCCTCTCAATATAAGTTGTATAAATCTTAAAACAAGCGAATGAATAAGTAATCACAATCTATCCTTCATTCATACTTTAGTATTTGTATAACTTTAAAAAAAAAAAAAAGCAGAGAAACACCTTATAATCAAGCATTTTAATTAGCTTACGCTTTGACGAAAAGGAGGGGGCCAAAGTGCATATGTACTCAAGCCATGACCAGAGCAGCGCAGCGCAACATCACACAGCTACACTCCCCTTCTTTAAAAGGAAACCTCGCAGCGTCCGAGGCCTCCCCATGCAGTTGCCCTATCTTTTCCTCCCCACTCCCACCATCCCATCGCCTCACAAGCCCCCATCCCCATCTCGTTCTCCATCCCCAACTCGACTTCAGATCGGTAAGAACATGAGATCGAGCGAGCTAGCTGTTCTTGCTTCTGTGAAAATCGATTTGCGTTTCTTTTGATCTTGGCCATTTTTCTGCTTTCTTTTGTGCTATTTTTTGAGGTGGTGTTTGTTGCCGCAATTGGGAGCAGAGGAGAACTGCAAGATAGTCTGCAACAAATTGCTAGGGGGAAACAAATAACAACAGTAACTAGCTAGATTTTGGGGATTTATTGGATCTGGCTTGCTATTTTTGCCCATGTAGTGTTGCCCACCTGCCCTCCTCATGCTTCTCTTGAAACAAGTGCTTCTCTTCAGTTTGTCTCTTTCTTGAAGTGCTATGGTTGTGTTCAAAGGCTGTGCTCCAAGAATTTCTTCCTTTGTTTAGATTATGTCCTTGTGTCTTCTCCATCTTCGGATGAATAGATGCTTTTTTCCAGGACACTTCGATGAAGTAGTGTTATTTCCCCTTCTTGCGATAAGGCTCTTTCTGTTGGATTCTTCAGATCTATGCCTATTTTACTAAGTTTTCCTTGGGAGAGTGTCTTTAAAATCTCTTTGATCTAAAGATTGAAGCAATCTTTTACTTTTATTGGACTTCACCAGTGAGATCGACCTAGTAATCATTCTTCATAGAACCTGTCGACAAAGCCATGAATTAATTTCAATTTTTTTTTTCTGAACCAAGATTTCCTCTCAATAAATAAGAAGCGTGTACCAGCGAGCCATGGATTAACATGCGTTTGAACACAACCATGCGCGAGCCAGCGACTGCTTGCTTTATGCTATGCTTGTACTTAGTTTGTGGTTTTAGTTTGATGCCTACTTTAATTAGTTTAACAAACAGTCAAAATTCACTTCTTAATTTCATGGTTAGACGCCAAAACTTAGATCTGATTTGGATATCTTGGAAACCAATAATTGTCTATATATTGTTTTTCCCTCTATCATGTTTTGAAATTCATTAATTTCAAGCATCATGATGAAATATGAGGAGATTTCGCATGCACTCACCATATATATATGATGAACTCTCAGGCATATATTTGTCATTCTGACCAGCTGGTCTAAACTATTTTGCTTAGAGGGGGCTGTGACTGTGAGGTAGTCATGGGGAGGGGGAAGATTGAGATCAAGAGAATCGAGAACACGACAAGCCGCCAGGTGACCTTCTGTAAGCGTAGGAACGGGCTGCTGAAGAAGGCCTACGAGCTCTCCATCCTCTGCGATGCTGAGATCGCCTTGATCGTCTTCTCCAGCCGAGGCCGCCTCTATGAGTATTCCAATAACAGGTACATATATACACGCATATATATACATCGATCCATTATGTGAGTTATTTTCAATTCATAATATCTCTTCTTAATTTAAACAAACCTTGATGTTCTAGCTGATTTTATGGTGTACATATAGTTACCTACAGCTAGACATGTATATTTGATTTCCCAAAATCAACACAGAAAAAACGAACTGCACTGCAAGTCTTTTTAAGCTCGATGTTGTTCAGTCAATTTGAATTATTAGAACGGAGAAAGCAGCATGCTTGGGTATCACATTTCGGTGGATCTTTGGTAATTTAGTTCCCAGAGAAACTAGTCTACTTGTAGTCTGAGGATGTGCTCTCTTGAAAGGGATTTTGAGAACACATGAGAACCACACCTCATGAGCAATTTAATGATTGATTTTGATCGAACATTCCTATAGTTTTGCTGCTCATGTTTATTCACCAGAAACTAGCACGTACTATATGCCTATATGGCAGTGAGTTCGGATATATATATATATATATATATATATATATATATATATATATATATATATATATATACTCTCTCGTTCGGTGGCTTACTGTTTTTGTGTAATGGACCTGCAAGAAGAGTACTACTTGTGATACTTTGATCTCTTTTTAATTCATGAAACGATCGTATTATAGCCGAGCTCACAGCTCCTGATCCAAAAGACAAGTTTGAGTCCTAGCCCAAGCTTACTTTGGTCATGCATGCATCATCACACGCCCATGTTGCCCGGCCCCTGAAAAGGTTCTTTCATTTCATGTGCACTGGCAGTAACACGAATGACATCTCTCTCTCTCTCTCTCTCTCTCTCTCTCTCTCTCTCTCTCTCTGCAGTGTATATTGCATGGAGAAGGAAACTGTATGTTCTCCCTGTTCTCGTTTCCTTGGTAGTGCTAAGGGCGTTAAAGAACGCCATTGACTAGCTGCTCGTGTTTTTGCACCAGGCGTGGACGACTCGACGATGATTCAGATAAATGTGAATTCTCTTAAACTAGTCTTTGGTCTCTTGCATCTTTTGGTGCAACGTAAAGGCAACACATTTGTATCAGACGTCGTAGCACACTAGCCTAGGATGAACGTTTTGTCCCATAGGTTGGTTTGATGCTTGTCCCTAGGTGAATATATATATATATGACCATGCATATATATATTTTGCTATTCTTTTGGATTTGTATTCTCCCTAGGAATGGAGGACTATGGATGTTTTTTCCCCCTACGAAATTCTCTTGTGAAGTTCGAGTTCTAGCCTGGCCATTAAACTAATTGTGATGTTTATAGGAAAAACATCAAACTAGCTTCTATTGTTTGACCATTAACATTTTGTGAAGCTAACTGTGATTCGGTTTGACAACATTTGGGTCAGCATAAGATCGACCATCGAGAGGTACAAGAAGGCCTCTGCGAGCACTTCAGGATCAGCTCCGGTGATAGATGTCAATTCTCATGTAAGCATGTATTTATTGATTAATTCTCTCCATATACATGCCATTTAATTATTTGCCAATGTTCATTAACTTGGCCTTAAAAATTTGACAAAACTCCAGTACATGTCAGGCCAAGATATGCTCAGGGAATACCTCCATGTACTTCGTCCTTTCTGATAGGACTTACACAACACATGGTTAATAAACTGCAATTACACGTTGCCTGACAATGATCACGCGCATTGTCTGTTTAAAACTTTCAATCAAGATTACAGTCTTAACCAGCTATAGGCAAGAGAAACCTTAATTTTTAGAGCGGTGCTTCTATGCTTTTCCTCCCGGTACAAGTTGCACAAATATTAAAGCAAACAAAGGGGTAAGTAATTACCATCTACTTTTTATTCATACTTTAATATTTGTACAACGTTTAAAAAGAAAAACACAGAAGCACATCTCTAACTTTTATACTATATATCAAATACAAAGATATTAATATTGCGAGATTTGTGGTTTCTTCTACATGTAATTTTCACTGGGTGTTCCACAGCAATACTTTCAGCAAGAAGCAGCAAAACTGCGCCACCAGATACAGGCCTTGCAGAATGCAAACAGGTAAGGCCATCTTGCTGACTTATTATATATGATCACTGCTTTAACTACTCGTGTCCAACGTAGTACTGTTTGTATGTGAGACGCTCCATTGCAAAATGTCAGGCACCTGATGGGTGAATCAATTGGCAATATGACTGCCAAGGAGCTCAAAAGCCTTGAGAACCGGCTTGAAAGGGGCATCGGCCGGATTCGATCAAAGAAGGTGAAGAACATCTGATAGATGATATATAATAAAACCTCTTCTATATATATAATTGAGTTGGGCTATGATCGTATGCTAATGATCGAGAACTAAGTAGTTCAGAAAATATAGTCAAATGAACTCGATGGACGTTATACAGAGGGATTGCTTGTCTAATATGCTTTCACAAGTTAACTTTGTTAGGAATATGCATGTATGTCTCAATATGCTAACTTTCCTAAATATCTAGAACTCCTTCTTTATCTCCAGTTGGTAGCTATATAAAGCTAACTCCTGTGTACATGTACATTGAACTAAATAGTGCATTTTTTTCTCATGTTGTTTTTCCCCGTTTTCCACGTAAATCTTGTGTTCCACTTTATGCTTAATTTGTGTGTGCGATCGAAACCCTAACCCTAAAAAACTTCAAGTTAAATTTGCCAATAGCACGTTTAATCTGGTGAATTTGACACCATACGTACGGATCTTCTCCTGACAGTTTTTCCCCTTTCTTTGCTTGTTTCAATTTATCAGCACGAGCTGCTGTTCGCGGAGATCGAATACATGCAGAAAAGGGTAAGCTCATTCGCATATTCAGTGCTGTCAAATATGCATGCTTTAATTGCTTGTTATTCCCTTGTGAAACATGATCATACAATTTCTTGTACATTTGGCTGATTATTAATTCCTCTTTGAATTGCTTTCATCCATCCACACAGGAAGCAGATCTGCAGAGTGAAAACATGTTCCTGAGAGCCAAGGTATACATTTCTGTCAGAACTCAGATCAAATCAACTACTTAGCTACTTATGGTCACCATGCACAATAGCTCGTCTCCATTGCTCCAACATGCACTAGCTGTTCAGCTCTATTAATTGCTCTAACATCCGCAATATATAGCTCCACACTTTGCTAGCTCAATGCTAATTAATTGATCTCTCTTGGTGCTACTAACTAGACTGTGCAACAGATGGCGGAGACGGAGAGAGCTCATCAGCAGCAGGCGACCGAGGATGAGATGGTGCCGGCGGCGGCCGGCGGGACAGAGCTGGACGCGCTGCCGACGTTCGACTCAAGGGTCTACTACCCGCCGGTGAACATGCTGGCCGCGGCGGCGCAGTACTCCGACCACCATCTCGGCCAGGACCACCACCAGACCGCTCTCCACCTCGGGTACCACATCAAAGTTGACTCCGCCGCCGGCAAAGGCCTCCTCTAGATCGATCGCGATTAATTGGTGCGCGCACTGCATACGTACTGTACCTGCAATAATTCCGTGCGTTCTTGTTAAGACCATCGATCTACTTAATTAGTACTATAGCTGAACTCTGCGTGCTGCTGTAATTAATAAGGCGAACGTCTCGATCGTCCCACGTAATCTGAACTGTGCTGTGTGCTCGTATTAGGCTACTAGCTACTAGTGGACGTACGTACGCATAACCATATGTGTGTGCTGCTGTTTGCCAGCGTAAGTCTGAACATTGCAAGCTCTAATTAAGTTCGTGCGTGCAGTTTGATGCTGATGTATGCATATATTTAGTGAATGAATATCGATCATATGGATGAGTGTGCGATTCATGATCGATGCCTTGGCCGAAATTAATGTCCGCAACAATTAGCTTAATTAGTTGGAATCAGCCAGGCAAGGGCGCCGGAGACAGGTTTTGAGTCCAGATCTGGGAGTTGGGCCGGGCCGGGTCGGGCACGACGGGCTCCGGGCCATCGTAGATGATAGTCGCACAAGAAATCTAACCTAACAATATGAGTATCTAGTAGGCTCTAACGTAGCATCGATAACAACGCATAGTAATATATGTTGGGCAATACAAAAGAAAGTTACCTGCCTGTACCTATATACCTAGCTTCAGCATATCACGGTCTGAACAACTAATCAATATCCACATATGTTTGGCAACACAAAAAGGTTTCGTCTCTTAATTTGAATTTGGCTCTATGACTACCAAGCAAATCGGAAAGGTTAACAATTTTATCATTACTGAGCTTCGAGGCTACTCCCTCTGTCCCACAAAGAGTGCATTTCTAGTGTTCAAATTTTGTCCCACAAAGAGTGCATTTCTAGTCCGTAGGGCTCAGCTGTAAGTGTATGCATGCTCATTTAAGTGCTTGTGGAAACCGAAGCACCAACATGCTTGTGTATGGAGTAATGAGGGTCACATTGGTCATTTACCTTGCACACTAATCTGTCTTAAAAATCCTAGAAATACACTCTTTGTGGGACAGAGGGAGTAGTTCCTAGTCAATGCAGACTACCATGCATACAAATACAAAAGTTTGAAACAACTGTCTTAAAAGCGCAACCCATTGTTTTCTCTCTTCACGACTAAACAAGAACAAGTGAAGCATGAAGAAATATATATAAAAAAACAGAGAGAGTAGATCTTGACATATTTTTACTATAACTACACCAGGACCCAATAGAATTGATAGATCATCTGTCGGCAAAGACAATATATGGCGACACAATATCTGTTGGCACAAGTTGCCGATAGATAGAGGTAGTCGGCGAAAATTCTGTCGGTACAGATCTTTGTATACAGATAGTCTAACCACACTAATGGAGGATTATGGAAGATTTGTCGACCTACCAAGTTTTTCCAACAGACATATTTTTGCTTACAGATACTAGAATTACTGATTGATAGTTTGTCGCAAAGAATAATCTTTGCCGATGTATTGTCTAATGCATTGCTTTGTTCTAATTCCAAAATTGCAAAAGTAATTTGGCAGGTTAACTGTCAGTGATTGATACGAAAAACAATTAATTTATAGTTAATTCCATATTTATGACACAACACGTAATCGATAATGTCACATCGACACATCGAACTAGCTTGTAATTCACTCATTCATTTAACATAGCTCAAAGTTCATTAAACATGAACACATATAGCTCCAATATATAGTCAATAACACTTGTCCAAAATATCAAAGTTTTTACCAGCTAACCAAATTAGGATAAGCGTCTTCCACTTTGCCAAATCAAGTTCCCTCACAAAATATATTCCTGCTGGATCTTCAAAGCTACATGTACACAAAATGATCACTTAGCATACATCCAACTAACTAATTATTCTAAACAAAAGCTAACTATTGAGTTGTCTTGCACAAACTAAAGGTTAAGAACTATAAACTTGCTAGGTCCTTCCAATTTTGCCTGCAAAAAGAATACTTTAGTGGTTGGAAGCACATTGACATAAGGAAAGATAACTAAATTGTATGTACATTTTCAAACTTCATGGACATTCAAATTTACTCAGGAAAATAGCAATATGATAGCATGCACACTTACAAACAAGCTTTGCTACACTAGCTAGTAGATTACACTCCATGGCAACTAACTAACCCACATACAACTTGTATGATTACAACACGTGCTGCCTACTTGGCGATCAAAATTACAAACTCAACAAGTTTGTCAAGAATAGTGATAGCAACAACAACGTGCTTTCTTTGCACTTGAGTTAATGGATAGATGTAACATCCCAGAAAAATGCAAAACTAAATAAAATATAAAATTTGAATTAAATTATACTTTTAATCCGAACTTCTGTTTTTTTCTATGATTCTTGGATTTGAGATTTTTTTATAAATGCTTTAATGCCAAAACTAGTATTTTCAAACTTTAAGATTTAAAATCATATAATAAACAAAATATAAAATGAAAGTTCGAGTTATGATTTTAATTTTTGATTTTCTTGTTATTTTTTTATTTTTTTTCTCTTAAATAAAAGTCATTTTATTAAATTATTAAAAAGGTAAAATAAATATCAGTAAAAAATATAAAAATAATATTAAATTATAGAAAATCCTATAAAACTAATTTATGGCAGTCAAAAGTTAGTGTGAACATATTAATTAATGATAAGAAGTTTAAATTAATAAATTTTGACTATAAATAGTGCATTGATAGATTTTTGTGACAATTTACCAAGCTTAATTTTAGTTAAAAATTTTTCCACGCATTCCTCAGATAAATTTTTACCTTTATTAAAAATATAAAAATTGATATCCATATTTAATGCCTTTTTCAATTTTAAAACTAGAAACTGGAAAATCTGGAAATTGTGTTGTTAGATTTATTAAAAAATAAATATTAAAATTTTGAATCTGAAATTTTTATAGAAGATCTCTTAGGTCATTAATATTCTTTTAAAAAAATTTAAAAACCTTTTATTCTATTTAAATCCTCAATTAAATCAAAAACAAAAAATAAAATTTTGTGCAATTAGCCTTGTCAGATTTATTTGAAATTTATCTATAAGGTATTTTTACTCAAAAATTTTACTTAAGCTATAAATCTTACCCAAGACTCTTAGAAAAAAACTTACAAAAAATTTCACTATGATTTGGCCCTCCAATTAATTGTTTTATGTCCACTGTCTGAGGAGGAGAATTCGAAGTATTCCTTCTCTCTCACTGACAAGTGGGCCCAGCCTTTAATGAACCCCCCACATGTTAGTGAACATCCTATTACATGTGGGCCCGAGATTCACGAGGACCCACCGACCAGCCACTCTTCTTCCTCCCTCTTTTCCTCTCACTTCCAAGTGGGCCACCCGGACCCACTATCAGTTCCTTACCCCTCTCTCTTCTCTCGTTCTCTTCCTTCTTCTTCCCGAGAGAACCAGAGCAGTCGATCCGACCGACCTCCATTGCACCGCCTTTCCCCTTCTGTGCCACACCGCCTCAACTTTCTATTACCCCAGGTGTGACACCAAACATTTGTGAAGAACCTCCCTTTTACGATATTGAATATCATAAAAGACATGTTCTAAATATGCTTTCTGTGCTAGTCCCTGGATCAGTTGCTAGCACACATATGCACAAATTGCCATCACAACCATACACCTCATAATATTACAAGTTATAGCGGAAGCAGTTCTTACAAATATCTATTACAAACAAAAGATCACTTTATCAAATTGTCCAACTACCAATGTTCCACAAGCAACTAACAAGGTAAAACTCTAATTAGAAATATGATTATTATCCGTGTGTCCCGCACCATCGTAAGTATCCTTGAAATACTCTATTTCTTCACCTAAAAATAACAAATATAGCAAGATTGAGTACATTGTGTACTTAGCAAGACTTGAAGTGTTTGCGAAACCTAGTTATATGCAAGCTGATTCAAAGAGGTTTCTTATGGTTATTTGCATAAAGCTGGATTAAACATAAATTCTGAACAGTAAATTGAAAGCATAATTTGTAAAGAAATTTGACAAGTAAAATAATAAGCATCAGTAATAACATATCTCGAATGAACGTAACCAATTATCTCATCAATATCTCGACCAACACATGGCACAAAATCACTAGATTTCCAACACATGGCACAACAGCTGAACACAACCTTATCAACACATAATAAGCATTGAATCCTCTGTAGGGTAATTTCTCTGATATCAAATTTTATCTTTCCATTTCGTTTTATGAAAATCTCAAAATTCTAACTATGTGATGACGTTACCAAGTGATCATGACTGCGAGCGTGGCTAATCGATTAGTTTTAACTCTGCAGAGGAATACAGCTTTACCCGCAAGGAATGATTGTCTCTTTTTGCAATGCATATTTAACACACTTCATTTGGTGTGCCGCAGAGAAATCATTTATAACTTTTACAACACTTAATCCTAATTTTGCACCAGCCTAGTACCGACAAACCCTTATTATGGCGGTAAAAGATATTTGTACACACAGTACGACGAATGGATAAACACACCGACGTCCCACTTCTCCCCATAGTAAGGCGTATACTGTTGCATCGGCGGGCGTTATTCCCAACACCTCGGTGAGGGCACCCCTTCGAGCAATCCAACCGAAACAGCTCATGCTACTCAAATAATCATTACGCACAACAAGCATGATTTCTGGGTTTAGATTTTATGATTCCATGCGCATGTGATGTGGTTCGCCTTTTAACATTTTATTGATTTTCACGGTTCTAGGTGAAGTGTAGTCTTAACAAATCATTCTCTAAGAATTATTTACTTCTACTTTACGAATTCAAGAAGCTGAGATTTTGTAAGTCTATGTGTATTATTTCAATTTCGAAAGTAAAAGATGACTAGATAAATGGTAATAAGGTATTCAACTATCAGATGAAACAACATATAAACTAATATGTTACCCTAAGTACTTTCAACATAATCTAGTTCCTTATTATTCTAAAGTCATTAGAGAATAGGTGTAGGAAATTTTAAGGCTCATTGACTTAATTAAGCATGTATGAACAGTAAATATGTTGGAAGTAATTCATATTAAATAGTATATGTAAATTCATTGAAAATTTAGATTTGAGTTTAGTTTGAATATGTAAAAATATTTGGATTTGAGTTTGGTTTGAATTAAATTTGTAATAGGTTATTTTTCAATGCATTGAAAACTCAAATAATAATAAATAGTATATGTAAATTCAAATTATAATGAGAACAACTCCTAGGCACAGATTAGACCATGACAAACATGTTTAGGCAAAATATTTCATGTTTGGTTAAGTTTAATTCATGTTTGTAAGTAACCTTGATCTTTAGGCATTTATGAATGGAATATAGTTAAAACACACAAATAAAGAAGAATACATGTAAAACCTGTTTAAAAATACTCCATGGGGTAAGACCATTTAATTTTGCAAAGATAATTAAGGTTGACCTTAGTTTATATTGGATTCCCATTTAAATTAAATTTTTATCACAGAAATTCATATAGTAACAACTATAGCCATAAATCTCTTAAAATTGTGAAAACTAGTTTCTAAACCCTTTTAGAGCCATAATATACCTTATTAAGCAAAATTACTTCGTATTTAATTAAGTTTGAACTAAGTTTATAAAAGACTATAGATACTAGGAGTGCAATTAATATTTGGCTTTATAGCACAAATAAATACATATATAAAAGAAATCAATCTTAACCCTATCGGTCCATATCATCTAATCTTGCTAAATAATTTATGATTAACTTAGTCTGAACCAAGTTCCTAGATAGCTTTGACTTACCATGTATAAAAGACCAATACACACACGCACACACTCTTAAAGATTCAAAGTACATACAAACAAGATGACTTAAATAAATATTAGGTCATATAGAACTGGTCCCAAAACATCCTAATGTCAAAACCATATTAATCTACAAAAAGATCTAATTAAGTCAAGAATAATTTTTGTTTTCCCTATACATACAAACTAAAATACTGATAACTTTTACAAATACAAGCTAAAATAGGCGAAACCAGTTTCAAGACATTTCTAAGATCAAGACCCGCTAATGCTACAAAAATGGTTGCATGTCCATGTAAATTGCAGTCGCAAGTCTAAAATAAAATATAGCCATTTATAACGTAAACTTTAGAAATATATAAGATCAGGAAATAAATAGAACATCACCGATAAGCAATAGTACCTATAGGACCAGCTTAAGAATACTCCTAGGGCTAGATTGTCCTATTATGTAGAAATAATTCTATTACAACATGCTTTGCATCTGAATCCTATTAAAAGCATAACCCGTGTAATATACACCCTAAAGTCTATAATACAAATAAATGAACTTAAGCAATATGAAATTAGTAATTAAAATATTTTTATCACCAGAACCTTCTTCAAACACGATTATGTGTCCTATAACACGAAGCCCAAACCTAGACCTTATACACATTGGTATACTAATTATCTTTGTCTTGTAGCATATCTAAAAGGGTAAAACATACGCAGCCTTCGCAAGCAAGCTTTACAAGTTATACATTTAAATATATTAGAATCTCTAGACCTCACCTCTATGCAAGTAGATACATAAATATTTAGGGTTAACTACTAGATGCACATGATTTACCATAGGATAATTTATATCTTAATATAAATCCAAATAATTTTAACCCTTTAATTTGAAGTAAAATTTATATAAATATATAATTTTATCTTCTTGAATTCGTAAAATAAGAATGAACACTTCATAGAGAATAAGTAACCCTGTTGTAGCAAAACCTGAGACTGTTAATAATAAGTAAGAGTTAAATAATAGAATAAAATCATGAAACCCTAACCCAAAACCACACTTGTTTTATGTAGCAAATTTTATTTGATCCTACATATGATTTCTTTTTGTGCTTATTGAAAAGTTGTTATTTGCTATTTGCTTTATTTACCGATGAACGACGTGTAGATACCGACGCATACAACACCTTCTTCAATGTTCCCAGCTATGACTTCAATTTCGTCGAAGTCAATAATCAGCAAGGCAAGCACCCCCTGGATCATATTGATCCCAGCATTTCAAAAACATTTTGTCAAATATTTTTATGCATGCACTATGTTTCATAAAATTGCTATATTGTGGATTATGGTAGATATAACCTTCATTGATGGGATTTCCTTAATTAATATTGACACGTGAACCTTGATAACCCTAGATCATGGATAAACACATGAAAGTGTGAAATGGGTATGCTCGTTTATAACTGCACTTGCTTAGCCATACTTTAAATTGGGAATACGAACAGATGGTTATACTGTTCGCAAAGAATTTAAACATTGGACATGATGGACACAAAATTTGGATATGTTGGGATAGTTGTGATCAGTGATATTTTAATGAAAATAAAAATAGAACTATGGTTCTGACACGAGCGAGTATTAGCAATAGCCAATCGTGCAAGTGATAGGCTTGCATGTAGATAGGGGAGATTTATCGCCCGGGTCAGATTAAAGACCGAACGTAGTATTATCCAAGGGATATTCGTACAACCATGATGGTCGGGGATGGTCTTAACCTATTAAATTACTTAGAACTAGCTTTGCACGTTAGAAGGCTGGAGTAGCATGTTAGAGGTTGCTCGAAGGGACGTCTACACCAAGGTGATTATGGAACAAACGTTTACCGATGTAATGGTACACGCCTTACTATGGGGAGAGGTGGGGCCCAACAGATGTGAACTGTGTGAGAAGTATTGAGTGTACGAATATCCTTTGCCACCATAGCAAGGGTTCATTGTCACCGGGCTGGTGCAAAGTTAAGGCTAGCCAATGTAACGGTTATATATGATCTCTCTGCGGCACACCAAAGGAAGTATGTTAATATCAATTGCAACAAAGAGTTAATCATTCTTTCTGGGTAAAGTTGTATACCTCTACAGAGTGATGATCTTTTTAAAAAACTGTGCCCACGATCATGAGGGACTTGGTGAACTGACACTAGTTAAATGTTTTTATATTTTCATAAAATGAATTAGAAATTAAAAATGAATATATGGGTTGGTAAGTTTACCTTTCAGATGATTCAATACTTCGCCATGTGTTGGCAAAGTTGATTTCAACTATTGTGCCATGTGTTGGCAAAGCCTAGTTTTTATGCCATGTGTTGGCAGGGAATAGATGAATTGTTACTCACGAAGGAATATGAGTTGTTATATTTATGCTTACATACTTATTATTTTATATATCTGTCAAAATGCTTTTATGAAATTTTGCTTTCAATTTATTATTCAATATTTAGAATTCAAGTTAGCTTTATGCAAAATAACTATAGTAGCTTCCTTTGATATTATAGGTTTTGCAAAAGTTTTGCGAGTACAAATTGTACTCAACTTGCTATTACTGTTGCTTTTAGGTGAAGAAACAGAATACCCCGAGGAATATTACTTTGACGCAAGTTACGGGGGATAACGGTGATGACTTTATCTAGGATTTATACCTTGTTTGTTGCCTGAAGGTTATGTGGCACACTACAAGACTTTTGATTTTTCATTGTACTCTGATCGACCTTGCAGGTCATATTGTATAAATTCTTTTACTATTATATGTAATATATTGTGATGGATGTGATTTCAACTTTGTAAATATACGTACTAGCCACTGATCATGGGACTAATACTGTATGCACATGGAACCCATTGTTGGTATTCTGTACCAAAAAAGGGGGCCTCATAACAAAGTACACTGACATAGCCAAAAAAAGCTTAAAAATTCCTATTTTTTGACAAATATATGTTCAACATGTAGTTCAGGGTGTGTTTGTGTGACACTACGGAATGTCGTGACATTATAAAATATGAAATTGGAGAGTAAAACTTTACGGTTTTAGGTTATTTCGTGTTTTGGGCCTTCCGGGGGGAACATGGGCCGTCCGGGGGAAGTTTTGGGCTTGGGGGAGCCTCGTGGGCTTGGGGGAACCTCTTGGGCCGGAGGTGGAAGGCCTAAGGCCCAAGTGGGGGCAGGTTTAGGGCAGCACCCTGCTGCCCATGCGCCCTAGCCCCCCCCCATGCGCCTCCCTCCCCTTTCTCCCCTCCTAGCCGCCGCTCCCTCCCACCTCCCCTCGCCGTGCGCCCCCTCTCCTCCTCCCCCCATGTGCCACCCCTCCTCCCTCTCCTCTCCACCATCCTTGCTGGCCTAGGAGAGCTCCTCACCTTGCCATCCCGCTGTTCTCTCCCTCGGGAAGCTCCGCGATGAGGAGATTCGGCGGTTCCGGTGCGAGGAAGAAGATCGGGGGAACCGGGAGGAGAAGATTCGGCGTTCGTTGTTCGTCGGGCGAAGGTATGGCTATGGGTAATCCTTGGGGGTGGACTAGTTGCTATGATAGAGGGTGTTTTGGTGTTTTTAGATCGAAAAGTGGTGCTGCAATTAGATGGAATTGGTGAAAACTAGAGATTGCTTAGCGTTCTGTTTCGGGCAGATTGGGCACACGGCCTAGGGTTTGATTTTTCGTCGAAAACTAGAGATTCGGAATTTGGTTGGCCGACTGTTGAGAAAGTTGTAGATAACTTAAATACCTTTAATTGGACACCAAGAACGTCCAATTCCACCCAGCCGTTTGAAAGTTATGATCGTTTTACCGAACGTGTTCAAATCTGTGATGTGATTGGGACAGATCGGGTTGATATGTAGATTAGGCAATTTTAGATGCCGAATCAGCTTTTCCCAATACTTACAGAAAGCTAGGAAATTTCCTAAGCTTCGCGATGATATACTCGTTTACTTAATTTGGAGAACTAAAACAAAGGTTATGCTAGTTTAAAGCCTGCTGTCCCGGGCGACAGATTCTCTGTTTTTTTGTCTTTGGGAGTAGTTTGCGAAGTCGGGGTAGATGAGCGATTGTGTACTGTTTTGTGGGCACAGTTTGAGTGTGTGGTATCTATGTACAGGTGGTGTGACTCCGGGAGTGCCCTCATCCTCTCGCCAATCCGTCACCCGCGGTTAAGGCAAGTGTATTGGAATGGGTAGCGTGTTGTATGTTGCTAGTCTTGATCAGATGCAAATTATTTTCATGATATGCTATCTTGCCATGATTAGTGTTTGCCCATGATATGATGAAAATGGTATGTTATGATGCTATGCAATGATTAGTTGTTTATGTTTATGGCATATGTTGCATACATGGCATGAAAACTGGCCCAAGCCAGAGAAAGTCATAACTAGTCCGGTAAGGTCGGTGAGAAAGTTATGACTAATCCGGAGCGCCATTAAGTAAGTCCTACCTCGTGATTCCATCCACGGTTGTGAATGGAAGCGAAGAGTAGGCACCATCTATCTACAGGATGGGAGGGGAAAGAGGGTGCACGCCGACGGGTGTGCACTCGGCAATACCGGTGTGTGCTTCAAGGAGACATGTGCATTGCATTGCATTGCATACATGATGATGATAATAAAATGTGTACAATGAGATTGGGACATGGTTATGATGTTGCATATGAAATTATGACTTGATCATGATGTTAAGTATGGTATGTAGCGATGTTAACATTGGACTGTTCTTTATGTTCCATTGCAATATACTTGCTGAGTGATGAACTCACGCTTGTGTTTAATGTTGTTTTTAGGTACCATGAAACCGGCATGCGGGAAAGGGCATTAGCTACACTTCTACACATAGCTTCACACTTATAGACAGTTTAATCATTTGGAGTATGATAATAATGAATAGTGCCATGAAACTTGGTGTATGGCTTGGTTTTGAGCTTAAGTTCATCGTTTGATTCGTTATAATTTGTGGAATGGTTGAGTTCCTTATTTTAGACATAAGTGATGTTATATCAATTGTTATTGCTGTTTTAGATGTCTCTTATCATGCTATATCTTGCCTTAGTATTACTGATGCTTCAATTCATGGAAAAACAAAGGAGATGCTGCCGAAATTTTTGGTTTTTAGCATTTGCACCTTTGCTGTAATTTATCTTTATTTGTGGTATTTAGATGTTGTTACAAGAATGCGATTGTAATCTGATTTCGTGTTTTGGGGCACGCAGACCATCCTATTTATGCCCACCTAAGGGGTGGCAGTTAATTCTACTACAAATGTCTTTTGTCTTTAAACAAGAGTCTTTGCTAAGTCTTGAATTGTATTACTCTTTGATCAACCGTCGTATTTCTTGGCTAACTGTTGTAAATTGTTAGATGTGTCAGTAATCGTTTTCACATAGAGAACTATCATGTCTTTTGACCAGTTTATCTGATCGGGGCTTATAAGACCATATGACAAGTCGTCACTAGCCAAAATTAGTCATCCTTTAGCACGTGGTCAAAACCAGTTGGTTTTTGGTAAAAATCGATAGTAGCACTGTTAGAATTTTAAAAATTCCTCAGGCTTGATCATCATCTAAAATTTTTATGGGAATATTAGTGATATGTTAGGAACAATTTTTATTCGATTAAAAATCACAAGATCTCGTCAAATCTCGCTAAGACCTCGGCAAATCTCGACGAGTTCTCAGAAATCTTGGTAAAAAATCGGATTAAAATTTTTCTTTTTGGATTTTGTCTGGATTTCATTCAAAATAACAAGATTTCGCTAAAATTTCGGATTTTGAAGGTGATGAAATGTGAACCGAAAATGAAATTTAGAACCTTGCTAACTTATGAACCTACCTAAGCGAGCTGAGCCACTCAATCAGACTGAAAATAATGTAGTACAACCTATCCAATTAGAACGATGAAAAGTATGCATGCAATGCTAGCTAGGGTTCATAAAATCGTGAAAAATCGATCATTTTTCGTGGTTTTCAACTATACCAAGCCGATTCGACATATAAAATCGCTCAGTAAACCGCTTAAATTAAAAAATAAAAAATTTGGAAAAAAAATTATGCAGCGCAAAATCGATTGGTTTTTGATCAAAACATACCGGTTTTCTGCAAAAAAAAAAAAAAATAGTGCGGTAGTGCGTCATGCTTTAGCACGTGGTCAAAACCAGCTGTTTTTTTGGTAAAAACCGATTGGTTTTGATTTTTTTTATTTCTTTTTAAAATTTATTTTGAATACTTAACCCTTCGGTTTCTGACGATTTTTGAGCAATTTTCCACTCAATATTTTTTATTTTCAAAATTCGGTTCTTTAGCGTTTTTTTTTCTGTTTCGGTTTGGTTAACGCTGATGCTAGCTTTCCACAGGCTGATACCATGATTCTTTGAGTCAGATTTGTCAAGCTATTTCTCTCCACCATATAAGTTCAAACTTCATCATAGACATAGAATAAGAAGACATTAAATTTTTTTAAAAAATAATGTCATTGGATAACATATACCCCTATTTAGCCCTTCTTTGGAAGGCTAATTCCCGATCGGGATCCATGTAGATGGTCCAGGGATTTGAACTAAAATCCCAGTTCATCCACGTAGATCCTAGCCAAAAATAGGTTTCTCAAACAAGGCATAAATGACATGCTACAACTAGTTATCCACTTTGTCAATATTAAAAGAGAGAGATATCACAATAGATTTATACTATGGAAGGGCGTTTCTTATGAATTAAAACTTATATTGCCGAACTGAGGAAGCAGTAGCAAGTAAGCTCTAACTTTAAGCATTTTTCTTTTGAAAGAAGCCTAAGATGCATTAAGTTAGTAGATCAATGAAGTAATTGGTAGCAAGTTAATTTTTAGGGACAAATAGGCCCCATGGCAAGTGCAACTTGTCAAAAGCTGCATGCATCCTGCTCTGGCCACACAGCAACTACTGCCTAGCTATAGACGTAGTAATACCCTAAACACATACGGATCTAGCTAGCTAGTAGCAGTGGTAGAACTAGAGGTACTGGGGCCCAACCCTGCGCAGATGGTTGGGATGTACCAGCAACAGCTCCTCATGACCCCTTCACCCTAAGTGGCCACTGCAGTGACCAGCCATGGCACGTGGTTGCCGGCACCTCCTCTTCATCGTCGTCCTCCTCCTCAGCCATGGTCGCCTCACCTCTATTCGAGGCGCTCGTCGGGGAGATCCTGTTGCGTGGCTCGGAGCATGGAGGCGGCGGGGTTGGGGATCTGGAGGGGTGGTGAGGTGGGCACAGGAGGTCACCGCGGATCCTGTGGCGGCACGACCGGCGCTAACAAAGGTCTAAGCAGGGAAGCATTAGGTGGTGGCCTTGTGGCACGTGCTACCTCAGGATTGAGGATGTGGTGGATGCAGCGGAGCTCCCTGGCTTCTCCAAGGTGAGTTGGTCCTGGTCTTCTGGAAGAAGTCGCAAAACCCTTGTGATATGAATTTTGATGTGTGGCTTGGGCCGGGCGAGCGGCGAGGTAGTTGGCAGGCGACACGACAAGTGGCTTGGGCTGTCAGGTGGGCACGACACGGCAAGGGTC
The DNA here is from genome assembly GCA_036346355.1 of Rhipidocladum racemiflorum. NCBI lineage: Eukaryota > Viridiplantae > Streptophyta > Magnoliopsida > Poales > Poaceae > Rhipidocladum > Rhipidocladum racemiflorum. The sequence goes on along the minus strand of CM070570.1, from coordinate 18,655,923 downwards.
TTGAGCGGGCAGCGGTGCGATAGGCAACGTGCGGTACGAGTGAGCAGCGAGGTAAACGGCTCATGTGGGGGCGGTACGGCAAGCGAGGCAAGCCGCTTAGGCGGGCGAGAGGCGAGGCAAGCGACTCGGGCCGTCGGGCGGGCGGGCGACGCGGTAGGTGACACAAGCAGCACACGGTGAGAGGCAAGGGGTGCAACAAGGCGTAGAGGCAAGGGGATGGAAAGACACTCGGTGCAGATGCTCAGCGCGACACTTTGGCAAACTGGCAGAGGCATACAAATTAAAATTTTCCTAGTTCCGCACTAGCTATTAGCTAGGCCGTATACAAGAAATATATGTGTTACTCTATCCATGTAAGTTTATAGTAAGTATTTTTTTTTCTCTTAGACCATGGAAATATTAAAAATGATTAAACTATCTCTAAGCACTATATTCAATATATGCACGTAAAAAATATCAATTAATTATGGATACTTACTAGGAGTATAAAAGGAACATCGCACTAATTTGCACTTAAACATAAAATACACCTTGTATTTTATAGATAAGACCATTCGTAAAATGTGTCTATAAACTTGAGCAGGACAGTACAGTACAACAGAGAGTTTTTTTTCCTGTAATAGCCCCCTATTGTATTTTCTCTCTCTAAAACTAGCCCCTTGCGATAACAATTACAAAAATAGCCCCATGCCTGAGCGCGGAAGACCTGCCACGGTCTAGTAGCGCGAAAGGATAGAGCCAGCATGGCTACACGGTCGAGCACAGAAGCCGACCGGACCCACCAAGGTGCCGCGACCGAGGAGCGCGGAAGTAAGCTTTCGCGTACGGCAAGTGCGGCAGCACGCATCACCGCGCACACCCACGCCCACGTCCACACGCCTGCCGCCCACCCACACGCCCCTGCTCATGCGCGATGCCCGCCCGCGCTGTTGCCAGCACTCGCCGAGCTGTGCCCCACCCGCCACGAGTTCCTGCGCTCGCCCGTGTGCTCTTGCGTAGCCAAGCACCTCCCGCGCGGCAGCGACACATGTTAGCCTTTCACGGTGGGGGAGGTGACCATTTTTGCAAAGAAAATATTAGGGGGCTAGATTTGGGTGTGTGTGTGTGTGTTGGGGGGTATGGGGGCATATCAGTGAACGGTTCTACAATACTTGATTAGGCCGGATAATCACGCATGTCTATCAGACCGTGTAATCACTACTAGGGGAGTGATGGAATGAGTATCGGTTACCCAGGTTTGGAACCTTGATACGTATGTTAGTATCCTCCGGTATTAAGAGCATCTCCAAGAGGAGCCCTAAATATGGTCCTAACTTGAATTATAGGGCTTTTGGGAAAAAGATTAACTCCAACAAAGGCCCTAAATTGTTAAAATTTAGCAAATTGTTTTAGGGCCCCTATGAGAGTAGCTATATTTAGCAACTTTGTGATTGAGTCCTATCTTTGTTGGGTTTTAGGGCCTAATTGCTGGAGTGAATATTTCGTTGGAGCCCTAAATCTAATTAGTTGGGGTCCTAAATTAAAGTTTAAGGCTCATTTTTAAGGCTATCTCTTGGAGATGCTCTTAGACGGGAGGAAGCTCGCTCAGGAGCACGACCACCTGCCCTCTAGCCCATTTTGCGAAAAACTCTCCAGGTTCTTCTGAATTATGGATAGGTCTCTGCGAATTTACGAAGAGGTTCTTTGTAATTTTCTGTGAGGGAAATTTTTTTTTCCCAGTTCGCGTTTAGGTTCCCCGTTCGCCGTTTTACGGAAAGAGACTCCCGTTAAATATGAATCACGAACGAGCCCTTTTCTAATTTTTCAAAATAGTGAACAGGTCCAAAAATATAACAAATAGGTCCCTGCACTTTACGTTCAGGTCTTTTCTCCGTTTTACCCGGAAAAAATGTTTTTGTGGTCCGTTTTTTCTCCGCAGCATGTGAAAAATATTTTCGTTGGCCGTTTTTCCTCAAAAAAAAATGGAAATTCGTTTTTCGTTTGCCGTTTCTCCGTTTTTGTTGGAAAAAATGTTTCTCTTGTCCGTTTTTTCTCCAGGGCATGGGAAAAATATTTTTGTTGACTGTTTTTCCTCAGGAAAAAAAATACAAATTCGTTTTTCGTTCGTCGTTTCTCCGTTTTTGTTAGAAAAAAATATTTTCGTTCTCCGTTTTTTCTCTAGACCTTGAGAAAAACGTTTTTATGGTCCATTTTTTCTCAAAAATTGTTGGAAAAAATGTTTTCGTTATCCGTTTTTTCTCCAGACCCAGGGAAAAATGTTTTCGTGGTCCATTTTTTCAGAAAAGAACGAAAATTCGTTTTTCGTTCTCCGTTTTTGCCGAAAAAATGTTTTCGTAGTCCGTTTTTTCTTCGGTTCCCGGGGAAGATGTTTCTCTGGTCCATTTTTCCTAAAAAAAACACAAATCCATTTTTCGTACGCACATGCGGCATGCGCCGCTTTTGTGTTTTCGTGGTCCATATTTTCTTAAAAAAAAACACAAACCCGTTTTTCATTCGTCATTCCTCCGTTTTTGCTGGAAAAAATATTTAGAGGGTGCATTCAAATTTTACAAGAAGCAATTTCTCAAGAGGAAAAAAGGTATAATGGGTTGGTTTCTTCCATGGAATTAGTAGTCAGATTAATGCATTGGAAGAATGGGTTTCTGGCTATCCAAATTCTCTCATTTACGAGTACTAAGTACATAACATATGTACTAGTAATTGAATTGGATTCATATTAAACATTAATGGCTGTTACTCGGATAAATTAATTGGGTTAATTATTAAGTGTACTGAAAAGATATGTTTCTCTTCAGAAACAGATTGGATTAGCTAGGCAGTACGAATCCAGGTAGTGTGGTAAATGCAGTGAAAAGAATCAAAAGATATATTTCTCTTCAGAAACATATTGGATTAGCTAGGTAGCAGGTTCGTAATTGTCTATATGAAAAATATTTTAAGGGTAATTTAAATGCATCTCCTCTTATGAGTACGACGAATTGGGCATATAGGTAGTCTTTGAAAAAAATACTTCAAAGAAATCCATCTAATGCAAATTTTAAGCAACAAACCTTCTTGTCTTTCCGCTCATCCCCTGTTGTATTTCTTGCATAAGCACGTCCCTATATATCATCCCACGAAGCTCTTTTTGCTTATATGGAGGAGAGAAGTAAAGGAGAGAGATAAGAGCTGACTCTTAACTAAGAGTCATGCTATAGTGTTTTACAAGAAAAATCAAAGACAATTACATGTGGATCCACATTTAATGTTTGAGACTATGTTATAGCCATCCCATTGGAAAGTTTATCTTTAAGCTAGCTATAAGTGACATGAAGCTTTCTTAGAGCATCTCCAACAGCACTCTCCAAATCTCACTCTCCAAAAGCCATATTTGGAGAGTTCTCCAAAAATTTGACTCTCTATATCTCCTTCCTCTCCAACAGCACTCTCCATATCACACTCTCTATTTTCTCTCCCCTATATTTTAATCATATTCCATAACCGCCATAACAGCTATTGTAACCACCACGCTGCAACGGTTTTTTTTCAACGGGTAAATTCGAACGGCTATATTTCAATGCGGGGATTTAAAATTCAGAATTTATTGTAACGACAACGCTGCAACGGCTATTTTTTAACGGGTAAATTCGAATGGCTATATTTCAATGCGGGGATTTAAAATTCAGAATTTATTGTGACGACAACGCTGCAAGGGAATTATTTAACGGGTAAATTCGAACGGCTATCTTTCAATGCGGGAATTTAAAATTCGGAATTTATTGTAACCATCACGCTGCAACGGCTATTTTTCAACGGGTAAATTGGAACGGCTATATTTCAATGCGGGAATTTAAAATTCGGAATATATTGTAACGACAACGCTGCAACGGCTATTTTTTAACGGGTAAATTCGAACGGCTATCTTTCGATGCGGGAATTTAAAATTCGAAATTCCAACGGCTAAATTCCAACGGCTATATTTCAACGGCTATATTTTTCAACGGGTAAATTCCAACAGCTATATTATTCTTGTCTATATATACATACCCATTTGGTCTTCGAAGTATTGCACGTTTCTTGTTGTTCACTACTAACAATACCGAGATGAGTCGTCGAAATTTAGTATCGGAATGTCTCTCGGAAGATGAGGAGTCTGAGAGAAATGATGAGTACGTATTTCTTTTGACAACAGGATACCTAGCACACATGGAAGATCGGGATGTTAATGTTCGACGCCATGGCGGTTCTACTCCTGGCCATCAAGTCGTTCATCGCAATAGACAAGAAGGACATGCTAGACTGTTCGAAGACTATTTTGCTGATCCTCCTATCTATGGCCCAACCTTCTTTCGGCGCAGGTATGGAAGTATTCGTTGTTTATGTGTTCGCATTTTTTGTTGATCGTCTGTCATGGTGAACCTTCTTTTGGCGTAGGTTTGAATGAACCGTTCTTTATTTCTTCGCATATTGCATCTTTGTAGAAGGCCATGATAACTATTTCATTCAGAAGAGGAATTGTGCTGGAATTCTTGGGTTATCTTCTTTGCAAAAGGTTACCGCTGCCTTTCGGATGCTAGCGTATGGAGTAGCGGCAGATGCTATTGATGATTATGTGAGGATTGGAGAAAGTACTGCTATAGAGAGCCTGAGAAGGTTTGTGAAAGCTATTATTGAACTCTTCGGAGATGAGTACTTGAGATCTCCAAATGATAATGACACTGCTAAATTACTTGCAATTGGCGAGGTTTTCCGGGAATGCTAGGGAGCATAGATTGCATGCACTGGAAGTGGAAAAATTGCCCTGCAGCATGGCAAGGCATGTATACTGGTCATGTGCATGAGCCAACAATCATTCTAGAAGCCGTTGCTTCGCAAGATCTTTGGATATGGCATGCTTTTTTTGGTTTACCAGGGTCTCACAATGATATTAATGTTCTTCACCGATCCCCTCTCTTCGCAAAGCTAGCCGAAGGGCAAGCACCGTATGAATTATACCGTGAACGGTCACAATTATACAATGGGATACTATCTTGCAGACAGAATATATCCTTCATGGGCAACATTTGTGAAGACAATACCAGCTCCCCAAGGGAATAAGAAAAAACATTTCGCCGAAGCTCAAGAAGCGGCTAGGAAGGATGTGGAACGAGCATTTGGAGTTTTACAAGCTCGGTTTGCAATTGTTCGTGGACCACTGCTTTTGGTATCAGGAAGCACTAAGAGATATCATGACAGCTTGTACCATCATGCATAACATGATAATTGAAGATGAGCGGGATGAAGGTGCAGTGGACTACAATTACGAAGCAATGGGAGAGAATGTTGCAGTCTCCCATGAAAGAACACCTGAGCTTTCTGAGTTTATTCAAACTCATCAATCCATCAGAAATAGAAAAGCTCACTCTCAGCTCCAAGAAGATCTAGTCGAGCACTTATGGCGCCGTTATGGAGGGATGTAGGCGATGAAAAGATGAGAAAGTTGCCTAGAGGGGGGGTGAATAGGCAATTTAAAATTTAAACTAAATTTGTCGCAGCGGAAAGAGTATCGGAACTTCCGGTATTGGATCGGAACTTCCGATATAATCGGAACTTCCGATACCAGGTCGGAATGTCCGATAGACTTTAGACACGAACAATTAATAACTGAGAGTAAAGAGCTTTGAATGCAATCCAAGAACGATATTCCAACTAAACAAGGAGACAAGCTAAAGCAAAGTAACGTAAAGACACGGATTTGATCCCGGAGTTCGGATTCTTGAGGGAATCCTACGTCTCCGTTGAGGAGGCTCCAAAGAGCCGGGTCTTTTCCAACCCTTTCCTCCCAAACCTCTGTCACACTTGAGGCTTGGTTCCACTATTTGGTTCCTTTCCTTTCGGAGGCGGAGCCGGCCTTTACAAACTTCTCACGGCGTCCCACAATCCCTGGGAGCTCGTGAGCAACTCCTAGCCGTCTAGGAGTCCTTCAACCTACAAGAGAAACAAATGCACGGGAAAATGATCTTGGAGGAACACTCTTATGCTCAAGATGGAAGACACTTGCTTTTCACTCTAGCTCCAAATCTCACTTCTAGTCCTCACTCCTTGGATGATCCCTAAGATCAAAGAGGAGGGCTCAAAAGTAGACTAGAGAGGGCTCAAGGTGCACTAGAGTTACGCCAAAGAGAGTGTGTAACCCTCAAATGAGAGAGGGTGGGGTATTTATAGTTTCTTGCAAAAAACTAGCCGTTATACACCCACTCAGTGCATATCGAACTTCCGATATCAACATCGGAATGTCCGATATGCACAAATAATCGTAACTCGGCGCACTACAATCACAATCAAGATGCATCGGAACTTCTGATGTCAACATCGGAACTTCCGATGTTCCCAGAAAAGCCCTTGATAAAATGCTTCTAAGTCCATATCGGACTGTCCGATATATACATCGGAACTTCCGATACCAATATCGGAATGTCCGATCTAATATATCGGAGTGTCCGATAATTCCAGAGAGCTCCCCTTTTTCGGTTTGAACACATCGGAACTTCCGATGTCAAATACCGGAACTTCCGATCTTTACAGAGAGCACCCTAGAAAGCTTTACAACGTATCGGAACTTCCGATCGTAAATATCGGAACTTCCGATACATCTTCCACGTACCGGACTGAAGCAAGCATGCACATCGGAATGTCCGGTCACATCGGAACTTCCGATGTAAGATCGGAATGTCCGACTTGAACTTTGATAAAAACACATTCCGGTGCATGCGCGATAACTTAGGGTCTCAATAAGAGTTAAAGTAGCATTCATCTGAGCATAGAGACTATCCTAGATCATTTACGATGCATCCCTCTTAATAGTACGGCATTCCTACGACACAAAGCATAGAAAGTAAAAGCGTAATGCCATTTTCCTCGCGTAATATTGTTTGAGGGTATCCATCGCACGTCGACGATCTCACATTGAACCTTTTACCTGCTCATAAGCTCATTGAAGACATTAGTCTCTTTAATCGCTTGTCATTAATCAACCAAAACCAATTTTGAGGGCCTAGATGCACTTTCAGGCGAGCGCATGATGTAACCATTTTCCCTTCAACTATGATGTACTACTTTTTCCCCTTCAACTATGATGTAGCAGTTCATGCATTTCAACTATGATGTACTAGTTTTTTCCCTTTAACTATGGTGTACCAGTTCATGCATTTCAACTCTGATGTATTCAATTCCCAAGCATTGCAAAATAGTTCAAATGCATATTGATCGTAATAAGGATTTTGCACAACTAAACTTCAAGTCCATCACTAACTCAAGTCTAAGCAAAATAAGGAATTCATCTAGTACAGAACCAGACCTATTACATCAATAATTAGTTCATACATCAATCGGACCTATTACATCTGCGAGCGATGATATCATTCTGCAAGGACAGGTAGTATTGTTGTTGCGGCCCACTCAAGCGACTAGTGTCAACGCTCATAATTCTCTCTTCTTCAACCATTCTCTTCAATTCAAACTCATTTTTTCTTATCTCAATCTTTTCCTTCTCATGAGCAATCTTTTCCTGTTCTTGCGCAAATGCTCTTTCGTACCTGTAAAATAGCTCATCCATCTATCTATACCTACACATTTCTATATTCCGGTATGATATTGCTGTAGTTCAGTCATCTATAGCTCAGTCATCTATAGCTCATACACATTTCTATAGCTCAGTCATTTATAGATCATACACATTTCTATAGCCCATACACATTTCTATAGCTCATACACATAGCACCAAATGTTCTAGTGTAGTTTTCTAACTTTTTTAAATCTCCCTTTATTTTCAGAGGCAACCTGCAGTCACCCCTGCCACCCGCAAATTCAGGCACCAATTGTATCAAATCCTGCATTTTGGGAAAGAATTGGTAGTGGTTCATTAGCTACGGATATGTTGTTCTTTGAATTCTACTATCAACAGATCAGTTTTCATACTTATTTCCAACTGTATTATTTGGCTATTAAGAATCACAGATTACTGTAAGTTCCTTTCCTCCAACTAACAGAAGTGATAAAGTGATCTGAAAAAAGGAAAACATATAGACAGAGATTAGCTTAATTTGGTGCAAAGCTGCAAAGCTGCATGGTGATTGAGCATTGGTTTGATTGTCTGACGGCTATTGAGCATTGGAAGAGTACAAATTGTACTAACACGGCCGAGATGAGCAGTCGCTACTCCGTTAGGTTTGAAAAAAAAATGCTAATGGTTTACTATTCGATCCAACGAATACCATAAGGTGCTATCTGTTACTAAGAAGGATCTATACACGCAGTGTTAAGGAAGTTGCATGTTGTGAAACAAGTGGGGGCAATCAGAAAATCAATGGGGGAACACATGATAATAGTACAAATTAATTACCAACCCACCGTCTTGCTATAAACAAAACCAATTGAAAAGAGCGCCTGCATAAAGAAGAATCCGTCCAAGTTTTTCCAGATCCTAACAACCCCAACACCCATCACCCAATTACACATGCATAGATCTCATATATGCATGCAAATATAAGCTCCAATATTTCAATCACATACAACCCCAAAACCATTCAACCACATCCCTAAATAAGATCTAAGCAACTAAATCTCCTGATCCATATCCATTTCAATCCAATCCCAACATAGCCGAAATTAGTTTATTCACCACCCGGATCCCAAAATCCAACCTCCACGGCAATTGATTCTTCAGCCCAATGAACCAAGCAAGAACCACACAAATTAAATTGGCACAAGGTTATAAACGTTAAAAGGGTATCAACTTGACTTACTTTATCAAGATTACCTGGAAGAGCCACAAACTTGGAAAGCAGTGCAGTTCAATTATGATCAAAACCTAAGGAGGCGAATTACATTCAATGAAATTAGTAATAAGTTAGCAATATGAGAGATACTCCAACTTAGCAATAAGATACATCATACTTGAACTTAGCAATAAGATAGAGCATACTTAAATTTAGCAATATGACAGATACTCCCAACTTAGCAATATGAGAGATACTCCCAACTTAGCAATATGGAATAGCATGCTTCAACTTAGCAATATGAGAGATAGATAGCAATATGACAGAACCCCGCAATATGAGAGATAGATAGCAATATGAGAGACCGATAGCAATATGACAGATACATAGCAATATTACCGATAGTTAGCAATATGACAGAACTTCCTACCAGTCGGATCGCTAGCAATATGACGTAACTTAGCAATAGGTAAGGATACTCCATCTTTCAGATCCATTTCATGTGTCCTTTAATTGCGATCAAACCTCTTGAACTTGAAAATGCGGCATTATTGAAACAAATATCATGATGATATTAGTTTCATCATATTCAGAAGTCTGATATTAGTTTCACCATATTGCTATCTTAACTTAGCAACAATCAACATGATATCCATATCACCTCCCACTGAACTTCGGAAAATGCGGGATTATTGCAAGCTATTGCAAGGTTTGGGTATTTGCTTTACTGCTTGACATATATGTTTATACTTGTGATTTGTGCAAGGCTTAAATTCAAGTTCAGTTAGGTAATTAAATTAAATAGGGATAAGAACTTCTGCCCTGATTTTGCAATTGCATTGATGTCAATGATATCTAACATAGGTCAAAATTATGTGTTACAGCTAAAAGACTGTCAGAGCAAACTAATCTGCTGTAAAAAGTGGCTACGTATCTCTGGAGTTCAGTACTCTGATCTAAGACATGAGACAACATTACTTGCTTAATAAGGGTACTTGTGTTTTGGTCTATGAACGATTCTTGGTCACTGGAAATTGTGATCAAACATGTTTCATTTATAACGATCTAGAAGGATGATTTGAAGAGTTCATTGCTTCTTTTGCAGGAAATAAATTGCTTCACAAACTTACTAGTTGTTTTCCCTAACACATGGAAGAACCAACGGCAGAGCTAGCAAAGACAAGACTGCACCAAATCCGAATAGTGGCGACTCCACGGCCCCAAAGTGCAAGCTCCACGTCTCTCTACCGCACCGACGCCGACGGTGCTCGTGGGCGGGGGATCTGGCCGGGTGCCTCGTGGGGCGGATCTCGCCACCAACAAACAGAGATAGTTACCAAACACGGAGAAGAAGCAACCAAATCTCACCCGGTCACGAGACAATACCGATGGCCGATCTGCCGTCGGGTGCCTCGTGGGGCTTCTGCAGCGATTGCTCTTGGGGGTTCAAGATCCACCGAGGGCTTCTTCGGGAGGGGCGAAATGAGGAGCTCCGGCTCGGCCGGGTTCGGATGGAGGTCGTGGCGGAGAGCAATCGCCGCGTCGGCCGATGGGCGAGGAGAAGGAGGGGCAAAGTCCTTCTGCTCGCTGACGAGGTCGCCTAACAACAGCCAGGATAGCGAGCGGAGAGAGAATCGCTAAATTTGGAGATTCTCTCTCCGCTCGCAACTTTTGGGGAAGAGGATGGCGACGCTGTTGGAGGAGGAAGAATGGGCTGACTCGCTAGAAAATAGAGATAGAGAGCTGGATAGGGTGTCTTTTGGAGATGCTCTTATAGCTGGTAGTTAGCTCTAGGATTGAAGATGCTCTACCTGGAGCTCATGTTTCTTTGTGGTCGCTGCCCTAACACGTTCTGCGTGTGCCAATATTCTAATGCAAGCTAGCACTGCATTGTCCCGTCGTCTCCAGCGTATACGTGTACATGTCACGTACCCTCCTTTTTCCCTTTAATTTTGCGACCGTAATCAATGATGACCCAGACCAACTCCTTGACAGTAGTACAGGCTTTGGCAGCAAACAGCCATCCATCACTCACAGATGACACAAATGTGTACAGAGTTATGGGTTGTTTAGACCTAATTCCAATAAGCGGCCGCCGCACTAAGCTAAAATAAACTGGAGAGAAAGAAAAGAGAGAAAAGAAATGGCTGATACAGGTGACCTCCGTGTTACAATGATTGAAACAGCCTGGATTAACTCCCTAAACATCGAGAGGCTTAAGCAGGCCTAGCCAGCGAAATGGACGGTCTGGATGGAAGGAAGCGGCCCGATTTCACCGTCCAGATTCAGCTGCTTGTACAGCAGTCAACGCCGCCCCAAACGGCCACCAAGATTCCGTTAACTTAGTGAGAAATACTTTTCTACAGCGGCATGGCTAGGGGTACATGTGAAGAGACCTTGGCCACCAAGATTAGTGTTAAACAAATAAAATATACTCCGGTTAATGGAGGCCAGCAATGCTATGTTATGTATCTGGAAATTGTAGATTTTTTTTTTTTGGTCCCAATGGCGAGAATTAGATAGCCGGTGCCTGAAAATTTAACAGCCGTTGCTACGTTCAGGTAACATAATGTAAAAAAATAATTGTCTTTGCAGAAAAATGTTATCACCAAATGGGTGTTATGGTACACAATTTGTAGCACAAAATGAGTGCTGTAACAACAAAAAACGGTGAACCAGGAATAAGAATGTAGGCTACATGAATGATGTTAGTGTAGTTATTAAGGTGCAAATTTTTTTTTGAAGGTGTGTTGTTATATATAAATACTTGTGCAGGGTCATCTTCTTAAAAATCATGGTGCGCTTAATATAATTTTCTATCTGCACTTGTAGTCTGCCTTATTGTTTTCTTTTGGAAAAAAATCAAATGGGTACACCTAGCACAACCGATAAACACTCCCAAAAAAAAAAAAAAAAAAAAAAAAGGCAGAACTGAAAAAAGAAGAAAATTACAGGGGAAACTCCGGAAGTAGATAGACCTCCATCATCTGGATTTCTGCAACATATACTGCAGGGTGAGAGAATCCAAAGCCCTCCTTTGGTTTTGTCTCTTCCTCTCTCTCCTCCCTTCTCCCACCCACCCCTCCTCTCTCCCATCCTGTGGGTGTGTTGTGGAGAGGAGAAACGAAGGAGAGCAAGAACCAAAACGAGGAGCTGCTGCCAACCGTGCACAGCCTGGGCTCTGATCATTGATTGCCCAACTATTACCTTCCTCTTTTTTTGATATAGGATCCCATCTATCCCTTCTATGTATCTTCTCTTGGTTCATGGCAATCTCTCCTTTCTTTTAGATTTCCTTGGCTTCAAGATAGGCCTCCACACCATAGCTTGCTAAGTAGTTGCTGTTCTTGTTTTTCTTGATTGTCTAGAGTTTTGGATTTGTTGGTTCTTCTCTTTCTTGGTCTTCCCCCAATCTTGCAATCTTGTAGAGTATTTTGAGTTGTTTTTTTGTTGCTGTTGAGAGCCATGGATGAGAGGATTCCACCACCCTCCCTCTTGCAGTACTCACCGTCTCCTGTCCATTCTTCCCCTCATCACCTCAATTCTTTGAGGTATTCTTCCTCTGAAAGAGAGAGGTGGGTTCCTGCTTCGTTATCTTGTTCTTAATTTTTCTTTTATTGTCTGCGATTGCTTTTGTCTCTCCATATTTTTTTTTCGGTCGAGTCTTGTTTAGGCTTTTGATCCAGTTTCTTGAAAATCTTTGTGAGGAGTACGAGATTTGGTGCCGGTGGTGGAGATTTCTGCTTATTTCTTTCCTTCTGGATGTGATGTTTGGCATTGATCAATGCTGGGATTGTGATGGTGGAGTGATCTGTGGAAATAGGGATTTCCGTGATTGCTTGCTGATAGATTTACAAGAGCTGCTTGCTGATGATGACTATTAGGAATAAATAGGCTCTATATGTTTTGACTTGTTGCTGATGGATGTAAAATTATTGTGTAATAAATTGCTCATTGTTGATAGTTGTAAATAATTTTTTATATTTGTGGATCTTGCTCTATAAATCTTATTAAAGTTCTTGTTTTTACAGTTTTTTCGTGGGCTTGTAGTTATTTTAGATGATTCAAACTATCCTTCTACTCTTTGGAATATTGTTTTAATCTCACATGTGAATTATAAAGTCAGATTGTCTAATGTGACACTGATGAGATTGTTTGTTTGGCAGATATCTGGCTGAGTTGCTTGCCGAGAGGCAGAAATTAGCCCCATTCGTGCAAGTTCTTCCCTTCTGTACCAGGCTCTTGAACCAAGGTTGTTTCTTTCGCTTCCAGACATTACTGTGATGTTGCTTGCTTATATAGCCCTTTAACGATTTAGTTGTTATGAGTTGTTAATGATGTAGTACATTCACTATCACCGAAATGATGTAGCACATTCACTACCACCGATTGCTATGTTTAGTTTACCCTAAGTCTTTTAGGTCGCGGACTGTTGGTTATGAGTTGCTGTGACGTTTTGATGACTTCCTCTGCGAATACTGTTGGTATCGTATTATTAGTTGGTCAGAAGAGTTAACCAGGGGATGTTTGTTACTAGATTTTGTTGTTAAATCATTTATCATCTATCATGTTGTCTAATACTGGTATAATTTGCCGCAAAGTAATAATTTGTCCAGTTCTTGGCCATAAATAACAATGTTGTCCGCGTAATTGACTTCACACTCAAGAATGGGTGCTTTTTATATCAGCCACAATTTGTTATCTTAAGAATGGTCACTGTGCAACCTATGCCTATTCTTTAACTGAGTGGAGTGGTTACTATCTCCTTGCTACCATAATTCGAGGCATTGGATAAATACGGAAATCTAGTGGAGATCGCCTTCTCCCAAATTAAGGGTTGTCACAAATAGCATTATTGTCATTATTGTACTGTAGCATACCAAATAATATGTATTGTTTTCTCACCATGATCATGTTTTGTTTAATGCAGAGATTTTGCGGGCATCTTCTATGCCACCTAATCATAATTTTGTTGATCCTGAGAGAATCGAGCATGGTAGCCCATTAAGGTTACCTGGCCACCCAGTGAATGGTCAGCCAATGGATCTGGAGGGATGGTCAGGAATGCAAACAGAGGTAATGCAGATTCTGGAAATCTTTTATTATCATGGGTTTACGTGCTTGCCTTGTCATTGCATTTAAATAGCATGTATGCCCAAGTAGAAAGAAGGGAATGCATATGGATTGTGGACCTTGCGTCTTTAGATTGCTTATTTGGTGGATGTTATTCATATCCTGTAGTCAATTTTGTCAAAGGTTGTCATGTATCGCTATCTCAGCGATGAGTTGATCGTCAAACGTGGGATTAAATAACCTGACTTCTGTTAATGAGTGATCATGAAGATTATTTCTCCATATTGGCTTATCAGATTAGCCATTGCATGTATAAATGTTTTTTTTTTTGGTGAAGAACCCAAATTATCTTCTTCAATGCTTATATTGTCAACTTCTCTTAAACATATTTACGGGGAAGTATTCTCTCTTTTTTCAGCATATGGGGGTTCTACAAGCATCATCTATGGGCTGGAATGGAGCTCCAGCACTTTCTGGCACCCCTGTTGTCAAGAAAGTTGTGAGGCTGGATGTTCCTGTGGACAAGTATCCTAATGTATGCATGTCTTTCTTTAGTGCTTTCCTTTAACTTTATTCAATGTGCTATCACGAATAATTTACACTCTTTTGGTTGTTATCAGTACAACTTTGTTGGCCGTTTGTTGGGCCCGCGAGGAAACTCCCTGAAAAGAGTTGAAGCTTCGACTCAATGTAGAGTTTATATCCGTGGATGTGGTTCAGTGAAAGATTCTGTTAAGGTAACTAAGCACATTATAATATATTGTTCTTCAGCCCCCTATTTTAATATTTTTATTTGGTTAAATTTGTTGGACACTTTTAGGATGTACTGTGTGTTATTACCATATTTATTATGTGGAATTAAAAAAGTAAGAGGGTATGTTTCCACCTGGTTAGATCAGTTAATATGTCCTATCACTTATGTCATAAACAACCAAACTTCAGGCTGGCCTGATTGATGTGCAACCATTGCTCGGTTAATTTCAGATGTACTGCACTATCCAGATGTTATAGTATGATCTCCAGACTACAATAGTAACTCTGGAGGAAGCGTGGAACATGCTAGTTAAGGTTACATTTTCAATATGAGCTATTTCAAGTTATTTTGGTAGCATGAACTGCAATCTAGGCCACAGTAAGGATTTATTTTCTATTTAGAAATTGTTACTACGTTGCCCATGAATATTTCATCATTCAAACTCTCTTGAAGATGTTTACTATGGTTTGTTTGTTCCAGTTGTTGGTCTAGGTCTAATGGTTTAGTGGGACGCCACATGTTATCATCAATGTTCAGTTTTATTGCAGTGAGTGCTTAGTAGGCTAACTAGAAGTTTTTCTAATTGAGGTGTATTTGTTGCTTTATTTCATGAGTACTCTACTTCACCTTTTTTTCTTTGACTTTCTGCTTCCACTTAGCCTTTATTGCTTTGATCTTGTTGTTCACTGGATACTGGTGACATCTTAGTTCTATCTATTACATCTAATAATTCTTTACCTCACAAATCCATATTTAGGGGCATGAACTTCAAGCATAACAGATTGCCCTGATGTTAAAATATAAGCTTTTGAATCTGATATTTGTCATACCCGTAGACACTAAAATATACCAACCTAGCCCTTTAGTTGTAGACTTGATATTGGACTTCTCTCTTTTATTTGTCTGTAGCAACTTGAGATAATAAGACCATTGCTTTCTTGATGCATGCAATGTGTAGTTCCGTTTGTTTGCAAGAGTGACAAGACCCGGGTGCATTTCTGTTTTACAAATTCTGTTTTGTTACGCCCCCTATTGATGCAAAATATCCTGAAAATATATATTATTATATAGGAAGAGAAGCTGAGAGATAAGCCTGGGTATGAACACCTCAATGATCCACTGCATGTGCTTGTGGAAGCAGAGTTTCCAGCCGATATTGTTGATGCCCGTCTAAACCAAGCTGTGTCCATCCTGGAAGATCTTCTGAAACCAATTGTAAGCACCCTCATTTCCTCTTTTGCTGCCATTATCTTAAGAGTTTTGGTATGTACTGTTAATAACTTAATATGGTGTTGTCGGTCTTGCTAACCGGTGCCATCGTCAGGATGAGTCCATGGACTACTACAAGAAGCAACAACTGAGAGAACTGGCCATTCTAAATGGCACTTTGAGAGAGGAAAGCCCAAGCCCTCACCTTAGCCCTAGTGTGTCCCCCTTTAACTCCACCGGGATGAAGCGTGCGAAAACAGGGCGGTGATCTCGGTCCCAAAAGCTTCGTTCTCCAAAACCGGCCATGACTCAATGTCAGATCACAAGCTGCTGTATTGCTGGAGATGATTGATGATGCATATGCTGGGATCATCAGTGCTGTCCTATGCCTGTCATGATCTGCGTGCTTTATCAACCGTGTGTCCTTGGGTGAATGATATCTGTGGGCTTGATGTTTGACGCTATTATTATTTATTCTTTGTGCATCTGACTCCTAAGTATTAGCATTATTGGTTTGGGTTAAGTTAACAAGGCCGGTTGGCCACTCTAGAAGTTGGGATCCAAGCGTCGGACAATAATAAGGTTTTGTCGGTTGTACCTGATATACTCTAGTACAAGTAGTTGTAATATATGTCAAGGGCTGATGCATTTGTGTGCTAGTACAAGACAACCAGACAGGTATAGTTGAGAGACAACCTCCATTAATGATTATTTGCATCGTCATACCTGTCTTGTCTTGTCCTCTTCGTCAGGCTTCATCTAGCACTCCTGTGCTGCATAGCATAGGTGAAGGTGAGTCGTATGATACGACTGCCATGATGCATTGCATCTTGGTAATCCTATCCTCCATTTATAAATGGGAGCAGTTCAGTACCTCTCTCTGGGCAGTGCCTCATGTTACTATGTGCCAAATGGCGCCGTGCATAGTTGCATGGTAAGCTTTTCTTTCCCTGTCTGTTGGGCAGCTTGTGGTCGAGATCATGCGGGCGCTGGCAGTTGAGGCCATTAAAGTGCCGGCCAGGGCAACAGGTGGGGTGAAGGGCGTCGTCTGGCATGGCCACTAGTGAAAAGAAGCTCTCAATCATTTGTGCAGGCTTTTGACGCTTTTGCCAGAGCAGCTGCGCTTAAGACGTCATGGATCTTTTCCCTGGATTACCTGCCCTGTTGTGACCTTTCCTGTGGTCCATTGGGCAAAAGTTGGAATGAAGGAGACTAGTGTTCAAAGTGTCGTCAATCTTGTGCAGCGAAACCACTTGCAATACATCCAGCTCGGAGGAGTACTTTGTGACGATATTTTGATTGCACTGGTAATTGAAAGGAGACGTGCCTTCTGAGATTGTTGGCTAGAGAAGACACTTCAAGAGAGTGCCCCATGACAGTAAAAATATCGTTAGCCGTTTCTGAGTCGTTACAAGAAAAATCAGGTGCCTTATCGGTTCGACTACAGGCGGTGGGATGCTGACTATTGAACATCACGTAGAACAATAAAGCGTGTTATAAGAACTTAGAATTGTAGTCTCGTGGAAAAAAATCTCCCTTATTTAACACAACCTGAACCTGTAGCTGAATCGGACGTGTTCGTCGACATGACATTTTCGAATTGCAATCTCTCCCACGGAGTAGGAGACGTTGATTTAATAAAATCATCAATAGCATCTCGTTTTCATCTGACGTAGGAAGCGTCTGGCCCAGCACCGTGGACTGGAGGAACGCAATCTTGTTGAACAAGGATGCCCAAAATTAGAGCAAGATAAGCAAGTTCATTAAACAAAAGCTGCACGCTTAAGACGAGACTAGGAACAAGACACAAATAGTCAACATATGGACGCTTAATTAAAAGCCAGAAGATTTGGGGCGACGTTCCGCAAGATATTTCGATACGAAGCAGCGTTCTGCACATGGACATAGAATATCGACAGCGACGCTCTGCATGATATTTCGTTGCGAGACGGCGTCACCATCACATGATGTCGCATCCTAGCACATGGTTGACAAATTAATCCTTCCAGGCTCCAAGAGGGTAGAGCATCGACAGCATATGTCATGAATCCCTGAAAATATTCGTTGTAACATCAAACAAGCAGGACTTCATTTCAGTTCCGCATAGGCTCGTGCAGTGCCTTAAGCTCCTGAGTATCGGCCTGTTCACTCCTGTGCTGTTTTACTCTACATTCGCCTCCACTTATCGATCTCCTTTGATGTTGCCTTGATCAGCTTCCTGGTGCTCTCAATCAGCTCATCAAACAGGATATCAAAATGTTCACTGCAAAGTTTTTTAACAGCATTATGTTAAAGATGAGACAACATGTAGGACGAATGCACCATGCACAGCTTAAGGCCCTAACCGTATATAGACTTCTACAAATTCACCACTTTTTTTTAAGTAGGCACCACCTTTTGACATCTCTAATTAAACATATAAACAGATTCAAGGCCAAACACATCCCCTCTAAGGATGTAAGCATGTCAAACAATAGGGAATGGAGTCATCTTGCAATAGAACAAATCATACTTACTCATAAGGAAGGTTCTTGGAACTCTGAAATGATCTCCTGATGTTTGAATGTCTCCCGTTCTCATCATATGCAATCCCTTTCCCGAAACCATAACCAAAACCTATTCCTATTCCACATCCAGCACCAGCTCCTAATCCCAACTGTAAACCAGGGAATCCAGCTCCAATTCCTGCACCTGTTCAGTCACATCAAAAATGAGAAAGGAACAGAACAAGATAACTCGATGTTCAACAGTGTCAGAGGTCAGCACATGCAAAACTAGATGTGCTCTGGTGTTCCGAATCACAGCCTACATAATCTGTTCCTCTCAATGGTACTCTCTCAGTATGAACTCAGAAGAATTCAGGAAACCAATATCATCTATTATAGTATTTTGTTACAACTAACACAACTGATTGCAGTTACAGCCTTTTATCAAGGGAGAACAAAATGCACAGGATACATAGGAATTTAAATCTCAGTCCTAGAAATATCCAATCAAATATAGTGCAGAATACCTCAAGCATCCATGTGAGTACTACTTTACTGCGTTAAATATCCAATGTAATAAGCTTACTTTACTGCGTTGAATTAGAAATGCTGGCATCATATTCCGAAAGCTGAAACTGCTATTAGGAGGGCAATCTGGATACGCACTACCGGTTTTAGTTTTTCAGATGTTAGAAAGTTGTATGAGTAGTTATCTCCTTTTCAAGTTGGTTGCTGAGCTCTGTATTCTCTGCTTATCAGGTTGGTTTGCTCTTAGATGGATACATTTGGTATCATCAAAAGTACGTTGTTGGAGGGAGATTCATCGCCTCCCATAGGGAAGCTCCCACGCTGCACTGTGCCCAGGGCCCCACAGGGTATGGGCGTACCCCGCTAGAGGTCTTGTGCCTCACGAGCACCCGCGGGAGGTCTCCTCATGCCCCATAGGCATACTCCATGGGCTCTCCTAGAGAGTGTTGAGGGGGGGCTCATACCCCGAGGGAGATCTCCTCGGGGCCCATGGGCTTACCTCGTGGGCGTACCCCGCGGGAGGTCTCGTGCCTCACGGGCATACCTCATGGGCATACCCCACGGGAGGTCTCCTCATGAGGGTCTTGAGTGGGGTCACCAAGCCCCCTGTGGGACCCCGGAGTCAGAGGTCTACCCCCACGTGTCGGTGACGTTGGATCCACTACCTCCTCATTGGAATGACCAAGATGCCCCAACTTAAACCACTCTAGTACGGGTAGGATGGTATTTTGTGTAACAGGCTGAGCGCCTATCAAATCTCACTGTAACCCATGCTTGTAACTTGAACTCTCATTGCATACAAGTGCCATAACTAGTGTCCCTCGGGGAGCCTGGACAAGACATCCCCCTACTCCCCCCCGAGGAACACATCGACAGGATTAGGGCGTTTGCTTAGCGCCCAAACCTGTATAAACCCTCGTCTCATATTCTCTCGTTGACGGCGGCCCGTCGAACGGCCGGCGTCCACCCCCTCACTCTCGTGTCTCGTTTCCAAATATAGACATATGTCCTTATACATATAGCTTCACATTTTTTGATTGAAGCCCTGTGGTTCTTAGCGAACAAATTGTCAGTTGTCACCGGATACACTACCAATCGTATTACGATTCTTGAGTCTTGATACCAATGGTATTATGATTCTTGAGCCTTGAATTCCACTTTAATTAAGCATGACAATGACATGTCAAGCCTACAAATATTTCCACCACAAGGATACTGTAAGCCTAAAGGGTTGTTTGTTTTTGTTTTGGATTCTCTAAAAGCTGATTCTAGATTGTGGTTATAGAAAAGCTGTTATCTAAAAGTTGGAATTCAAAAGCACATATGAAATGGATTGTGGATTCTAGTGTATATGGATGGCATAGATTGTGAGAATTGGATTCTAGAGTCGAGTTGTTTGTTTTTTATTTAGCTTTTGAGATTAGAATCCAGAATCAAAAACAAAAACAAACAGGTCCTAACTAGTCATCCTACTGTGCCGAACAATAAGTAAGATGGGAGGGTTCAAGTATGATCATTTAGGCCCGTTTGGCATGCAGGAATTTGGCTGTTTCCCCTACTATGGAATTCCTGTGAAAATATTGTGTTCCAAATTGGCCATACAGGTTTGATTCGGTTCATGTGAAAATGAGTTCATTGCCCTTCACAAATAACAGTGCGACTGCCCAACTGTCTAGCTGACAACATGCACGTAACTAGAACTGCAGGTGGTGTTTATAGTATTTGTATGCTTCAACTAATAAGAGAATCCCAAATCCAATTATTATTTGAATTGGCTAGCCTGATCCTGATGGGTGAGTACCGAATTCCCACCAAAGAAATTCCAAAATTAAACACCGGCCATTAGCCTACGTGCCAAGTGAAGCTAATTAATGGCAAACAAGCCCCATTTCCCCACCGGTTGAGCAGCGAAACCGTGCCAAGGTAAGCACGCCTTGTCCGTTAGATCCCTCGCGAGCACTCGCTCCAAGTTGCTGGGTATGGTGCTTCGCGAAACTTATGGGAGAGTTAATGGAGAGACAGAAAGGAAGAAGAAGCAACTCGGAGTAAGTGGATGGTAAAGTACTTACCGCCGATGAGGCCGACGCCGACGCCGATGCCGCAGCCGGCGCCGATGCCGAAGGAGGGGCCCAGCTTGCCGAGCGCCTCCGACCTCGCCACCGGAAGGCCCCACCGCGATGACCCCCTCCGCCCGCCAAACGCCATCTCTCTCGACTCGCTTCGTGCGCGTGCGCTCGTCCCCAAGGTTCCAGATAGGACGGCAAGTCGGAGACCCTTCCAGATTGGAAATCGTCGCTTAGTCCCTGCAAAAAAAAAAATTTCAAATCTAACCCCAATCATCGCTTAATCCCTTGTAACTTTTCTTTTCAAACTTAGCCCACGTATGTATACTGAACATACGTCCTTCTTCACCCAGAATACATATCAGACGATATATATATCAAATACCATGTCTGAAGTGAAATGACCTCAAAATTTCAAAGGAAATTCAAAATTGAATTCAATTTTTTTTTATTTCGAATTTACCTGGTATTTGCTTGGGCCTTCACTCATTCTGGGCCCCTCCGGCCCGTTCCCTCTGCGGCCCACACCGTCGCCCGTCCCGTCCTCCCCCACCGGTCGTCGTCCCTTCCACCATCTACTCGCCTGCTCGCTCGCCACCGCCGCCGCTTCCATCCAAATAAGACGCCTTGCACGCCGCACTTCGCGCCGAACACCACCTTGTCGCCTCCCCCACCCTCTCGCGTCGACCGCTCGCCTGCCCCCACTCCGCACACCGGCAGGACCCCGCCCACTCCACCACGCCATCACGAGCTCACCATTGTGCCTCCGTCTCTCCTCGCAAAGCTATAAAATCCCCCTGAGCCCCCTCGTCTCCCTCGCCCCGCTCACCTTCTTCTCCGGTGAGCCCTCCCCTCTCCACCCCCCTTCTTTTCTTCTCCGGCGCCGACCACGACGCCCTTCACCCCATCCAGATTTCCCCGTTGCCTCACCCGAGCCCTTACCCTAGCCCTCATTTCGCCCCTCTCTCTCTCTCTCTCTCTCTCTCTCTCTCCACCCTCGGCCCCTCCCTACCACCTCCCTTCTCCCTTCTTCTCCCGCTCCGGTTCGCCACTGCCGCCGCACCCTCGCCTTTTCTCTCTGCGGCCGGACCCCACTGGCCAAGCCACGCCTTCCTCTTTTTCTTTTTCTCTCGGCCACGCCGCACGCTTCTCCCCCGCGCATGGGCCCATGGGTCGAAGGCCGAACGCATTGAGCAGCCCACTTCATTTTTCCTTTTCCTTTTTTCCTTTTTCCTTTTTTGGATTTTAAATAATCTAAAAATCCTATAAAATTCCAGAAAATTCCCGAAGATTCCAAAAAAGGCACAAAAATATACATCATCTTGACCGTTTCGAGCCACTGAGTTCAAAAACGGCCTCCGCTCTGCCGTTTGAAGCTCCCAAAATTCCCGGAATGCCCAAATCGCCCTCGAATCTCCTTCGACCCATTTTCATTTTCCATTTTCGTTTCCGTTCTGTTTATCGTTGACTTTCCATTTTTCGTTCGTTGCGCTAGATTCGACGTGCACGCAGTACCCGGAGCCCGAGCAGTTCGAGGAGCTGGACCCGACCAGAGCCGAGCACGACTACTTCCACTACAACCTAAACGACCACGCAACGCCGCCCTTGAACATGTTGAACCTAATTATCACTAATGTTGTAGTATTTACTCTCTATTACATTATTTTGCTCATATGTTGAAATACTAAAAAGCGATAGTTTAGAATGACATGATACTTAGCTATGCCCAAAATCTGCTCTTAGCCTCCTTGACATTGATGAACCCAATTAATCCTTGAATAACCCTAGTCGATAATTATACACCCCTGTAGTAAATTAATAATTCAGTTAATTTCACTTAATGTCTTTAAAAGAAAGAAAATGTGGCGAGCATTCGGCTTGATAATTTTGAAATAGTTGCTACCATCAGGGGGACAGGATCGGACTAGCCACGAGGTGGATGTAAGTCTAATCCCCCGCTGATGATCAAGCTATGGGTGGATTGGTGGCTGGTACGAGCAGGTACCAGTTTGGGTTTGAGTTCAGTGGAACAGCTTGGTCTTTGGCAATATAAGGTCAAACCCCCTTAAGCAAAGTAAATAATTTAAGTTTTCACTCAACCACAAGTCAGGACCGGTCAGTTCAATTGAACCGTTTTCAACATAGCTCAATACATTGTTCATTTCCTGAAAAATACTTACATGGTGGCACCGTTCTCGGAAGGAGATTGGGGAGCAACATTCTCGGCGGGGGGATGACTGATGGTGTGGAATGGGGAGGGGCGTTGTGGCGCCATTTGCCGGTTCTCGCAACGGTAGGTACTCGCTCAGGTCAGTGGGCCCTGAGTGGAGTGGTTATGGACCTACTGGTTAGGGACTATCCAGGAAAGGTTTAACAAAAGGTTGTGATCATCTCGGTTCGGCCGCATGCATTTAAATTGCATGTAATTTAACGCTTGGCATTAACGGCTGCAGATATCTTATGGGTAAAATTGAGCAGCTTTGCAGAGTCAAATTAAATGGTATTCGAATATGTCGTGCTTCCGGTTAATGAAGCTAATATTGAATTGGGGTGACTCCCATAACCTAGCTCAAGTAGTTCTTGGTGAATTTTTGAGAATGTGGCTTAATTGTGTTAACTTTGTGGAACCTCCCTTACTATTATTTATGGTTTGCATGTAGTATTCAGTACTTCCCGTGTGACTTGTTGAGTACGGTTGTGTACTCATTCTTGCTCAAATGCAATTTCTTTAGAATTCCAAGATGCTGAAGAATTCTAGGAGTCGATAGATGGCGATACGATTTGGTTTTAGGTCTTGGTCTGTGCTCAGGCATGCCTGTGCGGTCTTTTGCGATGTAATTTATTTGGGGGCTCGCTATGCCTCTCTTGTAAAAAACTCTGGCCGTTAGGCCTTAATTTAGGTAAAAGCATTTTGATTCGTCCTTCGTCTAACAATGTATACTTGGTTTCCTGACAGCTAATCTTGCTGGGTAGCTGTTGAGGTATTTAAATGCACCACCTAAAAAAACGGTTCGTTACATAAAGAACGTGGAAACTAGCTGACGCCACAGCAGCGCTCCCGCGCACGGGAGGACACGCTTCTGCGCCCAAAGAGCGCGGAAGGATGCCTCCAACCTCGCCACCGAAAGGCCCCACAGCGATGACACCCTCCGCCTGCCAAACGTCATCTCTCTCGCCTCGCTTCGTGCGCGTGCTCTCATCCCCAAGGTTCAGGAGAGGACGGCAAGTCGGAGACCCTTCCAGATTGGAAATCATCGCTTAGTCCCTGCATTTTTTAAAAAAAAATCCAACCCCAATCATCACTTAATCCCTTGCAACTTTTTTTTTTCAAACTTAGCCCATGTATACTGAACATAACGTCCTCCTTCACTGTGGAATACGCGTATCAGACGACATATATCAAATACCGTGTTCGGAGAACGTCGAAACTAGCTGACGCCAAGGCAGGGCTCCCGCGCACAGAAGGACACGCTTCTGCACCCGAAGAGCGCGGGCGGATGCCTCCCGCGCTACCTATGTATGGCAGCGGGCCTCGTCCTCTCGTACTCGTGCTTCCGCTGATCGCCCGTGTGCTCCAGCAGACAGTCCCGGTGCCGGCTAGTTTTTGTGCTCCTCAGATACATACATGAAGAGGCTAGAGTTTTTTTTTTTTAAATGTACAGATGGCAGATAAGTGATGAACTCTTCATATTGTCTGTCGCGGCTCACGGGCGAGGAGGGAGACCGGAGACGGGAGAGGAGTCTGTTCCGTTTGGCCGGACCTCGCCACCCGATCAGCCTCCTGATTCGTGTGCACGGCCGAGGCTTCGTTGGCTGGTGGGCTAGGGCCCATCCTACACCTGCGTGGGCTGGGAGCCTGGAAAATTGTAGCCGCATACCCAAGTAGGCTTCTGTTTCTACGTAACTGCAAACTAGAGATAAGAGATTCTGAACCCACTCGACCTCTAGAACCGCAATAATTCAGATTTCATGGGCATCGCAAACTTGTACATAAGTTACTGGGGAAATAGCGCCTGCTTATTATGTAAGAGATTAATGATCTTTAGTTCTTTACACCTTTGCCAACAACAATTGAACATTTGAACTGCCCCAGTTGGGCATCAGAAAGAATGGGAAACAATTTACTTAGCAGGACAGTTGCTCACTGAAAAGGCAACTCCTGTTTACATGAATTACAACACGTGACACTCAAGACCTGCTCGTCAGAACTCAGCAGAAATAAAATAAATAACAGAAAAATTGGTTAAATAGGAAAGTGGGTGTGGGGAAGACATGTCACACGATATATATGAAGTTGGCCAGATTAATTACAAGCTAACAATTCTTGACAGCATGAATGCATCTTCAAGCTCCCCGGCCAAACCCTCATTAGTTTCCTGTGTGTCAAAGCAGATATTAGAGGAAGCAATCCAACTTAAAAGCTCTATTTACCATTTCAGTGTCTCGTGTTTATTCACCTAGAAGGCTATTCATCCACAACAAACTAAAGATGAAAATAACCAGGGATTAACAGCTTTTGATCTGCCAAGGCAAATTTTCAGTCTTCTGTATCAAGTATCCTACCAGTGAATTCTTCATGTTAGTTCTTGCTATGTACTGATCCAATGCATCGTCTCCTCGAAGAATTTTAGCCCCACGTCCTGGCTTGTCAATAGAACCAATTGCCTCCTCATCCACCACAACACCGTCTACTCGCTCATTTCCTGTTTGCTCATCTGGGATCTGATTAAAAGGAGCATCAGAATGTATATAGCTGAACGTTGTGTCATTATTACAGAACAATGCAAGAGTCCTACCTCATACATGGCCTCCAATAGAACGCTTTCCAAGATGGCTCTTAGACCACGTGCACCAGTGTTTCTGGCTATGGCCTTCTTCGCTACCATTCTCAGTGCACCATCTGTAAAGTGCAGCTTAACCTGAAGAGCCAAAAAGATAATAGAATGTTATAAATTACTGCATACAAGGAAATCTATTATCATGATAACTTTTCGTGGGCTCACTTTGTTCAGGCTAAACATTTTCCTGTATTGTCTGGAAAGAGAATTCTTTGGTTCCGTAAGAACCTGGATGCAGATCAGATCACTTAAATTAGCTTCAGCGGACAAAAAACATTAAAAAAACCTGAGAGAAAATCTACAGAAGATGGATAATGTGGCCCCATCACCATCATAACAGTTTATGTGTGAGAAGAACAGACATGATTCTGAACTAAGGAGAACATCAAAGGCATAGGCCAGCAACATTATGTGCATACTCGAGTAGGAAAGTTTTCCAATTGAACAAGATTGAAGAAAGACTACAATATATTTTCCTCAAACTACCTGAACAAGCTGATCTTCATTGAGAGCTGCCAAACCAACTAGAATGGGCAAGCGTCCAATGAACTCTGGTATTAGACCGTATCTTGCAAGATCTCCACTCTCAACCTGCCAATGGGGCATTGAACATATTCATGACAATGTGAAAAATGTTTTTTTAAGATAAAAAGGCTGCTCCATAGTATTGATGGGAACAACTAGAACATCAGAGGGGTCTCTACAATTCTATAACTAGGTTTCAAAATGCTTACAGATTCTAACAAAGATGAAGTGACCATTGGATTGGTCACAACAGAACTTCGCATGTTTGTACGAATGGATGCCCCAAATCCTATAGATGAATCTTGGCGCCTGCTTCATGTCAGACGTCAGAGTTAAAGTCCACATTCCACATGCAAATGCACTAGATGTCAATTTACAATATCTGTATAAAAAGCAATTTCTATCTATACTCCTTAAATCTGCAATACCTTTCAGAAATGGTCTTTTCCAAATCTACAAAAGCGCCACCACATATGAAAAGAATGTCTTTTGTGTCTATCTGCATTAGCATGAGATCTGTTACAGGCATGTCATGATGAAAACAATAAAAAATGCATACGACTTTACAATGCTCATAATGCACAGGGCAAACAGAGACAGAGAAACAAACTATTTATGCCATTGGACATTTGTACCACAGCCAGTGGATCACTGTTACTATTATCAAATGGTACACTTATGAGAAAGCGAATAATTGTAGCCAATTCTACTCCAACCAAAAGCATAGGTGGCAGCTTTAGTTGTCAAAATATGCTTTCCAAGTCTCAACTCTTCCACAGTTCAATATGTACTAAAGTAGAGTATCCTTTCCACCCAAAGAAAAGCATTTCAAGAATTTTTTTTTGTTGAATGCAATCAATTTTAAAATCCATATGATACTTAATGTATTAATTAAGGACCATGTAAAGTATGTAACCTGTATACTATCATTGCGAGAATTCTTGCGAGATCCCTTTTCGGGAATGCTGACAACCTGTGTACAAAACATAACTAAGTCAATATAATACTCAACATTATGCAGTATCTCATTGCAAAAAATAAATAAATAAATAAAATAATACTGCAGTATCAGCAAATTTTAGTCATTAATGATTTCTATTCTATCATTTACAGGAAGTGAGAATGTGAAAAGGTCAACAACATCAGGATCAAGTGGGCATTCAGTTGTGCAACGGCTGTTATTTTTATATTTATATCCAAGATCATCTGCATAGTTTTGCACCACAATAAGCCGATTCCTTACCTGACTAATCAAACCCTTGGCTTTATTTCAAGCATGCATAGATGTAATACATTTTAATTGAGAGGTGCTTCTATGCTCTTCCTTTTAAAAGTTGTACAACTATTAAAGCATGAATGAACGGTAGATGGTGATTACTTACCCCTTCGCTTGCTTCAAGATTTGTGCAACTTGTACTAGAAGGAAAAGCATAGAATCTACATTTTAATTTGTAGGATTGCAGTGTCGTGATGAGAGGTACAAGTCTCTCAAAGATAATTCGCATCAGCTTCACCTAATTGGTCCAGTTGCGAGAATTCGAAGAAAAAAAAAAGAGCCAATAACATGTGGGATCACTTACAGTTCCTTCTAGGATTTTTAACAATGCTTGTTGAACACCTTCACCAGATACATCTCTACTAACATTTGCACTCTCTGCCTGCAGCGTGGTGGTTGTTTAGAAACGTCCCAGTTCAAAAACCTACTCGGCAAAGGGGG
Source organism: Rhipidocladum racemiflorum (assembly GCA_036346355.1). Lineage (NCBI taxonomy): Eukaryota > Viridiplantae > Streptophyta > Magnoliopsida > Poales > Poaceae > Rhipidocladum > Rhipidocladum racemiflorum. The sequence goes on along the minus strand of CM070570.1, from coordinate 18,627,995 downwards.
AAAATGCGTACCTTCTTTGTTATTTTATCTACTTCATCTATGTACACTATCCCTTGTTGGGCGGCTTGAACATTATATTCAGCAGCCTGACCATAAATTCAGATCATCATGAGGTTCATGGAATAGTCTGGAATTTCGTTCTGGATATCTACATGAACATATGCAATACAATTCAACAACTAAAGGAAAGGCGTTAAATAACCAGACAGCCACACGTACCACTAGTAACTTCTGCAGTATCGACTCTACATCTTCACCTACATATCCAGCCTGCAAAAAGCTGCCAAGTTTAGTTTTCTTTGTTTTCCCCTTTCTGACTATCACTTTCTAGCGTAACTACATATATCCAGTTTTACTGCATAGAGATTGCCTTCTATTACTGCAATTATGATTGCCACAACATATGAAATTATAAAGTGGGAGAGCAAAATCATGGAGAAAAATGCCAGTTCACCACCTTATAGAGAACTACTGCAATACAAACTCATGACCAAAATTAACTTGAAAAGAAGCTCAAAACTTAAAAGTTAGGCGCATTATAAGATAGTGAAGTATTGGTTGAAATGTGACATCTAGAATAGTGAAAGACTGAAAAGCGCACAATTAAAATCTAAGAGCAACAATGTTATGCATTGAGCATTCATAAATCAGTTTAATGCATGTCACTAGGACTCTCACCTATTGTTTCCCTAAACAATGTGATTGTAAATCAGTGATGCACTTGCCTGTGTTAATGATGTCGCATCAGCTATAATGAGTGGTACATTTACAATACGTGCTAATGCTTTTGCAAGCAATGTTTTTCCTGTCAGCAGATACCATGAAGAAAGACATCACTGTCAGCTCCAACTTATAGTAAATCTAGTTATACATGTGTATGGTATCCTGCAAAAAATTTACTTAGAAGTATGGAGGATTTATAAAAACAAATTACTGACCTGAGCCAGTTGGACCCATTAGAAGTACATTGCTTTTATCTATTTCTACATTATTTTGATCATCATTTGCGCTGTCTGGACACCCAGAATTGGCACCAGATCTGGATACAGCAGCAGCACATACATGTCATCAAAAGGGAGAACATAGCAATTAGCAACTCATTTTGACATGCAGCCCTATGAATTGACACATTACGAATGTGTAAATGCTTCAGCATTTGTCTGTTATGATTTGATTTTGTGGAGGTATGTTAACAAGGCTAAAGTAAGGCAGGTAGGTTACAGGACAGAGACTAACCCTTTCTGTACATTTGCGTTATATATTCTCTTGTAGTGGTTGTATACAGCTACTGATAGTACCTGCAGTGAAAAAAATAGTTAAAATAAGTATGTTGAACTTATATTCTCACAGAAAAGAATCACAATGCAATATTTATTGCATTTATCTCCTTTCAATTAGTGGAAAGGATGCATAGTTCAATAAAACCTGCTGCAACAAGATGCATCACGTGACCTATTACTTTCTTCCAAGTCCCAACCCAAAAGTACCACATCAGATGTGTACAGCTTGTATAAATACCAGCAACATCAGTACATCAGATGTGTTCGTGACATATCCATACACTGATACACCAACTAGTACCATAGTATCATTCAAATCAAGCAATCATCCGCACAATTTGGCAATCTCATACAGGCTATTAATCTGTTAGCTGCATTGATGGCGATTTACCAAGCAATTGCTGCATTTATTCAGCCATCATTTCGCCCAATTCTAATAGGTGCACCGAGAAAACAAAGCCATAACACAAGGTTTTTTAGAGGATAACACAAAGTTAATGTACCATGATAAGATGAAGAAACTACGGTGATTGCCTCAGCGATACCTTTGTACAGTTGAATCATCAAAAGCTCACATCCAAACGAATCTAGACCAGGCAATCGGAATTTCATCTGTTGGAAATCTATGTATTCTCTATTCTAGCTGCATGGCAAGGGAGCATTCCCTCGGTTTGAAGCCACTGAAGCAGGGAATGCAAAAGCTTTGCCTCATTTCCACGATGAATTAACAGAATTTCATCCAACTATATTTGCACCAGACCAAAAGCTCAGAATCAGAGGCCAATTGAGAACCATTGAGGAAGCAACCATAAAAACAGGCGGTGACATTTAAGCTAAGGCACGAACAGCCGGTAACTAAAACCCAGTGCATTTCCGCATTGCCCCAGCCATACATGATTTCACTCAATTATGTCAAGCGCCCAGACAGATTCATACTAACAACCCAAAATTCACCTAGTCGAAGCCAAGCAACCCTCACTGAACTGTACAACCTACCGCACTGCATCACGCATGACTGCACTCGCACCAAATCACAAGGATCTTACACCAACTCGGACCAAACAGCCCATAATTGGGGACAAATTGGGTACCTTCTTAGCCTTGCCCTGCCCGATGACGAACTCGTCAAGCCTCCGGCACATCTCCCGCGGCGTCGGCAGCTCCTCCCCCAGACTGGCCCCTCCCCACCACTCCCTCTTCGGCGCAGCGCTCGGACCCTCCCCTCCCGAGGAGTCACCGCCGTTACCTCCACCGCTGCCTCCTCCTCCTTCCTCCCTCACTCTCCTCCTCCCCGGTTTCCGTCGCGGGGGAGGCGGTGGCATCGGCATCGGAGGCCAATCCTCAGGAGGGCGCTCCGATATCATCCTCCTGATCCTATGGGCGAAAGCCTCCCTCTCAGCGCCCTCATCCTCTCCTCCGACGCCGCCGGAGATCTCGAGGAACGCGCCACGCAGGGGGTCGATCCGGTGGGCGCGGAACAGGAAAGCCGCGCGGCACCCCGGACATATGCCAGCACCGTCATGGTGGTGGTTCTGGGATACCTCTCTGACACACGCTGTCGCTGGCGGGGGCGTCGGGAGGGGCTGGAGGGAGAATTGGATCGACATCTGGGCGGCACAGCGCGGACAATTGGCCTCGGCGCGGATCCGGCTGCCGCCGGAGCATCGCCGTACTGCGGAGGCGGTGATCGGCGCCGCCGCCTCCCGAAGCTTCGAGAAGGTTCGGAACATGGCGAGGTGGGGGAGGAAGAGGAGGAGGAGGAGGCAGTGGAGAGGGCGGGGGAGTGGGTGAAGGTTCCGGTCTTTTGTACCGGCGGAGGTAGTGGGAGACCGAGATCTGGTCGGAGATGTAGGAACCGTTGGATTGGGGCTAGTGGAGAGACGTGGAGGAAACCGGAGGCGTTGGTTCGTGAGCAACCGTCTTGCGGCCCGGAGCGGTTAACGGCCGGGCTGGGGGGAGGGTGCCGCGGTGGATAGGGAGGCCGACCTGTGGGCCACCGGTTTGTGGGGTGGGGTCTCTGCCATGCGGGGCACGTGTCGGGACCCGAATCTACAAATCCGGACCCTCTGTGTATTCAGCACTAGTCCAGGAACACGCTAGTGCACACAATCTCAACATTGGTAAATATCACAATCATACCACTCGATACTAATAAAGTACTTTAATTAGATAAACAAACTGGTTGCTTGACCTTAGGGTCAAGTTACAAATATACGCCTCGCAGGGCGAAACTTATTAAGAGATAAATAATAGCAGCGAAAAAATAAGATAACTTTGTGGCGCCATCCAGTATACCACAGGCAACTGACTGGACTCGCTCCCTAAGTAGACGGTTCCTCTTGGAGCTCCTCCTCCAAAGCTGGTGTAGTCTCCTCTTCAACTGGTGTTGTATTACGGCAAGGGTGAGTACTTGGTACTCAGCAAGTCATGCACAGAATGCAAGCTAATATACTATATGCATGGCTTGATACAAAGGAATAGCTCAAGGTATATGTGAGGAGCCGTCCAGACTGTCCTCGAGCTATTGGAACACCCCGTTAACCTCATTGGATTTGGAGGCTAGCAACGATTCGCCGATGGCGCTCGCGATGCTAGCATCCAAGCCCAAGTGAGATAATAGTGGGACCCTTCGAATAACTCGACAATGACCAGATTCCCCGGTATGCGACCGAACTCGCCAGATCGCCCAGCATACCTGGTTTCCACCGTTATCACAACTCAATTTGCATAAAGGGGCAACGAACTCAAATCCCACAACCTGACACGCAACGCGAAGCACAAATGTGAAGACCAAACCAAGCACAAGACGAACCCGACAACCACACAACTAAAAACACTCAACTAACCTGCTAGATAACTAAGATGATGCAACCTAAACCAAGATAGCACAAAAATTCGAAAATCCGGCATGACCTCCCTAGATTCTAGGACATTCACTCAGCAGACAAGAAAAGCAGTTGATATAGCATGATAATATGAAAAGGATAAAAGCAACAACCAAGCATGACGAGGACATCACCACACAACCACGATTAACAAGAGGAATACCAAGTCTTCAAGCCACACAGGACATGGTATTAAAAGCTAGCTATACAACAAAAGGGAGTTTAACCAACACATTAGCAAAATATGACATCTCCTAAGTGTTACGCCCGAACACTTAAGCGTGACATCGCGAAGAACCTCTACTCGGTGTCCCGCCGGCACCGAGAGGCGATAGGGACAGAACTCATGACCCTCCGATCCTCACCGAAAACCACAAAGCGAAGCATGAGTGCGAAGGTACTGCAAGACTTACCCGTGGTCCATATATGACCGACTCCAAAGGGTTATGCATTTGGGTACAGAAAGGAATAAAGTGAAGGTAATAGTGCGGAAAAGCATTAACATTTGTAGTATAAGTATAACAAATAAACCGATTACAAATTTAAAGCAGTTATTGACCGCACCTACTTCTAACATGGAGTTGAAAGGTAACAACACTAAAGTAAAGCATTTACAACCATTTTAAAGCTCAAGTACAACGACGAGCCAGGAATTTAAGTTATTACTACGTTGAGTGTCGGATGACGCGAGCGTGCTCATATCCGAGAGCGCGGCAATTCGAATCGCTTGATTAACCCTGCAGGGAAGCATTGATCGCACGACATGTGCCACAAAGTACCTCATGTCAACCCTCCCATCCATACCCATTCGTTGAACCATCTTCATGCGGTCCGAGCACCTAGCACCCATCGAGCGCCCAAGCCCGCTTGGCCCTCGAGGGTCGACCTAAGCCTCGCCCTCAACCACGTCCAACCGCATGAGGGCATGATCCATCGAGCGGCATGCGATGAAAGAGTGGCTTACCCTCCATAATCGTGCATGCGATCAACCTAATGGTGCTCGATCAACATGGCACACAAACGGATCGGTCCTTAATTGACACAAAGTGACTACGCCAATTGAGTCTCCATACCCAATTGACCCTACTCTCCGCCTGGCCGCCATTTATTAATATTTACCTCCAAGTAGCATGGTGAACCCATTTCCAAAATAGTTCACATGTGTAGCATTGAGTACTCTCAAGTGATGGAACCGGCCCACCACTTGGCCCAAACCCGACCTCTAAGCAAACTAAGCATGGACACATTGTATTTACCCATAAGCTAGCTCCAAAGGAAAAGTTCAACAAGTGTCAAGGAGTGAGTGTGCAAGCAATTAGGTTCTACTACCCTTACCACCATTTGACTCCTAATGCAAAACCTAATCATTCAATAAGCATTTTATTCACCAAAATAAAACATATATAGAGGGTTGAACATGCTTAGGTGCTTGCCTGATGCTTCTGTCGGATCCTCAGTAACCACCGGCTCACCGTGATCACCCTCGACCACAGCCGCGTCACCCTCCGAGCGATCGTTCTCTACACGATGACAATGCAAGATGAAATGAGATGCATGTGATGCGTATGAGGGGGAATGACAATTAAAGAAAAATGAGAGCATTCATCAAGTCAAAATGGAAACAATGCGAATCCCACAAAAACAGTCAAACATCAATACGATTAGCTCACACTACTACGATCCAAACCTTCATAGCTAGTGATTTATTTGACATCAACCCCCAAAGAAGTTATTAAGGTACACCACGAACCAGAGCATAAAGACCCTAATGAATTCATTTATCATGGACTAGGGGCTTCGGCCATATGAAAGAAATCCAGGACACACCGGCCTAGCATAACCCTCACAGATTACATCCGAAGCATCGCGCTCCAACCATCCCAGTTAACCATTACAGACACAACAGTAGGAAATGAGCTAGAACATAGCATAAGCTGTAAGGGTTGAACGAAAGGAATGGGGAATGGGTCTCCGAATTTGAAATGTAAGGGTTGCGCCATGTACTCCGTTAGCCGTAAATACTCCTAAAGCATTAAACTGGGAACACATAACACTACCTAGCTTGCACGCCAGTTCAATAAAACCCTCGCATCACAACCAAAGGACAAAGACTTGCCTTAAGAATATAGCATCAAGCTTCCACAATTTTTATGCAAAGAGCTTACCAACTATAGCTAGAAGCATCGCATACTAGTGCACAATTATTTCGAAGCATCAACCACAACCATCTACATGTATTGAATCTTTAAAAGGCCATTGTCAACATGCTCAACCCAAGCATTCACAGGTTACCCAACAAAGCCTAATAGCAACCCATGCATCAGTTACCACGTCATCCACATCAACGATTCAACGAATTCATCTAACAAAATCTCACAAAGACCTACATCGTGCACAAACTCAGAACACACAACCCCAAAGCACCAACATCATGCACAGCCCCAAGCCTCCCTCTAGTTTGCCCACAAGACTAAGTACTGACAATAGCCACACCCATACTAGCACTCATGCACATTCAACGAACACAATCCTCCATTTGGGGCAAAATCCCCAAACACATCTCAAACCCTAGCCATGGCTAATCCTAAACCCACATTCAATCAGAGAGAGAGAGGGAGGGAGAAAGAGAGTACTGGAGGGGGGGGGTTCACCGAGCAGCAGGAGGCAGCGGGAGCTGGCCGGGGCGACGGCGACCGGAGGGGAGGCCGGCAACGAGGCAGGTAGCCAAGGCGAAAGCGGCGAGGAGGCAGAGGGACTGCGCCGTGGAGGGGCGTCATGGCGAGGCGGTGCCGAGGTGCAGGTCTGGCCGGCCTGCCATGAGCAGAGGCAGCGCCGCCTGTGCAAAAGGGGTGGTCGGGCGGTTGGAGAAAAAGAAACAGAAGGTGGTGGGGAGAGAGATGGGTGGAGAAAAAGAGGAAGAAAAGGCTGGGAAAAAAAATGACTGGGATATTACCTTTCTACCCCCAAGCCCACTCACAAGAACATACCGGGACCATGACAGTATATTTGCAGTAAACATCATTTAACAAATAATATAAGTAGATTCGAAAGCAGTAGAAACAAGTATATCATTAACAACTTTTTCAGGAGTTAAATAAACATCTTTCCCATTCCTAATCTACATTTCCATCAACATCATTATTTAACCAAACCCCACCTTTCAAGTCCAAGTTATTTTCAAGAAAGTCTAACCCTTGATTGTAATTCCCGAGCGATGTCCAATACCGCGGACACGGCTATTCGAATAGATTTTACACTCTGCAGAGGTTATGCACTTTACCCACAAGATACAGTCAAACACCACAAAGGCGAGTTCCCGTAACAAAGTCTTTCGGAAACTTCTAACAATACAAGTGGTCCTCTCCGGTGTTGCACACTAACCCTTCCCTTAGCTAAGGCGAAGTTTAGGCCAACCAACCGTTAGATGGGTACCTGGCCGCAGCCCCGGTACGCTCCCCCGTTCAACTTACACAAAAGGTGTAGTTGACATCCTGAGGTTCCACAGGTACGTTATTAGCAACTTAATCAACTAGGTCCGTCCCATTACAGACATGTGGTTAGCAACTTAATCAACTAGGTCCGTCCCATTACAAACATGTGGTTGCACGTTTGACCCAGTTCAAAGGCTTGCAAGGTTAAGTCCTTAGGGTGACCAGGGCAAGACTACCCGAAGAACCAAACCAACGTTCTCGGTGCCACAACTGGCCCACCCGATCAATCTTGCCACATGCCCCAGTCAAAAACTATTTATCAAACCCTCAGTTGATTACCATGCACCATGTGCCATCAACATCACATGATACCTTTCCAAAACGATTCAATATATCATTAAATCAATATTAACATTTGATTGTCCAAAAACCATCTCATGAGCACGTAGCAGGTCTAAGCAGTATACTATACGGTCTAAAATCCCATGTTGGCAATTTAGTAATGTCCAACTAGTAAACCACAACTAGGGTGACAAGGGTCATGGCACATATATATGATTAACCAAGGTGTCATACAACAATTTGGCATTTATCTAATTTCCCATAATTTAAATAAAGTATTTTCTAATTAAAACTAGCATGCAATAGTTTAAACCAATTTAATTTGAAAATGGGATCAACATGGTCAAAGCACAACTTGCCTTCAAAAAGTACTTGCTCTTGGTCCTGAGCTGGCTCCTGGGTCAACAATTCACCTTCAAATCCTTCCGGCACTTCAACGTCTACTCGAAACGTGTGCAAATAGCAACAAATGAATAAAACAGTAGACAAAAGTGTCCAAACAACCAAATAAAGTTCATAAACAGAGAGAACATAATTTTATGAATTTTTAGAAACTAGAATCGTCAAATTCGGAGTTTAAACGCGAAAGTTATAGCATTTTGAAGTTTAAATAATCAATTAAATAATATTACAGAGAAAAACTTTAGTCCAAAAATTAAATAAAATTCATCATTAGGTAGATCTCAATTTTATACAAATTTAGAAATTTGAATCACTCAAATCGGAGTTAAAATGCAAAAGTTATAAGCATTTGAAGTTTGAATCAAATTTGAATTCAATAATTCGGATTAATAAATCATTTTCTTTTTCGGAAATTCTTTTATTGCGTCAGCATGACACGTGGACCAATCGGGTGACGACACGTGGCCTCGGGTCCATGGACTAGGTCCATGGTGACGCCCGGCCCACGGTGGACGCGGCCTACGGCTACAGAGGCTGACACGCGGGCCCCACCCGTCAGTGGGTCACGTGCACGGTGAGACTTTCTCGGGCGAGACACTGACATGCGGGGCCCGCATGTCAGTGACACGCAGTAACGCCCAGGCTCGATCGCCGCACGCGGCCCTTTGTCGATGACTCAACGCCGCACGGCGCTGCGGCGGCTACATGGCATGACCCGGCGTGCGACACGTGGGTGCATCACAGCCGTCCACCACGGATCTAATGGTTCGGATCTATCTAATCGCGCGACAGAAGAAGACTACGTGGCTCAATCTCCACCGTTGGATCTAGATCCAACGGTCCTTAATAGATCTGGCTGATTGAACTAGATCTAATCTAAACCACACGATTTAGATCCAACGGCTGAGATCTATCCTAGTTCTACGGGGTTGGGAACACGTGGGCAAACCTCAACGGTTGGATCCGGATCGGACGGTTCACGTAGCTCGCGGACGGCGATGGCTTCGCGATGGCGCACGGCTGCCGGAGTTGAAGACGATGACAAGCCCAACGGCGTTCCAGCGGTTCTCCGACGAGGTGAGTTGGCTCCACGGGTGCGTCTTGACGCGGGGTTCTCGGGTCTGGCCTTGGGCCGGCGGAGAACGACGGCCGGCGGCGAGCAAAGCGAGAACCGTGGCGGAGGGGAAAACAACTATGGCGAGCGATTGCGGAAAACTGGCGGCGGCTTAAGCTCGGTAGGCTAGGGTTTCGGGTGCGCGCGGAGAAGGGCAACCTCGAGCGATGTCTCACGCATTAAATAGCCCCGGGATGTGCGCAGAATCAGGAACCCTAACGGAACACGGCGGCTACACGGCGGAGGAGTCCGTCTCGGACTCGGGCGGAGACGATGACGGAGGGCCGTCCACGTGGCGCGATCAACGGCCACGATGGCGCGGACGCGATCGGATCCGGACCGGATCCAGTTGGATCGGTGCGGCTCAATCTCGACCGTTGGATCTTGATCCAACGGTCCGTCTTGATAGGGTTCTACGGAACACGAGGCTCGGGTCGGACTCGAGCTCGAGTCTGACTCGGGCTCGGTCAGATGAACAGTGTAAACCCGTTCGCATTTTTCCAGCGATTAAATATTCAAATTAATTCCCAGAAATTCATTTAATCCATTAAAAATAGTAAAATACTCAGAAAAATTCCAGAAAAAATCTGGAAAATATTTTGGAACATTTTGGACTCAAATAAAATATTTCCAACAAAATTTTATTTGCAAAGTTAAATTCTTTAATTATTTCAAAATGGAATAAATTCAAATAAATTCCAAATAAATTCCAGAAAATTCCAAAAATTCACCAAAGTGCCAAATCACACATGAATTTAAGAAAAGCAAAATTTTGGGGTGTTACAGCACGTGGGGTCGGCCTTCAGCCGTTTGCACCAAACGCGGAGCATCCTTATCTGTCCGGACGGCTTGCGTACTTGTTTTTTTTTTTTGCGATGAAAGAAAAAAGGGTTCAACTGCTTGGTTGAGAAACTACGGAAGGGAACTCATAAGGACTACTCTCCCTCCGTCCCACAAAGAGTGTATTTCTAGTGTTTAAAATTTGTCTCACAAAAAATACATTTTTAGTCTGTAGAATCTAGCTATAAATGTATGTATGCTCAATTAAGTGCTGGTTAAACCAAAGCACCAGCCCGTCTGTGCATGAAGTAACGAGGGTCACATTAGTTATTTACTTTGCACACTAATCTACGACAGTAAGCATATTAATCATATCGTTGATGTGTCACTGAAATGATTAGCTCCCATTAAAGGAGCGTAAGATGCCGTTTTTAGTGCAAATATTGATTCATGTGCCCATTTACCAGCTATGCCAGGAATGTCTTTATGTGTTTCAAAATGGAAAGAAAAAAAACGGTTCAACTGCTTGGTTGAGAAACTACAGAAGGGAACTCGTAAGGACTACTCCTTTCGTCTCACAAATATTGCATTTCTAGTGTTCAAAATTTATCTCACAAATAATGTATCTTTAGTCTGTAGGGCTCAGCTATAAATGTATGCATGCTCATCTAAGTGCTGGTGGAAACCAAAGCACCAGCACGCCTATGCATAGAGTAATGAGGGTCACATTAGTTATTTATCTTGCACACTAATCTATCTGAAAAAACTAAAATTACACTCTTTATGGGACAGAGGGAGCAAGCAAGATATTGGAAATCGATAAAAGCAGTGCTACTACCAAGTAGCAGCGGCAATGCTTAACTCCGAATTCATATGTACGCAAAATATCAACGTCAAAGAGCATGCAGTATGCGTTTTCGAAGGAATGAGTACGAACCAAAAAGCATATCCCCCTGCAGAATCAGGATGGACATGTGACCGGTGGTTATCTTCTTCTTTTTTCCTTTGTATTTTTTGTCACGTGCATGCACATGACCTGAGAACTGGATCGACCCTGCAGCAGGTGAGCTCGCCCAATCGCACGGGGTCAAGTTAAAAACCATATAAAAAAAGCGTATTTACCTGCCAATCTCCTCAGGGCCAAGACTTAGTGCTGGGGTGCGCAGAGAGGCCCATTCGTGATCATCTGAACGTGTGATGTGCAGATTTAAGGCCCATCTCTGAGAGTCAATGCTGTTTGTCCATCATTCTAGCTGGATGGTATTCCCTCCGTCCTGAAATACTTATCGTTTTGGATATCGATACGGTCTCTAAAATACAACTTTGATGATTAAAAATTATTACATTTTATTTATAAAATACATTGAAATTATAATATTTGAAAGCTCTTTTCATGATAAATCTATTTATGTAACTTTTATGTGTTCAATCCAAATGGTTTAAAAGTTATTTATAGATAAAGTTCTAAAACTTTGACTTAAGACAACTCTAAAAAGACAAATATTTCAGGACGGAGAGAGTACTAGAGTACAAATCTAAGCTAAAGTTGCTAGTCGCGTCGCCGCGAGACTCTCAAAGCTTCGGAGCAGGAGAATTTTTGAGACATCACAGCGCAGCAGTCACTTAGATTTGTTCTTTGCACTTTCTTTTCTTTTCTTTATTCCCGCTTTGGCATGAGATTATTTCCACCCAACTGAACAGACGTCGACGAGCCTGGCCTACTCTTCTTTCGGAAAAGAAAAAGAAAAGAAAAAAATATTTAATGATTTGTCCTTATTTAGTCGGTGCAATTGATAATTTACTCTTTATGTCGCACTGATATATAATTGAGATAAATCATTAATGGCATAGATAAAATAGGGTAAATCATTAATTCTTAAAAAAAAAAAAAGAAGGGACTCCCCAGTCCGGATGCTTCCATGTTTTGCAGGCGGGAAGAGAAAATTCTCATTTCGTTTTTATTTCAGGCATCCAGAGCTCGTCAGTAGAATTAGAATCGTCGGCTGCTTGTGGGTGGGCCCGGCCTCTTCCCTGCCATGTCAGCGTCCGTGGGCGGCCCAGTGAAACGGCCTGACTGACTGTACAGTACAGTACAGCAATCACCAGAAGACGATAAATAAAGCAAAGACAAAATGGAAATGTTCCTCCGAATTCGTCTGCACTGAAATTCTCCGGCGACGACTCGGCCGGGATCAGGTTCCACTTTTCGAACGAATTTCGTGAATTTCGTTCGTACTGTTTGTAAACGAAAAAGAAAATATTTTGAATTTTGCTCAAATTCAAATTTAAATTTGAAAAATTTAAAAAATTTGGAAAAAATATCTAAAATTTCTTCATAATTAATATTAATAGTCTTATAACCTGTGATGTGAATATTATTTAAAAAACAAAGTTTGAAGATGTTTTTGAGCCATTCAATTTATTTAGTAGCAATATTTGTTGAATTATATATATTTAGTAGTAATATTTGTTGAAATATATTTAGTATAAATATTTGTTGAAGTATATTTAGTAGTCATATTTATTAAAGTATATTTAGTACCAATATTTCCTTTGTAAAAACCAGCAGCATGAGGCAAGAAGGGCACTATCCATAAAATCATGACTTGTATTCAGAAAGTATATATGAGTTTTTCTTAAAATCATATGTAAAATGCTAAGAGATCATTAGACTAAATCAAAATCCCCGGTTTAACTTCTCAATAATCAATATAGAATTATATGAGACCTCTAGTGATAAACCGTCTACCATTTTTTTCTATTGTTTTAAGAGAGCCATATCATAACTACATATTCAACACGAATGCAAGTATTAAACAATCAACTGTAGTGCATAAAAAACAAATGGAAATACATTGTTACAGGATCTGCTACAACCGACGAAAATCATAGTTGATCAAATAAGTGCAACATTTCAATCGGAATTTTAAACTACTCCTCCACAACACACTGCATGTTTCAGTATCTATCCAATTATATTTAGTAGCAACATTTGTTGTAGTAATTCTTCAAATATTATTTTTGGCCTTTAATGGTTTTTTCCAAATTTTACAACAATTTTTTTACAATTTTCTCTAATTTTTCTACATTCCCCCCATTTTTCAACTACCATCGGTTTTTCGAGCGAATTTCGAACCTTTTCAAGCGTTTTTCGAACCCAGCGGTTTTTTGAGTTTTTCGAGCGGTTTTCATTCACGGTTTTCATTCAAAAACCGTGAATTTTGCTCGGAGGTTTTGAGCCTTTTTTACTAGATTTCAAATTCATTTAACTTTCGAACCGGGCGGTTTTGAGCGAATTTCGAGTGAAATTTCGCAAATTTCGATACCGTTGGGATGTCAAAATTTGAGTTCGAAACGAAAAGTAAAACCCTGGCGGGATGGAGAGGAATGGATGTAGAAATTAACCTAGGCCATTTTCGTTTCGTTTCGTTTTTTCTCTGTGGATTCTGGAGACTACACCGTATGACGTTTGCATCGCACGTGACATCATGCTGTCATGCATGGACATGAATATGGTTAATTAGTTACTAGGTAGGACCTAGCACTACGCTATTAAGTGTGAAATTTGGTTGTGTGATTCTTTTTGCAAAAAAAAAGAACGGTAGTAGGATTTTAACATAATTTTCGTTTTCTCGAGTAGCTTTGTTATAAAAAATACGTTGGCTAGGAGTTGACGATAAATTTGTGTTATTACAGATCTTTTTTGCAAAACGGCCGATAGAGGACCCATTCGTGATTATATGGGACTACGAGCCTTTTTTGTAAAATTAGCAATAGAAGGATATAGATGTAATTTTAGATTTTACAAAAACAACCCAGTAAGGACCTGTTTACGAATATGTAAAACCACAGGTCTTGTATACAAAACTACCATGGAAGGACTTGGATGTAATTTTAAAATTTATGGGGGACTTTTTTCACGAAATGTATCACGACATTTGGCATTACTAACTGAGCTCCATTCTCTTTAGCTTTAATAGATAAGAAGATATTAATGCACCCATCCATCCCTAGTTTGTCTACTATTGCAAGTAGTGCTAGGAGTTGGGCCATGCCGGGTCGTCATGGCCCAGGTCCGTCGTGCCTCGGGCCTAAATGCATCGGGCCAGCACGGCCCATTGTTTTGTGCGTGCCGTGACGGGTTGGCCCGATGTGCACAATCCTGGGCATGGCACGGCCTAGAAGCACGTCATGCCTCGATCGGGCCATGCCGGCCCAAGCACAGCACGTCCAGTTGAGAACCCAGTTACACCTCAATCTGGATGGCAGGCAATAATTAAGAAAAAAAATGACAGTTTCATCTAATTTTCCAACCAACACAAGTCTCAAACTCTCAGGCAAGGATTCAAGGCCATGATAGTGCACAATAGTTCAATCACAAGTCTCAAATGACAGTCTCAAACTTTAGAGGGAAAAGAAAATTTTTATTAATGGTCTGCCTCGTTAAAAACCTTACACCCCAGGGTGGGGCTCCCTCTGTAAGGAAAAGAGCACAAGACCTTGTTTAAAAATCCATAACAATCCATAACAGCCCAGTTACATAATAAGCAGTTCAAGCTGCAACTAAGAACTAAGTAAAAACTAATCAATGTTCAAATCTGCAGCTGCAAGTTCAATCTCTGGATCTTCGACCTGTTGCTGCTTCCTCTCATCTGCTCTTTGCCAACCTTTAAGGCATGTTATTGCTTCCACCGTCTGAAAAGGTTAGAAGATTGCCTAGAGGGGGGTGAATAGGCTAATTTTAAATTAAAACAATTTGATGCAGCGGAAAAGGGTCGGATATTCCGAGTTAATATCGGAACTTCCGAAATCTTCGGAACTTCTGTAATTACTTCGGACTATCCGATTAGCACTTGACAAAAAGAGTCAAGTAGAAAGAGCAATACGACAACTAGCTCTAGACAACTAAAAATTGCACTAAAGAAAATCAATAAGATTAATCAAGCAGCTAGAGACAAGAGAGAACACAATAGTTTGATTCCCGGAGTTCGGATCCTTGAGGGGATCGTACGTCTCCGTTGAGGAAGCTCCAAAGAGCCCGGGTCTTTTCCAACCCTTTCCTCCCAAACCTCGGTCACACTTGAGGCTTGGTTCCACTATTGGATCCTTTCCTTTCGGAGGCGGAGCCGGCCTTCACAAACTTCTCACGCGTCCCACAATCGTTGGGGGCTCGTGAGCGACGCCTAGCCGTCTAGGAGTCCTTCAACCTCCAAGAGAAATGAATGCACTTGAATCTCGATCTTGGAGAGGTTCTCTACTTTCTCAAGATGAATAACAACTTAGCCCTTGACTTTCAATCACACTTGACAAACTCTCACTCACTAAATGATCCCTAAGATCAAGGAAGAGAGAAAGCTCAAAGTATGCTCTAGAGAATATTCAAGGAGCTCAAGTATTCAGCCAATGCAAGAGTGTAACCAAACAAAGGTGGAGATGGGGGGTATTTATAGTTTTGGTTCAAAACTAGCCGTTATCCCTCAAGACACACCACACATCGGAACTTAGATGCTAACTTGAACATCCAAGAGCACAAACTACCAGACCTTGGAAAGCTTCCAAGCGATTGAAAACTCTGAGCATCGGAATATCCGATAACAACTTCGAACATCCAAGAGACCCGAAGAGGAACAAAGCTAATTACACTAAGTCCACATCGGAATGTCCGAGTATAAAATATCGGAACATCCGAAACAAACAGAGTTCCCAAACTGAAAACAACCACTTGAACTTCCGAAAAAGCAACCGGACAGTCAGAACTAGACAGAGCACCCTAAAAGCAGATGAGAACACATCGGAACTTCCGATACCTACAATCGGAACATCCGAAGCTAACAGAGAGCTCCCAAGCTAAAGACCAATAGGTATCGGAACATCCAAACAAGTAAATCGGAATGTCCGACCCTAAAAGAACACACCGGACAGGAGCACACCTACACTTCGGAACTTCTAAAGCATCGGAATGTCCGATACAATATCGGAACATCCGACTTGAACTTTAACACAAACTCAATCCGAAGCTAGAGAGAACACTTCTAACCCTTGAGAGACTCGACTAAATTCATCTTGAGTGAGGAGACCATCTCTAAGTCAATTTCAAAGCATCCCTCTTAATAGTACGGCAACCCTATAACTTCAACAAATCGAAAATTACGGTCGGAGATGCCGTTTTTCTTACTCTACGAAGCTTGAGGATACCCAATTTCATAGATGATCTCTTCTCGAACCTTTTACCTGTTCATGAACTAGTTGAACACATTAGAATCTTTAATCGTTTGTCATTAATAATCCAAAACCAATTTAGGGGGGCCTAGATGCACTTTCACCGTCTCAGGTGCGAGAGAAGACCTCCGTTCTTCGATAATCCTCCCAACTATGCTAAATATTGCTTTCGAAGAAACAGTTGAGACTAGTACAAGTAAAATGTCCCTGGCAAAATGACTTAAAACAAGAAAACTATATTGGTGTTCCTTCCACCACTCAAGTAAATTTACCTTAGTACCCCTTAAAGTACGATCAGTGCCTGCAAAGTTAGTACTAAGATAATGATTCAATTCATCATTAGGATTCCATCTTTGAGAGGAGGCAGAAGCAGCAGATTATTTGCCCTTAGCCCTCTTCCACAAGTGTGAAGTAAGGGTGTGATCAATTTCTGTCTCCTCCTCAGCAGCATGAGACTCCACCTCGCTTTTGCCATACTTCCTGTAATACAAGTTAAAAACTCAAAACAAATCATCTGTTACGTGATTAAAAGACTCAGTGAAAACCATATCAAGTGCCTCACCTATACCCTCCATAGCACAATGCAATCCATCTAATTTTTTACATGGATCAAAAATGGTTGCAAAGCAATATACATGAGATATAGAATTAAAGTATTTCAGAAACTTGACCTCCATTGGTGCAACAACAGAGGAAAGAAATGGATCAGATCTACACTTAGCAAAGGATTCAGCAATTAACCAAATACACTCAATTACTAAGCATGATGTAGAGTAATAAACACCAGATAGAACATTTGTGGCTGCATAGAAATTCTTTAAGAACTCTCTAAAACAACTCACAACACTCCAATCATAATCAGTAAGTACCAAATCAAGATCTTGAGCATTAGCATTGACAAACACAGTAATGATATGTTCATAGCCCCTAGCTTCTTAAGCATAAAGTAGGTGGAATTCCGCCTAACCTTCATATCAAGATCAAATTTTCTTGGTCTAATATCATTGGCCCTGCAATAATCAGCAAATTTAGATGCAATCTTGGGGGTACTTGATATGTATCGAATATCACCACAGATGTTGTTCAAATATTTGCCAATAATAGCTATACCATCTTGAACAATCAGATTTATAGTATGGCACATACATCTCTGATAAATAACATATCCATTAATATAAGACTGAATTTTAGGACTAAGGATATCCATGGCAATTGTGTTAGAGGATGCATTGTCAAGGGTAATAGAAAGGGTTTTATCAGCTAGATTGAAATCATTAATTACCTCAAAAATAGTTGTAGCAATGGCATCTCCACTATGTGATTCATCCATTAGACTAAAGCCTATCACTCTCTTATTTAGATTGTAAGAATCATCTAAATAGTGAGCAACTACACTAAGATAACATGTTCTTTGGTGAGATGAAGTCCAAATGTCAGAGGTTAAAGCAAATGAAAACTGAACCTTTTTAAAAGTTTCTTTCAACACAGCAAGCTCATTCTTATATAATGCTATCAAATCAAATTTTGTGGTTCTTCTACTAACAGGTTGGTACTGCAGGCAGAAAGCACGCTGAATCATTCTAGCAAAGCTACAGCTTTCGCCCATCATAATAAGTAAATCTTCAGAGACAATATACCGAGCTATTTCATCGTGCGCTACCTGTGGGTTGTAAACCCATGTACTTACAGACCCGTCTGAAGTGAAGTTCAATTGAGTCTGCACACCTCCTCGAGTCTTTCCTAACTTGATCAAACAAGCTTTGTAATGGCGATTCAAATGCCCAGTGTCTCCAGTGGAACCTGCACTTAGATCATTGCTAATGCTAGGGTTGGACTACTGGATTGGAGACTAGAGAGGGAAGATTGAAGAGTGAATAGTTTGAGACTAGAGAACTCAGAGAACTAGAGAAGAACCAGAAAGGCAGCAATGCATTTTATAGGCAGATGCAAATCAGATCGAATAGACGAGCATCGACCAAGTGACCACCGTGCAATGGATAGTTGCATGCTGGCATTTAACAACAGTAGAGGAAGATTTTGATTCTCAAAGAAAAGCAGCAGAGGTAAGCCATATAGCCGTATAAGTCTAGAGGAGGAAGAGGAATCGAGGAGCCATGCCCATGGACAACGGGAGAAATCAATGCATCGAGGACAAATCGGAGCAAATCACAGCTAACAAAGTCAAAAAGCATACTTAACCTGAGGTTGTGGCCGCCAAGGTGGAGGGGATCACCTTCATTGGAGAGGACGAGGACGTCGAGGAGTCCGCACCATCACTTGGTGCCATCGCCGGTCCGCGATCCCGTCTCGTCTCACCACTGGTGCTGTGTCCCGTGGTGGTAGGAACTATCGGACCACGCGCCTGTGCCCGCGCCGTCGCCCGCGCCCCAGATCTGGAGGAAATCGCCTGTGCTCCCGCCATCGCTATTCGCTAGGGTTAGGGATCAAGGAGGTGGGAGCTCAGGAATTGGGGATGGGGAGACCGGCTCGGGAATTGGGGATCGAGTCATCGAGACTTTGAGAGGGTCGGCCGTTGGGCCATAAAGACTGCCCATGTGGGCTAGTGGGGGGACGGGGCGCCGTTTTCCGTACCGGGCCGGGGCGGCACGGCGTGCGCCATTTTGAGGCACGGCACGGGCACGAGTCTCGGATCGGGCTAGCAGGCCCATCTACCATTCGTGCTGGGTCGAGCTTCGGCCCTTTTTTTTATCATGCTCGTGCCAGTCTGACCGGCCCGGCCCGGCCCATTCTTCCAGCTTTGCAAGCAGAGCTGGATAGATGCATAGAATACTCCTTGAATCTTGAACAGCATAATGAATTATAAAGGTGTGTATAGTCGTTCTTTGTCGAGAAGAAAAAAAGAAAAGAAATGCTGTGAATGACGCACAACAGCACGAGTAACAGAGGAAGTATCGGGAACGCAAGCTCATTCGCTAGTTTCTGCTAACACGTTCGTGCATGCAGGTAAGCTTGGCCAGCTACTCCAAGAATCTGATCAACACCCGGCCTAGCTATCTGAACGATGTTTGGCCTCTATTTGTTAAATCTAGGCATGGGATGTCACGGCACGACCATGATAGGCTGTGCATTTAAATCCTGTTGTGCCGCCGTGTTATTGTGTCGTGCTGTACCAGGTGATATCTATTAGTATGTCGTAATAACTTCATGTCACGTCGGTTTATACCTGATCTATTTGTGTTATTGCTAGAAGAGAAAATAAGTTGAATCGCATGAAATCAAGATAATGGACATAAATATTAAGGAAAAAGAAATAAATTTTATTCATTATCCATAAAAAGCGTGTCAAAACAGTGTTTGATGTCTATTCGTGAATTCCATTGCGACATGCTCAACACTTTAGAAGACGAACTAGACGGCTTTCCTTTCGGTTTCTTCCATACGCTCGAAACACCCCGTTCTTGTTGTACTATTAGGACAGTTCCTTTTACTTCATTTCTGTTGATAAGCTTTTTATAATATCTATCAAAAAGCATAAATAACTCGTATTAAAACCATACCACACCGCGCCTTCAAGGCGTGTTATACCGTGGCACCCATGGTATCCGGCCGCCAGACTCGACACAATCTCAAGTGAGAAATCTCAAGTGAGAAATCGTTTTACGCCGATCCGACCTATGCACACGCGTGCTATACCGTGTGTTTAAGCCGTGTGGCCAGAAAAGGCCTGGCCTGCCCTGATGCCACGTCTAGTTAAATGAATCCAAGAAAGGCGGGTTTTCTCCTGCATCTGCACGAAGCATTTGGCACGCATAAAGGGGACTGCAAAGGAGGTTAAACAGAGTGGATGGGAGGTTAAGTTAAGCATCTGGACTCTAGAAATCGGAGGTGTCAAATGATGCGTGCGTCAACGTGTGCAGAAAGCTGGCCAAACCGTGGCTTCTGGCTTGCGCTTGGTTGACTGTTTCAGATGCAGGCGGCTACGTCCGGCGGTCATGCCGTTCGTCTGGCTTGACTTCGTTTTCTAATCGTTTCATCTCTTGGCAGTGCCGCGGAACTGAATTGACCATTGAAGTAAAATAGTAGTAAGATATTGCTACGTAATTGACTATGTCTGTTACCTTCCTCTGCAAATAATTAGTTGAATGGCATATTTCTGCATCTAATGATGATTACGAGTACTCTCTGCCCGGTCACAAAAAACGTCATTTCTTTTTTATGTACGATTAAACTTTCTAAATTTATCTTGAAAAATATCTTTTATAAAAGTATAATTTTGTTAGGTTTTTTTTATATATATTATAATAAATTAGTGATTAAAATTATGTTTTGATGATTTCAAAACGATATTCTTTTGTGATTGAAAAGTGTATAATTCAACGGTGACTGCATATATGTTAAAGTAGGATTTGTTCGATGCTGAGAACTATTAGATGAAACCGAGATATGTCGCCTCTTTAGTATCACACTATGTAGGCTATCTTTGTCACATGCATGGCTTCCATCGCTAAACTCAAGGAACATTGGACTTGACATGCACGCGCACAGTGGGAAATCAGAGAATTGTTTTTTTTTTTTTTTTTGAAATTAGGTCAAGAGCTCTAGCAATTCTGTAAAGAAAGAGAGAACAACTGCTGGGCTACAGATGCGAACACACACACTCCACCCCCTCCCCACACACACGCACGCACTCACTCACCCCATGCGAAAATACCCAGCACCATGAGCACCCGGGATCGAACCCGGGTGGCCTACCTGCCACCGCACAGCACTAGCCACCGAGCCACAGCTCGGTCCTCAAATCAGAGAATTGTCATGGAGGCTCCAATAATCCTATTTTAAAAGACTCCAATAATGAGAGGTGAATCCAACATGAGACTCCATCAGCTCCCACCTACCCTTTACGCCGACGGCGGTACCTCTTCCCCTTCCAGCCTGACGAGCAACAGCCATGGCATCGACTGTCTACCTTCTTCGAAGTAGTCAGTTCAAGAAGAAACAGAGGGGTTGGGGAAGAACCAGAGGAAGAAGAAGTGGGCTCTTTTCGAAGTCCACAAGGCCCAACCACGGTCGAACATCCACAGATCAAAATCGCCCACATTCCTCAAATCTCAATCTAGCAATCAATCATCGCACAAGACGAGAATAGGATAACCAAGGCACGGTGGTTCAGTCCGGTTCAAAACCCGGCACAGCATGGGGTGTGTCGTGCCGAGCCGGGCCAGAGACCAGGGCACGACGGATAGCACGGCGGAGGCATAGGCACGCTGCAACACGGCCGTTTGTAGTCTCAAATATGTGCAATTTATAGTCTAGATCTGATCCAACATCTACAGATCTACTGTCACAACTTCATTGTTGTTGATGGTTATATTATGTCACTTATCTACAATGGTTTTATTTCACTAGATTCTTACTACTATTGAGGTTATGAGTCTGATGATCTTTTTGGAGAGAACAAGTACTATTGGGCTTTCTATAGATGACCATATCTCGTCGGCTAATGAGCGAGAGAGAGGGAGGCAACAAACGTGGCAGAGATTGAGAGAGACGGTCGAGAGAGAGAGGGAGAGAGCAGAGCAACGGGCGAGAGAGATTGAGAGGGATGGACGAGAGAGAGAAAGCTGTGAGAGGGAGCAACGGGCGAGAGAGAACTGAAAGAGATTGAGCATCGTATGTCTCTGTCTCCTTTCTTCTTGTCGCAATAGTGTAAATAGGCTGGGCCTAGGCCGGCACGGCACAAAGCATGTATGAAGCGCAAATGGGCCGTGCCTGGGCTCGCCGAAGGCGAGCCGGGCTGGGCTGGCACGGCACGGTAGGCATGACGGGCCCTCACAACCCAGCACGGTTCAGGCACGAAGCACGATGGGCCCTTGCCAGGCCAACCCTAGCACAGCACGATGCCCACCTCTAGGTGCGAGGAGGCAGGCTTGAGGCGGCGGTCGGTTGGCAAGAGGAGCCTGGGCCCAGCGCGGCTGGGCGTTTGGGCGAGCAAGCGATCCCAAAGTGGTGATCTGCTGGCGAGAGGAGCCTGGTCCCGGCGCGGTCGGACATCGTGGCAAGGAGACTATCATGGAGCAATGGCGCGAGGAGATGAGAACATGGCGATGGCTAATGAGCGCGAGGAGCCTGGGCGAGGCCAGCGAGGTGCACCAGCCTGAGGAGCCAAGCTCGCTGTGGTATGGCCAGGCGACGGGGCAACATGAGGAGCCTGGCCAAGGGTGGCGCGGTCGGGCGACGAGGTGACGTGAGGAGCTGGGCGACTACCTACCAATTGTTGATCTAGATATGAGAACTAATCAGGTGAGTCTTAAGTGAGGACCATACAATAACTGTGCATTTTCATTATGTATCAAGTATCACTACTACAGAAAGGCTTATATTATACACTTCATTATAGACGATTTTAAAAAAATCATCTGTGAGAAGAAATATCATTGACGGTTCTATAGTAAAACCGTCAGTGAGAATATCACAGATGGTACTCTTCATAAACCATCAGTGGTGACTCTTGTAGCTATCATAGACGGTTTTCAACTAAAACCGTCTGTGATATCAGATCATCATAAACGGTTCTAGCTACAAACCATCTATGATACTAACGAGACCTATATAACCATATCGATGTTCCTTGCGTAGACCTTAGCACTTAGCGCATTTTGCCTCCCCCAAACCCTAGCCCCCCATCCTCCTCCTCCTCCTCAGCGACATCCCTCTCGGCGATCTCCTCTCTGTGACCTCCCCCTTGGCGACCTCCTCCTCGACGTCTTCCCCCTTGGTGACCTCCTCCTCCCACAATTATGGCATCAAGAAGCTCGACGGCTGCCACTTCCAGGTCCTGCCCGATTTGCCGCTCTTTATGTACATACTCAGATGCTCTCTTAGTGGAGTCTTCTCTTCCTCGCGTGTTGTGCCTCGTGGTCGCGCGCGAACACAGAGTGGTGATGATCTGATGCGTTCAGCTAAGGCTAGATTGATCTGTTTAATTGGAGCATTTCTTTTGGATGAAATGCCTAAATGGGCACGAGTGTCTGGGTTTTTGGTTCTTGGCAACGGGTTGGTGCACTTAACATGCTCGATGAAATGCCCAAACAGGTTTGGCTGTAGCCTGCCTGTTGCAGTGTTCATGGGTATTGGCCTTGGAATTGTTTATTTTGTTTGCATATTGATCGAACAGAATGATGAACTACCTGAATGAAACACAGCCACAATGCTCCTGAAACCATAACAAAAGTTTAGAGTTGTTATGCCTGTATTGTATTTCAAGATCGGATATAGAGCAGCTAATATCTGGATAATCTGATATGGGATTCAGCTAATATCTGGATAATCTGATATGGGTTTCGGATATCGGATACTTATCCTAAACCATAGAGGCCACCACGATGGTTTTGCACCTAAACCATTTAGGCCACCGCGATGGTTTTGACCTCCAAATTCCAATACTTGACCTAAACCAATACTTCTCATCCAATGCCAAATTGTTAGCCTACCTGATGCTCACTTTCTAAATTTTGTGAATATGATCCATTTCCAGTAATGTAGAGCTATTATGGTGACTAGTGAGACATTGAATATTAAGCATTGTGTTCTTGTGTGTTGAATGCCCCATTTGGTAAAAATAGACGACATGGAAAAACTATTAGAAGCTAAATAAAAACTTAAGGTGGAGACAAAGATGATCGCTTGTAAGATATCGCATCCCTTAACACAACACTCATCACTAAGGATCGCAGGGCAAATGCGGAGCTGCAAGAAGCCAAAGTTGAGCTTATAGAGGTAATATAAAGGTTTTTAGTATTTAATTCGATGTGGTTACTGATAATGCACGAAGACAACATATTGACAACAACATGATCGCTTTTGTAGGGTTTAAGAGATATGACTAGAGATCAATCGATTATTGGTGTCAAACAAATAGGCACCTAACTGGAGTTATGGAACTTCGGAGAGAACCAAAAACCCTCTATTGCGGAATCTATGGTACATATGATGGCAGACATAAAAAAGCCATAAGGTCTTCTTGTCTTGAACTATGAAATAATGTGGTTTCTCAATGTACGCTTGTTGATATTTATCGCATCATATTTTGTCAATATATTGTCACCTGATTATCCTTAATATATATTTGCTCATCTTGAATGCAATGACTTAATAGTGTCCTGCTTGCTGGAACTGAATATTTTTCCTACACCCCTCAGCAGAACTTCCATCATTAGTATTGTTGTTCAAAATTTTGTTATGCTTAGATATTTCTGCAACGACATTTACAAGACACAACAAGTTATAGATTTTGTAATTGAATATCTAAACATCTTAGATGCATTGAGGCAATAGCTTGTGTGACAATGACCGTCTTTAAATGTGAAGTTTTGTAGCACTTTCATCTCCTTTCTTATTATAATATTGATGGATTCTAGATAAAATCCATTTCATTTCACAATTCGTTCTAAACCCTATCATGCTATGATTTATCGCTTCCACTTCATACTTATCCCTAAACTAGACTATCATAGGCAACCTTTTTCACTCTGGTTTTGTGCAGAAACATGATTATATTGATGGTTCTCTATTTCATGAAATATAAAGTTGATTAACTCATCGTATACCCAATGGCTTAATCAACTCTATATTTGACGGAATAGAGAACCATTGAAATAATCCTGTTCCTGCACAAACCGGAGTGAAAATAGGCTGCCTGTGGTACTCTCGTTCAGGATTAAGGATGAAGTGGAAGCGATAAATCAGAGCATAACAGTATTCAAGATGAACTATGAAACAAAATGGATTATACCTTAGAAACCATCAACATTATAATAAAAAAGGAGATGAAAGCGTTACAAATGTTCATATTTTAAGACGATCCTGATCAGACAAGCTGATGCCTCGATGCATCTATGATGTTTAGATATTCAATTACAAAATCTACAACTTATTGTGCCTTATAAATATCGTTGTAGAAATATCTAAGCAGAAAAAATTTGAACAACAGATACAAATGATGGAAGTTCTGCTGAGGGTGTAGGGAAAAAAGGGGATCACATATGGTTTTCAACTAAAACCATTTATGATATACAATATCACAGACAGTTGTAGTAAGAAACCACCTGTGCTGTTATAGTATCACTGATGGTTTCTAACCAGAACTGTTTGTGATATTACAGTATCATAGACGGTTTCTAATCATAATTGTCTGTGATATTGTATATCACAGATGGTGTCCAAACCATCTATGATACGCTTTTATACCACTGACACATGGTTACAGACGGTTCCAAAAAACGTCTGTGATAACGGTTCCGAACCGTCTGTGATGTTATAATTTGTGGTAGTGTATGATTGATTTTACTAATTAAATTGATGATAGCACGATAAAGGGCACACATCAACAAGTAATATTGGATCTCAATAATTATAGCATACCTGTAATTAGTGGTTGTTCGGACGACATCTAAATTATTTGATGTCATTTGTACTAAAAGGTATATACCAAGTGTAGGTCAATTTCCTTCCACTTTGATCACAGAAGTTTCACAGTTATGCTGCTTTTCTTATCCCCATTTTAAATATATACTTTTCTGCAAGTTGATAAGATAAGTTGAGTCTGATTGAATAATAGAATAGGAAACATCGTATATATTTAGTTCTAAAAAATGTAATTTTTTAAACTATGCCCCTTAATTTTAGACTGATCTAGGTATATTATAATTTTTGTGATGCAATTTTCTGGATTATAGGACTAAAAATAAATATGATTTTAGCTAGGGATACAAAAATCCTACAGTGTCAACCTGACGCTCTGATACCAAGATGATAAGGGTTTGCTCGATCTTCACATCGTAGGATTTGTATACGCACATGCACTCTTGATGAACACTAGTTGACCCCCGCTGCCAGATGTAATGGGCTTGCAACTCTTCGATTCGCCAAAATCACACGCGTTGAACTTCACGGACTCCGAGTAAAGTGTATCAATATCCAATTTCCAGGGAAAAGGCAGAACGATCTTTGGTAGAAGTCGCCCAATTCCCCCTCTTTGTACGTATGCAATGAGGAAGAACAAGTGAAAACACTTAGTAGATGCAATTAGCTATCTTATTAATCTGGAATTTGCTTTTACAATACAATAGATATGACTATAAAGAAGAGGAGGAGGGAGCCGTAAGGCTCATGAACTGATTCGGTCAAAACCGAGCAAAAGGATTTGATCCCTACAAATAGTAATCGATATTGTTCATGGACTTTACTATTCACATGAATGTTGTAGCAAGAATCCAGTTCTGTTAAGATCTCTCTGTGCACTGTAGCGCACGTGGTACTATTGCAATTCTGTTATTGTAGCGCGGGCTGGCATGTGGGTCGTGCGACGTGTGATCTCTTCTGGTCTTTGTATCTTTTGCGTCCGGACTCGAAGTATAGTTCCGGACTCGAAGTATAGTAAATGATATATCCATTTGATCAGTTCAAGAAGATCTTTGTAATGGTACTATTTATTCTGATAAACAATTATTCTTTTTTGTGGGCCTTCCAAATGCATCTTCACTTTAGGCTCATATAGATCAAATAGGGCCATGCATTTAATTAAATAAAATAGTAGTTCTGCATCTCCAAATATAAAAAATAAAGACTCAATTAAATTAGAGTTCACTGGCAATATTTAACGTGACTCAATAATTCTTTTCAATCAAATAGTAAATTTAACTGAAAAGTACCAAGTTTGTATGTGTCCTCATCAAGACCCTATCTATTTGAGAGATATAAAAAAAGACAACTTTTCTTCTTCTTTTTGCTTTGCTTATCTTATATACATAATTTATGTATGAATTTAAATTACATAGGAATAAAAAACTATATTTGTATTAATTTAACTTAATTTTTTGAGCTCACCCTCTATTTTGCTCTGGCTTCACCACTGCTAGTACTCGTAATTAAATGTGTCATCAAGCTATTGTGGTGTATGCAATGAGGTAATGCTTTCCTTGTGACCCAAGGGGAAAAGGAAAGAGGACTCAATGACCCACTGAACCAGGGGCGGAGATGGGCCTTGGGCCGGTGGGGCCATGGCCCGAGGCTCAGCCCAAATAACAGTGGATCATTTTCACTGTGCATAATTCGCCCTGAGGCCTGGCAATCTCAAGAGTTCAAGACCTAGCCGCAGTTTGCCCCGAGTAGGAGCAGCGGCCAGACCTCTTCCTCGTGCACACACATGCCCTAACCACGCCGACGCGCACGTCCGAGCGGCCGAGTTCTTCACCACCGTCAGGCCTCACCGGCATCGCCGCCTCGGGCCGAGTTCTTCACTGCCCGAGGTCGCGCCATTAGCTCTTCATCGAATCACCGTCATGGCACCATAGATGTCGCCCTTGCAGCCCCACTTGTTGGCCACCGCTCCCACCCCGGACCCGCCGAGTCCCGCAGAGGTGCAAGTCCAACCCGCTATGGAGCTGCCCCTACACGCTCCGATGCTCGGTTGCGGCCCTCTACTGGCCAGTGGCCACGAGGCTCCGGCGGTCCGATCTCCGACGCTTGGCTCCTCTACTATGGCAGTACGGCTCACCCCACGCCACCGCCCCAAGAAGAGCCCACCGACATTGAAGAAGGTCAAGTACTCAACTCAAGTAGCCATCTAATCTGGTAAAAGTGTAAAACTGTAAAAGAATTGAGATTCATGCTATGATGTTGACATGCTGTAGCTTTGAATTGATAAATTTAGGGGCATGTATCATTTAATAAAGAAAAAGGGGGGCATATACTAATTAACTGATATATCATATACTGATAGCATGGCTGTGTAATTGTGTAGATGGAGCTAGTAATAATTTGGAGTGCGGATTAGCTGGTTAGTAACTCATATGTTTGCCCATGGCCTCACTGAAAATTAACTACAACCATCAACGCTCATATAGTCATATGCTTTGCACATCTTATGTATTACTCAAAAGGAATATGCATTAGCTAATAATGTGTAGCATGTTGCCTGCTTAAACGTGTTTGGTTCAATTGGTTGCAAGCTGGTGGTGGTGCTGATGCCTAATAGAGTAGAGTTTAGAGATCTTGTCATGTAATTTTTTACTTGTTTTCTATGATATGTGCTACCACTGTTGTCATTTGATTTAAATTGCAACAATGCTAGAAGTTATTATGGACTGTTATGGTATTAAGTATTAACAATTGCTTTCCCCCATAGGCAAGTAGAAAGAATTCTATAGGAATGCTAATTGATTAGCAAGTACAAAAGGTCAGTGAAGCAACAAAATCATTCAAACAATACTCCAAAATTTCCATTCCCAAAGATAATTTTCTTTTATATTAAGATCACTCAGTGTTAGCAAGTTTAACCCAAGTGGATGATTTAAACAACCTATACATTTCATGATTAATTGAATGGACTCAGTTTGATGTAATAGAAATATATGATGAAGAGGTTGAAGATATTATCATTTTATTTTGCATCTGGTGGATCCGGTGGACCCGGTGGACGCAGGACTGCACAAGCGGTTCGTCGACTACGTGAATTACTTTGGCGGCACAGATAGCGAGTTTTAAGAGATGAGCATTGATTCTAGGTTCTTGAATACCGATTCTTTTGTTCGATGTCTTACTTTTTGTTGTACTTCGGTATAAATAATATTTGACATTAGTTATTGCCGCTTAGGTTTTAGCTCGAAACTTAGCAGAACTGTTCATCGTCAGGTGAGCCGCAAGCCATAGCCAGTAGCATCGATCACAGAGCGCTAAACTAGAGGTCACACCAAAAGTGTCGGGCAGGAGAGTACGCTTCACCTGAAAAAAGCTTTGACCATACCACTCAATTCTCAAACGAATACATGAGCTGGGGTCAAGAGTTGTAAATTTTTTTTACCCAAGTTCATCCAATGGAACTAACCTAACTACCAAGCTTTTACCTGGTTTTTGCGAGACTCGAAGATCACCATAGAATTAACAAGCGAGTCTTGAGACGAAATGGCCAGAAGAAGAAGCAGCAGATGAACGCCCAACTACCAACAGCGACCTAACCGTCCCGGCACGAGAGCGACTCTTGAGTCTTGACGGGCAGCAACCGGCCAGGCCGCGCCGCCGCGTTGTGCCGACGGGAAGAGGAGGGAATAAAAAATAAAAAAACTCTGCGTCGACGTGAGAAAACAAAAGGCGCCACCCAAATTGCGCGGGTGGACAGAGATCGGCAGTGCCGCCAGCGTGATGGGGCCACATGGCGCCTGCGAGAGCAGCAGCGCTGCCAGTTTGCCACCTACGCTCCCGCACGGCCGTCCGTTTTCTTCGCCTCAACTCCCGAGGGGTGTCTCGACATGCGTCTGCCTGAGTGCCTGGCAGCATGCCACACGCCAAAGCCAAACTCGGTTCGGGACTGCGGGTGCACGCACGGTAAGTCGGATCGGTGTTTTCGAAGGATCTCGTGAAAATGGATATATGATATGTTTTGCTTGCGCTTACGTGTGTGTTTTGTACTCATTTGCTGCTAAACCTCGTGACATGGAACAATAGGATATCATCAA
This sequence comes from Rhipidocladum racemiflorum, assembly GCA_036346355.1. Lineage (NCBI taxonomy): Eukaryota > Viridiplantae > Streptophyta > Magnoliopsida > Poales > Poaceae > Rhipidocladum > Rhipidocladum racemiflorum. The sequence goes on along the minus strand of CM070570.1, from coordinate 18,598,070 downwards.
ATATTCAAAGGGAGAGACTAGCAGTCGGACGTGTGATTTTTGTTTTTGTTTTCAGACGCTGCGTAATATTTTTTTTGAACGTATGAAACATTTTATTGAATGTATGAAACATTTTATTTTACTATTTGTCGAAGAAAAATGTTTCATTACGTAAAAAAAAATGTTTCACTACGTAGAAAAAATATTGCAAAAAAATCAGACGTCTGATCCCTAGTAGTTAGGATATTCAAATAGTACTCTAACAAACTTTTTTTTTTAAAAAAAAAATCTAACCCGCTTTCAAACGCATTCACAAAAATAGTTTTATCCTTAATTACGATAACAACGATAGACATAGCTCCTTGCACGGTGCGGGAGGGTAGCAAGTGACATGTATCATGTGTCGACGCTTCTGTGACCGAGAATGAAGTTGTTTTTACAACTATATTCAAAAGGGGTGAGATTTGCAAAAAAAAAAAAAAAAAAAAAAAAACAAGTTAGTCAAGGCTTCGAATAACAATTGGTTCTGAGAGTGCTTGGCATATGTGTATACAAAACAAATGTTGAAAGGAAGTGCTTCTAAAGTTACTACTACTACTACATTAAAATGGCGCACCATGATTTTAAATGCGTGAATTCAAGTTAAATGTGGGTATATTTTTTAAAAAAAATAATTTTATGATATATAACTGTATATAGCAATTCAAATGAAACACGTACCTTTGAAAAAATATACTCGAATTCAAATATTTTGAACAAATTTAGATCAAATGCTTTGCTGATATATATAATCAGCACATACCTATAATCAAACTACCATAAAAAAAAACAACTCGACATCCAAAAAGTTTTAAAATTTTTTTGCACACAATACATAAGGAAAATACCCGATTTAGATTACGGTGTCTGAGCATACTCGTACTTCTAATATATATATAAGTACATACTCATACTTTTAATATACGACTTAAACGAATGTGCGAATGTGTTATGTACTCTTTTATCACTTTTAGTATAATTCAATCTTAATTTTAAGATACTCCAATATGATTTGGTCAAAAAATTTCATTGAAACCATTTATTTTTTATTATATAGCATTTTTCAGATAAAAGAGGATGATGTACATAAATTATGTTATAAAGAGTTCATAGAAATCACTTTGAAGTATTTTATAATTAATATTAGAGTATACTCAAAATAGTAAAGAGGTATAACAACATCATTTAGGTGGTATATTGAAAGTGTGTATATGTTTGTTGATTTTTCAAATTACATGCTAACGTGTTTATCTTTAAATTTAAAGATTTACAAATAACTAGCCTAACACGTGGATCTTGAAAAGCCCTCTATTACGTACTCTACCAACAAGATCTTCAACCATGCATGTCCTACATTTTAGACACCATTTAAGGTATATATAATGGTTGCTACATAATATATTTCTTCCTTGCCACATAGATTTAGAGAAAGAACATGCCACTTCTTGTTTAAGAGGCAACATGGACATAGAAACCATCTTGCATAGAGAATTGCGAGGGAGACATGATAGAGAATTGCAGGGAGACTAGTAAGAAAAAAGTGTGATGAAAACAGTAATAAATTTGTCATGCGAATGATGATAGAGACAAATGGTTGTTGATTAAAGAAAACCTTAATGCATCCCCAATGGGATGTAACTGAATTTGTATAAACAATTCACATCATCTAACAATAACACAAGATACAACCACGTCAACCCTCTGTTTCTAGCAGTGGATAACACTTTTTAATCACTTATTCCACTGACGATATTTGTCATTCTCATCCGTCCTCTCTCCCAACTTTATTTCTCTCTTTTTCTCCCCCATATTCATCATCCTCAACACCACGACCTCACTTGCACCAAAGCATCCTCTAAGACAGCATGTCCTACACCCCCGAAGGGCCTCCTCCTCCAACTCCATAGCATCCACTGTGCCTTCTTCCTTCATTATTGTATGCTGCCAACAATGACACCCTAATCTCCCTGTTGCTTTCCTTGCCTCCATCGCCCTCCTCACACAAACCTCTCCCTCCTTTATCGTTGTCCTTCAGTGGTTCCCAAATCCAATGGGGGGTTTTGAGCTAGCGACAACAGTATGTGGTTAGATCTAAGTTGTGGTCGCCGGAGTTGAGGAGATGGGGTGTTGGACGACAATACCAGTGCGCTCGTTGAAGGTGGGGCAATGTGACGGTAGGCGATGCAGCATTGGGTTATGGCCATGGGCGGCATGTGCGATGTTGAGCCAATACAACATGAGGCAATAGCGATGGGGCGGTGCGGCTACGATTGGCGACTGGTGGGGCGGAAGTAAACCTATGTGGCATAATTCCCATGGGCGACGACGACGATGATCGGTGGGTTGGCGAGACAGCGGACTGATGCGGTGACACGTGTGACATGGTTTAAGGCACTGGGAGATAGTTTTCTCTCCAAATGCATCTTATGTTGTATCTTAAGCTTTTGGTTTATGTGCTTAGGTTGGTATAACTTTTTCTCTCTCTCACCATTAATTATCCCTTCACATAAGTTTTCATCCTACTCCCTTTGGTAAAAAAAAATCATTTTGATGTACGTGCAGCCATGTTTTTTTTAAAAAAATTTTGGCTACTAATATCTTTTTCAATATTTTGATTGAACAGATGAAAATGATGCACTCCCTCTGTTGAAGTTTATAAGGCACATTTTTTCTTGGCACATAGACCAAAATGATATTGAAAATGACTAAATTACTCCTAATTATTATCACTAAGCCCTATATTCAATGCATGCATGTAGAGAATATGAAGTAAAGATGGATATTTATTAGCAGTATATAGGCAAAATCACACTAATTTTGCATTAAAATATGAAATACGTCCTATATTTACAGAGAAGATTATTAAAAAAATATGCCTTGAAGTCTTGGACGGAGGAAATATATATTTGTCTAAAAAGAACTTTAATAAAATTATAGTTCTGTTATATTTATAACTCTATTACAATACAAACTAATGATCAAAGTTGCGATCTAAAGAATCAAATCGATATTCTTTTATGACCGAAGAGAGTAATGGGCACAACTATAATAGCCATGTGTTAGTGGTACCAATGCGACAAAGGATTTTGACAAGACTAAGTCCCAGTTCGGGGAAAGTTTTTGATTGTGCAGATTCTGGACTATAGCTAGCTGTATGGAGAAGTGGCTGCCTGAAGAATTTGTTGACCGAATAAACCTCTCGTTCAATAATCCTGAATGTTGATGGCTTTGAGCGGTGGCATAGGAAGGTTGTTGGGCGGAGGACGACATGGTGGAGGTCAGGCATCAGGCGAGGGGCGTTAGAGCCATGCGATGCAGGCGGAGGGGCCTCAGGCGAAGGGGCTGATGAACGGAGGGCAGGGGAGCGGCGGCGTGCGGCGACAAAGGGGCGCGCTCAGCCTCCTTGCGTGGCTCTCTTATTGTGTGTTTGGTTGGAGAGTGAGGTGGAATGGAATGGTTCCATCCCAGATTTCAGGGATGGGATGGCTCCATCCCAGATTCTCAGACAGGGCCCACTGTCACTCTCACGTTCCAAGTGGGATGGCTGCGTTCCAGAAAATTTGTAGAACCTGGCCGTCCCGGATCTAGAGAGAATATTCTCTTTTCTGGAACCAAGTCATCCTCAGCTCTCCAACCAAACACTAGACTTGGTGGGATGGGATGGTTCCATTCCACTCCATCCCACTAACCAAACAGTAATAAATTTGTCATGAGAATATTCTTTTATCAACAATTTCATGGGAGAAGCTGCTTGGAGGCTAATCCTGATTTTACGTGTAAAGTTAGAATTCTGTTGAGAGAGAAACTGTTTAGAACCTACTCCCTCCAGTTTGATAATAGATGTCGTTTTGGACATAGTGATGGTCAAACTTCTAAAATTTTGACTATTGATATATTTTTAAATATTTAAATTGGATAAATGAAAATTATATGTGTAGACTTGTCTCGAGAAGTACTTTCATACTCCCTCCGGTTTGGTAATACCTGTCGTTTTGGACATAGTGATGGTCAAACTTCTGAAACTTTGACTAACAATATATTTTTAAATATTTAAATTGGATACATAAAAATTATATGTGTAGACTTGTCTCGAGAAGTACTTTCATAATATTATAATTTTATCGGGTTTTATAAATATATTATAATAAAAATTAGCGGTCAAAGTTGTATTTTGAAGACCGTGTCGATGTCCAAAACGACAGATATTACCAAACCGGAGGGAGTAATATTATAATTTTATTGGGTTTTATAAATATATTATAATAAAAATTAGTGGTTAAAGTTGTGTTTTAAAGACCGTGTCGATATCTAAAACGACATCTATTATCAAACTGGAGGGAGTACTATTTAATAAATAGTTTACTTATTTTAAACGGAAGATGTGCTGAAAAGTACCTATGTAGGGCACCCACGGTCGGCTAGGAGACCGTTTCACTTTGACAGCGCGCTCACCTCGTACTTAACGCCTGCAGGGGGCTGAGCCGGCTCCGAATTCCCTGGCCTACGAGCGCCGCACAGAGCGAAGGAAGCCCACACACCCAAAAAAAAAATCACACTCCATAGACTGAGCCCTCCGCGCCTCCATTTCCACCCGCGGTCCAGCTGCCGCTCGCCCACCACCCGTCCACCCCAACTCCCACCCCCCAAGCCGCCAAGCCTTCTCTTCCCCCATGCCCCCACTAAACACGCTGCAATGACGCGTGGCGACCAGCGGCAAACCTACCCCACAAGCAGTGGGCGTGAGTGAGAAATAAGGTTGCTAACTGCTGTACCCGTAGAATTTGGTGTACCTGCCGCCCCACGCTACACTGGACCACCACGTCGGCGTCCTGATTAAGTCAATGACCGGTGGGTCCCACGCCGACCTGTCGTTAAGGGAAGAGAGAATAGAGCGTGTACTTGTGCCCGTAGCGAAGCACTCTAGCTTCTGGTGTATAAAAGCCTTTTTTTTTCTTCTCGGTCTCTCACCTCCTCCGTCTTGGCATTGTTCGCGTCCTCCGCCTTATATGACTCCTTTTCTCTCTCTAACCACTGCCCCGCCCCGGTGTCCTCTGCGCCTTTCGCGACCACTCGGCGACTGCCTACCTGACGAAGCCTCGCCGTCCCCTCCGCGAGGCCATGGCGCCGACGGCGGGGCTCAAGCGGACGGCCACGCAGACCATCACGCTGCCGCCGCCCGACGCGCGGTTCGCGGTGCGTGAGGCCGTGCGCTCCACGATCACCTCTCCGCCCGTCGAGGCCCCGGCGAGGGTCGCGGCGCCGGCGCCCGCCGTGGAGGGGTTCCTGTGCCTGGAGGAGGTGGACGGGAGGCGGTGGAGTTATGTGGTGGATGGAGGTGCGGCGAAAGGGAGGGGCAGCGGCGGGGCCGTCGTCCCCGTGGGGGCCTCCGTCAGGGCCGTGCCGCTCCAGTCGCCTCTGCCGCCTGCTGAGGTGAGCAGTTTGGTGGAATTGTGACAGGCTGTGTCATGTTTGGTGTTTGGTTTCGTTTTTGGTTTGATGGCTCTGCGCTGGGTTTCGAGGGCCTGATTTGGGAGGATTGGTGGCGGATTTTGGGCGGTTTGATGGCTGGGTACGGATTTCATGTATCGGAGGCGGGAGGCGTAGCCATCTGCGGATTTCATTTCTAGGTCTCGATCCAATCGGGATTCATAAAGCTGCGCAATAGGCGTGTTTTTTTTCCTCAGGATGTTCGCCGGAGACTTTGTAAGTGTACTGACGCGATATTTTCGAGGTAATATGAGATTAAATCGGGAGAAATTAGATTGTACGGTACTTGTGGGACTATGACTTTATTTGTGGAAAAGCTGTTTTAGTCATATGATTGTTTGCGCCGTCAATTAATAGCTGGGTCGAAGGAAATTTGTAGAAATTTTGGCATTTTGGTGGATTACATGCGCGATTAAGTTGATTGCTGACTAAAAGGATTTCCTGTTTTATACCTGTGGAAGTTGCAATCTTCAGTCTATTCTCTACGGTTTTCTAGAGCAAAATCCCGGATTAGTGGAACTGATTTCGGAGTTAGTATCTTTCTTTACCAGTTTTCAACTATTGAATAGAGATTCTCCATTATTATGGGAAGATGTTGAAGTGTTGTGTGAAAAGTTGAGATCATTCCTTTCGAATGATTAAATAACCGCGCTACATACTATGGCTTCAGGAAATAATGGCATTCATAAGATCATATGTCGTGCCTGAAGGGTTTCCAGACAGTGTTACTCCTTCATACGTCCCATACATGACCTGGAGAGCTCTGAAGGTATATTTTAGAACTTGTGTTCACTGTCTTTATTGAAATATACCAAGCTAAGTTTCAAAAAAAATTTCACTGGTCAGCATTTTTTTGGTGGAGCAATGGGTGTGTTTACAACAAGAACCTTGCTGAGCTCCGTTGGAGTCTCTCAAAGCAAGGTAACCCCTGGTGCCATTGCTATCAACTGGATCCTCAAGGTAAATAAGTCATGCCTATTCAAGTAGCTATTTTTTTCTGGTTACCATGCTTGTCTGTGTGATTTATTCAATTGGTCAATTCATTTGAAGAGAAGCGCAAATTCATGCAAAAGAGTTCAGTACTTCAGTCAATCCACTATCATGGGCACAACATAAGTGGGCAACAGGAAATTAGCGGGGTAGGATAAAAATCACGTCTTTGAATTACTAACTTCTTTCCAGAAGGTAGCTCGTGTCACAGAACAGTCTTATAAACTCCATGATAACCTGGAGAGTATTATCCTTCTATGATTAGTGGCCGTCTGATGTGCACAAAATAGTAGCCATATCTTCTGTTTTGCTGATGTACTTGTCTTTACTTTATGTCATTACTAATCAAGTACGTACCATTATCCGTAATATTGTTGTGATTGCACTTCTGCTTCAGGACGGTGCTGGGCGTGTTGGAAAAATGATTTTTGCACGTCAAGGAAAGAAGTTTGACTATGACCTAAAGCAGGTAAAACATGTGAATCATGTGTTCATTATTGCAGTTTCTATGCTACTTAATTTTCTTGGTCCCATGTGTACGACTAACTGAAACTGAAATTCTCTGCAGCTCCGCTTTTCTAGTGATCTCTTGTTGGAGATAGGAGCTGGGATTGAGTTAGCTACTGCAGCCTTCCCTCATTTTTTCTTGCCTATGGCTTGCGTAGCAAATGTTGTAAAGGTCTGCCCTCACCAGCTGTTGCAAGTTACAACTATTGGGTTTCAAATATAATATACTCACTATTCTGTTTCAAAAGTATTGATGAAGAACCTTCTTTTTCTCATGCAACATTTTAGAATGTCGCTGCTGTTACATCAACCTCAACCCGTGCTCCAATCTATAAGGCCTACGCAAGAGGAGAAAACATTGGAGATGTCACTGCTAAAGGCGAATCCGTTGGGAACATTGCAGATCTGGTAATTATCAATGTGTTGCCTTTACAGCGCCTTTTACTTAGTAGCACATTGATTGGACATGCAGCTGAATTTTTCTGTTTTGCTACATAAGTTGACGGTGTGTGACTGTATTTTATTTGGTGTGTCAGTGTTACTGTATGGCAAAAAATGCGACATGACCAAAGCTTTTTGCTTGCTTATGAATGTTACTGATCCCATCTGTTCACTTAACAATTCTGACTTCACTTTGGTTGATTTTGCATGAAGCTGGGCACTGGTTTGAGCATCTTTATCTCAAAACGGAATCCATCATTGGTGACTCCATTTGTCTTCCTGTCATGTGGATATCTCCTGAGTTCATACCATGAGGTTCACTTTAATTCTTCTAGTTTACCACTTTCTTGCATTAATCTTTTCTTACACTTCATATGTTGATACTGTTTCTCTTACCAGGTGAGGTCTGTTGTGCTGAATACCCTAAACAGAGCAAGGTTTACCGTTGCAGTGGATTCCTTCATTAAGACTGGTAGGTCAAAATATATGTTTAGATTATTCTGGAAGGCGCAAGAAATACTTGTAGAATTATTTAGTTGGCTGCAAGATTGATCTTTATTCAGTTGTTTATTGGACTAGTGAAACAGTACTTCTCTGTGAAATAATCCCAAAGGCGAAGATAAATGATATCAATATAATATTACCACATATCAAAGTATAGAGGTTCAAAAATTTTAGAAAAAAAAGGCTTTACCAGCACCAAATTCTTTTTGATCAATGCAGAATCATGCTGAAAACGTAACTTTTTTGTGTGTGCGGTCATGCGATGGCACAACACAACGCTTTGGATACACCAGAAAGCTGCATATTGAAAGTAAAGACCAAGATTCCTCAAATACACTTCTTTTTTGTATTTAAACAATGTACACATAATTAAGTTTTAAAATGCTAAGCTTGAAACTGAAATTTGGACAGAATCTTCAGAAGTTTAAATTGAAATCCTATTTTGGTATTTCTGTTCGATTGTGATTCTGTCTAATACTTAAATCCCTAATTTGCTTTGGTACAGGCCATGTCCCCTCATTGAAGGAAGGAAACTCACATGAGACAATATTTAATCCACCTTGGCGTCATGAGCCAGTCGCAATAGGTTTGCACAAGTGTTCTTTTGGTTGTGTCCCTTTCTTGATACATGTGGAATTGTGTTTCATAGTCTACATCAATTTTCTTTCAGGATCACGATTTGGAGATGCATTTCAAGAACCTGCTTCATTTGTTGCCACAAGGCCTTTGTTTGAGGTACATCCTCCAGGGGAAAAAATTGCAGCTCCCTGGCCACCGCAACAAAAAAAACTCTCATTATTTTCATTCTTTTGTCATGACCAATACTTTCCGTCTTAATAATAGGATGAGAGATACATGGTAACATATAACCCAACAAAGGATAAGGTTTATGCTTTGCTCAAGGACCAAGCAAAGTCAGATGACATTCTCAAAGCTGCTTTCCATGTAAGCATTTCTTTCTCACTGCATTGCCATAGTTAGGGGTGTTTTGGTTCCTTTATCCTAATATTCTGACATGGTGTTCTGTTATACAGGCTCATGTATTACTGCATTTTATTAATGCATCACATGCACGGAAGCAGATGAACTCGAACATGTACCCACGAAACATGGATTTCCTGGCACACATTGCAGAATCCTGCAAAATTGTGTCTTCCTCTTATGGAACGTTCAAGAAGAAAGCAAGAGAACAGGTTACAATCCTTGTCTTTGTGATAAATGCGCTACCTCTATTCCAACTACTGGTTATAATTGTGACAAGCAAGCCACTTGAATGTAACACTTGCTACATGACTAACCACATCCCTCCTTTTGTATTTCAGGGTTGGATAATGTCAGAATCACTACTCAATCCTGGGAAAGCTCGATTATGCGGCACAAAACCGCAATGATTTTACTATTGCCATTTACGATCGACGGGATAATACCATCTCTTGATGCCAGACTAACTTTCTAACGAGACTGGATGCTCAGTTGTTAGTAGCTGAACTAGCATATGTTGAAGCCCCAGCGCTAGGTGTGAATCAATGAACCTATCATCTCATGCAACCTTATTTTGGTAGGATTCTAAACTACCAAAATCGAGAGAGGCCAAGAAGATGTAACTTGTAGGTTCTTGCTCTTTTGACTTGTACGCTCTCCACACCAAGCAATCAGTTTGACTTATCGTTGCCTGTTTGAAACTTTTCCCATCTGCAGGACGAATGCCAAAACGGCAAAATAACGCATGCGTAACAAGGAGCGCTGATTCTACCAATGACGAGGGGACTTACAACTGTTAACTGCAGAGTAGAGGGACGTATGTTTATGTTTGCTGCTGTATATTGGACTTGGCTAACCATCCCGCGGTATCCGGTTTTGTATGCTCGTCGGCTGCGGCGTTTGTTTCAAGAGTCTTGTTGGAGCTGTTTCTTTTTGCTCACCTGCCGCACTTTGAGAAGTTCCCTATCCACCTTTCCTAGGGCCGTTTGTAAATTCCGCTTGTCCTCCACGGAGAGCTATGTCGATAGACGGTACCCATCTTGTACATACATGCTTGTGGTGATAATTGGAAGCGTGTTTTTATTTTATTATTTTTGCTGTGCTGGCTTTCGGCGAGCCTTGCGTGAGGAGGGTGGGCTGCGACCTGGCTGTGTACTGTGAGGTTGTGACGGAGCAGCTGCTCGTCCAAGCCTCTTCTGTAGTGTTGGGTGATTTGAGTGTTAGGCAAGCGCATGTGCTTCTCTCCCCTGTCCGATTGGATCTTGGATGCGTTTGACGCTGCTTTTCTCCAGTTTTGCGCTCTTGCCTGTAGACCCACCTTGGTACGCCAGTGTGGACTCCTCTGAATTCTGTCACGTGTGAAAAGAAAATGGAACTTCCTTTTTCAAACATTTCGATGTTTTCCAAGAGTGCGCTTGGCTGCTTAAGAGTGGAGAAAAATAGCTGCTTGCTGTTGCCTACCATGGTATTGTTCTGCTGTATTAAGCTACGTGGCAAAACTCCTAGTAGTAATGGTAGTAGCAGTGGTAGTGTGGTAGTGGTTGTTGACCTGCAGTTAGGGGTGGAATCGAGCCGAGCCGGCTCGGCTTGGCCGAGCTCGCCAGTTTTCGAGCGGAGCCGAGTCCGGCTCGTTGCATACATCGAGCTCAATATTGAGCTCGGCTTGGGCTCGCTCGAGCCTCGAGCCGGCTTGACGTGGCTCGCGAGCCGGCCAACAAGGGCACTGGCAAGGGCCCAAATGCCCTTCATTCTCATAAAAAAACGAAGCTCCTCCATCCATTCTCACCGTTCTCAGGCTCCAGCCTCCTCTAGGGTTCGGTTAAGAAGCAATTTCACATTTATGGGACGCCTTTTTAAGCACAGATGGTTAGACTGCTCTTTCAGTTTATAAAACTACAAACATGTAATCTGGAAAAAGGATACTCCGCTTACTTTTATCTGTGCAAAAGTAATCAGTAGACCCAATACAAGACATTTGAAGTACTAAGAAGAGTAAACTAAAAAAGTAAGGTAAGACAAGTATTGCTCATTAGATGTTTAGCATTGGGTATACTGATTACTGTATTGTGAATTCATACCTTATATGACTCAATGACTGTCGAGCCTAACGAGCCGCTCACGAGCTGGCTCGGGCTCGGCTCGTTGGCCAAGCGAGCCAGGCGGTAGGCTCGAGCTCGGCTCGTTGGCCATGCGAGCCGAGCCGAGCCGAGCCGAGAGCCTCGAACTAAAATTCCACCCCTACCTGCAGTGTATGGAGCAGCTGTTCGTGGCGTGCCTGTGGAAGCTACTATAAAGGAGGTGAGTGTTTATACCATCCAGATTATCATCAATATAATGAGCTTGCAAAGATTGTTGGCCAATTTCTTGCTGCCCAACAATTATCCAAGATTTCTTAATTAATCTCCAGCGAACTTTTTGCTGTGTAACTAGAGCATTTTTATCATATTTGGGAGGTATCAAAAGTTACATTGAGGTAGTAACATGAGGAACAAAAAATTTGAAGGATGGAGATACCAACTTTTAATACCTCTCGGTACTACCTCAATATAAATTTTAGTGCCTCACAAAGATGGTAAAAAATCTCGTGTAACTATTATCCACCAAGGCCTTGAAAACATTCCAGAAGGGAGTGTAATATTCTTTTACCTCTTTTTTCCTTCAGGCCGATAGCAATTCTTTTGTTGTAAAAGCCCTGATGGGAAATGCAAACTCCACAGGTCAAGAATATGTTACATGTTTTTTATTAAGAGCTCTTTTACGGTACACTGAATTCAATATGAGTCGTTCATTATTTTCTATCCAATGGATCAGATTATCTATTACTTATTTATGCTTCATCCTGTAGTATAGTAGTAGAAATATCTTTAACAAATCAATGGCTAGATTTAATTTCTACTACACATTATATACTACTAGTATAATGCACCATAAAATTTCTCTTTATTTTCTTGTTCACATAGACAAAAACAGGTATTTTTTTTATTTGTGAGGAACAAAAACAGATATTACAAGAAAATGTTTTCTGATTGTAGGTGATGAAGCCCAATTTACTCAAAAAGATGGCTTTGAGCTTGTCAAACGGTTAGCTTTCTTAGCTCACTGCAAATATAATTCACTAATGCTGGTTCTCAATTCTCGTTGCTGATTAACTTTGCATTTACAGGGATGGCCTTGAAGTCAATGATGATGTCTCCGTTGTAGAATACCTGAAACTCCCTGTTTATATCACTGAGGGCTCTTACACAAACATTAAGGTATTCCAAATAAGTGATTTGAACTATGATATCCTGAACTGTGAGATTGATTGTCAAAATGCGAACCTATTTCAGGTGACAACTCCTGATGACCTGCTCCTGGCTGAGCGCCTGATGAATGAGAAATAGAGCCGATAGTAAAAATTAACTGTTTACTTGATTTTAGAGGAACCCGTATCCGTATGAATTTGTCAGTACAGCATTCCTCTGCAGTTCCGCAGTTTTGAAAACAAGAAAATAATCACGTAGCATTACATGAGACAGCTGACCTGTATGTAACATTCTTTCTATACCGATGAAAATACGGTAATGTCTTCTGTTGAGTTTATACTTTGCACAACAAACGGAACTTTGTTTACCGTCGCAACTTTCATGCTATGGAAAATGTGAACATAAATATATTTCATATTTAAATTGAATAGCTCCGATTTGTTTAAGGCAGCATCTAGCGATGGCAATACATGAAATTATAATTGTGTATTCATGTGGCAATTACATCCAATACAATGAACACAGCCGTTTTACCCTTCCGGTGGCAAGTTAGAAAAGTAGATTCCTCTGAAAAAGATGGTGCTGGAGTGTAGGATAACATTATTGCCTATGTAAGACAGAACGAGATCAGAGAGTTCTGCGACACAAGCTGGAATATTGGCCCTGTATAAGGTGATCCTGAGTATATGAGCATTCCTTGCACGAAGGGAATTGGGGCAATTCCCCACGACAGTTCTGACTTCTGAGCCACTAGGCACCTATGGGCCTATGGCACGGTTGAAGTTGAGAACACCATGCAGGATATCATTTTAGTGGTTTCAGTCCCTGCAGTGAGATACACGGTTACGGTGATGGCTCTTCATTAGAGTAGCAAAAGCATGCAGCAAATTATATAACTTGTGGATGAAATGAATTGGCTCAAAGCTTGGTCGATACTCAAAACTTAGGACGCGCTGAGTAATAAATTGCACAAATTGGCCTATTGTTCAGCTAACATAGTAGCTAAATCCTCAAATACTCTTCTATTTCTAAAGAATATTGTGAACTGGGAAATCAAGTAATGGGTCAGCAGTGGTTTAGAGTTTAGACAATGAGTTCATAGTAAAACTTAGCTTGGGTACTCTGGGTGACATGATCGCCTATTGCCGGGACTTTGGAAGCCTGATGTTTGGACTGTGGAATGTGCTGTGTGCTATTTCCTTGTCAATGAGCATACATGTACAGCTATTTATTGGCAGGTTGCAGCAGGGTTACCTTGGAAGCTCGTAGTTGATTTGCAGCCGTTCGGAGAGAATCATCTGATAGAATCAACCTTGAAAGAGCACCAGTGCTTAGGCTGCAATACATTGCATAGTTCAACAGAATACAAGAGGTGGCTTCATTGTAAAACTAGAATGGAACAGACATGTTGTGAGCCCGCATCAAGTGGAATAGACTAGAAATTTTTGGCACAATTAAAAGATAGAATATAGAAAGTTATGCATTACCCTAAAATTTTTGCTGCCTCTGAAACAGAACCTTCAACAGCAAATAGAAGATCTAATAAAGCTTGCATTCCCTGCCCACCAGAAGATTGGAAAAGGGGACATTCATATTTCCAATATTAAGGACAATAAATGAAATGTGTTTTGCACATTAAGATAAGAACAGAAGTATACTGGCGAAAATTTTGGGTTATTTGGACCAATTTGGGGGCCAACATCCTTCCCTCGGATGGTAGACTTCAGGGGCAATATCTGAAGAAGCTCAACTGGAGGAATGTAGTCCTCAAGGTTTATCGGCTTCCTGACTGATAAAAATAAGTTATGAATGATCGAAGTGTTGCATACCGGCATGAAAAACTGAAGAAGAGTTGAACATCTTTGACGCCAATTAATTGTTAGTACATCTGTAACCATCTAAGTGCATGCTGATCAAGATGATTATTGAGACAATAGGCCGCTGCCTTGATCGTATGCAACTGAATGTCTAGACTATGATGGGCAGGTTCACAACAAATAAAATATGTTTCTCAAGGTGTTTAGGTCACAATATCAATGTTTCATAACATTATATCTGCATATAATTAGTTAAAGAGTTACTTATCCAACGCGCATCCGTAAATTGGAGTATAACAGATTAACCTTTAAGAGCAATCAAGGTCCGAAGCCGAGACAAAGCAGATGCTCGATTCTTATGCTGCGATCGATCCTCCACAGCCTGCAGGGAACCATAATGAGAGTAAATTATATTATGCACAAGAAGGGGGAAGAGCTAGTTCTATACTTCGATTACATAATAAAGCATGAGCTGGCCGACATGCAGGAAAACAAGAAATCAGGCAAAAAATTAGTCATTTAGTTGATCCAGAGTTCAGCGGGCTAGTGATTGCATTGATCTGATATGTTACATTTTGGATCATATCTTTCACACTGTAGGAACTTTGGAAGCAATGTATGAGCTGTTCATTTGGCAAGGTCAGCGGATGGTGTGTTTGGGTTCAAGAGGTCGACAAAGGCAGCCGCATCACCAATTGGAAGGATGATATATCGATCTTTATTATTTGAACTATTGGAAATTTTATCAGCCTTGGTAGCTATATACATATTTAAATATTTGTGATCATGGACACGCTATCTTTATGTTACTTGGGGCGAACCACTTAATCTTCGAAACAGGCAATTAACCAACTACAGGTTTCACAAATATCCCTCCTTTTTCTTCGGAAAAATCCACAAATGTAACACAGAACTGTACCCATCTCCCAGGACTCCCACCTCCTAGCAACTACAGGCTTACAGCTAGAGTCAACCGGTGTAGCATTAAAAGTTAAATAACTGGAGTCACAGCTACATTAACCAACTCTATTTTGATCAGCAACGTCGCTCTCCACCGGGGAACGACCTGGGCGATGATGCCGGTGGGGCGGTGGCGGAGCCGGACGGCGGACTCGCGCTTGTTGCGGTGCTGCCCGCCGGGGCCGGATGCCTTGAACGTGCCCATCTCGCACTGCCCCATCAGCTCGTCGTCGGCCATCCCCAGATAGTCTTCCCAGCCGCTCTTGCCATCCACCCCCTTGCCGCCGTCACTAGGACTATCTGAACTAGTGGATACAGCGGGGGACGAGGACGAGGAGGGGAGGGAGAGGAAGCGGAGAGGAGGGGAGGCACGGCGGTGGAGCAGAGGCGGGAGGCGTGGGGTGGACGGGGAGAAGAGCGGGGGGTAGCGGGTTATTCGGAGGAGGGCTCGAGCCATGGCATCACCGCGAGCGTGCGGCGACGAGCAGCACCGGAGTCATCGGAGCGAGATGGGGGGTGGGAGATGCACCGCCCTTGGATGGAATTTTTTGATGCGTTTGGGCTTGGCTGGAGGCCTTGTTGTCGTGCATTCAGTGATTTTTTTACTTTTCCAAAATAACCTTCGTGCAATAAAAATTACAAAAATAACAGAATTTTTTACTATTCTAGCCCGATTCAGTTGCAGAAGTAGCCCCTAAACAGTAAAAAACAACGGTCCACATCCGCAGTAAAAAAAACCCGTCAGAAAGAGCAACCGGAGAAGGGGTCGGAAGAGTATTTTGGTTATTTTATAGATTTTGGAGACTCGGTTTGGCGGAGTGGATGTTATTTTTGGACTCAATGACTCGAATTGATTAAGAAAATGTATTTTTAATTTTTTGGGATTTTTCGGATTCATTAAATCCAAAAAAAGAAAAGAAAAGAATATAAAATAAATAAATAAATAAATAAATAATGGAATTCAGCGCTCGCCATCAGCTGGAAAATAAAAAAAGTTGAAAAAATGAATCCAGCGCTCGCCGTCGGCTAGAAAAAAAAAAATTGGAATTTTTTTAAAAAAATCAAATCTAGTGAACGCCCTCTGCTGGAAATAAATAAAATATTAAAAATATTTTACAGCGCTTGCAGTCTGCTGAAAATTAATATAATCACTAAAAAATAAAACAGCGGATCCGCAAAGCCTATCTTTATTTGGGATTCGCTCTAAAACAACACTTTGATTTCAGGCTTTATAAAAAAAATCAGCAGTCGAGGACCGCTTGACATGTTATTAAAAATATAAAAAAATTAAGCAAACATGACCTGGTCCTATCATGAGTTTCAGTTTGAGAAGGTTCAAATTCTGTAAGTTTTGATTGAGCCGATTAGGCTTAGGAGTTCGACTAGGACAATGAAGTAGAATCATATTCCGTTTATTAGGGTTATAGTTTGAGTATAAATTCAGATGTGGTCCTGAATTTTGTAAGCAAAAAAGTAAGAAATAAACAAAGAGTAGTTGTGTTTGTGTTTCTTCAACGTTTTTTTTGTTGCTCTGATACTAATTGTTGGACGAAACACAAACACAAAAGTGCTCCACCGAATGCGCATAGCTGACAACGTTGAAATTTTAATGTATTTAGCTTCTTTTATTTCGTATTTTGTATTTGTAGCTCTCCTCACTGTGTATTGGCGGAAGTGGCCCTATGCAGCAGATGGAAGGCGCGAATTTGAGCATACAGCGGCTAGTCGTATTTGTCTTTGGTGTATCAATGATCGGCCGACTTTGCATTGAGAGAAGTGCGGCGGCGGTAGGTCTTTCGATGCTCGATCGGCAGGAGGCGTTTTTCTTTTTTTTGTGATTTTTTTGAAAAAAAAAAGTAGAGCGGAAAATTTTTAGATAAAAATAAGAACAGCGAAAATGTATGGATAGTGTAAGTTTTTTTGGTTCAGTGATGAGTAGCAAACAAGTGGAATTTTAATGAACAGTGTAATACTTTTTTGTTCACTAGCGTATTTAGCTACTTCGATTTCTTACTTTTTCCATTTTTAGCTCTCTTGATCGTGTATTTGTGGGCGTAGCTCATGCAGTGGCTCGGTGGAGCGGCTCGGTGGAGTAGCAAGGGCAGTGCCTATGCACCTAAAATTTGGTTCAGTGATGAATAGCAAAAAAGAGTGGAATTTGAATTGATAGTTTACTAATTTTTTTGGTTGACTAATGCACCGTACAATCGTAAAATTTTAATTGATAGTTGTTGCTTTTTTGTTGAGTGTTGTACTAAAAATTATGGAATTATAACCAAATCAATTTACGTGTGATAAACATGAAGATGCACAAAAGATGTACAAAATGATAGAAGATAGATGACGCATATGGAACCGTTGCATTGTATGATATATAAAACAAGTAAACATACGTAGCGCATATAGTTCGATTCGTTGCTTATGTTAGCAATCATACTTGTATGGTACAAATGGCGATACGGATGAACGATAAACGGGAAGTATAACTACGAAACATGAGCGCCTTTTGGAATTGTAAAGAAGTCATGCTGCTTGTCGTAGACCTTACACGGAAGTATCCATCAGTGCTTCCCCTTTGATCTGGCGAGGTTGTTGGCCTTGGTTTTCTTCCAATTTGGACCGCACATACACACCCAATAAGAGTCTTCGTCGGCGATCTTCGACTCCTGCTGAAAACAAGCCGCCTCGTCTTGCTCTTTCAGCTTCTTTTCAAGTTCTTGATGCTCATGCAGGGGCTTCCAAAAGTACGCATCTTCTAGGCGGCAATGCGAGTGTCTTGGTTTCTCTTCCGGGAAGGTGTTCACCTTTTGTAGCGCTTGGGCGCAGCCGCGCAGTGTAGATATAATTTGTGCTCAAAGTACCTGTCAACGATTGGAGAACGGGCTTCCGCCGAGCTTACTTGTTGAACAAGGGATCAACAGGGCCCCTTCGCGCGAGCCGGGGTGTTCGTCCGAGCAACGCGAGTTTGGGAGAAAGACGCGTGGTGTTTATCCTGATTTGGGCCTCTCACCGCCGAGATAACAGCCCTACTCCAGTATATTGTGTCTATAATCGGTAAAAAGTCCCCCCTGCAGATGCTCTTGGGGGGTTTAAATACAGAAGCTGAAGATACAAAGAAGGTAACAACCCCCTAGATTTACGTCGTGCTTCCATAACCGTAGCGTCCACGATCCGGCGCCCTTGGTCTGTGCGTTATTTGAATTTCAGGCGCGTCTTCCCTTGATCTCCGGCGGATTGGTTACCACCTTCCTTTCTAATGGTTTGACCAAGTCCCCCGACCATCTGCGTAGCACACACGAGCGTGGTCACTTGCATGGTCGCGGGCGAGTCCCCGAGCATGCAAGCTCGGACGCCTTGGCCGCTCGGGCAAGTTTCCCGAGCTTCTTCCGTGGGGGCCCGTGTGGTCGGTGTTTTTGGACCCCTAGGGGTAAAATGGTCGTTTTTAGTGAATAGTCAATCCCCGACAGTACCCCCATCCATTGAAAGAAGTAGCAATGATCATATAGATGGTGTCATACGTGGACAAAGTTATAAGTATAAATAACGCATTACAGAATGTACATGCATATCATTAACTTACGCTCCCTTTGTTACATATCAACACCCTGTAACGCAACATCGCTTTGATGGCCGCAGGTAAGTGTCTTCATTATGCCCTTCACATCATCCAACACAGAACGTAGAACCCCAAATAGGCCGGACATAGTACTGTGTTTCCCAGTCGTAGTGCAGTGGAAGTCTCACTGACGATACAGTTCGCACGATCATACTGCATAGACAACACAATACGTTGGTTAGTCATGGAAATATGAATGAAATGTAATATAGGCTTGTATCTTGTCGTCCTGCCATGCTGCACGGTGTTGAGGGTGGCTGAGGCCCAACCTATCGGCGTGTAGGTCTAGCACGTGTACATGGCATGTACCACTCCAAGTATGTGACGTACGAGTCCATGTCGTACAGTTAATCCTCGGCCACTACCTGCCTCCATGGCGGACTCCACCCACGTTGTGGTCCTTGGTAACTGTGTTTGGCGCCATTCATCGCTCTATTGCCCCCTTCGAGATTTCCTATAGGAAACATTTTTACAAGTTACGAATTAGAATTACATCGTGTAGGCTCGTTGCAAGGAACATAATAGAAAGTATGAATTACACTTATATATGCACTTTTTTATGGCAGAGTTGAGCCAACTTGAGGGGGGATTTGCTGATGAAGTCCAAACTAGCGCATCACTCAGGCAGGGCAATACACCTCCATGTACAGAACATAAGGTGGCACGTCGTCAACCAATACTGAACATCATGCCCACATTGCACTAACAATCCATGAGGAACCTTACTGAGGAAGAAATGTGTAGTCCATGATTGCCATATGATTTCATCCTCATGTAAGGTCTCAAAGTTGTTATAAAACTCCATGTAGACTCTTCGATGCCTCTCTCTAGCCCATCCCAATTGGCTGGCCGTCCACCGCATACCCATGGTCAGGGGCAGAACTAGAGACAAAATCATCGGGGTTCACTACTTTATCATATAAGTGATAACAACTTATTATTCTTACCATTTGCTTGTTATTTGCCTCCTGGTGTCACAAGATTTAAATCAAGGGGATTCACATATACTATATATAGACTAACATACACTAATTTTTTTTTGACCCGGTGTAAATTTTGTTTTTGACCCGGTGTCCTGTGACACCGAGTATCCTTATCTACTTCCGCCCCTGCCCATGGTGGGCCCGTCGATCGGGTCCCCACCCTCACCGTAGAACCGAGCATATAATGGATACGAGTGAATGAGCTCCTTGAAGTATTGCCGCTCGACAGGAAAGTGCTCCCATGACCTATCTGAAGTAATGTGTAGCACACCACTGTAAGATGGGCTCTTGTCCAGTTGTCTTCATGCAACCTACGCACAATCCCTGGTAGATCGTGTAGATAACTGAGGACCGAAAACTATATTGTGGCACGTCCTCTGGCTAGGTGTCTGCCAATTCCTCGATGATGTGGATATAGCTTGGGTACACGCAATCTCCTTGAGTAGAATGGTACAACACCAAGCTGAACAAGAAGAGTAGGTACGCGACAAGGTGAGTCCTCATAACATACTCCGGCGCATTAACGGGGTATCGCATGTAGCAGTGAAGCCATGATTGTGGAAACCCCCAAGAGTTCTCCAGGATGGGATGACCAAACATGCGCACCAACCTGACCATCCAGTCAGGCCTCTTCGGTGGCGAAACTATTAGCATACCCCTGATAGGCAAATCGATAATCATGGTAATGTCCTAAAGGGTGACTGTCATCTTACCCATCGAAAGTGGAACGTGTAGGTCTCTACCCTCCAACGATTAACGAGCGCAAACATCAGAGACCCATCCAAAGAGAAAGAATACCTGATATCCAGCATTTGGGCCAACAGCAACAGACCTGACTGCCGTAGAATGGGTATGTACCTCTTGTCCAAGGGCCAGTGCGCAAGTGGGCACCTGAGAACGAATTGACGAGGACCGTCACCCGTAAGCCAGGCCCTGCTATGATGCTTGGCATCGTAAGATGGGTCAAACAAAGTTTGTATGTGTGCAGCCATAACCTGCAAGAAGACAATAAATCGTAAGATATAGCATTAAATGACATAACAATAAATAACATTACATAACATGAAATTGGTACAATAGTGTAACAAGCCTTATCATTGCGTGATATGACAGTAAGAAATTGGTACAAATAGTACGAATAACCAACGTGCGTTTACATTAACAAAAAGAAAATAAAATTATATGAAGGTACTACCATCAATGCGAGCGGACCACCATCGCCCGACATTTTCTTTTCAGCTGAAGTTCATCCGCAGTAGTGACCTCAGGGATGCCATGTGAGGATGCTTCGACGCTGCCGCCTCCGCCCTCAGAAGGTTGAGGTTTCTCCTCTATCTAAGAAGTGGATGTACACCATCGGCCGACGGTGTATCATTGCCTGAAGGTTCATCACAATTTGCACGTATTCCCCCCAGATTGCATTTCCTGTGATCTTACACACCTCCTAGAAATAGTCGGTGAAACCTCCAACAACTCTGGCATGTACGGCCTTGATTAAAAGCTTCTTTCGAGCGGTTTCCCCATCGAATGCTCCTCACGCACCTACGGAGTCCATCTCCGTTAGACCCAGAGCCCGGATCACCTTCCGTTCGTAGTTCAAAAGGTCCACCTCATATGGACCCTCTCGAACGCCGTTACCATAAAACACGAATAAATCTTGAATATCTGCTATGTAGTACCTATCATAGCACATGATGCACAAGCATTAAATACTAATGAACAGTTCGTTGCATCCCTAATCAATGCTAATATAGAAAATGTGTGAACTTAATTTTCATGTGCTATACATCATTATTTATGGCTTGTATAATCAATTCATGTACGTCTCATTTCACGAGCACCTTCATTTTATGTCATACTATTTGCACTAACATTACACCAATTATTACAGCATCATAATCATAGCCTTGAGACCTCACACAAAAATTTCTAAAAATACTAGACTTAATTTAGTGCTCCTAGAAAATAAAAAACAGTAGAGTATATACAAAGACAGTAGCACTGTCAAATTTTTTTTAAAAATACACAGTCTAATTATCATCTAAAAATTTTAAAGCATCACTAGCATTGCCCTAGGACCTCACACAAAAATTTTCAAAAATTTTAGGGAAAATTTGGGTAATTTTTTTTTTCAAATTTCTTGAAATTTTTGAATTTGAATTTGAATTAAACCGGTTTACTGACCGATTCCAAATCTCAAGACAGCTTGATACAGTAAAATATCATGATTTTCAAACGATTTTCGTCTATTTTTTCAACCTTAGCAGGAGCCCTGTCAAACAGACCAATTCCTGTGCTTCTTCTTAAAAAGCTTGCCTCTCCTCTCGTTCTTGCCTCCTTTCTTTCAATGGATCATCGTGTGATTGCTGGTTGATTTCTAAGCGGCGTAAGCGTAACCGCACGATGACCAAACTTATGTTGCCAATTGAATTGAATTGGTGATATTACTGATATATATATGTTTTATCGCTTATTGAATTGACCGACAAGTTGTTTAATCACAGATTTATTTTGCTGACAAGCCTAAGACTTCGTCGCCACACAAGGTATGCCGTCAATTAAAATAGCGACAAGGTATGTCATCAATTGAAATAGCGACAGAGCTTCTATCGTCAATTGAAATGATGATAAAAGTATATTTTTATAATTGTTTGTTCGGCATATTATTTTTATAAAATTATTTAAAAATGTATTACGTAAAATAAATCCCGCGCGCACGCTCTTGCGTTGCTCTCTCCGCACGCACGTCCCCAGACGCAACATGCAACCCTACACCCCTTGGGCCACCCGTGAGGTCGGCCCCATTCGTTGTCAGCCGAGCCGCCCTTATCTTCGACCAGCAAATCGAGGGTCGGCAATGCCATATTGGTTTTGTTTAATTGTTTTGCAAACCATCTATCAATCATCCAGATTCAAATTCAGTGCAAGGAGCACAAGTAACAAAGAAATGATCAGTAGAGCAGTATCTTCAGCTGACAACGTTTACAAACTAGAAAGGCCGATGCCAGCGCACGAAAGATGTTTAGTTTTTAAACACAATTAGGCCGAACAGCTAATCAACAGTTATAGTTTAAAGATAAAAAAAGCTTACAAACTAGAAAACTACGCCATAATAATATCTAGAGATCTTGACACCTGGAGATGGTCCTCTCAACAATTTCACCAATGCTTGTTACTCATGCCTTGGCCCTTTTGTTGCCGCAATCCGGGCACTTGTACTGCTTGATATGCTCGGCTCGCGCGGGTGTGATCTTGACACACTTGCCGTGATACCACTTCTCGCAGTTATCACAACAGATCCAAAACTCGTCCTTGCCATCATTGGTTCCACAAGTTCCACACAGAGTGTTATCGTGTTCTTCATCTCTGCCGTCATCGCCACTCCCTTCTTCATCCTTGCGGGCTGACAGCTTAGCCTTTGAACGAGACTCAGCTCTCGGCTGCTGCAGACAGGACGTGCAATCAGCAGGAATTCAGGTTGCATGGCATCGAAAAGGCATACACACTTACCACTTTTGAACTAGGTTTGTTGCTCCTGCTACTACTGTTGGGTGTCTTCTCCTTCTCCTGTTTCTTGTCTGCTTTTGTCACTACCTCAAATATCGTAGGCAAGTTGTTTATCATGTTAAAGAGTCGCCTCCTGCATAAGAAAATAAAGTAGCATACAAATATAACTTCGGAAGGTAGACAAGCCTGACCAAGGTTAAAATAATCAGCGGCTAAAGGTGTATGTTTTCTAACAAACAGATAAAACAATACAAACACATATTCAATAAACAATATATATAAACACACATATTCAGACCGAGTCCAGTGTGATTCGGTAAAGACATTGAAGTAAGCTTTTGGCAAGATACAACTCCCTTGGGAGTGAAAATAATCTAGGTCCGTTTGGTTCAAGGGCAAAGAGTGGATGGGATGAAGCCATCCAGTCTGGCAGGGATGAAGTTAGCTCATGTTTGGTTGGAGGGATGAGAGATGGATGGGATGAGCCAATTTTTTGTTTGGTTGGTGGGATAAAATTGGATGGGATGAGAATTCAAATTTGGTTGGTGGGATGAAAGTTAAATGACCTCATCCACTCATCTATCTAAGCAAACAATGGGATGGATGGAAAAAAATGGATGGGGCCATCCCATTCACCCTGGGTCCATGAACCATACGCATCCCTAGTGGATCTATATTGCCAGCATACTCTAGCAAACCGTAATAACAACCCATGTTCAAATCACGAAGTAAACCTGGCTAAGTGGCTATTCTCCCTTGTAAACTTAAGAGTGCTATTTGGGGTGTCTATGAAAACCCCCTCTTGTTTCTACTAATGTAGTTATCCTCGCATCAATCAACACTAGGCACTGTTTTTACTTGGACACAATCAGATACCAGTCGCTGTACTAGATTTTCACAGAATAACACAGGAGGAAGCAAAGCTGAAGGAGATGGGAAGACAAGGAAAACAGTAAAATAGTTAGCCCATTATAAAGGAAGACCACAGAACAAATGGAGTGCAATGATAGGTAATGTTCATTACGCACAGGGGAAAAAGGTAAAGCAGTATTCATTGGTTCACCCCAAAACCCCATTCTCAAGAGTAACTGTTCATCGTATTAAATCATTCAAACTGAGAAATACTGTTCATACATTAAGATTTCAATTATTGTCCAAAATAAGGTCTCCATATTTGTAATCTCATTGAATGGCGAATTCTACAATATATCATGAATAACTCGGAGCAAAAAAGGAGAAGACACAAAAACAAGGGAGGAAACAACACCATTCATAATTAGTGATAAATTCTAGGTGCCATTATATAGAGGAAGTATATAGTTGTAATGAATATTCTAGAATAAAAATACTAGTCTGAAGGACTTTCACTAACTCGTTGATACATAATTACCCTTGGTTGCTTCCCCAAGGACTTGCCAACACCATTTTTAAGTCTTAATTGTTCACCAGAGAGAACAACCTCTATAGCATTAGGTGCAAACAATCAAAACTCTGTACAGAGAATGGACCCAACACAGCACACAGCACAATATTAATTCTATTTGTCAGTAAATTGTGCCTGGAAAGAGTTCAGAGGAAGTAGTTTGTGCGTCTTTGTGCACATATGTGTTTTTGCTTTTCTTCCGAAGAAGGTTACCACCAAATTGTAAACATCTTAGGTAATTCTTCCCTTCAAATGTAAAAATCCAAAGTTAAGATCCTTTGATTTCACAATCATCAAAATCGCAATGTCACTAAAAAACAAAATTAGTTGGTACACACTACACACAAGTTGCTACTTACTACAGTATGTCCATTTTGCAACAAATTGAAGCACACCATCCTACAACATGGTGCGTATTTTCTAACGTGTCTGAGGACATTTTCCACAATATAGTTTTGCAAATTTATCTGAGTAGCATTAGACCATGTTGTGCCAAGGTGTACATTATGTTACAAAACGATCAGAATTAACTATAGTAACTACTCTGAATACAATGAATTGTGCAAAAGAGTTGGCAAGTCCAGTATGATATGGCAATGGAAGATGAGAACGAAAGGTGACAAGGGTGGATGAAAATGAAAGGCGGCAATCATAGAACTTCACCTAAAACTGATTCCAATGTAGCAGCCTAAAAGTATATGCAGTGATAATATCATGTGAATCAACATTAGCACCATTTGTCCATGCAAACGCCAAACAGACATTCACTTGTAATTCTATCTTCTTGATAACCACTAAATAAAGGCTGAGATACTTGATGCGGTAATGAAGCAGCATCCTAAACATCAAACCTTCTTCTTTGGGATAATGAAGCAGCGTCCTAAACTTCAATTCTTCTTCTTTCGGCACAAATTAGAAGAACAAAAAGAACAAGCAGATATGTGATTTACTGATTTCTGTGACATTAGGGCAATCAAGTGCAAATTATGCGCAGTTCTCATTAATGAATGTATTTATCCTTTTTAAATATAGATTGACTCGCATCATACATGAAAAGACAGAACCAGATATAGGTTTAAGAATAGGGAAGGTAAATGGGAGAATTGATCATTTGCCCCATTTTAGTTGGTGCAATTGGTCATTTGCCCCATATGTCTCACTGACATGTTAAATAATATTAAATAACCTTTAAAAATGATTGGTAGCAAAACAACCTATAAAAATCTTACTAAAACATGGTTCTAGTGTCCTATTCACAGTTCAAGAAAAGGAGATGGAATAACAGCACATGAAAACCCAGAGTATATGTTAAAAAAAAAGTGCACTTTAAAAGTTAAATATTATTCCTAAAATATCAGACCCTCCTGTTCGTGTTAGAACCGAGGGTCTGGGAATTCATAACTGTAAAGGGGAATATAAATTGTGCATCAAATGAAAAAACAGTACCAACAAGAAAATAAGAACAACTGATTCTAATTTTTTTTAACAAATACTATAGCTGATTTAGGTATGATATTTCTCACTAGCTTAACTTGCCAATGTACAAGCCCATTTGGTTTACATGCTCTGCAGTAAGAAAGTATGCACAGGACATATTGCATTTAACAGCTCCAACATTAGACAAAATACATTGTTCTCATTGTTAAGACGGCATTTTAAAAATCTTGAGTGCAAATATTTTCCAGCCAAACATAGTGTGGAATGCCTTGTGTCCCTATTTATTGAAATAAAAAGTGTATTAAAAAGGGTTACTTAATGCACCTGTAAATTAAGGTGCAATGGTACTTTTGTGCTATGCCAAATAAAAAAAAATGACTATTTGAGTGATATTTGAGCAATTATAATTAAAACAGGGGCAAAGCATACACAAGTTTCACCCTTTACTTTGATCTAATCACAATGACTTCCAAGTTTGAACTCATTTTACTTGGAATAGAAATGCAGCTCACTCCATTAGGGTACAAAAAGAATCAGAAGCTGGCAGCCAGGAATTCCAGCAACTAATCCTTAAACATGAACTTTCTGGTCTATTATTCACAATGCAATCATATAACAAAAGAAAGTGTGAACATGAGGGGGGGGGGGGGGGGGGGGGCCGGACCCCTGGAGTCACAGAAGCATATGTTGTCAATTAAGGAAACTGCATAGTTCAATAATCATTGTAGAAATGCGGAATAATTACCTAGCTTCTGGGTCAAACCCAAACCGAGCTCCAAAGTAGAATGCAACAGACAGTAACCAGGAATCACTGTGAACTGCAACTAGCGCCAACCAGTCCTTTTCATTCATGCCATCCCTAGCAAAGTTGATTCCTAATGCTGGTTCAGGGATCTCTGGGGGTACTTCCTCAGCTGGCAAGGTCACCTCCCATGTCTCATTAGGATATCCATAAAGGCACAAGTTCTCCTTTTCTGTTCAAAATAAATGAAATTAGTAGCCATAACAATATCCTATGCAGCATCTGTACGAGTAATCATGCCCAGAACTATATTTTTTACAAGTTACAACTTAGAAGTTGCTCTACAACTATGCACAGTTGCTCACTAGAGTGCAATGCCCAAGCAGGTAGCAGTGCGGATCAAGTCGTAGTAGTATTTATTAATAATGGCAAGGAACCAAAACCTCACATTAATTACAGCATCTGTACGAGTAATCATGCCCAGAACTATATTTTTTACAAGTTACAACTTAGAAGTTGCTCTACAACTATGCACAGTTGCTCACTAGAGTGCAATGCCCAAGCAGGTAGCAGTGCGGATCAAGTCGTAGTAGTATTTATTAATAATGGCAAGGAACCAAAACCTCACATTAATTACATGAATAGGGTAAATAACGCAGGCAACCACGTCACGCACGTTGCTATCAATGCAATGATAGAAGCATCGCTAATTCTACTAGATAGTCCCCGTTTTATGTCATGACTCCGCTGAATTGACTGTGGCGACATCAATGAATCTAACAAACCAACGCATACACAAGCATGCACACTCACATAGACACCCAAACACACCAAAATCAATTAGTCAACAATCCCAAGGCAGCAATTGGCCTAAAGATATTATGCAATTTTCAGTAAATATTGTCCGCTTAAGCTACCAATCTCGGTCTGATGGCAACAGACACAGTGCTAACCAACAAAAAACGAAGACCTAGTTTTGATTCCACAGTTCCAATCAACTTAAAAAAAAAGCTATAACCCCGAGTCCCAATCTCTACCCAAAATTTAACAGAAGCAATCCAGCAGGATAGCACAGCATTGATAAAAAGCCAAAAGCCACAAATAATTCCAACTCCGAGCACCAGGAGTGGAAAAAGGATAAAATTCTCCAAATTTAGCTTCCAATCTCCTACCAAAGCAACCAAACCAAAGCAGCAGAAACACGAAAAGCTTCTCCGCCTCCAATCCCTAACCCGGACGGAGAACCCGAAGAGATCGAGCGCACTCACCGGGGTCGCAGAGCTTGTAAAACTTGTCCACATCTGCACATCAAAAGGAAACAACAACTCAATCACGCGAATCCACACAGCCACGCGAGAATAGGGAGCCGAATCGGAAGGGAGCGGAGGCGAGCGCGCGTACCTACGGTGAGGGCTTTGATCATGCCAGCGCGGCGGCCGCGGAGGTCGCGGAAGACCTCCTCGGCCGTGCGCGAGGTGTACGTGGCCCCACCGCCGCCACCGTCCATCGGGGCGCGAGCAATGGCGGCTAGGGCTCGGGCGGGTGCGGAGGCGGTGGTGGGAGTGGGAGAGGGCGACGGAGGAGGGCCGCCTGGGACGACGAGGGGGTGGAGTGGGCTTCTCTTTTATTTTGCGGAGAGTTTTGTGGGTGTTTCGCGAGAGAGTTTTCAGAATTTGACACACTTTAAAATTCGCATTTCGGAATTTGACACTCTGGTCCACTGTCATACACACAGACGGTCCCATATGTCATCTAAATAAGCCGAAAGGCCTGCGAATTGAGTGTCAAATTCTGAAATTACACGTTTCGCGAGGATTTGCGCCCCCTTATTTGATCCGTGCGTGTGTTGGTATTCGATACGGAGGCAGCCTCGCTGGCCTCGCCCCTGCCGTGCGGTTTTCGTCCACGAGAGGTGGTACCAGTCCACCGTGGACTCCTACGGTAAATTTAATATAAACTATTTATTCTTTTCGGTTCTACAGATAAAATTAGTTATTATTTATTTATATATTTTTTCTGATGATAGAGTAGTAAAAATATCCTCAACAAATCAATAGTTAGATCTGATTTATACTGTTTATCGTATATTGCTAGTATAATGTACCGTAAAATTTCGTTTCCTTTTGTTTCTGTGTTTTCTATAGATGACTCTATAGATGACTCGGTTTTTATTTTGTATTTGTGTTTTCTTTTATAGTTGGGCTCTGAATTGCAGCGCCCATGTTGTTATTTTTTATTTGTGATTTCAAATATGAAATGTCATATAAATAAGTTGTAGCTTATCGCTAACATCTAGCTCCTCTTCGGGTAATTACACTGAGGAACAGAGTTCCAACTAATTATTATATTGCCAACTTCCTGTTCTACAAGGACATTACGGATCGATGCAGACCGATTGAGGTTCTACTTAAACTGCATAGGTGCGGTCCACTATAAACCGTGAAGGAGAAGACACGCGTTGCCATCTCAACACATGTTTATTTACATGAAAAGATCCATATAACACTTTACTATATAAAGTGAGAGTTTCTTCCCACGTCACATTAATTGCCCTGCTTAATTGCCCTACTTAATTGCCCTACGCAAGAAACGAAGCGTTGCTTTAATTAGCCAGCTTTTGCAAGAAACGAAGCGTTAAAGATAGATGTTTGATCTTATGAAATAGTATTTTTTTATTTTTTAATCTTTATTTTTCGTTATCAATTTTGTTTTTCGTAGCAACGCATGGGCATATAACTAGTAACACTTTAAGGGCCTGTTTGGTAACAAGGTTTTTTCATAGTTTCAAGGCAAAACCATGGTTTTGGAGAAAAACTCTGTTTTAGAAACCAAGAGGTGTTTGGTACCACTTCAAAAAACTCTGTTTTAAAAACCATGGATTTCACAAAACCATGGTTTTTTCTCTGTTTTGGAAACTTTGGTCTTGGGCAAATTTTTCTGAGCAATGGCGTCAAAACAACTCATAAACTTTGAAAATGTCAACCAAAAATTTTGTAGCCAAACAGTTGAGAGTTCCAAGAAAAACCATGGTTTCAATGGGGTTTGGTAAAACCATGTTTTTATGCCAAGACAATTCTCAAACCATGGTTTTGCAAAACTGTAGTTTTGTAAAACCTTGTTGCCAAACAGGCCCTAAACTTTGCTCGAAAGTTTGTCCGCTATTAAAAACTGTAAAACTAGATATTTGATCTTCCAAACTTTGCAATCCAGTTTAAATAACACCTTAGCTCGGTTTCACATAACGGTCGTGGCGTGATGAGTGAATAGTTTTGCTACGTAAGATAATACGTTGATCAAATTTAGGTGAATGATATGTAAGACTCACCCATGGATTCAAATCTCGGAGAGATTTCAAAAATCTCGGCTGAGATTTCGGATTTCATACCCCCGATATTCTAAATCCCGACTGGGTAAAAAAAAAATTAAAATGCTACAATACCCAACCAAATCTCAGCAAGATCTCAGTGATTTCGATCGAAACATCGATGTTTTTTTACCAGATTTTCATTTTTCTTGGCCGGATTTGATTGGATTTAGGGTCAAGACCATTTTTCGGACAAAACAAGTTGACCGAAATCTCGGAGATTTTGACCAAAATATCAGATTTCCCAGTTAAAAAAAACCGGATTTGAAATTTTGGTTATTGGATTTCGTCCTAATTTTGTTTGAAATTTTAAGATCTCACTGAGACTTTGAATTTTAGACACCCCGAGATTTCTACCAAAACGAAGTTTTCAACCTTGGACTCACCGCATCATCACCCCCAAAGAAGTCACCATTGCACTCCTCTCATCCTTCCGTTTCCTCCACGTGAGCCATGGCCATCTTCCGAGATGTCAATTCATGTTTTTTTTTTCTTGGAACATTAGGTATCAGAGGCAGCTTTGCCCATTGCTCAGAGGGAGTTGGACTTGGAGTTGTACCAGAAGAGCTGCATCACCTGGCCATCGACAGTGATGGACTGACCGATGGGCAAGTTCAGTTGAGTGAACAACACAGCAGTTCGGTTGAGCACTGACCCTGTCTGAGGCACATATGGGAAAGATGAGTTGGTTGGATAGCATCAACTTTTGATTTGCATTCTTCTCTGTTGGATGTAATCATTAGTCACATGAAGGGCCGGCGTGTTTCAACTTCTCTATTTTCTCGGATCTTGTTCACTGACACTGTCGAGTGTCGATTGTCATGCTCTTGCTCCACTGTTTGGTGAACAGAGACAATGAGAATCTGAAGGACATCTCACTTTCTGTTTTCGGAAACAAGCACACTGTGGGATGGAGGAATACTAATATTAATATTAATTATATATATATATATAATATAATATATATATACTACTTTTATTAAGAACCAGAGGTTTCTCGTATCCTCCACCC
This sequence comes from Rhipidocladum racemiflorum, assembly GCA_036346355.1. Taxonomy (NCBI): domain Eukaryota; kingdom Viridiplantae; phylum Streptophyta; class Magnoliopsida; order Poales; family Poaceae; genus Rhipidocladum; species Rhipidocladum racemiflorum. The sequence goes on along the minus strand of CM070570.1, from coordinate 18,567,036 downwards.
ATCCACGTCATCATGTTTGCAAAAAGATCCTTCCATTTTCCGTAATTGCATACAGATCCCGACTGTCGACGGCCGTCCATCTTCCGTATCGGTGTAGATCGCGCCATCCACGCGTCCCTGGATCCCGACTGTCGACGGCCGTCCATCTTCCGTATCGGTGTAGATCGCGCCATCCACGCGTCCCTGGATCCCGACCCAGGCCTCACCAAAAATCCGGAGCGCTCGAGGAGCTTCGACTAGCCTGTGCCGTTTGCCCCTTCAACCGCACGAATCGCGATCCCTTCCTGCTTTATCCTTGCACTACCGCCGCCACCATCGCTCTAGCCGTCAGTCGCCCTCGCCTCCATTGTCGGCATCCCCGCTCTACATGCACCCGATTCGTTCGCGCTTGAAAGCATCTAGTTCCCCTAATTTCTTAATAATGCTTTATATAGGTTTTGGTGCTGATGATAAAGTCAAGTATCCTTTGCGAAGTGAAGATTTTTCTGAATGAAGGATAAAGGCTAATGATTCTTGTTACTAGTTCTGGCTTAGGAGTTGATTCAAGCCTTGTAGCTAGGATAGTCATAGAATAGCCATACTATAAAGAGGGATTATGCCTAAGTAAGTATCTTGGTTCATAGAGCAAATCATTAAGATTACTTGGAGAAAAATGTCACTTCATTATATCTCCCCTTAAATTAAATCATTCACCCTTACAGACAAAATCTTATGTATGATCGATATATACTAATATAGCAATCAGAGGGGAGGTGAATGATTGCGCGGAAGCTAAAACATTTTTTTAGTGATTATCAAAACAACCCTAAACAAATTATGAAAATTGCTTCGGTTCAAGCAAAAACATATTGACATACGTTCAGTAAAACATTAATTCCTAAAGATCTAACCGTCGGATTGATGTGAAATTGTAACTATATAAACTAGATTAAATGTTAAAACTAACCCAATAAGAATCAGCTTAATCGAATCTATGGATCAAAAGTTATAAGCTTCGCAAGTTGACTGTATCAATAATGACAAAATTGATTAAACCCTAATTTCGTGATTAAACAAAATTTATGAGGAATTAACCAATCAAACTTTTTAGATCAATAACTTAATACCTTAGAAAGGTTTGGAATAGATCAAATCAAATTATCATGGTGAAAAATGAATCAATCTAGAAATCAAAACAGCGATAAACAAATAGGAAAAGAAAAACGAACACTGTAGCTTCGATACTGTTCATGGACGACACTGTAGATTGCTGTAGCATCGAAGATGCTGTACATCACGGGCTACTGTAGCACGTATTTTTTCTTCCGTCGCTTTCTTGATGCCGATCGATCAAGAACACATGAGACAGACCAACAGATCGATCAAAAAGACATCGTTTTGTACCTACTTGCTAGCGCCATACATGCATGCATACATGAAACTCAAGGCGTGTCACCCTATGCCCCGGTGCACGTCCAACCGCCCAAAAAATCTCCAGCTGCTCTAGTCGCAGGGAAAAACTCCAGCGCACACTCTGAACTTCAGCCGCCAGCTCCTCTTTTTCTTGTACAACTGCCAAAAAAACAAGAGATACTCCCTCTTATTTATACTAAACAAACCCTAATAAGTTGTACTTAAATACAAGTATGCATATCAATCTAGCCCAATTACATATGGTCCAATATATGCACACAGCAGCCCAAAACTTATATACGCACACGTACGGCCCACCTGCCTTCATGTGCACTATTCTCTAGTTCGAACATCCCGTATGACATCCTTGACCACCAAGACCTCGGTTCCTTTCTCAACCTAGTCCTGAACCTCAGTTCCACATGAACCTAGTTCTGGTCCCATCACTGACCACATTCGATCTCAAACAACACCTGCACATGAACAAACACGAAACCGTGTATGAGCACAAGTCCATGACTTGACTCAAGATCAGTATATGCAATCACTCGCACGAGCATTACAACAAGCAAAACAATTACCATGCTATCACAAGTATACCAATTAACCATCTAAAACAACACATGCACATGCACCACACATGCCATGAGCACAACCACTTTGCAATACCAAATTCACCATTATATCAATTTTTCAGCACATGAGCACAACCACTTTGCAATACCAAATTCACCATTATGCCAATTTTTCAGCACATGATTTCACATCCTATACACGCTATACCTAGTTGTCTTAGTCCGGCACTGAAAACACTTCATCCAAAATCAAACCGAGTGTATTTCATTCACGCCGGACCAACTTGCTCTTGTCTGTTTTTCAGTCTGGCACACATTGCTTTTTCGCCGGACCTTGTTGTTTTGGTCCGGCGCTGAAACCACTTATTCAAGAATCAAACCGAGCGTTAGGGATGAAAACGGATCGGATAGTTTCCGACCGATCCGGATAATTTTCGGATACGGATTCTGTCGGATCGGATATTTGTCGGATAGTATCGGATCGGATACGGATACAGATATTTTTTTGTCGGATACGGATACAGCACTATCCGTCGGATACGGATTCGGATAATCCGGATAGTGATGGATCGGATATCCGGATATACATGTGGGCTAGGCCAAGTTACTCTTTTAGCCCAAAAAGGTTACAAAATTTTAACTTGTTTTCTAATTTAATTAATCCATAAATCAAGTTTCAATTATTAAAATTAGCAAACTAGCTCCAAAAATTATGAATTTTTTTGATAAAATTCCTAACATAGTCTATAATTTTTTAAAAAATTATTTTTAAAATTTTATCATATTTTAAATTTTCTAAAAAATTCAAAAACTGTTGTCTTTAATAGGAAAATATGTTAAATAAGTAGCTAAAATGCATAAAAACTCATAAAATATATAATTTATTATTTAAATATAATTTAACAAATAATACAAATCTTGGGGTCATTACATGTAAGTGTTATATATGTTTTCTAGAGATATGGTAATTAAGTATTATCAAATTTTTTGTATGTTCTATATTTGTTTCCATTTGTATCTCTGAACAAGGATCATATTTATTTTGTGTTTTGATCTACATGTATGATGAATTAATCGTATGTACGTGATGAACTAAGTCTTACATAATTTTATTTGCAACATGGTATCTAACTATTGTCAAAGTGAATGAAAATGCTTATATTTATTCAAATTTCAATAATGTTTTAATCAAATCAACTAGTTATGTATTTTCGTTGATTTTTTATGTATAATCTAAGGGATTATTATGTTCCGATAAATATTCGTAACCGTATCCGATTCGATTCGTATTCGATCCGTATCCGTATTCGAAATTATTCGTATTTGTATTCGTATCCAGACTATCCGTATTCGTATCCGAATCCGAGAAAAAATATGAAAACAAATATGGTAGAGCCATTATCCGTCCGTATCCGATCCGTTTTCACCCCTACCGAGCGTACAACGTTTACGACGGACTCTTTTTTGTTGAAGTCATTTTTCAGCTCGTCGTCAATTTAATGTGTACGCCGGACCAACCTTTTTGGTCCATCACAAATGTGATTCTCTTTGGAATATTGTTCTTACGTCAAAAGTCCATCGGACCAAAAATCAGTGGGTTTTTCTGTCTACGCCGAACCAACTTTTTGATCCGACGCAAATTGTCTTTCGCTGGTTTTCACGACGGACTAATTTTTACTCAAAGCATGTGTATGATGGACCAAGCTGATTTGGTCCGACGTAAATGGAGTTTTTAACTTTAGTGGTCCGTCGTGCATTAGATAAATTGTGAAGGTTTTAAATCTAAGCCGGGGCATATTTGTTTATCATTTTTTTGATATTCTGACATGTCCAATGGCTAGCCAACTACTGTAACGGCTATATTCCTTTTGTGGCTATATAAGCTGTGCCAGGACCATTGTTTTAAAGGACTTTTGCATCTACTTGACATTTTAGTTTACTAGAGCTTAAAAGCCTTTAAGGAGACTGATTTTCACTCTTGATCGAAAATTTCCAAAGTGATCTTGCTCCAAGCTAGTCTAGTTAGTGATGTGATCGTGAACCAAGAGATTGGACTTGTGGATAGTCTATTACTTTTGAAACCTTGTGTTCCTAGACAGCTTGAAGTGGTTTGGTGCGACCTATCCAACAGTGTTTGTGAAAGGCCACCACAATTGTGAGAAGTTTGAACTCACCTCATCGGAGAGGTGAAAGAGTTACCCTAGTGATTACCAAAGCTACTGCGACTAGCTTTTGGTGGAGCAATACTTCGTGTAAAGTGCTCTAACGGGGACGTAGGAGTTGATCTCTGAACCTCAGTGAAAAATCTTTGTGTCTCTTGTCACTTACTTTCAGTCTTTACTTTATTGCACTATTCCCTTTGTTTCTGATTTGCTTACCTTTGTTGGTGCACTAATGATCCTAGATACTTTAGGCCTTGTCTGTCAAAACTTAGTTTACCTTCCGCAAATTCATTTGTGTAGGATCGGATGGCGTCAATCAGAGGGGGGGTGAATGATTGAGTGGGTGCTAAAACAAATTTTTAGTGATTCTTTAAACCCCCTAAACAAAATATAAAATATTGCTTCGGTTTAACGCAAAAACAGATTAACAGATGTTCATTAAATCGTGAATTCCCAGAGATCCAACCGTTCAATTGATGTGAAATTTTTACTGTAGAAACTAGATTCAATTTAGAAACTAACCCAACAAGAATCAGTTCAATCGGATCTACGGATCAAAAGTTATAGGCTTCGCAAGTTGACTGTTCCAAAAGTGACGCGAATTGATTAAACCCTAATTTCGTGATTAAACAAAATCTACAAGGAATTAACCAACCAAACTTTTTAGATCAATAACTTGATGCTCTAGGAAGGTGTGGAATAGATCAAATCAAAATTATCAAGAAGAGATAATAAACCAATCTAGAATCAAAACGTGCGCGCAAGGAAGTAGATTACCAAAGCAACTTACCGTAGCGTCATCATGCAAGCACTGTAGCTACAGTAATCGTGAATCAATACGTTCTGCTGGAACGTTGCTATTGCTGCCGTGAGGAACTTGTTTGCACTGCTCTCCTGCCGCACAACTAGTTTGCTCATGCACTACGTACCACCAGTTTGCAACACGGGCGACGAGGCGCTGTTGTGCGATCTCATGCAGATCGGCAAGCACGCACACCTGAGCCTTTCGTATAAATCGCCGTCGGGAGGATTCGGTATTTGCGCCGTAAATTTTCTTTGATTTGGCCGCCGCCGAACTCCAACTTCCCACGCCAGAACACGTCGCCTCGGATTTGACGAAATAGCTAAGACGCCGAGGAAGCCGACCCTAATTCGACAAATTTTCTGCGCGTGCGGCTCTCTGAAGAAATTGATTTTTTATTTCTTTTTGTCTAGTCTGGTTACAATACTCCCAACAAAAGAGTACAAACCCTAATTCCTCGCTCACCATAAACAGGGGACACCTCCCCCTATTTATAAGAAAACCCTAGAAGAGTTCGCATGCATACCCACTTGGCCCAACATGGCCCAATACATGCAAACTACCTCAAAACGATTACAACTGCACGCGTACGGCCCACCTGCTGTACTCACGTGACTCACTAGCAACCACGTGCACCGTTCTCTAGTACGAACGCCCCGCATGACATCCTCGACCACCAAGACCTCGATTCCTCCCTGAACCTAGTCCCGAACCTCAGTTCTTCCATGAACCTAGTTCCGGTCCCGTCACCGACCACGTTCGACCTCAAGCAACACCTGCACATGAACAAACACACAACCGCACGAGCACAAGTCCACGACTTGACTCAAGATCAATCTATGCAACCACTCACACGAGCGCATTGCATCAAGCAAAACCACTACCATGTTATCACAAGCATATCAAATTATTATCTCAAATAAAGACATGCACATGCACCACACATGCCATGAGAACAACCACTTTGCAATACCAAATTCATCATTAAGCCAATTTTTCATCACATGATTTCACAATCTCCCCCTTGATGAAAACATTGGCAACACCACTTAGAATTGAACATTGGCATTCACCTCACAAGAAAAGATTTTGAAATCAAAAAGTTTAAAATCAAAAGCCAAAGTGAAAAACACAAAATCTCCCTCTTTGACAAATATGCAAAGTGAAAGCTCCCCCTAAGTCAAGAAAAACTTTCCCCTAGGAAGAAAAATGTGTATGTGAATGTGCAATGTGCTCAAAATTCTCCCCCTTTGACAATGGATTCATCAAGAATTCAAAAGAGAGAACAACATGTTCAGAATTAACCCTGTAGCAATGATTTCACAAAAGAGAAACAAGAAGTGCCAAGATAGGAAAAGATGAGCTCATTCGATCATATAACCTTATATATAACATAATATGCAAAATACGTGAACTTGATGTGATTTTAACGAGTTAGGGAATGACATGCATCTCAACCTCAGTACAGTCACCTATAGGCAAGTACTAAGCAAGATCTTAGCAGAAAGGCAAGGCTCAAAAACTGAAGCAACTAACAACTCAGGGCGAGCAAGTAGTTTCAACTCCAATCTAGTAGACCATTTTAATCTTTTAAAAACAATAAACTGCATATGGCATGCTTGAAGCATACTTCTTTTATTTTCTCAGAGTGGCATGCTTGAAGCATACATCTTGTCTTTTAGGGAATGGCATGCTTGAAGCATACATCTTATCTTTTTAGGGGAAAGCATGTCTGAAGCGCACAACTTGAGGTCTTTGCTTTTAACAACCCCTTTTTGTTGATTCCCTTTTCTATTACTTTTTCTTTGATTGTAAACATGCAAAGAGATTAAAAGGCCTTTTGAAAGAGTAAAGCTGAAAGCACACTTGCTTCATAGCCCAAATTTGTCAAGGAGATTCAATATCAAGCCTAGAAGAGTAAGATATCACAGAGTATTTAGCTATAGGCAGTCAGACCAAGGAATTCCGCAATGTCACTTTTAGTTCAAGTAAAGCAATTTAGATTGTCATATATCAGCTTAATTACATAATATATAAAGAAATATGATAAAGTAAGCTCATTAACTAAAAGACTTGGCAAGGAAACTCCTCAAAACAAACCCATTGGATGAACAAACCCAAGTTCTCCCGAATAAAAGCAAACGAGAAGAAGACAAAGGTTTTGTGAAGATGTCTCGCCAATTGGTGTTCGAGTATCCACATGGTGAAGCACAATATTTCCTTTTTCTACATGATCTCTCGAGAAGGTGAAATCTGATATCAATATGCCCTAGAAAAAGAATTACCCAAGAAGTGGCATGAACCGGATGTACTTTTTCTATCAATTCTACATCCTCCAAAATCAGCATCGTAAAAGGCTCTTAAACTAATGCATGAGGAAGCGTAAAGCCAAATGCCAAAATCGTGAATACCACGGAGATACCTGAAAATTAAACGCTGACAAATTGTCGATGTGAAGCACGCTGGGAAGCTTGAAAACGAGCACACAAGCACACATCACACTCCAATTATATCATCCTCAACAGCATCATCATCATCATCATGAACAAAGATACTCTCCCCCTGAACATATGCACTTGTGCCTTCATTGTACCGGACATGTGGCATGAGCATCCTAATCTACTAGCCATATCTTCTCCTTTCCTGCGAGAAGCCTACATAGAAGCGAGAAAATGTCGAGGTCTCGATCAAGTTAGAAATAAGATGTTTAGGAATCCGATCGAGACACACGACACACAACCGGAGGCACAACACAATTATTCTTATGCACAAAATCAGATTTGCCTTTTCCCGTGTTTCTAGCAACAAAAGGTGTTTGCTTCACCCTAGGCACATAATGAGATGTAAATCGTGCCTGTCTGAAATTAGACTTAGTATTGAACCTTTCTCTCCTTTGTTGTTTAGCTAGTCTAAAGCGTAATCGAACTAAATGACCATCTTTACCACAGTGAGTGCAAGTGTATTTAACATGATGTTTAGCTTTAGAAGTATAAGCAACATTTGCATTCACCATAGTTGAAGATAAAATTCCAGCAGATTTAAAAACAGTTTTCTCAGGCTCTTTGACAATTTCAAACTTTCCACTTTCAAGAGCTTTAACACCAGTAGGAGCATGTGATTTGTGATGAGCATAAGGATCAAAACCTAAACCTTTGTGATGAGTGCTGACTTTTGATTGATCCAAAATCATATTTAGGTTTTTCTTTCCTTTAGTAAAACGCTCTAAACAATCTTGCAAGTAATCAACTTTATGAGAAAGCACAAGACAATTATTGCAAGGAATATCAACCTTCTCTTTCTGTTTGCGACAAGTAGAGCATGAAAGAACCTCATGAGTGAGCATGTTATTAGTCATCTGAGAAACTCTAGCATTTGCATCTTTCAATTTCAATTCAAGAATCGAGCATTTAGAACAAGAGATTGAACCATGCAAATCATCAGTGGAACAGCTAGCATGTTTAACATGTTTCTCATTTTGATGCAATAGGGAAGCATGAACACTCCTTAAAGCAATAACTTCAGATTGTAGCACATCACAAGATTTGCAAGAATCATCATCAGGAATTAAAGATCTAAGCCTTGCAATTTCAGACTTGGAACTATCAATTTCTAGATCTTTTTCTTTAAGAGCTTTCTTAGATTTTTTAAGTTCTGAAGCTAATTTAACCATGGCATACTCAAGGTCATCATAAGAAGGTCTCACCTCTTCAAGGTCGGAGTCGTTGTCGCTATCCCTTCTAGCCATGAAACACATCCCGGTGAAGTCATCATCAGAATCTCCCTTTTTGTCCTTCTTCTTGTCATGTGGCTCATCATCACTCTCAAAGTCCACATCGCTAAGATCACACTCCTCTATGGCGGCTAAGACTTTTTTAGCAACTTTTTGAAAATTGGAATGCCTAGGGGTAGTGTGTCTTGAGCTGCGTTGTGTCGGTTCCCTCTCTTCCTTCTTCTTCAACTTGTGACAGTTTGCTTTAATATGCCCGGGAAGGCCACACTCAAAACAGTTGAAGGACCTCGAAGTTGTGCCTCCACGCCTCCTCATCCTCAAATTGTTGAGTGCTTTAAAAGCACGTGAGGAGATGAGCACAAGATCTTCTTCAGGAAGCATCTCAAACTGTTCATCTGAAAAAGAAGCCAATGCGCATAAGGAACCAAAAGATGGTAATCCAGATTTAATCACTGGGGTTAGCAACAAGTGCATGTGTAGAGGATTTATTATCACTAGGTGACAAAGAATCCATCTCATAAGTTTTCGCCTAGAATAAAGATCATCCATGGTCAAAGTATCCAAGTCAACAGTTTGATTAATTGCGGTAACAACCATGCGCCATTCAGACTAAGAGATCTCAAAATTTTACTAGCGTTATCCTCAACTGAATTAGTAACTCCAACACCACGCAAATTACACAAGATTTTCTCAAATCGAGAGAAAAGATCATCAATTGATTCACCTGGTCTCATAGCAAAATCGAAAAATCTTTTGGTAAATATTTTTGCGCACTTTCTTAATCTTAGTAGAACCTTCATGATAGTCACATAATGTCTTCCAAACAGAATAAGCAGATCGTAGATGAGAAACTCGATCAAATTCTTTTCGTAAATTCCTTGAAAAATCAAGTTTCTAGCTTTAGCATTCAAATCAACGTCTACTTTGTTATCATTGGTGACTATATCAGGAACATCAAAAACAGTAGAAACTTTGCGCCAAACATCATTACCTTGAGCTTCAATATAGGATTGCATGCGACTCTTCCAATAAGAAAAATTTGAATCATTAAGCATAGGAGGACGATTAACATACTTATCTGACGCCATACTTTAACCTCGCTCTGATACCACTTGTAGGATCGGATGGCGCCAATCAGAGGGGGTGAATGATTGAGTGGGTGCTAAAACAAATTTTTAGTGATTCTTTAAACCCCCTAAACAAAATATAAAATATTGCTTCGGTTTAACGCAAAAACAGATTAACAGATGTTCATTAAATCGTGAATTCCCAGAGATCCAACCGTTCAATTGATGTGAAATTTTTACTGTAGAAACTAGATTCAATTTAGAAACTAACCCAACAAGAATCAGTTCAATCGGATCTACGGATCAAAAGTTATAGGCTTCGCAAGTTGACTGTTCCAAAAGTGACGCGAATTGATTAAACCCTAATTTCGTGATTAAACAAAATCTACAAGGAATTAACCAACCAAACTTTTTAGATCAATAACTTGATGCTCTAGGAAGGTGTGGAATAGATCAAATCAAAATTATCAAGAAGAGATAATAAACCAATCTAGAATCAAAACGTGCGCGCAAGGAAGTAGATTACCAAAGCAACTTACCGTAGCGTCATCATGCAAGCACTGTAGCTACAGTAATCGTGAATCAATACGTTCTGCTGGAACGTTGCTATTGCTGCCGTGAGGAACTTGTTTGCACTGCTCTCCTGCCGCACAACTAGTTTGCTCATGCACTACGTACCACCAGTTTGCAACACGGGCGACGAGGCGCTGTTGTGCGATCTCATGCAGATCGGCAAGCACGCACACACGAGCCAGATCGTCGCCGTCGGGAGGTTCGATCGCTGCGCCAGTAAATTTTCTTTGATTTGGCCGCCGAACTCCAACTTCCCACGCCGTAACACGTCGCCTCGGATTTGACGAAATAGCTAAGACGCCGAGGAAGCCGACCTAATTCGACAAATTTTCAAGGCGTGCGGCTCTCAAGAAATTGATTTTTATTTCTTTTGTCTAGTCTGGTTACAATACTCCCAACAAAAGAGTACAAACCCTAATTCCTCGCTCACCATAAACAGGGGACACCTCCCCCTATTTATAAGAAAACCCTAGAAGAGTTCGCATGCATACCCACTTGGCCCAACATGGCCCAATACATGCAAACTACCTCAAAACGATTACAACTGCACGCGTACGGCCCACCTGCTGTACTCACGTGACTCACTAGCAACCACGTGCACCGTTCTCTAGTACGAACGCCCCGCATGACATCCTCGACCACCAAGACCTCGATTCCTCCCTGAACCTAGTCCCGAACCTCAGTTCTTCCATGAACCTAGTTCCGGTCCCGTCACCGACCACGTTCGACCTCAAGCAACACCTGCACATGAACAAACACACAACCGTGTACGAGCACAAGTCCACGACTTGACTCAAGATCAATCTATGCAACCACTCACACGAGCGCATTGCATCAAGCAAAACCACTACCATGTTATCACAAGCATATCAAATTATTATCTGAAACAGCACATGCACATGCACCACACATGCCATGAGAACAACCACTTTGCAATACCAAATTCATCATTAAGCCAATTTTTCATCACATGATTTCACAATTTGAGCTTTTGTCATAAGGTTAATTAGAGCTCAATTGTAATAGAATTTTTGAAAAAACCTACTCACCCCTTCTAGGCTCATCCTCGATCTAGCGCTCCACCAGCCAAGATCTCGTACTGCGCGTTATCGCAGACCCGTCGCCAGCCATGAAATCGCCGCTCGCTTGGCCCACGAGGAGCCCCTCCCCTTCTCGTCCCTCCCGCTTGCCTTCACTCGGCTGCACCGCCGCCGCATCCACCGCTCCTCCCCCGCGCGGCCATCCTCGCTCTTCCTCTCTCGTGGACTATAGATTGGGTGTGCTCTTGTCCAATGCTTACCTACTTAGTTTTTCCTAATGCGTAGTTTCTGTTTGTGTGATGGAAAGGTGGCAACCTATGTAAGCCCGAGGTTAACTTTACTATGTAAGAATAAAAATGTGTTTTGCATCAGCCCTATGAGTGGTAAGTTCTTAGCAATTTTATGTAGGATAAATGATATATAACATGACAATGGGAACACATCTTACTAAAAGTGCTCTAGCTAGATGTCAATTCTGGTATGCTACTACTTGATTTAGTTTGCAGGTGTGGCTTGCTTATTATATATCGCCACTTTTTGTCTATTTCGAATAAACTACTCCTGTATTCTGAAAATGTAAAAATAGAAGTTGTTGCTAATTGATCTACTTTGCAAGTGGGGTTTGCTCATTGTATAGACCCACTTTATGATATGAACATTTCCTTTCATCATAGGTTATGACAGATGGTACCTGTTTGGACCATAACTCAGGAGCATTATACCTGTTTTAGATATCTTTTTATTTGTATTTCAATAGCTTTTGTTTCTTATAAGAAAAAATAGCTCCGTAAAACTGCAGGTGGTAGTTTAGTAATGTATTGCTCAGATGTTATCTTAGTAAAATAGTATTGCAAACTGTGCTGTTAAGTTTTTAACCATTATGTGTGAATATGTAACAGCCATTACTTTGGAGTTTGGACAATTTGCCTGTCTCCTCGTGCTCCTTCTATTTTTAGGTGTTACGAAATTTTATTGCTTCCTGATCTTTGGTATATTTGCTTTTCCTATTTTGCCATTGTTCTAGGTTCCAATAGTTCATGATGAATTTTCTGGGACTTGTCAAATTGATATATTGTAATTGTCATCCTTACTGTATTTTTTTGTGAAAGTTTGAGAAAGGCTGCAGAAGGACAAGGACATACCATATGAGCAAGAGTACCAGACAACGCAGGCCATTATAATTCTGAAGCAAACTTCACTGCATTTTTTTGTGATGGAGGAGATTATGATAGCTACTGTGGCCATTTTTTTGCTCAATTGGTATTCCCAGCTATTGGTGGATCATGCTTACCGTGTACTGATGTTAGCTAGGTTGCGTTTTGAAGGTTCAAATATTGCTGTTAAGGTCAGTTATTATTGTTTGTTCGAATATTCTTCTTGAATTGGTAATATCTCTTTATCAATTCATTCCATCTCATGCTTACATTTTGTGTGCTACTTTAATAACAATGAAAGTTCTACTTCTACAGGATTACAGTGCAAAACTTTCAAATTTTGGGTGACCAGAAGTTGGTCCTCAAGGTCATAAAACTCATATCTTTGCTCAGGTTGTTACCACCTATGGTTATGCTGTGCCTAAGTATGTAATGACAGTCATTGAACAAAGACTTCGCTTTCAGTAGTTACATGCATGCAAAAAAATATTCGACACGCTTTTACAGGTTGTTGCTTTGCCGTGCTTGTCCGAACTTCTAGACTGTCATAATATCGTCTTGGTTTGTGATTATATTACATTAGCTTGATTTGCCTTCTCCGAACTCCAGAATGCATACTAAAGTTCTTACTAAATTTAGTACTATGATGTCTTATTATTTTCATTGCAGTTGTAAATACTGCAGTACCTACACATGAATCCTAGAACTTCTTGCTATCAAATAGCATTGAACGAAAACAATTCATAATTATACTCAACCGACAAATTATTTGTTATGGCCGAAGGACAGCTGCAATAAATGTTTGGACTCCGTTCATGGTTGCTCCCATACTATCAAAGGTAGTAAGTGCTTCTTTTAATTTGTTCATCATTTCCTGATTCTATCCACTACTAAAGGGTAAAGGTTTGGGGATTTTTATCTTGCTAATCTGCTCCTCACGGCCTCACCCAAACGTTTTGTCTTCGAGCTTCCTAAACTCTGGACACCACCTCAACCACCAAACTCTTCTTTCACAGCTGTTGATTCAATTCCTCTTGATTGCTTTGTTTACTGTTTGAAGCTGTGTGCGTGTGTGTGTCGGTGGATTAGAGAAGCGTTGTGTTGAGGAGTTCTCTCATGCGTGGGGTTATTAGGAAGTATTTTTTTTTTCCTTCTACTTTGGGGATATGTTTTGTTTACGGTTTATGAGTTTTCTGATGCGTGCACAAAAAAAAAAAAATCTATTTTTAGTGCTTATTTTGAGATTTCCGACCTCATTTGGTGAAAATTAGTACCATACAGTTTCATTTATTCATACTACTAGTTTTACAATATTATACTAATACTACGCTAATGTTTGAATAACATGGAGCCATTATCTACTCTACTTCAGACTAATGTGTTCATGGCATGCAATTATACCATTATATTTTTAATTGCACTAACATCACATCAAGTACACAACATTTCTTACAACTTGTATCGTTTATTCGTGTACTACCATAATACTACTGTAGTTTCATCCTCTACTCATTATACATTTGCTATGATAATTTCTACTAACTATGTACAACTAACTACCATGCTTCAATGTACTCATATTTACACTAACATTCTTCAAGCACAACTGATAATTACAACAGCCGGAGTAACAATCAAATTAACCTTCCGAAAACTGAGCCTTAAGATTAAATATCCACACAGGTGTACGAATTAACCATTCTGAAGAATACCTGCAAAATACTGATCCCTTATCAACTCATTAAAAATATAAACGAACATATTTCTACAATTTCAGATTTCCTTTTCACCTCTTTTTCCTCTCTGTTTTCTCCCCTCTCTCTGCTCGAACCTCCTCTCCTATCTTTTATATCTGCTCGAACGAATTTTCTTCTGAGTCTGAGGCACTGGACGGGATTTATAGCGTGCGAAAGGAGCGGAGTTGCATTTCGACGCATGGATGAGACATATCAACGCCGTGAATCCCGGCCAACTGCCTTCACTAATTAGCCCCTTCCTCCATTTCGTAATGCATGTGAAGCATCCGGTCAAAATGGGTCACTTCATGTCACTTCAAATGGCAAATTCAATCCAGCTAAAAACAATATAAAAAATATCTTACATTCAGACATAGTTTCTGCTACTTTCTATGCAAAAAGGGCATCTTCTGAGTTCTGACTTGTACACTGAGCTGTGCACTTGTACGGTTGTACCGAGCCATAAGTTTGCTACTAATTTGCATGCAGATGCTGTGTTGTAAGGAATGACCTGAACTAGCTACTAGCTGGAGCTACTCGGCGACAACACATTTTTTTTTTAAATACCGCCGTCGCCCACAGCGGCAAATTTAAAAAAAACAAAAAAAAAGTAAAAAAAATATTACCGTGGTCGCCCACAGCAGCATAATAAAAAACCGAAAAAAATATTTCCGCGGATAAATTTTGAATTTTTTTTAAAAATTACCGCGAAATTCAAAATAAAAAAATTCCCCGCGGACGGAACCGCGGTATTTTATTTTGTACAGCGATCCGAAAAAAATATTTATCGAGGAAGTTGAAAAAATATTACCGAGGAAACTAGAATAGTAAAAAATTCGCTGGAGGGACACTCCTGCGTATAATACCCCTATTATAGGGGAAGGAATTGCCGCAGGGGGAGGGTGCCCACGTGCCCCCCTGTTTTTTTTGCGAAAAAGCCCTCGGATTCTTCAAAATTACGAATAGATCCTTGTGCAATTTTATGTGAGGAGAAAATATTTTTTCCCGGTTCGCGTTTAGGTCCTTAGTTGGCCGTTTTACAGGAAAGACCTCCCATTAAATGCGAATCGCGAACAAGTCCTTTCCTAATTTTTCAAAATAGCGAACAGGTCCAAAATTATAACAAATATGTCCCCGCGCTTTACGTTCAGGTCATTTCTCCGTTTTCAAAAAAAAATCGTGGTCCGTTTTTCCTCCAGAGCATACGAAAAATATTTTCGTGGCTCGTTTCCCCAAAAAAATGATGTTTTCGTTGGCCATTTCCCCCCAAAAAAATGGATATTCGTTTTTCGTCCGTCGTTTCTCCTTTTTTTGACCATTTTCCCTCGCTTTTCCTGGTGGAAAATCAAGGGGGATATTTTTTTTGCAGCTCAATCTCTTATATTACCCGGTGAACGCATAGGGTGTTAAACTCGGCATCTGTAATTTTTTTGCCAACTTGAAATCTAATATTGTCCAGAACGATCTCTAATATTTTTCAAAACGTGTATTATCTTGGATATTCCTGCATTTTTCCTGAAATAAAAACTTGGATCAAATTTCGCACGGCGCCGCGGAGCGCGCAAATCTGCCTAGTAGCACTAACAGATGGATGGCAGAAGTGAGGGGCCGGAAAATTTAGTGGCTAAAGTGAGAGCGGACCGTAACTAATAGCATAAACGGGATTTTACCTAGTAAGAAAAGGCTAGCCCTCGCTGGGCATGCTGCCATGCAAGGCATTTTCAAGTTAGTAACAAGATCTAGTTGTTTAAATTTCAAGATGATGTTGGCTGTCAAGTCTTGTTGAGTTTGTAAGTAACATGAATTCAACGGTCCTCGTTTGAAGACGTCAAAGTCCTTATTCTTCTTACTGCGGATTAATTTGTGTGATAAGACCCATGATACAAATGTGACACTGAGTACACAACAGCTTGGGGACTAAGGTTAGGCAAGCAGGGCCAACGGAGTGCCCGATCTATACGGTCTATAGCAGGGTTCACAAAACCGTTTTAAACGCGAATTTCGTTAGTCCGACGGTACCGGATTTCGCGAAAAACCGCGCGAAAATCACGAAAAACCGAACGGTGTGCAATTCCAAACCAATTTGAATTCGGGTCAAACTCACACGAGAAAACCGCGTTTTTTCACGAGAAACCGCTCGCGACCAATTGAATGTTCTTCGAAAACGGTTTTCAGCGGTTTTTCAACAAAAACCGTAGTTTTTCACGAAAAACGACTGGACACATAATTTTTTTCAAAATCTTAATTTTTTTTGAATTAGACCAGTTTAACGAGCGGTTTTGGATCTCGAACCGGAGCGATAAGGTCGAAAACCGCGGTTTTTCGAGTGGTTTTTCACGGTTTTGTAAACCCTGATCTACAGTACGTGCATCTCCGCAATCAGTACGACGTGCTTCATACGTTGCTCTGGCAGTGATGTTTATCAAATTCCTTTGAGGAATCATCTACCTTCAAGGACTTGCAATAGGAAAGGACGCGCAAGGTCATGCACCTAACCACTGGCCATCGATCTCACTTTGATTAATTTGTCCAGTCCATGCATACAAGCTAGATCTGCAGGTGGTCATCATCTGTATAAATGCATATGCCCTTCCTTGGAGGACACAGCACACTTGCTTAAGCCAAGTAAGACCAAGCAAGTGAAGCGAAAACAACGATGGTTTCCATTGCTAGTCCCAATGCACTATTGCTACTGCACTTGGTCCTCCTCCTCCTCCTCCATTCTTCTCTCACCTCCGCTGGCGTCCCGACTGCTACCCGTCCGTGCCTCCCAAGCCAAGCCTCGGCACTCCTCAAGTTCCGGCGGTCCATCGGTTCTGGCCGCATCAACTGCTTCAATTCGTGGCAAGCCGGCGCGGATTGCTGCAGCTGGCGCGGTGTTGGCTGCGATGCCGGAGATGGCCGCGTCACTTCACTCGATTTAGCTTTCTGCGGCGCCTTCTTGAACCACGGCCTAAGCAAATCCCTTTTCGGCCTCACCTCCCTGAGATATCTCAATCTCAGCAACAACGACTTCAACGGGATGCAACTCCCAACCAATGGGTTCGAGCGGCTCACTGAGCTCACCCATCTCAACCTCTCCGACACCAACATCGCGGGCCAGATTCCGATGTGCATTGGGCAACTCAGAAACCTGGTCTCCCTCGACCTATCCACCAGTGCTAGCGTTGAAGTCAGAGAGTATCACAACGATGCCTATGTTTTCGGAATAGGTGCTGTCTTCATGCCAAAGCTTGAGAAACCAAATCTTGGGAGCTTAATCGCAAACCTTAGCAACCTGAGGGAGCTCCGACTAGGCTACGTGGACATGTCCAACATGGGACCAAAGTGGTGTGATGCTCTGGCACAGTCTGCTCCTCAGCTTCAGGAACTCAGCTTCCCCTTCTGCTCCCTCGCGGGTTCCATTTGTGCATCGCTTTCTCGCATGGGATCTCTTACTGTGATCGACTTGCAGTACAATAACTTGAAAGGCTCGGTTCCAGAGTTCCTTGCTGACTTGCCTTCCCTGAGTTTTCTTCGACTTTCCTCTAATGATTTCGAGGGACTGTTCCCCCCAAGAATCTTCCAACACAGAAAACTGGCCACCCTTGATGTGAGGAACAACACTAGGCTCTGTGGTAATTTGCCACATATTCCTACTACAGATAGCGGTTTGAGGAACTTGGTTGTGAGAAGGACCAACTTCTCAGGCCACATACCAAGTTCCATTGGCAACCTCAAATCTTTGGAGACACTGGATCTTGCTGCTGCTGGCTTTTGTGGGGAGCTGCCTCCTTCGATCGGCGAGCTTGAGACTCTGAATGAATTAGCTGTTTCAGGGTTTGGCGTAATAGGCTCCATTCCAAATTGGATCACAGACCTTGGGTTGCAAAAGCTCGAGTTCTCAAACTGTGGCTTATCTGGGCCCGTCCCTCCTTCTCTGCTGTGCAGTTCCAACTACTTAGAGAAGCTAGTGTTGAACAATTGCAACTTCTCAGGGGCAATACCTTCATGCAGCACCGCAAACTCCTCTCAGTCTCAACTGGACACCGTTGTCCTTCGCTCAGGCAGCTTTACAGGCCGGGTGGAGCTCACCACATTCTGGAACCTGAGGTACCTGGAGTACCTGGATCTCTCCAATAGTGGGTTGGTTGTTGTCGATGGGAAAGGAAATCTTTCCGCTGACTCGTTACCCCAGATACGCACTTTGCTTCTAGCATCATGCAATCTGTCCGCATTTCCTAGCGCGTTGAGATACCTATATATGGTTGAATTTCTAGACCTTTCTGGCAACCAAATCTCAGGGGCCATACCCAAGTGGGTATGGGCGCCTTGGTATGAGCTTCGAGAATTGAATCTTTCGCGAAACCTACTTACCCATGTGGAGCTCTTCCACACTGTCCTTCCCTTCACTTCGTTAGGCTCTCTAGATCTCAGTTTCAACTTGTTCAACGGCACCATGCCAGTACCTAGGAGCTACATTCGGGTCATTGACTACTCAAATAACCACTTCTCGTTCATCCAGCCAAGTTCCGTTGCCTATCTTTGTAGTGCCAATGTTATTAAGGTCTCTAGAAACAAGCTCTCGGGAGTGATCCTACCGTCACTATGCTGTGCAGCAAGGAGCTTGCAAATCCTTGATCTCTCTTACAATAACCTAAGCGGCTCAATTCCTTCTTGTCTAACAAGGGAAGCCAACGCGCTGAGGATATTGAGCTTGAAAGCAAATATGTTACATGGCGAGTTCCCGCCACACAGCATCGGCAAGGGCTGTGCTCTTGAGTTCATAGATGTCAGTAATAATGGCATAGATGGTCGGCTACCTAGATCCCTTGTTGCTTGCAGAAATCTGGAGATGCTTGATGTCGGAAACAATCACATCTTCGACTCCTTCCCTTGTTGGCTCAGTGTACTTCCCAAGCTTCAGGCCCTCGTCCTCAGGTCAAATAACTTCTTTGGACATGTGGGGCCAGAGCATCCCGACGAAGACACAAGCAACTGCAGATTCCATGGGCTACGAATTGTTGAGCTAGCATCAAACAATTTCTCCGGTTCATTGCAGGATGAATGGCTGACGAGCTTCAGGTCTATGATCACCAAGCCTGACAACGCAACACCAGCTGTGATGGGCGATCAAAAGTAAGCATACCAATTTACGGTAACAATCCCACTCAAAGGGGCCCTGGACGTTACAGTTACAAAGATCTCCAATGCGCTTGTGCTCATGGATGTTTCAAACAACGCATTCCGAGGCAGCATCCCTGAAGCAATCGGGAAGCTTGTTCTTCTGCGCGGGCTCAACATGTCCCGCAACACCTTCACAGGACCCATCCCATCTCAGCTTGGTGGTTTGGATCAGCTTGAATCATTGGACCTTTCATGGAATGAGCTCACTGGAGATATCCCGTGGGAGCTTGCATCCCTGGACTTCCTAGGAGTGCTGAACCTGTCCTACAACATGCTGGCGGGAAGGATACCGTCACTGGCTGACGTTTAACGGCGACTCCTTTCTTGGAAACCCAGGTCTGTGTGGGTCCCAGCTGTCCATACCATGCGGCAACAGAACCACGGTGCCGTCTTCAGGCGGGAAGAGATCGTCCGTAGATATTCTGTTGTTTCTCTTTGTCGGGATAGGAGTCGGTGTTGGGCTAGCAACTGTAATTGTGTTGAGATGGGGATTCCGCTTCCGCGTAAAAGCATGTACAATAGTATAGATGATTGTTATCTATATATCTATCTATGTTGTTTAAAAATAAAACTAAAGACAGCTTATACAATACATGTTATCTTAAGGCTGTCTCTATAAGATTCTATAATTTTTTAATCATGGCATGAAATTTTTTTATTATAGACATTAACTCATATAATGATCTTCATGAAAAGACAGCTATATACTCTCTCCTCCTTTTTTTCTTTTCCATATCAGTAAAAATGTTATATGACAAAGCATATAAACATTTTATTGTAGCAAACATTCCTAGTTTAGTTATCTGATACAGAGTAGCTTTACTGGTGGAAATAGAGCAATATAAATTGGATGAACTTGTGCATCAGCAAGTACGTGCCATTGGCGACATAAATAATTATGAAGAAGTGCCAGCCTAGTTTGCCTACTTTCATAGCCACGAACTTATCAATTGAGGTCTCACACTCACACTCCAAGGGAAGCTAGGTTTGTGCCGTATATGTGACTATCTACGATGTACAAATATAGATACGTCGCCACGATAATTTTTTCTGTGCTGCAACTGATAATGTCGGTGTTGTTCTAGTTTCGATTCGCGAGATCTTAGATCTCGAGCACGTGCTACGCGTAGATCTAACTGATTTGGTAAGCTTTTTTTGTAGAAGGTATTGGGGTAACCTGTGTTGATTTGAATTGGAAGATAGGGTGTTCTGCTTTTTGGGAAATTTTGTTGTTGCATTAGATCCGCAAGATTCAGTGTAATTGTAAGCAAATGTTAGCATATGTTAACAACATACATGAATGAGCTAAATCACAAAGTGTTGATCTAAATTGGAGAGCCATACTTTCAGTGTTTTGATTTTTTGGCTGCTGCCTGAATGTCTACATGGCCAAGTTGGTCGAACAGGCAGAATGGTACGAGGAGATGGTTGAGTACATGGAGAAGGTGGCTAAGATAGTCGATGTGGAAGAGATCATAATCCATAATCTGTAATAACTGCTTAAGGCCCCATTCGTTTCAGCTTCCGCACAGCTTCTGCTTAAACAAAGTGAATTATTTGCCAAATGGGAGGAGTTTGGACAACTTCTCTAAGAATCAGAAGCCTCCCTCTACATAGAATTAGAATCCGACTGGAACCTAATTCTCACTGATTCTTGCTGATCCTCGTCGGCCTGAAACCTAGAAGTCGCAGCCGATTCGACCTGATTCTCCCATAATCAGAAACAGCTTCTCCCATAATCCAGAAGCTAAAATGAACTGGGCCTTAATTTGTTAACTTTCTAATTTTGAGCAGGTACCTTGCTGAATTTAAAGCAGGCACGAGAGGTGCTTCTATGCTCTTCCTTCTAGTACAAGTTGCACAAATCTTGAAGCAAGCGAAGGGGTAAGTAATCACCATCTACTCTTCATTCATGCTTTAATAGTTGTGCAACTTTTAAAAGGAAGAGCATAGAAGCACCTCTCAAAGGATTATTATTAGCTCCTGGTGTTATCTGTTGGATGGTTTCACCTTTTGTGGATATATACCTATTTTCCTTGTTAACCTTCACGAAGATAGGATTTTGTCCAGCACTAAAAGATGTTCCCTTCTTAGTTATGATTATCTTTGGTAATGTCTAGGTAGTTGGTTTAGCACATTGAGTAGTACATGGTGCTGAAGAGGTTAAGTTTGATTCTCCCGTTTTGTTTTGATCACTGTGCTTATTGACAGCATGATTATTTAGTTTATTCATCACTTAATTTGGTTCTAGTGATTTTTGTTGTAATCATTGTCTACTATCTATGCTTATTGTCTGGTTAAATTAATGCTTAAAAATTTATGTCTTGAGATGGTTGGTTAATTATTTGGGGACTGACAGTGTGAAGTGAGTTTTAGCAAATTTTGTCATGATAAGATATCCACAAGGTACTTAACTTACATATACATTTGCACTAGTTCAAACTTCAAATTTGTCAATACCAGGGACTATGGTTTTGAATAATAGTTACTATCAATCATTCAAAAATCTGCTAGAAAGCCCACAATGCCACAAGCCAACTAACATTTCTACTTACCACAATCTGATAGAAAGCCCATAATGTCATAAAAATAAACAAATTTAAAAGTCTTGTGTAATTTAATTCTAGTTAAAGATTTTGACTGCAAATTTTCAGTGGAATCATGTGGCCCCACAATACTCAACCTCAATCTGCATGGCTATCATTTATTCCTAAGGCAAGACAATTAAATGAAAAATCTTCAAAAATACAAACAATCATCAGAGACACGTCTAGGCTAGAACCATCTCTAATGAGTGTCATCAGAGACAATTCTAGGCTAGAAGTGTCTTTGAAGAGCGGTTTTAGATTAGAATAATTTCTGATGTTAATTTTTACATACGGTTTTTGAACTATCTATTACGTACTCTTCTTATCACTAACATATGTTTAGAGACGGTTCACAAAACCGTCTATGATGAGGTTTTTGAATCATTTGTGATGAGCTTTTGTGTATTAGTGTACATTTTTGTCAAACTGAAATAATGTAAAGTGTAAATTAGGAATATGTACCTAAGCATTTGTAACTTCACTTCTAAGATGAGCAAAAATAGGTACAGGCACATTAGGACATCTTTCAATCACTATTAGTAATTTTCAGTAAGTGCATTTTGACTCTAGAATAGCTACTAGTGCTAACATATTTGCAATACTTTCATCTCCATTTCACATTTTCTCTGAACGAACCACCTTTATCTAGAAAACCAACACGATTCCATAATGGAGCCTTGATGTTGGTGCTTTGCTTCCCTCAGGTGGCTAGAGTTATCCTTTATGCGGCTGAGGTGGGCTAGACCGTATCACCATATGTATCAGATACGTATCGATGAAGTGTCGAAGACATGTCAAAAATTAAAACTATTTATTTTAACTATCTAATTGTCCAATACGCAATTGATGTAATGTATGGGTGTCATATCATAAATACGGTATCAAACCAACGTATCGGTACTTTTCGGTGTCGCATACTGATAGCACTACTCTTGGCCTTTGCCTCCCGCCAAGTGATCTCCTTCTCGACCATGTTGTCCTTGACGGCCGGCTTCCCTCGGCATCGTGGAGGGCGGCATGTAGACACGTTTGAGCCTTGGGGACGGGGCTAGGGTAAGCGTGGCGGCGACAGCCATCATCGGCGGTGAGGTCGCGCCATGTGCGCTCGCACGATCGTGACTCGTGAGTGCCTGATGTCGGACTGGCAGTGGTGGAGTGGAGCGATGTGGGGCGCGGCCCACTTTGATGGGCCTTGGGCTTTGGCCTCTCCCTTTATCAACTCTGTCTCATACACACACCTCTCGGTCAAAAAAGAAGAAAACGTTTGATCTGAGTTTCTAACAAGGTAGCTACAGAAATTGAACTGTTACTGGGCTATTTGGAAGGACAGCATGCCTACACTCTCATCCAAATTCAATACCTAGAATAGGTGTCGAATTGGCTGATCTAAAGCTGCCCTGAAATTTCATTGGACTTCAAGAAAGCATTTGCCAAAGTTCCCTCAAGTAATTAAAATCGATTCGTCAGGCTGGTTCCCATCAGTAACAGTTCAAACTTCTGTTTTTGCCTATTATATTATCCCGTTCCATTCATCCTGTCAAATTCTGTTCATTGGTGCACAGTATAACAATGTCAGTTATATTTTCTGTTTCGTTGTGTACTGCAGATGAGAAGGTAACTGTTTTGGATTTAGAAAAAAGGGCTTGGGAAAGCAGTCCAAAGTCATGCATCTTTAATCAATTTTAGCTTAATTTTGCTTGCACGCATCACAGAAAAAAGAATTCTGCTTGCTCCGTGAGACCATTTCATTTCCATGAGATTTTCGACCAAAGATAACTAAAAATTGATAATCTAATCCCCATACGAATTCCTAAATAAAATCCCTAAATAAATATAATCCATCATAAAAATTAAAAGAAAATTAGTGATTTATTTTCTATATGAATTCCAACAAAATTAGCAGAAATTTGGATTAAAAATAAAATAAAACTAAAATTTTGATTTCCATATAATTTTAAAGTAAAATCCTTAAATAAATAATTTGAGAAAAACTAAAATAAAATTTCTTAACTGTATTTGTATAAAAATTCTAAAAATTTAAAACTTGTTTGCTGGGTATTTATTTTGTAGTAATTCTATTGATGCATTTTTCGATTTGTATATGAAAGACCGGAATGACGATCAGAGGGGGGTGAATGATCCCAAAATAAAATTTTCCCCACCTATTGGACAAATAGCATCCAAATGAAACCTCTCTAGCAAAGTATAGAAAATCCTAGAGCAAGAATAGCCCGAACACAATACCAAAATGATGAATCTTTTGATCCAATGGTCCAAAGTTAATGAAACTTGGTAGATAACCTCTTTAGGATGTCAGGAACCTGTTCCAACAATCAATCACAATGATTGACGTCAAAGTTCCGACCTTTAATCATTTGAAGAGGAAATATGTCAAGAACACGAAAAAGAGGAAATATGTGATCTAGGCTTGCTCATGGGATTTTGAAGATTAAGATGGACTTGGATACCTTTCCACAAGTCACAGCAAGCTAGAGGTCACAAAGAAACTCATCAAAACATGATCAATCAAGAATTCATCAATGGAGGCATAAAAGATCGGTTTCTCGCAAAACTCGAAACAAGGATTGCCTAGAGGATTAGGATATGATTTAAATGAAGACTCGTTCAATCAATCTCTCATCCTTGACAATAAAATCCAGAAGCAAGTAGAAGGAGGAGAGGCAAATCCAACTTGCGGAATTTAAATTGCGAGAATGTAAAGACTGAATTTAAATTGCGTAATGTAAAGACATAATATAAATGCGAAATTTAAATTTTGAATGGAGAGAACATTTTTGTATTTCTTTTCCTTGGAAGATTTTACAAAGCCTCATTTCATGTGGACAAAGCTCAAAAGAGCATCGAAATCTTCTACAGGAGAGGCTACCCCTACCCCTCTATTTATAGTATTATATGATTAATTCCCACCCTTAGATGTCTTGCTTCAATCCTAAGCTAACTTCCAAGGGCCAAGATTTGATCCCACACTTTCACACACATGGGTTACACTAATCCACTCTTACACATGCTTTCTCAAAGCATCTTTAAGTGATCAGTTCACCAACCCTCTCAAAAGCTAACTTGACCACTACTTTAGCTTTAAAGACCAACAACCCATTGGTCTTCTAGACCCAAAGAGCTTCAAGCTTAACAGCCACTAAGGTCCGCCGCAACCTAACAAGCCGACACAAATCAAAATGCTTCCAAATTAAACTCCATTCAAATCCAGACTTAAATCAAACTCAAACCTGAGAACCAAAGCTCAAGTCAAGTCAAATATTCATCACAAACAAGGATAGACCTCCACATGGTCATTCAGTATATTTTACTAGCAGTAAATTGAGTATTATTTTCTAATATTTTTACCACAGATATATATTACTTTGAGGAGTAATTGGTAAATTTAGCTTTAGATAAATCTTGAGTAATTTTAAATAAATCTGACAAGACAACAAATGCAATAAAGTTCCATTGTTTTTAAATCTTTAACTTTAATTAAATGCTTCTATATTGATTTTTAGACCAAGGTAAAAGTTATTTTATAGGAAATTTACTTTAGGGTAAGTTTTATTACCACTTTACTTTTACTTTATTAGCCTTATCTTTTTATCATTTTCTATATTGATTTTCCTTTTTGAATTAATTCCAAGTTAAAGGATAAAAGTTACTAATTCAAATTTTGATCACACTTTCATTTTCAAGGTGCACACTTTATTCTATATTACATTTCAGGATGTTACGCAACAGAAGTACACAACTCACTCATTTATTGGAATGGTCAAACAAGCCAGCGCCACCGCAGAAATGTCAACGACAGAGTTCAGCATTCAAAAGTCGACAAGTCAACGAAAATGCCAAAAGTTGATGACCACGGACGAGATACCTGAGTTCGATTTTTTTTTATAAATAATCATTTTTTATTTGTGTATTACAAAAATATACGTTCATTTTTTTTTTTGCAAAAGTGACCTTTTTTCGCGCGCGCGACTAGGACACGCTGGCAAAGTGAGGCACGCGCGTGGGATCTGGCGGCCACACGCGCACGCGCGCGACAGCGGGCAAGCAGGCAGCGGGCATGTCCGTTGGGCGCATTATTGCTCCGAGCGGCCGGTCCAAGCCAGAGACAGAACAGAGAAAGAACAAGGAAAGGAAAGAAGGAAGAAGAAGAGAAAAGAAGGAAGAAGAAGAAGAAAAGGAAGAAGAAGAAGAAGAAAAAGAAAAAAAGAAGAGGAGGAAGAAGAAGAAGAAGAAGAAAAGAAGAGGAGGAGGAGAAGAGTATTTTTTTTGGTTTGTTCGTCGTCGTTCTTCGTTCGTTCGTCGGTTAGTAATTTTGATAATTATTTTTTCATCAATGTAATTTATATATATATAGGAAAATTTTAGGTAGTCTTAAAAAACTATAATAGTAATCTAAAATAATGTATTATGTAAATAATTTTGTTTTGTACATAATTTATGATACTATGTGTGAATAATGTTGTATGTGTGCAAATAATGTTGGTACGTAATATAATACTGGCCTAGAAATATATTAGTTGGAATATTTAACTATTGGAGGGGAAAAAATGTTGTTCGTTCGGCAAAATTAACATAGTAGTTATTATTTATTTATGAGACTAAAAAAAGTAGGTTTAGATAGATAATAAGATGGTATGTACAGAAAAAGAAAATAAGGATAGGAAAAATTGCTGGGGACACAGGAAATTATTAAGTAAAATGTAAATATTGTTATGGTATGAATTAAATTTTGCAGCACACACCGTAAAATTGTTAGGGTATCAACTAAAACGTAATTTCAATTATGTCCTTAAATATTTAAATCGAATATATTGAAATGGTCATAACTTTTGATCCATAAGTTCAAAATAAATGAAACAAGTTTCTAAATTCATGGAAAAAAGAATTAAAATTTGGACTCTGGTTTAAAATAGAATTCACATTGAAAGCGCAATTGAAATTCAAAAAAAATGAGGCAGTATTCTTTAGAATCCTTGTCATAACTTGATCGTGTGATATCAATTTCGTAATAAGGTTAAATAATAATTTGATCGTGTGCTTTCAATGTGTTAAATAATAAAACTGGTTTAGCTTGATCATGTGATATCCATTATTTCGTAACCATAAATTCAAATTTAATGAAATAATTTTCTAAAAATCCTGCAATTTTGTAAATTCATGGAAAAATGGAAAAAAAATGTAGTTATGTATCGTTGTGATGTGAAATATGTTTGATTGTGTAGTTCAATATCCAAATGATGTACGATGCAACTGTTAATTGGTACCATGATGTACGATTATAAATGTGTGTAGTGTAGTAGGATGCAGTTCAAATTATTTCGTTTCACAACTCTATTGCAGTTGCCATTAATATGTAGTTGGTATATAAAATATTAATTGCGCATATAGTAAACAATTTTTAATTTGCAGTAGCTACGTCTGATATGGATGCATTCAAAGTGTTTTACGGTGACGGAGTGGTCCAGGAGGGCCAATACGGGGTAGATCTGAGTAGCTTTCAGCAGTGTATTTTATACCATCAGAATCCGGATGAAATGAGTTTCGAAGATCTGTGCGGGTGGATTTGTCACAGTCTTTCATTGAATCCTCTAGTGCATGATGTGAGCATTAAATGCTTGTGGCCGAGAGGTACACACGACTCGGTATGGGTGCTTAGACCGTTGGAGCGGGCTCAGTCTTGGAGAAACTACGTCAATTCATCAAGACGACGTGGCTGGGGTTTTGTCCTCTTTGTGCAGGCGACGGTCAAAACAGACTTGGCAAGTAACGAAACCCCAATCGCGGTGCAAGCAGAAAGTCCGGCGGAAGTTCATGAGAATATTCGATCAGCGCCGCAGCCGACGGGACAAGCGGATGAAGGGAGGAGTTGGAAGGGTTAGTGGATGTGCTAGAGGAAGACAATCTACGAGCGGCGGGGAAGAAGAGGCACTTGTGATGGACGAACCACGATGAATCGCCCTCGGACGATGATGGCGATATGTCCGCACAGTGCCTCGCCGCTGGAATAGGGACGAAGCGAAAGACCTAGCAGTCGACGATGCCGTTGACTCGACATGTGAGTACCGACCAACTGAGGTTCGTGTGCACGCAATGTACGCGGAGAAGTCCGTTTTGCAGGATGCTATAAGGGTCTGGGCAATGAGCTTGCAGCGGCCGGCGAGAGTTGTGAAATCCAGTAAAGATTGTTACACGGTGAAGTGCGAAAACGCCGAATGTGGTTGGCGTGTTCATGCCCACAGGCCCAAGTATGAGTTGAACTGGGTAGTCACGAAGGTGGTGCAACACAGTTGTGTTCTGAGCAATGTAACATCGAGACATCGTAACCTGACATCATCTTTCATCGCGAACGTGATGTACGGAGAGATTGTCGAGAAGTTTGACATGGAGGCACAGCACATAGTACTTGCCATGAGGAACAGATATAAATATCAAATCAGCTACGCCAAAGCATGGAGGGCGAAGCAGAAGGCATTGGAGAAGCGCTTTGGTACATTCGAGGCATCCTATGACAACCTTCCCCGGCTTCTGGATGTCCTGAAGGAAAGAAACCCCGGGACATATACTGCTATACATGATAGAGAATCTCAGAACCCACCCGGCTTTATGGTTATGGAGCGTGCTTTCATCGCACTTGGGCCTTGTGTGGAGGCTTTCAGGCATTGCCGGCCAATTATGTATGTGGACGGGACTTTCCTCACCGGCAAGTACAAGGGCCAAATTCTGACGGCCATCGGTGTGGACGGAAACAACCAGATACTTCCTATAGCCTTTGCTTTCGTGGAAGGTGAAAACTACGAGAGTTGGTTGTGGTTCTTCAGAAAACTGAAGATCGGAGTTGTGAAGGATAGGCCAAATGTGTGCATAATTCACGACCGCCACGCTGGGCTGATGAAAGCAATAAAGAAGATGCAGGAAGATGTGCAAGAGCCCTTTCTGTGGCCCGATTTGCAGAACCGATGGTGCATGCGACATATGGCAGCTAACCTGTTCAAATATTTCAAAAGTAAGAAGTTGATGAACCTATTCAAGAGGTTGTGCAAGCAAAATCAGCAGAGAAAGTTTGATGCCATCTGGGAGAAGCTTGACGAGCTCACTAGCAAGCAGATACGTGACGGAGAGAGACAAGCCGGGGGCAGTACTTCCGAGGCACCACAGCGTTTGCAGCCATTACCGGACATTGACCCCCCAAACATCAGAAGGAGGCTTTCCAGAAACATCAAGTGTTTCTCGCACTGGATCGAGTCTGAACCGGTTGAGAAGTGGGCACTATTGTATGACACACTTGGGGCAAGGTATGGGGTTATGACAACCAACCTTGCTGAGGTATACAACTGGGTAATAAGGGGTCTTCGTGGCATGCCCCTTGTCGCTATCGTGGAAGGTATGTTGTACGGTACAGTGAGGTATTTCCGGGAACGGCATGCCGCGGCAGTGTTGCATGCAAGTACCATTCAGAGTCCCTACTGCAGCGTTGTTACAGCTTGGATAGCGAAGAAGGTTGAGAAGGCCCTCCTACATTCCGTCGTCGTCATGGGTACGACGGAGTTACGATTTGAGGTAACACTGAGGAATATGGAGGGGCTGGGAATGTCAAGTGGGAGAATCACCCATGAAGTGAGCTTAGGTGGTGGTGGGGATGGCATGTGCACCTGCACTTGCCGAAAGCCGTACCTTCTACATAAACCATGTTCGCATGTCTTGGCGGCCTGCGGCCAGATTCAGATGAGCAGTGTACAATTTGTTTCTTCGTACTACATGGCGGATGCAGTCGTTGAAACGTGGTTCGGTGAACTACATGGGTTTCGTGTTGCTGGAAACTTCACTGAAATTGACAATGCCACGCGCAGATGGGTCCCTGACATGAACAGAGTGAAGGGCGGGAAAGGTCGTCGCCAAACGCGCCGCATCCGCAACGACATGGATGAGTCCGAGGTTGGAGGCCCTGTCCGGAGGTGTGTCCTATGTGGAGAGTACGGCCATAGGAAGAACAAATGTCCTGCGAAGAGCGTTTCAGATGGAGGGTCTTGACGTATATGCCTGTGAGGCGCTTGCCTTGTTCGAGGGTTCCCCCCCTTTGTATGGAATGTAATAATCATACATGTCTATGTTAAATTCTTATGGCTATGACTCCTGACAACTATTGTATTCCTTCTTTATGTCATGCTTCGAGGAGTGAGTACTTGTAATGTCAAAAGAATTGCGTCTGGTTATGTATTGAAGAAAACTACATGTGTTTGTTCTGGGGCACGGAAAATCTTGTGCTCGTTGCATCTGCTAGCTAAGATTGTCATCATCGCTAGTTATGTTATTTGTTCTTAGTTTAAATCCAGCAATGTAGTATGTTTTTAGCTATCCCCTGTTTGTTTGGTGTTGCTTGTTTATGCTTTTGACATAATGTCTATCTTTGATCTCGTCAACATAAATTATTATTTTGTTTTGTTGTGCGCAGGTATGGCGGCTGTGGGCGAGGGTTGCGATTGGCCGTACGGCCTTCTTGATCGTCACTTGGACGCACTCCACTGTGCACGGTTGCACGCTACTACCAGAGTGGGCACGGATCCTGGTGTCTTGTCCACACGGACTCCAGTACGTGCATGGGGCCTTGACGACCGCTGGTTACCCAGGTATGTAAGCGTACTATGTTTTGTGGTACTTAACGGGTTGAAACATGTTGTGGTCTAACTTGTAATTCATTGTTGCAGATTGGAGGCGGCGGGACTACTTCCGCTTGCACGGATGGTGGAGGCCACACAGGAGGACCACGTCGAAGGTTTGGATGGTGAGGTCATTGTCGTCGAGCGATCCCGACGCTTCCCCTTCGACCGATCCCTCCTTACTGCCCTTGTGGACCGCTGGCGGCCTGAGACGCATACCTTCCATCTGCCCTGCGGAGAGATGACGCCGACTCTGCAGGAGGTTTTGATGCTGACCGGCCTCCCAATCGTTGGCCAGGCGGTTGTGCCACCGGAGGTGGATGACGACAGGCGTGACGACCTTTTTGCTCGGTTTGCAGGAGTCCTCCCGCCTGCACAGGGAGGCCAGCCGCAGTACGCCCCGCTACACCCACGGCCAAGACGGTCCCACTCTCACGTGGCTTCGCCAATTCGAGGTATGTGTCGGCACGGTTCAAAATTGGTCCGATTTATTTTATCTGTGTAACCAAAAACATTTTCTTCTTGCAGGTAACTAGGATGGCTGGGGACGCCACGGAGTACCAGGTGAGCCGGCACCTGGAGGCTTACCTGTTGTGGTTGTTCGGGTGGGTGATGTTCACCACGACCCATGGAGACAGCGTCGACGCTAGGCTTGTCCCGATCGCACGGGCCATAGTGGATGCTGCCCCCATGAGGTTCCCGAGTACAGCTGGGGGTCAGCTGTACTTTGTGCCACCTACCGGGGTCTATGCGATGCGTGCCTCAGGACGCGCCTCGATTCGATCCTCTCCGGGTGCCCACTCCTGCTCATGCTATGGTCGTCTGGCGCTTCAGTTGGACGACCATGGGTTGACGACCGGTGTATGGCCCGGAGTTCTACGAGGACACGGAGGTGGACCGCCCTACGATGGGCTCTCTTTGGTGCCTTGCAGACGGTACGGACATGTTTTTATGCTACGCAATCTTGCTTTACAAACCTCTTTCGTATTAACTTTGTATCGGTACCTTCAGAGCCACAATGGGCTGGTCTCAGTGCACGAGTGTATACGCCCACTTCACCGAGGCGTTCGACCTTTTGCGGCCGGAGCGTGTCCGGTGGGAACCTTACACCTTATCGGAGGTTAGGAAGCGCGCACCGCACGGTTTATCCATCCTTTGCGCGCGAGATCTGGTGTACTTGCACACACGACGGAAGCTTGTGTACGATGTGTACGTTGAGGATTACTCGGTTCACCGGGTAATGAGGCAGCTGGGACTTAGGCAGGAGGTCCCTGTTCCACGCGGCGTGCCAGTCCCCACAGAGACACACATGTCGGTAACATCACTCCCCCTTACATTTCGAATGCAACTCATTGCACATGCTAACGGGTTTACAACTTCCGTAGGCATTCGAGGAGAGGTGGCCGCCGGACTAACTGGGCCGTGAAGATGGCCCCTTGGGTGGAGCAGTGGGCTTAGGCACTACAAGACCGGGTTGCAGATTATGACGTATACGACATACAGGGATACCAGGAGTACCTGCAATGGTACTCCCCACTTACGCGAGTACGCCTCTTGCCCCCTGCTGACCCGAAGGATATTGTGCCCGCTCGTGCTCACGACACATATCCCACCCATGTTGCATCGGCGATGCACTTTGTGGTACGTAAACTAGGCAATCTACTCAAATTTTTAACGATATGCAAGCATACATATATCTTACGTCATGTCATCACTTTCAGGGCGACATGGGGACAGAGATGGAGCAAGACTTGAGGTCTATGAGAGGCCGTTTGTGCGGGGGTTTGGAGACCTCCCGGGAGGAGATCACGGCGTTCATGGATCGAATGATCGCGAAGACGGCGAGGATTGTGCGGGCCGTTTCGTGCCGGCATAGTTTTGACGCCGCTGCTGTGGGGTCGCATACGTCGGGCGTAAGACAGCAGGGGGTCCGGATTAGTACACGACCGCCGCCGACGCCACCATCGCCGACACCTCCCACGCTACCGTACCCACCGCCGCCCCTGACAGCACCCTTCGGACCTCGGACGCTGTCGTACCCGCCGCCACCACAGGAGCAGCCTGGGAGCTCGTCGTGGCAGCAGCAGGCCCCGTTCTTCGGGGCAGGTAATATTCTCACTTAAACATGCATTGCATTTCATGGTAACTAATAGTCGTGTATGACAGGCCTCCCGTTAGGATACTGTGGTTGTGTGGAACCACCGGGTCTCTCTCTCTTCTTACTCGTCAGACTGCTTCTTGTTTTTCGGGGAACCTGCTTCTACTCTGTCCTCTTTTCCGCTTTATAGGGCGGGCTTGGATATGCCCGTATTGATTGGCTTTCTTTTTCTTTATTATTTCTTGCCAGGGGCTAATCTGAATTTTTTTTTATTGACTCACGTCTCTAATACGTTGGGTTTTTTACCCTATGTTCGTACACCTTTTATAGGGGTTCGACGGGAATTTCACTTGTGCAGGGGTCTCAGATTGCCTGGACACGTCACCATGTATTTGGGAGGAGTTGTTGGAGGGTGTCAGACATTGGTGATTTAGCATTAGGTTCACGTCGAAGGAAGGCACGACTGGGAGTGATTCCCTCCGGTTTCCTCCTTCGCCACGGAAGGGTACTTCCCCTCATTGCGGGGGGAGAGGGGGTGATCCTTATCCATCTCCTCCTCTTACCGGGGGTTGACCCCCTAGTGTATGGACTCATGGCTTTGTCGAAGGGAGAGGTTGGCGTTCATAAAACCGTTCATATGGGTCACTAGACGCGCGTGGTGTTTTCGCTTAGTTGGCCGAGGAGAGGGCCGAGCCTGGCCGCCCACCACACTAGCCCCTCATGTCACGGGTAGAAGTCGTTACGCTCATTTGGGATGCAACATTAAACGTCCGGGTGTTTTTTTTTTTTTTTTTTTTTTTTTTTTTTTTATAGAGATAGGGTTTTCCGATGGTGGCGAAGTTCATCTTCTTTGGCTCCGCATTTCGTCCGTTTTCTTTTCTCGTTCGCATTCTCCTCTGGTGCTGTCTCCCTGATCTCCTACCCACCTAGATCTCCATGGGTCCTAGGCGCCCCCCTAAGATAAAACCAGATTACGGCGAAGAGGATGCCGCGGGATTATCCCCATTTTGGGGCGGTCGGCGTTGAGCTCTGCCGACCTCGATGCACTAGCGGCTGATTTTGGGGTAATACGCCCTTCCATGCGCCTCCGGGTGGTGAAGAAACCCCTCACCTCGAGCAAATGAAGCGATGGTGTTCGCGGCATTTCTCGAGGCAGACTTCGTTTCCGCCCGCCTCTACTATCATCGATACTCGGGTTTTCCATGCGGAGCTGTCACGGCTACCCCTAATGCCATCGTGCGATTGGCGGTGTTGGAATGGGCTTTCCGCCTACTGAATCCACCGACAGGCGCTTGTTTTCCTCATAGAAGACGCGTTTTGGCAACCGGCAACAGAGCAGGAACGAAGGTCGTAAGTCATGTTTCGGTTCTCTCAATTTCCAGGCGAAGAGATCTCTTATAAAGGAAATCCCGATGCGGCCGCCAAGGAAATGGGACTCGGGATGGATGTCCCGGTGGTATTATCAAATTCTCGTGAGCACGGACTCTCCTCTTCATACTTCAATGGGTCCATCCGCGCGATTCGATCCCCTAATTGGAGCGCGACCGCGAAGAAATTAGACATCTTGACTATCTCAAGGCCCTTCGTGCCCGAGTACAATGCGAGATTTGGTGGAAGAATACCGCCTATGTCGTATCGACCCTTTGGCCAGAGTTCCCCGTTACTCTGGAGGCGGTCGGGAGGTACGGTGTCCGTGATTCGCCCCAAGGGGTACAAGACCGGGGCGTGGGGCCGAGAGATTGGCTCGCAAGCTTCGGGCCCTTGCCAGGCAACGGAGTATGAGGTCGCTATGGGCGCCGTGGGGGCCACCCGATGTTCTCATTTTACTGACTGGGGACGCCGCGCGCCCCCTCATCCCCGAGGGTCAGTTGGCTCTCCCCGCCCTGCTAAACGAGCAAGGTTAGCTCGTGTTGCGCTGCCCCAAGCCGCTGCCGGGTGGAAGCGAGGATTCGGGATGATGACGACAAGGAGGCGGATTGGGATTCGGAGGAATCCAATGCGAGGTGATTCCTCCGGTTACGTGGCGGCTACGTCTCTCTGCCTCCGCCTCCGGATTACGTGGAGTGCGGGGTCCCTCCGAAATGATTCCCTTGGCTGTTGTGGGCGAACCCTCGCATGTGCCATCTGCCCCAGACACGAGCTTTCCTGAAGCAACATCAAGTCCGACTGCTGTGGGGGAGGTTCCCTCGGCCC
The DNA here is from genome assembly GCA_036346355.1 of Rhipidocladum racemiflorum. NCBI lineage: Eukaryota > Viridiplantae > Streptophyta > Magnoliopsida > Poales > Poaceae > Rhipidocladum > Rhipidocladum racemiflorum. The sequence goes on along the minus strand of CM070570.1, from coordinate 18,532,088 downwards.
TCCCACTTGACCCTTCTGTTAATGTGCTTGTTGACGGGAGTCAGTCCCCCGGGTATTCATTTCTGGGGATTCCCGGAGTGGAGACTATCGACATATATGACGAGGATAATGGAGATTCTCCTACATGAGTGCGCACAAGGGCAACTTGAAGATGGGGCTGCCGCCGACAGGAGACTCGGGGTTTGCGGTTGAACATTTTCACTCGACACCCCCACTGGGAGAAGGTCTTACTCTGATACTTTTCCCGCCACTCGTTAGGGTGCGATATTCTTTCGTGTCTTGATGAGGTTAATGCAGGAGGTAATAATGCGGAGGAGGCGGAGGATTTAACACCGTTGAAACAGTCCAAAGCGGGCGCTTGCCGCCCTTTGCCTGTCGCGGAGGAGGAGGGTCGAGAACCTCCGATTCCAAGTACTCAAGCGTCCCCGGATGAGGGATTTTACCTTCGGGCCCGCCCGACCCTGCGGTGGTGTGGGCTCTTCCTTTGTCCGCTTTGATTTGTCGGATTTTTCACCTCAGATTTTGAAAGGGGGCGGCTGTTTCTCCGTCCTTAAGAAAGATGCGCGCGGCCTTTTCTCCTTACAATAAATCTGTGGCTTTATTTGAGGAAGTCAATGACCTTTCTCTCTGCGAGATCTCGATGGACCATCATCTAAAGGTATCCTTCCTTTTGAGCTTATCCTACTGGTATCAATGTCTTTCAATATCCTGCTTCATATCTTCTCCATTTTTAGGGGGCTGTACTCGCTTCAGAGATATCACGTCGATTTCGGACGTACTTGGGTCAATTCAACAAGGGGGCCCAGGATTGTGAGGCCGCGAAGGAACGAGTAGCGGAACTAGAGGCGGAGAAGGCTAATCTTTCAAGGGCACTTCAGGACTCTGAGGACTCGTTGGCCAAGGTGCAGGCTGAAGCGTCCCTCAGTCGGGACTTAGCCGCGAAAAATGCGTAATCGAGGGGGTAATTTCTCTGATGAGGGACCGTCTTGCGGAGGAGGAGCGAGCCCGCATGGCGGCGGAGCGAAACGAAAAGAAGAAGGATGATCGAATAGAGGATTTGAAAAACATATTGGTGTTTGCTGAAGAAGTCAAGAACATGTTGAAGAAGCAAGTGGAGGAATTCCCATCTCAACTCGCAACGGCGCGGAGCGAAGTTCAAATGCATCTTCGTAACGCTCAACGAGCGGAGGAGCGTCACGACATGGTTCAGACGGAATTGGAATCCGTTGTCTCGGGGATTCACGGGGCTACAGAGGCCTTCCTTCAGCAGCTCCCTCGGTTCGGTATTGATGCGGCTCCGAGTCGTATTCCTTCCTCCAGCCTTGAATATGTCTCCTTCGTTGAGAAATATACTAATATTTTTGGGGATTCAAGATCGACCTTCGGCGACATCGCGCGAGATTGGGCTCGTGGAAAACGGCTCAGCTATTGGAGGCAAAAGGATGTACTCATATACGCGAGCATTTCGGTTTTTCTTCTGCAGCTCCGTCGTTACGGGGTTCGAGATATCCCTTCGTCGGTGAAGCCTTCCTCCGCCGCATCTAGATTATCGTCAAGTTTTATGTCGATTGAAGCAAAGACGGAGCCCACCGCAAGGGAGTCGATTCGTCGAGCTCGTCTTTGTGATGCGTGACTCGGGGAAAGGCAAAGAGAAGCCGCCTCCTTCTTAGTTGGTGTATCTTCGTGTGAGGGGATTTTTGTAGACACTTGGGTTAAATCACTTTTTTTTATCAAATGACCATGTATGTTCGTTCGCTCTACGGGTCCCTTCGTCCGAAAAAGCGTTTAGCTTCTCCCAATGGAGACCAAACGTCAGTGACGAGTATTAGCGGGACTTAATGGTCCGGCGAACTTCTCGGGGGACGTGTAGACGCTTGGGCTTCTCGCGTTATTATTTAACTCTGGCCCTTTTCACCTTCCTCGCCCACCTTGTTAGTATCAGAGTAGACGATCGCTCTCTTCCCCTGCCTTCCTTTGATTTTTCAATGGCTGACCTCCCCGGGGAAATTATGGAAGAAGACCCCATTTTTGCCAACCTGGATGAGGGGCCGCCTGTGGCAGAGATCCCGCCACTGCTGGAGGAGGAGGGAGCCCCTATCATGGTTCCTGATCCTCTGGGTGACGCTCTCGCTCCCGGGGGTCTTCCAGCCGCCGACGATTTCGAGGCCTTCATTGAAGGTCTATGGGCAGATTTCGACATGATAATGGCCGCAGAGGAGGCCCTCGCCCGAGACCTCGCCAACCTCGACATTTTGATCGGGATGGTGCCGCGCCGCTAGAAGCCAAGGACGCCTCGCGAAGCCGTGGCGCGTGCTAATCGCATCTAAGTCCGCTTCGTTTCGTATAAAAGCTTTTGTTGGATTACTGTTCTATGTATGCTTGGGACGATGTTATGTAATTCCCAGTCGGGGATTGGTACTTATATCTGTTCTTTGTCTTCTCTGTTTGAATTCCTTCTGATCTTACATTCTTAGCTTCCTATCGTGCCTTGAGTAGTAGTCGTGAAATGGTCTCATATGGTCGCATAATGCGTAAGCACCCCCTCCCTCCTTGCCGAGAGAAAGACGGGATACCGGCTTGGGTGTATTTTCTCAATGACTTGGCGAGGTAGTACGACGCGTGTTCTCCGGTCCTTCGGAGCGAAGGTGAGGTTGGTACCTTAACCCGGACGGTTATTTCGTGAATAGATGAACGGGACAATGAACGAATTGTAGTGTCGGTCGCGACTAACTACCCACGAATTCTTACCCCGCGCGAGGCAACGGGACTCAGAGCGAGGATGGGTGGGACTTACGCCGACCAAGCATCCGCGAAATCCTACCCTAAGACGAGGCAACGGGTCTCCTGAGCGAGGATGGGTGGGACTTATGCCCGACCAAGCATCCGCGAAATCCTACCCGACGAGGCAACGGGTCTCCTGAGCGAGGATGGGTGGGACTTATGCCCGACCAAGCATCCGAAATCCTACCCTAAGACGAGGCAACGGGTCTCCTGAGCGAGGATGGGTGGGACTTATGCCCGACCAAGCATCCATGAAATCCTACCCGGCACGAGGCAACGGGTCTCGGAGCGAGGATGGGTGGGACTTATGCCCGACCAACCATCCGAAATCCTACCCAAGACGAGGCAACGGGTCTCTGGAGCGAGGATGGGTGGGACTTATGCCCGACCAAGCATCCGCGAAATCCTACCCAAGACGAGGCAACGGGTCTCCTGAGCGAGGATGGGTGGGACTTATGCCCGACCAAGCATCCGAAATCCTACCCTAAGACGAGGCAACGGGTCTCCTGAGCGAGGATGGGTGGGACTTATGCCCGACCAAGCATCCGCGAAATCCTACCCGACACGAGGCAACGGGTCTCCTGAGCGAGGATGGGTGGGACTTATGCCCGACCAAGCATCCACAAATCCTACCCGGCACGAGGCAACGGGTCTCCGGAGCGAGGGATGGGTGGGACTTATGCCCGACCAAGCATCCGCGAAATCCTAATAGGTTTCTTGATTTGAATCTTGGAGAACATGAAGATGGCTCAAACTCGCGATGTCTTTCCATTTTTTTATTGATAAGGATCGGTACATTTCTTTCCTTCGGATTCGACCACCTACGGAAAAATTTTTTGAGCGTCGGTGTTCCAGTCCGTGGTATCTCTTCTCCGCAGGGGTAATGAGCTTGTGGGCACCCTTCGCTGTTGACTCTTGGATGATGTATGGTCCTTCCCTGTGTCGTTTCCGACCGCAAGGCCGGAGCGGCCGGCTTGAGCACCATGTCTCCAGGGTGTAGTTCACGTTTCTTCACCTTCTTGTTGAAGCTTCGGGTGGACGCCTCCGCGTAGGCTTTCATGGTCTTTAAGGCTTGAAGCTTGTGTTCTTCCTTTAGATCACACGTGACGTCAAGTGCCTCGTGGGTCGGGTTTTGATTACTCGTAGGATTTTGCACAGATCTCCGCAGAGAAACGGCTTCTTCCCTAAAAGGAGACGGAAGGGGAGAACCCGGTCGCTCTTGAGGCCGAAGTGCGTGTTGCCCATAAGGCGTGATCCACTCGTCGGGCCAAAGCCCCTTCTTAGAGCCGTAAAGCCTTTTTTATGCCATCAAGAAGTAACCCGTTCGCCTGCTCCACCGCCCGTTCGACCGAGGATGACCCACCGAGGCGAAGCGGATCTTTATCTTGAGATTATCCACGATGTCGCGGAATTTCCAGGAGTCGAATTGAGTCCCATTGTCGATTCACGATCCGTAAGGGACCCCGACGGGCAGATAATTGTTTTCCATAGGAATTTGACGGCGGCCTCTGCGGTTATCTTATGGCCAGCTCTGCCTCGATCCGGTATGAGAAGTAATCGATGGCGGCGATTAAAAATCAAGGTTTGCTCGAGCTTTAGGAAGCGCCCCAACAATGTCTATTCCCACTTGGCGAAGGGCCAGACCGGGGTACCGTGATGCGATTCGTTGGGCGGGGCCCTCGTTTGCTTGGTCATCCATTGGCACGCATGACAAGTGTCGGACCATGTGCTCCGCATCTTGCAACGCTGAAGGCCGAGAGCCCCATCCGAATAGCTTTCTCCACGAGATTCCTAGGGGCACAGTGCGCCCGCAATCTCCCTCGTGTGCTTCAAGTAAGGCTTGAACTCCTTCTTCTCGCGAGATGCAACAGAGCCACGGAGCGCAGAGGCCGCTACGGAACAAGAGGCCGTTGATGATGGCGTACTTCTTTGCTCGTCTTTCGACGCGCCTCGCCCGTGTATCCTCGTCTGGCAAAACTCCTTCCAGGAGGTAGTTGTATATCTCATCCCTCCAGTCTTCGCCGGCTGCCCGAACGATGAGGTTTATCTGGGAAGGAATGGAGGGGGTGCGAAGTATCTCGAAGAAGATTGTCGAAGGTAGGCTTCCTCCGGTGGCTGCGATCTTGGCTAGCTCGTCAGCACGTTCGTTTTGAGACCGGGGAATTGCATTAACGGTGAACCCGGTGAAGCCCTTCTCCATTGTCCGGATCATATCGACGATTTCCGAGCTGCTCATCCCTCACTTGATATTCTTTGGTGATGTGCCCCTGAATGAGTTTCAGTCGGTGTATATTATCGCCTTTCTTGCTCCCATGATCTTTGCTTTTCTCGATACCCAATAATAGCGCTTCATACTCGGCTATATTGTTAGTTGAAGGAAATTCAGCCTTGCTGCAAACTCCACTTTTTCTCCATTGGTGTGTGTATCACCGCCGCTATTCCCGCCCCACTCGCCCCCCAAGACCCGTCAGAGTGGATGGACCACATTGTTGGAGTTTGGTTGTTCTCCGGGGCGGGGGAGGTCCATTCTACCATGAAATCGACGAGGGCTTGGCTTTTGATTGCCGTGCGAGGAATTAGGGTTAATTCAAAGGAGCTAGCTCGACAGCCCACTTGCCGATGCGCCGTGCTTTCCTGCGAAGAGCATAGACCCTAGGGGATATGTAGTTGGCACCTTGATGCGGTTGGCTTGAAAATAATGCCGGAGCTTTCGAGATGCCATTAACAGAGCATATGCCAGTTTTTCCATTTCCGAGTATCGTAGCTTCGCTCCTTGGAGGGCTTCAGAGACAAAGTAGACCGGCTGTTGTTTGGCGCCTTGAGGCCGCACTAACACGGCACTTACGGCCGAGGGGCTAGCTGCTAGATATAACAGAAGCTCCTCACCTTGCTTCGGGCTTTGTAGGACAGGGATTTCCATGAGGCTCTGCTTCAAGTTATCGAAGGCACGTTGGCATTCCCTGTCTGCATTTAAACTATCGTTTGTGCGCAAGGCTTTAAAGACCGGCAGACTTCGCTCCGCGGATTTTGGCAAGAACCGACTGAGCGCTGCTATCCGCCCTGCCAACCGTTGTACTTCTTTCAGGTTTCTTGGTGGGGCCATGTCTTGGACAGCTCTTATCTTTTCTGGATTCGCTTCTATGCCCCGTTGGGAGACCAGAAGCCTAGCGACTTTCCCCGTCCACGCCCAAACGCATTTTGACGGGTTAAGCTTCACCTTTCCTTTTATCAAATTTACGAAAGTTTCCGGAGGTCCCCGATGTGATCTTCTTTCTTCTCACTTTTGACAATGATATCGCCAACGTGAGGCTTCCACATTTCTTCCCAACCGATCGGCGAAGATCTTCGTGATGAGTCGAGCGAAGGTAGCACTGCGCTTTTGAGCCCGAAAGGCATCCGTGCGAAGCAATAGGTACCGAAGGGAGTAACGAATCTTTGTCTTGTCTTCGTCTCCTTCTTGCATATAGATTTGGTGATAACCAGTACGCATCAAGGAAGCTCATCCTTTCTCGACCGGAGGTTGAATCAACCACCGGTCGATGCGGGGCGAGGAAGTCATCTTTCGGGCATGCTTTGTTTAAATCGGTGAAGTCGATGCACATCCTCCATGCCCCGCTAGCCTTCTTGACTAAGACGATGTTGGCCACCAATCCGGTATCGAGTTTCGCGGATGATTCCCGCTGGAGCAGCTTTAGCCACTTCCACCTTCGCAGCCTTCTTGTCTTTCTCGCTGCAAGTTTTCTCAATTTTTGCTTCCTAGGCTTCACGTTTGGATTAACAATGAGAGCATGTTCAATAGTTTCTCTCGGGGCGCCAGAAGGTCTTGAGCCCCCTGCGAACACGGTTTCATATTCCTGGAGGAGCAAAGAAGCAAATGTTTTTCCTCCTCCGAGACAACATGGCGCCGATACTTACCGCCTTGCCGCTTCTGGCCTGAGCGGTATCCGTTGGGTTTCTCCTGGGGTTGTGGTTTAGGAGCCACCGCTGCGATTCGCAGTACGACGGGATCTAGCTCGAGAGCGGGCGTGTTTGACTTGAGGTGGGTTCTCCATATCTATCTTCCTTGCCAAGGCTTGGTCTCCTCGCACCGTGATGACACCATCTGCGGTAGGGATTTTCATGCATAGGAAACCGTGATGAATTATGGCCCCCATGGTTGTCAACGAGCCCCGCCTAGGATCGCATTGTATTGGAATGGCATGTCTACCACATCGAATGTGACGCGACTTGTGACGCTGGTTTGAGGCGTCGCGAATGTGACTTCAAGCTCCAATTGCCCCAGTGCCGACCGTGCTTCCTCCAAAACCCATCAGCGGCACCTCCGATTTTTCAACCGATCTTGTGGAATCATCATTTGTCGGAAAGCCTCCATGGATAGTATGTCCGCGCGCTCCCTCCATCTACCAATATTCGACGTGCTTCGCGATCGGCGATAATGGCGGTTACTACCAAGGAATCTTGGTGCGGGAAGTGTACCCCGTGGCATCCTCCTGTGAATGTGATTGGTTCGCATTTTACCGAGGAAGGGTGGTGGGAGTAATTGCAACGTGGTTAATTTGCCGGGCGTCGCCTTCCTCTCTGTCTTTTGACGAGAGATGTGATGAGGAACCCCGCAATGACGTTGATAATGCGACGAAGATGATTCATTCCTACACGAGGGTGTTGTCGTCCAACAGAGGCGCTTCCGGCGCAGATGCATCTTGACTTCCCTTTGTTTCGCCTCGAACCGCCTATATCCGTTGATCACTTTGCATTGGATGGTGTCGTGAGTGATATTTTCCCGTGATATTCACGGAAATCGCCGGGGCTCTGTCCCTTCTTTCTTGTTAACTCGGCTTCCTCGTCTTGTTTTCCTCGGCCGGGTGGTCCTCGTCTTTCTTTGCTCATGGCCTGTCGCCCGTGGCTTGCCGATCTCTTGGCTTTTCAATGTGGTGGATTCTCCTCCTCTCGTCTCTTCTTCCTGGCTCTGGGTATCGTTCCCTCATTTTTGGGTTGGGCGGGAGGTCCTTCCCTCGCCCTCTCTTGCGTGGAGCGAATTCTTGCTTCTCCTGTTGGGGCCGTCTTCCCTTCGGAAGTTGTCTTCCTCCGCCCGCGCGTACTCCCTCATCTTCGCAAAGAGTTCTTCCACCGTGCGCACCTCTTTACGAGCGAGCCTTTCCGCCAACGGTCCCCTACGCAGGCCGCAACGTGCCGCATTGATGATAGTAGTGTCGCTTACTCCTCGCACTGCACTTAATCCGGAGAAACGCCGAAGTAACTTTTAAGGGTTTCACTTCGCGTTGTCCGACCGCAAATAGGTCACTTTCCTCTTTCATTCCGTCGGTTACCCTGAAAGTTGCCTTCGAGCTTGGAGCGGAGTTGTGGCCAACAGTGATCGATCGGGGCTCCAAATAAGAGTACCAGACAGGGCTATGCCTTCAAGGGCTAGAAGGAGCCCCTTCGCCTTGATGTCATCATCTCCTCCCGCCGCTTCAATCGCCAGTATCATAAACGCGAGGAACTCCCTTGGGTCCGTCCGACCGTCATATGGCTTAACAAAGGGGAAATTTGAAGCTTCCGGGAGGGCCATTTTTGGTGCTGAGGGGTTTGGATCGTGATCTTCCTCAGGCGCCATCGCAAATCATGGAGATAACACCTCGCGGCTCGGGCTTTCATCTTGTGATTCGTATTGACCCCGTCAGTTGTCCTTGTAGACGCCTCAACTCTGCCATGAGTTGCTCGTTGGCTTCCATCGGCGCCCGACGTTGGGGTCAATCTCCTCCCGAGCTCCGTTCCTCCTCCGTGGGTTTCTTCATTTCCGTGGGTCTCTCGGCGATGAGTCGGATGTGTCGACGCTTCCGCCACATCTCCTCCTGGTGTCGAAACCGTTCGCCCTGTCGTCGGAGGCCGCCGTTTGGGGCTCGCTTGCGCCACGGCCACCGGAGTCTGTGGATGTAAAGTTCCCGCCATGTTTCGGCTTCATTGCGGTGGCATCCGCCTCGTCATGCGTAAGTCGAGGGGATCTCAGTTGGCTTCTCGTCGCCGCCTTGGTTCTTCTGTTTCGCCGTCGTTGCCGCCCCTTGATATCGCCTCCTTTCCTTTCTTTGGTGGCATGGTTGCAGGAAACTTACCCTTGGGCTTGATCGGCGGTGGTGGTTTCACCTTGCGGTTGGGTTCCCCACTGACGGCGCCCGGTGTGGTTGTGTGGAACCACCGGTCTCTCTCTCTTCTTACTCGTCGATCGCTTCTTGTTTTTCGGGGAACCTGCTTCTACTCTGTCCTCTTTTCCGCTTTATAGGGCGGGCTTGGATATGCCCGTATTGATTGGCTTTCTTTTTCTTTATTATTTCTTGCCAGGGGCTAATCTGAATTTTTTTTTATTGACTCACGTCTCTAATACGTTGGGTTTTACCCTATGTTCGTACACCTTTTATAGGGGTTCGACGGGAATTTCACTTGTGCAGGGTCTCGATTGCTGGACACGTCACCATGTATTTGGGAGGAGTTGTTGGAGGGTGTCAGACATTGGTGATTTAGCATTAGGTTCACGTCGAAGGAAGGCACGACTGGGAGTGATTCCCTCCGGTTTCCTCCTTCGCCACGGAAGGGTACTTCCCCTCATTGCGGGGGGAGAGGGGGTGATCCTTATCCATCTCCTCCTCTTACCGGGGGTTGACCCCCTAGTGTATGGACTCATGGCTTTGTCGAAGGGAGAGGTTGGCGTTCATAAAACCGTTCATATGGGTCACTAGACGCGTGGTGTTTTCGCTTAGTTGGCCGAGGGGAGGGCTGAGCCTGGCCGGCCCACCACAGATACCCTGGCGGCGCGACATGGATGCCTACTCATTTCTTCATTCCGACCCCAGGTGTGTTCAATATGCTTCATAAACTGACATTGCAAGAAATTTTACTTTCAAATATATTCGTCACTCGAACTGACTGTAGTACTTCCAGGTTACCGTCCGGAGGGCCAGACTTCGACACGGAGTATGCTGGTCCGACGCATCCGGACATCCTGTTTGGGTCGCACCCGAGCGCCCCCACGCCTACACACCCTACAGACCCGAGTTCTTCGAGCCGCACTCCTGTACCACCCGTGCTTGGAGCCCGAATCAGGCACCCACCAGATCGGTGGACCCCTTCAGGGCCCAGACGTCGACCGGCAGATGAACGTCGACAGGAGAGGCGTACCAGACCTCGTGCACAGGGGCAGGGAGGTGACCAGGGAGAGGGAGGTGACCAGGGAGAGGACTACGACGATGTCGACGATTGAGTATTGTATTGCTACGTTGTATTTCTGCGTTGTAATGTTTGTTGTTTATTGTACATTTCTGTCAGCTTTTGTCAAATCAAACTCGTGTCATTATTGCTTTTGTCCCATCGCATGCAATGCGTCAGAAGAATCCGATGCTCGCGGATTTGATCTTCTCTTAAGTCCGCCACTGTACCCTATGGCTGGCTATTTAAGGCCGAGTGGTCGCCTCCCAATAATCACAGCAAACTTTCCCCTCGCCCCCAACCAAGTTCGCCAACCAACCAACAGGTGCCAATGGAGTTTCCCTCGCCCCCACGCCATAGCGTTGCCGTAGCCGTCCCCGAACGAACGCAGGTCCGCATGTGCCTATGCGGGGATCCATGCCGCTTTCGGCAGTCTGTAGACAACTCATACACCTACGGTATGAGATATTGGAGCTACCGCAACCGCGACTCTGAGCCAACGCTAGGGATGCGAATGCGGCGGAGAAGCCCGGTATGTGCGTACTTGCATTTCATGTTACATCAAACCGTGCAAACCTGGATACGGTAATACTATCTGCTCTCACCAATTGCAGCCTCCGTTGTGCGAGTTCGTCGAATTCTACGACGCGGAGCAGACGCCTGACATGGAGAGGATGCGGGATCGAGAGTACTCGCATCGTAGAGCTATGGTAGAGCAGCAGTGGCGTGAGCAGGAGGAGGAGGAGAAGCGCATGAAGGCTGCCGAAGAAATACGTGCACAGAAGGAGGCCGAACGGCTACGCCTGGCGGGCCAGCTGGAGGCTGAGCGTGAGAGGAAGCGCGAGAGGGCGGCAGGCACCGATGGTTTGCGCAAGGGGAAATATCCCCGGTGCACTCAGTAGTGTAGCAGAGGGACCCTTATTGTTTCGTTTACCTAAGGCATGTTAACTTTAAGCCATTATTTCTGCATTTCCTATATTGTAATGTTATGTTGTCTCAATTATTTCGTTTACCAGAAGGGCTCTGTGTTGTGATATTATGTTGTTGCGTATGTACTTACGTATTGTATTTTTGCATTTATTCATTTCCTATGTATTTTATTGGACCATGCGTGATATCTTATCGGAGTACTCGATAATACTTAAGGTTATTGAGCTAGTGCATTTTAGATGCAAACAATGGTGTAAATCAAAGATTTTCACATAATATGCCAGTCCATATATAAAACATCAAATCTCATCCATTGTTACAAAAAAATAACCCCAAACTCGATATCTTACGGCCTGCCGAAAAGGCTTAAGCGCTATAGTTGTAGAGTACTCGATAATACTTAGTGTTATTGCGCTAGTGCGTTTTAGATGCAAGCAAATGTGAAAATCAAATTTTTTCCCATAATATGTCAGTCCATATATCAAATATCAAATCTCATCCATCGATACAAAAAAATTCCCCCAAAAAACGATAGCTTACGGCCTGCCGAAAAGGCTTAAACGCTATAGTTTCGAAATACTCGATAATACTTAAGGTTATTGAGCTAGTGCGTTTTAGATGCAAACAATGGTGTAAATCAAAGATTTTCCCATAATATGCCGGTCCATATATCAAATATCAAATCTCATCCATTGTTACAAAATTTAACCCCAAACTCGATATCTTACGGCCTGCCGAAATAGCTTAAGGGTTATAGTTTAGGACTACTCGATACCACTTAGGGTTATTGCGCTAGTGCATTTTAGATGCAAACAACGATGTAGATAAAATATTTTTCCATAATATGCTAGCCCAGATATCATATAGCAAATCTCATCCATTCTTACGAAAAATTACCCCTAAACACGATATTTTACGGACTACCGAAAAGGCTTAAACGCTTTCGTTTCGGAGTACTTGATAAATGGGTTTTTACGGTAAACTCAATTTGTACATTTCATTTTCGCATGCATTTTGCAAAAAAAAAAATAACCTACGTATATTTTTGTACTATGCGAATAAAAAACTATTATTTATAAAAAATATTCTAGCCGTGCAGCCCTGCATAGTTATAAAAAGAATTCCACAACTAACAACTAAAAATAAGGAAAAGAATGAATTAATCTATTTATTTCCGCAAATTTTCAGGAAACAAACTCGTAACCATTAATTTTAAAAATAACTTTTCAAATATTTTTCCCTTCATTTCATTTTTTAATAAGGAAAAGCAGAAAGAAAATGAATTAATCTATTTGTTTCCGCAAATTTTTAGAAACAAACTCCTAACCATAAATTTTAAAAATAAATTTTCAAATATTTTTTCCTCATTTCATTTTTTTTCTTCTTTCCCTTTTTTCTTTTTCTTTTTTTTTCCATGCGTTGGGTACCGCCGCCTGCTCGCCTTCTTCCACAGTCTGCCGCGCTTAGTCGCTGAAGTCGCAAGTCGCTACGACGTATGGCGTGGCGCGAAGCCACGTGTACATTTCGCGCCACGCTGGCGTGAAAAGTCTCCAGTCGCGATGACGTGGCGCGAAAAGTCTCTAGTCGCGATGACATGGCGCGAAAATAGGCCACTTTTGTAAAAAAATTATGAAAGTATATTTTTGTAATACACAAATTAAAAATGAATATTTATAAAAAAAATTCCCTGAGTCCTGACCTTGGTAAACCAGTTACAGTCTGCCTGTCTACGGCAAGAAATGTAAGCTGACAAAATGGAGGTGGCCTGACCTGACTGGCTTTACTGCCTGCGTAGGAGGAGGCGCTACCGCGTCCGGATAGCATGGGCCATAGTCAGCCGAGTTCCTAGTAGTCTATGACATTCCGTACTCCCTGGACATTACAGGGAATATGTGTTGCCTGTCACATTTTTCACGGAGAAAAAAAGATATTAAATTTATAAATATATGTACGGTAGGTTAGATTTGTACAAACGAGGTACATCGAGCTATATGTAAGTGATGTTTCCATAGATGGAGCTTCCCCTCGTTCGGCCCGGCGCATGAGACCAGCCGCACTTCTGGGCCGTTCGTTACATGGCTAATCCGTGCACTCTGCAGCCCATAGACCAAGGTGCTTGTCACTGTACTCGCGCTGGAGAACTGAGATTCTGGGCCCAATTTAAACAGTCTTGCCGTGATCAGGACACACACTGGCCTCTTCCGGCTTCCAACTTCCGAGTGCCCGCGAATAAAACCGACGCAAGGTCAAACCCGGGTCATTTGACATTTTTGGTTGAGGCATGCAGGCTCAGTCTCACACCATCAGAGCCTTCTCGCCAAGGGAACTGCAGTTTTCAGAGGGGGCACGAATTTTTTCTTTTGCTTTTTTAGCCTTCTGCTAACGTTTTTTTTAATATAGCCACCTTCAAAATTATTTACAGATTTAACCCTCCACGAGTTTCCTCTTACGCTCCGGAAGCTCGGCCGATCGACTGCTACACTAAGATTCCTATCAAACTCCCTTTCCTCGGCAGAAACCAAATCCACTAATTAATCACTAATTAAATCATACTATTTATTAATCGCTTAATTTAAATAGCTAATTAATCAAATTCGCTTGATTGGCATGTTCTTCCGAGCCAAAGGGGCTCTATAAACTATAGGGGGCCGTCGTTCCTGCCAAGCTCGGAGAGCTCGGCAGCTTTTTGCCGAGACTCCTGCTGAGTTCTCCTTACATGGCAGCTGACACGCTGAGCTTATCAAAAGAACTAGTTTTGCAAATTCTAGCAAAAGAGAATTACATTTATCGAAAACGAATTTTAAGGCCTAGAAAAGCGACGGCTTCAAAACGCGTCAACACAAGTCGCACATTTATCGGAATGGCCAACAAGTCATACCTCTCGGTCAGCAGCAAGCCAGCGCCACAGAAGAAATGTCAACAGCAGAGTTCAGAATTCAAATGTCGACAAGTCAACGAAAGAGTCAAAAGTCGACAGCCACGCACCGGATCGAGATACCTGAGTTTTTCTGACTCCCGAATCCATTCCTGACCCAAGTAAATCGGTTACAATGTGCCTGCCTGCGGCAAGAGACGTAAGCTGACGAAACGGAGGCGGCCTGACCTCACCTCACCTGACTGGCTTCACCTCTGGCTATTACTGCCTGAATTTTGCACTAGCACACCGACCATGCATCACCACTCAATACGGCGTGGCAGCGTGAGCTACCTCACCGCAAGAATTGAATGCTCTCTCTCTCTCTCTCTCTCCAGCTCCCAAGCCAATCTCGCCTGCTGAACGAATTAATGTCCTTTTTTCTTAAGGGAAACGAATGTCCTCTTAACTATGGAGTTCTTGCGAGTTAGGCTTAACTGTGTGTGTATATGCAGACTAATATGAAGAATTTATCAGCTGCTGATCCCTTTGGATGCATGCTGGCAATCTAGGTTGCTAATATGTAGTGCTAGTTTTTGCGGCATATATCTGTGCGACCATTCAAGTTTGCCATCAAGGGGATTCAGTACAACCAGAGTGGTAGCTATGGATTCAGTTGATGTAAGGGTGGTACAGTACAATTCTACAGTTGTACTGAAGACAAGTGGCAATATGTTGCATATATATCCCTTGGATTTTATCCCATACTAATAATACTTCGATTTCCGATTGTTTGATTTATCTGAACTCACTTCTGTCTACATTAATTATTCGCATCGTCATCAATTTTCTCTACTCAGTACAACTGCAAGATTTGTTCATCACAATTCTCATATTGTGTGTGGATCAGACATCGATCGATCGAGCGGCGTGTTTCAGAGTAAGCCACTACTGTTCCATTTCGGAACCTAGTCATTGTGATAAAATTCGGTTTAATGACGAAACGATTGATTGTACGACAATTTAATTCGGGGTGATCCATTCAATTGTCGATGGAATAGTCTGCCTGCCATGTCTGCAGGTTGGACCCAAAAATAGTCTGATTAATTAATAGTATTAGCGATTCTTTTTGGATGAACTGCCTGAGGTAAAACTTTAACTGAATATATAGTTCCTCGTCAATTCCTTCCGAAAGAAAATCTCCAAAATCCTCATGCATGCTGGCCATGATCAAAATCCTCGTGCGTCCACGCACGAGCTGCTTGATCTGGAGCGAAGTGCTGCATTATGCATTGACTTGTCAGGAACATCACGCCCGTCCAGAAGAACAGTACATGCCAACGTATAATTCCAACACTGCTACGTACGATATATTGACTTTTGCTGGACATCGTAAGCGTGTATGTACGTACAGGACGTATGCGCGTGCGTGCGTGCGTACGTGGTCCAGTCCGACGATGCACGTACATTCATACGCCGCATGCATCTTAGTCTGCAGCTACTAATTACCTACGTACGCAGAGAAGGAACAGCATATATGTAGTACTAGTTCCATTCAACTGTGCCGATCGACTGTGACATTATATCGACGGAATATATGTGCCAGACGAAACAAGCTCACGTGACTGTCCCAATGATCGATCGATCGTTCGTTCTGTACGCGCAAGTGTGTCAGAGTTGGTCACTTTGATCAGATCTGAGTGTGAGGTCCAGATGATCGAACGCATGCAAGCATGCATGCATGCATGACCAATCTGCAGGACATTTCGTCTGATTGAAGAATAGCTAGTGTACACAAGTACATGTCTCCATTGATCTGCTGTGAGATGCATGCATGCTCAGAGAATTACTGATGCTCAGAACATCAGATTTGTTCTTCTTGTTTCTTGTTTCACGAGGAGCTAGCTAGTAGCAGCATAATTGAGGCTGAGGTCCCCTTCCCCCTACGCGTGTACAGAGTGCAGACACTGTCGCGGCTATTAGGGAATCTCTCAGGTAGGGTTTCGGTTTGTGACATGGTGCGCATAGCTAAGGGACGGGTTTCTTTAAATGCGTGAACCCTGCAGAATTTGTTATCATATGAATGATTTTGGTTGGCATGGATATGTCTGCCGTTAGAGATGGCTGATGATCAGCTGGCTAGAGATCATTTTTTTTTCAACTATTCATGGAAATGCTGTCACTCATCTAAATGAATCAGTTTGCTAATCGTATAGTTATTATTTCATAAAAAAACAAAGGATGCAAAACAATTAATCTCTCCAATAAAAGCATGCAGTACGACACATGCTAGCTTTTCGTTAAATTTACCGTTTGAAAGTTGAAACATTCTTAATGCATTGTGGCATGCAGCATTCAGAGTCAGAAGTCGGAAATGTTCTAGCCTTCTTCTAGAGAACGCAATTTCTCCTCATCGTAGAATGCGTAAGCTTGGACGTCGTTAAATTTTATAGAGTTGTAGAACTTCACCTTAATCCACTATGTATGATAATTTTTTAAAAATAAAATAAAAATTTTACACACGGGTTTCACGATAAGAGAGGTAGTCATTATATATATATACATATATGTATATATATATATATATATATATATATATATATATATATATATCTATATATAGAGAGAGAGAGAGAGAGAGAGAGAGAGAGAGAGACGCTATTCTCTAGCTGCGTATAGTCTAAGCGCGACCTAGTTAACACAGACCGGCCGAGTCATTTATCCCTGTACTCAGCGCACCGAAACTTTTTTAGTTGCCAATTAGTACGGTGGGAAACGACTAGTAAATGAGTTTCCTAGTTTACACATAAATATGTTTTTTCTTTATTTTAGCCATAACTTCTTATTGGCAATTACGATTCACGAATGAATTTCATCAGCATATTACTGATGATGACATGAACATCATGATATAAGTCTCACTAATAAACGTCACATAAATCAAATTTTATTGCCAAAATAAACATAATTTATCATTGTATGATAGTAATATATATATATATATATATATATATATATAGAGAGAGAGAGAGAGAGAGAGAGAGAGAGAGAGAGTAAAATATACATTGATAGTAAAATCTTTTATCAGCCAGTAAAATTATTATTTATTAGCGAGACTTATATCGTTCTGATGCTCTCGTCGTCAGTAAGCTATTGGTGAAAAACCATTCGAGAATCCGAGTTGCCAATAAAAAGTTATAGCTAAAATAAAGAAAAATATATTCATGTGCAAACTAGAAAATACATTTATTAGTTGGTTGGCCATGGTACTGATTCAGTAGGGGCTCATTCATATAGTAAATAAGATAGTAAACATTAGTGTATTAAACAGTAAAATAAGGGATTCGTGATTACTATCCATAGATATATATTTTACTATCATGAAGTAGTAAATTGATGTTCATTTTAACAGTAAAATTTGATTTATATGACATTTATTAGCGAGAATTATATCATGTTGTTCCTCTCATCATCAGTAATTTACTGATGAAATTCGTTTGTGAATCAGAGCGGCCAATAAAAAGTTATAGCTAAAATAACG
Organism: Rhipidocladum racemiflorum; assembly: GCA_036346355.1. Lineage (NCBI taxonomy): Eukaryota > Viridiplantae > Streptophyta > Magnoliopsida > Poales > Poaceae > Rhipidocladum > Rhipidocladum racemiflorum. The sequence goes on along the minus strand of CM070570.1, from coordinate 18,514,785 downwards.
AAAAAACATATTCATGTACAAACTAGAAAGCATATTTATTAGTTGGTTGGCCACGCTACTGATTCATTAGTAACACACGAAGTGGCTGTACGTGAATGGTTTGGACGTGAACCGGGGTTATGACCGGCGTGTAGCTGCGTGCATGCGTAGAATAACGTTACCGTGTATATATATACAATTCTGTATATGCGTGTAGAATAGCTTATCGTACGCCCGGGCCAATTAACCCAGTCCAATCGAGCTATGCATCCCACTAATTAGTGCAATAGAACAACCCTAGTTGACTAAGCCCATAAGTTACGTGACCAAATCAACTAGTAAATGATTTTCTTGTTTGTACTAGCATTTGTTTTTTCTTTGATTTAGCCATAACGTTTTAGTGACACCTCCGATTCACGAACGATTTTTAGCAGCAACTTACTGACGATGAGAGCAATATAGTGATATAAGTCTCGCTAATAAATGCCGTATGAATGAGATTTTACTGCCATTTTACTGAATATGTCATAAGATTTTACTACCGCACAGGCTACTGAACCCTCTAGTATGATAGTAAAATATATGTATACTGACACTAAAAACATCTAAAGTAAATACGATAAGCAAAGATTTGATTCGAAGAGGTTTCCCGTAGTGTATGCCCAACAGTTGTGTACACCTTTATGCAAGTTTCTGGCATGACCAATGACCACCTTATCTCCTACTACCAGTTTGCTGAATGCGCCGCCGCCGCTACCGGTGCTAACCTCACCGATGATTCAGGCGGTAGAAATCATGCCACATAACAGAAGATGAACGGAACCAATGGACTTGCTACTGATAAGGAACTGTCCAGCACGATCGATGAACTCAGCATCTGATAGCGGTTAGGAGGAATGCCCAAGTGATAAGCTTATGTGTATTTTGTGTATCGTAGGGTAGTTGTGATTCGGCGTTACTTTTCCTTTTAGTTTTGCCACCCTTAATTGTAACTTAGAACAATAATGCTTTTTCTCAGCATGTCAAGACAATTGAACGGCAGCGCATGTAATGATGTTTATCAAATCCCACTCTCTTTTGTGATGCAAATGCACTTGTTTTCCACAATCTGTAGTGTAGCTGGCATGTCGAGTTCACCGTTGCTTCTTTCATCAGATCAGATGTCCCATGATCTGGGAATTGTTGTTAACCTGTACTATATATGTGTGTTTTTCCTGTAGCAGCATGTACATTGCATACTAGACACAGAGCAATATAATGATGTCTCGCTAATAAACACAATATGAATGAGATTTTACTGTCAATCTACCGAATGTGTCGTAAGATTTTACTACTGCACAGGTTGCTGAACCCTCTAGCATAATAGTAAAATCCACGTATACCGATAGTAAAATCTATGTATTAAGGATAGTAAAATTTGATTCATGCGGCGTTTATTGGCAAGATTATATCAACATGTTGCTCTTGTTGTCAGTAAGCTACTGGTAAAAATCGTTCGTGAATCGAGGCTATCAATAAAAAGTTATATCTAAATAAAAGAAAAAAAATCATGTACAAACAAGAAACACATTTGCTAGTTGGTCATGTGGCATAAACTAGTAATGTGCTTTCTTGTTTGTACTAGACTTTTTTTTAATGTAGCTATAACTTTTTATTGACAACTTCGATTCACTCATGTTTTTATCGGCAACTTCTAGACGACGAGAGCAACATAATGATATAAGTCTCGCTAATAAACACCGTATGAATGAGATTTTACGGCCATTTTACCGAATGTGTCGTAAGATTTTACTATCGCACAACCTGCTGAACCCTCTGGTATGATAGTAAAATCTATGTATACCGATAGTAAAATCTATTTTATGCGACGTTTAGTGACGAGATTTATATTGTTATGTTGCCCTCGTCAGCAATAAGCTATTGGGGTGAAAACCGTTTGTGAATCAGAGTTGCAATAAAAAGTTATAGCTAAATCAAAGAAAAAATAGATTTCAGTAAAACATATTTACTAGTTGGTTTGGCTACGTAGGTGACTGGCTTAGTCAACATTCGGCATACATGGGCTGATTTGCATGCACTTCTCCGACCGAAGGGCAGATTAGTGCTTCCTGTGTGCATATACATGTGTATATAGACATATGTATATATACACGTGTATATACACATATGTATGTATGTGTGTATATGACGAAGCTGGCCTGGAAAACTATAAATTGGTTGAAATCCACAAGTCGAACGAATTGCATATGTGGAGATATTTCTCTGAAAAAGTGGCCGAGAATAGGAGATATATGAGAAGCCCGTATGCAAATTAAGCTCGGCAAGGTCTTTGGTTGTCGCCGTCGAATTGCTACTTGTTATTTGTTACTAGCTAGCTAGAACATTTTTTTCTCCCCAAGCATTTTTTTCCAACATAAAAGAAAGGAAAATGTGTAAATGAAAAATACACCACAATCTTCATTAAATAATTGAGAAAAATAACACGAAAGAACGAATTAAGTACTAGAACACTCATCTGATTATTGACGTGCAAAGAAAAAATTAGTTGGCTGAATAAATTAATAGTGTCACTAATCGAGGGCCTACTAGAAAGACCCTGTGTCTAATCTCATGGCTTTCTAGCTATAGCAGCATCTTTTCATGTGGATGTTTCTTGTTTCGTTGTTTAGTTAAAACAAATCAAGTCATTTTCATTTGGAAAAGTAGCCCAACGATGCGAGGTCTCGTTGTTTTCCATCAGTAAGTTTCTACATGTAGAGGAGAGACATCGTGTCGTCGTGGGCTTCGTCTGGTACATTCTTCCTGCTTCTTGACAGTTGACACCAGCAACGAACTTAATTCACATAGAAATCAGAATGCCACCTGTCAATATGTTTTGTGAGGATTTTTTTTTGTTTTACCAAAATCACAAAGAAATTATCTTCTATTTCAAATTTTATTTTTAAATAGGAGTATACATACCAATCTACAAATTTGAGGCAACTTTTTACCACCTTTTCCTTTGCATATACCCCTCGTATTCATTATTCCAAGATCGTTTATTACCAGAGTACACACACCATCCATCGGCAGTAACTGAGCTAATAAAAATGGATAATATGGTCTTTTATCTACATACCTTGAAATACAAAATGCTATGATATCATTTATTAATTAAGGAACCAAGGGATCGAGTACTCAACACTTCAACGGTTGTACTACTATGTTTATTGTCGATATGGTTAAAGATAAGATGTGCTTTCAGATTGATGAAACAAATGGAAGCAATATAGATCTGCAGGGACAACTAATTAATCCCAGGTCTAATTGGAGACCACATTGAAATGTACAACGAAGCTAGCTACTAGCAAATTGATAGATGATATATAGGCGTGTGTTCTTATGTGCTAGTGGCTGAGAGAGAGACGATCGAGATGGTGTGCGTGGGCCTAGAAATCTAAGGTTGGATTGGTGCGACATGTACGTGTCCACCATGTCGGCTTGCATATCCCAACCTGTGTATCATGGATCGCCCGTAATTAATGAAAAAAGGCCCTGTTGAAACACATTGTATGAGCTAGAGCTAGTGGTCTCGACCAAAGGATCCATGAAAACGAAAGAGCTCCAGACAAATTGCTAAAAATAAGAGAGAGAGAGAGAGAGAGAGAGAGAGAGAGAGAGAAGGATTTTGCAAACAGGAACTCGTGGATATCGATCGATCGAGAGGTCACGGGCCTCACTTAACTCCTCCGGTTACGTCCACGGCTCCATGCATGCACAGCTAGCATCACACCCTTTAACAAAAAAAACTGGTTCTTTTAAGATGCGCATTTTCTTCTGGTTTGTGCCCAGCTAGCTAAGGGTAGCTAGTTTCTTCTTCTCATTGTGGTTGAGCTGGTACGAAGACGTTCGGAGAACATGACGCGGCAGGAAGAAGAAAATGCAACGGCGAGCCCTACATGCCTCCCTTTTTGAGGTCATGAGCTTGTATGCATGCATGAGCTTCTGTCACGAGGGATAACTTCTTCTGAGGCTTTTTTGTCTAGGCATGCACGCATGAGCTTGTAAGAAACTACTAAGAATGATAGGATGTATGAGTAGGTTAAAAACTACGTACCTAACCATCTCATCCCTGCTTAAAGTTGGCTTTGGTAGGACCGACTTATCTATGTGGCCAATGGCACTACTACAGATCTGGTCTTCCATACTGACCCATCAGTACCAGTTATGCATGAATCGGGACTGACAATTACGTCAGTCCCGGTTCAACAGTCTACTGGTCCGGGGGGCACATCAGTACCGGTTTAACATACCAACCGGTACGGATGATCCCACATCAGCACCGGTTGTACTAAACCAGTACTAACAAAGTTGACTCTTCGTCTCCCGCACGCGCCTTCTCGATCCCGCCCTGCGCTCCTTTTCGATGATAACTCTTCGTGTTCATCAGAATTGAAGTACTTTGTCTCTTCATCTTCCGATCCTGGCCACCTATAAAACCATCAGAGTGAGGGAGACGGATGACACATATAGTTAACCCAAAATGGAAGCTCCTTCTTCTCCCTCCTCTGGCGCTCCATCACCACCCCCGGAGGAGGAGGCGGCCAAGATCTACTGGGGGAGCTCATCGTCGGAGGAGGATGACGACGAAGACGCCATCGACGACGACGACAACCCCCCGTGCAGCGACGACGACGACAGCCCTCCGGCAGCGACGACGAGTGGTGGTTTCCGCGGTGATAGCGCCACCCGCCACCCGCGGTGATCCCAGCAGTGATGATTCAGTTAGGGATCGATGAAGAAAAGGAATGCGAAAAAGTCCATGGATAGCGGCACGCCGAAGAAGACGGCGAGTACGCCTATGAAAGCAACCAAACTAGCTTTCTTTTGGGTGTAATAGACTACTAAACTAATTGCGTTTAGCTTTTCTATGTGTCATATTTTGGTGTGCTAGCCATGATCATCTTATGGCTACACTTTTGCTTTGTCTTCTTCACACATCTTGTGCGGATTCAAGACTCGTCTAAATTGCACCGCTTACGTTTCTCTACTGAAGCAAGCAGCTGATTAATCCATATGGTTATGGATTCGAGCTACTAATGTTGTGAGTAATTAATTTTATGCTATAGTTCCACTACTACAGAACAACACATAGATGACGCCATATCACTGCCGGTTGGGCTAGAGCCGTCAGTGATAAAATATCACTGCCAATTCGTAAGAACCGATGCCCTAGAAACTTATCATTGCCGGTTTGAATAACTAACTGGCAGTGATAACACACTATCACTACTGGTTGATACCCAAAACCGGTAGTGAATTCTCACTGCTGGTTTATACTCAAAATCGACAGTGATAGTTGAACTTTTACTGCCGGTTAAATCTTGAACCGGCAGTGATATGTTTTTTCCCGCCCATATGGGTTGATTGCTTGGGGTTTGGCGGTGGTCGCGATACTCATGATCAGCAACTCATCAGTACCGGTTGGAAGCACCAACCGGTATTGATAGTATCTCATCATTACCGGTTGGTGCCTCCAACATGTAATGATTATCACCTCATCAGTACCGGTTGGTGGAACCGGTACTGATGGCTATATATGTAGCAGTGGGGTACCTACCATCCTATCATGTATGCAATGTGATCTATATATTCTAACATATCATATTCGTACGCGCGTACTGATGACGTACATTCTTTTATGATTCGTGCTGTATCATTTCCTCTGAACAAGGCATCCCTTGATCAATCGAAACGTACATCTCTGGTCGTCTGCACTTCGCTTTGCAGATCAAGCATCACAGCATCCTTGATACATGTGCATGATCCATGATTCACCAGGGAGACCATGCATATACGTAACCTTCATGTACGTACAGCTTCCTACCCAGCTTGTCCATGCGTGCAGCTATCAGAAAAAATCATGCCGCCCAGATATACAGTTTCACTGTCCTAGCTAGTTCCTGCAGATTTAATCCTGACCATGCTTTAATTGCGCTTTCCCTTTTCTGCGTTACCTGTAGCTCCTTTTCGGCAAATGTACGGCAGTGGAAAGGAATGACACAGAAGCATCGCGCTGACATCCGCAGACAGTGTACCCTTCATGCATCCGTGTGCACCCACACACCGGCCGCCACAAAGCATGCAAATTAAGGGGGGATCCAAGAGATCGAAGCACACAGAGATCTCTGTACGAGTCACCAAGTTAGCAGCCACTCAAACAAAGGACGTCCGTGTCACATGAAAGGATAACAAAAGCTGGACTTATATGCATTGCCTTTAATTTCTCCGGAGAGCTATCTTCTTCTTAGTTTTTCCATCGTCATGTATATATAAATTAATTAACATCTGGAAACTAGAGCTATAGCTAATAGTACTTGCTCTGTATGACAAGACTGCAAGCCAGGAAATGATCAAGATCACTGGAGGCCACATTAATGAAAAGTAAAAAGCCCATATATATAACACCACAATTTTGATTGAAAGTTCGTCCAGCAAACCGAGCTACGAGCTACGAAAACAGACGTTTGACACACCGAACCTCACAATATAGCTCAAATAATACCCTATTGGCTCGGTTTTACTTGGTGGTATTGCTAGCATGGCCTGATGATCAAGTAAGAGGTTTTGCCATGTATGATGACACACGGAACAAGTTTAGATGAATGAGAGGTGACGCCCACTCCGATTTACTCGAAAGCAGATCGATGTGCAGGCTAGCTAGCGGTAACCGCCCATAGCTGTACTCTTCCTCAGGCGTCCCTTTCCCCTATTAAACTCGGCTCCTCCATCGCTTTCCATCCTCCGTCGGCGATGCATAATTTCTTATCTTGTGCACCTCTCGTGTCCGTGTGTGATGTGGTGTGCTACATGCGTGGTGGCGTCACGCTTGCTCATCGCATTGCGTCTCGCGGCTGCGCGTATGTAGAGCGTAGACTAGTGGTTAGAAAGAAGAGTAGCAATCACTCAGTTAATACACACACTAGCAATACGATCGATTAATGCTTTGCTTTTTGGTCGATATATATTGTCCCAAACACTAACCTCTTATCCTTTCCTCCTCTCCCCACTTGCACTACCCCGGGCTCCTTTCCGAGAAGAAGCAGCCACTTAACTTGCTCGTGCTACTCACCTAGCTAGAGCCTGCCCTAGCAAGCTATGCGGAGGAGGAGGACGGCGAAGACGCAGAAGCAGCACGCATGAGCAGATACGAGAACGGCCATGGCGCCGCTCTGGCAGCAGCAGCAGCAGGAGGCAATAGGCCGGGGGAGGGCGGCGGCGACGCGCACGAGGACGACCTGGTGATGCCGGGGTTCCGGTTCCACCCGACGGAGGAGGAGCTCATCGAGTTCTACCTCCGGCGGAAGGTGGAGGGCAAGCGCTTCAACGTCGAGTTCATCACCTTCCTGGACCTCTACCGCTACGACCCCTGGGAGCTCCCAGGTCCGTCTCAAGAGAATTGCTAGCTCGTCCTCTCTCTTTCTCTTCAAGTTCCTTCTTGATTTTTTTCCTGCTGTGGTGACTGACATCTTTGTGTTTGTGGCTTTAATTTCTTTTGTGTTTTCAGGAATGGCCGCGATTGGGGAGAAGGAGTGGTTCTTCTACGTGCCGAGGGACCGCAAGTACCGGAACGGGGATCGGCCAAACCGAGTGACGGCGTCGGGGTACTGGAAGGCGACGGGCGCCGACCGGGTGATCCGGGCGGAGAGCAACAGGTCCATAGGGCTCAAGAAGACGCTCGTCTTCTACTCCGGCAAGGCGCCAAAGGGCGTCCGCAGCAGCTGGATCATGAACGAGTATCGCCTCCCGCCCGCGGACACCGACCGGTACCACAAGGTATCCGTATTCTATCACATTCTGATCCTTAAATTTGCACAATTAAGCAGCAAGCTAGCTTGAAGGTAATTTAGAATCCAAGAACTAGGGTTTGTGGGCTTGCTTCGAGCCTGTTTGTAGTTATTTGTTGTCGGGTTTTGATTATAGTCGATCTAATTTTGCCTTCGTGCTTTTAGTTGGCTTCATGGTTTTCCCTTGAACGGTGCATGCGCCTTTTCAGATCTACAAGTAATTATCTAGGGTTCCTTCTTTCTTTTGCTCCTGGGTATTCCTGCCATGAATATGACTAGAACCTACTCGATTAGCTCATAGCCCTCCGGCCTCTCCCTATGTAGTATGTTCTATCGTGAACATACTAACCAAGAATCCTAAATTCGGCAATCTTTTTGACCGGAATTGTCACTTTGCTTGTGTAATTAGCCAGATCTGAACTAAATTTCTAGGCAGACCCATGCATCCCCTAATTCTTCGTACGCCTTGTTTGCTTTCTTGATTGCAATCAGTAAACATGATTAAACTGCAACGCATCTTCTCACGTTCATGAATTTGCAGACTGAGATATCTCTCTGCCGGGTGTACAAGCGCTCCGGCATCGACGACGGCCGCGGCCATCTCTCCTCGACGCGCTCGACCGCCTCCCGCGGCGCCGCGGCGCCACAGGACAACAAACAAGGGTCATCGTCGTCCACGCCCACGCCGCCCCCAACCCCGTCCAAGCTTCACCACCTTCTCCAGGGCGAGTGCACGTCACCGCCGGCCATCACGGATCACGCCCTGGCACTCAAGGCGGTGGCGCCACGGCAACTAGCCGCCGCAAAGCCGTGCGGTGGCTACCTGCAGTCCGCGGTGAGCCCCGCCGCGGCCGGCGATCAGCAAGAGGGAGCCGCGGAATTATTGTACCAGCAGTACTCCAAGAACACGAACGCCTTCGCCTCCACTTACTCGCTGCTCAACTTGGTGAACGCGGCCTCCATGGGCAGCTCCGCCGCGGCCATCGACGAACTGAGTACACTGGTGGGCCACGGCGCCCATCAGTCCTACCTTAGCCCGGCCGGCAGCCACGGCCACTTCCTTCCCATACCAATGCCGTCGTCACAATCTGTGGCGCTCGGGACTCTGCCGATGTCGCTGGCCGCCATCTCCGACAAGATGTGGGACTGGAACCCGATCCCCGACTCGGTGGGTAGGGATTACAGTAGCGCTGGATTCAAGTGACGGCTCAAGTAATCGCCCACAGTGCATGCACGCGTGCATGGCTGTGCACGTTAATCTGTTCCCAATGGTACCACCATGGTACAATGTAGTCCTCTCTCTCTCTCTCTCGGTTCACATTTAATCCTGAGGTTATACGTACCCTTCTTAATTAGTCCATATATAGATCGTACCTTCTTAACTAGTACGATCAAGAATTCATATAGGTAATTTGTAATTCCTAATGAGAGTTGCATATAATAACCTCCCCTTGATTCGATGTGACAGCCAATTACTTTACTCCATTCAGCTCTTTTTATCAGGATATGATAGTAATGCAGTACATGGCAAGCCCCGTGCAATTAGTAGTGGATAGAGCCAAGGCAAGCGTTGCAGAGTTTATTTTTGCTTCTAAGAGACTAGGTTAGCTCTAGTCGTTGTCCTGTCTGGGTTGTGGTCCTTTTGTGTTTTCTGTTTTGTGTTTCTGAACTTATTACCTCCCCTCCTTTAATGAATAGGCAGAGCTCCTGCCATCTATTTCGAAAAATAGTAATGCAGTACATGGGTGGCGCACGTACTTGCTTGTCTAGTCCAAAGTTCTTCTTTTTTAACTGTCTGACTTTTGACACTGCACTGCACATAAAATAATGCTGCTTGCATGATTTTGAGATGACCATGGTAGAGATTGCTTCTTTGGAATGATTGGAAGAGAGGACTTGCAGGGGGTTGATGTCGGCTGTATATACGCAAGTATATACGCACAGCACAGGACTGTGTCAGAGGGGTGAGGATTATAGTCTGGGGCAATCATGTGAGGGCAGCATTTGTCTTTTCTTTCTGCCTGCACAGTGTGTTCTCTTATCATGGACTAGCCACCAAATTAAATGATCATTCCTCGTTGTCTGCTCGTGCTGACTGTAAAAGATCGATGAACTCAAGAACTTGTCAGAGTGTGTCATGGACTCAGCATGAGTTTTGCCTGTTTGGGGTTTTGCAGATATGTGGGTATGGAAAGGAAGGTGTAGCCATGCATGGGTGAGGATAACATACCTCCTGTCTAGCTACATGCCATGCCCATGAGAGGATCTTTCAGTCGATTGGACATGTCAGTCTATTGGTAGGGAGTAGGGACTAAGATAGTTCATCTGTTATTTTGTTGAACCCTGATACAGTGTATATGTGTAGGTTTTTGGTACTTTTAGATTCTCTTCTTCTTGTTATGTAAGTCCAAACTAACCTTGTTTTGCTAGCTGTGCTGTGTAGATAGCAAGTCATAGAGATCAGACTTGCACGCTTCCATGCATGTGTATTCTTCAGCATTGGAGTACAATCTATTTCAGAAAAATCTAGTTGAATTACAACTACAATAGCGCTTCCACCGTCCCCAAAAGTGTACATGGAGCAAATTAAATTGGCAATCGAGGTGCACGGCCGCACAGGTCAACTGCCAGCAAATATATGGCAGTGCGACGTCGCGAAGAGCTTAATTAATTGGTATGGTCAGCGAGTTTGAAGGGTGAGTGACTACGGTGAGTGAGTCCGGGCAATTAATTAAGAAGCTTGGCGACACTAGCTCTCGGTGATTGCAGTAAGAGAGAGGTTGCACGAGCAAATGTGTGGGGGTCAAGGGCAATGAGTTTAATGTAGGTCTCTGAATTTGAAAAATAGATTGCTGGCAAGTCCCTGAATGCAAATTAATTTGTCACTTAGGCCATTCACAATGGAGAGTTTCATTACACGGTTTCCAAGAGTGTCACATCAGCTTTTGTCTAGGTAACCGTGTATCTCAGGTTTCATCCTGAGGGCATCTGCAATGGTGCCACTTCAGCTTATTATAAGGATGCCAACTCAGCATTTTGCTTAGATGGATGAGAGAAAAAGAAGAGAGAGATATAGACTTACTACTAACTTATAGTCATGCTATAGCTGATTCCAAGGCATTTATCACCTCTTACATATGGGTCCATATTTAATTTTATAGACAATGCTATAGCTAGTCCATTGGAGAGGTTGTCTATTAGCTATCTATAGATGACATGTACATTTTTATAGCTAGTAATTGACTACACCATTGCAGATGCCCTGATGAAACTCACTCACCTCCCATGAAACTCTTTCTATCTCTCTCTTCATAACTATCTTGCCATGTCACCAAACATGATGATGTGTCACATCATTTAATGAAAATGAAACTCCCACTGTGAATGGCCTTAGGCTCCTGTTCTTGCAATTGTGTTAGTTGGGTCAGAATAACCTTTGAATTTGCTAATGTGAGTGAAGGGATGTGAAACTCCAACGCAGATCATTTGGATGGCATGGAAGTTTGGAAGTGTTGTGTCTAAATTAGCTTAAACTGCTGGGGTGGCAGTTGGATGGAGGTGCAAAATTGATGCTAATCTCTTCGGGAAATAATGAAGGTTCAGTTTGGGATCACATAACGATTCACATTGTATACTGTTTATTTCACCATCAAGTTGGCATATTTAGTTTATTTTAAACAATCGGCATATTTAGTTAAGGCAAAGCAGAAGTGACTTATGTGGCACAAATTTGCAAGGACCTGCCAAGCTAATCTTCAAGTTATAGGGACCTAAGCGACACTTTGGTAGAAATTTAGGGACGTCTAGTACAATTTTCTCTTAGCTTAAAATAGAACCGACATAATCAGCTGCCCCAGGACCAGGAGACGCTATTCCCCCCCCCCCCCCCCCCCTCTGAAAATTCAGGAACGCTGATTGCGTTGAAGATTGCACTTGTGATTATGCCCCTGCAATTTTTTCTTTCTCACACGATCGGAAGGCTCAAATAAGGGCACGCATTGTCCTATTTCTATGTAAGTTCTCATCCGATAACTCTTCTACATATATAGTCAAATTTCACCAAACTCAAATGTCATCTAAGTGTGTGTTAGCTAAGATTCAACACTATTAATTGTTCTAGCTATTAAGACATACGGGTACCTTACCAGTTGGCTAATTGCGCAAGATATGAAAAGGTTATTTCCTATATATGTTTTCCCTTTACTGGCGAATTTTCGCAAATCAATCAATATGTGGGCGCCTATATATATATAAAGAGAAATTACATGCTAGATACAAAGCAAAAAGAAGCAGAGACACAATATCCATATTTTGGCTACAAAGATGGCATGTGGGTTGATGCCCAAAAGCGGATCCACAGAGGAAGCACTCAACATCTTACGTGTGGATGACGTCATTCAGTGTTGACACTAACCGTACGGCGGCCGGGGTCATATATCTTTTTTTTTCTTGAAGGAAAGTACCAAATGCATTATAGAAGGGTGAGAGACGCTACAGCAGCAATAGTTAGACAACAGAGCAACAATATATGAAAGGAGCAACACTTTAACTGGAACTTAGGATGCTATTGAGCAGGAGACAAACCAAGCATAGCAGTTAACAGTCGTCGACAGTAGATCGGGACTTGCACATGCTTCCTAACAGTTTTGGCGAGAGTCTAGAGATGACGGTATGCCTGCAGCTTGCTGGGGCCATATATCTTGCATGCACAAAAAGTGCTCAAACTCCCAACCACAAATTCCCAAGGAACACAAATTCACAGATAGTGCTACAGTAACTTAATTGATACAATTTACGCAAAAAAATCTTATAAAGCGAAAAGAAAAGAAAAAAAAAGGGTCATATATATTTTTTTTTTCAACTTTTAAATAGCGTCGCTCGCTTGTAAGCATACCGCATCGTACACGCGCGCGTGGTGGTTCAGCCTATGCAGCACCGCACGATTAACGTCGCGGCGGGGCCCGTGCGTGCGTTGGAGCCGACGAGGTAGCGCCATGATGACGAGCACCACAACCTCCGTTATTTGCTCGCTCGGTGGCTTTTGGCCCACACAAATGGCCGCGATCTCTCTCAGCTCAGCTCTCCCCTCCCCTCGATCCCCTCCTGCACATGTGTCGAACCCGGCGGTTCAGCTGTTGATGATTAACAACCGGGCGCAAGTTTAGGAGAGGGGGGGATTAAGCGCGCTTTTCGAGGTGATAAAAGGGTAAGCTTTTGCGCACGCGCGGTTACACGGCTGCTACTCAGTCTGCCCTGGATGGGGCACGACATGATCGACCCGTTGAAACGACCGTGTGCTAGCTGCTGGCTGCTGCTACGTACGTACTCATCGATCCCATGGGCGGCGGGCGAAAGGTTGGTTGGTTGGTTAATCGCAGCGGCTCTTCTGGTCACCGGGCGGAGCACGTACGCCTGCTGCTGTATGTATTGTGGTCGTCCGGGGCAGGGACCACGATGGTTCGGCAATGGCGGCTAAAGTTGGGGGAGGAAACTAACGAACCGCGCAGGCAGGGGAGAAAGCGTGGTCTCAGAGATGCATATGCATGCATGCATTGCCATGCCAGGTGACGCGCGGGGCAGCTTCTGGCGACGTACGTACGTACGGCACTCCCCGCGCGCGTTCGTGGGAAGGAAGAAACGTCTCGATCCGCCACCACGCGCGCGTGCGGGGGCGCAAATTAAAGATCTCTCTCTCTCTCTCTCTCTCTCTCTCTCTCCGCCACAGCATTTGATGGCTTCGCCGCGCGCCCCACCGCGTGGCGAGGTGGCACGGTGCGGATCGACGAGCGGTGGAAGTGGGAGGATCTTGGCGTTACGCGCGCGGTGCGGCTGGGACCGCGCGTACGTACGTACGTACGTACGCGGTGGCTGCGCGCGTCGTCGACTTCTCCGCACGGCGTAAAACTCATAAGGGCACTCTGCTCCAGCCGTTTCTAAAGATGAGCCACGTAAGATAAAAGAGTGATGTAAAGAAAACCGTATCTCATGCAAAATACAGTCTATTTGAGAGGACTAAGGAGCTATAAACGATTTTGAAACTGCACTATCGGTTGAGCCTTTTCAATTTTACGCAGAAAAATAGGTTACAATTGATCTTTTCTCACATAAAACAATAAATAATCTTGTTAGTCCTACGATACAACTTATACATACTATGCATTAAGGTAGTTGTATCTAAACATCCATTTAATACGTCCTCTCACCTCCTAGAAACTGCTTTAGAAATAATACTCGGAGTGCCCTAAGGGGCAGAGAGAGGGCATTCAATTCCTGCGGTGAGATTTTAGTCAGCCGTGCGGTAGTAAATCACTCAAATCAGTACTGCATGCCTAAGTCATATAAATGCCAGTTAATACAAGCAGTGGCTAAGCTGGGTCCAGCCACCGCCCCCTTGTTTAAGACAAGAACGCGCTGTTTTGATCATCCATTCACCTCTAAGTGGCCGCCAAGATCTAATAATGGGCTTTCTCCAGCTTGCTGCCACGGCCATTCAGCAATCCTCGTGAAAAAGACAGCTAGACTCGGTGTTCTGTTATTCTGTCCCTTCGCGGTGGAGACAAGTTTGCCAGAATCCTGCACCAAGTATTTCCAGGAGAATAGTGCTCAATGACGTTACTAGCACCACACAATCTACTCCAAATTAGTGATCACGACGCATACATGGGTATGGCATGGGCATTATAATATTGGAAAATGGCTATTAACAAAAGAAAGATGATATGTACTATTATTGATGGAGCATATTATTATTGGGCAATTGAATATCAGCTCAGGAGGCATGCTTTTAGTTCAGCTTGTAAAACAGAGTTGTTCTGAGAGCAGCGCTGCAGGGCACTGTCTAAAACACTGTACTAGCCTACCAGGATTCCAAGTTTCCCCTCCAGAGAGGAAACATAGGGGATTCCAAGTTTCCAATCCATCGCCAAAACTGGGGGTAGACAGAGTAAGCAAATATCATTTATTTCCATTTTTTTTTTGCAGAGAACCCGCTTATTCAATCATCAGTGCTGAGTACATTGCTATACTCTCCCATGCATAAGTATCCAAATGATCAATAGCTGCATCAGTACAAACGCTCCAAAGCTTCTAGTCATCATATGGCCATCAATTAGGTCCCTGTATGTTGCAGAATAGGAATAATCAATAAATTGGACTCAATGTCGGTACTGCATGAGTAGAACATCGCACATCACTGGCATCCATGCATTGCCCCCCCCCCCCCCCCTCTTTTAAAAGCAGTGAATATGTCTGATATACCTGCACTATGAACACCATTCTCGAGCATTCTGGAACATACGTAGCCATGGGCTTGGACCACTCGCCTCAACCTGCCATTCCTTGGGATACCATGGATATTGCCACATCATGAAGCAACGCTCTGGGTGTGGCATCATAGCTAGGTGCCTTCCATCAGGGGAGCAAAGGGCTGCAATGCCAAGTGGAGAACCATTGGGATTGAAGGGATAGACCTCAGTTATGTTATTGGTGTCATCACAATATCGCACGGGAGCCAGATTAGACTTCACAACACTAGCTAGAACGTTTTCATCTGGGAAGAAAGCTCTTCCCTCACCGTGAGCATTCCAAATCCCCAAGGTAGAACCTTCCATCCCTTTGAACATGATAGCAGGAGAATCCCCTATGGACACACTGGTAAACCGGCACTCGAAACGACCAGATTCATTGTGAATAAACCTTGGCTGGGACATGTCTCCACCTGTACCAAGAGAACCTCCAACATCTGATCCTGGCACCCAGCCAAGAAGAGCCATGAGCTGACAACCGTTGCACACTCCAAGGCTGAATGTGTCTAGCCTATTGTAGAAATTCTGGAATTGCTGTATGAGGGGTTGGTTGAACCTGATTGATGCAGCCCAACCTTTCGCTGAATCCAGCACATCTGCATAGCTAAAACCACCAACAAATGCAATCCCACGGAACTCAGCTAGAGAAGACTTCCCTGCCAACAGGTCTGACATTGTGACATCCCATGGTTCAAATCCAGCAGCATAGAATGCAGCAGCCATTTCCCTGTCCCCATTGCTCCCTTCTTCACGAATGATGGCAACCTTTGGTTTTGAGAATGCAATCAATAGTTTCTTATCTGTCAATTCGGGTGTGAAAGACAAAGACCATGAAGGCGATGTTCTGCATTTTAACCCTTCTTTCTCAAGTTTGACACAAGATTTCAGGCGTTGTAGCTCCTCAAGCTGGAAGCTCGTCTCCTCCCAGATATCCCTGAGATCCGAGGTTTTTTCCTTGAGATGCAGCTTGCCGTCAGCAAGTAGCTCTATTTCTGATGATGCAGTAACTTCTCCAATTACATTAGTGGATATGCCTGCTGCTTCAAGCTTTTGCTTCACAACATTGAGATCTTTCGAGTGCACTTCAATAACAAGGCCAAGCTCCTCAGCAAAGAGTGATTGAAGGAGGTCACTATCTTCCAAGCCTATGTCCAGCTTAACACCACAGTTACCCGCAAATGCCATCTCAAGAACACTCACAATAAGACCACCATCACTTATGTCATGGCCGGCTGAAATAAGCCGTTGACTGAGCAATTCCTGAATGGCCTCAAATACTTTCTTCAAGTAGGGAACATCATCAATGTCCGGGCAGTCATTTCCAATTTGATCAAATGCCTGTGCTAAAGCAGAACCACCAAGCCGGCGCTTTCCTTTAGCCAGGTCAATGTGCAGCAGAACTCCATCCTCACCAAGCTTCAAATCAGGAGTTACCGTCAATGTTATATCAGGACATGTCACGTAAGCACTGATGACTAGATTTCCGGGAGCCTTGACAACCTCACCATCACATTGAGCTGCCATGGAAAGACTGTCTTTTCCCCCATCTATTGCAATACCAAGTTCAATCATGCAGTCAGCCAATGCAACAGCAGCATCATACATATCTGCACCTTCCCCGTCAAGCTTTGCAGCATACATCCAGTTTCCACTTGCTTTGACATCAGCAAGGGATGTGACTTTAGCCCAAAGCAGATTAGTCAATGCCTCGCCAACAGCAAGTCTTGCCATGGCCTTGGGATTAAGCAAACCTTTTATTGGTTGTTCTCCAATGGCGCAAGCACCACCTGTTAGGTCTGTGTATGTCTGTGCAATCACAGCCACATCAGCGAGTGGAAGTTGGAGTGGCCCAACTGTCTGCTGTTGTGCAACTAGACCTGTCACACACCTGTCAACCTTTGTGGTCAAGAAACGTTTTGAACATACGGAAGGGAGCCTCAATACTCGCTTCAGAGCATCCATTAGTTTGATCTCAGGTGAGATGTCTAAGGGCTTACTCATTTGAGAAACTCGATTGAATTCAAAGGTCTTCTGAGGCATATCTCCTAGAACCTTTTCAAGCTCAAGTTCTTCAACAGGGGTTGGAGGAGGAAGGCCATTCAACTGGGCATGCTCCACAGCAGAACTGTCAATCAAAACAATCTTCCCACAGCCATCAATTTTCCCAATGACTGCCATTGAAACCCTTTCCCTCTCACACAGTGACTCCAACAGACTTCTGCTCTCAGGATTCACCAGTAGTGCATCCTGTTCCTGGTACTCAGCACCCCAGATCTCCAGGACAGACAGTGTATGATCACCAACAACAATTGAGCGGATGTCAATTTCAGCACCCTTAGGATAGATTATTTCCTTCACTACATTGCAATTTCCTCCAGCTCCCTGGTCATGAATGCTGATGATGGGGTTGCTCTCTCCCATTTCTGCACATGCCCTGACCACGCGATACAGTTTCTGTGCCATCTCAGCATCTCCACGCTGCACTGCATTGAAATCAAGCTCTGCATCATTTTGGCCACTAACCATGCTTGAGGCAGCACCACCACCCATACCAATTCTGTATGCTGGACCACCAATCTTCACAACTAGCATGCCAATTTCTGGATCCCCCTTCGATATGTGTGCATGGTCAATTTGCCCAATGGCTCCACTGAACATTATCGGCTTCAGCCACTCACGCCGCTCCCCATTTAGCAACCTCATCCCAAAATTTCTGGTAAATCCTTGGATTAGAGGCTCACCAAATTTATTCCCATAGTCAGAAGCACCATCACTAGCATCAATAAGAATTTGCAAAGGAGAGGCTAAATTCGATGGGTATGAAAAATATGGATCCTCCCAGGGAGCATCTGATCCATCAATTCGAAGATTACCAACACAATAACCAGCGGTGGAAGCAACAACAAAAGAACCTTTTCCAGTGGCATGTGTGTCTCTTATGCGACCACCAGCACCTGTCTCGGCTCCTGGGTAAGGTGCTACAGCACATGGAAAATTATGGGTTTCTGCTGTAAATAAAATGTCAAGTTCACGCATCATAATGGTTAATGGTGAAGTGGAACCCGGAATTGCTGGATGTAGGTGGTTTGCTTGGTATCCTTTTATTGCGCTGGAGTTGTCCTTGAATCCAATAATAGAGTTTTTGGGGTTGGCCTTCAGGGGACTCTTCACTAACTGAAACAAAGTTCTAGGCATGGTCTCTCCATCTATCACAAGCTTTCCATTAAAAAACCAATGTCTGCTATGTTCACTATTGGATTGTGCGATATCAAAAAGTTCCACAGTAGTTGGATTGCGTTTGACGTCATCTCTGAAGAGGTGGGTATAGTAGTTGATATCTTGTTGATCAAAAGCAAGCCCCATCTTCACATTTATTTCTTCCAAAGCTTCCCTCCCCCTTTCAATGACTGGAACAACACTGACAGGTTCAGGAACAACATCTGACTGAAATGATGTGAGCTTGTTAGGATAAACACACTCTGTCATTCTATCATGAACCAAAGCAACAAAGTCACCAAGCTGGCTTTCAGCAAGTGGGCCACTGCCAAGCTCAAGGCACAAAAGGTATCTTCCTGACCTCTCCAGGCGATTTACTTCTGTCAATGAGAGAGATTTACAAATCGAGACAGCATTGGTTGAAAACGCTGTTGAAAACGTCATCCGTGGGCCAACCTCAACAATTACACTATAAGGGCTTCTAGAGACTTCCTCCTCCAAAAAGCTCCCTGTCTGTAACTTATCAGGTTCATAAGTTTCTGCTAAGAGCCACTGAAGTGTTGCAAGCTTCTCAGGAGTTAGTGCACTGTCCAATTGAATGTTGAAGCACTGTTCAGTCTTTATATCAACAATATTAGCAGAAACCTTTGCCTGCACTTTCTTGAGTAGCTCATTGGTCTCACTCTCTTGAAGAAATGGTTTACGGTATAAGTGAATAACTCCATCTTCCACTGCAGCATCAGGTTTCTCAACCAATGGGCTGTCAGCCCCCCTGGATAACACGGCACCGGGAGCTGGCAAAAATCGGATATTAGGAACTGCAGCTCTTTGAACACGTGGCAAACAAATATGCTGTTGGCGAAAGCAATGTTGAGCCATTCGCAACCTTCTCAATCCGGGACTTCTTGCTGCGATGAAACCATATCTTTTCCCCTATGTAAAGAATTGGCACATAAGAACACAATAATGACAGGAAACATAATTCATAACTGCGAATATTTCAGAGGCTTCTTACCATATTACTAGGAGGGCCTTGGAGGCGTAACAGATTGCTTACTGACATTTCACCAGGCGATGCCATATTTCAATAAAACCTAGGTTTTCTTTATATAGAACGAAATCTGCAACAAATGGATCATGTATCAGATGTTGATTCTGCAGAGTATTTAAGAAGTAAAGCGAGGTATAAATGTACACGGGACTGAGCATGGTAATGCAAAGAAAAAAAACAAATGATTAAAGAAGACTGTTCTTTGTTAACATTTCATTAACAAGAGTTGAACTCAAGAACAGACTTTAGCTCATTATATTTTATTTCTGAGCTCAAGCTGAGATGGTTGCGTTCTTTCAAATGTAAACAAGAAAGTAGTGCTACCAACAAGACTATGCAAAAAAAGAAAGATACTTGAGTAAAACAGAGGTACAAACTCTGCCTACATGATCAAAATAAACTCATTTGGTTCTGAAAAATAAATTCGTTCTTCAAGCTCATTGTATTTTATAGCTACGCTCAAAGACTAAGATGTTGTATTTCTTGAAAATCAAAGCACTAAATAACAAGCAAGGCAACAATACAACTGTGCCAAATTGATTTCTCCTGCAAGATAGAGGTAACAAACGCTGCCTGTTTAATCGAAATAAGCTTGTTCCAATTTCATGTGATGTCTCTACTTGCCTCTGTTTCTTTTTGAAAAGCTGCTTCTACTTGCAAATTATTTAACACGTACAGTTCCTAAACTAAAACTAAAACTGTGTTAAGTCCACGAACGAATCTACGATCCATACTTCCACAAAACACAAGCTTTACCAATAGCTGAAATTACAGTTTATGATTCTGTTCTTCAAGATATGAAGTAGAGCTAACTAGAAGAAGAGCACACAAGTGACGGAGTGTTGACCACACGAGACAGCGACACATAGTTCAAAATATATATCTTGCAGTTAACTGAACCAGCGGACAGTCACATCCACACTTCTAGCACCCAGAAGTTGCTTGGATTAGTCTTGCAGCTTTGGAGCTTACGTTGGATGCGGTTTAACATGGTGAATCAAACATGCGAATGTGATCAATGATTCAATGACTCAGAAAAAATCTCACCTCGACACCCTAACTCACAAACCATACAGATTTAACCAATACTTGCGCCCACGCTGCGAAGCAGCGAACTAGTTAGTTACCATTAAGAGCCGAGAAGTATCAAGCCACTAGAGACGAATTTGCAGTTTCTATGAGAAGTAAAGGAAAAATAGAAGAGACGAAGCCGTCCGCACACAGAGATCGAGAAGTTCATACAGATACAGCAACAGAGAGGGGAAAGCAGAAATGAGAGAGAGAGAGAGAGAGAGAGAGAGAGAGAGAGAGAGAGAGAGAGAGAGCAGGTACCAGGGGACAAAGGGTAGATGGAAGCGATGGGGAGGCGAGGCGAGGCGACGACCGACGGCAAACCGGAGATAGACCGTAGGGCGGCGGGCGGTGACCCGGCGGACAAGGCGCCTATATGCGAGGGGAGGGCGGCGGCGCGTACGACCCAACGAGAATGATGGCCATAGAGCATCTTCGAGAGGGGGCTAAATACGATGCTAACTTAAATTATAGGATTTTTTAGAAAAAAAAATTAACTCCTGTAAAATCTTTAAATTGTTAAAATCTAGCACGAGTAACTATCTAATTATATAGTAGTTGGGTTTTAAAGTTTAAATGATGGAGTGAATATTTCTTTGAAACTTTAAATCTAATTAGTTGTAATTCTATACTCCCTTCGTTTCTTTTTATAAGGCGTATTTGGTTTCGTTAGGACAAAACTTTGACCAACGATTACTTCATTAATATATCATTTATGCAATACAAAATCATAATTATATATAAGTACTTTTGAATACAAATCTGCTAATATCAATTTTGTGTCATAAAAATTATATGCGAATAGAGTAATTGTTCGTCAAAGCCTTGTCCTAACGAAACCAAATACGCCTTATAAAAAGAAACGGAGGGAGTATTGAAGTTTAGAGCTCTTTTATAGGGATCACTTTTGAGGATGCTCTAATGGCTCTCCTTTTAATTGACGGCTCCCATTAAGTCTACCTTTTTACCGAAAGGTCCTGTTGCTCCGGCGCTAATTAGGTTCCAAACATTGCGTGCTAATCTCCATTTGCATCGAGAATTTGAGACGAAGAATCAATCGGCGGCTAGGGCTGGGAAGCTCGGATGTTGCTGCGTCGGGCCAGGACTAAAAGCCCGAGCATTCACGGCCCACGACAACTTGCATATTTCCGAGCGGCTGTGCGGGTAACGAGGTTTACCGTAGGAAAAAAATAAATCAAACTCTACTTTTAAATAATGTTTCTAAATACATATCATTCTATAATTTTAAAAATATTTTTTTATTTTATTCTCCTGCATCATTTCTCTTTAGTTATTTCTAATGTTCTTTATTATTATAAACTACATCTAGACAATCTATTCAAAAATATGATAAATATGGTGTTGGCAACTAAATTTGGTACGTAGTCGATTTGATAAGAACCGATTCGGTATAATTAATTTATCAATGAATGTATCGGGTATAAGAGTTGTAAGCCGATGTGATTTTATCGGGTTATAATCAGTGGCGGATCTAGGATTTTAAGTTAGGGTATGCCAACCTAATACTGTAATATACAATTCGGTAAAATTCAATGAACAATTCGGTAAACAACTACAAATATTATCGAGAAATTCAGTATACAATTATAAAATAAAATAATTAGAAACATGATAATATAAGTATAAATTACAATATAAATAGTTCGAACATTCTAAATATGAAATATGCATAAAAGAAGTTTACACACCTAATAGTTCAAAGAATACAATACTACTTCTTGTCCTTCTTATCTTGCCTTTGCCTTCTAATAGCCATCAAACTCTTGATTATATCATTTTCATCAACATAGAAGAAAATATCTTGCTCAATAAACGTGACTAGACAATCATCTAAAAAACTATCACTCATCTTATTTCTCTACTTATTTTTGACTAAACTCATTGCAGAAAATACCCTCTCAACACCCCTAAACAAATTATAAAAAATTGATTCGGTTTCAGCAAAAACAGATTGACACATATTAACTAAAATGATAATTCCTGAAGATCCAACCGTTGGATTGATGTGAAATTTTAACTGTAGAAACTAGATTCAACTGTGAAACTAACACAACAAGAATCAACTCAATCGGATATACGGATCTAAAGTTATGACCTTCACAAGTTGAATGAATAAGATAATAACGGAAATTGATTATATGGACTATATTGGACCGAATCTGCAGGGTATGCCGTGGCCCACCCGGCATACCCTGTAGATACGCCCCTGGTTATAATCGACGGAAAGTATCAAAGGAAGTTGAAGCCGATACAGGCGGGTTTTAACATGAAACCGTAAAGGATACGATTGGGCTTCATGCTATAAAAGAAGACAGAGAACAGCATCGGAAAAACACACAAATCAAACAATACATTCTACTTTACTTTCCGTTAAGTTAGTAATTTTTTAGTCTTGTAGGCTTTCCTCTTTGATTCGTTTTGGTTAATAAAGTTACGTGTCACCGATTTTGATTATTGTCGATTTACATCAAACCAGGTTTGTTTTTGTTCGATTTTGTCGGTTAACTGCAAGATATATATTTGAAAAATAACAGCATCTACCCTCATCTAATTAACTCAATCGGATTAATTAGATTTATCGGTTACTTTGTCTAAATAGGCTTAAATGAGTCGATTAGGTTCAATCTTCATCGAACGTTGCATCGGCTGAATAGCCGATTGGTTTACATACTATTTTCTTGCCGATTGCAAAGTCAAATCGGTTGGCACGCCTGCACCCTAAATGAAACCCGTTGTTTGCGTGTGCTAACTGTGATCAACCCTGCATCAAGTTTTTTACGTCAACAGATGGGTAATACATTCTTTTTATAAATATACCTCATTCAAAGTATAAAAAAAAACTAAAATAACATCCATCCATAAACTTAAATCAACTAACTTTAAATAACGTGGCAAACTTCGGCAACGGACCAAACATAACTTTAATCACTCGAACTCCGCCCTTTTGCGTCCCTTTGCAGTGGACTTCCTTTCCGAAAAGCTACCGCCAAAAACTATACACTCCCACCAAAACATCCGGATAATCCCTATACACTCCCACCAAGACCAAACCTTCACCGTCCCGTGACCTGTCAGCGAGCAGCGGTCGCGGGGTTCACCGTCCACATCCGCTCACTCAAAACAGCGGGAGATTTGATCATTTGCCCTAAAGTTCATGGTGCAATTGATCATTTGCCCCAAGTGTCTTCATGACATGTGGCCCTAGGATCCACATGTCAGTGAGATAACAGAGGGCAAATGATCAATTGCACTTGAACTTCGGGGCAAATAATCAATTAATCCAAACAGCAACGGCAGCACGTACGTACCAGATTAAGGATCGAGGTTACGCAAGACGGGGCGTTTCTTGTTGTATTAAAACCCACGCGTCGTGCGTTGTGACAAGAGGACGCGCTAGCGCTACCCACTGCGAACAAAACGCGCTACCGGCTACCCACTGCGAACCGCTCCACCACCCAGCTGCGGCCGAGGCACGCGACGTCGCCCGCTGCTCTATCCGACCGGCTCCACTGGGATCCACCGCGCGGTCTCCGCTCTCTAGTCTAGCCCGTCCGTTTCTTCAGCTTTGCCATTTGGCCGCGGAAGTTGAGGGGCGGAGATGGGGGATGCCGGTGGGGAGGCGGGGGGCAAGGCGCTGGAGTTCACGCCAACGTGGATCGTCGCGGTGGTCTGCTCACTCATCGTGCTCATCTCCCTTGCGGCGGAGAGGTGCCTCCATTACCTCGGAAAGGTGACCAGAGCAACCCCGTCCCCCTCCTGCGCTTTTCGTGAAAACATGGCAATACATTCTGGTATATAATCAGACTTAGATATTGATTTGTTAAGAGAATTCTATCACTCTACTATCAGAAATCTATTAGATTGGAAATAATAACGTAAAAGAGCTCACTTTTCTAAACTCTAAATAAACTGAAGGCGTTGGTGACTGTTGCGTTGCTAATCTCTCATCCATTAATGCGTCTTGGCGTTGTTCGCTGCGAGGGCAGACGCTGAAGAGGAAGGACCAGAAGGCGCTATTCGAGGCTCTCCTCAAGGTGAAAGAAGGTACCACCGGTCTTCATTTCTTCCTAGGGTTTTGATGTTGCGAGACGTGGAAGGTTTTTGCGGTTCTTTGAGAAAAGAGGGGGCTTTCTACTGCAAAATGTTGTTCTTTTCTCTGCTCTTTTTTTTTTTTTTTAATCCTAGCTTAGATCAGGCTGCGAATGTGAGGCTGTAATAGAATTCAAGTAACATCCTGTCCTAAATCAGAATAGAAGAGTTAAAGGGTGTCTCATGTACAAACATAATCTGCGCTTTTAATCGGTGTGATGCAGAGCTGATGCTTCTGGGGTTCATCTCCCTGCTGCTGACGGTGTCCCAAGGGATGATCCAGAGGACATGCATTCCTCCCGGGTGGACCAACTACTTGCTGCCATGCCAGAAGATGGAGGACCAGGCCGAGCAGGGCCCCTCGGAAGCGTATTCTGTTGCTGCCGGAGTTCTCGGCGTCGGCGGTCGGCGGCTGCTTCTTGAGGGTGGGGCAGGGGCCGAGCATTGCCAAAGCAAGGTGGATGGATCACGAGTTGGAACAGTGCTTCTTGTTCTATTACTTCTTCGTGGCTTGCGCCATTAATTATACTGACGTTTATGCTTCATAGGACTTCTGCTTTATGTAGTATGCCGCAGGTTGAGAACTTGGAATAGCACATGGGTGATCTTTCTTTACTGCCGTTATGGACTCATGGTTTGTACACTGTAGATTGTAGACAAAGAGACCATATTCTGGTCTTTCCCCTGTGCAGTTGTATTGGTCACTATTGTCCACCAAATGAGAATTATAGCAACCATCTGGAGCCTCTAATGTGGAGTAGGAACAGTACATAACTACATGCAACATAGTTTTTAAGGTGGAATCCTGACACAAAAATAGGGTAATGGTTTGGAAGTGCACATGCTCAAATAGATTGGAAAGGTAGCATATTAGTTTTAAGTAGCAAATTCATCTGGAAGCATCATTGAAAAATAGCAAAATATGTTTGCCAGGTGCTAACTACTGATATTACCTTTCTCATATTCCATTCTGGTACTAGTCTGTGCTTCCCTTGCTCATTGATGTTAATGATGTGGGTGCAGTAAGAGTTAATGGTCCCGGTATTTCCTTATGGTCTTGGTGCTATGTGACTGAACTCCAATTTTTCTTTCAACATCTGAAAAGATGTGGCCATATGGGGCAGTAAAAGTAAACAATCCCAGGTATATCTTATGAGTTTTTGTGCTAACTCCAGTGTTTTTGTCAACAGGGAAAAGTTCCTTTGTTGTCGCTTGAAGCGCTACATCAGTTGCATATTTTCATATTTGTTCTGGCTATCGCACATGTGATTTTCAGTGTTTTGACTATGCTATTAGGAGGAGCAAGGGTACACTATTGATGATATTCGTTTTGATTCATACACATGATTATTCTTTGTTTCAACTTAATTTGAACACTCTTCTATTACTCAGATTCGTCAATGGAAACACTGGGAGAATGAAATTCAGAAAGATGATGTAGGAAATGGTATTGAAGTGTTTATTGTTGCTCCATATTTTGGTGCATTGATATAATTAGTGGTCTGGTAGAAATCATTTTCAGAAAATAAGTTAATGATAGAAATGTACTAAAGAAAAATAAGGTTGCCTTCTTGATATTAGTTCTGCGCGTGATGGGCTTATACGATCCTCTGGAACTGCAGGATCTAGGAAGGTGACCCAGGTGCATCAGTTTGAATTTATGAGGGAACGTTTTAAGGGTATTGGCAAGGATTCTATAACACCGAGCTGGCTGGTAAGAATACATCTCATGTGGTTTT
Source organism: Rhipidocladum racemiflorum (assembly GCA_036346355.1). Taxonomy (NCBI): domain Eukaryota; kingdom Viridiplantae; phylum Streptophyta; class Magnoliopsida; order Poales; family Poaceae; genus Rhipidocladum; species Rhipidocladum racemiflorum. Next base: position 18,488,489 of record CM070570.1, on the reverse strand, counting down.
CAGTCAAAAGAGTATGTATTTTGCATGAACTACACTTAAATATGAGTCACACTTGACTACTACAGCTTAATTATCAAATCATCTTTCTCAATGTAACTAATTATCGAGTACCAGTAAACCTACTTATTAAGCTTTTTCTTTCAGCATTCTTTTGTCAAGCAGTTTTATGGGTCAGTTACTAAATCGGACTACACAACAATGCGACTTGGTTTCATCATGGTAAGAATAGCTCAACAATACACCAACATTCTATTCCCTCTTTATTTATGACAGGAGAACCTTTTTCTTTGCAGACACATTGCCGAGGAAACCCAAAATTTGATTTTCACAGATACATGGTACGAGCTTTGGAGGCAGATTTTAAGAAGGTGGTTGGCATAAGGTAATTCAAACTGCGCAATCATAGTTACCTTCTTTTCATAATTTCGAGATCAGTTTGTTAGGTAGAAGTTCTTATCTCTGGTTCATTTACTAGCAGTCGTTGATCACAATCAATGAGCCTAATTATCATTATCCTTGCTATGTCTTTTTTCATTTAGCTGGTACTTGTGGATATTCGTCGTAATATTCATGTTGCTGAATGTTAATGGTAAGTTTCAATCACACCCTTTATGAAAGAACAGCTCCGTGGCTTCTATTTTCCTCAAGAGTCTTCACTTCTTTATGTGGTCGCTTTGCTACTGCTTTACTTGTTCACTCTAGGCTCGCAATGAGAAATTTTACAGGTGCTATATAGGGTCTGTTTGGATCCATTAGCAGCTAATAGTTAGCTAGCTAATAGTTTCTAGCTAATATTAGCTAGCTAACTATTAGCTGGCTAACTATTAGTTGGAGGGTGTTTGGATCCACCAGCTAATATATGACTAATAGATGCTATTGTCCAGAATACCCATGCTATTAAATGCTATTGGTGGTAGACACGAAGGGTATTTTGGTTAAATGCCACCTATTAGCTGCTATTAGCTGGGTTTGGCTAGCTAATGAGATAACCATTAGCTGGATGTCCAGCTAATAGTTAGCTGATCTATTAGCTGGAGATGTTTGGATCCACTCCAGCTAATTTTTAGCAGCTAACTATTAGCTGCATGGATCCAAACAGGCCCATAATATGTAGTAGAAATCAAATCTAGCTATTGATTTGTTAAAAATATTTCTACTACTATACTACCTAAGAAAGTATAAATAAGTATGAGCTAATTTGATTCATTGGATCGAAAAAAATAAATGGTCCATATGAAATTTAGTGTACCGTAAAAGAGCTCGCAATATTATCATCTTCACTGTTTACAAGTATTTTTGGCAAATAAATCATATACCTCTTGCTAATCTTCAGGTTGGCACACGTACTTTTGGATCTCCTTCATTCCCCTTCTCGTAAGTGCCTCCGTATTATACCAGAATACAGATAAAGCTTGAATTGTGTTGGTAATCGAGACCGACAACTTACTGGACGCTGCTCCCTTTTGCCGCTTCCAGCTTTTGCTGGCCGTCGGCACCAAGCTAGAGCATGTCATAACTCAGCTGGCCCATGAGGTTGCCGAGAAGCACTCCGCGATCGAGGGTGACTTGGTTGTCAATCCATCAGATGAACACTTTTGGTTTGGACGGCCGAGGGTAGTCTTATACCTGATCCATTTTATTCTCTTCCAGAATGCGTTTGAGATTGCGTTCTTCTTCTGGATTCTGGTAAGTGCAATGGAACTCCATGGAATCCGTAGGACCAGGATTCGGTCTTTGCAAGACCACCTACGGTAATGGTCATACAGTAATGGCGCCTTTTCCTTCCTCTTTGCAAGACCACCTACGGTTTCAACTCCTGCATCATGGACCACGTCCATTTTATTGTGCCAAGGCTTGTCGTCGGGTAGTTCACACTCCTTCCATTTACTTGTCCCGCTTTGAACGATCATGCATCCTGATGTTTAACTCGGTCTTGAATCTGTATGCTTCAGGGTCATTATTCAACTCCTCTGCAGCTACAGCACCTTACCTCTATATGCAATCGTCACCCAGGTGTGTAAATAATTGTCATGACTGATCGACAGTCTTGTTGGCAGCAAAAAACCTCATGGACATTTTTGTTTTGCTTTCTTGTGTATACGTGCAAAGATGGGGACCTTCTTCAAGAAGGAGATCTTCGACGAGCATGTTCAGCAGGGCCTTGTAGGGTGGGCGCAGAAGGCCAGGAGGAAAGGGTTGAAGGACGGTAGCAGCGGTACGGCCGGATCAACAAACGGGTCGGCGACACGGCCATCTTCTAGGCTAGAAATGGTGAGACGAGCTGCCGCTCGGGAAGAAGGTAGCAGCAATGGCGGTGAAATACAGTGCGATCGATCGCCAAGGTAGCGGCCCAGAAGCTGTGACAAACAGAAGATGCAGTGCGTGTGACAGTCACAAGATGCAGTGTTCCCGTGAGCCGCGAGGGTATAGGTATACGCTTGTTGGGAGCTTGGGATACTAGTTGTTGTTCTGTAGCCAGAAGATGATGCAGGCGATGTACTGTGATAGGACGTTTGTATACTTTTGGTCGAGAGCGGAGACATCTTCTGAAGCTTTTGCGTGCGCCAGGGGGCACTTTCTGTAGTCCTCGTGCACTTATGCCACCTTTTCTTTCTTTGAGTAATTTCACCACAGCTCAGCGTTCATTACAGTGCTATAGGGCGCGATCGTGTGGTAGGTGGGCCGCAGCCTGTGGCCTTACAGTTTGAGTGGCCCGTGGCCGTGTGTGCAGCCTGGTGCACGTGGGCAAAGGACGCCATCTAGCGGTGAAAACGAAACGGAAAATTTTCGACCGTTTCGAAGAAAAATAGAAACAGAAGTTTTTTTTTAGAAACAGAAACAAAAAATACGGGTATGAAAACGGAAACGGAAATTTTTTATCGGAAACGGGAGGGCCAATTCCAGCGAAAACGGAAACGAAAATTTCGTATAAGTGAAATCGGAAACTAAAAACGAAAACGGATCGGAAAGGGAAATGGGCTTGGCCCAAAAATGAGAAGGGAGAGTTTATATTTATTTTTAAATTAAAATAATTTTATAAATATAAATAATTTTATATAAAATATTAAATAGAGTTCAAAAATTCTGAAAAATTCTCAAAAATACTTTGGAATATTTTGAACCTAGAAAAATTATTTTTAGCATAATTTTGTTTTTATTTTTTATAAATAATTTGATTTTATAAATCTAAAAATGGCAAAATGGTATTTATAAACTCTAAAAAATCCAAGATAAATCTCAAAAAATCATAAATGAACACCGAACAATAACATACAAATTTTAGGGTGTTAAAATTTTGAAGTTGGTAGAGCAAGAGGATATCAATGATAATTATATGGATGAGGTCATGATGGTCTGATACGGGAGACAAATAATGTGTTTTCAGCTGACAAACTTGAGAAAATTTTTCTAATAATACCAGTGAACATAACATTATTCTTGTGTCCACCTTGAAGGTGGAATGAGCTACATTGTTCTTGTGGTCATGTATATTGTGATTCTCTACTATATTCTTGTGGAATTTTCCACTTTCGTTTCCGTATCCACTCCGTTCCATTCCACATTCATTTCTGTATACGTTTCTGGGGTTTCCGATTTCGTTTTCGTTACCGGTAAAAAATGTAGAAATGAAAACGGAACAGACCTTTACCGATTATTTTTGTACTGTTTTCATCCCTAGTTGTGGCAGCATCACCAAACGAGAGGAGCCGCTTTGCTGTTAAGCTTGTTATCAACCATCGAGCGTCCACATGGTGCACTCCGCATGGGCCGTTACGTATTTGATGGTGAAAATTTTAGATTTCTAGAGTCTTTTACGTACTTTTAAAAAATTTTCGAGCATCTTTTCACAAAAAAGGATATACTCGTAATTTTAAATTTTTCAGAGGTTTTCCTCAAAAAGTGCGAATTCTGGTATTTTTGAGGAGTTTTTCGGGGAAAAAAGGACTTGTGCGCAATTTTTGGACAGCTTTTTAAAAACCGGGTATAGCATACTCGGTTTTTCAAAATCCAGTTAAGCCATACCCGGTTTTTCAAAAATCGGGTATGGGTTTTTTTATCTTTGCTCGAAATCACGGATTTCCGGGTATAAGCCATACTCGGTTTGCTAGTTTTCGGGTATGAACCTCATTCTGCATGTGGTAGGCAAGAACATTAGGATTTTGCCTATGTGACATGACAGGACAGGCTAACATCCATATGGTAGGCAAGAACATTAGGATCTGCATGTGTATGAAGCAATCGAATCAAGGCAAGAACATTAGGATTTGGCTTATGTGACATCACAGGATAGGCTAACATCTGGTAGGAGTTGTACAAGTTCATACTCGAAAACTGGTAAACCGATATGGCTTATTGCTCGAAATCCGTGATTTCGAGCAAAAAAAAACCCATACCTGGTTTTTGAAAAACCGGTTATGGCTTAACCAGTTTTTGAAAAACCAGGTATGGCTTAACCAGTTTTTGAAAAAACAGGTATTAATTTTTAAATTTGAAAATATGCTATATCCGGTTTTTGAAAATCCAAATAGTATCGTTTTGTGAATACAGATCAAATCTTGTATCAAATACAAAAATTTCCGATACTAGAGGGGTGGCTTGTGGATGCATGGTCTTCAAAACATATTTAAATAATTTAATAATATATATAATTTTATCTTTTAAAATATGTATTATTACATAACTCCTTTTGTGACATTTTAGTACTCACCATAATTACAAATAGTTATCCTTTGGACATAGGTGTAATCAAACTTTTAAAACGTTGGCTGTCAATATCTTTTTAAATATTTAAATTGGATACATGAAAATCATATATATAAATTTATCTCAAAAAGTAATTTCATAATATTATAATTTTGTTGCATTTTATAAATATATTATAATAGAAATTATCGATGTTCAATACCCGGGGGTCTCTCGATCGAGCTTATGAATATAATTTTGATTGCCGTTGTCTAGAAATTAAGACCGAAAAGAGTGGAAAAATAGGGATTATATTTTATTGAGTCACAACTGTTTATAGAATACAGATTTTGGAAGAATTAAGAAACTAATGATAATCTCTTGTCCTTAATCTTGAATCTCATTGCCTTGAGTCCCTGTGGAAGTCCCTCTATTTATAGCATACGAAGGGATGTAAGTTTGTAATATTCTAAGAGGTGTCTTTTCACGAAAAGGTGTCTTCTTTTCAAGAGGCGACTTCCCATCAAAAAAGTGTCTTTTGACAAAGAGGTGTCTCTTCGTAAGGAGTAACTTCCAAACTGTTGTTTGTACCTGTCAAAGAAAGTGTCCTCCACACGTTTATTTTATGCGGATGTAACTTCTTTCCCGATCTGGACTAGATCAGGGTGAAGACTACCTAATCCCCAACCTATATGCTAGTCGGGTTGGTTGAATGGATCGTTCCCGACCAATATGTGTATATTTAGTCAGGGTAACTAGGATATATATTTTTATCTTCAACAAGTATTGTGTACATTGGTTAGGAATATCTCTGTGTGACTAAATTTAACTCAAGTTGAAGTCGTAACCAGGTAATGGGCTTTGGGCCTTGTCTTTATTTATGGACACTTTTTTATGTGACCGTAGGCCCAGAAAATAGGATAGGGTATGTTAATCGTCGTCAGCTGGCCCCCAAGGCTTGAGTAAATACAATGTATTTACTCGAGACTTTTCAACATTCAAGGAGTTACAGAATCATGTGTTCCTTTCAAACCGCCTTTTAAGTTCTCGATAAAGGAATTTATCCAATTCCTCTTGGTAACTGAATCAACACCATAACTGCTTGAAAGTCTATATAAAGGAGGTAAGGCTTTCCTTGTAGCTTTAGATTTTCAAGCGCAAGAGATACATCTTAGAGTCTTACTGTTTTTAAGTTTTCTTTTAGTTCTTGAAGTTTTTTTTTTATCTTTTATCCTTCTTCTTTCTGTGGTTTATCAAGGCAGAATAGAGGAGTGAAGGTGAGAAACTTCAAGAATTAAAAGAAAGTTTAAGGGCATAACTTTCTACATTCTTAGAATGCTTTTAGGCTTTTTTTAAAAAAAAGTTTTTTAACCTTTTTATCATCCATCCTTTCCTATATATTTTTTATGATAGAGGAGTGGAGGTGAAAACGTTTAAAAACTTAAGGAAAAACCTCTGGTAATGAAATTAAGAAGGAATTTCTTTGAGTATTTTCTTATTTTTCCTTTTAGTTGTTGAGGCTTTTGATCTTCCAACTTTTTTTATTTCCTGTAATTCTTATTTAAGAGTAAAGATGAAAAGCTTCAAGAAATAAAAAGAAGTTTAATGAAACTATATCCTTTCCCTTGAAAAACTTCTTGGTATAAGAATGATATGTTAGAAACACGATAACTGTTTTATTTTTTCATATCGTTTTTATAGCCAATTTTTATCTGAAGTATTTCCTTCATCAACTCCTATCAAATATTATTACTTTGAGGATTGTTTAGCATAACCTTATTTGCACGAAGAAGAGGACCTCCTCCTAGTGATGCTAAGAAATCTATTGCGCCTAACCTGCAATTCTAAATCCAAGGACTTAATGGAAGATGTATAGAAGTTTAATCTGCCATGGATTTGTATATGAACAATGTAAATATCAATTTTAACTGAATGTACTCACTTTTGATGAGATGAATGAAAATTTTCTTTTTGTGTCATATGTATTCTATTTACTTGTCTATTTTTATTTCTTTATCTAAGTATATCACTAGCCCCTAACTGTTTGTGTACTGATCAGCAACGTGAATAGAATACAAACAGTTCTTATAGAGTAACAACCAGTTTTCTCTTTGCTTTATACTTAGTATTAACGGGCAGCAGGTCAGAGATGATGTCAGTCTAATGAGTTCTAATGCAATGAGTATTGGCTTGTATGGAAAGTCTCCATTAGAAGTTATCTCACAACCCGGCCGGCAACCTTATATTTCACTTAGGGATTTTGGTCGAATAAAGTTTTGTGATTACTCAGAATGATAATAAGATAAAAAATAGTTTATATTTAACACAAATAGAAATATAAATGTAAAGTGTAAACTTATATGATAACAACTTGAAATATTTACACATAAAACCTGAGAAGATGTTGAATATTCCAAGTGTTTGAAAGGAATTGCCCACCAATAGATAGAGTTCTTCCACACATGGACTGGGATTCTATCTATATCATAACACTTGGTAGTCTTGGAAAGCTACACTACCGGTTGGCTCCATTGAACCATGACGCAACACTTTAGATTTGTGGCATGGATTGCTAACATTCACCATTTCACCTTTTTATCCTTTTGATAGCTAGTAAACATGCCACATCGCAGTAACCGTCGCAAGGACTGTTTGCAACACAACGATGAGTTCTTTTTTGGTTGGATGCTACTACCTTTTAAATTTTTTTATATCTTTTAGGACTACTACAATATAAATTTTGGTACCTCCTAAGGGTAGTAAAAAGTCTTGTTAGGTAAATAATACACATCCAGTATTTCAACCATGTATTTCATTTTGTTTTATCCATGTATACTATTACTGGTGATTACTCTTTAATATTAGGAGAAGATGATTCCAAGTAGGCCTTGTGGACTTATCTTCAGGAAGATGAACAAAATTATTTGAAATTAAAAAAATTTGGGGGAAAATATTTTTTAAAAATAAAGTCAAAAAAAATTTAACATAAAACTTTTGGGGAATTTTTTTTTTCTAAAAATAATTTCACTATAGCTGCAGTCCAAAAAAGTTCTATTTTTTTTTTTAAAAAAAGTTGTTGCTATAGGCGGCAAGAATTATCGAGAGTGGCAGAGATTTTAATAGAGAGAGAAAATCTTTTTTGGGAATACCTTAATAAATTTTTAATAAAAAATCTGGCAATTTTTTTTTTTAAAAAATGAAGTCAAAAATATTTTTTTTGAAAATAAAAAATTTGGGGAAAAGTATTTTCTTAAAATAAAGTCACGGTAGCTCAGGCCATAAAAAGGTTATAAGTTTTTTTTAAAAAAAAGCTGCAAAAGAAATTTTTCTGGGAAAAAACAAAAATAAAATACTTTAGCTTTGGTGCTATAAAAGCTACACTATCGCGCATGAGACGGATTCGAAGGCGAGACTGCCTGGTAGCAGTCGAAAGATTTAACCAATTGAGCTACGTAGAGGGTTGTGAAATGTGAGGGCTAATAAATATATAAACCTATATATCCTGCCACTGTAGTTTCTTCAGGAAAAACAGACGTGTGGCGAGCGAATGGCTAAACCTTCGTACATGTCAAGAACTATAAGTTTATATATATGATGGTAACATCATTCATGTAATCATGTTTATGCTTACAAGTTAAGAGTAACATCAAAATTTTAATTCTTATCCTTTGAATTTTCATTTTCAGGAGGAAGATGATTCTATTGTCACTTATGTTTAAGGATGAACCATTTCAGTTTGCTGTTGCTACCATGGGTTACTATCTATCTAGATATAGTTTACTTAATCGTTCTACTTCGTATCGTACTCGCTCCGTTGATAAATATAAGGCATATCTTTTGAATGGTCTTGTTTAGAAATATAAGGCTTGCATGTAAATTCAATGAGCCTTTCTTTTTATACCCCTATTTATTCTCTCTCAACCATATACATTTATTCATTACCACCCACACAAAGTATTTGTTGTTGGATTTGGGCTTTTCCTCAAATTTTAGGAAAAGGACAACTAGGCCGATCCAGCCCATTGGGCCAAGTCAGCCTAGCTAGCCCAGGCCGCTGAGGATAAGGGCATGGCGAGCCGAGGGGGAGTGGCTCAGAGGGCATGGCGACGAAGATCGTCTCGGACGGTGGGGACCTTGTGTGCGGCGGCTTGGAGCGGGTTTTCGGGTGACTGTTGCACTTTGTCCTCTTCCCCGTGCTCCTTGTAGCAAGGGCAAACTCCTCTCTGAAGAACATGGTGGAAATCCTCATTTTTTTCCCTCCTCATTTTTCCCTTTTGACGATTCCAAATCAATCAAATCTGATTGAAGCTTTGGCTTTATTCTTGCTTTCTTGAAGCCCTCTTGTGGTTCTTGGCATCATTCTACTCTCAATTCACCCTGTGGATGTCGCAGTCACATGTAACTCGAGGTGACTTGAGAGGTTAACCTAAGACGGCTGCTTGTGGCTTCCTAGGGAAGGCAGGACGCGTGAGGAACTCTCTGTTACCAAGCTTGTGTGCCGACCTTGCTTGCTTGTTTGGTTGATCCAGCTGTTTGTGGTGGATTGTGACTCGGCTCTGCAGTGTTGCCTCTTGTGTGGAGTCGGTCTTTCGAAGTCGGATGTTCTTGTTGTTGTTTAGCAAAGTCATTCCCTAGGCTTGGGAGTTCATTATGAGATCCTGAATAATTTCTGCTGCATCTCGGGATCATTGGTTGAATTGCCTCAATTGGTGATATGCAGCTATGTATCTTCGGAACATCCGTCAGTGATTTCTACGACATTGCAGCGGTGATATTGTTTTCTGGGCATTATCTTTGGCGAGCCTAGCCAGCTGAACTGACATAGTATAATCATTCTCCTATCTATACTCTTTACTGTATGTTTGCAAAGGGGCTAACACTGTGCTATCTTGGAGACCTTACATGCAAAAGGGGCATCGTTCAATGAGGAGTTGGGCTAGATAGACAATTTGTGATCGCATTGGTTAATCATTTACACCTAGCAATACTTGATTAGATCAATTGTTATCTTCTATTAAGTGCTACTAAATATAGACTCATGCTCATTTTGCTTAATGTCATACATTGTGCTTGGCTGTCATTATTTCTGTACGTGCTTTTGTTAGCTGTTTTAGCCTCCATCTTGTTGTCAGTATCCTCTGTTTACATGCTTTTGTTGGTTGTTCTGTTGTAGTTTCAGTAAGCATTCTTGAGTATTGTTTCTATTCTATATATATATCTTGGTCATTAGATACTCAATTGATTAGATTTCTTAAACTGTCAAGTATTGAATATGTTTTTAGTGGTAAGGTTGTCACAAATTAGTATAATATCTTGTCTCTAGTGGCAAGGATGCCTTTTTAATGCAATTAGGGAACCCGACATCTGAGAATACTTTTAAATCAACTTAAGCCTTATTGCTAGTTGAAAGTGCATCTAGGCCCCTCAAATTGTTTTGGTGATTAATGATGACACAATTAAAGAGATCTAATGTTTTATCCAAGAATACTGCAGATATCGAGATCATATCGAGCTTGGAATGACATTGGACGCCCCTATGACTACCTAAAAGCAAAAGGACGGCATCAAGACCAAAGTTGTAACCTTTTATTTATTTGTGTCTTAAGGATAGCCGTACTATTAAGAGGGTATGACGAGAAATCGACTTTAGGATGTGCATGTGCTCAGCATCATATACTGCATCTCAAATTAGCACTCCTTCATTTGGTTTTGAAAAGTTTCAAATTGAAACCGAACTGGGTAACCCGGAGTATCCGGACATTTGGTCCGGAGTATCCGGACATTATGTCCGGAGTCTCCGGGTTGGACCTCTCGGTTGCTTTTGGTTCCAGCTGGTCCGGAGTATCCGGACATTTGGTCCGGAGTCTCCGGATAACCCGGAGTCTCCGGGTTATTTGTCCGGACACTCCGGCCTGTTCAAAAACGGGAGTAACGGCTAGTTTTCAAAAAGGGTATTTAAAGCCTCCACTCCACTCCAACGGCAAGGATCTCTATTGAGCTCATTCATAGCAGCATTCAAGCCATTCCTAACCATCTCTAAGCATTCAATAGAGCCCCCACTTCCTCCCACCAATTAATTTGGTTGTTGATCCTTTTGGTGAGTAGAGGAAGAAGCAAAGTGCTAAGTGCATTCATTTCATCTTGTTGAGCACTAGTTCATCCTCCAAGCGATTCTTCGTGGTGCTATTTGACGAGTACCCAGGCCATGGGTACCCCCAGCGGCCCGAAAGGGCGCGTGGGCCGAACCAGGCCGGTCGGGGCCCAAGGCCACGGCTGGCGAGGAAAAGCCGTAGCCATGACCAAGTCAGCGAAATCCCTGAAGAAGCGACAGCCTTTATTGCGCGTCGATCGCATTAAATGCTGGCCGTAATGATGACGCAGCGGCACAAGTCCCCAACTCTCGCATTTACTACGAGCGACGCAGCAACTACGCCGACCGGTGGCGAGGCAAGAGGCCGGCGATCCCATCACCCCGCCACTTGCGGGCGACCAAGAGCACAGTCTTTTTCTCTTTTTCAAGCAACAGTGTAACCTCCCTCCTCGCCTATATAAAGGGGGAGGGAGCGAGCATGTAAGACGGGGGACAACCAAGGAATCAATACAATCGAACCCACACGAACTGGAGTAGGGACGTTCAGCCCGAACCAGTATACATCTTGTGCTCACCCGAGTAAGCCGTCGAGGAGAGGGAGCGTGCACCCCCCTCTTACCTATACAAATTCTTTGGCGGTGCTCGAAACAAGCGGTTGGCGCGCCAGTAGGGGCTTTGTGCACGACGTTGCCGCCATTTTCCGCTTAGCTTCCTCGGCGGTTCCCTTTCTTTCTCCGACATCGCCATGCCGATAGCGTCGATCCGTTCGGCTCCTCGACCGTCACCACCACGGCGGAGACGGATAGTGATCGTCCCGCCACACTCCGGCGCCAAGTGTCCACCGAGGACCCCGACGCCCTCACTCGCCAGAGACCTCCGGCTCGAGGTCCCCTTGACCCCGACGCCGGCTCACGCCAGAGGCCCCATCACCCCAAGCGATGCGCGGAGGCATCGAGCGATGGCGGTCGCACCGCCGCGACCTCGCGCCAGTGGCAATGGTCGGCCATGCACCGACGACCATCACTGTAGACAACTCCTCCGACCACGGCTCTAGCGGAGGAAGAGACAAGAACGAGACCACGCTATCGCGACCCGACACCGCGGCGCCGCTACCCGGCCACGCCGAAGACTCTCCGCCAACACACCGAGGAGGATCACCGTGCTCGCCGCGCCGACCTTCAGCCGGCGACGCGACGAGCCGAGGCTCAAAAGGCCGAAGCTCGACAAGCTCCAGGCCGACCTGGAAGCGATCCTCGCCGCTCCACTGCGCTGGCGGCGCAAGGCGCACAAGACGCCAGTCCACCACCACCGGTAGCTAGGGGCCAGACGATTCATCGTTTTTCCCCACGCTGGCCAAAACATCGCCCGAAGAAAGAATGCCGCCCGCGGCATTCCCGAGCCAGGCGATCCTGCGGCCAAGGCTACCCACCGTAACCTCCGGCCTGGTGGAGCGAGCGGCACAAGAAGACGCCAGCGTATGGCCACGGATCGCAGCGTTCGGACGCCTCTTGGATGGCCCGCGCCGCAACGCCACCGAGGCCGTCGGGCGAAACAAGGGCGGCGTCACCTTCCGGACAACCCCAGGCATCGCGCACCCGTGCACCAACGTTTGGGGACGAACGCGACGCCGCACCACCCTCCAAACACGAAGAACGAGGAACGACCCGACCCGGCCGCCGTCGCCGACAACATGCTCCGCGGCGTGATCAAGCGAGCCCCGATGGCCCCGGGCCGGGCGTTTCTGTCAGGAATTCGCAGCGAAGTTCCTGCCCGATTCCGGCGCCGGCCAACATCGCCAAGTACACGGGGCTACAAACCCCAGTGTGGTCGAAGATTACCGGCTCGCATGCCGGGCGGGGAGCGACGGACGACCTTTTGTCATCCAATACCTCCCCATCTACTTGGCGGACTCGGCCGGGCATGGCTCGAATATCTGCCCGCCAACATCATCGAATCGGGCCGACCTCAAGCACCACTTCGTTGGCAACTTCCAGGCACCTACAAGCGACCAGGGAATTCCTGGGACTGAAAAGGCTGCAAGCGGCGGAGGGAGAACCTCCGGGACTACATCCGACGTTTTTCCCAACAGTAACGAGCTCCACGACATCCGCGACGCCGATGTCGTGAGGGCATTCATCTGACACCACTTCCAAGACCCTGGTCCATAAAGCTGGGGTGTTGAAGCCCGGAGACCACCAAAGAACTCCTGGACATTGCCACCAACCACGCCTCGGGCGAGGAGGCCGTAGATGTCATCTTCGACAAAGGGAGGTCGAAGCGAGGATCGGGCGCCGAGCCCAGCCCTCCTCCGAGCCGCCCGACAAGCGAAAGCGCCACGGCAAACAGTCCGCGAGGACCGCCTGGTTCGGCGCCCGACCGGTCGGGAAAGCCGCAAGGCCGGCAACCCCGACCACTTCGAAGGCGATGGAGGGCACGTGTCCGAACCACGGATACCCGTCGAGCACAAGTATCGGATCGCTGAAGTCCTGAAGCGTTTTCTTTCCGGAACCCCCACGACGCCGCGGGGCAAAGGAAAGAGGCAAGACTCGGCGCCGACCACCGAGATCAGAGAGGCAGACGCCGGCTTCCCCGAGACCGACGGTTGCCTCATGATCTTCGGCGGACCGGCAAGCTACGCCGACCGGAGGCAGCTCAAGCTCGCCTGCCGAGAGGTGTTCGCGGCAAGCCCAAATTGTACCTAAATACCTTCGGTGGTGAGTCCCCGATCACCTTTGGCCGGCCGACCACCCGACCACGCCCCGCAACCAGGGAGGTACCCGCTCGTCATTGATCCCATCGTAGGAACGGTTACCGACTAAGGTGCTCATGGGCCAGCGGCGGCGATCTCAACATCCTTTACGTTGAGACCCTCGGCGCCATGGGGATCCCCGCTCGAGCCTCCGACCAAGCAAAGCGCCCTTTCACGGCGTCGTTCCTGGCCGCCAGGCCCCACGCTCGGCAGGTCGACCTGCCCGTCACGTTCGGGAGCCGGTTAACTTCCGCACCGAGACCCTCACCTTCGAGGTCGTGGATTTTCCGGCTCCTACCACGCCATCCTGGGGAGACCATGCTACGCGAAGTTCATGGCGATCCCCAACTACACCTACCTGGTCAAGATGCCCGGCCGCATGGGGTGATCATCAGAATCGCGTCTTTCCAGCTCGCCTACGGCTGCGAGAAAAACGATTCGCGAGTTGGCCTCGGCGGTCGTCGCATCCAGAAAGCTCGCCCGGCCTCCGAAAGCACCTCCGAAGTCTGCTCCCGACTCTAGCAAGTCCGACCGCTCCATCAAGTCCGCCGAGGACACGAAGGCGATCGAGGTCGACCCAGAGGACCCGACCAAAACCGCTCGGATCGGGACCACGCTTCTGCCAAATAGGAAAGCGGCTCGTCGACTTCCTCCGCGCCAACCCACGCCTTCGCATGGAAGCCCTCCGACATGCCGGATCCCGAGGGAAGTCGCCGAGCACTCCCTGAACATCCGGCCTGGGTCTAGACCAGTCGCCCAGCGTCTGCGCCGCTTCGACGAAGGAAAGCGCGTGGCCATAGGGGAAGAAATAGCCAAGCTCTTGGCCGCAGGATTCATCAAAGAAGTTCGCCACCCCGAGTGGCTAGCAAACCCTGTGCTTGTAAAAAAGAAGACTGGGAAATGGAGAATGTGTGTCGACTACACAAGCCTCAACAAGGCATGTCCGAAAGATCCATTCCCTCTGCCCCGCATCGACCAAATGGTAGACTCCACCGCAGGGTGCGAATCCCTGTCCTTTCTGGATGCCTACTCAGGGTACCACCAGATCGCGATGAAAGAAGACGACCACTCGCGACTTCCTTCATCACTCCGTCACGGCTTCGTTACGCTCACGTGACAATGCCGTTTGGCCTGAAGAACGCGGGGGCTACATACCAGAGATGCATGCAGACCTGCCTTTCCGACCAGATCGGCCGCAATGTCGAGGCGTACGTCGACGACATCGTTGTCAAGACCAGGAAGACCAGCGACATCATCGCCGATCTGGAGGAGACTTTCGCGAACCTCCGACGGTTCCGCATCAAGCTCAACCCCGAGAAATGCGTTTTCGGGGTACCCAAGGGGAAGCTACTCGGCTTCATCATCTCCGAGCGCGGCATCGAAGCCGAGACAAGATCTCCGCGATCTTAAGGATGGGGCCGATCAGCAACCTCAAAGGGGCCCAAAGGCTGACGGGATGCCTAGCGGCCCTGAGTCGCTTCACGTCCCGCCTCGGCGAACGCGGCTTGCCTCTATACAAACTCCTGAGGAAATCCGACCACTTCACCGGACGAAGGAGGCTCGGGGCGCCGACGCGCTTAAAGGTTTTCTGACCACCCCTCCGGTCTTTGGTCGCCCGGCGCCAGAAGAGCCTCTGCTACTCTACATTGCCGCCACGACCAGGTCGTCGGCCACGGCACTTGTCACGAGCGGCGAGAAGAAGGCGGGTCCTTAAGA
The DNA here is from genome assembly GCA_036346355.1 of Rhipidocladum racemiflorum. Taxonomy (NCBI): domain Eukaryota; kingdom Viridiplantae; phylum Streptophyta; class Magnoliopsida; order Poales; family Poaceae; genus Rhipidocladum; species Rhipidocladum racemiflorum. The sequence continues at coordinate 18,473,250 of CM070570.1, read as the reverse complement.
TCCAGCCGGCCAGGTATACTTCATTAGCGAAGTACTCTCCGAGTCCAAGGCACGGTACCCGCAGATTCAGAAGATGCTCTACGCAGTTCTGATCACGAAAAGGAAGCTGGTACACTACTTCAACCAAAGACCACGCGTTCGTGGTAACTTCCCTACCACTCGGCGAGGTCATCCACAACCGCGACGCCTCCGGAAGAATTGCCAAGTGGGCACTCGAGCTCAACGGGCATGACATATCCTATGACTGCCATAAAATCTCAAGTTCTAGCCGACTTCGTCGCCGAGTGGACCGAAGCCCAGGCCCCACCTCCGCTCGAAGACCCTGAGTACTGGACGATGTACTTCGACGGGTCCTTCACCAAAAGCGGGCCGGGCCGGGTCGTCATTCTTTCACCACTTGGGAACAAGCTTGATGCGTCATCCGGCTACTTTTCGACGCAACCAACAACGTCGCCGAGTATGAGGCCCTCGTTCTTGGTCTCCGCATCGCCGCCCGACCTCGAGCTCTGCGGTTATCGTGCATGGCGACTCAAAAGCGGGTCGTCGATCAAGTCATGAAGGCTGCGAGAACCTCGCGACGATCGGATGGCGGCCCTCTTGTCGAGGTACGCATGGCTGAGCAAAAGTTCAAAGGGTTTGAGCTCCATCATAGCTCTGACGGAACAACGGAGAGGCCGATCACTGGTGGTCTCGCCTCGGCAGAGGGCCGGTCCCGCGGAATTTTCGCCCTCGACCTACACCAAGCGTCCATCCGGACCGATCGCCGGACGATCGGCCAAGCGACCGACAAAGGCTGAGCCGGGTCGAGCCGGGTTGCAACGCCCCGATGACCGGCACCGATTGAGGAATCCCTTCGTCGATCGGTGGACCGACGGTTCCCTCCCGACGACCGACCGAGGCCCGCCGCCTCGCTCGTCGGGCAAAATCCTTCGTCTTGATCGGCAACGACCTCTCTGAAGGAGCCCCTCCGGATCCTCCGTAGTGTGTCCCGGTAGGCCAAGGAAGAGAGCTACTCCGCGACATCCACGGCGGGGTTTGCGGACACCACGCTGGAGTCACGGCCTGGTCGGGAAAGCCTTCCGACAGGGTTTCTCTTGGCCGACCGCCGTGGCCGACTCCGAGCAAATCATCCGGACGTCACGAAGGGTGCCAATTCTTCGCTCGGCAAACTCACCTCCGGCGCAAGCCCTCCAAGCGATCCCTATCACATGGCCCTTCGCCCGTTTGGGGACTCGATCTGGTCGGGCCCTTCAAGAAAGCGCCGGGCTGCACCCCCCTGTTGGGCGCGATCGACAAGTTCACCAAGTGGATAGAAGCCAAGCCGATCACAACAATCACTTCAGCGCAGGCAGCGGACTTCATCCGCAACATCGTCTACCGGTTTGGAGTCCCGAACTCCATCATCACCGACAACGGGACGCAGTTCACGGGAAAGGAGTTTCTCGAGCTCTGCGACAGCTTCAGCATCCGCGTGGATTGGGCGGCCGTCGCCCACCCACGGAGCAACGGCCAAGTCGAACGCGCGAACGGCATGATCCTCCAAGGGCTCAAGCGCGAATCTTCGATCGATCGAAGAAATACGCAGGCGTTGGGCGTGAGGTACCTCCGTGCTTTGGAGCTTACGGACCACCCGACCCGGTCGGCCAGGGTTCACGCCGTTCTTCCTGGCATTCGGAGCAGAAGCCATCCTACCAACCGACTTGGACTACGGCGCCCCAAAGGTTCAGGCCTTCAACGAGACCCGGGGGCTCGAGTCCCAGCAAGACGCTGTCGACCGGCTCGATGAAGCGCGAGATGTCGCCGTCGTTCGCTCAGCCAAATACCAGCAGACACTGCGACGCTACCACGACCGCAAGGTTAGAGGGCGAGCGTTCAACACAGCGACACAGTTCTGCGCCAGTTCGATCCAACAAAGGCAAGCACAAGCTCTCCTCCTTGGGAGGGTCCATTCAACGTAGTAGAGGTCCTTCGACCTGGCACTTACCGGCTCAAGGATCCCGAGGGCAACATCTTGTCAACCGCCTGGAACATTGCAAAGCTAAGACGATGCTACCCTTAGCCCTTTTTTCTACCGCGGTCAGTACCATGTTCACCTTTTTTCACCGGGCGTCGCGTAGCATTTTTCCACTCGGGTCGACATCCCGTTCAAATTACATCATTCACCCGATCGTTCGGTCTTCTTTTTTCCGACCGAACACCACGGCCCCTCGCCCCGCTACGGTTGCGTGGTATCTCGCTAAGGAAAAAAGAGAAACGAGGATGGTGTACTGATTGCAGGGGAACTAACGCTCGCGCTTAAAACTGTTTTTCCTACTTTTTTCTAAAACGCTGGAACATGTCGATCATCGGTCGGTTGGTCCCCACGGACCCAAGAACCATGACCGGCATTTCTTACCAAAGAACAAACAGAAAAAATAGCGAAAAATACATGTAAAACTCGAACACCTTTATTTTCTTCCAATTCAACTGCATTTACATTCTTTGGAAACAAGAAAGTCTAAAACCAAGAAAACTTTTCCTCGTTTAAGGGTCTTCTACGATAGTTTATCTCCGGACTTATCGTCCCTCTCCAAACAAAGCTTCAGATTACCGCACAATTTTTGCCGCGACGCACAGCAAAAAATAGCCGGGTCGCCGAAACCCGCAGCAGGAGAGCCCCGATCCGCCCGGACGCACCTTCAAGAAGCGGCAGCCCCTGCGCCCCCCCTGTGTGACCTCTATGGTTCCCGGGGGAGCTTGGAGTCCGACACAGGGGGGACCGCCGTCGGAGAAGAGTACGGCAAAGACGATCGGGCGATCGGCGACGGTCGTCGGCCAAGAGCCTAGATGTCGCGGTCGACTCCAGGCTCCCGGAAGGAGAAGGAGCGCGGGGGAGGACGGCGCCCCGCTCCCCCAATTGCTCAGGCGCTCGCGGCGGCGGTTCCCTCAGCCCGACGACCGCGGCTTGTCGCGCCCGCTCTCGCTCCTCCTCCTCCGCCTCCCGCTCCAGCAGCTCCCAGTCAATCCCGTCGTCCGACGGGGCCGCCGCTACAAGACGGCCAGCTCGTCGCCCCAACTCCTCCTCATCCTCTGCCTCTCGTTGAAGGGAGTCCCAATCGATCTCATCGATCGGTGGGTTCTCGTCCTTAGAACGGGAATGAGAGAGCGAGGCAGCCATAGAAGCAAGTCGACAGTTCGTCTCAACGTCGCTGAATGAAGTCCCAGCGCCCACCTCCCGCCTATTTATAGGCGATCCGAAGCCAAACGAAGCGACGCGCCGGGATACCCGCCAGCATTCATGACGACCGCACCTTTTCGAAGCTGATGGCGTAGAAGCCGAAGCGCCGAAGCAAGCGGCAGCGAACCGGCACCGCCAATTCCCGCGTTGAACAAAAACCTCGCCATCATAAAGAAAGATAAGTGAGTACCTTCTTCTTGCACACTCGTTATTACTCCTTCAAGTGGCGCGCGCGGTAACGAACAAACCGCCCGCCCCACTCGGGGCTACAAGAGTCCCGCGGTCGGGTTGTCACGACCAATCGTCGGAGTCCTCCCAAGACGGCCAAACTTTCGACCAAAAAGTACTACGGCCCTCGCCCGGCCGACTCTGATTCTGAAGTAGTGCTTGGCGAAGAAAGGAAGTGCCCAAGCGGAGTCGACCCACGATCGGTCGAAACGACCTCCCACGGTTGAGCGTTCTCTCGATTTCCCAACTCTCTAACTTTTGTGATACACACACCGACCAATGCCCGACCACTGTGGTCCCTAAGGCAAGAGACGGCGACGATATCCACCACAAAGAAAATGGGCAAGAGGTGAGGACAAGGCGAGCCCTCGGGCCCCTAGTTGGGTCGGCGGACGACCCAATCGCCTTAACTCACGTCGGGATCACACCTCACGCTCTCCGCGGAACCTGTCGACGGGTGGCGGCCAGTGCGCCTTGGATCAACGAGCGATCCAAGGTCCGATCTGAGATCGAGTAAGGAAAGATTCTTTATGGATCGCCCCAGTGGGGGTCGGACGCCCGTGGCCGGATTGTCGCTAGGGACCCCTCGCGAAGGGGCCTCGAGGTTCCACCGGATCACTCGCTTAGCCCCACGAGGCGGCGCTCGAGCCAACGAAGGCAAGCGCGCTTCTCACCTCTCTGGTCCGCCCGGACGGGCGTAAAATAGGGGACGGGACCCAGGCGCCACGTGTTCGCCAGGGCGACCAGCCCGCTGCACGCCCAACCCGGGCGCCACGTGCTCGCCAGGGCGATCGACCCATCGCGCCGGCGGCTCGACCGGCGCCACGTGCTCGCCCGAGCGGTCGACCACTGCGCCCGAAAACCGCGACCGGCGCCACGTGCCGCCAGGCGATCAACCCGGCGCCACGTGCTCGCCCGAGCGATCAGCCAGCTAACGCGCCCGGCGGCTCGACCGGGCGCCACGTGTTCCCAGGCGACCCGGCCCATTTGCCAACCGGGCGCCACGTGCTCGCCAGCGGTCAGCCCACTGCGCGCCGAAAACGCGACCGGCGCCACGTGCGCCGAGCGACCAGCCGCTTCATGCGTGCTCGCCGAGCGATCGGCCATCTTGGCGCTGGCGGCCGCGACGGCGCCATGTGTTCGCCAGCGTCCGGCCGGCCAGCGCTGGCGGCACGACCGAACACAGATATATCTGCGATCGGACCTCCCGATACCGCAAAGCAACGACCAAGCAAGCGAAACCCCGACACGCTCTCCGACCATTTCGGGGCTCGAACTACACCCACGGGTGCGCTCACAAGCGCACCGGTCGAAGACTCTTCCCGACCAAACCTGAAAACCCCCCGACCTGCTCTCCAACCAGCTCGGGGGCTCGGGGGCTACACCCACCGGGTGCGCTCGCGCGCACCCGGTCGGAGACTCTGATCAGGCCAAGCGAATCACGGCATCACGGCACGGAAACAAGACCCCCCGGGCACCTCTCCGACCTGCACGGGGGCTCGGGGGCTACTGACGAGTACCCAGGCCATGGGTACCCCCAGCGGCCCGAAAGGGCGCGTGGGCCGAACCAGGCCGGTCGGGGCCCAAGGCCACGGCTGGCGAGGAAAAGCCGTAGCCATGACCAAGTCAGCGAAATCCCTGAAGAAGCGGCTTGACCTTTATTGCGCGTCGATCGCATTAAATGCTGGCCGTAATGATGACGCAGCGGCACAAGTCCCCAACTCTCGCATTTACTACGAGCGACGCAGCAACTACGCCGACCAGCGGCAGGGCAAGGGGAGCCGGCGGCCAGTCCCATCACCCCGCCACTTGCGGGCGACCAAGAGCACAGTCTTTTTCTCTTTTTCAAGCAACAGTGTAACCTCCCTCCTCGCCTATATAAAGGGGGAGGGAGCGAGCATGTAAGACGGGGGACAACCAAGGAATCAATACAATCGAACCCACACGAACTGGAGTAGGGACGTTCAGCCCGAACCAGTATACATCTTGTGCTCACCCGAGTAAGCCGTCGAGGAGAGGGAGCGTGCACCCCCCTCTTACCTATACAAATTCATTGGCCGGTGCTCGAAACACCGACACTATTTCTCTTGGAGGTTGAAGGTCTCCTAGACGGCTAGGAGTCACCGGGAGCTACCGACGCGTGTGGTGAGCCCCGGTCGTTTGTGAAGGCTAGTCTCGCCTCCGAAAGGAAAGAGACAAGAAGTGAAGCCGGCGAGTGCATTTGTGCAACACCGGGAGGAAAGCGGGTTGAAAGAGACCCCGGCTCAAGTGTGACCGAGCCACCTCAACGGAGACGTAGGATTCCCTTCAAGAATCCGAACTTCGGTGAAAAATTGCGTCTCTCGCTCTCTCTTTTACTTCCTAGTCTTGCTTACTTGGATTTGAATTTGTTTAGTTAGATCTAGCTCTTTGCGTAGCTCTAATTCAAATCCTATCTAGCAATTGTTCTAGGTTGTTTTTGCATTCTATTTCTAGTAGTTTATTGCGCCTGCTAGAGTAGCCTTTATTGCGTTCCCGAGCCAGCTAACCCGGAGAGTCCGGACTTTAGACCGGACACTCCGGATAAGCCGGAGTATCCGGACCAAAACCCGGAGACTCCGGATTGACCAGCTCGGCCAGTTTTATTCCGCTGCGTAAATTTTAATCCGCCTATTCACCCCCCTCTAGGCGACATCGTTGGTCCTTTCACTAGTTGTATGCCTATTTACTCTTCATGAACATACATATGCTTAAATATCTGATTATGAGTATATATGCTATGATATTTTTTAGTATCATGTTTCAGTATATTTGCATATGCTTTTATGATTTTTTTATTCATGGTTATATTTTATGCTTGGAATTAAAGTAAGAAAATTGCTAATACCGTAATATTTTCAATAGTATTATCTCTCATCTTATAAGACAATTAAGAAGGGTATGTAAGTTATTTCATCTCATATCTTTCTCAATTTCACTACAACCTTAATCCTTGTGTAAAATCAAAATATACCTTATATTTATCAACGAAGGGAGTATTTGGAGACTATTTGCATTTCTAAACCCTTAATCTTATGCATTGTATGATTATCTAGGACGGATTTTGTGCTAGAATGTGTCATAATTGGTGTTGAGCAGTTTTCTATGATTTTCCTCTCAATGCAAGTTGTATAAATCTTAAATCAAACGAAAGGGTAAGTAATTATTATCTACTGTTTATTCATGTTTAAATATTCATATAATTTTTAAAAAGAAGTGCAAAAAAGTACCTCTCATTGGTGTTAAATTTGTGCTTCGAGATGAACTAGTGTTAAGTGAATGTTTTCTGGAACTTCGACTATATTTTGAAATCTATGTGTTGCTAGCAGGGTTTATGTTTTCGAGGTAAACCGCGCGTATCGAGCCGGCTCGGTAATGTAAACCGAGAGGTTTACCGCGCCAATTCAAATCCAAATTCAAAATTTTAAAAAAATTCGAAAAATTTTATTCAAAAAATTCCTAAAATTAGTATTAATTCGTATATTGCCAATGGTGTAAAAAATTTTTAAAAAAAATGATGTTTGCAGATGTTTTAGAGGCATTACAAATGACGAAAATAGAAAAATAAAAATAAAAAGGTGGCCTGTGGGGTTCGAAGTGCTTGCCAAATCTCTGGGATGCCTTCGAAGTGCTTGCTGATGATACTGAAAGCGTCGCGCAAGCTCTTCATGACGTCGATATGTTCAGAAGGAAGTTTGGATCGTTCTCAACACCTCTAGCTGCGAAGATGACACTAGATGGCAAAACATCCCCTGGTATTTTTCTTTGCACCATCTCAAATATAATGGTAATCTCGTCTGTACTAACTATTTTATCATTAATTTGCAGCACATTGGTGGGATGTGTTCGGATCAGACACACCCACCCTTCAGCGGTTTGCCGTACGCCTCGTGTCGCAATGCGGGTCTTCTAGCGGTTGTGAGCGCAACTGGGGTACATTTGCATTCATCAACACAAAAATCCGCAATCGCCTGTCATATAAGAAGCTACATAAGCTGGTGTATGTCAACTACAACCTTCGTCTTCGAATTCAAGCTGCAGAAATTTAAAAGCGCTCAGATGAAGATGGTCCATTCCAGCGGCTTATGGAGCTAACAATATGCGACGATACAAACCCGATTCTACAGTGGATGGAGAAATGAAGATCCAACAGTGAACCATTACTTGATGAGGAGAATACGGAGAGTGACACCCCTCTTCCATCACCGTTTATCACTGATCTGATTCATCCTGCTGAGCTAATAAAGGACACGGGGGCTGCAACTATCTCCAAATGGGCAGAAAAGACAATTGGGGACACTCATACAGGGAAGAGAAAGCACCAATCAGTCCCAAGAAAGGATACAACAAAAAGAAGAGCATCCTCTGTAAGTGAAACCCATTATGTAAGGAGTGGTGACTGTACTGCGGAGGGGGATAGTCGGAGCCCAACATACAAAGAGTCCAATTTACAACTTCCAAATGTCTAATTTACAACTTTCAAATGTCTAAAATATAGCAAAGATCATGTCAATTTTTTTTCCCAAATTTAGGAGATTATTCTGGAGTTTTTTCATGTCTTCACATACCTTATTTATATAATTATTTCATTTTTGCTAAAATTTAGCCTTTCCAGTATTTTTAAAAATTTTGCAAGATTTTTTTTGCATTTCCCCCTATTTTTTTGGTGATTTTCTCCATTTTCGCGGTTTTGTCCCTCATTTTTCGTGGTTTTTTGCCTAAGCCGATCGGTTTCCCCCCAAACCTAGCGGTTTTGGTTTTTGCGGATTACCTAAAAAACCGAGGGTTTTTCGTCAAAAATCGCAGTTTTCTCACATGAGTTTGACCCGAATTCAAAATGGTTTGAAATTGCACACCGTTTGGTTTTTCGCGGTTTTTGCGCGGTTTTTCGGGAAAACCGGTACCGCCGGACTAGAGAAATTTGGGTTCGAAACGGTTTTGTGAACCCTGGTTGCTAGTATTGTTTCAGACTTTCACAGCACTGTGCATTTATGTTTCATTCTGTCAGGCTCTCTATCCCATGGGGATCCGGGCCAGAGGGTCATGGGTCATCTCCCCCCATGCAGTCATTGATCAAAGCCAAAGTTGTCGGTCGGCCTGAAACGAAAACGCGACCAACTGCTGATGCACCACCCCCTTGCACACACGTGATCATCTTAGATGATTTTTAATTTATACATATCAACTTTGATCTATGTAAAAGAGTAAAAAAAAAAGAAAGATAAAAGAATTAACTCTTACGTAATAGCTAATTTTATACGAAAATATAGATATATTATTTATGTACAAAAAAAGAGAGAATTATTGTATAATATCTAAAAACAATTATTATATAAATTAGTTTTTAACTCACTATTAATTGATAGTAAATTTTATTATCGTACTGGCTGTTATGAGTCTTATGACACGACGTACTTGTAGTAACTAGAAACGCAAGCGCGGCGCACGCCGCGCGCGTGAACGGAAAATATTTTTTTTCGGAGAAAAAACAGATCACGAAAACATTTTTCCCATGCTCCGGAGAGCAAACGGACCACAAAAATATTTTTTCTGGGAAAAACGCCGCGCGCGTGAACAAAAAATATTTTTTTTTTCGGAGAAAAAACAGATCACGGAAACATTTTTCCCATTCTCCGGAGAGCAAACGGACCACGAAAATATTTTTTCCGGGAAAAACGCCGTGCGCGTGAACGGGAAATATTTTTTGTTTTTTTTTTCGGAGAAAAAACAGACCATGGAAATATTTTTCCTATGCTCCGGAGAGCAAACGGACCACGAAAATATTTTTTTGGGAAAAACAGAGAAAGGACCTGAACGGAAAATGCAGGGACCTATTTGTTATAATTTTGGACCTGTTCGCTATTTTGAATAAGTAAGAAAGGACTTGTTCGCAATTCGTATTTAACGGGAGGTTTTTTGTGTAAAACGACGAACTGAGGACCTAAACGCGAACCGGGAAAAAATATTTTATACTCACAGAAAATTACAAAGGATCTATTTGTAAATAGAAAGGACCTTTTCGTAATTCCAAAGAATCGGAGGTTCTTTTTGCAAGAAAGGGAGAGAGAGTGGGTGGGGGTGACATGAAAGGCTGTGGTGCCCGGGATCCTTCGAGGAATATAGGTGGGCAGTATGCCACAGCCACCCGCTTCGAATTCATGCCCATGCGTCCACCGTCCACGCTTCCACATACACTGCACCTGCACCCAGCCGGCTCCAAAATCTTCCTTGCCCTTCGCAACGTACGCCCACGACTCGGCACGAGCCGACGTATGTATGGAACACGACGATACGAGGTTTGGAATAGGGAGTTCCGGTCAAAATCAGCAGCTAGCTAGCTGTAGCGATAGCGAATAAAGTATCAGCATTTCTTTGTGCTTTTTTAATATAAATTATAAATCTTAAAACAAGTAAAAGGATAAACTATCTACTTCTTCATTTATAATTAATATTTATATAATTTTTTTAAAAAATACATGTAAGCACACTTATATGATCCTATCTGGGACGATTTTGGTTTCTCTCTTCCGGAGCTGGAAGCTGTCTTGTCCTAAATGGTTGATTTCTCCGTACCGGGAAGACGGAAGCCAACAATTCATTTATACTACAGGAAGCTTAAAAACCAAAACCTGATTTAGAGTGCCTTTAATAGATTGAGGTTCTAACTTTGACACCGGTGTTAAAAAAACTACCCTATTCTGCCAAGTACAAAATCTCAAACCTCACCCCTCTTAGCCTCTATTTTCGATACACACTTCTCATACCTAAAAATCAGACTATCAAACATCAAATCTTTTCAGCTCAGTTGTACAACCCAGACAAAAACTATTTCTCAAATAAACTACAGACATGCCAAACATGGCATGGTCTATACGGCTGTACCCCACTCTCCTAGCCACCTTGGCCACAGCGTTGTTCAAAGAACCTGTTCAGAGCCTCAGACGCAAGCAAACGCCCACTTTTATATTCAAGTTGTTGAACAACCAGCTCCCGTTCAATTGCGGCCTCCTCCATTAATTCAGGCTACGAGGCCTCTCTACTCCCTTTCGGCTGTTCGGAGAGTTTCTCATAGTTAATCTTCGATCGGGGGAACCTGATTATCTGAATGAGCTTTGCCGTCCGCGGCTCTGAGTCTGAACTTTGGTTCTTGATCCCAATGGAAGCAGCTGTCGCCATACAATCCCATCGGCACATGATGGAGAGGACAGCCACTGCGAGGAGGAGTACTACTACTCATAAGCGAATGCAGGTGGCGCCGGTGGAGCATAAGCAGCAGCGCCGGCCCGGGGCGAGCCGTCGGAGACCACAGCCGTCGACGCCGCCGGGCTACTTCACCGTCGAGCTGGCGATGGTGTTCCTCTGCGTGACCGCGTCGCTCGTGTTCCTGCCGCTCGTCCTTCCGCCGCTGCCTCCGCCGCCGTTCTTGCTGCTGCTGGTGCCGGTGGGCCTGCTCGCCGTCCTGGTGGCGCTGGCGTTCGTTCCGCTCGATGCCCAGAGCAACGTCGTCTGTTCGTCTTGCTCGTAGAGAGTGCATTTTTTTTCGTTTTTTTTTTCTAGTTCTTTAGATTCAGCTTACACAAATTGTTAGTTAGGCTTTCTGTATTAGACGAACTAGTCCATTTTTTATTTTTGTAATTGTAGAAAGATAATGGATCAGTTAAATTCTAAACCATGGCACATGATCTCACGAACTTATGCCTATCAGGTGGAATCCAGAATTCAGATGCTGTTTGTTAGGCTTCAGATAATGATTACCAATATTATCGTCCTATCTTTTGATAAAAAGGGCAATAGAAGATGCCCGGTTTCATATAGAAACAGTATATATTACAACGTCCAACATGTCCCAAGAAAAACAACAGAAACATAACCTTCCACCACAGTCATCAAACTTATTATTAGAATTCAACAACAGAACCATATGACATTCAACCCATCAGGTTTTTAAGATATGAAGAGACTAGAAACAATTCTTCCGGAATTTCCTCATCTTCAGGTTTAGATGCAACTGTGTTAGCTATGTTACTCCTAGATCCAAGGCCAATGGCGCCCGAAACTTCCTCTCCAGACTTGCGCAGAATGAGTTCATCTGAACCAACATCTCTTTCCTGTACAGCGGTTTCTAATCCCTTAATAACATGAGGATTTTTCTCCATATACTCTTTACACTTGACCAGCTCTTTGACAAGAAAATCATGTTATTTCTCATGGTCCATAAACTCCACAAAATGGTTGCACAAATGGTGTTCAACACAGTATTTTTTTTTATTGCTAACCCAAAAACGAGCAATAGACTCAAAGTTAAAACCAATATTCAAATCAAAGAAACTATTGATCACCTCCCAAGAATTCTTGGCAACCACACAATTAAAAAATAGACTTATTTTCATTACAAAAGCTACACACTGAACTTTTATCTGTCCCTCTTTTTAGCAAATTATCCTTAGTCATGGTCTTGTTATGGGAAAAGAGCCAAAGAAATAAATGAATCAACAATTATTATCGTCCTATCTCTATAAACAAAAATGGCAACTCCACATGATAAGATGAGTCTCTGTTTCTTGGCAATAAACCGGGGATGAGCAGACCTGTTTTCGTGCATACGAGTCTCACGTTTTGCCGAGTCATGCACCCGGTTAAGAGATGGGCCGGCAGGCGGTATGGAGACTCGCGGAGCACATGCATGCATTAGGCCAGCAGTTAGGACGGCGGCGAATAGTAGCACCTGCATCACATGGTTGTGATGAACCGGATGACCAAAACCAATTTCTCTAGCCCCGGCAGAATGTTCCTGGTTACCCGCTCCCTCTCCACATACAGCTTCCGGGCATTGGATGGTCCAACTTGCCGTCTTTTCTTTGAAGAACATGGCCGGCCAAACCGCTGAAGGATCCACGTCGCCGCCGTGGGCCCGGCTGGCCGTCAGGTATTTTACTACTGCTCAAGAAGAATCAATCGCTTTGCTTTTCCAGAGGATCCGAACGCTCGTACGCGACTGCGATGTTCCAAAGAATTTTTTTTTAGCCTAGTTACGAACGTATTTTCAAATATAGCGCCTCTCTTCGAAATCATTTAGAGATTTAGCCCTCCAGCTTGAGAAACTCAGCAGATCATCAATCGCAACAAGATTTTTGCAGAACTTTTATTCCGCCGCAGAAATCAACTACAATAAATTAATCATTGGCACACAAGCTTCCCATCACTGCAAAGGCGCTACGCACCTGGAGCTAGTCAATCTTGAGTGCAGGGTTCACATTTTCCTTTCGAGACAAGTTTTCGAGGTCCCGGCGGTACCGAATTTCGCGAAAAACCGTTCGAAATTCGTCAAAAACCGCTTGAAATGAAAAGTCAAACACATTTGAAATCTGGTCAAACGAGCTAGCGAATTTCGCGAAAAAGCAACGAAAACCGCTCGGTTTGGAGCGAAATTCGTTCGAAATTTGATGAAAACCGATGAAAAGCTGGAAACACAGAAAAGATTGTAAAAAAACAAGAAAAATTGAAAAAAAAATGTTGGAAAATTTGTAAAAAACCATTAAAGACCTTTGCTATATAATAAATGTAAAAACAAGTACGGCAAACTACGATGTGATCTTTCCTAAATATGAAAGAATTTTGACATGACCTTTGCTATATTTTAGACAATTGCAAATTGTGAAGCAGGCATTTAGCAATAATATGTGAACAAAATACTACTCACATATCATTCAAACAACAAAATAGGCATTCACATAATGACATAGCAATATCATTCACATTTTAACACCATTTACATTTCAATACATTTTATTTGAAGTTGTAAAGTAGGTATAGCTTCGTCGTTCTTCCAATATTCGCCTACATGAACGGAATATTATTAAAAAAATTGAGTTGCAATGTAATGAAACATAGAAATGAAACAAAATTTTGACATGACCTTTGCTATATTTTAGAGTATCTGAAGTTGTAAAGTAGGCATATTTTCACATATCACATTAGCATTCACACATCAATCCATTATGTGCAAAAAATAGCATTTGTGTTGAATATTTAGTTATGATATGGCTCTCTCTCAAAATAATAGGGAAAAATGATAGACAGTTTATTACTAGAGATCTCATATAATTGTATATTGATTGTTAATAAGTTAAACTGGGGATTTTGATTTAGTCTAATGATCTCTTAGGAGTTTATATGTGATTTTAAGAAAAACTCAGATGTACGTTCTGAATACATGTTATGATTTTATGGATAGTGCCCTTCTTGTCTCATGCTGCTGGTTTTTACAAGAAAATATTGGAACTAAATATACTTCAATAAATATGACAACTAAATATACGTAAACAAATATTTATACTAAATACACTTCAATAAATATTGTTACTAAATAAATTCGAGCCTACAGGCCGAGTTTTTCTTCTTTCTTTTTTGCTTTTTTCTATTATCTACATTTTCAATTGCTCAAATACATCTCTAAATTTCGGATTTTCAAAAAATATTCACACCAATGGTCATAGGGCTATTAATACTAATTATAGAGAAATTTTGGATAAATTTTTTCAAATTTTTTATATTTTTTGAATATGAATTTGAATTTGAATTTGAGCGAATTTCAGAACGGTTTTCAATTTCGGTTCCAAGCGGTACGGGCGAAATTCGCGAATTTCGTTCAGTTTTCAACGAAATTATGAACCCTGCTTGAGTGACGCTAAACTACACTTCCACATAGCAAACGAGATCATTATGCGACTCGATGTAGCCCAAGAGTCAAGGCAACTCTCCCAGTCCGAGCTTCTCCTCCGCAAAGCACTTGAGCTATGGGTCCTTGGCTTAGCAGCGGTCGAAAGGGCGCACAAGCGACAGGTCTCCCAGGTCACGTGGCTCACAGAGGGGGATGCAAACACCCGCTTCTTCCACCTCAAGGTCAATGGACGACGTCGAAAAAACTGCATTCAATCTCTACAAACTGACCAGGGCATCGCCACTCACCACAAAGACAAGGAGCGTGTACTGTTCCACCACTTCTCTTCATTGCTTGGGAAAAAGACCACGCGCTCTCACGACATAAACTAGCAATGCCTAAACCTCCCTACCTACAACCTGACTGACCTTGAGGTAGACTTCACAGAGCAAGAGGTCCTGCAGGCAATCAACCTACTGCCAGCTGAAAAAGCCCCAGGCCCGGATGGCTCCACTGGCACCTTCTACAAGCATTGATGGGACATTGTCAAACCTGACATCATGGCGATATTTTGCTGCTTCCAAAATTGCTCGGCGGAGGCCTTCGGGCTCCTAAACACACCTTTGATTGCCTTGATCCCAAAAAAGGAAGGCTCTGGTAGGGCTACATACTATCAGCCAATCAGCCTAATCCACTCCATCACAAAAATATTAGCCAAAGTTTTAGCATTACGCCTCTCTAGACATATAAATTCTCTCATCTCAAACTCTCAGAGTGTCTTCATCAAAGGGCGGTATATTCAAGACAACTTCTTGTGTGTTCAAAATCGCGCAAGAACTTACCACCGGACTCGCACCCCCGCGCTAATGCTAAAATTGGATATCGAGAAAGCTTTCGACTTTGTATCCTGGGAATACCTCCTTGGCCTTTTGCAGGCGCGTAGTTTTGGCCCACGATGGCGCGAGTGGCTTTCCATCTCCTTCGTGATAGCCTCATCGTCTGTGCTTCTAAATGGAGTGCCAGGGGCTCAAGTCAGACACCAGCGCGGACTAAGACAGGGCGACCCCTTATCACCTTTCCTTTTCATCGTAGCCATCGACCCATTGCAATTCATCCTCGCCAAAGCCACTGAAGAAGGCCTGCTATCATCTCTCAAAGGTTGCGCTCCCTCACTCCGAGTCTCCCTTTATGCAGACAATGCCATCATCTTCCTAAATCCAGTCAAGGAGGAGCTAGAGGCAACCATCACCATCCTACACCACTTTGGAGAGGCCTCCGGTCTACGGGTCAACCTGCAAAAGAGCACTGTAACCGTGATCCGGTGCCAGGGCCTAGACCTCAACAACATCCTTCAACCGTTCACTGGGATGGTCTCACGTTTTCCTATGAAATACCTTGGCATGCCTCTTACACTAGGCCGCCTGCGGCGCATAGATCTGCAACCCATCCTAGATAAAGCTGCGCAACGACTGGTAGCCTGGCAAGCTTGTCATCTACGCCTCATCCGAGTCAAATCTGTCATAACCTCACTTCCAATTTACCTCCTAACGGCGCTCAAGGTGCCGAAAAAATTCATCTTGGACCTTGACAAAATAAGGAGGAAATTCCTTTGGGCAGGTAACACTGCATGGCGGGATTTGCAAAGTGCGGTGGTCAACGGTTTGCAAACCGTTAAGCATGGGGGGCCTAGGAATTCTGGAACTAGGCAGGTTTGCACGAGCACTCCGCATACGCTAGCTATGGCTAGAGTGGATGACCCCGGATAGACCATGGAAGGGAATGCCTACACCTTGCGACCCTACTAATCAGCTACTTTTCTTGGCAATCACCAAAATCAACATCGGTAATGGCAAAAAGGCTACGTTTTGGACTTCCCGATGGCTGGAGGGTGTAGCTCCATTAAAACTTGCACCCCACCTCTTCAAACACTCTAGGCGCAAGACAAGATCGGTGGCGAATGCCCTACTAAATAACAACTGGATTCGTGATATTTGGCATAACCTGACATCCCTACTTCTTCGAGAATATGTACATCTATGGATGAAAATACAGTTAGTACATCTACAACCAGAAAGAGAACATGACATTATATGGACACAAACCTCCAATGGCATCTACTCAGCTAGCTCGACGTACCACATGCAATTTGCAGGTTGCACCTCAAAACCATTCCACACCACGATCTGGTCGGCTTAGGCGCCATCGCGCTGCAAAATCTTCCTTTGGCCAGCCATCCAGAATCAGCTATGGACAACACAACGTTTGCAACTTAGGGAGTGACCCAACCAATACTTTTGTCAAATGTGTTGCCGGAGCCTGGAAACCTCCTATCACTTATTCATAGACTGCCCCCAAGTGCGACATCTTTGATCATCTATTGCTAAGTGGGTTCGCCTGCCGTCATTATTACCGGATCACTGGGAACCGGTAACAAACCTAGAACAATGGAACCTTGACCGAATCAACAGTCAATGGATGCTTCGGAAAGGTACCAAAACACTGATCATCCTAACATGCTGAAATTCGTGGAAAGAACGCAATAATAGAATCTTCCAAAATAAATGGGCAATCAACGAAAACATCCTTCAACCAATCAAGGATGAGGCCGCATACTGGATTAGCGCAGGAGCAACTGAGCTTAAAAAACTAGTAGAACATCATCTTTGACAGGACCCCATGTTTTTTTTTTCTTTTTCTTTCTTTCTCTCTTTGTCTTCTTCTCTCTTTTCCTTTTCTCTTGGAAGCAGTCTCCTACGCTTTATAATTATGTTTCTTTCCTGATAATATGAAAATAGCTTCAGCTGTCCTTTAAAAAATAATAATTAATCATTAATTTAATCATATTTCTTCATTAATCACTCAATTAAATCGTTAATTAATTAAATTCACTTATTAAACTCAGCCATTTCGTGCCTGGCAACCGCGGACGTCGTGCACTCGTGCGTTTGTCTGAAAAAACGGTGCGCGCATCGCTAGCTCTTGCAGTGCCAACGTTTGGGCATCCGACCGGAAGGTTAGTTTGAAGTGTTTAACGAATTTCATTTGCCAATTGTGAATGAAGGGGTAAATAATCACTATTTACTCTTCATTTATATTTTAAAATTCATATAAATTTTTTATAAAAAAAACATAAAAACACCACTCGTAAAGAAAATAGTTACTAATAACCTACCAAATAACCAAACATGGTGTTGGTGAGAATTGAACGCTAGTCAGCTGCCGCCGAGAACAATCGTTCATCATGAACTGAGGCTAGTGGTTGGGACACTTTTTCTGACAAACGAATATTCAGAGTCTGATTCATAACTATAATACTACTAACATTGTAACTTTGACCAAAATGTTAGCTCCGCTCTACGTGAAGGATTGTCAATATCGAGATCTTAAATAGAAATCCCAAATCCCAAACGACACCTCGCTCTCACAACCCTAGACCGAGCAAGCTGGTTAACGATTATCCTATGGCCTGAAGGAACCAAACGTTTTTCTAGCTTCGTGGACCGTGGTGCTTTTTTTCCCCTTTAAATACAGCCCTATGCAAACTCAATCGTAAAAATAGCCCTCTTCCTAATTATAGAAGCGCCGATAGGTGATACGTGTCACCTGTAATACTCATGTACCACAGTAACATGGTCCATCGTGACAAGGGTAGCTTTGGACTCGACAACATTAGCTAGCCAGTAGGGACCTATAGAGCATTCACACGGGTAGGTTGGTTAATTAAGTGGTAAAGTCACTGATAAAGTGACTTAATTAGGTGATTAAATAAATACAGTGATTAATTAAGTGTTTAGTTAAATTAATTAATTAATTAAACGTGTTTTGACCTGTCGAGGAAGAGAACTTAGGCAAGAAAACTTGCCACGGTACCGTAGCGCGGTCAGTGATACGCATCACATGTCGTGCCTTTCGCGGTCGAGGAGGGAACCATTTTTTGTGTGTGAGGGGCTAGAAAAGCACCAACTTATTAATTTCACGATCCATTAGCCTGAACAAACTCAAAACATGCACACCACATGTATGGTGAAGGTGAATGATGGGCTGATGGAGGCAGCTCATAACTCAAAGTGCTATATTTGGTTCAATATGTATTATATATTACTACAACTCACTTTATGCAAGCAATATGGGGTTGATCCCACCATCGCTCCACAGGCCACATGGACATTCACATTAATGGACCGGTATATTACACTCACCCTCTTAAGGGCTAACACCCTCGGTAGCACACCATATACACGGCACCACTCCGAGCACACACACGCCATACGCCGTATGCCCTCGCCCGCAGTGAAGGTTAATACTCTGAAACCATCTGTGACACGCTGGTTCAAATTTTGCTCATGGCCTAGCCCACCATGAGGCATGCCCATGTATGCATAAATACTCCACATCTCCACTTGCACTTTTGTCCGCACTTCATCTAGAAAGTTAATCCGAATGTGTTATGTTTGGATATAACAAGTATTATATACTACTACAACTCATTTTATATAAATAATATAAGACCAATCCTACCATCACTCTACGTAGTTTATACGAACCTTTATAATAAGGGATCGAAATATTACACCAGCGGAGCAACCGCCTACTCTGCTCCTGCATTCATGCATGGCATGCATCAACCTTACGCAAACTCTTATTAACTGAAGCCCGTTGGCCCAGTATTTCTTCAATGTCGCTGCTCTTTTTTTTTTTTCTTTTGAAGCAAATCACCACTGGGTTCAGTACTCGAGTGGTGTTAGTAGTTTGATGGCACCTATTAGCTATTATTAGTTGGGTTTGACTAACTAATGAGATAACCATTAGCTAGGTGCTCAGCTAATAGTTAGCTGATCTATTAGCTGGCTATATTTGAAACCACTTCAACTAATTTTTAGCAGCTAACTATTAGCTGCGTGGATTCAAATCAGACCCTTAGTAGCCTGAACTTGAAGGCACCAGTGCCGAATAGTAGATCGAATAAGAGATGCAATGCACCAGCCAAATGCCACGAAGAGAAGACATGGGTTTCAATAGGCAACAGTAGAGCAGCAGCCTTCCGATTGTATTAATTCCATCTGCTCCATTTCATATGGCTGACTAGGTCTGGTGCTACTGGTTTGTTGCCCATAGCCCATAGGCATCATGTGTCCGTTGGCTGGGCCAATGGCGAAGGCGCCGGCGACAAAAGATAACCGCGTTGGGTGCATCATTTATTTTGTCGGGATAGATATAATTTTTTTCTTCTAACCTTATGATATTTTTTTTAAAAGAATAATCTTTTCTAAATATAATTACAAAAATAACCCTCTTTCTAACGTGAAAACATGGATTGGTGCCACCTGCTACTGTAGCAGAAGATACCGAGGTCCCATGACTTATAAAAAGTTTTTAGCATTAATTACTTAATTAAATTGCTTAACTAAATAACTTAATCACGTGAGCTACCGGCTGTCGACCTAGGCATAGCTCGGCGAGTGTCCCTTTCGAGCCATGTAGCTCGGTAGCACTGCAGAAGCTGTTGCCCGAAAAAAAATACTCCCTCCGTTTTTTTTTATAAGTCGTATTTGGTTTCGTTAGGACAAGGCTTTGACCAACAATTACTCTATTAGCATATAATTTTTATGACACAAAATTGGTATTAGCAGATTTGTATTCAAAAGTACTTATATATAGTTATGATTTTGTATTGCATAAATGATATATTAATGAAGTAATCGTTGGTCAAAGTCTTGTCCTAACGAAACCAAATATGCCTTATAAAAAGAAACGGAGGGAGTATTGCGCGGCTTAATGTTACTAGTACCGAGCTAGCATAGCTCGGTTGGTGTTCCTTCTAACATCTGCTTTATATTACCTTCTGTTGTGCGGAACAATTGCATTATAATTGTATTTAGAAAGAGGCTAAATTTACATTTAAAAAAATTATCAAGACTTAAAAAGTGATTATTTCAAACAGCTGAGCGTTCAAAGGAGCAAGTAGAGTAGTAGTACTTCGTTGCTTTTCCTTTTCGAGCTCCAAAAGGTAACTTACTTGTCTCCAGGCTGATGGCTTTCAGTAGCATGTTGTTTATTGCTTTAAATATTTGTATAGCACAACAGTAAATAATATTTTCTATTTATATTAGTAACATCTCATTTTTTCATTATTGTAATATTTGTTTATACTACAAGCTAATAATACGTACCACATAGCCTATATCAGTATAGTCGAATGAACATCTGTCAATCAATCACCCTCTCAGCCGCTCAATCCTGTGAAGGCCCACCAAATAAGAGATGTTTTATTTTTTATGAGAATTTTTATCATATTCTCTTTTTACTTAGCGATTGTAAACCGCATGTCATAAATTTTTATTACATAATAGATTTTGATTTCTAATTTGTATATATAATCAAATTCCTTACCATATTTTCTCCCAATTAGCATATTTATGAAATTTTAGATTTGAATAAAAATAGAACTTTTTTTTTTACTTTTCACTTAGTATGATATTTAAAACATTCATTTATTTCTTTTGGTTTCTATTTCTTGTAGACTTTTTTAAGTTTAAGTTTGGAATTCACACATAAATCCAACATCTATTTTTTATTTTGAACATTTTTTATTTTTTTTATTATACCTCATGTTGACTCTTTCTTTTAATCTAAAATGTATTTTTATTTAATTTTGAATATTGAAAGGACCAACGATGTCGCCTAGAGGGGGGGTGAATAGGCGGATTAAAATTTACGCAGCGGAATAAAACGGGCCGAGCTGGTCAATCCGGAGTCTCCGGGTTTTGGTCCGGATACTCCGGCTTGTCCGGAGTGTCCTAGATAGAATCTGGAGTCTCCGGGTTAGCTGGCTCGGGAACGCAGCAAAAACTACTCTAGCAAGGCAACAAACTACTAGAAGTAAATAGCAAGAACAACCTAGAACAATTGCTAGACAAGATTTGAATTTACGCAAAGCAACGAGCTAGATCTAACTTTACAAAATCAAATCTAACCAAGCAAATCTAGGAAGAAAAAGAGAATGCGAGAGGCGAGATTTTTCACCGAAGTTCGGGTTCTTGAAGGGAACCCTACGTCTCCGTTGAGGTGGCTCGGTCACACTTGAGCCGGGGTCTCTTTCAACCCGCTTTCCTCCCGGTGTTGCACAAATGCACTCGCCGGCTTCACTTCTTGTCTCTTCCCTTTCGGAGGCGAGACTTGCCTTCACAAAGCAGCCTGGCTCACCACACGCTTTGGTAGCTCCCGGTGACTCCTAGCCGTCTAGGAGACCTTCAACCTCCAAGAGTAATAGCACCACGAAGAATCGCTTGGAGGATGAACTAGTGCTCAACAAGATGAAATGAATGCACTTAGCACTTTTCTTCTTCCTCTCCTCACCAAAAAGATCAACAACCAAATTAATTGGTGGGAGGAAGATGGGGGCTCTATTGAATGCTTTTTGATGGTTAGGAATGGCTTGAATGCTGCTATGAATGAGCTCAATAGAGATCCTTTCCGTTGGAGTGGAGTGGGGGCTTTAAATACTCTTTTTGAAAACTAGCCGTTACTCCCGTTTTTGTACAGGCCGGAGTGTCCGGATAAACAACCCGGAGACTCCGGACCAAATGTCCGGATACTCCGGACCCACTGAAACCAGAGGCAACCGAGGGGCTCAACCCGGAGACTCCGGACATAATGTCCGGATACTCCGGGTTACCCAGTTCGGTTTCAACTTTAAACTTTTCAAAACCAAAAGAAGTAGTGCTAATTTGAGATGCAAGAAATTGATGTTGAGCACATGCACATCCTAAAGTCGATTTCTCGTCGTACCCTCTTAATAGTACGGCTATCCTTAAGACGCAAATAAATATAAGATTACAATTATGGTCTTGATGCCGTCCTTTTGATTTTAAGTAGTCGTGGGGGTGTCCAATGTTATTCCAAGCTCAATATAATCTCGATATCTGCAGTATTCTTGGATAAAACATTAGATCTCTTTAATTGTGTCATCATTAATCACCAAAACAAATTGAGGGGCCTAGATGCACTTTCAATCTCCCCCTTTTTGGTGTATTGATGACAACACAATTAATTAGCAAATAAAATAACGAGAACAAGACTTAGGCATAAGATCAATAAGAGGAGCTCCCCCTAAATGTGTGCATTAGAGGAATTGAGTGGGAACGAATGCACATATTTAACGAGAGAAAAAAAAGAGAGCTCCCCCTCAAACACAGCTTCCGAGAATACAATACAAGTAGCTGAAAGTAATCCAAGCATAAAATAAGCATTAACGACATTACATGGAACAGACAGAGTTCACAACACTAAATAAACAAAATAACTGAAGCAACACAAGCAAGTCCACACGCGATGTATGGAAAGATAAAGAGTCCAAGACTAAGACAACGCTAAAGATCACTCCCCCTTTGGCATCAAGACACCAAAAAAGGAAGTCACAGGAAATCACTCGTCATCTCCGTCGTCGGAGGCCTCATACTCAGAGCCCTCGCTGTCGTCGTCACCGGTATTTGGAGGAGCGAGAGGAGGAAGCAATCCCAAACAAGGCATCAGCAGAAGTAGCGTCGCTACTCTCCTCGGAAGACCCGGAGGAATCGCTGGGAGAGACTGCCTCGCCATTGTGGCGGCGGATGCTGCGAATGTCTTGACCATTCTTCTTGATCTGCCGACTCATCACCTTCTGCCTGGTGGAGATGTCGCGGCAAAGAAGGAAGACGTGCTTGAGCATCCGCTGAAGAGTCTTTGCTCGGGACCTCGGTTTGCTTTCGGAAGGAGTATTTGGAGGCCAGTGGAGGCGGGAGCGGAGGTAGAGCACAGCCACGACCTCGGCGAGGTCTAGTAGCGAGACCAGGAGCAGGCTGGAGGAGGCTGGAGTAGGCGAGGCGGACCTTGTAAGAAAGATGCTCCTCATCTCGACAAACTTCAGCCCACTCCTTTGAAGAGATCAAGGTCATCACGAAAGGTGCATAGCTGCAATCGCCATGTTGCTCTGCTGCGTTACGCCTCATTGTTTCCCACAAGAAATCGACAATGTCAAAAGGCTCGGTGCTCTCAACGAGGTGAAAGCAAGAGTTCCTACCATAGGAACCGATAGCGTAAGCATCTCCCTCCTTGGGAGAAAGGGTGACTCTCAACATCCTGTTGAGGATTTGTTGGCTGACTTTGAGACCTTTGATGGTCCCAACAGTGAAACTCCTCGAGGTGTCATACAAAGCCTCAATCTGCTCAGGAGTCATCACTTTCTTCTCATGAAGCTTTGGACTGGCATTGTACCTGAGGTTGAGCACTCTGGCAAATCTCTTCTTGCTAGCCACATACCAGATCCTATCAGTCATCCACCAAATGGCCTCATCATTCTTGTCAAAATACAAGGTGGCATAGAACTGCATGATGATCTCATTGTTCCAGTCATACTTGTATGCCATGATGTTCTTGATCTGATGCAGCTCGCAAATCTCTATGATCTGAGTGAAGACTGGATTGCCTGCTGCAGCCATGTACTCCCAGTCAATGGTCTTCATGCGAACCACTGGATGCTCAAGAGGGTATAGGACCGTCTCATAGAAATCAGACTGAAACCGGTTCCAAAACCGGCGGTCCACATACTCATCCTGGTAGAGCTCCAAAGGATCTTTCTTCCTTTGCTCCACTATGGCTTTCCCTTTACCAGGTCCTGTCCGGTAGTCAATTACTCTCATTGGATTCACGGACAAAGGATAGTTCCACACTGGCTTGGCCTTGATCAGAGGACCAATGAAGTGCCCAGAGGTACGGAACTGACTTCTTTTCTGATCACGAAGCCTGGCATGGGTATCTGCAGGATGCTCATCTGGATCAGGAGCTTGCTGAGGAGGAGGAGACAGATGCAGTCTTGACCCTGGCCGGGCTGGCCTCGAGGTGCAGAACGGGTCTTTTGACCACTCCAAGTCTCTGCCTTTTCTGCGGAGGCTGCTGAGGCTGAGGAGGAGAACCAGTGGGAGACACGCCCTGAGCGGGAGCACTGCCACTAGCTGCCTGCTGAGGAGGATCATCGCCACCGGTACTGCCGAGAAGGATCACCGCCACCGGAAGTTCCTCGGGAAGGATCCATCGACTGCAGGCAGCGAGCGAGAGGAATTAGCCAAGAGACGACGCGAAAAACAAATGACGAATCAAATCGCCGAGGCACCCAACCCGAGAGTCGGACAAAGATCCGGATACTCGGATTGCATCCGAGACTCGGACAAAATGTCCGGATACTCGGATGGACCGAGAGACTCGGACTCAGTCCGGACACTCGGATGTGCCGAAGGAAGCGCACGGTGGCCAAGGAAGAGACAATCCAACCCGCACAAACCATCAAATTGAATCTAGATTGCCACAAGAATGTTCAAGAAAGCAGTAGGGCAAACTCTAGCAAAGAATTTCGCGGGAATAGGGCACAAAAAGAGAGTACTCACCTCAAGGGATTGAAAAGAAGAACACGGAGAGTGAGAGAGATTCCTCCGAAGATTGAAGAGCTAGAGGATGATGTGCCGCACCTAGACGAGATGAAGCACACAAGATCCCCTAAGAAGCGGAGGAAAGAGTCCAAACCCGAAAAGAGAAGGATTAGGGCACGAGTTCCTTACCTTAGGGAACTCCAAACAAGGAGAAGGATGGGTCCAAAGATCCTTGAATGGAGGAGTAAGGGAGGGGAAGGAATCACCCTAATCTCTAGAAGGGCACGAGAGAGGAGGAGGCACGGTGGGAATAAGAAAAGGAAACGAACCGCGCGGGATTTTGGGGTTTAACCGACCGCCCCAACCCGGAGACTCCGGACTACAGTCCGGAGACTCCGGACCAACCCGGACACTCCGGACGAAATGTCCGGAGACTCCGGGCTACCCGGAGAGTCCGGATAGAAATCCGGATACTCCGGGTTCCCCAGCTCGGGAAGAAAAGGAATTTTTCAAGGAAAGCTTCGGAGATCCACGGAGAGAGAGAGAAAGGAGTCCTAGGGCATCCATCCACCATGTGACTAGCTAGCAATCAAGCAATCAGACTATAGTCACATAGTAATGATGCGATCCTAAGATCAAGAGCCAATAACACCTGGTAAATTCAGAGAAAAAGATAAATAAAGTTTTGAACTTCATTTTTCATTCACCAACCAATATATGAGCACTTATCAAGCCACGTTACGAGAATCTAGAATATTTAGACCACTTCTCAATTCACAGAACCTTTTCTCGTCAAGGGGCTTGGTAAAAATATCAGCTAATTGATCATTTGTACTCACATGTTGGATATCAATTTCGCCTTTGGTTGCGTGGTCTCTTAGGAAATGATGGCGAATATCAATGTGTTTTGTTCGGGAGTGTTGGACAGGATTGTTGGCAATTTTTATGGCGCTCTCATTGTCACACAAAAGTGGAATGCTTTTGTAGGATAGGCCATAATCACTCAAAGTTTGTCTCATCCAAAGTAATTGGGCACAACAACTCCCGGCGGCTATGTATTCGGCTTCGGCAGTGGATAGGGCTACGGAATTTTGTTTCTTGGAAGACCACGAGACTAGGGACCTACCCAAGAATTGGCAAGTTCCTGAGGTGCTCTTCCTATCCACTTTGCAACCGGCATAATCCGCATCGGAATAGCCAATAAGCTCAAAGGAGGATCCTTTCGGATACCAAAGTCCGAAATGAGGAGTGTGCACTAAGTATCTCAAGATTCTCTTAACGGCCACCATGTGGCACTCTTTTGGAGCGGCTTGAAAACGTGCACACATACAAACGCTGAGCATGATATCGGGCCTAGATGCACAAAGATAAAGGAGAGAACCGATCATCGAACGATATACCTTTTGGATGACCGGTTTACCTTCTTTGTCGAGGTCTAGGTGCCCGTTGGCTTGCATTGGCGTCTTTATGGGCTTGGCGTCCTCCATTCCGAACTTCTTGAGCATGTCCTTGATGTACTTCGTTTGACAAATGAAAGTTCCTTCCTTAAGTTGTTTAACTTGGAATCCGGAAGAACTTCAACTCACCCATCATGGACATCTCAAACCTTTTGGTCATTATCTTGCTAAACTCTTTACACAAATATTCATTAGTAGATCCAAATATAATGTCATCGACATATATTTGGCACACAAATAAATCATTATCAATGTGCTTAGTAAAGAGAGTAGGGTCGGCCTTTCCGACTACAAAACCTTGTCCGAGAAGGAAGTCTCGAAGACATTCGAACCATGCCCTTGGAGCTTGCTTAAGTCCATAGAGTGCCTTGTGAAGGTAGTAGACGTGGTCCGGATGTCTGGGATCTTCAAATCCGGGTGGTTGTTCAACGTAGACCATCTCGGAAAGTGGTCCATTTAAGAAGGCGCTCTTCACGTCCATTTGATATAGCTTGAAATCATGGTGAGTAGCAAAGGCAAGTAATATTCTAATAGATTCAAGTCTAGCTCTTTGGAGCATATGTTTCATCGAAATCCAAACCTTCTATTTGAGTGTACCCTTGAGCAACCAAACGGGCTTTGTTCCTTGTCACGATCCCGTTTTCATCTTGCTTGTTTGGAAGACCCACTTAGTGCCGATAACGTTTTGATTTGGTCTTTTGACAAGCTCTCGACTTGATTGCGCTTGAAGTTGTTCGTTCCTCTTGCATAGCCATCACCCAATCTGGGTCTTCAAGCGCTTCATCTACTTTAAGAGGTTCAAGAGAGGAAACAAACGAGTAAAATTCACAAAAATTTGCAACTCGAGATCGAGTGGATACTCCCTTGTTGATGTCTCCAAGAATGTTGTCGACCGGATGATCTCTTTGAATGCTTTGATGAACTCTAGGATGAGGTACGGATGAGTCCAAGGCTTGAATAGGGCCTTCATCATCTTGGGTGGCATTTGAACCATCTTGAGCTTGATTGGACGAGGAGGGAATGTCGCCCGAGCCTGACCCATCCGGAGACTCCGGTATTGGACCCGGAGACTCCGGACTAATCCGGACACTCGGGTTTCGGTAGGAGACTCGGGTTGGGGAGCTCGGTGAGATTCCAAATTTTGAGGTCTTACCTCTCCAATTGCCATTTTCTTTATAGCTTCACAAGGAGGTTCTTCCTGTCAATCACCTCACGATCAACTTGTTCTACTTGAGAACCGTTAGTTTCATCAAAAGTCACGTCACGCGAGATTTCAACGACACCGTGGTATTGTTGAAAACTTCGATGCCAGCTGTAAGCATTGGTTCCATAACCAAGTAAGAAACCTTCATCTACTTTAGGAGCGAATTTAGAAGACTTAGCCTTTTTGTTAAGGATATAGCATTTGCTCCCAAAGACTCGAAAGTAGGAGACATTTGGTTTCTTCCCGGTGAGCAACTCGTACGCCGTCTTCTTTAAGATCTTGTGAAGGTAGAGGCGGTTGGAGCTGTGGCATGCGGTATTGATGGCTTCCGCCCAAAAACTATCGGAAACCTTGTACTCGTCAAGCATCGTCCGCGCCATCTCGATGAGGGTTCGATTCTTCCTCTCGGCCACCCCATTTTGTTGAGGAGAATAGGGAGCCGAGAATTCGTGCTTGATTCCTTCCTCATCAAGAAATTCCTCCACGCCAATATTCTTGAACTCGGTGCCGTTGTCGCTCCGAATTCTCTTGATCTTTACTTCAAACTCGTTTTGAGCTCTTCTCATGAATTTCTTTAATGTCACTTGGACTTCACCTTTGTCATGCAAAAGAACACCCAAGTGAATCGAGAAAAATCATCAACAATAACCAAACCATACTTACTTCCCCGATGCTTATATAGGCGCAGGACCAAAAGATCCATATGAAGCATTTCCAAAGGTCTTGAGGTCGTCATCACATTCTTGGCGGGATGGGAGGCACCGACTTGCTTGCCCGGCTTGACAAGCGCTACAAATCCTATCTTTCTCAAAGACGACATTGGTTAGTCCGAGAATGTGGTTGCCTTTAATGAGTTTGTGAAGATTCCTCATACCAACATGGGCCAACCGGCGATGCCAAAGCCAACCCATGCTGGATTTAGCCATTAAGCACGTTTCAAGATTAAGTCTATCCGTATTGAAGTCTACGAGATAGAGCTTACCCTTCAAACGCCCTTTAAAGGCTATTGAACCGTCAAGCCTCTTAATGACATCCACACCCTTTTCATTAAACAAACAATTATAGCCCGCTTCACATAATTGTGCAACGGACAATAGATTGTAGCTTAATGAATCAACAAGCAAAACATTATTTAATTGAAAATTGCTTGAGATAGAAATTTTACCCAATCCAATTACTTCTCCTTTTCCATTGTCTCCAAAGACAATGCTTTCCTTATTTGATCCATTTGAGTCCAATTGAGCAAACATTGCCTTTTCTCCTGGTCATGTGGTGCGTACATCCGCTATCCAAAATCCAACTTGTTCCACCGAGATATAGGCCTACAAAATGACATTTAGTTTTTGCTCTTTGGTACCCAAACTTGGTTAGGTCCACGCACATTAGTGACAAGTGATTTAGGGACCCAAATAAAAGCGAACACAAGGAGCATTCTTCGGCTTACGCCCAACATGATAAGCAACTACACGACCGAGGTTAGTCTTTTTAAGCACATAAGAAGCAAAGAACTCGGAGTGAGCTTTGTGCTTGGATGTTCCTTCACCTTTTACAAAGTGAATGGGCTTGCTTAAAGGAGCAACAACAATGTTGCTCTTTTTGCCCTTTGGCGGAACATACC
Source organism: Rhipidocladum racemiflorum (assembly GCA_036346355.1). Taxonomy (NCBI): domain Eukaryota; kingdom Viridiplantae; phylum Streptophyta; class Magnoliopsida; order Poales; family Poaceae; genus Rhipidocladum; species Rhipidocladum racemiflorum. The sequence goes on along the minus strand of CM070570.1, from coordinate 18,444,448 downwards.
CAAGCCCTTGCCTCTTAGGATTACCTTGGCGCTTACGAGATACTCCTCTAAACCCTTGCTTGCCTTGTAGGACTTTTGAAGTCCATCTTCAAGCATCACCTTAAGCTTCTCATTTTCATGAGCTAAGACTTTCAAAGTCTCACGGTTAGTAGCACAAGTAGCAACATCAACATTAAAGCATCTAGCGCAACCGTTGCTCGTTGAAGGTAATGAAATATTGGAGTTGTTGATTGAGGTAGAAGTTTTATTCGAGAGATCAACAAGCTTCACTTCAAGAGCCTTGCAAGCATCCTTTGCTTTTGCAAGTTGCTCTAAGAGTGAAGCATTGGTGATCTCAAGACTAATTGCTTCATTTTTGGTCAAATTTGAACTTTTGACCAAATCCTCATTTCTCTTTCTTTCAAAAGCTAGGCTCTTCTCTAGCTCAATGTTCTTCTCCTTTTCAAAAATGAGGAGATCCTCTTGAGCCTCAAGAATAGCCTCCTTTTGTTCAACTACTTCCTCCAATTTTTCAATATCTTTAAGTAGCAAGTCTAATTTTTCAATATCAAAATCATTCATAGACTTAAATGCTACTTCCTCATCATCACTAGCATCATCACAATCTGAAAAGATGAGAAAGTTGCCTAGAGGGGGGGTGAATAGGCAATTTAAAAATTAAACTAAATTTGTCGCAGCGGAAAGAGTATCGGAACTTCTGGTATTGGATCGGAACTTCCGATATAATCGGAACTTCCGATTCCAGATCGGAATGTCCGATCGACTTTTTACACGGACGATTAATAACTGAAAGTAATAAACTTGAGAACAATCTAAGAACAATAAAACGACTAAATAAAGAGACAAGCTTAAGTAAAGAAGACAAAGACGCGGATTTGATCCCGGAGTTCGGATTCTTGAGGGAATCCTACGTCTCCGTTGAGGAAGCTCCAAAGAGCCAGGTCTTTTCCAACCCTTTTCTCCCAAACCTCGGTCACACTTGAGGCTTGGTTCCACTATTTGGTTCCTTTCCTTTCGGAGGCGGAGCCGGCCTTCACAAACTTTTCACGGCAACCCACAATCCTTGGGAGCTCGTGAACGACGCCTAGCCGTCTAGGAGTCCTTCAACCTCCAAGAGTAACAAATGCACGTTGATCAATCTTGGAGGAACACTCTAATGCTCAAGATGGAAGACACTTCCTTTTCACTCTAGCTCCAAATCTCACTTCTAGTCCTCACTCCTTGGATGATCCCTAAGATCAAAGAGGAGGGCTCAAAAGTAGACTAGAGAGGGCTCAATGTGCACTAGAGTTCTGCCAAATAGAGTGTGTAACCCTCAAATGAGAGAGGGGTGGGGTATTTATAGTTTCTTGCAAAAACTAGCCGTTATACTCCCACTCACCGCATATCGGAACTTCCGATATCAACATCTAATATCCGATATGTACAAATAATCAGAACTCGAGCGCACTTTAGCTGTTACACAAGATGCATCGGAACTTCCGATATCAACATCGGAACTTCCGATGTTCCCAGAAAATGCCCTTGACAAAATGCTTCTAAGTCCACATCAGACTATCCGATATCAACATCGGAACTTCCGACTTAATCATCGGAAAGTCCGATCAATATATCGGAATGTCCGATCAATCCAGAGAGCTCCCTTTTTCAGGTTAGAACACATCGGAACTTCCGATGTTAAATATCGGAACTTCCGATCTTTACAGAGAGCACCCTGGAAAGCTTTACAACGTATCGGAACTTCCGATCGTAAATATCGGAACTTCCGATACATCTTCTACGATCGGATGAAGCAAACATGCACATCGGAATGTCGGTCACATCGAACTTCCGATGTAATATCGGAATGTCCGACTTGAACTTAGATAAAAACACATTCCGGTGCATGCACGATGACTTAGAATCTCAAAAGATTTGAAGTAACATTCATCTGAGCATAGAGACTACTCTAGATCATCTACGATGCATCCCTCTTAATAGTACGGCATTCCTACGACACAAAGCATAGAAAAATTAAATTACGAAGCCGTTTTACTCGCTTGAATTCGTTTGAGGGTTTCCTTCGCATGTAGAGAATCTCACATTTACTCTTTTACCTGTTCACAAACTCATTGAAGACATTAGTCCTGTATAATCGTTTGTCATTAATCATCCAAAACCAATTTAGGGGCCTAGATGCACTTTCAATCTCCCCCTTTTTGGTGATTGATGACAACCCGACTAAAGCTTACAGATAAAAGGATATTAATAGAATTTCGTATTGGTTGAGCTCCCCCTAAAGATGTGCAAAGGATAGGAAAACATCGCAAAAGCACAATTTTAAAAGCAAATTTTGCAGGAGCTCCCCCAAAAACTGAGTATATAATGAAATAAGCACTTATGGAAGCTAAATATTGAATAACCATTAATATTAATTCATAGAGACAATCATCCAACGGAGCATAAGTAAAGCATACTATCAAGCGTAACAAGTCCCAAGTTCATATGATAACAAAGTTTGGAAATGGAACTAATCGAAGGATGATAAAGCGATAAAAGCTTTCTTTCTCTTCTCCCCCTTTGGCATCAAGCACCAGAAAGGAGAACAAGGAGAGAGAGAGAGAGAAAAGACTAGTCCGACTCCTCGGAAGCATCATCAGAGCCGGACTCCTCATCGTCCTCGGACTCATCTGAGGCTGCGGTATTTGGAGCAAAAGGATCTTCAACCTCCTCATCGCTCTCCTCATCCTCTGAACACTCCAGATTCAGATGCCTCTGAATGTCTTTTAGTCTTTTGGTGTTCTTCTTGTGCGCTGCTGCATTGCCCTTGCACAGGACAAAGATGGACTTTAAGGCGCGGAGAATTGGAGAGGATGATCCTTTGGCAAGCTGCGGCAGGAGGAGCTGTGGAGGAGGAGGTAGCAGCACCTCTAGTCGAAGCACGCCTAGCAGTGGTGGGGCCTCGATCGCCCTGATCTGCACTCCTGTGTGCTTGGTATCATACTCACAATGCTGGTGAGGAATGTGCTCAATCATATGCATGATGAATGGAGCATACCCACAGCTTCTCTTCGGCTCTGGTATCAAGCGGATCTCATTCCATATGAAATCAAACACATCAAAAGGGCCTGTCCAACTCGCATTCTACTCGGCGAGGTTCCTTGTATAAGACAGAATGTGAGGCGTCACCTTCCTTGGGAGCAGCGTCTTCTGAAAAGCCTGTTGAGACAGGCAAAGAACGGCTTCATGCCTTTTGTGCTTCCTTCCTCAAAGTCTGCATCCTCATCATACAAAAAGTTTAGGTTGGAGGCACCGAGCGAGGCTTCATTGTGAATCGATCTTTGTCACGGCGATCGGCCGGTGAATCCAAGACAATGAGCAAAATTGACATAGGAGATCTCATACCAAACTCCTTCGTCATCCAATGCAAGGTGGAGACTCTGTCACTGTAGATATACAAAGTGGAGTAGAAGCGGCGATGATCTCAATATTCCAATCATCTTTGAAAACTCATTATTCTTTTAGTCCCAGTTCTTTCACAAGCTGCAATGACCTCTGTGAAAGTGGCATCATCAGCTGCGGCCATGTAATCCCAGTCAACCCACTGCATCAGAATGACTGGATTCTTCCTTGTCAGAATGATAGATTCATAGAAATCCTGCTGAAAGAAGGTCCAGAAGCGATAGTCAGTCGAGAACTGTGCTTCTGCCCTGGGGTTCTGCTCTCTGGCTTCGCGCACTTTGGCGGCTTTTCCTTTATAGCTCATGGGTTTCCTCTTGAGACGAGGATTCCTCTCTGCTTGCCTGAGCCTTGGAATTGCTGGGTCTGGAACTGGTTGAGGTTGAGAAGCTCCTGCCACAGCTTTGCCCTTCCTAGAAGGCAATGGCGCTCCTCGAGGTACATTCACTGTCTGAGCAGGAGGGTCAGATGGAGGGTCACGAATCTGGATGCCTGGTCCTCCACTGCCTCCACCTCTTCCTCTACCCGCAGCCCTTTTGGTTCTTGTTCCTGTTGGAGTCTGCCTTGGCCTTTTGGAGCCCACCACTGCTTTGGAGTGCGGTGAAGTGAGAGCCACCTTGACTGGGATCCATTGTTCTAAGGACAAGAGCGGAATCGATTAAGCTAATGAGAGAAACAGCATTGGATTGATTTTCATTCTGTTGACATCGGAAGTTCCGATTTCTCATCGGAAGTTCCGACATGTGGTCGGAAGTTCCGATATTTTCGATCGGAATGTCCGATGTCTACGGATCTAGATCAACACAACGTTTTCTCAAAAACCAACCGATAGAAAGGAATGATATTTGACAGAATTGAACCAAAGGAATAGATGAACAAGTTCACCGAAACGATTTCTCGAAAAGACGCCCTAGATCCAAAAGGAAAGGATTGAGCCCTAGGGTTTACCTCGCGAAGAACACGGAGAAATCGCGCGGAGATGAGGGTCCTCTTCAAGATGCAATCCTTCCCAAGCAAAGATCGGAAGTTTCGAGAGGTCGGAAACTCCGATAACGGCACAAAGATGAAAAGGGGAAGGAGAGGCTAAAGAGACACGAGGAAAAGGACAAGAGAAAATGAAAGGGTACGGGCACTTAAGTGCGGAGCCCACATCGGATGTTCCGATAAAATATCGGAAGTTCCGATGTGGAACAACTGCCAGACATCGGATAGTCCGATGATTGGATCGGATGTTCCGATGTGCTGAATTTTCGACCAACCGAGAAAGATACAAGGATTTTGAGTGAAGTCTGAAAACTCTGAGTCATTTGAACTTAGGAAGGATCATTCCACTTGTCATCAGTAAGCATCCAAGCAATCAAAACTATGATTACAAGTGAATTGATCCGAGATTAAGATCCAACTAAAAGCTTTTGAAATTCACTCAATAACTTTTTCAATCATTTTATTTTGAAATTGAGCTAGTTAGCGATAATCAATGAGTGCAATCTTTCAAGACACATTCCGATAGTCTAGGATGTTTAGCTCACTTCTAAGCTCGCAAAGCGCTTCTCATCTAGAGGTTTGGTAAAGATATCGGCCAATTGTTTTTCGGTTCTCACATAGGTAATATCTATGTCTCCCTTCGTAGAGTGATCTCTAAGGAAGTGGTGTCGGATATCTATGTGCTTGGTCCGAGAGTGTTGAACGGGATTGTTGGCTATTTTGATCGCACTCTCATTGTCACATAAGAGTGGTACCTTTTTCATACAAAACCAAAATCCTTCAAGGTTTGCCTCATCCATAACAATTGTGCACAACAACTTCCTCGCGCAATGTATTCGGCTTCATGGTAGATAAAGCAACTGAATTTTGTTTCTTTGAGGACCAAGACACTAGTGATCTACCTAGAAATTGACAAGTCCCTGAAGTGCTTTTTCTATCCACTTTGCAACCCGCATAATCGACATCCGAATAACCAATCAAATCAATTTTGATCCTTTAGGATACCAAAGCCCTAAACTAGGTGTGTGAACTAAATATCTAAGAATTCTTTTCACGGCTACTAGGTGGCACTCTCTCGGAGCGGCTTGAAATCTTGCACACATACAAACACTAAGCATAATATAAGGCCTAGATGCACAAAGGTAAAGCAATGAACCTATCATCGATCTATATACATTTTGATCCACAGTGGTTACCTTCTTCATTTAGACCAAGATGACCGTTAGTTGTCATTGGTGTATGAATTGGCTTGGCATTCTCCATGTCAAATTTCTTGAGCATATCTTTGATGTACTTTGTTTGACATAGAACGTCCCTTCCTTGAGTTGTTTGATTTGAAATCCAAGAAAGAATTTCAATTCACCCATCATTGACATCTCAAATCTCTTCGTCATCAACCTACTAAATTCTTCACAAAAGCTTTTATTAGTAGAACCAAATATAATGTCATCGACATATATTTGGCACACAAATAAGTCATTATCAACATATTTTGTGAAGAGAGTAGGATCGACTTTACCAATTTCAAACCCTTTTAATAAGAAAATCCTTAAGACATTCATACCATGCTCTAGGTGCTTGCTTAAGCCCGTAGAGCGCCTTATGGAGTTTGTATACATGAGTGGGGTTCTTGTGGTCCTCCATTCCCGGCGGTTGCTCAACATAGACTAATTCGGCGATTGGACCATTTAGGAAAGCACTCTTGACATCCATTTGATAAAGCTTGAAATCATGGTGAGTAGCAAATGCAACCAATATACGAATTGATTCTAGTCTAGCAACGGAGCATAAGTCTCACCAAAATCCAAACCTTCAATTTGAGTGAATCCTTGAGCTACCAAACGAGCTTTATTTCTTGTAACAACTCCGTTCTCGTCTTGTTTGTTGCGGAAGACCCATTTGGTTCCAATCACGTTTTGACTAGGCCTTTCCACTAGTGACCATACTTTGTTTCTAACAAAGTTGTTAAGCTCTTCATGCATAGCCATTATCCAATCCGGATCTCTTAGTGCATCTTCAACCTTCAAAGGTTCCAAAGTAGACACAAAGGAGTAAAATTCACAAAAATTAGCTACTCTAGAGCGTGTAGTTACTCCCTTTTGAATGTCACCGAGAATGTTATCGACGGGGTGGTCTCTTTGGATACTTTGATGCACCCTCGGATGTGGCATTTGAGAGACTTGTTGGATTGGTTCAAGGTCTTCATCTTGAGCATCCTCCACGAGTTTGCTTGTACTCCCTTGAGGTATGCCTTGACTTTGAGTTGAAGTGGGAGGCTCCACTTGTGTAGATGAATTGTCTTGATCCACCTTTTCTTGCGGTCTCACTTCACCTATTGCCATCTTCTTGATTGCAATGCTTGGTTCTTCCTCATTTTCTAGCACATTTAAATCAACTTGCTCTACTTGAGAGCCGTTAGATTCATCAAATGTCACGTCTCTCGCTATTTCAACACAACCGGAAGTTTTGTTGAAAACACGATAAGCGTAGGCATTTGATCCATATCCTAGCAAGAAACCTTCATCGATCTTAGGAGCGAATTTGAAGTTCTTAGGCTTCTTGTTTAGGATAAAGCATTTACTACCAAAAACTCTGAAATATGAGATGTTTGGTTTGTTACCGGTGAGGAGTTCGTATGCCGTTTTCTTCAATATTTTGTGGAGATATAATCGGTTGATGGCATGACAAGCGGTGTTGACGGCTTCCGCCCAAAATTGATCGGAAACCTTGTATTCATCAAGCATTGTCCTTGCCATCTCGATTAAAGTCCGGTTCTTCCTTTCTACTACTCCATTTTGTTGAGGGGAGTATGGAGCGGAGAACTCATGCTTGATCCCTTCTTCATCAAGGAATTCTTCGACTTGAGTATTCTTGAATTCGCTTCCATTATCGCTTCGAATCTTCTTGATCTTCAACTCGAATTCATTTTGGGCTCTTCTCGCAAACTTCTTGATTATCCCTTGCGTCTCACTTTTCTCTTGCAAAAAGAATACCCACGTGAAGCGAGAGAAATCATCAACAATAACTAAACCATACTTGTTACCTCCGATGCTTATATAAGCAACGGGTCCGAAGAGGTCCATGTGTAAAAGCTCCAATGGTTTTGTCGTTGTCATGATATTCTTCGCGGGATGACGCGCTCCAACTTGCTTTCCGCTTGACAGGCGCTACAAATCCTATTTTTCTCAAACTCAACATTCGTTAGTCCAATGATATGATCACCTTTTAGAAGCTTGTCGAGATTCCTCATGCCAACATGGGCTAGCCGGCGATGCCACAACCACCCCATGCTAGACTTTGCCATTAAGCATGTTTGAAGTTTAGCGCTATTTGAGTTGAAATCAACCAAATAGAGCTTACCCTTCAAATATCCTTTAAAAGCAATTGAGGAATCGTCTCTTCTAAAGACGGTCACACCAAAGATTAGTAAATAGACAGTTGTATCCCATCTCGCAAAGTTGCGACACGGATAGCAAATTGTAATTTAAGGATTTAACTAGAAGAACATTTGAAATGGAATGATCATTAGAAATAGCAATTTTACCTAATCCCATTACCTCACCTTTACCATTGTCACCGAACACAATATTTTCATATTGTGATCCTTTTTCATCAAAAGATGAAAACATTCTCTTTCTCTCAGGTCATGTGGTTTGTGCAACCACTATCAAGCACCCAACTTGATCCACCTGAGGTATACTCCTACAAGATCACATTAGACTTTGCTTTTAGGTACCCAAATCCTTTTGGGTCCTTGCATGTTAGAGATCAAAACTTTTGGTACCCACACCTTCTTCTTGCTCTTTTCATTAGAGTTGTGGGCACCGACAAAATGAGCAATCACTTTACCACGGTGATTTCTCTTCAACATATAAGAAGCAAAGTGAATAGAATAAGATGCATGATGTTGAGGATGCTTCTTAGATTCTTGCCCTGTCTTGATGACATGTGTGGTGGTCAATGGTTGTTTGTCATTTCCTTTGACAAACTGGATGCATTCTTTACCTCTTACCACCACACGGTCATTTCTTTTGCATTCATTCTTATCATATCCAAGCCCTTCTTTATTTTTGTTTCCCGACCATTTATGGTCTTATATAAGGCATCCTTGGATTGATAGGTTTTCATGCAACCGTACCTTACCAAGGCACTTAGTCTCTCGTTTTCGCTTTTAATACTTGCATGAATTGGGAGTTAGTAGTGCAAGCATTAACATCAACATTGTAGCAACGAGAGCAACCATTGCTAGTGGAAGGAATAGATGTTACTTGTAAATCATCAATTGGAGAACTAATATCATTAAGAGATTCAATTTGCACTTCAAGAGCTTGGAGATTGTTTTCCAGACTTATTACATTCTCTTGAAGTGACTCATTTGAACCCTTAAGCATTTCAATTGAATTATTAGCCAAATCAAGCTTTTTGGTTAACAATTCAATAGTCTCCTTTTCTTTAGTGAGGACCTTCTCGAGAGCAAGAGTTTTCTTCTTTTCACAAATTAGCAACTCTTCTTGCTTCTCAAGAGTTTCCTCTTGACTATCTATTCTTTTCAATAGCTTATGAATCTTAGCAATAGCCGATTTGCTCAAATCACAAAATAGAGCATCATCATCATCATCACTCTCTAATTCACTATCACTACTAGGGGGTTTGGTTTTAGCCATTACCTTGCGCCCTTTGGCCATAAGACAAATAGGCGCGTCATAGTCGGAGTCGTTGTCGCTCAATTCCCCGAATAGCGACTTTGTCGGTGGAGTGGCTTCTATGGCGAGGGTGGCGACTCCTTCATCATCGATGTCGAGTCGGAGTCGAGTCGTTTGAATCCCATTCTTCTCCAATGTGAGCTCGCCTAGTACTTCTTCTTGTACGTCTTGTTCTTCTTGAGCGACTCATTCTTCTTGGTCTCATTTGGGTTCTTCTTCTTCTTTGGACAGTCGGCGATGAAGTGTACAACCTCACCGCACTCATATCAAGCCCACTTCTCGTTTCTTCTTCTCCTTGACTAGTCATTGAAGTTCTTCTTGTATTTTCTTGAAACGTCATATTTGAGGAACTTTTTGAATTTTCTTACAAATAGAGCCAAGTCTTCTTCGTCTTCGCTCTCATCTTCCTCATCATCACTTGATGTTGATTCTTCCTTCTTACTTGCCTTCAAAGCAATTTGCTTCGGTCTTGAGCTCGAGCTTTGCTTGGCAAGGTTCTTCACTTCTTTTGCTTCTTCTTCCATGAGCTCATGTGAAAGAATCCTTCCGAGCACATCATTTGGAGTGAGCCTCTTGAAGTCTTTTCGCTCTCGTATAAGAGTTACGAGAGTCGAATTCCTTGGAGCAAAGGCTCTTAGCATCCTCTTCACCACGACATGCTCCGTCATATCCTTGCTTCCAAGCCCTCTAATCTTGTTCACGAGGATCATCAAATGATCATACATTTGTTGAGGCGTCTCATCATCATTCATGACAAATCTCCCCAATTTTCCTTCAAGTAACTCAATTCTTGATTCCCTTACACTTGATGTTCCTTCATGAGCTACTTGGAGTGTGTCCCATATCTCTTTTGCTTCTTCTAGACCATCAACCTTGTTGAATTCTTCGGGACTCAAGGCTCCAAGCAAAACACTTGCGGCTTGAGCATTTCGGTGGATGTTCTGTTCTTGTTGCGGTGTAAGCTCCATGTCGTCTTCCGGCATGTCTAGACCTGTACACACAATCTTCCAAACACTAGGATGGAGAGACATCAAATGCATTTTCATCTTGTGCCTCCAAGCGGAATAGTACGTGCCATCGAAAAATGGTGCACGCCTGAGGGCACAGTAATATAGGAATGCGAAGAAGAAGTATTTAATTTTTCGTAATTAAAAGGAATTTGAGCTCCCTGCGATGACGTTGAAGTGTCACCTTCCTTGGTCTTCGCAGGAGTTCCATGTCCGGCCTTTGGACTATCTTCTTCCCCCGACACGACAACCTTCAATCCGGTGTTGGCCATCACGTTCCTTCAAGTGGTTAGGCCTTCGAGAAGGTTTGGCTCTGATACCAATTGAAAAGATGAGAAAGTTGCCTAGAGGGGGGGTGAATAGGCAATTTAAAAATTAAACTAAATTTGTCGCAGCGGAAAGAGTATCGGAACTTCCGGTATTGGATCGGAACTTCCGATATAATCGGAACTTCCGATTCCAGATCGGAATGTCCGATCGACTTTTTACACGGACGATTAATAACTGAAAGTAATAAACTTGAGAACAATCTAAGAACAATAAAACGACTAAATAAAGAGACAAGCTTAAGTAAAGAAGACAAAGACGCGGATTTGATCCCGGAGTTCGGATTCTTGAGGGAATCCTACGTCTCCGTTGAGGAAGCTCCAAAGAGCCGGGTCTTTTCCAACCCTTTCCTCCCAAACCTCGGTCACACTTGAGGCTTGGTTCCACTATTTGGTTCCTTTCCTTTCGGAGGCGGAGCCGGCCTTCACAAACTTTTCACGGCAACCCACAATCCTTGGGAGCTCGTGAGCAGCGCCTAGCCGTCTAGGAGTCCTTCAACCTCCAAGAGTAACAAATGCACGTTGATCAATCTTGGAGGAACACTCTAATGCTCAAGATGGAAGACACTTCCTTTTCACTCTAGCTCCAAATCTCACTTCTAGTCCTCACTCCTTGGATGATCCCTAAGATCAAAGAGGAGGGCTCAAAAGTAGACTAGAGAGGGCTCAATGTGCACTAGAGTTACGCCAAATAGAGTGTGTAACCCTCAAATGAGAGAGGGGTGGGGTATTTATAGTTTCTTGCAAAAACTAGCCGTTATACTCCCACTCACCGCATATCGGAACTTCCGATATCAACATCGGAATATCCGATATGTACAAATAATCAGAACTCGAGCGCACTTTAGCTGTTACACAAGATGCATCGGAACTTCCGATATCAACATCGGAACTTCCGATGTTCCCAGAAATGCCCTTGACAAAATGCTTCTAAGTCCACATCGGACTATCCGATATCAACATCGGAACTTCCGACTTAATCATCGGAAAGTCCGATCAATATATCGGAATGTCCGATCAATCCAGAGAGCTCCCTTTTTCAGGTTAGAACACATCGGAACTTCCGATGTTAAATATCGGAACTTCCGATCTTTACAGAGAGCACCCTGGAAAGCTTTACAACGTATCGGAACTTCCGATACATCTTCTACGCATCGGACTGAAGCAAACATGCACATCGGAATGTCCGGTCACATCGGAACTTCCGATGTAATATCGGAATGTCCAACTTGAACTTAGATAAAAACACATTCCGGTGCATGCACGATGACTTAGAATCTCAAAAAGATTTGAAGTAACATTCATCTGAGCATAGAGACTACTCTAGATCATCTACGATGCATCCCTCTTAATAGTACGGCATTCCTACGACACAAAGCATAGAAAAATTAAATTACGAAGCCGTTTTACTCGCTTGAATTCGTTTGAGGGTTTCCTTCGCATGTAGAGAATCTCACATTTACTCTTTTACCTATTCACAAACTCATTGAAGACATTAGTCCTGTATAATCGTTTGTCATTAATCATCCAAAACCAATTTAGGGGCCTAGATGCACTTTCACAATCATCTAAGCCATAATCAACAATAGAAGGAGTAGTGCTCTTAGATGATACCTTGTGCCCTTTTGCCATAAGGCACATTGGAGTATTTCCTTCGCCGTCGCTTAAGTCGTCAAAGAGACTCTTTGACTTTGTCGGTGGAGTGGCAATGGCGACGGTGGCAAGTCCTTCCTCATTGTCGGAGTTGGACTCGGACTCGGACTCGGAGTCGGAGTCGGAGTTCCACTCCTTGCCAATGTATGCATGACCCTTGCCTTTGTACTTCTTGCTCTTGTCCTTGTCCTTCTTCTTGAACTTGTCTTTCTTGTAGGGCTTTTCTTCTTTCTTTTCTTTGTGTGGGCACTCGGCAATGAAGTGGCCGGGTTCCCCACACTCATAGCACTTTCTTGAGGAGTGACGCCCTCTTGACTTGTTGCCATAGCTCTTGGAGTGACTACCGGTTTGTAGCCCTTCGTCTTCAAGAATTTGTTGAATCTTCTGACGAGCAAGGCCATATCTTCATTTGTCAAGGGGCCGCTCGACTCTTCTTCCTCGCTTGTGCTCTCTTCGACCTCTTGCACCACCTTGACGGCCTTCAAGGCGATGCCTTTCTTCTTCTTGGGACTTGAGCTCCTCCACCACTTCCGCTTCCTTTACCATCATCTCATCCGTCATCAACCGCCAATCACATCATGAGGAGTGAGGGTGTCGAGAAGTTTGGCCCGGTCGCGGATGAGTTGCACAAGATTGCGGTTGGTGGGGTGATCACTCGGAGGATGATCTTCACCACGGCCTTGTCGGTGAGCTCGGTGCTTCCAAGTCCCTTTGCTTGATTCACTAGCACCATCAAGCGATCAAACATGTTTGTGTACGATTCACCTTCTTCCAAAGTGAATCGACTTAGCTCCCCAATGATGAGTTCTATCTTTGACTCACGGACACTTGATACACCTTCGTGAGACACCATCAATCTTTCCCAAATGTCCTTGGCATTGTCAAGGCCATCGACCCGGTTGAACTCGGAGTCGCTCAAAGCATTGAACAAGGCATTGTGGCCAAGTCGTTGAAGTGTTGAGCTTTGTCTTCTTCGGAGGTGAGATTGTTGGGGTTTGCGGGCTTGAAACCTGTTTCAACAATCTTCCAAATACACGGATGAAGCGATCTCAAATGCATCTTCATCTTATGTTTCCATGCCGCATATCGAGTGCCATCGAAGTGAGGCGCTCGACCGGACGAGACGGAAACATAGGATGAGGAGTTTGAGACTCCAAAGGAGGAATAATCTAATGGAATAGCAACCGATACCGAACCCGAGGCTTTCTCTTGGCCATGGGTTTGGTAACCTTTCTATGTCCGACATCTTTGATTCTCCAAGCGGTTAAGCCAAAATAAAGGAGATTTGGCTCGATACCAATTGAAAGGACCAACGATGTCGCCTAGAGAGGGGTGAATAGGCGGATTAAAATTTACGCAATGGAATAAAACGGGCCGAGCTGGTCAATCCGAGTCTCCGGTTTTGGTCCGATATTTCCGCTTGTCCGAGTGTCCGTGATAGAATACCGAGTCTCCTGTTAGCTGCTCGAGAACGCAAAAAACTACTCTAGCAAGGCAACAAACTACTAGAAGTAAATAGCAAGAACAACCTAGAACAATTGCTAGACAAGATTTGAATTTACGCAAAGCAACGAGCTAGATCTAACTTTACCAAATCAAATCTAACCAAGCAAATCTAGGAAGAAAAAGAGAATGCGAGAGGCGAGATTTTTCACGAAGTTCGGGTTCTTGAAGGGAACCCTACGTCTCCGTTGAGGTGGCTCGGTCACACTTGAGCCGGGTCTCTTTCAACCCGCTTTCCTCCGGTGTTGCACAAATGCACTCACGGCTTCACTTCTTGTCTCTTCCCTTTCTGAGGCGAGACTTGCCTTCACAAACGACCGGGGCTCACCACACGCTTTGGTAGCTCCCGGTGACTCCTAGCCGTCTAGGAGACCTTCAACCTCCAAGAGTAATAGCACCACGAAGAATCGCTTGGAGGATGAACTAGTGCTCGACAAGATGAAATGAATGCACTTAGCACTTTTCTTCTTCCTCTCCTCACCAAAAAGATCAACAACCAAATTAATTGGTGGGAGGAAGATGGGGGCTCTATTGAATGCTTTTAGATGGTTAGGAATGGCTTGAATGCTGCTATGAATGAGCTCAATAGAGATACTTTTCGTTGGAGTGGAGTGGGGGCTTTAAATACTCTTTTTGAAAACTAGCCGTTACTCCCGTTTTTGTACAGGCCGGAGTGTCCGGATAAACAACCCGGAGACTCCGGGTTATCCGGAGACTCCGGACCAAATGTCCGGATACTCGGACCACTGAAACCAGAGGCAACCGAGGGCTCAACCGGAGACTCGGACATAATGTCCGGATACTCCGGTTACCCTGGTCAGTTTCAACTTTAAACTTTTCAAAACCAAAAGAAGTAGTGCTAATTTGAGATGCAAGAAATTGATGTTGAGCACATGCACATCCTAAAGTCGATTTCTCGTCGTACCCTCTTAATAGTACGGCTATCCTTAAGACGCAAATAAATATAAGATTACAATTATGGTCTTGATGCCGTCCTTTTGATTTTAAGTAGTCGTGGGGGTGTCCAATGTTATTCCAAGCTCAATATAATCTCGATATCTGCAGTATTCTTGGATAAAACATTAGATCTCTTTAATTGTGTCATCATTAATCACCAAAACAAATTGAGGGGCCTAGATGCACTTTCAAATATATGTTATTTATTTTGAACTTGACACAGACTCTTTCTTTATTATAACTAGTAAGGTGTCCGTGCGTTGCAACGGTATCTACATTTTGAACGGCTGTCCTGCTATTACGATAACATGAAACAAGAAAATATGTTGTGCAAATAATACCTTATACAGTAGGACACTATTGAACCAGTATTTCTATATTTCTATGTAAATGAAGCGTTCTGACGCTTCGTTTCTTGCGCCTGGAGTGGTTAGTTAATTAAAGAGGTGAGTAATTAAAGAATGGTGTTGTGTGCTGTCTTCCATCCACACCTGGAGTGGTTAATTAAAGAGGTGGGTAATTAAAGAATGGCAGAACTGGTAATTTTGATGAAATGACGTGGGAAGAAACTCTCACTTTATATAGTAGAGATTTTTATGTAATTTTGAATATTTGTTATTTTTTATTGGATTCGACTTGGACTCTTTCTTTTAATATCTTTTTTATTTTGAAATTTTTTTTTAGATCATGATTCTTATACTTCTAATTTTTGTCTAATTTTTATTATGAATTTAAGCTATGTAGTGATTTTAATTCAGAGTTTGTATGAAAATCATAATTCTATTTTTCTTTTTCTTTTTTATTTTAGGTTAGAATTCGTACACAAATCCAATTGCTAGTTTCATTTAATTTTTATTTCGGATTTCAGAATGAAAATCACATTAGTAAGTCCTATTATTTTTCATTCTTAATTATATTAGTTTTTACTTTTATTTGTATTATATTTTAAATATTAGTTTTAGGTTAGAATTCACGTACAAATCCAACTACTAATTCTAATCTATTTTTTATTCAAAATTTCAGCTATGTATGGGTTTTAATCTGGAGTTCGTACGAAAGTCAAATGGCTAACTTTATTTTATTTTTTATTCTAATTTTTTGTTATTTTTATTGTACTAGGTATGGACTCTTTCTTTAAATCTAAGTTGTTATAACTTGGTCCTACTAGATGTACGGTTATATATTTTTCTTTAAATAAGAACATCAAATGGCTCCGATATTTCAATTAACTTACTTAGGGTCCACCAGATCAAGGGTAGATATTTTGCTTTTTGGTGAGAATTTTTGGCTTTTTGGATCTATGCAGCTAACAGTTAACTGCTAAAAATTAGCTGGAGTGGATCTAAACATAACTAGCTAATAGATCAGCTAACTATTAGCTGGGCACCCAGCTAATGATTATCTCATTAGCTAGCCAAATCCAACTAATAGCAGCTAATAGGTGGCATTTAACCAAAATACCCTTCGCGTCTGCCACCAATAGCAACTAATAGCAGGGATATTCTGAACAATTGACAAACCTAAACATCTATTAGCCACATATTAGCTGGTGGATCCAAACACCCTCCAGCTAATAGTTAGCTAGCTAATATTAGCTAGAATCTATTAGCCAGCTAACTATTAGCCGCTAATGGACCCTTTGTCCACCAGATATGAGTGCATACGGAATGTACAGCTGGCACGTAGCATGCATTTTTGTCTCTAGCATTCTTACGTGTTCATATAATTGAGGCATGGACCTATACCATTCTAATCACTGTGGCTTGCTTCATTATTCATCGGTTTCGACCAATTTAGGACGAGAAAAAAAAATCACAAAAACAATCTAGAAAGTACTAGAGCATCTAGTAAACTAGTACGTTTGTGTGTGTGCTGCGCTAAACGACTGGATCGATTCAACTCGAAAAGGCAACAGGGACCATGCATGGTACTCTCTCTGGAGTCTGGACTGGGCGTCATTCAATTCACCCTTGATCGTGCAATCAGAAACCATTTGAAGTCTTTTGAATTAGTACTTGCTTTCTTGGGTCATTTGACACGGTTCCTAGCCTCCTAGGTCGCTAGATGGGGCACGTAACACTTGATACTGCAGCACTCACAAAGTCACGAAATTGCAGGCAGCTTAAACAAACTGGAGAGGAAGGGGAGGGGAGATTTGACGGTATTTCAACTAGAGTATTTCATGGGCTAGCTAATTTCTGTACGTGTTCTACTTTCATGTTAAATACCGAAAGGCAAGCGAATGTGATGTCAAACGGAAAAAGCCTAATAAATTGAGTGTCAAATAGCGAAATCTCTCCCCCAGGAGAATGAAGGCTGTATTCCCTGACGGCCTGATCGACCTCCTCATGTGCTGCTCCAACCGAGGCTGCAATCTGATGCCAAAACAAAAGGCCCTCATGCCAGCAAGCACGGATCATATATACCAGACCATACGATGATGCAATACCACGTCCTCCACGCTGCAGTGCAGTGACAGGCGAGCGCCCAAATGACGATGCAGGGACGAAATGAAAGGAAGAAAATACGTGGGTTAGCAAAGTGTCAATCATATATATTCATAGCATAGCAGGATTGTATGCTGCGAAGTAAGCAGGTGTAGTAGTACGTACGTAGTACTATCAATCAAACATCAAATCCATTCGGTTTTGCATGCCCTTTTGCATTACCACATTGCCGGATCTCCCACAGCATCATCAAGAATTCCATAGGATTAGCAACATGGAGATTACTCTGCTACCACTACCATTCAAAAAATTCCGACACGAATTCGAAGAGAGATTTTGTTCCAAGGAAAGACCCATCTCCGACAGGAACCACCACCGCTACCCTCCGCTCGTTCTGTTCCTTCCGGCGGCTACTCCGTCGCCGCGGCCACAGCCACAGCCACAGCCACAGCCGCAGCCGCCGTGCCACCACCTTCCTCCTTCGCTGGGCCACCGGTAGAGGGGGCCTGGGAGGAGAGCATGCTGGAGCCGACGCACGGTCGGCACGTCCGCTCCACCCAAGCCTCCAGGTCGTGGCCGCCGGGCTGGCCGAGCACCCTGCGCCCGAAGCAGAGCCGCCCCACGGCCACCGCCATAGCAGCCAGCACGGCGAGGACGGCCAGTATCGCGATCACCGGTCCGTACGACCCCCTCACTGCCGTCCCTTCCGCCCCGCCTCCCGCGCCGTACCCCACCGGCAACATCAGCTGCGGCGGCGGGGGGACAAGCGCCGACATTGCCACCGGGCAGGCGCTAGCTAGCTCCAACGCCTTGGAAGAAGTGTTCTTTAGGGCTAGCTTAAGCGAGACAAAAGAGGAGCTAGGAGAGTACTAGAGGAATGCGAAGGTGGAAGAGGAGAGAGGCAAAAAAAAAAAAAGGCAGGGGAAGGAGCTAGCTTTGCGTTATTAATTCCTTTTCCTTCCTCTGCCCAGAGAAAGAAAGGAGGAAGAGTAACATTTAAATTCATCGGCTGTAGCTCTTGGCCGTGTATACTTAAAAGTCTCGAGATTTCGCTCCAGAGGTAAAAACTTTTCCCCTGCGCAGCACGGCCGTTCTCGCGGTTCGTACCGTTAAGAGTCAGCGTTTCTACTGTCCTGACTCGTGGGAGATGAAGTAAGTTGCCATCGCTGCTTGTTCACATAGGGCCTGATTGATTCTCTGCATACACGCGGTCCGGTTCGATGCATGCATTGATTACACGCGAGTTCGCGTTTGGTTGCTTGCGTCGCATGCGCGCGGTCTGACTCGACGCATGCAACGAAGGCCAAAATGGATGTGAGTCCGATCCCCGGATGATGATTAATGCCATAGTTGGTTTGTGTTGGTGGTACATGCAGGTACCAGGTGGGTTGGTGGTTGTGTGGCTTGATCTTTGGCAAAATAAGGTCAAAACCCCCCTTAAGCAAAGTAAATAACTTAAGTTCCTGCTCAACCACAAATCAGACTGGTCAGTTGAACCGTTCTCTGACATAGCTCAATACATTATTCATGCCCTGGGAATACTTACATGGTAGTACCATTCTCAGTGAGCAAAATGGGGAACAACATCCCCAACAGGGGAATGACTAAAGGTTTGGTGGAACGGGATTGAGGTATCATTCGCCGATTCTCACAACGATAGGCAGGGCCGTTCCTGGGCATGGGCGAGAGGGGCGACCGCCCAGGGCCCCCAAAATCTAGGGGCCCCCAGCCCAGCTCGTCCATCCATATACAGTGACTCTACCTTGCAGTAAATTGAAGATATAATACAGTTTTTTGATAAGTATAGAAATGAAGGATTTGCTTCTAGTTTGGATATTGCTAGAGACCTTGCATCTGAAATGGATATAGAACCATCATTTCCAATAAAATGTCGTGCTGGTAGGGAAAAACAATTTGAGGAACTTAAATTGTTTAAAAGTATATTTGGATTTTTACTTAACTCATGAAACATGATGTTATTGGATGGTGTCGAACTAAAAAAGCGCTGCACTAAATTTGCAGAAACTTTTTCTCAAAATGATTCATCAGATGTTGATTTAGATAAAATTTGTTTTGAATTAAGGATGCTGCAAATGACTTTGCCAAATGGGCCAATGTGTGCTATGGATATCTTTTAGTTTGTTAGAGATATAAACTGCTATCCAAATGTTTTAATTGCTTATAGAATCTTATTTATTGTTTCTATGACTGTAGCATCAGCTGAAAGAAGTCGAAGTTAAAATTATTGAAAAACTATTTGAAATCATCAATGTCATAGGAAACGTTGAATGGTGTAACATCCTCGTTTTGGTTTTCTGGAGAAAAACCTAATTTAAATAAAGTAAATTCAAAAGTTGGAGTTTCTTTGGTGTTTATAATAACCTGGCATCCTTTCCCCTTCGAAATCGGGAATTAATTCCCTCCCGGGCGAAAAATCGGATTTTCCAGTACCGCCGGTACCCGAAAATTCACCCGAGTCCAAAAATGCTCCAAGAATCTCCAAATCACTTCTAAAATGTTCCAAATATTCCGAAATGATTTTAGGAATCATTCCCCGGATTTTTGGACATCCGTTCCTATTTTATCTCGCGCGGCTTTTGTTTAATGCCTGCGATCCGCGCCCGAATATCCAATTCCACAAAAATCATCCAAATTCAACCAAACCACTTCCATTGAGTTCCAAATAATCTAAAATGACTCTAGGAATTTTTCCGGAATTTTTAGACCATTTTCCTAATTTTTCTCTAGGGCGGAACTTTCGCGTATAAGCCGACCAACCGCAGGCCGCCACGTGGCGCTACAGTGTCGTCCCTAACCTTGGGATGGCCTTGCACGTATGTTTTCCTGGGAGAAAGAACAGAGAAGCTTCTCTTCTCTCCTCCATAGATCCAAATCCGTGTATCTCCTTCCATATTGCACCAAATCAATCACCGTCGGATCCGTTGGAATCACAACGGCCTCCTCTTTCTATCCATGGGGTTAATGCACCCGAGATCTCGCTGGATTTTGAACAGTTGCAAGGAAACCAAAATCGACCTTTATGGTGATAGAGCGGCCGTTTCTAATCCGTTTCGCGTGATTCCGCCCCTCATCTCTCCGTATAAGAACCCTCTTTCCGGTGTTGTAGCTCTCCGTTAGCCTCTCAAATCCAATTGGCCGCAAGATCAAGAAAACCGACGAACTTTTGTTGTTCTTCGCGTTCTTCGTGTTCTTGCTCATATCTTCCACTCCGGTGGATCTTTCTTCCTCCCGATCGTTTCTTTGTGTTAGCATGGATGTCTAGCTTCTAACCCGATCATTGGTTTTAGGTTTCATCATCTGTGGACGACGAATTTCGGTTTTTGCTCGTCTCGGCCGAACCCGTGTTCATCGTCGAGTTCATCTTCTCCGGTGAGAATTGGTTCGATTCCTTCCATCCCTAGGTTCCTTAAGGGGTCCTTTGCATGATTCTACAATTAGTTGTGGTGGTCATGTTCAAAATTTGGAGAAAATTTGAGTTTTTGGGCTAAAACGGTGCTCTCTGTTCTTGGATTAACCCCACAGCTGTCGGCCGCCCCACCCAGCCGAGCCGCCGCCAAGGTCGCCCGGCCAACCGGCCGGTTGGCCTCCATGCCGGCGATCTGCCGCCGCTGGCTGTTTCGCCGTCGCTTTGCCGGCCAAGGCTGAAGCGCCCGCCGCCGCCGACCTTGCCACGCGCCGCCTCGCTGCCGCGCCGCAGCCGCCTCCCGCTGGCTGCCGCCACGGCCGGCCTACCTCACGGCGCCCTTTGCCCTCTCCCTCTCCTCTGTTTTCTTCTCCATGGCCAAGAACTTGAGGATGAAGCCCCATCACAATGACAAGGCTACCCCACATGCCATAGACCCTAGCCTTGTCCAGTCAAAAGTCCTCAGTCAAACTTTGACCCAGTCAACAGTGGAATATTCCGGGAATATTCTCGGTTTTCGATTTATTCGAAATCCAAACTTCGGAAGCTCATAACTTTCTCATCCGAACTCCGTTTGAACCCATTCAAATTTCTAAATTCATCATAAATCAAGACCTTCCTGCCAGTACTAATTTTATAATTTTTGGATTTTATTTATTTTCTGTTATTTATTTATTGCCTCGTTTTGCGTGTAGTCGACGATCCCTCCGCGACCGCCGATTTCGCCGTCGAGCCTTCCGAGTTCGACACCGCCGCCGCAACTGAAGGCAAGTCTCCTTGATGCACTTTGCTCCTATGTTTGCGAAATGATTTGAAATTGTTTATAAAGTTGCATGGCTATGTTTAATTAAATATGTCAAATATAAGAGCTAGTTATTCCGAACTTGTTGATTCCTCCATGACATTGTTAA
Organism: Rhipidocladum racemiflorum; assembly: GCA_036346355.1. NCBI lineage: Eukaryota > Viridiplantae > Streptophyta > Magnoliopsida > Poales > Poaceae > Rhipidocladum > Rhipidocladum racemiflorum. Next base: position 18,423,095 of record CM070570.1, on the reverse strand, counting down.
TCATATCCATTGTAACCCTAGAACATTGTTTATACCATGCTTATGCTCATATGGTATCCGTTGATATGTAGTACGGTAGAATTGCTTAGGACCTTTTCCGATGAAAACAACCCAGGGGTGGGATTATTCAAAAAGAATGGTTTTAAATGTGATTTGAAGTTTATTACTATGAGTTTAGTACTGTTTTCTAAAATAAAAAGAAAAGGAAAATGATTTTGACTTGGGCGGCCTGGAATGTCGGGTGGAATCGGATCAAGTCTTGATCTTTTTGTGCAAGTACCGCCCCAAGTCATATAAGGACCGACGCTTATGATTGCCATTTTAAGCATAACTGTACTACCACATGTCTATAATGGTACGACCTGGCTCACTAATTTGTAGAAGCCTAGCTTAGACTCACCACTGGGTTGAATGTGAATGCCGGACGGAGGCAATGTGGTTTTTCTCACACGGCGCAAGAGGGGGCTTCAGATCGGTGGAGGGAACCCTAACAGCGGTGAAACCTCGGCCAGGTGGGTCTAGTTAGGTAGATACATTGTAACGGGCCTTGTCAAGATATCCTCAAGGCACACCTAAGGAAGTGTGTTAATTGCATGGCAACAAGGGTATATCTTGTCTTGTGGGTAAAGTTGTACACCTCTGCAGAGTAAAACTATTCGAATAGCCGTGCCTACAGTCAAAGGCAAAGCGAAGAATGCTTTCATATTGGTAGACTTTGATTTTGTTTTTAAAACCAAAAAGTGTTTTGTTTTGGGGTTCGGGAGTGGTTAGAACTCTCGAATGTTGTTTGGCGGAAAGAGCCAACCCAGGTGGATAGAACCTGTTTTGCATTTGACGGATGGAGTCACATGATTAACCCTGATCTTTGAAAAGTTGGCGGTTAGAGCCCTTATATTAGTGATGGTGGATAGAACCTCACTACAACAATAAATAATTCAATTATTAAAAAGAATTGTAAAAAGATGCTTTGTGAAATCTATTACTTAAGTATGATTTAATCAAAAGTGGCTTTATGCAAATAAACCATATTAAGCTTCCTTTGGAAAGCCCCTCATGATCATAATTTCCCGACTTGCTGAGTACTTTTGTACTCACGTGCTACACCAACATTGTAATCATCAGAGATTTACCAAGATGCCGAAGAAGAGGAGTTCTTCGAGGAGGACTGCCAGGAGGACTAGTTGCGTTCCTAGTCGTCGCCTGTGGCGTTGTGGCGTTCGCTTGTTGCTTTCTTTTGCTTCCGCTGTTTTGTGTGCCCGGTCGTTGGACCGAGTATTGTAATAAGTGGCCATGTGGCCCATACTTGAATATTTATATTACAAGTTTCGTTTTGTTCGGCAATGAAGTATCACTGTGACTGTGTGTACTAGCTACTGATCTGGGACTAGTACGGAAATACACAGGAGATTCTGGATAGCTGATCCGGGGTCTCACAAATGGTTTGACCACTATATATGCATTGAGAAGGACATGATGGATCAGATTGATGTTGATACTATTATCAGTGACTTTTTATCTAGAAATGTTAGAAGGAATTGCTTTGTATTATCATTATATTCATGGCTTTTTTGTTTGTTTGGCATGTGATCGATGATGGCTGATGGCTCTCTCCTATTCTGCTCTAGCTAAAGCGGTTTTCTCTTGAATTGCTTTGTCCTCGATGTTTTGCTGTAGTATTCTTAAACTTATTAATAATATATATGTGCTATTGGATTGTCCTTAATAAATACTTTGTGTTTTTTTCATGTACTAAGTTTATTGGCAATATTCAATGGTAATATATTGAACTTTAGTTTTTCAATTAGAAAAAGCATATTGTTACATGTTTATGTTAGTACATTGGGCCTCTTCTCCTTGTCATGCCCTAGGGCCTCCAAAATGTGAGGAACGACCCTGGTTATGTAAAACTCCAGTTGCACTACCATTTGCATGCTTATCTCATGTGAAAGTTTATCGTTTACATATGGTGTGCAAGGTTGCAAGCCAGATCTTGGTATATCATGATATGTCCAACCAGCTATATTCGCTTGTGGCTTCGCCCTATTTTTTCCCTACTTTTTTTTAAAAAAAAAGCAACCAAAACAAAAAAATCAGCTTGTAGCTTCATGGAGGAGCTGCAAGCCACTTTTTTAAAAAAACAAAACAAAAAAAAACAACTTGTAGCTCCATGGAGGAGCTGCAAGCCACTTCAAAAAAAAAAACAAAGAAAACAACCAAAATAAAAAAAATGCCTTGCAAAGTCGTGGAGGAGCTGCAAGCCCCTCCCCACCCGCTGCAAGCGGCTTGCAGCACCATGGCACGGTGCTGCATGGGGCTATTTTCGTCAATTCTCATGTAGTGAGTTATGGTGGGTTCCACCTAAGGGGCTGTTTAATTCATAGCTAAACATTGTCACAATTTGCAACACATCGAGTCAGACAAGTTTGACCGAGTTAGGTATATATTTAGTTCATAACCACACTTGTGGCAAGATTATTTCTTGCCATTCAGGTCTCACACTTCATTGACTCAAAAAAAGTATGGCAAACTTCATTTTATTAGCAAAAGTATTGCTTTACTTTTGATAACCTAATATTAGGCAAGTTTGGTAAAAACTATGATAAAACATGTCAAACTTAGTATATGAACCAAACAGGTCTTTGACCTTCGGCATTCGTAGCATTGACATTGAAAACTTACTAGCTCTTCTCACATTGTACATGCCCATATGTACCTCAGCGTCGCATGCTTTGGCGCTGAGCTACTGTTGACATCGCAATGATATTGTACATACCCACCGCGTTACGAACTGATGACCTGACATGGCTCCAACGGTTAGTGGTGCCAAGGCATTTAACCTAAGCGTTGTTTGTGCTTATACTAATAAAATTAATCATTTCTTAAATTAGTTTTTAGTAGGGAATATTTTTGAAAATAGAATAACAAAGTGCTGAAATAGGTGAAAAAAAGGAGCGATAGAGAACATTACACTATTGTGACGATATAGCAAAGTTTCATACAGTTTCAACAAGTTCAAGCGAATGTTCAAAAAATTTCATGTTTATGTGAATTTTATGTATTTTTAGGAGTTTTTAAAGATGCCAAGCCGAAGTTTAAACAAGTTTTACGTTTTGGAACTCAAGTTTAAGCAATAAGTTTGCGACAAGTTTTATAAAAAAAAACAACATAAAAAGAGTAAAAAATCCCGATATGCTCACATCGACCGTTATCCTTCCCTTTCCACTCACCATCACAATCGTCTCCTCCTCCTGCTCGCCCAAGTGGTGAAGCTAGAGCTCAAAGTTGCCCGTGACGTGTGTGGCAGCAAAGTTGAGCCATAGGGCGATATGGACGGAGTCAGCATTGGTCCGCTCTGTGAGACTGTGACTCCGATAAGGAGGCGTACGAGGGCCACGGTGATATGGCGGATCCCGTCACTAGCGACAAGGAAGACGGTTGGATCCTCCTCTTTCGATCATGATCGCACCATTGCTTGCTCCTCCTTCCGCACCGCTATACAAGAAGATGACGTTGTCCAATGATACAAGATGGATTTAGGAGTGAGGAAGACAAAGTCTTGGAGTACAAGTGCACAACGATTTGGATAAGGAGGGGTTGAATTCATATGGTTGTAGAAGGAATAATCAGATGGCTAAAGGCTACCCCGTTCTTTCAAGCTATGACGGTATACCGTTCAATTCTATAGTATTTTTTAGAAAAAAAAAACATTCATATACACTTAGGTTGGAGTACAAAGTAAACACAAGCACTAGATAAACTACTCTTACTCTTTAATTTACCCTGAATATTACCTTGAAAGTAACCAAAACACGAGCAAAACCAAGCACTTCATGGACCATGCGAGTACGCGCGCATGCACGTGCGCTCGGACGAAGTCAGATGCACGCCTTCACAGTCACATGCCGCTGATGCAGGAGAAGAATCTGGCGCTCCTGCCCCTCGGCAGTCCGCCCGCCCGCCACTCCGGCGACGCCCCCACCTCGCCGGCCAGCTCCTCCAGCGACCGGTGCCGCCGGTGCGTCATCTCCCTCTCGGCGGGGAACTTGCCACCGTCCGCCTTCCGCACCGTACGACCGTCGGCGCGCACCCGCTGCTTCTGCTCCCAGGCGACGTCGCCCACGCCGCCGCCGAACCCGCGCGCCGAGCCGGTGGAGCTGCACCTGGAGCAGCTCCTGCTCCGCTTCTCCTTGATGGCATTGTAGATGAACGGGATGAGCCCCTCCATTTGATGCTAATTAGTTTGGTTGGAAATTAAAATGGTTGGCTTTGGAATCAAGCCTGGCAGAGAGGCGTTGTTTTATAGGGTGGAGGTGGAGTTGCACTCGTGCCTCGCACAATGACTTTTTATTGGTTTCAGGAGATGAGATTAAGAAAAGTCGTATGACTGGGAGCTCTTCTACAGTACACTAAATTGAATATGAATCGTTTATTCTTTTCGATCTAATATATCAGATTAACTAGAATTTATTTATACTTTATCTGATAGTACAGTAGTAGAAACACCCTTATCAAATCAACGTAGTTTACTTATACTTCATCTGGTAATACAGTAGTAGAAACACCCTTATCCACTTAACGATTAGATCTGATTTCTATTATACACTATATACTACCAGTATATTTAATGATAGTATCATGTACGTAAAATTTCTCTAATTTTCTTTCGTGTGGTCGTTTCGTTTGCTTCGTGGGTACGTGAAAACCTTTGAAGTTGGAGAGGTGCTTCTATGCTCTTTCTTTTAAAAGTTGCACAACTATTAAAGATGAATGAAGGGTAGATGGTGATTACTTACCCCTTCGCTTGCTTCAAGATTTGTGCAACTTATATTAGAAGCAAGAGCATAGAAACACCTCTCTTGAAGTTGATGGTTCTGTCTCGTTTCTCGGGTAATAGCTTGTGCTATGATTGTCTTAATTAGGACAGGCACTAGGTAACTGTAGTTATCTGGGTTGATGGTTTCGGTTGGACGCCAGTTTTTCTTTCCTCATAGTTAAGTTGAAATAGAACTATAGAAGTACTGGCTGGTATACCAGCTTGAGGTTTTCTTTTTTATTCTACCAGCTGAAATATCTTGAATCTCGAGTTGGGCAGTCATTTCACTACTAAGTGTCAAAACGAAGAGGATGGAAGAAAATTAGGAAATCAAGGAAAAGAATGTAGTAGTATACGATTTAGGTAGTGACAGGACAAACTCTGTGTCCTCTTGCTTGTTAAAGTCAGTTTTGATGTGTGGCGAGAATAGCCCTGACCCCTGACGCCAGGTAAGTTTTTTTTTCTAAAGGCAAACTACAGTCCATTTGAGGTAGACATGTTCTCCAGATTTGCACCAAGTCACTAACCAACGCTCCATTTCGTTGGACAAGTTTGACCTGTATCCCTGACCCTGAGCAGCACAAGCTCAATGATCTGAATCATTTATTTGATCACTTTACCTGTCCAATAACCTAGCCTGCTTGTTCCAAATTTCTGACCAATGGTAAAATCACTGAACCAGGAAAGGGAAAAATTTGAGTTCGAGCACTGAAATAGCCAAAACAGTTTGCAGATCTCTAGTTTTTCTGTACCGAGCTCAATTTGCACGGAAGTGCTCATCTGTTAATCAGTTGTCGAGCTCGTCCTGGTAAGAGATTCTAAGCAACATGGCCAGCGGGAAAAGATTCTTAGCTACGTACGTGCTGCCGAGCTGGAATGGAAGGAAAGCTTGATTCGCCACAGCAAGTTCCTTGCAGTAGACTTGGCCTGGATAAGAACCAACCAGAACGGTTTGGCAGCAGCGAAGAGATTGAGAGCCGCAAGAACACAATGTGTTTAACTCTATTTTATGTCTTTCTTGAGCTATTTGGTTTGCTCCATATCGTCGATGCTACTTTTATGTGGAAGCACTGAAGTAGATGTAGATAACAAATGATTTTATCACTTCATCTGGATGCATGTTGGCATGGGTGGCTTTGTTGTCATCCTGTCACCCTTTTTTCAGATAAGACTTGATTGCATAGGTTACCTAACCTGGTTTTACAAAAAAAAAAAAAATGCAACCAGTGCTTCTATAATCGAATACTTTCCCTCGGAGCAGGTCGTTGATGGAACAGTCTTCCGTCAATAAAAAAAAAAGTCATTGATGGAAGGCCACTGTCTGGTTTCCATCAACTAACAGTAATAGTAATAATGAATAATGCCATCAGAACGAGACTATCCTTTCTAGTTCATCTTTCAAAACTGACTTACAAGAATTTCAGACAAAATGTCTTCGTCTTCATTTTGGCAGGTTCTCCAGGGACTGTTTGCAGCAATCAAATTTGCTTGATGAATTCACTTGTTTTGGACTGAATTTGGCAATTTGCAAAGTATCAATCGATTATCCGTTTCGCCCAGATGCAGTCGTCAGTTTGGACCGCGTAAACCAAGTATGTCGCCAGCAGAGCTGGAAATTAATGCTTATCCTGCACCTGCCATCCAAGCTAATCACAATGAAACCCGGGAAAACGAAAGAGGCTATGGTATAGGAAAGCAAGGTAGTTACCTGTGGCTATCAAAAGCAAAAAAGAAAAAACAAATCTCGCTAGTTGATGCATCATCTGTTTTGGATATTTATCTACTCGCTGTACCGGTGTAGATCTGTAAATCTGTAATCCTCACCAAAAGTTGAATGCACCATTTCATGCGTAGTCATCCGCTACAGTCGACAGCATGGTATTCATCCATCAAGGGAAGATTGTTATACTGCAGCTTGAAGCTATAAACAACGGAAATTATTGTGTTGCAGTAGACGCAACTAAGTTAAGATCGTCTTTACAATTATTAAAAGCTCCTTTAGTGTCTGAACTCTGGAGGCGGAGCAAGCAGTGAGGTACATATATAGTTATATATCTAGTTATCTACCTTAAACTTCCAGATGATGCAGGGAAATAATCTTAATTAGCGGAACAATATAGGTCACCAAGCTGACAAGCTAGCTGATGGCTGCTCATAACAAACATACAGGAATTAAAGGGGAAAGCATCAGCCCTGCTCCGGTTGACCGAAATTTCCCAATCACGCCTCTGCTCGGACAATAAAAGGCACATGCTGTCAGCTGTCCTCAAAGTTTTAGGTGCTCTTATTGATGAGATGAGCAATAGCAGGCAGGCAGCACTCACTGCGCAATAGACCGGCCACCTAACACAAGCAGCTGGCTTCAACCTTCATCACTCGGTTGACACACATCACAACCGAAGCGAATTCTTCTTCTTCTTTTCTTTTCTGGCGCGAGTTTTCTGCTTTACTGAACATATATACAGTGTGCAAATTGCATTAGGGACAGTTTGATCAGAAAACATACGCTTAGCATAATAGCATCAAGTTTTTAAGACGTGAGGATACAGGGAATTGGCTTCTCGGTTTCTCCCAACTGACTTCTCCCAAAACAAGTAATTCAACTTTTATTTTCGCCGGCATGTTTTCAAGAGTAAGTTTGAGGGCATTTCTGTAACTTTTATGTAAGCTCGTACATAAGTCTGCTTAAGGGCCTGTTTGTTTTTGTTTTGGATTCTCTAAAAGCTGATTCTGGATTGTGGTTATTAAGAGGGCCTTTTTAGGCATTTTACCTTAAAAAAATCTTGTTCTTAACGGCTCACTTTGGAACCATATGTTCCAGATTTCGTACGATGTTTTTCCACTGGTCATACATGGTTGGCATCTAGAGGATTCACTGCCGTTCAACATGCATTAGGATGCTACGTAGTAGAGAATTTGTTGCCTGATCACCAAGGTCTACGATCAGTTTTGACCGGCGGTGGAGAAAACTGCAGACTCCGGCAGGTTGCAGCCGTTGTTTCGCCGCCGGTTGGTTTAAAACTTTAAATATTTGCGAGTGCTAGTAGCCTATGGCAATAGCATAATGGCACGCCTGAAATCAAACCTGAGCGGAAGCGAGAAAAAGCACGGAACTAGCTAAATTTTTCTTCTTCTTATTGAGGGGAAGCTAAGTTGCACTTCATACAACGTTAGACGTACCAATGGCCATGCGCGTATCATCTATTTTATATAAAAGCTCATTAAGAATTGCTAAGGAAAAAAATAGTATAGAAATTCTCATAAAAAACAAAGAGCAAAACATTTGGTCCTTAATATGTTAAACCCTAATTACAACCACCACTTAATCTTTTGTTAAAAATAAAAACATGCTAGAAATTCTAAAAAAAAAAGCAAAATAGCTAGCCTTTAGTCTGGTTGACCCTGACTAAGTTAAATTATAGTAGCAATTGGATGTTATTATTTAAAGAAAAAATATCTATCTAACTAACTATCCAGCAGACCCGAGTTATAACGGCTTAAATTAAAAGAAAACAGTCCATACCAAGTACAATACAAAATAACAGAAATTCAGAATAAAAAATAAAAATAAATTAGCCGTTTGATTTTCGTAAGAACTCCAAATTAAAACCCATACATAGCTAAAATTCGGAATAAAAATAGATAAAAATTAGCAATTGGATTTGATATAATATAACCTAAAATTATTATTCAAAATTAAATAAAAAATGATAATACATTTTGATTTTCGTATGAACTCCAAATTAAAACCCATACATAGCTAAAATTCGGAATAAAAATAGATAAAAATTAGCAATTGGATTTTTATATCAAATCTAACCTAAAACTAATATTAAAAACTAAATAATAATAATAATAATAAAATTAACGGTGTAGATTAGAAGAAATAATCCATCTCAAGTACAGTAAAAAATAACAAAAATTTAGAATAAAAAAATAAAATTAGCCATTTAACTTTCATATAATCTACAAATTAAAACCTATATATAGCTAAACTTCTAAATATAATTAGATAAAAATTAACAGTTGGATTTGTATATGAATTCTAATATAAAACTAATATGCAAAATTAAATGAAAAATAACAATGGAAATTAACAAAAAATCAGAATATAAATTCAAAACAAACAACAAAAGGAAATTAGCCATTTGATTTTAACTATAAATTAAAAGTTGAAAGTCAAAATTAAATAAAAATAACATAAGAATAAAAATAAAAGAAAATTAGGTATTGTTTTTTAAATTCCATAGTAAGTGAAAAATATATAAAAAAAATTGAAATTGAAAATCCATAAATATGCTAATTTGAGGGAGAAAAATAAAAAAGATAATGAATTTGATTTGCATATATAAATTATTATGTATTATGTAATAAAAGTTAATACATGTTTTACAATCACTAAGAAAATATAGAATAAGCTAAAAATTCTAAAAAATGATAATATTGTAACTATTTATTTGGTAAACCTCCACACAATGAAGAGATTGAGAGAGTGATTTATCGATAGATGTTCACTCAGGTGTACCAGTATAAGCAATGTAATGTGCGCTAAAAGAAATACCGAAGAAAGTGACAAGCATTGCAATATTGCAATAATAAAATTAGGAGATGATGATATAAAAAAAAATATGTCATACTATGTTTTTTGCTTTACTATGCAAGTATCTGAGGAAGAAAGTTTAGATCACATGTGACAAGTATTGTTGAACGAACTGAATATATTTTCTCCTATAATATATAATAATAAAATAACACAAATAGAGTTCTGCAACAATTTATTTTTTAAAAAGTAAAATTACACACACAGAGATATATATATATATATATATATATATATTACTAAGTTATTTAAATATATTTTAAGGATAATATACACGTAAGTGCGCGGATCACACTGGTGATGATAATCGAGTGGGTACCTCCGGGTGGCGGGTATAACTGTCTCAGACCCAAACCCGAAACCCGAACTCGTGTCACCCACCCCAACCCACTAAGCTTATCGGACACAGATCTGTGCCCACGCCCAAACCCAATGGGTATCCATACCCGTCACGACTATGCTCATAGCTTATTCAATATATGGCTCAAATAATTTCTATATTATCTCAATTTAATGATAAACATATAACTAAATGCCACTATAAAAATAGAAGTTCAAGTAATAAAATGATGTTCATATTTTAATTCTAAAAACTAGTGAATGACTGAGGGTTATGATTTTACTTTTTTAATTTATATATTATAAAACTAAGCTTATATATCATAGGATACCAATAGGTACAAATTAGCACCCATGTCCATCCTTTTACCTTATCGGGTACCTGAATCCAAAAATCTATGGATATAAAGTGCTACCCATATCCATTCCTATCGAATCGATACCCACATGTACTCAAACCCATGGATAAAACTGCCATCCATAATCACATTAACCAGAAGTGAAAAAAAGAATACACTCGATATCGATGATATGGTCCTAATTTTAAGCTAGGCCCAACTAGCAGCCGGTCCATTACGTACCTCAAAAAGAGGATGGTGGAAAGTCTTTATGCCTGACTGTATGCACTCGCCGTCCTGGCCAGGTTTGACCCGGCCCGAGATTTGCCCAGTTCTGTATAGAAGCTAATCTCACTGCTAGGGATCCGAAATCCTAAGTTGAGTCCACAGTTTTTTAGGATTCCAATTGTAAGACCTTGAGCAAGAGGATTCGAAACAAATTTACCAAGACCGACCATCGTTTGGACTTTGCACAATTGCAATACGTTCTACAATAAAATTCGCTTCAAAAACTGCAAAACGAAACAAGTTTGAGTTTGAGGGTATCTCAAGATCTCCCTGCCATTTTCATGAAACAAACAAACTCCTAATATAAAACAACATGGTTTCTTTTCTGTTAAAAAAGAGAAAATTGATTATATGGTATCAAATAACTTCCTTTTTCACGGTATGCCGATGAATACCTCTTTCTTCATAATATGTCATCGGGTTCTATTTTTCTTCATAATATGCCATCATTGTCACCTCTCTCTCTCTCTCTCTCTCTCTCTCTCTCTCTCTCTCTCTCTCTCTCTTACAAAATGGAAAAAATGCTAAAACTTTCTCTTTCCCCATATTGTCTATACCCTTCTTGCTTTCCTTGCATTAATTCTATATCCCAATCTCCAACTCTCATCGCTCTCCACACCCCGTCTCTGGTACTACTCCTTCACTAGCAAGCGATGGTGATGAACCGGCAACTAGGACCACAAAGACGAGGCGATGAAACTGGAGCTGGTGAGCGCACACGTGTGAGGTGTGGTAGGGACGGAGCTAGATGAGGAGGCAACATGACCATCATCACTGGAGATAGGAAAGGAGGCTAGATACAGTAGTTGCATGGCAATGGACGACCAGATATGGTCACAACATGGCCGGGGGCGGTCGGATCAGGCGACCTCATGAGCGGGGATGGCTGGATACGACAACACCTCCCTCAACTCCTATGACGCATTGGTTACTTGATCAGCTTTGTCACTGGATATGATCTCCTCAACCTGCTGGTTGCGACGTCCTCTTCTACGTTGCCGGTGTTCCCTTCCTCACTGGCCAAGCAGTGGCGGACCCAGCAAAAAAAATTAGGTGGGGCGAACTTGAGCAACAAACTTAACTAAAAGTAGAAATATACCGTATAGACACCACATTTGTATTCCAATCACACACATTAGTGTAAACGGTAAATGAACGATATAGAAGAAGATTTAAGATGATACCTCTCACATGAAGAGTAAACACCAATTTTTCAAACATATAATTCAAAATTCATCAAATGATCAAAAGATAATAGATACTCCCGTCGATTTAACAAATAGATCAATGAGGACCAGTGAGATATAATAAAGTGATCATATACTAAAAAGTGATTAATACTATGTAAATACATACCACTACTTAAGCACTAAGCGTGTCTTAGTTGTCTAGGCCTTTGTTGGCAAGTCCATTCTCCGGTTTTTGATGGCTTGAAACTTATTCTTAATGTTATCACAATCAAGTCCTTTAAAAATGCCCTTATCAATGTAGCGCAACATAAAGTCATTGAGCCAATCATCAGACATTTTGTTGCGAAAATCGGTCTTGGTTAAGTGCATAGCCGAGAAGGCTCTTTCAACCGATGCCGTTGCCACTGGTAGGATCAATGCCAACTCAATGAGGCGATAGACCAATGGAAAAGCCAAATGTTTTTTAGTTTCAACTATCTTCACGGTCAAACTTCCAAGATCATAACAAGTATTGAAATCATCAACTCTTCGCACATGTATAATGAAGGTCTCAAGTTGATCCGGTAGCTGGGGCGGCCGCCCCATCATGCCTAAAGGGAGGGTCCGCCCCTGTGGCCAAGGGTGAGGAGCGATTGAATGACAGTAGTCGAGGTGGATGCCCGTGGCGAAGTGGAGGCCAGCGGCAACAACGTGGGCCTAGATCACCATTTAGGAGAAAAAAGGAAGAAAATAGATCTAACTTATGTGTACCGCACACAGAGATAGATAATAGCATGTGTGGTTTGATTGCTATTCACATGTTTATGAAAGTAAAATGGTCTTTGCACACACTTAACGACATGCGATTGACGATGATGTCATTCTATGAGAAAGAAAATTGGAATTTAATGGCAGTCTTCACGAGTTGTTGAAGAGAAAGTTATTGGATGCTATATAATAATTATTTTTTTAAAAAAAGTAATATTATAATACCCCTATTATAGGGGAAGGAATTGCCGCAAGGGGAGGGTGCCCACGTGCGCCCCCTGTTTTTTTGCGAAAAAGCCCTCAGATTCTTCAGAATTACAAATAGGTCCTTGTGCGATTTTATGTGAGAGAAAAATATTTTTTCCCGGTTCGCGTTTAGGTACTTAGTTGGCCGTTTTACAGGAAAGACCTCCCGTTAAATGCGAATCGCGAACGAGCCCTTTCCTAATTTTTCAAAATAGCGAACATGTCCAAAATTATAAAAAATAGGTCCCCGCGCTTTACGTTCAGGTCCTTTCTCCGTTTTGCACAAAAAAAAATTTGTGGTCCGGTTTTCCTCCAGAGCATGCAAAAAATATTTTCGTGTCCCGTTTTCCCTCGCTTTTCCTGGTGGAAAATCAAGGGGGATATTTTTTTTTGCAGCTCGATCTCTTATATTACCCGGTAAACGCATAGGGTGTTAAACTCGGCATCTGTAATTTTTTTGCCAACTCGAAATCTAATATTGTCCAGAACGATCTCTAATGTTTTTCAAAACGTGTATTATTTTGGATATTTCTTCCTTTTTTCAAAAATAAAAACTTGGATCAAATTTCGCACGGCGCCGCGGAGCGCGCAAATCTGCCTAGTATACTACTCCCTCCAGTTTGATAATAGATGTCGTTTTGGACATAGCGATGGTCAAACGTCTAAAACTTTGACTATTGATATATTTTTAAATATTTAAATTGGATATATAAAAATTATATGTGTAGATTTGTCTCGAGAAGTACTTTCATAATATTATAATTTTATTGGGTTTTATAAATATATTATAATAAAAATTAGCGGTCAATATTGTGTTTTAAAGACCGTGTCGATGTCCAAAACGACATCTATTATCAAACTGGAGGGAGTATATATTAAAGGGGGAAGAATTGGAGGCCAACCAAGGGTACCACCTCACCCCATGCTATTTTGCAAAAAGGTACCTCCCTTTTGGTAAATTACGGATAGGTCTCTGTAAATTACAAAAAGGTCCTTTGCGATTTTTTGCGAGTATAACATTTTTTTTCGAATTGCGTTTAGGTCCCGGTTCGTTACTTTATGGCATAGCCCCCCCGCTAAATACAAATATCGAACGAGTCCTTTTCTAATTTTTTATAATAGCGATCAGGTCCAATAATATAACAAACAGGTCCCGAGCCGTTACATCCAGGCCCTTTCTTCGTTTTTCCCAAAAAAAATATTTTTGTCAACAGAAATATGTGTGCAACTCTATCTCTAAATTTTTTCCCCAACTTGATCACTAATCTCTAAACTTTTTTTCCCAACTCGATCTCTGATATTTTTCGAAACGTGTATTATTACTCGGTGAACGTATAGAGTTTAAACTTGATAAAAGAGGGTTGACATCTCTAATATTTTCGGAATATGTATTATCACCCGATTAACACATAGAGTATTAAATTCGACAAAAGGAGGTTAGTCGAGTAATGATAAAGTGTTAACCAAATTCATCAAAAGAAATTTATGTCTGGGTTATTTCTTTGTTTTCGCCGGAAACAATATTTTCATCAACAGATATATGTGTGTAGCTCTATCTCTAGATTTTTTTCCCGGTTATTTTTCAAAAAAAGACTCGTCGTTTCGTAGATTCGCGACCGGATCCTTCACGTCACCTTTTTCAAAAAAAATAAAAAAAATTACGATTAAATCCTTTCTCCACCGTTTCGTTGTAAAAAATAATTCCGAACCAAATTTTGCGTGGTGCGGCATTGCCGCAGGTTCTACCTAGTACTACCTCCCTTATAGTCGGGAGGTTTCCCGTGACCGCAGCGACCCACGTCGCCTCTCCCCTCTCTCTCTGCTATTTTCCAAGAAGTCCTTCAATTTCCTCAAATTGCGGATAGGTCCCTAGGCAATTTCCTGTGAGAGGAAAGAAAAAAAAACTGGTTCGCGTTTAGGTCCCTCGTTCGGCGTTTTACAGAAAGAGGCTCCCATTAAATCCGAATCGCAGACGAACCCTTTTCTAATTTTTCAAAATAGCAAATAGGTCCAAAATTCTAACAAATAGGTCTCCGCACTTTACGTTCAGGTCCTTTCTCCATTTTACCCGAAAAAAATGCTTTCGTTGTCCGATTTTTCCTCGAAAAAAATATTTTCGTAGTCCGTTTTTTCTGCGGAGCATAGGGAAAAAAAATTCGTTGTCCGCTTTTTCCTCAAAAAAAAAGGTAAATTCGTTTTTCGTTCGATGTTTCTCCGTTTTTGTTGGAACGAATATTTTCGTTGTTCGCTTTTTCGCCGGAGCATGCGAAAAACAACATAATTTTTTTACCCGTTCACATGCGCGTCGGTCCTTTCTCCGTTTTGCCCGAAAAAAATGTTTTCATGGTCCGTTTTTTCTCCGGGGCATGGGAAAAATATTTTCGTTGCCCGCTTTTTCCTAAAAAAAAAATGTAAATTCGTTTTCCGTTCTCCGTTTCTCCGTTTTTATTACGAAAAATATTTTTGTTGCCCGCTTTTTCCTGAAAAAAATGTAAATTCGTTTTCCGTTCTCCGTTTCTCCGTTTTTATTGGAAAGAATATTTTCGTTTTTCGCTTTTTCTCCGGAGCATGCGAAAAATAACATAGTTTTTTTCCGTTAATGTGCGCGGCGTGCCGCCGCGCTCACTTTCCTAGTTATCCCTCAATTACATATGGGAGGTTTCAAGGCTCCTCAAGCATCCACCTCACCTCCACCTTCTCTCTCCTCTATTTTCCGAAAAAGTCCTCCGTTTTTTTTAAAATTACGTATAGGTCCTTGTGCGATTTTCTGTGAGAGGAAAATAGATTTCCCCGTTTCGCGTTTAGGTCCCTCGTTCGGTATTTTACAGGGAGACCCCCCATTAAATGCGAATAGCGAACGAGCCCTTTTCTAATTTTTCAAAATAGCGAATAGGTCCAAAATTATAACAAATAGGTCCCTGTGCTTTACGTTCGGGTCCTTTTTCCGTTTTGCCCGGAAAAAATGTTTTCGTGGTCCGTTTTTCCTCCGGAGCATGGAAAAAATATTTTCGTTGCCCGTTTTCGCTCAAAATTTTTTTTCCTTTCTCCGTTTTGCTCGGAAAAAATGTTTTCGTGATCCGTTTTTTCTCCGGAGCATGGGAAAAATGTTTTCGTTTGCCGTTTCTCTAAAAAAAAATGTAAATCCGTTTTTCATCCGTCGTTTATCCGTTTTTGTTGGAAAAAAAATAGTTTCGTTGTTCGTTTTTCCTCCAGGGCATGGGATAAATGTTTTACGTCGTTTTTCCTCGTTTTTTGCCCAAAAAAAAAAAACACAAATTCGTTTCCCGTTCACGCGCGCGCGCGCGCCGCGGAAAAATATTTTCGTTGCCGTTTTCTCTAAAAAAGATTACTTTCTCCGCTTTTGCGCGGAAAAAATGTTTTCGTGATCCGCTTTTCCTCCGAGCATGGCAAAAATGATTCCGTTCTGCTTTTCTCTAAAAAAATGAGAATTCGTTTTTAAATCCGTCATTTATCCGCTTTTGTTGGAAAAAATGGTTTTGTTGTTCGCTTTTCCTCCGCAGAGCATGAGAAAAAATATTTTACGTCGTTTTCCTCGCTTTTCTACGAAAAATTGTTCCGTGGTCCGCTTTTTTATCAGAAAAAACACAAATTCATTTCCTCAGATTAACGCGTGGCATACCGCCAGTACCATCCTAGTGGTAACCCACCTTATAGAGGAAGGAATTGGGGGCCAACCGGCCCCCCCACGTGTCCCCTCCCTTTTTTGCACAAAGCCCCTCCGGTTTCTTCCAAATTACGTTTAGGTCCTTACGTGATTTTATGTGAGAGGAAAATAATTTTTTCGCTTCGCGTTTAGGTCCCTGATTTCCTGTTTTGCATGGAGGCCCTCCCGTTAAGGGCCAATCGCGAGCGAGCCCTTTCCTAATTATTCAAAATAGCGAACAAGTCCAAAATTATAACAAATAGGTCCTCGCGCTTTACGTTCGGGTCCTTTCTCCGTTTTGTCCCAAAAAAATGTTTTTGGGGTCCGTTTTTTCTCCAGAGCATGCGAAAAATATTTTCGGTAGCCGTTTTTCCACAAAAAAAAATGTAGAACCGTTTCTTTTCTCCGTTTTGGCCGAAAAAAATGTTTTCGTGATCGGTTTTTCCGTTTTGTCCCAAAAAAATATTTTCGTGGTCCGTTTTTTCTCCAGAGCATGCGAAAAATATTTTCGTTAGCCGTTTTTCCAAAAAAAAATGTAGAACCGTTTCTTTTCTCCGTTTTTGCCGAAAAAAATGTTTTCGTGATCGGTTTTCCCTCTGTGGCATGGGGGAAATGTTTTCGATAGCTATTTCCTCCAAAAAATTGGGAGATCGTTTAGTTTATCCGCTTTGCCCAAAAAATATTTTTCGATCATCCGATTTTTCTCCGAGCATGAGAAAAATGTTTTCGTTGGCCTTTTTCAAAACAAAAATATGGAAAACCGTTCCACTTTCTCCGCTTTGCTCAGAAAAAATGTTTTCGTGATCCGCTTTTCCTCCGAGCATGGGGAAGCTGTTTTTCGGTGGCTATTTCCCCACAAAAATATGGAAAACCGTTTTCTTTCTTCGTTTTGCTCAAAAATTATTTCCGTGAACCGTGTTTTCTCCGGAACATGGAAAAAATGTTTTCGTTGGCCGTTTCCCAAAAAAAAACGTAAATTCGTTTTTCGCCCGTCGTTTTTCCGTTTTTCCCTGCTTTTCATCATTTTTTTATCAAATTTCGCACGGCGCGGCGTAGCGCGCGAATCTTCCTAGTCTGTATTATGCCTGGAAGAATTGCCGTTCAGCCAGGCCATCCACGCGTCCCGTTTTGCCAAAAGGTCCTCCGAGATGTTGGAAATCTGAACCACGTTTCGTCGCAACCTTCGCCCTAGTTACTCGTGGGCTGTCTCCCCCTCTAGCGAATCACCTCCCGATGCCGCCCAAATCGAAGATGGCGGCGGCTGCCGCCGCCGCGGAGCCGGTCACCGTGGAGGACCTCTTCACGGCGCTCCACCGCCACATCCAGGCCGGCGAGTTTTCCCAGGCCGTCAAGGTCGCCGACCAAGGTCAAGCACCCACACCTCCTCATCCTCCTTCCCCTACGCGTCTCGGGTCTCCTTCCCTAACCGCTGCGCGGAACTGACGCTCCGGCTAATTCTGCAGTTCTCGCGGCGGCTCCGGGGGACGAGGATGCGGTGCGGTGCAAGGTGGTGGCGCACATCAAGTCCGACGCGACCGACAAGGCGCTCGCCGCGATCCGCGCCGCCGAGCGCCTCCCCATAGACCTCAGCTACTACAAGGTGATGCAAGCTGATACATTTACCCTTGGTCGCGCGCTGGATCTGTCCGTGTACCTGTTGCAATGCCTTCGTGGGTCAGTGGGCTGTGGTTTTAGGATCTAGGAGCTACCAGATCTGCTTGTGCCTATGTCCTAAGTTAAAACTCTGATGATTTTGGTGATGACGAAGTGAAAATTTTGGGAAGCATTTCACCTGTGGAGCATAGATTGCAAGCGATGATGCTTGATGTTTGTTTTACCGTGATTGTTGTACGCTGATTGAATCCGCGTGCCCTTCTAAAGTTGTAATGGATACTTCTGGAGGAATACGTCGAGGGGAGGGGAGGCAAAGTTTTATGAACAGTTCCTGGCAGCATGCTGGCAAGAACGGATGTCTATGCAAGCTAAATATATGCGTTGAAGAGTTTGGTTTTATGTTATGCTGTTCTAACTTTTTTAGAATTTGAGGTTCTAGTGACACCAAGAGTCCATCATTGTGTGTCAAGCGATAGTATACATGTGTTATTTCTTAATCTGTTCTGATATTACTTGATAAATGCCAACCAGCTTAAAAATCCTGACAAGGTCGTCACTTTTGATTCATTGCATATGTCTGTATGGTCTACCATACCATACTTTGGAAGTATTATGTGACAATGTTTCACTCACCAGTACCAAGCAGTTGATAGCGATAAACTGAATGCTGAACTAAAAGTAAATTCAATTTTCCATTGAGTGCTGATGTTTTGCCATTTCTTTTAGGATCTTTATTTTCCTATATTTTTTCCTTTTGAACTGTAGTACAAATTAGAAGGTGGTACTGGAGAACCGTGTACTTCTTTTGCCCCCTCAATACCTGTTAGGGCATCTTTGTTTCCTTATCAATAAAAGAATAATTTGTGTGGTTGTGCTGAATAGTAGTGAATACTACTTTTATCTGTATTCAGGCCTACTGCTACTACAGGCAAAACAAACTGCAAGAAGCTCTCGATGTATTGAATGGGCAAGAAGAAACATCTGCTGTTCTCCAGCTGGAGTCCCAGATTTATTACCGAATAGGAAGAATGAATGATTGCATGAATAGCTATGAGAAGCTTCAAAAATTTAAGATTGAGTCAATGGATCTAAAGATAAATATCATTGCTGCTCTGGTTGCTGCTGGAAGGGCTTCTGAAGTTCAGGCAGCCATGAAGGCGCAAAAGGTTGATCTTACCACTAGGGCGCTCAGAGATGCTAGGAGTTTTGAGCTTGCATACAATTCTGCTTGCTCCTTGATAGAAAATAAGAAGTATTCAGAAGCTAAAGAGCAGCTGGACTTGGCAAAAAGGTGATTTTGCTGGTGAACTGATAGCTCAAATGAATGCATCATTTCAATTTATTGAATTGATTATATCCATTCAATAATCCATAAACACCCCCATAAACCACCTGCTTTTCCAATTTGCCCCTGATGTCTCATTTTCGTTTACTTTGCCCCCTGTAAGTTAAGTTGGTTTGCAAATACCCCCTAGGCTGCATGTTTGTACTGTTTTCTCGTGGTTTTAATTACATTTGACACTTATTTCAATGATTTATTACTTATTTAAGTGATTTCAATACTCCTTTTAATGATTGCATTGAAACATTAGTAATGAAATAGAAATCACCAAATAAGTACTAAAATCATTGAAACAAGTATTGACACCACTGAAGCAAGTGCAAAACATAATGAAAACCACGAGGAATAGTGCTAACATGTGGCTTGAGGGGGTATTTGCACGCCAACTTAACTTATGGGGGGCAACGTAAACCATAATTAGATATGGTGGTAACATTGAAAAGGTAGGTGACTTATGGGGATGTGTATGGATACTCCCCTTTAATATTACAAGCTTGATAATCAATAAAAGGTCAATTAGTTCAAAGGTTTAGTAGTTTCAAGGACTGTTTGGTTCATAGTCAAATATTGCCATAATTTGCTACACATCGAGTTAGGCAAATTTGATTGAGTTAGACATCCGTTTGGTTTATAGCCACACTTGTGGCAAGATTCTTTCTTGCTATCCAGGTTCCACGCGTTTTTGACTAAAAAAAATGTGGCAAACTTCATTTTACTAGCCAAAGTGTGGCTTCAATTTTGGTGACTTAACCTTAGGCAAGTTTGGCAAAAAAAACTATGGCAAAACATGGCAACCTTAGTATATGAACCAAATGTGCCCTCACTCTCCCATAATTCCAGATATTCTGTTTATGGATAGGCCACTCAACTAGGAAAATTATGCAAGATCAGTTACACCATTGGCCAGTCTTTTAAGCATCTACAGTTAGCTATGTTGTAATCTTCATCTTATTTGGTCTGTAGAATCGGGAAAGAGGAGCTTATGGTGGAAGATTATGCACAAGATGAGATTGAATATGAACTTGCTCCTGTGTCTGCTCAGCTTGCTTATGTGCAGGAGGTAAGTAAATCTGGTCGGGCTCTCCTGTATAAATTCAACGCTTTATTTTATGAGAGGTGCTTCTATGCTCTTCTTTTTTAAAGTTGCACAAACATTAAAGTATGAATGAAGGGTAGATGGTGATTACTTACCTCTTCGTTTGCTTCAAAATTCGTACAATCTCTATTAAGAGGAAAAGCATAGAAACACTGCTCTTATTTTATTTACTTTTCTATCTATATCTTCAGCTACAAGGTATTAACTTTTCGATCTATATTTTCAGCAACAAGGACAAACTCAAGAAGCTATGGAAACCTATGCTAATATGATAAACCGGAAGTTAGCAGATCCCTCATCACTTGCTGTGGCAACAACCAACCTTATTTCATTAAAAGGTACAAAGGATGTTACCGATGGGTTAAGGAAGCTTGACCGGCTTCTTGAAAAATCTTCAGCTCCATACGAGTTGCAACTTATTGAAAGCCTTGAATTCAAGCTATCTCCAAGGCAAAAGGAAGCCCTGTATTCTGCTCGTGTTCTTTTACTCCTCCATGCAAATAAAATCGACCAGGTTCGTTTTGCATTGTTCATCCATCTCCCACTTCCTTTTTCTGTAGAAACAATCTGTTAGCTGTAGTTTTTGTAAGGGATACCGATTTCTGTATTTAATTTTTGTTACAATCTATTACTCATCTGGCATCATTATGCAGTCGAATGTTTGTTTCTCGTACTTGTGACACTTTTATATCTTTTTGTACTAAGATTTTGTTGAATTTTAGCCCTAGTAGTGGCATGAGCCATATCAAATGGTAGTTGTTAACTGAAGCAATGAGGAATAATCATTAGATTGAAAACTGGTGGAAAAGGTATGTTACTAAATGGATTGGTTGCATACACATCCTGGATCTTTAACCTTACATTTTAGCAAGGATATGCCCTGCAGTTTTTCAGTGTGTCTAGTAAGTTTCTAAGTTCTCGTTTATGGTCTTAGGAGTGTTGTCATTTCAGTTAACAAGGAAAATGATCATCATTAATATCATCAGTCCCTTCCATAGGAAAATGATCATCATTATAATCAGCTCCTTTCATTCATCTGTATTTGGACATATACAGCCATTTAACATTTATAGTTTGGTTACTTTCTTTGGCAATATCATTCTCATAGGAAAATGACTATTTCCTAGCCATTTTCTATTTTTTTTATTTTCGTTTGATTGGACAGACTAACATAGACTGATGGTATTTTTTATATTTCAGGCACATGAGTTGGTCAGTGGACTGCTTGGTATGTTTCGAGATAGTATATTTCCTGTTTTACTTCAAGCTGCAGTTCATGTGAGGGAAAAGAAGGTCCAGAAAGCTGAAGAAGTCCTTAGCCGGTATGCTGAGAAGCATCCTGAGAATTCTAAAGGAGTCCTCCTTATACTTGCCCAAATTGCTGCCAATGCCAACCATTTTCAGATTGCTGCTGACTCTCTGTGTAAAATACCTGACATCCAGCACATGCCTGCTACAGTTGCTACATTAGTAGCTGTAAAAGAGCGCCTAGGTGACTCCAATGGTGCTGCTTCCGTGCTTGATTCTGCTATCCAGTGGTGGAAGAATTCCATGACAGAGGATAACAAGTTAGATGTGTTCATGCGCGAGGCTGCTACCTTTAAGCTCAATCATGGGCTTGATGAAGAGGCTTGTCGATTGTATGAAGAACTTGTGAAGAGCTGTGGAAGCACTGAAGCTCTGGCTGGGCTAGTAGCAACTTCAGCACGCACTGACCTTGAGAAGGCTGAGCAATATGAAAAGAAGCTGAAACCATTGCCAGGTCTTAAGGGAATAAATGTAGAGAGCCTGGAGAAGACTTCTGGTGCAAGGCATGTTGAAGCGCCCCAAGACATGAAGGTGGAAGTCGCAGAGGAAGAGAAGAAGCAAAAGGCAAAGAAGAGGAAGCGGAAGCCTAGATATCCAAAAGGCTTTGATCCAGCGAACCCAGGGCCGCCACCGGATCCTGAGAGATGGCTGCCCAAGAGAGAGCGGTCGAGTTACCGTCCAAAGAGGAAGGATAAGAGAGCTCAGGTCAGAGGTGCTCAAGGAGCTGTGGCTAGAGAGAAGAACGATTCATCTGGAGCATCTGCTGCCAGTGCCGGTGGTGCCCCTTCGAAAGCTACTAGTTCATCAAAAGCTCCAGCTGCAGCCTCAGAGCAACCGAAGGGCACCAACAAGTCCCGGAAGAAAAAGTCGAGGTCGTAGATGACAAATCTAAGTTTTCGCAACAATACAAAATACAGTGTTCATTTGGCATCTTGACTTGCAATTTTGGTGTTATTTTACATTCGGTTGCTCTCCGATTTGCTTTAAGAATCATGTCTCTGGTGACTTGAGGGTTAAGACTATTGATAATTTTGTTAAACTGCATCACTATGGTATCTTTAGGAACTTAAAGTATGACTTCTGTTTCAATGGGACGAGCGGTACCAATTCTCGTAGGGATGTGTTCTCATGTTCTTTTCCCTGTAGTTTTTCTACACATTTATGGGAAATGAATAGTGATCCTTAGCAATTGAAAGAGGAGAATCATCCCTATATTAAAGATGAATTTTTTTAAATAATATTATTTTAATGAAAAATTACGGAAATAATATGTTGGCTAAAAAAATAACAAAAATACCCTCCTGTTGCCATTTGAAATGACGACAGAGACTTGTGCACGAATGGTCGCCTCTTTGTTGCTATTTGAAATGGCGACAGAGAGGTCAACATCCCTCAATCGTCGCGACGCTCTGGCCAGAAGGACATTTCTCACTGAGTGAGAAAAAAGAAAGAAAGAAGAGGGAGAGTAGAGGGGAAAAAGAGGAAGATGAGGGGAGGAGGAACAGTTAATTTATTTATTTATTTGAATTAAAATTTAAAAATACGATTTAGTGAGTAGATTAATTAGATTGTAAGTAATTAGTTACGTAGAGTTGTGCTTGTTATTTAGATAGACGACTTAGCGATCAGATTAATTAGGTTAGTAAGTAATTAGTTGTGTAGAATAACAATATTTTTTCAGATACACGATTTAGTGACCATATTAGTTAGGTTCTGTGTAGAATAGCAATACTTTTTTTATATACACGATTTTGCGACCAGATTAATTAGGTTTGTAAGTAGTTAGCTATGTATAATAGCAATAATTTTTTCAGATATACGATTTAGCAACCAGATTAATTAGCTATGTAGAGTAGCAATAGTTTTTTTTTACATAGATGACTTACCGATCAGATTAATTAGGTTTGTAAGTAAGTAGCTATGTAGAATAGCAATAATTTTTTTAGATATATGATTTAGTGACCAGATTAATTAGGTTTGTAAATAGTTAGCTGTGTAGAATAGCAATAATTTTTTGAGATACACGATTTAGCAACCAAATTAATTAGGTTTGTAAGTAATTAGCTGTATAGAGTAGCAATAATTTTTTTAGATACACGATTTAGCGACCAAATTAATTAGCTTTGTAACGTAGCAATAGTTTTTTTTACATACATGACTTGGCGACCATATTAATTAGATTCGTAATTAATTAGCTACATAGAGTAGCAATAGCTGTGGACGTACAAAACTGTGAGAAGTATGCATGGTAGTGCGTAGTTCAAAAAATAAAGTTATGTATGCCTGCAGCGGTTGTTTCAAGTAGTGTAGAGTACGTCATCGTGGTACATAGGTACAACGGTATTAATAATTTCATGAAATGCTTGACATGTATGGATGAACGAGTGTAATTTAAAATACACAACGGAGAAAGGGTTCCACACATGGGTGCACAAGGGGTGGAACTAAGTCATTTTTCAAGTGTCGTGGCTAGCATGTCACGTGCAAGGGAGCGTTCATGGAGCACGGTTACAAGATGGTTGTACCAAATGTTTTCGTTGGACCGTGAATTGCATGATCTGAAGTTGCACGAAGTAGGGTGTCGGAAACAGGATTGCACGTACAGGGAGTTAGTGGAACTGAAGGGGTCGAAGTCATGGAGTTTGTATGTAAGAATGACGATTGAGAAAGGATGGCTATTAGTATTGTTGGCGCAAGCATTTCAAAAAACCAATGCCGTCCATGAGACACAAGAGGAGGTTGTTGATGATGAACCAAATGAAGTTGGGGAGAGCAGCCAAGCTGGAGAATGCTTAGTGAGGCAGGATGTTAGTTCAGATTAGGAGGCAGTGCAAGGCGAGGAAGTTGATATTCCAATGGCAGAGGTACATGAACCAATAGGTGTGGCAGACGAGGAAGAACATATTGAATCGCCGGTGCAATCGATGGATGTAGAGCCAAGACTACGAGTCTTTAAGTAATAACGAAGAGGATGAAGAGCTTTTCCCAGCGGAGTGGGATGAGTGTCGGATCGATAGACTGATTGTCAATGAGGGTGAAGATGTCGCATGGGGTAAGATCGGAATGCGGTGCAACAAAGTGCAATTTACAAGAATAAGGGTGAGGTGCAGGAAACAGTGACAGCATGGGCAGTGTCGCTACATAGACCCTTTAAGGTTGTGAAGTTAGATCAGCCGGTGTATAATATCAGATGCCAGATAGAGGGTTGCCCATGGCGTGTACATGCTTACCAACCTAAGCGTGACCCGTAGGAATGTGAGTGCTGTCTCCTAGGAAGAAGAACAGAAAACAAGCTCTCCCTCTCCCTAAGGGTCCTGCCTCCCTTTATATGGATGGAGGGGGCAGGTTACATGGGAGTTTTTGGAAAGAAAAGGATGGGGTGTCCTATGCCCTGGAGTCTTGGTCTCCACCTCGGGCGTCCGCCTCGCGACTGTACATCCCATGCCGGGTTGGTAGTCTCATCGACTGACGTGGGTCTCTGTTTCGCTAGGAAGCAGCGTACCTAACCTCTGCCAGTTGGCCAGGTGCTGACGTAGTGGCGTGCGAGCCTGGTGTTGTCTCGGGAGGGAGCGCTTCCTCCCACTGTGCACGATCGAGTGACAGGGCTGGAGCTTGACTTTGGCAACCTTCTTGCCACCTTGGGAAGGAGCCACCTACCTTGGCGCGGTCGCTTCGTGCCGTCGTGTCTGTAGGGCAGGTGGCCAGCTACCAGTGAGGGCCGACGTCTTGACCTTCGGCGGATGTTGCCTTAGTCGGGTCGGAGCTCTGCGGGACGTCCGACCCACGGGGGTCGGACCGCCCCCTTGGTCAGTTTGGTCGGGGACGACCCGTCCTCGGTGGCCCAGTGAGGCCTCTGGCTGAAGTTGGGCTTGGGGCGGCCCGCTCGCTTTCTCCAGCCGCTGGGGGTACCCATGGTATGAGTACTCGTCAGTTCTATAGTCGTCCCACACACATACATACTAACGGAGTCTACACAGTTGCATAGAAACGTATCTTCAGGCTTTGTTGCTAATGCAATGTATGTGGAGATTATGGGCAACCTAGATTTAGAGTCACATGCCATCATACTTGCAATAGAGCAGAGGTTTCAGTCCACCATAAGCTATGCCAAGATATAGAGAGAGATGCAGAAGGCATTGGAAGTAAGGTTAATGCTTCCACCCTTCTTTTCTTTCATTAATTACTGCAATATGTATTTTGATATCATTGTTGATGTTTTAAATATGCATGTCTCCTAACTAGGGAATTGAAAGCTCTTAACTATCTAGGGAAGAGGGTATCGAGGCTAAAATTATATATATCGGAACCCCTCCTTTCTTTTGCGAAGGTAATTAAATAATATCCCGGTATTTGAAATAACTAGCTGTCGCTCAAATTTTTTCTTAATTTATTATTTGTAGTTTAATTGTAGATGGATCGTGAAAAATAAATGTATCAAAAAAGATGTGTGAGTGTTGAATTTCAGAGGAGGGGTTAATGAGTTCACAATAATTGCAGAAGTAGACATGATTATGAGGGATGTAAAGTTCATATATTGTCTTTATATTGATTGCACAATCTTAGGAGATTTAATACTCAGCTCAAATTAAAGGCCGTTTGATTCGACGTGGTTTCGTGAGGAATTACACATGTTGGATCTATCATGGGGAGACAAGTAGTACCCCTCCGGTATGCAACAAAGATATGCTGAAAGCCGATCACGAGTTGGAACATGATATGTTTAACGGGGGCAATTTAGATCAAATATTTCGGGATGTAGAGGGAAATTACACGGAAAGAGAGTTCGAAAAATTTAAAAATTTGATGGAAGACGATGCCAAACCGTTGTTTTTGGGTTGCAAAGCGGAATACACCAAGTTGGGTTCGATCTTTGCATTGTTCAAACTGAAGGCAAAACACCGTTGGATAAATACAAGTTTTAATAAATTTTTAGTTCTTTGATCGCCACCAAAACATATTGTGATAGTGAAAAAAAAAACTGATTCTAATGTATAATCCTGTAGTAGTGTGTGCCAACTCGAGGAGAAGTGGTTGAGTCTGTTACCAGCTCGCGATTTGAACCGGGTTTTGCCAGAGAGAGATAGAATACTAGTGGAAATTCTGTTTGCATAGCTTGTGATTAACTATTGCAAACAGTCCCAGCAGGCTGGGATTCGTTTCCCGCAGATTAAAGATCTTTTCGCCGATCGCCGGAAGGAAAGAGTCCTTAGTTAGCGATGGAGCGTGGTGATGTGAAACCTCATCCAAGAGAGTGGACACCAAGCAATCAAGAGAAGGTATGGGTGTGTTTGGTTACCTGCATGCTGCTTGTATGGTATGAGTGGATGCAGCATATGCCTTCTATACATGTATTTGGTTACCTGTATACCTCATCCGTCTCGGCTCAGTGGATGCAAACTGCATAACTCATCCAAGCGCAGGGAAACGCGGACTCCAGCCATCTCTCCGATTCAGGTCCGCGCGATGCAGCTTGCGTGGCTCGGCCATGCCTAGGAACTAGCGATAGGAAGCTAAAAACTAGTGATAGGAAGCTAGAAGCCAAGGAACTAGCCATGCCTACGGACGTGAGAGCTAGGAAGCTAGAAGCATTTGGAAGAGAAGGCTAGGAAGCTAGAGATCTGCGTGGCTAGGAAGCTAGAAACATGATTTTATTTAGATAATCTCTTACATTCAATTGTCTCTTCTCCCTCTGAGATATCTAATCAAACTTCTTAGCTAAGCTAGGATCAATACATACAGTTAACCAAACAAACCATCTTACATCCACCCAGCTTGTCTCCCATCAGTCCGTATGACTCATACGGACCAGGCTAGAAACATACAACCAACCAAACAAACCCTATATGTACGTAGTGTGCCGTATGGAATGTAATCTCTAGTAGCATATTTTGTTTATCGGTAATGCTACAGTTCATATGTTTTTTCCGCAATATTTTTTTCTACGCATGCAATATTTTTTTTCTACGCATGCAACATTTTCTTTCGACAAACAGTAAATGTTTCAAAAGCGAAACAAATGTTTCAAATGTTGAAAAAAAAATGTTGCAGACGCTAAAAAAAATATTGCGCGGCCGTCCAAAAATTTTTAAAAAAATCAGACGTCAGGACGTCTGCTAGAACTGCCCTTTGTTTATATAAGTTGGCAAAATATCTCATGGTTGGTCTTTCGGGTCAAACTTGGTAAAAGTGGGATCAGATGGCTGTGACGCGAGGAGCAAGGAAACGTCTTGATCCAACGGATCATGTGTCATGCTGGGCTGGTGCGTTGTTGCGGTTTGGTTTTCTCGGCCACCATAGATGTGTAACTACACTATCGGGTACTCAAAGGAATATAGCCATAGACTAAGCCGCATTTTCAGGATTTCATCAGCCCTAAGGGCACGTATAATGATTCATAGTCTTTTGTCGGTAAAAGATATCACATAGGATTTTAAGTGATGTGAAGAAAAAAGAAGACAGAGATAAAAAACTGATGTCTACTATTTAATAGATAGTTTTATAGACAGCTTTACATTTTTATGTAGATAGTCTGTTAATTGAATGAGAGATTATTACAGACAACTATATATATGATCCATTGTACGAATTATTCAAGTGCTATCTGTAGATAATGTGAAGATACATTATATACAATTGTCGTCTATACATGCTCTAAAGAGGAAGAAAGATAAAAGGAAAAGTGTCCGCCAATGTTAAAATTTCACGCTGGGCTCAATGAGCAGGCTTTAGCCCATGTTCATGGGCTAGCTGTGCTTGATTTTTGACGCCCGAACGCGCGGCCCAAGCTACTAGTCCTTTTCGATCACTCGCTGTTGCCGGAGCAACGTCGGGTTCAGTCCGTGATAACGCCGTACGCATTCATTGCGCGATTGGGCTCCGCCACCGGGCCCCATCCGGTCGGTCATCATGAGCACCTCCAGTGGGCGGGAGCAGCACGCACATTACCATGGTTGGCAAGGTGCCTTCCATCGTTTCGTGCAGATATAGCAAGGTGTACATGGATGGGCTCGATCACCGACTTTGATCGCGCCCTTCATGCTCTAGCACAGGGCCGATCGAGCTAGTAATTAACGTGCCGAGCACTTGGTCCGATGCGACGCAACAAAGAGAAGCTTCGATCATATATACACTGGCACAAATCAGTTGGCGTATTTACGAGTACGACTCGAGACGGCACCGTCATTAGTCTTGGCATGCATAGGTGGTCAAGACGAGCGAATATTCTTCCGGATGGGTCAACCCTGCAGCAAAGGCAGTGTCAACGTCGACTCCGAGGCGCAATTCCCTGCAAGCATTTGGTACTATTCCTTTTGCAGTCGCAGCGCAGGCGTGCGCGCGCACACATGCACGCACATTCTCGCGTACAAAATCCTAAGGACCTGTCGCTTCGAGCCAGTCTGAGTCTGAGTCTGAGCCTGTCCTGTATCTACCACTGCCGCAGCCCAGCCCGTATTCATACTTGGACCTCCTCCTGCCTATACTGATGCCGCCATTAATCTCCTGAACTCGCACGCATCACACTGAACTCTGCACTCCTGCAGTGTGAGCCAGGGAGACAGAGAGCAGCAGCAGCAAGGTCTCTCCGAGACGGGGTGAATGAGCAAATGTAAAAGGAGTGATGCAGAAGGGAAGATGAGTTGGGCTTTTTGGCAAGCAGGAGGGAGGGAATGCAAGAACTGAAAGCACGGGGGGCAGGGAGGGAGGGAGGGAGAGGCATGGCCCTGGGTTAGTGGGTTGGGGGCACACACATGCTTGCACGGCTCCAAGGTGAGGCCATGCGAGTGATGGGACGGCTCGTCTCTACACTTGCATACTGCTTGGCATGGCATGGCATAGCATAGCGTTGCATTCATTCTGATCTCATCTCCCGAGGGAGGGGAGCGAGGCTGGGGCGGGCAGAAGTAGGCAGAACCACCGGACGAGCAATAACTTCGTCATTCCCTCCGTTTTGTCCCCCTGGTCCACCGCCCCCGCCGGGCCCCATTGGATTTGGGCCCCTACTTGTGCTGCCTGCGCGGCTGCGCGTGCCCATTATATTTATATCCTTTCCTTCTATCTCATCTCACTGTAGCGGCGGAGCCATGGAATTTTGAGATCATGATAAATTAATGTAACTGCGCCTAAGAGTTTGTCTATGAAATCACGGCTTTTCTTAGATACCTGATAACGATCGGATTGGATATGGTAGCAACATGAGATTAATCTCAACACCATTTCATTTAGGATATATATATGGTCCTTCACATTAACGGGTAAAGATATTATACTCACCCCTTAAGGGTTAACGCCCTCAGCGTGATTTACTTGGACTAATACATGAGATTCTTATGCTATTTGGGGAAGCTAAACTTGGATATGGAAGTATTTGGTTTACGTACCAGAACCGATAACATTCACGATTATACAGGATTTTACACAAAAGATCCTTTTTTGCCGCGCTCTCTCTCTCTCTATGCCTATATATCTTATCCCTAGGATGCCTTCCTCCACTGGCGGTTTTCTTTAGAAAACACTATTTTATTTTGGTATGAATGGCAAGCAGGACTGTACTTCTTGGTTTCAATAGGACTTCTTACCCGCGTTCTTTCTATCTACTATTATCTAAAAATAATCATTATTAATAACTAGACAAAACCAAGAAATAACACAAAACCACCTTTTAGTACACGGTCGTGCGTCCAGTGCCGACACACTTTTTATATACTATTATCTAAACACTCTGGCCTAAATTTCGCTTAAAACTTAGCCCGCGTGTGGGGGGTCTACGCATACACATAACACCATGCATGTTTACACTTTCGTTCTCGTTTCTTACATATATATATATAATTTAATCTAAAAGTTTTACGTTTAAACCCACTGTAACTCATTTTTGTATAATGAATATCAGACAAATCTTATCACTGTTCTACGTGTACATGGACCTGTGTTAACGCCTCAGATATTACAAACAGTAACGTTGCCAAATCTATGGCTATCTGCCCATGCCGCTAGTGTACGTGGGACTAGGGCGCCACACAGTGCGGGACGCTGCACATCGAGGACACGGATCCCAAGAATGATGAGAGAAAGGGATAGTCGCTCGCATTTCCTCGGGAGGGGAGGGGAGGGGAGGGGAGGAGAGGAGATGAGAGGAGATGAGATGGCCCAGCCGAAGCAGGCAGAGTGGGAGGATCAGTTAACTCCCCTGCGCCTTGGACGTTGACAAGTCGGTCGCGCAGGCCGAGGCGATGCTTGCAGCATCATAGGCGTTTTTCGCATCAGGTCGCCTCTCAAGTCAAACAAAACGCAGAGCCAACACCCTGTTGTACCGCTGGCTTCAGAAATTCAGCACAGGAAAGGACTCTCTGCAGCCATGTGGTCATTGCTGTGGTGGTGTGATCCCAGCTAGCGGTTCATTGTTTCCTACATTTTGGGTTGATATATACTTGATGTAGTACGTAGATCGGCATGAATGATATGGGTGGTGTTTAGGACCTACACACCGTTTAGTCGATGATCTCAACATTTCTTTTTTATTTTTATTTTTTTTGCGAGGCGTTAGACCGTTGAGCACACACTTGCAGTGAGGCGTTTGTACTACGTGCAGCTTCCGCTTTTTTGGACCATTCACAGCGGTACAGTAGACCGGTGCTAGCTTCCGCTTTTTTGGTCTTGGGCATGGGTGCTAGCCATTGCACTAAACTTTGACCGCCGAGAGGTGCTTCTATGCTTTCCCTCCTAATACAAGTTGCACAAATCTTGAAACAAACGAATGGATAAGTAATCCTCATATACCTTTCATTCATGTTTTAATATTTGTGCAACTTTAAAAAGGAAGAGCGTATATAGAAGCACCTCTCCCGACCGTCAATATATTTTTAAACATTTAGATTGGACACAGAAAATTCATATTTGTAAATTTATCTCGAAAAACATTTTCCTAATATTATAATTTTTTTAATATATTACAATATAAATTATGTGATTAAAATTGTGCTTCGAGGATCGAATATCCAAAACTACTACTACTATTAATAATATTTGTTTTAAGATTTATGCAACTTGTATTAGGAGGAAAAACACAGAAGCATCTCTCTTATCTGTGACTGAAGTGATTATCTGTGATTGAAGTGAGCAGCATTTATACCATGCGGTGGTGAGGCAGTGAATATGGCACCGTGCGTGGCATTATGCGCCGGTCGGGTCTTCCCAGGCCTCAGTCACGAGGCCGCTCAGCAGTTCCATCCGGTGGATTTACGCGAGCACACAGCGCATGGCATGGTGAAGCCGCGTAATTAAGCCAAACAAAGGATGGGTCACCTCGGAAGGGACATGCAACTTTTCTCCGCCCGCTCCGCGACACCGGCCTCGCCGCTTTTCCGCTTGCGCACGCTCTTTCTCCCCGCTCCGCCTCCCCCATTGTTTTCCGTGTCGCCGTACTCCGTCACCCCTGCGCCTCGCGAGAACCACGCGGCAACCCGACACGGCCCGCCCATGCAACCCCCACCGCGCGTGTGATTCCTCATCTCCTCCTATGATATACTCTCTCCGTTTCTTTTTATAAGGCGTATTTGGTTTTGTTAGGACAAGTCTTTGACCAACGATTACTTAATTAATATATCATTTATGCAATACAAAATCATAATTATATATAAGTACTTTTGAATACAAATCTGTTAATATCAATTTTGTGTCATAAAAATTATATGTTAATAGAGTAATTGTTGGTCAAAACCTTGTCCTAACGAAACCAAATACGCCTTATAAAAAGAAACGGAGGGAGTATATCACCATCCTAGGACGGGCAAAAAAAAAAAAAAAACGACCGAGTTAACCAGGTTTTTAAGGCGAAGTTAGCTCTTCGATCGTGGCATGGCCCTCTGTCTCGTATATATATACTCCTACGTACCACCACCTATGCATGATGCATGTATGTGTTGGGACTGCAACGTGTATGGGAGAACTGACTGCGACGTATAAGACCACATGGCGCCGGGCAGTGGATAAGCACTGCCATGTTGCATGCAAGGCTATAGTATATCCCTGTGCGTAGTGTACGACCACACACCGATCCGGCCCGATCGATTAAACATCATGGGGAGAAACACCCAAATTAATTGCCGAGCTAGAATTGGCAGCCAACCACCTGCCCCGCGCGGTCCAGCCTCTAGTAGTAGCAGCTGATTTGACAACCCTCCCTAATACTCGCCCAATCGCAGCGGTGAACCGGAGTGGTACGAATTTACAAACGACGGTTCTAACTTCCAAGTAGTCGACGTCCCTGCGTGGCGACTTGCACCGGCTATCGACGCTTTGCTCCAATCGGGTTAAAGATCTCATACTACTGCACATTATCAAATAGGAGCACGTACAATCTGCGAGCTAACTTGTCATGATGAGGGCTTGTCGATGCGTGAGTTGTGACCATCACGGTATTGAATAGGAAGGGTCCTGAGAAAGGGACCCCAAGAGCTCAATCATGCATTACATTCTTGCTGCTATACATGCATTGAATTGCGTCCATGGTTGTGTTTAGCCCTGGGCTGGTCTTATTGGCTTGGCAGGAGGAGCTAGGATGGCCGGCATTGTGACGCAATGGGATCGAAAAGTCCCGGTCCCGGGCGGTGGGCTAAGGGTCTGTTTGGCAACAAAGTATTTTTCATAGTTTCTAGGTAAAACCATGGTTTTGGAGAATACCATGGTATTTTTGGCCATAAGGTGTTTGGAAGCAACCAAAAAAACTCTGTTTTGAAAACCATGGTATTGCCAATACCATGGTATTTTTTGAGTATTGAAAACTCCACTCATAGTAGAGTTTTGAGCTTTTAGCATCACTTCATCATGCAAAAGACTTTGCTTCCAAACAGTATCCATGCCATGGTTTTGTAATACCATGGTATTGAAAAACTTTGCTTCCAAACAGGACCTAAGTGTCTATTCGCCATTCAGGACATGTTCTTTCTCATGGGAAGGACATGGTCATGCATAGAGGTTGGTATCAGGCAAGACTTTTTTTGGGCCAACCCGGCCCAAAGCCTAGCCCAGCACAAAGTGGGACGTGTTGTGCAGTGCTAGCATGGTACTATTACTTGGGCCGTCCCGGGCCCGAAAACCGGACATGGTGGGCGGCACGACCATTTGGACCGGGTTCGTGCCGGCACAGCGGCTCGCCGGCACGCCCGGCCAAGGAGGCACACCGCGGCATGGCAACACTGTCGTGGGCCCGTGGCAGGGTACACTGGCCGTTGCAGGGAGGTGGGGGGAGGATTGTGGTCGATGGGGGAGTGGTCACCTGTAGGTTGTGGTGGCCATCACAGCGCCGTGGCCACAGTCGTGGCCGCTGTGCCGCAGCCAAGCTAGGTTGGTATTTCTCTGGCGTGAGAACTTATGGCGGTGGCCGACAGCGCCTCAAGTCCAACATCACCATGTTGGGTCTCCTCGTCCTCCCGCTCACCAAGCAAATCAAGTTCCTCAAAGTCCCTGATGATGTGCCACGTGTTCCGCGTCAAGGGGGTGCGCCCTTACATCCCGGACTTCTGGCACGCATTCGAGCACTTCTGCATGCACGCTGGCGACCGCGCAGTGCTGGAGGAGGTGCAGCACAACCTGAGCTTGGAGGACATGGACACGATGCACCTAGCTAAGCCTCAACCCAACCCGTGCAAACGCCTTAGGGCAGGTACAATATAGTCATCTCTACTTATTATTAGCATATACACACCAGCTTTATCCTATGTGGAAGAGTGAGAAAAGATGAGAGAGAAGAAAACTGATTTTTATTTAGCAGCCAACATCGTATAGAAAACAACATGCTATCGCCAACCAAAAGTCGGTGTTGAAGCAAGTATGCTTGCTCTAGATGACATAGATGAGAGATAGTTATTATACAAGCTTTAATGTTATAGCCAAAAGTGTTTTTCTAAAGACAACATTTAGATATAGTTATTGTAAAAATTGGATTTATTACTTACTATAGATGATATGGATGAGAGATGGAGTAATTGGTGAGCTTTGTTATTGTACCCAGGGTTCAAAATATCATCGAAAATCGGCCAAAAATCGCGATTATTGACCTTATCGAACCAGTACGATATTATATACTGGGCGGCAAACCGGTTAAATTCAAAAAATTCAAAATTTCAAAAAAGTTTATGCGACGTAAATATCATGACTATTGAGGCATATCAAGCAAAAATCGCTCAAGAAATCAATCGACAAGAAAGTTCGCGTGTTCGGCTGATTTTCGAGGAAAATATCGCGATTATCAAGTCAAATATCGCGACTATCGAGGCATATCGAGTGAAAATCGCTTAAGAAATCGATCGACGAGGGAGTTCGCGTGTTCGGTTGATTTTTGAGGAAAATATCGCGACCAAATATTGCGATAATCAAGTTTCCAGTCTGTTGATTTCAACCAAATTTGTTTTCGCAAACTGTTCGGTATTTTACGATTATCGAACAATAATCGACAATTATCGTTACCTAGTAGTTTTCGAAAATCAACCCTATTTTGGTATTTTGAACCCTGATTATACCTGCTCTTATATATGGCCTCTTAGCCTTCTAGTGTATTGTGTACCTCATCTGCCTTTGGACTGCCGCCAATCACGACCAGTATGGTGCCTTAGTCTTCTCGCTAGTTCACCTCCCGACCACCCATCGCATTCTACGTAAGAGCAAGTACAATAACAAAGACCACTACTTACTGTATCTCTCATCTATGTCATCTAGAGCAAGTATTAAATTAAGTTAGCTTGTACAATAGCTATCTCTAAAGATTTGCAATAACTATCTCTTCTCTCTTGTACATAACTAATCTACCTATGTTCCCGTGCAATGCTTGATACTAATTAAATAAGAGCCAGCCTCTTCTTTATCGCTGATGTGTACATACTAAAAATAAACTGATGTGATCTTATTGTACATACCCTAAGTAAGTTGCGATCAAGCCTTTTCTGCATTCACCTTTTATGAATGGCGGTGTTGACGCCACCTTGCAATTCTCCCTTTCTCACACTCTTTCACCACTCACAACCGAAACTGCCAACATGCATCGTCTATTTCACTGCACAACCTTCGTCTACTGCCACCTAAAGATTAGGGTCGAAGAACCTTACAAGGATGACCAGAGTATAAATCCTATAGCAAAATGAGCAGTAGAATTTGCATGTGTATTTTTTTCCATACAATGTAGCACAAGCAAATAGTATACAAATACAAATATAAAAGACTGGTTAAGACTTCTTTTTTGCTTGGAAGCTATAAATTATAAAAATAATGTGAAAAAAACTTACAGATCCTTTCTTTAATCAAGAGAAAAGGAGAAAGATTTACATTGCTTATTTTGGTGGTGGCAGTAGTGACGGTGTAAATTAATCACAAATTAAAATTACAACCGGTACAACTGCATAGCAAACCTAACTATATTTTCAGTCATAGAAATTGGGATTTATTGCAAAGAAAACTATATTTTTAAATATAGCGCATGCAACTCAACTGGTTAGAAAAAATAAATAAAGAGAGGTGCGCTTTTCATTTTTTAAATTGCACAAATATTAAAGCACGAATAAAGGGTAGATGGTGATTACTTACCCCTTCGCTTGCTTCAAGATTTGTGCATCTTGTATTGAGAGGAAAAACATAGAAGCACTTCTCAAGAATAAAACATATATTACACATCTATTTACTTTTAAAAGCTGCTAAAACTTCACACATGATGACCATAGATGCAAAGATGTAGAATATCAAATCGACCTTGTAGGTCCCCAGTCCGTATCCCTTCATTCCATTCTCCTCTCTTTCCTCTCTCCCTCTCTTCCTTAATAACTACTCACCCAATTAAGAACACAGATATCAAATTCCATTCTTTTAACCATCGTCCTTCCTTCCGTCCCCTGCAACCCAGCCCCACCTTTTCTCCCTCTTCCTCGCAACATATACCACACACCTCACCATCTTTTGATGGCCTCTCTTTCACTTCTCCTTCTCTCTCTAAAACACCTAAAGAAAGTCAAGCAGGAGGAAGGAAAAAGGAGAACACACTCCGTT
Organism: Rhipidocladum racemiflorum; assembly: GCA_036346355.1. Classification (NCBI taxonomy): domain Eukaryota; kingdom Viridiplantae; phylum Streptophyta; class Magnoliopsida; order Poales; family Poaceae; genus Rhipidocladum; species Rhipidocladum racemiflorum. The sequence goes on along the minus strand of CM070570.1, from coordinate 18,386,480 downwards.
TAAAAGGAGGCGAGGAGAACGGGGAGGAGCTAGAGGAGTGTGGAGGCGGCGGAGCGGCGGCGCAGAGATAGCGGAAAAGATCGTCCATAAAGGGGTACGTACGCAGCCATCCACCGCCGGCGTCGGATCCGATAACATCTTCCTTTCTTTTATCCCCTCTCTAGTTCCTTGTTACACAGGGTCACACTCTTTCTCTTGTTGGTTCCAATTATCTAAGAGTCCGGCCAGTGATCCAAGAAAAGCACATGCCGGGACGTTTCTTTAGCTGTCAAAGGTGTTCAGATATCTCATGCGCACACAGTCTTGCCATTTCACAAAGAAACCATAGTTTCAGACTTTGTATTATTCTTGAAAACGAAATTTCATAGCCATTTCAAACATAAGAAACAATCGGTTTTGTTCCTTTTTTTCCTCTTTTCTTTTCAACGGAAAGAAATTGTATTGTGATTTCTGTCCCTGTTTTGTTTCCTTGTTTAGAGAGAAGGGGCGCTAATGCATGTACGTTTCTAGGATACTTTCTTGTGCTTTTTCGGCAGTGTGCTTCATATTTAGCAAGGGAATAAAATCAGTGATTCTTCCTGCTTTCCCCATTCTGGTTTCTAGCAACTTCCACAGCTTTCCACAAACAAAATCTATGCAAGTGCAAGAACGTAAAGAACACATCTTTCTTACTTCTTTCCCCAGGCGAGAAGGATGGCCTCGTCGTCGGTGCCGGCGCCGTCGGGGTCGGTGATTACCATAGCGTCGTCATCGTCGGCGGCGAACTCAGCGGTGTGTGGCACGGGTTCGCCGTGCGCGGCATGCAAGTTCCTGCGCCGCAAGTGCCAGCCTGACTGCGTGTTTGCGCCCTACTTCCCGCCGGACAACCCGCAGAAGTTCGTGCACGTGCACCGCGTCTTCGGCGCGAGCAACGTGACCAAGCTGCTGAACGAGCTCCACCCCTACCAGCGCGAGGACGCCGTGAACTCGCTCGCCTACGAGGCCGACATGCGCCTCCGCGACCCCGTCTATGGCTGCGTCGCCGTCATCTCCATCCTCCAGCGCAACCTCCGCCAGCTCCAGCAGGACCTCGCGCGCGCCAAGTACGAGCTCTCCAAGTATCAGGTGGGATTACACCCTTCTTTATCATCACTCATACAATAGCATATACATATATTACTTGCTACATTTGTTACATTCTTGTTGGTGTCCCCGTTTCTTGATTTTAGGCTGCGGCGGCGGCGGCGACGGGGCAGAACGGGCCGCAAGCGATGGCGGAGTTCATCGGCAACGCGGTGCCGAACGGCGCGCAGAGCTTCATCAACGTTGGGCACTCTGTGGCGCTCGGCTCCATCGGAGGCACGGCTGGCTTCGGGCAAGAGCAGTTCGCCGCCGTGCAGATGCTGTCCAGGAGCTACGAAGGCGAGCCCATCGCGAGGTTGGGGTTAAACGGAGGGTACGAGTTCGGGTACTCCACAGCGATGGCCGGCGCAGGGCCGGTGTCGGGCCTCGGGACGCTCGGCGGCGCTGCGTTCTTGAAGTCCGGCATTGCCGGCAGCGACGAGAGGCCCGGCGCCGGGCAGTAGTGTGGCGGTCACTCTCTGTCAGGCATGGCTTTGCACTCTTTGCACTGTGCTCTAATCTTCTTTCACTTCTGCTCTCGAATAATTCGCGAGTTTTTTAGTCTGCGTTTGCCTACGGTTAGTTCGTTAGTTTGCTGTGCCATGACGCATGCATTGCCTGCTAAGGATCTTGTTGCTAAATTTAGCGAAGTACATGATGCTAATTTGGAGCCTTGTTATTGCAGGCATTGTAGAACTGTTTTGAATACATTGTCGATGATTAGTTACGTTTGTACTTTTGCACTATACTTGTGCTCGTCAAGAATCCAGCATCTGTTCTCGGCTCTCGCACACTATTTGGCCTTTACTCCGGTAGAGTACGTGTTAGTGTCCATGCACTGCACACTGCAAGTAGTGAGCAAACCTTAAGCATTGTGTGTTTTGGTGCTGTAATTAGTGGTATCATAGAGGAATGGTGTTATGAAAGTTTTTGTTAATATCGTATTTTAGTACTGTTGGTCCTGGAGAAAGCTAGTTGTTTCTTATTTGATAGTGCTGTAGCATGCTTGTTTATATATGCACGACATTTCATGGATGCGCAGCAATGATAGCATGGCATGCCTGGTGTACTGTAAGTGTACTTCATTTATGAACTTGTGAAAAGGTTTTCTCATGCAGTATTGCTTTTGAGGATAGAGCTTGAAAATAGTATATGACTGTAGGTTTAGAAAGTTCCTGCCAAAAGTTGCTGGAATCAACATGGGTATTCTCTGTCAATTATCACCAGCTAGCTAGTAGTACTAGCTAAATACCTCATCTGTGCAAAAGTACTAATATTTCATGTCCTGTGCGTGCAAGCTCCCTTTCAATGTGTAATGAAAATGAGCTAAAATGGCAGGGTGTACTAAGGTTTTGTTGCATGGAACTAGCTAATTATAATGATCTGGTTACAGCTGACAAAATTGCATTGCGTTGTCAGCTTCAACTGCGGCACACCAATTTTAGCGGTTCTGAGTATATATTAAACTAATCTTCTATTTGCCTATTCACAAAAGCAGAAGAAACTGTCCAGTCCATGTCATTCTATATTCAGCAATGACTACGTACGTACATTTTGTGTACAGTTCTATTATGTTTTTTAATGTTGTTTCGGTCTAACAAGCAGTACGTAGTAACAATTAATTATGTGTACATCAATGGAGAATGAAAAATGCTGTGCCCATATACTGATATTTTTCATTTTTCCAACTGTGGCATGTGTTTGCCATTGTTTTTCAGGTTACTGACTAGAAAAATCCATCAAATGCTGCAGACTGAAGTGGTGAAAGATCCTAAATATCCCACCTTAGGAGTGTTGATGTCTAGTCCATTTTACATGAAGAATGCGTGTTTACTTTGTCAATGCTTCTCTCTTTTGTTCCATCCACAATGTCGAACATTTTATGTGTCTCTGTTGTTGTGTCTGTAGTCTGTACTGCTGCTTGCATGCTTGTCCCTGGCTTTTACCACTCGGACGGGCCCCTTAATTAATATATAAGGTCGATGTAGTGGATCAAAGATATCCTACTCCATGGAGTACACTCCATTGTTAGCTGTTCCTCTCCTAGTTGCTGCTGGAGTTGACCTTGAGCTTCAGATTTGCTGAATTTGTTTTATTGTATCTTTGCTTTGACTTGTGGCCGGGCTTTGATTGAACATGGCATGCTAATGACCTAGCTAGCTAGAGTAACTAGGCACGCCTGCTGCATCCTTGTCAGTCATGAAATATGCATGGAGATCCTCTCTGCAAGACTGGTAAGGTAGAGTAGTTCAAGTGGACGATGTAGACCTAAGCAGGCATTTATAATTGCTTCTCTTTCTTGCACTGGTTTGCTTGCACCAGAGGCCAAATGGCAGGGGAAGAGGAAGCTAGTTAAGGCTGCTCTGATCTCCTCTCTCTCTCTCTTCTTGGTAGTATTTGCATGCATGCATAGGGACTAGAGAGTAGTACTAGTAGTAGTAGTAGTAGGAACTAGGATCTCACAAGATTGACAACCTGCGCAGGCTGTCAAGTTAAATGACACCTGGAGAACCATCAAAATGTCAAGTCCTGATGAGGTACTGGTCAATCATCGGTACGTTTTTTGAGGACTTTTAATAGCAATCGTTAATTCGGCCAGGCCTAGTTCATTTCATTTGCAAGTTGCGACCCATATGCAAATGATGAAATGAGCCTTCACAAGCTAGTAGAGACAGTATGCATGCCCTACAAGGCTACAACACATGCATGCTCCGACCCCATTTCATGCTTAAATGCACAAATAGTTTGCATTGTGCAGGCGTTGATACGTTGCACGAAGGCAGCCTTGGTGTTGCTGTGTTTCTCGCTGTGCTCATGGCATGGCGCATGCATGCATGTTGCGTTGTGGCAGCAGTGGATGCAACAACACCCTAGGGGAAAAGCTGGCGCTGTGTGCAACCACTGGTTTGAGGCAGGCAGCAGCTGATACCTCTGTATTCTGAACTCTGTGCCTAAGGGCTACTGCTGCTACGGCTTAGCGGTTGACCACGGTCGATCACTTGGAATGTGTCATTCGGTTTTAAACCTTTTATCTCTCTCACACACAAATTTTGGGGGGTTGCTGCGTGCGGCAGAAGGCATGTTGCAGGGAGTGGCAGGACGAAACATAAGGAAGCAAGCAGAATGTGTGTGTGTGTGTGTGTGTGTGTGTGTGTGTGTGTGTGTGTGTGTGTGAGAGAGAGAGAGAGAGAGAGAGAGAGAGAGAGAGAGTCATGTCATCAATGAAAGAAGGCAGGCAAGCAGGCCTCCCAAAAATGTCGTTCTGCAGGAGATATTCAATGCACATCCCTGTATTCATGGCTGCATATATACAATTGCAAACACAGGCGCGTCCTCAGCCTGCCTAGTCTCTCGCAAACGCACCCACAGTAGTAGTACACAATTTGTCCATTGCTAGTTTTATTTGACATATTAACATTAATTGTTGAATCTAGGTAGGTGTACCAATGATCATCACAAAAAAAAAACATGCATACTACTACTAGTAGTAAGAGAGACGCTACTAGACTTTATTGTGTGATGGGAACATATGGTCTATGTGGAGGTCGGCAATGCGTTGTGTATCTCCATAAAAGATCACCAAATGCTCCACTACAATGATGCGTGCAAATGGATGTACGTTCTCAACTTAATTAGTTGAAGTAGTTTAAGCCTAAAATAACTAAGCTCAGAACAATGAATACGTAGTATGCAAACAAAGCCTTTCTACTGGCTACTACTACTATAACTAATACTATTTGCCTTCCTGGATATATAGATGTCATTCTAGGTTTTTACAGTTTCACCAATGTACATCCACGAAAGACTACATTATTGTTCTTTACTATATCTTTCGATGGTGTATCTTACTCTAGTCTATGTTAATAAATGACAATGAAAATGACCAAAGGGAAAGTGTATCAAAGTAAAAAATAGTAAAAAGTCACGTTAAAATGGTAGAATAATATATATTTAGAAACAAAATTTGAAAACTGAAATAATATATTAGGGTGCAGTACTAGACACACATGCAAGTCAAGTCACCGAGAGTGCACCTTGGCAACAAGGTTTTGCAAAACTATGGTTTAGGGATTGTCATGACATAAAAACCATGGTTTTACCAAACTCCATTGAAACCATAGTTTTTCTTGGAACTCCCAACTGTTTGGCTACAAAGTTTTTGGTTGACAAAATCTTGGAACAAGAGTTGTTTTGGCACTAGTACTTAGAAAAATTTGCCCAAGACCAAAGTTTCCAAAACAGAGAAAAAACCATGGTTTTGTGGAAACCATGGTTTTTAAAACAGAGTTTTTTGAAGGGCTACCAAACACCTCTTGATTTCTAAAACATAGTTTTTCTCCAAAACCATGGTTTTGTCTCGAAACTATGAAAAAACCTTGTTGCCAAACAGACCCTAAGCTTCTTCAATAGTAGTACTTTAGCAGAAGAAGAGTTAATCTAGGCAAAATGGGCGCTGATTATATAAGGACTGACAAAACAATTAAAGAGCCTGACAAATGTAACATGAATACACGCACGACACTGATCCAGGCACACACCAGAATCCAGAGGTAGAAGAAGGCATGCATGGGGGCGAGCGAGCTAGGTAATAGGTATATGCACTGCCACTGACACGGAGTGGCGTCCCTTCAATTACGACGGATGGAATGGATGTGTGTGTGTGGGGTTCGAACAAGAGGGCGCCAAGGCAAGGCATGTAGCGCGGCATGCAATGATGGCGCGGCCGGGGGACGAAAGGGCAATGATGACGACGGTGGTGACCGCGCGGCACAGTGCGCGCGCGCGGGGAGAGAGAGAGAGAGAGAGAGAGAGAGAGAGAGAGAGAGAGAGAGATACTCCTCCTCAAGTCTTCATCCTACTACTACGATCCTGTGCCGCGCGTTAAATGCGAATGCTTCTGTCTGCTGCTGCTTCTCCCCTGTCCCGGCCGCGGCGTCGGCCACGAGGCATGCTCTGCACCCGCGCGGCCGCGTGCTCCCTTTTCGCGCCTCCTCGCCCGCGCGCGGCGACCAGCTACTCCGCTGTGCATTCGGGCCCAGCCGCGAGCGCACGGCGCACCCAGCGTTAAATGCGCCGCACCCGTACGTCGTCGTGGCCTTGGTGCTCGCACGGAGCCTCGGTTTAGTTCGATCGTTTTCGCGGCGTTGGATCGCCCTCAGTCTCAGGATTGATCATGCCATGCCATGCCATACCAAGCCCGCCGCCTGGTCGCTTTCTAGCGCCGCGTCGCGTCGCACGTCGACCGCAGGCTACCCGCATCGCGATTCCGCCGGAGCTCCATCGAGCCTCGGCGAGGAGGATTTTGAGTTGGGGGGCTTCGGGGAGTGAGGGGGACAGGAACAACATTCCACGGATCTATCTACGTTGGCAGCTAGCGCCCGGTCCGAGGGCGGCTGCGCGCATCCACGTAGGCAATTGCAAAAGGCGGCCCTACCCACGTTGCGTCTCATCAGGCCATTCGCCGACGTACGTACGGACGGCTGTGATCGGACAGGGGTATGTATCGTCTGCCACGAATTGATAACGGGGTACGTTGCACTCTGCGTCGGAAATCGTGTGGCCTCACACAAACTCAGACATAATGACCGCATGGTGACATTGTGAAAAGTGAAAAAAACTCAGCGACGCTGATAAGATATCTGTGGGGCTGTGGCTCTATTGAACGAGCACTTGGACTAGAGATTAGGCCTCCCCCCTCCGCGCACAGACTGCATTTCTAAGTTTTTTTTAACACATATTAGTGTGCAAGGTAAATGATTAATATTACCCTTATTACTCCATACACAAGCATGTTGGTACTTCGATTTCCACAGGCACTTAAAAGAGCATGCATACACTTACAGCTGAGCCCTACGGACTAAAGATGCACTCTTCGTGGGACAAATTTTGAACACTAGAAATGCAAACACTAGAAATGCACACTAGAAATACACTTACAGGTGAGCCTGTTGTGTGCTCAATGAGATATCTCTTCAGGCCTTCCTCGTATTGCCATTTGACTACTTTGCCGAGTTTGCTCTTCGTCAGCACACCCCTTGGGAGCTGGGAGTATTTTTTTAAGGAGAGAGTTGGAATTAAGTGCTAACACTATTCACATAACGCATTTTACTTTATTTATCTCGGTTTGTTGTGTGAATAGTATATTGGAAAAATACCTTAGTCTCGGGTGTAGTTAATCACATCTCTTATGTACCATCTAAATGAAATTGAAATACTTTTTATCACTTTGATTACACTTATATACCAATTATAAGATATTCTAATGTGAACCACACGAATAAATTGCGAGAGAGTCAATAGTTTTTTTTAGCATATTTTATAAATATTTTTGTATATGCATGACCACACGTAAAAAATAATATATCTAAAAATAATATAATCTTATTTACTCATATACTACATATATGTAAAATACTCACTACGTTGGGAGATACAACGTAGGAGGCACCTTTTTTTATATGTACACATACATACACCATGATCTAAAACTGGTATTCTACACACACATATAGATAGAGAGAGATGTTGTCAAACTCTCAATAGTACTGGTGATACAAGCTAGGCAGTTTCTGCGGTTTGTCATCGGCGGCTGCGAGTGATAGGGTTTTGTTATGTTGCCAGTGAGTGATGAAAGATGACCAGTGGAAGGCAGGTCAATGTATGGTGAAACAGTATCATCTTTTGTCAAGACGAAAAGAAAAGAAACAGAATCATCTCCTTTTGTTGTACTAGTATGTGAGAAACGAAGACATTTAAGAAATACTCTTGAGGTTTGCAGAGTTATACTGCCCTTCTATGTTTTGATGCACGCTGGTAGATTGGTAGTCCATAGTTGTACAGCTGTTTGTTTTATATCAACCACAAAAATGACGTGTCAGAAAAAAGAGAGAAAAATGGACAATTACTCTATTAGCTCGGTTGGTTAATAACGCCAAAGTCGCACGTCCAGGACCTGCATGGACCAAGGTGAATTTGAAGTGACCATCTTAGCTTTTTGTACAGTCTGTTTCGGATGTAGCTCAAATGCGTTTGATGATTCCATAACTTCAAAAGTCAGACATAAACTGATTCCATCACATATAAGTTCATCAACTGATTCGAATGCAGCTTCTGTTTTCATGAAATAGTACATTTCCACCACCACACATCAGCCTATCTACCAACTTCAAATATTATCAACACTCTGCAAGTTCACACAATTAGCATCGCAGTCATGCCGATGATTTCATGAGAATTTTATACCAAACTTGGGATTAGCCACTGTTTTACTTCTGCAAAAGCATAAGCCCCAATACATTAGAGTTTAGACAGAGGAGCCGAGTCAACAGGTTGAGAACTTGAGATCCATGCTCAGAGATGTTTGCAGCACTGACTAATATATATAACCAAAATTCTCAAGCTCAGAATACATAGTGCTACTACAACATTACAAAGTGTTTCGAGTTTCGTACACAAGAACTTTTTCACCCCACATCAAACTACAAACAATGAACAGTACAATAAACTGGGGAAATTCAAAATTTACACGAATGTAGCACCAATAGTTTTCTGATGGTAGCAATGGTCTTATGTGTTGTGACCCCATCAATCGCCTCTATATCCATGGATTAAAAATATACCAAAATGGTTATGCCAGAAAAGACTGACCGTGACGTTGTTAAGTCTTGCACATCTTATGGCCCTCTATTGTTTCTACCTCTCTGGCTTTGATGGTGTCGGAGATGATGGCGGCTTCAAGTCATGGTACTGCATGACAAAAGGTAAGTAACGGATCGTTGCATAATTTTTTCTTGTCAACACTAATCATATCAACAAAGAAATAGACATCTAAAACACACTGCATATCAGAAAGCTCAGGTAGTCAAGCAATCAAACAGGGCAGTTTGTTTTTCCCCCTATTAGTGCAAAGCACTTGAATTGCGAACTGCAATTCTCCTTGTTAGTTTCCCAAATCAATTCAATAAATTGCTGAAAATTGATCCAATTAAATGCCCCTTGCTATCGTGTACAGGATCTAACTACCTAAATGAGAGTCTGAGACAGACATAAGGCTTTAAAATGCAATACTATGTTCAAAAACCAGAATTTTAGTCTAGAAGCATACTGCATACAAGGAGACCAGGTCATTGCCATATCTTTCTCCCACCTCATCATTTAAGATGGGTGACAGTCAAATATGGTTTACTAGATCAAGTTTGGCACACCATTGTGTGAGAGAACTAGGGAATATAGAATTTTTGCAATGGAGTTTACTGTCGGTACAAAGGCAGGCAGTCAGGCATGTGCAAATGTTGTTGCTATTTTAAACCTGACACTGAATGATAGCTAGTTAGAAGTTTGATGAAAATCAAATCTAGAACCTGCTGAATCACTTGAGTACGGTGGTGATAAGGCTACAGGATCATACATTTGGATATGGTGATAATGGTCTGCTGCTTGCATGTGTCGCGGCCGAAGTACTTCCATTGGGATTTTCATGACCATTTTCGATTCCATTGATTGTGTTAACTTCAGAGCTGCTAGGAGAATTTAATCCCTCCTGCTGGTCATCTGTTCCATTAGTGCTTACATCTGGATATGCTGCCTTTTTGTTCTTTTTCCTTGGATAAACATGAACAGATGGGGGAAGATAGTTCTCTTGAATTGCCTAACAAAGTAGCAAGATTTAGAAGTACAAGAATGAATATAGTGTGTTGTCGTGACTATTGTCTCACTTTAAACCCACATTATCATAACTAACCTGCCACCCTTCTGGGCCTCTCAGTCCCCCTTTGATTGCATAGGCTTCCTTGAAACCATTGTTGAACAGAAGCTCAGCCACATTCATGGAATTACCATCAAAGCTACCTTACACAACATAAACTTAAGTCGGTAACAGATTGCAGCATCACAAAAGTTCACAGAGTTCAAGAATTTAAATGTCATTGTCCGAATGCAGAATCCAGAGCAAGAAACTCTGGGAGGCGAAATTTACATGGCATTCATTTTATTAATATGGAAGATGCACTACAATGTCACAATAACTTTTTGTATTTATTTATCCTTCTATTTTTTGAGTCAGACAATCATGTAAAATATAAACTCGTCGGATAGAGAAAAGAATAATCAAGGTTTATATTTTGTAGTTCAGTGCCTCATAAACAGTGATGTGACAACTAGCAACATAGGGATACTCACTATGAATTTCTCATCCTTCTAAGCACATACACCGATCGCTTGCAGAACAATGGAACATTCTGGTTCACTGTACCAATACTAGTAAACATAAAACGTCCAGTACTATACATAATTGTTTTTACTACAACTGCTTTGCTGTTCTGAATTCTAGGTTTTGTACACTGCATACAGTAAACATCTAGAACTATGCACATTAATCCTACGAATTCTAGTCCCTGGACATTGCTTTTGAGGTTGAATCCATCCAATTCACAGAGCTACTGCATTCACTAATACAGTTACAGCATCCACAGCATAAACAAGAACTGTCACAGAATGTATCAAGAACACTCACTTGTCAAGGACGCAGAGGACGGTGTTCGCCGGGTCCGGGAACCTCGACATCACCTCCCTGAGAAATCCCTCCTCGTCTTCCTCGTCGAACTCCACCTGCACGGCGCTCTTGCCGACGAGCCTCAGATTGGGCGGCGCCATGAACCGCACGCTCTTGCCCCGCCTGATGTCCAAAAGTTGCGCCTCCGGCATGTCTTGGAGCTTTCGGAACGCGTCCATGGCGCCCACCGCCTTGTACTTCTTGAAGTACTCCTGCACCAGCGGGATCACCACGAGCCAGACGAACACCACCCCGGCCACGAAGAAGGGGTTGCGGTTATTGAAGTCGTCGATGGCCACCACGATGGACTCGAGGCTGACTTTCCCGTCGGCCTCCGCCGCTGGGGAAGGGAGCGGCCAGGACGCGGCGGTCACGGGGAGGAGGAGGAGGAGCTCGCCCCGCCAAGGCGGCGCCGCCTTTCGCGTCAAGATTGCGGCTTTGGGCGCGGCGGGGGTTGGGATTCTGGAGGAGCTGGGAATCTTGGCCGCATTGGGCTGGGAAAGTTGGCTCCTGCGAGGATTTTTGGGGAGTTTGAGGGGATTTGGGAGGTGGGAGTTGGAGATTTGGAGGAGAGCCATGCAAGCAACGAGGCTTGACTCCGTGCAAGGATAGAACAAGACCTCTCAGCCGCAAGATGGATCGATTGCCCCAGGCTCTCCTCTTCGGGAGGCTAACGGATTACTCCTTTTTTTTCCTTAAAAAATAGTCCACTAAATTTCGAGGAAAAAAAAGAAGAAAAAAAAAGGGGAAACATGTATATGCTTAGGCTCTATATTCTTGAACGTTTTACTATTCTAGCTCTATATATGTTTTTTTTAAAAAATATCTAATATTCACATACATATTTGCAAAAATAGCCTTTTATATTACAAAAGACGCAATTGGTGACATGTGTCACCTACCATGATCGAAGAACACGGAACCTGCGCTACACCGTGGCAAGGTAGACAAGAACGGGCTGCTGGGCGAGCACACAGGCAAGCATGCATGTGTGCCTTCTACGTCCACGTGGCGCGGAAGGAGCCCTGTCGTGATGGACTCTACCTTGCTCCAGCGCTCGTCCACGTTGCTGTGGTCCGGTCACCTTTCGTACTCCTCAGATGCGAAAGGAGACACATGTCGCCTATAATATCTTCTGCGGTCTGTCTCAGTTAAAGAGTCATTTTTGCAATTTTGGTTGGAGACTAGATTTTAAAAAAATCTACTGGGCATTTAGGCGAACATTTCCACATGCTCACATTAGGGGTGACAATGGGCCTGGACCGATCTAGGTTTTTAAATTAGATCGGTCCAAAACTGCAAATGGATTGGACTTATTTTGGATTTATAGCTATTTGGACCAGATCTAGACCAAATTGGATCAGGCTTGGATCTTACGTTTTTCTACTAAATCGTTGTATGTCATGTATTATGTGTTAATTCTGGTCACATCTACATTAATATTTTACATGTAAATGGCTTGGATAAAGGTTTAAGCCTTTATTTGGGCTTGGATTTGACCTAAGCTTGTTAGTTTTAGATTTGGACTAGATTGGATCAAAGAAACAAAAAAGAGAGGTGCTTATATGCTCTTCACAACTATTAAAGCATTAATGAAGGGTAGATGGTGATTACTCACCCCTTCGCTTGCTTCAAGATTTATGCAATTTGTATTAGGAGGAAAAGCATAGAAGCACTGCTAAAAAAAAAATTAGATTTAGATCAGACTTATGCTAGACTTCAGCTCATTATCATCCCTAGTTCACATGAGAAACTCAAACGACCTCAGAATTGGAGGGACGCCGGCATGAAACAATCCCTCCAGAAAAATCTGCAGCACGGCGCTCATGGATTCATGGTTATTAGCCTGGCGACCTCGTCGTCCTGGACGCACCAGCACGCGGCCTTGCACGCCCTCTTCACGACGTATCCTTTCCGGCGCGAGGTATACCAAATGGCACGAACGAATCATCCAATGGTCCAAGAGCATGTTTGAAGGTTTGATGTCGCAGTGTGTGATGCAGTTCCTGCAACCTTGTGCTCCAACTTAGGACGACCTGACTTCTCCCAAATAGCCAAATAGGTGTCGGACACGAGAGCCATTTGGTATACGAGTAGCCTTCTTGTTCTCTCGGAGCTAAAGCCGAGCAGTTTTATCAGTTTGGCGTGCTGAATGGCGCCGATCAGGTTTCAAAAATCGTCAGAAACCGCTTGGAAATCGTAATTTTCGGTTTTACCGGTCCAGCTCGGCAAACAAAATTGGTTGATAAACCGGTCTAATTCAAATTTAAATTCAAAAAATCATAAAATTTGAAGAAAAAAAAATATCCAAAAGTTCACTAAAATTATTATAAATAGCTTTGTGGCATCTGGCATGATTTTTTTTTGAAAAACCGAATTTGCGAGACATTTTTAAGCCAAAGCCGAATATAGATAAAATAAAATGAAAAACATCATGCCCACAACCATTTGGGCCCAATAGCCTGATCTGATCCGCTTAGAAATCTCATGCCTTTTAACTTGATTCTGGCAGCTTCCAACATCATTATTGGTGTTCCGACACTCCTCTCGCTCTCCTCTCCACGTCGTCGCCGCCGCCGGCAGTCATCTCGCCGCTTGCGGTCGATATTCTCTCGGTAAGAGTCGAAAATCGCAATACTTTACCGAAAATCGACCGGTGTATGGAAGAACAACGGCATCATTGATTTTTGTATAAATCGTTCGGTTTTCATATGAAGCCGCTCGATTTTCATTATATATACAGTGATAAGTTTGATTCTGCTAGATTAATTAACGATGTGTCTCTTGTTCTGATGTTAGATTGTTCATGATTTAATTTTGGCAACACATTGGTTTTGCTGCACCAATTAATCTTAAGATTATTAGCTGATGTTGCACTGAGTGCAATATTGACATATAATCCATCATCAAGCAAAGCAATCAAGGATCGATATTTGCAAAACTAAATTTGCATACACACATGCATAGAACGATTTGGGATTGGGGGCTTATCTCTATTATTCTAAAGCAGCACTTGATGGCAGTGGTCCATTCTTCCCTCGTCGTTAATTGCCGCTTAATTGCCCTGCTTAATTGCACTATTTAATTGCCCTGCTTAATTGCCCTACGCAAGAAACGAAGCATTGCTTTAATTAGCCAGCTTTCGCAAGAAACGAAGCGTTAAAGATAGATGTTTGATCTTGTGAAATAATTTTTTTTATTTTTTAATCTTTATTTTTCGTTATCAATTTTGTTTTTCGTAGCAACGCACGGGCATGTAACTAGTACATCAAATATTTGAATTGCTTGCTTGTCATTGCTTCAGTTTCCTTACTAGAATTGTATTATGGCTTATTTGATCGATTCACTCACGCCGCAACCTGCATGCTAAGTGGTCATTGCTATTTGTTGGTTGAATGGATGATAAACTAATTTAGGCATTCATTTTGTTTGAATCTCCATGGGCAATGATTGAACTAACTCTATATCATCCTCTCCATGCAGGATCTAATTAATTTGAAAAAATAGCACAATTTTCGATTATTGGGAAAAAATTGCTCAAAAATTGTTAGAAATCTCATGGTTTTGAAATCCAAAATTTTGAAAAAATAAATAAATAAAAACTACCGATTTCTCTCGATTTTGACCGACCAGTTAAATGTTTCTCAAAGCCGATTTTTTGAGCGATTTTCTCTCGATTTTTACCTATTATCGCGATATTTACATCCCATAATTTTTTATGAATTTTTGAATTTAGCAGTTTAACCGGCCGATTTTAGATGCCATACTCCTCTGAAACGCCCGAAAATCGAGATTTTTCCCCGATTTTCGCCGATATTGTGAACCGTCTCCACGCCAGTTGTTCCAACTTCATTTTTCTTGCACGAACTCGTAGCGAACACGACTGCAATCGAGAACCCATAATATTTATCACTACTTTGGCATTTAATTTTCAACCCTGACCCCTTTCAATTGTACGCTATACTGATTCGATAGCACTATGACCTAGATTAGCTAGTTGTACCTCGGTCGAGAGATACTCATATTCCCTTATGACTGCCAGTTGTGCTACAACGTGAATCAGTGGTGCTAAGACATTGGGGACCCAGATGATCTCCATCACATGGCACGGAGATACTCCTCCAATGGCTTTAGAATATAGCGCCCTGGTAACTGAACTGCAGTTGATTATCGAAGGAAAACCGTCACCGGTTATTCATATGTACTTCATGAGAATCCGGTAATCCTAGTTTGACACATCTTACTTATCCAATGTGAAGATTAAACACTATGGTTATTTTCCACACACTATGGTTGATACGAGTTAATATGGCTCATTGTATGAGTGAAGTGGTTTTAACCTTATATCATATCCCTATGTAGAGGGTCTCACTGGCAACCTCACTCCTTTGAACCGTCTACCCACCAATTAACAACTCATCCCGACTTCACCTGTCGGTTAAGTCGAAATACCAATTCCAACTGCACTCGCAATTTATCCAATCATCGATTTAATTTTAATACATAAATAAATTTTACCATGCAGTGAATTGCACAAATCTTTTACAAAACCATTTCATAAACATGAACAAGGGAACTTGCCTGGATTCTCATGAAAATAATCGTCATCTCGCGATTGATAAAGATGATCACTAGTCAGGTTGAATTTAATGCCTCGAATTATAAAGATGCCATATTTTGAATTTTTTTATAAATAATCATTTTTTATTTGCATATTACAGAAATATACCTCTGTATATTTTTTTTTCAAAAATACTCATTTCGCGCCACGTCATCGCGAATTGTAGCATTTCGCGCCACGTCATCGCGAAAACAGGTTCTTCGCGCCCCGCGGGCGCTAAATGGGCCCCGGGGGGGGGGTGGGTGGGGGGGTGGGGCAGGTGTTGGGGTGGGGGGGCTTCGCGCCACCCTGGCGCGATGGGCAGGGGGCTTCGCGCCACCCTGGCGCGATGGGCAGCGGGCGGGCCCGACGGGCAGGCTAGCGCAGATTTTTTTTTAAAAAGTAAGAAAGGAGATGAAAAAGGAAAGAAGGAAAGAAGAGGAAAAAAGAAAAAAAGGAATTTTTTTTTGAAATTGTTTTTTAAAAAAACTTTATTATGAGTTATTTCCTCAAAGTATGCGGAAATAAATAGATTAATCACATAATTTTTTTAAAAAATATGCAGATTTATTTTATTATGAGTTATTTCCTCAAAGTATGCAGATTTATTTTATTATGAGTTATTTCCTCAAAGTATGCAGATTTATTTTAAAAAAAATTTGTTAGGAGTTTTTTTCCTCAAAAATTGCGGAAATAAATAGATTAATCACATAAATAATGAAATAAATTTATAAATTTGTATTAAGATGCAAGAATTAAGATTATATGATAAAAACTACTATGTTCCATATATATCTAAATTGTTTAATTCAAGTTTTCATAATACATAAAAGGCTCTTTTAGTAACTTGATTTAAACAATTTAAATTTACATAGAACATAGTAGTTTTTATTGTATAATCTCAATCCTTATAGTTTAATATAAATTTAGAAATTTATTTCGTTGGATTTGGAGCTACCTAGCAAAAGATATAAATTATTGAATTGAAAAATCGAATAGAATGAAAAAAAAAATTGCATGGTCGCTACACCATGTAGCGATTTGAACATTGGATGAATAAAAAAAATGGAGGATGGGACAGTAGTCGTTGCATGGTGTAGCGAAGTCCATTTTTGCAAAAAAAAATAAAGTCACATATATTATTGTTATACACAAATAAAAAATATTTATTTATAAAAAAAATCCCGAATGGGCGACGCCCGCTCACGCTCGCCGCCCCGCTCTCAAGGCTTCCTTCGCGCCTGGCGCTGGTTCGCCGTCACAAGACGCCACGCCGCTTCAATTTATTTCAAGGCCAAAGATGGCGCGAAGCCCCCCATTTCGCGATGACGTGGCGCGAAAAACCCTATTTCGCGATGACGTGGCGCGAAAATAGGTCATTTTTGTAAAAAAAATATATGTAGGTATATTTTTGTAATAGCCGAATAAAAAATGATTATTTATAAAAAAAATTCCCATATTTTAGTGGCTAGTAAATTTTGACAGATTTTAGGGTGTCCAACCTTTTATTTAACTTTTATTAAATTATTATACGCTTAATGCAAATTTCATTTTACGGTATTTTAAATTGATGTATTCAACTGAACATATTTAGTCTGGAATGATTTGATTCATTATATTTTAAATTAATGTCATTTCCATTTGAATTGTACCTTAGCCTAGGTAGAACTTGACTGTTTCAATTAGTATGTCAATTGCTATCATTAGTTAGTCCTTAATTTCTTTATCGGGTCGAGTTTATTCTCCTCATAACTGGTTTACTTTGGTTTCTGAAATGATTAGAACATTGCTAATTCAATTTATGGTTGCTTTATTAAGTAAGTCACGGAATCTAACTTTTCTTTGAATTACAGGAGTTTATACTCACTTATTTAGCTTTATTTTCTTGATCATTAAGATTTAATTGCATGCTTACTTAATCCATCGTGCTATCTAGTATCTATCTATTTAATTGAAAAGAGATTTGCTAGCATCTTTTACTTATTGTGGAAATAGATCTTTACCCTATTTAATCTGTTAACAATAATATTATGGCTATTATTTGGATGTTTTGATTTATCTTAATTTCCTAAGTTTTTAACCACATTACTACTACTACTACCACCACCACCACCACCACCACCACTACTAGTAGTAGTATATTGCCCGTGCTAACGCTACGGCGATATTTGGTAATACAATTTAAATAAGCAAAAGGTGTTATATGTTTTGGTAATCAAGTGTAGTAAGATGTGCACAAAAGTATGATACCGAGAGTTATTATATCGTTGATTACACAAGCAAGTGCATAAAGTAACATAGCAATCAAGCTTATCATTAAAAACCATCTAATCCCTGATACGCTTTAGGATAAAAATGAATTTACCAGACCAAACATCAATAGACTAATGTCAAAAATAATAACCGAATAGTAAAATATTACGATTGAAATACCAACCTTTACTTCTTCAACATATCCAACCAGCTCTAGAGCTAATGTAACATTTTCACTCCAAGCTACATACCATGGATGCTTTGATAGAGAAATGAATTGACATTTTTATCTTTACCTGGTATATTTGGTCAACTCCGCCTCCTTATCTGCTGCGTAAATCCAACAGAGCAGATGGACACAACAAATACAAGACCATGCAAAAGACATGCAATAAGTACTGAATCCATTTTAATAGAGAGAAGATTGCAAATTCAGATCCAATTGCTCATGCGATGGAGGATTCACGCAGAGCAACACAAGAAAGGCACCTTGTTCTAAGCTATGAAATTCAACAGAGCAGAGGTGAAATTGAGTTCCCAATGTGGGACACCAGCCAAGAATGAGATGCAAGAGAAGAAATATTAGAAGGAATAGAATTGTAATATAATCGAGAAAAGGCTTCTACAATTTTATAATTTCATAGCATGTCTCCAATTATCAAACTCATCATTTCACCTCAAAATGATGTGCAGATCGCATACCAAGCTCCAAATGATAAGTTGCAACTTGCAATGGAACATGGGAAGCTCAATTCTATATACATTACATGTCAGTTTTACGTGGGAAGCATTATAAATTCAGGGATCAAGTTAATACAATGCCAATTGAATACATTATATAATAGCTATATGATTTGTTTCACATTTTTATTCTTTTATTTATAGACCACGGATCTTTAATCACATTGCTTGCTTTCGTGTTTTGCCTTTTTTATCGGTTTGCGCTACATACAATGTCAACCAATTCAGCTCATCGTACTTGGATCACACTTATAGTTGTAAATAAAGAAAACATGTAGATTAGCAACAAAGTAAGGAAATAAATTAAGACATCAGCCATAAAGATTAAACAAATATGGAACATACAAAAAACAAAAATATAAACGATACACTGTCACTAACCTTCTTCCATATTGGCAACATCACGTATATAGTGAACTCCAGGTAATCTTCCTCCTATTTTATCAGGTAATCTGAAAACAAGCATTGATATTACAAGCAGCATAAAGCAATGATGAGATTCATCACAATCATGTGGAAAGAACAAGTCTTCTATATCCGTTTTATATATTTACAATCAATGAAAAAGTTTTCATTTGATTACTATAGCATGGAAGTTTGTCTTACATCTCAGGAGTGCAATGTTTAGCAAGAAGTGGTAATCATGATAGGATATTACAATCTGGTTTCGCATACGCATATGCATTGTTATATACCTTGAAGCTTCACAACCAAGAGAAATAATAAGTGACCCATACTTGAATCTTCCTCGATGTAGTTTTCAAGGTCTGTGTTTTGCCATCAAATGCTACAACCGATCCTCATACAACACCTTTCAAAGATGGATAAATGGCTTTAAAAATGTGATTTGGTATTTTTCAAACAC
This sequence comes from Rhipidocladum racemiflorum, assembly GCA_036346355.1. Lineage (NCBI taxonomy): Eukaryota > Viridiplantae > Streptophyta > Magnoliopsida > Poales > Poaceae > Rhipidocladum > Rhipidocladum racemiflorum. The sequence goes on along the minus strand of CM070570.1, from coordinate 18,367,370 downwards.
ATGAAATTAACAAAAACAAACGGAAGCATCATCACTACCTCTATACCATTCTCCTTATACCATTCAAATAGCCTTGCCTCGCCCACCAGATCCAACACAGTGTGAAAACCCTACCGCAAGACAAAGCTCGTGGTTTTAAGGTCAGATGTGCACCTCTAATCTTGCCGGTGAAGAACACTTATTCTACAGATAGCAACAAATGGTAAAATCAGAATGCGTATATGCTGAAGCAGATTTCACTGAAGTCCGGACAAAGTATCATATCGTGCAGTTTACTCATCTTTTGTCCATTGTGCGAAGAATATACAATAAAAATAAGGATTAAGCTGTTTGGTAATCCCACATCTGCATACCACCACTATGATCATGATTTAATGCTACTTCTCATCGTTAAGTTGTCCTAGGTACTTACAGGTAGGCGTGCAGGCTTCTTGTCTGGAGGAAACAGATAGCCTTTTGTCAGGGCTGGTCGTTCATATGGTGGTACCGCTGTATAATGCCAGCGTAAACGATCATAAACCAACACATAACCTCACAAATCAAACTATTAACACTTTGCATACCAATACTTTAGATGAGAGCAATGATAAAACAACAACACAACGCTATGATGTACAAGCTTAATCCGTTTATGTAATTAACATAGCAAAGTGAATGCACCAAACAGATTAGCACTACCTCTTTGGAGACGATGCAAAGGCGGCCATCGCTCATGCCGTGCTCGACGAACGCCCTCATGGCGTACTTCGCCAGATTCCTCCGCCCACGATCACATACTGCAATCCAAAGAATCCATCAACCAACTCATGAGCATTTCATTTCTGACACCGATCGATCAGTCACCCTGCACTCCAAAGTTGCAAACTTTTCACAACACAAAGACTCGTCGACATTTCCTCCCACCACCACCTCCAAAAACCCAACATTAAGAAACGAAACAAACATCAAGCAGGCTCGGTTCAAGAACCAGAGCACCCACTCGCGGTTCTCGTTGTCGAACCCGCTGTCGCGGAGACCGAGAAACTCCACCGGGAGGCAGCGGAACCGCCGGAGAGGCCGCGCGCCGCAAAGCACCCACGACGCTCACGAAGTGGTGGCACTGCGACATCGCCATCGCCGCCGCCGTGGAAGCCATGTCCGCCGCCCTTCGCCTGAGAGCTGCGACCACCTCCAAGAAACCAAACGGGCAGTGAGTCAGAAGGGCCTAGTTGCAATTTCGGGAAGTTGCGGGGGAAGAACCTGAAGCCATCTCTTACCGGCCGAAGTACTCGCGGAGGCGTTCCTCGTCCGTTTCCCATGAGATGCCGCCGACGAAGAGCTTCCCGGAGTCCACCTCCATCGTGTCCTCCCCTCCCCTCCTCCCCTGTAATCCACAACGCAAGATCACGCGCGCCCCCCGCGAGATCTGTACCAGATCCGGTCGCCCCGGCCGCGATCCGGCATCGATGCACACAAGGCGGATCGGATCACTTACCGATCGGTGGTCGGCGGCGGCGAGGAGGGATCGGGGCGCGCGTCGCCGCTCCTCTGGCCCTACACCAGCTGAGGTGGTACTTGAGGACGGAGGGAGGGGAGGCGCCATCGGACGGGAGCTCGAGGACGTAGGAGTTGCCGTCGGGGCGGAGGTGGCGGAGGAAGTAGAGGTAGTCGGAGGTAGTCAGGAAGTAGAGGAAGTAGAGGTAGTCCCCGTGGGTGAAGGGAAGGGCCTGCGGCGGCGTGGGATTAGGGGAGGAGCCGCACGGGAGTAGGCTGAAGCGGCGGCGATTATGGCGCGGGTGTTTAGGCGTGATTGGGCACGTGCGGCTAAGCTTTGATTAGGGGATGATGGGATTGATGGGATGAACCGGGTGATTTGGTCCATTAGATTTGATGAAGTGATGTGATAAAACATCTTAGCCCTTGATTATGAGGAAGGGGGATTTCTGGGTGCACATGTTAGGGTGAGCAAAGAAAAGGTATCCTCTGTGGGGGAAGAATATTGTGTGCATGTAGAAAAGAATTAATTGGTGAATTATATAGGGGTAAAGATCATCATCATCATCATCATCTCACCATCATCATCATCATTATTTCGTTCTTTTCTTTTCTTTCCTTTTTTCGTCAACTGGTCGATGATTATTCTTTCTTTGACTTGATTTAGTTAGATGTATATATGTTGTTTATTTAAATTCAATATATATATATATATATATTAATTTGTCGCCTTTTGACTTGGTGTGTTTTAATTCTGAATAATACAATTTGTTGTACTTTAAATTGGTGTATTCTATTCTAACGTATTGTAATTTAGCATATTTTAGTTGGATGCATCTGCTTAGCTATGATTATCCATTTTTATTCATTATAATAATTAAAGATAATGTTTACAATTTTCGATGGGTCTTCTATCAAATTTTAGCTTCTATTTTCATTTATGTTAATTGCAAACTGTATATAACCATACAAATTGATTTTGTGTTGCAAGTTAATCTATCCATTTTTTCTTACTCATTTAAAGTATTATTTTTCCTAGTTAACGTACTACGGTGACTATTAATAGTATTTAATTTACTTACTCGATCGCAGATTAGCAGTCCGGTTAGAATTAAATCCTGAAACTATCTAAATACCATATTTAGTGGAAATTAAGTTTTTGCATGCTTTAAGGTGCCCAACGTGCTCAACTTATTATTTTAGGATTTATAAATTTTACTTTGCGATTTTTAGGGCTTTACTAGATATTATAAGGTCGCGCTTTATTAAATTGTTTGACCGACTGGAATTATTGATATAAAAGATTTTTAACTGATTCGGTTTAAAGATGACTTGTTCATATCAACAAATTGATTCATAAATTTTATTAATTAATTGAAATTATATTTTTTTTTGTTTTTCTCTTTTCTTGTATGTTCTTCTATCTTTTTCTCCCTACTCCTTTTTCTTTTCTTTTTAATTTTCTTCTCTTCCCACCGGTTGAACATATCCATTTACTCTCTACCCCCGACTCCTCCCTAATCCCTTTGGTTCCTCTTTGGCTCACACTATCTAGTCGCTCCCCTCTCCAATCTGACGCCTTCACTGCCAGATCTACGCCTCCCCTCACCAGCACCGGTCACCGGCCACCTGCGCCGCCTCCTGCCGTCCTCGACCGCCTCCCTCGTGCTTGGTTGCCGTTTGGTCCCTATCCCTGCTATCGACTACCTCCCGACGACCATGCCAGTTTCCTCACGTGCGCGTGCATGCGGCCACGCCTCTAGGGCCATAATGCCCTCCCCTTGAGCGCACGGGCCTGCATCCTGGCCCTCACTGCGCTCGGTCGCCCCGCCGTCGCTTGGGCTCAGTTGCCTCAGGTGCCCTCGGCTCCACGCCGCCCTGGGCCTCCAGCCCGGCTCCCCCCCCGATCCATTGTCGCCTCCCTCTAGTGTCTTGAGGCTGCCGCTTCCCCCATTTTTTTCCTCTTTTGATGCTCTTGTGCTAATTGGTAATATATATTCCTATATTTGCTAATTAATAAGGATGATGTTTATTGTCCTGTGATGTGCATGGTCATTCAATCTAATGCATGATCTGAAGTGGCTTCCTTATGATTTGATTTGCCATGGTAGATGATGAATTGATACAATGGATTGTAATCAAAGTGATTACTTTTCGGTCTATGATGATCCATGCTTGGATTGGATGGCGCCGTGGCGATATCCACAATCTCCCGTGCGCCAGGGAGTATTGGGAGAATTAGTGGAGACGTACGGCGTAAGCCCCGTGCATTCATTAACTAAGACTACCACCTAATCTACTTGATTTTGGTCTTTGATTTGATTTTGATATTGCTATCCTATGTTGCTCCTACTGTTAAATTCATCGGGTTACCTGGAATGTGGGAAATGCTATGAGATGTAAATGGTGAAGGTAATGGTGCTGTGTTGGAAATGAAGATGTTGCCGTCCCCTTGTTCTTCCTAATCTCCTGGCTCCCTCTTCTATCCCTGAGGTTTTGTGCTGGCCTCCTGTGGTCTTGTGTGGTTGTGTACTTGTACTCCTGGAAGCTTGCTTTGGTGTAAGTGAGACGAGCTCACTGGCTTCTTTGTTTTGGGGCTCTTTGGATGAAGCTGAGTTTGTGCTAGAAGGTTACCTTATAGCGGAAGACTCTGCCCAGGGTAGGGGTGAAAACGGATCGGATACGGACGGATAATGGCTTTACCATATCCGCTCACATTTTTTTCACCCGGATACGGATACAGATAATTTAAAAACGGATGGATATTGATTCGGTATCAGATAATAATAAAACGGATAGTAATCGGAGTCGGATCGAAAACGGAAACGAAACCGAATTTTTAGTCGGATAATATGTAAACGCCAAAACACAAGTTTCAACATGTAAATATGAATGTACACATTTGATTAGAAGTTAGAACACAAGTATTTCAAGTGCATTGGCAATTCAATTTAGCCTTGTATTCACAACAATAACAATTACGTCTACTCAACACTGCACAATCAAGTAAAAAAACTGGACCATACATACATATAACAATATAACATGTCCATTGCATAATGCCAAGAAACTCAGTCCACATGTTATGCAACCAGCACAAGATCTTATAGAGTAGTGTTCAAAACAAACATAACATAGCAAAATCTCAACAATAGCCGGCGTTACACCACCACGCTCGTCGTGGGACACTGTGTAAGCAACAATAAATTAAGATTTTAAGTCTGCACATTACTGCAACTATCAACAATAAAAAAGTACTAGTAACACCAGGGCTGCGAAATTGTGATGGTTCATACATTGCCTCCTTTAAGCAATGAGTACACTCAACTCTCAGTAGATAAGGAGAACAATGTTATTCATCAATGCAAAATGTTTCAAACCATTCTGATACTCACATTTGCATTTCAATTTGGTCAGTTCATCTCAACCAAAAATTTATTCAGCACGCAGTTGATTAAACAAATACATGTTACCATGTACAAATGCTCACAGTCACATATATATACATATATAGAGAGACATCACTGTAACGCAGCTAGGATCTAAAGTGTTTCTAGTTTACTGCAAGATATATGTAAAACAATGGAGTATTTGCTTTGGTTTGCTCCAATACCTCAAATGCAATAGAGCAGTTTTTCTCCATTCATGTGCATAGTGTGTCTGCTTCTAATTAACTAATCAGGTCATCACATCTGATTTTGTGCTTCTAAAGTCTACACTTAGAATATACTGCTTCAGTGCTTCTAGTTCTAATCATACAAAATATATTGCTTCTAATTGGTGTTCACTGTTCAGTCTAGATCATACAAAATATACTGCTTGAAGAATGGGAGACATTAATCAGTGTAGATCTGATTTTGTGCTTCTAAAGTCTAAACTTACTTCTCCTGTTCTCCAGAGGACCAGAAGAACGGGTGGGCGGAGAAGCCAGAGAGGTGGCACGGGAGGCTTGGAGGCAGTAGTGGGGCGACGCGCCGGTGGAAGGAGAGGAGGCGGTGCGCCGGTGCGGGGACGCCGGGGAAGCTTGGAGGTGGCGGCGGGGACGACGGGAGGCTTCGAGGCGGCGGCGCGCCAGCTAGGGTTGATCGGTTGGGTATCGGGTGCTGCACTGCTGCCGGACTGGATCTGAGAGGCAGCAGGCAGGGGCACAGCCGCACAGGTCGCTAGGAGCTTGGAGGCGCCAAGCTTGGGCCTTGCCGCCTTGGAGTGTTGCTGCTCGCGCTTGAACGATTTGCCGCGCCAGAGGTCAGAGCCATTATACGGATATCCAGTATCCGGATATCCGTATCCGGCGGATATTACCTCTCCCATATCCGCTCCGTATCCGGCTGCTCGATCCGGATAATTATCCGTATCCGTATCCGACAACTATCCGATTTTTTTGCCATTTCTCTAAAAACGGATATCGGATACGGATACAATTCGGATATTATCCGCTCCGTTTTCACCCCTAGCCCAGGGGCTCTGAGCTTGGTTGTGCTGTCCCGTAAGCACGGTTATTTATGAAATTTGTGATCTGAAATATGATCCATTATCGAGTTTAGCAATTTATGTCACTATAATCAACCTGTAATAATTGAATTATGTGATTCATCTTTATCAATCAGTTTTAATTAAGCATGTTATTTTAATTTAATTAGCTATTACGCACAAGTAATTGCTAGGGTTATTTCACATATTTTTTAAATATTTTTGTCAATAACTATATATCATATTTTATATTATAATACAAAAATTAGTGTAATATTTTTTTTATACGCCTAATAAATATTTAGATTTACTTATGTTCTCTATACGTATATATATTAAATATAGTATTTAAAAATAATAATTAAAGATAGACTAGTTATTTTTAATATCTTCTTAGCTTATGCGTCAAAACAAAATATATGCTATAAAATTAGATGGAGGGAGTAATAGAACTAAACTCACTTAGCTAATCTGATGTTTGATTCCGAATATCTAAACTAGAACTTGTTGCCAACAAGTCTGGGTGGTGTAGTTGGTCATCACGCTAGTCTCACACACTAGAGGTCCCCAGTTCGAACCTGGGCTTAGACTATCTCCAGCAATTTCCCTTCATTTCATTCCCTTCCCTATTCTCTTCCCCATATTCATTCCCTTTATTTCCTACCATCTCCAGCAGCATCCCCTCAAGGGATTTGTGAAGAGATTGGAGAGAGAATCCCTTTCTAAAGGGATTTACTGTTTGAATCCCTTCTGACGGGAATCGTGAAGGGATTTGGAGGGGAAGGGAAGCTGCTGGAGATAGTCTTAGACATTTTCCTTTGAACCATTTTTTAAGATTGTATTAACTCTTTAAACACGTCTGTTTAGTCTTTTTTAATCTGTTTCTTGCGGAAATATAGATACAGGTGTTCTCTACCTAGCTTGCAATCTTAGGAATGAACAAACAATAAGAATGTACATTCTAGATTTAACACGTTGAATTTGTAGAAGGTAATCAGTGTTAAATTGGTTCGAATTTGATTATTTGATATTTTATCAACCGTATGTATGATTGAGTCTCTCATTTCCATACCAATAAATATGGGTATTTAATTATTTGCCACAAAGATCATCAATTACTATCAACTTTGTAGTAAATAATCAATTACGCCAATGGATATTGCATAACGTGGGCAAGCAACAATTATAACGATTGTTGATGCAAGCAACAATTATAACGATTAACCTTTTCACCTATAAAACTTTTCCTGCGAAATATCAAATTTGACATGTTTTTAGCGGAAAGTTGATGCAAGCAGTTTGTAATTTAACATTCCAAATGCTCCCGATATAAAAGGGGAAGGACCCAGCACGGCAACCATTTAAATTTCGATTTCATCTTCCCGTGCTAGAATTCTTCCTCCTTTCTCCACTCCCACGCCTCTTCTTCTTACCGCTCGAAGCCACCCAATTCGAGTTCCCTGGAGCCCTAACCCCATGAAGATCTCCGAGCTCTCCCCCGAATACCGGCAGCCGCCGCCGCCGCCGCACGTCGGCCTCCTCACCGACCTCAACAAGGTCGTCGCCGACGTCGAGTCATTCGACTCCTCCGTCTCCTCCCCGGAGAAGCTCGTCGGTGATTTCCGCCGTATCCTCGCCAACCTCGCCTCCGCCTCCGCCTCCTCCTCTTCCCTCATTGAGGCGTTCAGGGTCCAGGTATGGAAGCTCGCCGTCCGCCTCTGGAACGCGTGCTTCGATCGCGCCAACTCCACCACCCTGGCCAGGGGTTTTATAATTGCTAAGGGCTAAGTCTATATCTAGTCTAAGTCATGATCACAAATATGCGGAAATTTAATATTACATATTGACCCGGATTAGTGGAGGACGAAGCCATTAGGGGTTGCTCGGTTGGTGATGTTCTTAATGCGTCGGCGATCTTTGGTTGATGATCCTGCGCAATGAAGAAGAAGGGAGAACCGGGAGCTTCACGGTCCTGGTAGAAGTCTTCAGCAGCCTCGCGCTAGGAACCCAGATTGGTTGGGCATGTAGTGTAGAGGATGGACTCGTGTTGATTGTTTCAAAACAAGAGCCGGTCTCCACTTTCTTAGTCTAGCGCTGGCAACTAGGACCCAAACCAAATATATGTTGGTGAGCTCCCGATCAGAGCACAGGTAGTGGTCATTAAATCCGAAAATTTCGGAATATTAGTTAGGTTGACTGAAATCACCACTAACAAGGGCCCCCACCGCGCTCGCTGTGGAGGTGGTGCCGGAGCTCCTCCTCCTTGCCGGCGCCCCTAAGGGCATCCCCTCCGCACCCGCGAAGACCGCCACCTTCTTCCACCACTTCGGCCTGGCCTGGCTTGACCTAGGCCGCGTCGACCTCACCTCCGCCTGCTTCAAGAAGGCCATGCCGTTGGTCTCCAACACCGACACGAAAGAGGATCGGGGCGTCTTGCTCAGCATCAACCTCGCGCGGGCACTGGCGGCGTCGGGTGCAGGCGATCAAGCCGTCGCTGTCACGCTACTGAGCCGGTCCAATCCCCTTGTAGCCGCATCTCCCGAGGGTGTCAAATCTCTCGCCGAGGGGTACCTCTTCATCGGCGAGGCCACGCTAACCCTCGGATCCCGCCGTCGAAGCCTCCAACCTCCTCACCGAAGCATTAGATCTCTGCGAGAAGGCGACATCCCCCTCCCCCGCCACTCTCGAAACCTTAAGTCTCGACGGGCTCAACCGGTCAAGGGTCGATGCCTTCGTTTCCTCGCCCTCGAGCGTCTCGAAGTCGACGACTACGAGGGCGTCTTGTGTTGTATCAGGGTCTCCAGGGCTTCAATTGGGCTGGCGGAGGAGCAACCGAGCATCAGGTTAATGGAGTTGCACGCGTAGCTGGGCAGCGGAAACGTGGCAAAGGCTGAAAAGGAGCTTGAGAGGTTCATGGCCAACGCCGGAGCACCAGAGCTTGTCTGCGTGACGGCCGCCGAGGTGTACCTTGTCACCGCGGGGCCTGAGGCTGCACGTAAGGTGCTCATCGCGGTTGTTGCGCGTTGCCGCTCCGAAGGTGTTGCTGCTGCCTGCTGCTATGAGGGTGGTGACGAAGGTGGGTTGAGGGAGGTGACGAAGGTGGGCTGACATCTACTCGTGGATTCCATGTCGACCTGCTCGGCGATTGGGAAGACGAGCCAGACGCCTTGACTTTCAACTTCTTCCATATGTTTGAAGTGGTCGAACTGCCTCATGCTTATTGTATTATTGAGGTGCCAAACTTGTCATAATATTTATCAAAAACTCTGAAAAAACTCATTATAAATATGAGTATAGGCATCAGAGAAATCAAGATCGAATGTCTCACCTATTCCGTGAAAGACGCCCTACAAGTCAGATAATTTTCTTCGAGAATCCAAAATAGTAGCAAAATAATAGAGATATGGAATAGTTTGAAAATATTTTAAATTTTTTCCACCATTGATTCTATAATAGGATGTAAAATATAATTATCTCTATTTTTCTTTAAAATCGTTACCAATAGTCCAAAGCCACTCGATGACTAAGAAAAAAGTTGGGTAGTACACACCAGATAAATCTTTAGTTGCATTGAAAGAAATTTCTAAAAAATTACGAAAATGATTGGTAATTTGCCAATCCACTTCAGTAACCAACGGCTCACCATTATTGTAGTTGATGAAGACAGTGATAATATGCTCGTAATCCTTGCATCGCTTCAGCATAGTATACATCGAGTTCCATCTAACCTTCATATCAAGGTTGAATTTTCTTGGTTTCTTATTGTTGGCCTTGCAATACTCTGAAAATTATGCAAACCTTACAAGCAAAACTGTAATAAACTCGATAGCTTTGCATATGTTATCCAAGCTAGATTTCATTACAATCAAACCTGCCTACATAATGAGATTAATAATGTAGCATACACATCTCTGGTGGAGTACAAAGTCTCAAACATAAGTCTCCAGATGCGGTGAGAGAAAATCCATAGTTGTTGTGTTAGCTGATGCATTGTCAAGAGTGATGGAAATAATTCTACTTTCTATTTTAAAGTCGATAATAATCTCAAGTGCATAGTTAGCGATAGCCTCTTCGGTGTGTGACTCGGAGATTGGCCTACACCCTATGACTCTTTTGTTTTGTATGTAGTCGTTATCTAAGTAATGCGCAACAACACTAATATAGACTGCTCTTTGATGTGAGGAAGTCCATATATCTGATGTTAAGGCAAAGGAAAAACTAGCTGTCATGAAGGTCTGTATCAATATTTCTACTTTATTTGTAAGCATTTTATAAATATCATGTGTAGTTGTTCTTCTACTAACATGTTGGTATTGTGGGCAAAAACTATGTTGCTTCATTCTTTCAAAATTAGAGCTCTCGCTCATTCTAAGTGGAAGATCCTTTGTGACTTTGTAACGTGCAATTTCGTCTCTAGTTACATTGGCGTTGTATACCCACGTACTCCCCGAACCATCGGTGTTGAAGTTGATTGTATCCGAACACCCTCGCTCGGCCTTCATCCTGCCGATATCTTCTTCAAACATGTCTCGCGTGTCTCTTCAGATGACCTATTCCACGACATGAACGTGCAGACAATTTAGATTGATAGTATTTGCAAATAGCATACACCACCTCACATTCATCCACAATTTTGACGGTTTTGTCCATATGTTGCCAGCACCACGCCCTTCGAGTGCCGGATATGGACGTCACCCCGGTTGCATCGATGTAGCGGCATCCGAGCTCGGTGCCGATACCGAAGCCCGTCCTGGATACATTGATGTAGTGGCATCAGAGCTCAGCATCCTCGATGTTGTGCGTACTGTCCAGATGATGGTCATTTATGCCATAGTCTCAGTCTCCTATGTTGGGGGAGAGATGACGATCATCTATGCCATAGTCATCCCGGCGAGAGGGACTTGGAAAGCAAGGGCGTGCTTTGTTGCTCTTGCTCTTGCGAAACATTTTGTAGGATGAGCAAAAAGAGAGCAAATTCGGATAAACACAGAGAACAAATGAGGGTGTGAGTAGGATGTGCTAAACAAATGAGAGAGCGAGAGATGTGCTAAGGACTGAACAAATGAGAGCCTTTGGGCTTATTTTATAGCGTGTCTGTTGAAATGCCCGTTAAAAATTAAAATCAAGCGCGGGAATGCAGGATCAAAATTAAAATTAGCTTTATTTCTTTTCACGTGTCACATCGATGTCCCTCTCTTTATCTCTCGTTGAAATGCATCAGGCATTCAGGCACGGGCCGCACGGGATGTAAAAAGCACATGATGAAAATTAAAATCAACTTTATTTCTTTTCATCATCACATCAATGTCCCTCTTTGTCGTTCGCTGAACGTTGCGGGAGAGTGAAATTTGAAAATCGTCGCGGGATGGAATCAGCCAGACGCTCCATTTCAATCATGTCACATCACTTTATGTCTTTCAATGCGTCACGTCACTATCTCTACGAAATTTTAAAATCACGTCGCATTGTGATTCTACCGGTTAAGAGAAATTTCTACGGTGACTATCTCTCCCTCTTCTTTTTCCCTCACCTCTCTCTTTTTCTTGTTTTTTTTGCCTTGCCCCGACTTTTCCTCGGCTCCCGCGCGGTCTTACAGTCTCCCAGGCGGCCCCACGGCCCACGCAGCCAAGCCTCCCGCTCCACTCCTCGGCTCCCATGCACGGCGCACCGATCCACTCCCTCCCTTGGTCCCCCTCCAGTCTCCCTCACTCCCCCAGTCAGTCGGTCCCTCCAGTCCCAGGCTCCCAGTCCCCCACCTCGCGTCGCCTCACCTCCCTCTCTCTCCCCTATAGCGATAGCTCCCTCTCTCCCCCCTACAGTGATAGCCCCCTTGCCCCCAGTCTTCCACCTCGCGCCCCCTCACCTCCCCACTGGACCGTTGCCTCCCGTCCTCTCTCCCCTCCGATGACGGCCCCCTCACCTCCCTCCCCCCCCTCCCTAACCGGCGGCCACCTCCCTCCTCCCCATCAGCGCAGCAAGGTGCGACCACTGCCCGGCCTCAGTAGGTGGTTGGGCGGGTGAGGGCCATGAGGTGGTGGGGCGGAAGGCGAGGCGACGGCGGGGAGGCGAGTGCACGGACGCGGTGGGCCACGGCCAAGTAGGAGGCCTGAGCCAGTGGAATTGGGAGGCAAGGCGTTGGAACGTGGTAAGTGAGGCGGTGGCACGGTGGAAGACGACGAGGAGGCACATGGGCACGGTGGAAGACGACGAGGAGGCACATGGGCACGGCAGACGAGGCGAGGAGGCGACTGAGAGGCCATGGGTGGTGAGCTGAGTGGCCGCGGGCAGTGAGGGAGGTGAGCGGCCACGGCGAGGGAAGTGGGAGCCGAGGCATTGGGAGGCAGGAGGCGAGGTGGTGGCACGGCGGAGGAGCAAGCGGCAGGAGGCGGGACCATGGCGACCACGGTGTGGGCGCAACCACGCCGACCACGACGACACATGAGCGACCACGGCGCGGGGCGGTGGCTGGATGCGAGTCGAGGCTGTGCCTTCGTGCGCCCATACCGGATTACCGCCGCACAACGGAGGGAGTGGTGGTCGACTACAACTCCGGCGATGTGATCTCGACCCCCCCCCAAACTTTGCTCCATTGCCGTGGTTCGCGGCGTGACCTACCGCGGCCCGCGGTCATGCCTCTGTGCTTGGCCGTGCCGCCCATTGTGCCTGGTTCCTCACCCGGCATGGCTCGAGGAACAATGACGGGTCGGCTCGACATGGCCCACTCCGTGCCGGGCCGGGCCTTGGGTCAGGCCGTGCTGTCGTGCCTCGGGCGGGCCCACAAAGGCACGACCCAAGTGCCCACCTCTAGGAGCTAGTTTGCACTCTCTCTCTCTCTCTCTCTCTCTCTCTCTCTCTCTCTCAAGACAGCTGATGCTGCGTTTATATTAGGAGGGTAGGTCAAAAATATAGGGCGCAGGGATCGGACAAAGGTGAAGGAAAGAAAAGAAAAACATAGATTCTCTCAAGATTGTCTCTACCTGTTTTTTCAGTCTCTGCTCCGGCAAAAATCCAGTTTGCTATCTCATACTTTATTAATCGAAGAATGTTTTCATTGGTTTGCACTCTCTTACTCATGTAATCTTATACTCCCTCCGGTTCACAAAAACTTCAGCTATCAATATTTTTCTAAATATTTAGATTGGGTGTATGAAAATCATATGTGTAGATTCGTCTCGAAACATACTTTCATAATATTATAATGTTATTAGATTTTGTAAATATATTATAATAAAAATTAGTGATCAAAGTTGAGTTTTAGGGACCGTGTCGATATCTAAAACGACCACTATTTGTGACCGGAGGAAGCAGCATTTTTAAGGTAAATGTGTGCGCCTGCTGCAGTTGGCATTTGGAACGTGGCACAGTGCGACAGAGCATTTCCACGCAAAGAATTACGATACCAGTGCACACTCAATTTTTTTTTCATTTGAATGCTGCAAATGGCAAGTCAAAATATTGTCTGATATTAAATGCTTTCTCGATAAGTGTGTGGATTCTTTGTTGACAGTAACTACGTCCTTGAATTTTGTGCATGCTCATGTGCAGGAGAGGATGATCGAATGCATGTAATAAAATTGAATTCGCGAATCTACTGGATTTGATTAGCCTTTATGTTCAGTTTCTGTTCAAGTCACTAATCTTTTCAGTGAACACCCTGAGGCCCCTATTATTTCGTAGTCATACTACAGGTGCCATTACCCTCCAAATATTCTGAGGGAAAGGGGGTGGGGGCCGGTTGGACGAATAATGACTTGCTGAAACATTCTGTAGTCCATACAACCATAGAACTATCTGAATTTTATGATGCTGAACTTACACTGGGTAAAAACAAATCTTAAATTGAGGTATATCCTCTCTGAATGCTACTTTCCATTTTGTTATGAATGTCCTATTGCCTTACGCAGGGACCGGGTTCATATGGTGTTGTACGACCATAACCAGCTAGCGGTGCAGCAGCTACCCCTCTTTGGTTCAGCAAACACCTGAAGCGTGCCAATCTTGATGTGGCCAATCTTGCTTCTTTTTCGAGCTTCTCAATTGGAGTCCACAGTCTCTCTTCAAGCCAATGCAGTGTAAGTGGATTGGTGAGTCAAAATATGTCCATACAGATGGTAGTGCACTCATGCATTTCTAACAGTTGAAGAGACATGCACAACAAATAATATTTACCGGTGAATCATGCCCTTAAATAATATATTGATGTATAGCAAGTCAATTACTAAATCTGAAATTTTTTGCTGTGAGCATTAATGAGGAATCAGGATGTCAGCCCTCTTAATGGAAAAGTGTGAGAGCACAGTTGTCTATCATTGTTCAGCAACATGCTAAATTGTGTATGCCTTTGATAATTGATAATGTGCTTCCCTCTTCTTTTAACAGGATGTAGCAGAGTTGAGCAGTGAGTACTTAGCTGTTATCTTTAATTGTAATGTATAAGAATAAGAATAATTAGTGGCATCTCATTGTGCTTAAATTTTTTAATTCAGACATCCATGGCTGCTGTGTATATGGAGAGGAAGCTACCATTCTAAGTTTATCATGTTACTGCACCAAGATAACCAATTGGAATAATATATCAGACTAGATGCTGTAGTGTCCCCTAAATTCATAAACAGAGTATAGTTGATCATATCGTATAACTCAGACCGCTTTTGGATACAAATGCGTGCGCCAAGTTTAAAATATTTCAAGGCATTAATTAGGAGGGTCAAAACTTGTCTAGTCATTTACCTGCAGCTGCTGCAGCACGCGGCCAAATTGTTTGTTCGATATCTGATGCATCAATTTGCTCACCCCACATGCAAACCTCACCACCAATGACCAAGCGTTGCTGTTCTGGATTATCGATACCTTTCAGGGGTTCATTCATGTAAAATCCCTCCCATGTGGCATCCAAGTGATCTAGGTACCACTTATCCTGGTTGCTTACTATGCATCTCAGCCCGGCAGCAACCACTTTTGGTGCAACATCCTCATCGAGCCTGTTAATTTATAAGGAAATTTAACGGTGATTAATTATTGATACTTTGATAGCAGTAAGGAGGACAGGAGATGGGCTCTACATCTTACAATGAGTGTATATTTCAACCTACAATGTTAGCTGGTGAGTGAATCTAATTCCCTTTATTTCGTGTAATACATTTAACACTGAAATCCATGCATAGCTCGAACGAAAGCAACCATTATTATAAATCAAATAAGTAGCGAGGAAATACCAGTTATGCACCACGGTTCTACGGTCCAACTTGTCTCCGAAGTTGTTAAATGTTTCTTCCCTAAAAGCATGACATAGTGTCTGTTAAGGGTTAAGAACTAATTGGAACCTGTGAAATCAGCAACTGATAGGCATACCAGTTAATGATATCGTAGCCATGTGATATTGCTATCTTTTGGGATCTTAATACAAAATATCTGTATGCATCTGACACATTCATGTGGTTATTATTCAACCTGTATGCCATGAAAAAGGATTATCATTGAATTAAATGACTGAAACCAGAAAATGACCGATTTATTTTGTATTGATTACAAGAAATTTATGAAAGCACATCTGATAAGCTATCATATTCTGAGTTTTCTTATTTGGATAGGAATATACCATTCCTTAATGTGGGGTGTTGCAGTCCAGCAGCCTGGAATTCACAGAAAAGAATAAATGTATTTAATCTATAGAGTCACTGTTTAGTATACTAAAACAACTGTAACCGCAATGCCTTCTGCTTACTTGTATTGACTTCATCACCTCCTAAGTGGGCAAATTTGAACTTAAAAACCTTGCTAAAATCTGAAAGATAACAAAAGTTAAGATCTCTGTTAGGCTGCTGAGTAAGATATTTACTATTTTCTGCCAATAGTAAATGAATCCAGATAATGTAACCATTATATATTTATATGCGTTGCCAAGTTTTTTGAATCACTGATTTCTGTTAGAACATTCCCACAAGTTAAATGATCTTTTGAAATAACAATTGTACAGCCTAACTTCGCTGTTGTTGACAAAAGATTTATGATGTATCACCTGAAAGAATACCATCAATAACTTCGAACGAAAAGTTCTTGCTGACATCAAGTGGTTCTTTGCAGCTATCTGATGGCCACAATGATGGGTAGCCAACACCCCTAAAAAGGTGCAATATTCACATATTTCAGCCATGCTTACTGCTATGTAAATTCTATATAAATTAAATTGTACGTCGTGAACTCCAGTAAGGTATCTTGGCTCTTGAGTGTATTCACGGGATAAACTGTGGGTTTTGCGTTACAAAAGATTCCATGTAATTTTGGAGCATATTATTCATTGATTTGTAGTATGCATCATTGAACAGAACGAAATGCCTTACCATGAGAGAGCATGGCCAGGAACATCAATCTCAGCCAAGATATTTACACCTCGTTTTTCAGCATATCTGCAAAGGTATGGATTTGTTATCTTACTTTTGGAAAGCCCAGCTGCATAACTGCATATCTAGATTGCTGTCCAATTATACTGCTTTACTGAAGTGCATATCTAGGTTTTGGTCCATCCAGCTATTATTTTTGCCATTTCTTGATGCCTTGCATTGGCACTTTAATTGCAGATGAAAATTATGATTGAAGGAAAACACATCCTCATTATTCATCCGCTATCAAGGAGCTTTACTGTTTGTTGCCACCTACCACTAATAGGTTATGTGAGTATGTGACCTATGTCAGTTCAAACATTTGTTTTCATTTCTTTCAAGTGTCCTTCCATATTATACTTTGCCAGTAATTAGGTTCTTCTTCCTCTCCAATATGTCAGTCACATTCAAGTATAACAGAAGAACAAAAGATAGAAATAAAGTCACATCTCATGTGAACATAACAGAAACAGAAACAAATTTGCTGTATACTATCCTGGACCAATGACACAAAATGAATCTTTTAATGGAAATCTTTGCATTGTTTAAGTTTCATTTGAGTTGTTTTGGTGGTCTTGGTAATATAAGCATTTTCTGAAGGCTAATAATGCTAGTATGACAGAAAAAAAACGCACCGTACAATGTCGATAGCATCAGACATTGTGTATCTCTCTGAATAAGAGTATGAACCATTCCACAAGTTTGGGTACGAAGGTATTTCGATGGGAAATGACTGTTCATCCACGATATGCCAATGGAGCACATTCTGCATGATGATAAAGGGTGTATGATATCATAATGCAAACTATTATAAGGAACATAAACACAACAACATTTCTAAGAACACAACAACATTTCTAAGTCTGTTGTAACTTATCAGTCAAGCAGTTCATATTGAATGGTCATCAAACCTACCAATTTACTGTAGGTCATTGCATCAATCAGTCCTTTAATTTCCGTAACAGGAACATAATGCCTTGAGGTATCTGCAAGCGTGTGCGGGCACAAGTTAATATTGATACTTATTGGCAGTGCAAATGATTATGAGCAAGATGTCCACATGAATAATGAATTAATATTTGATATTTTGAGGCCTGTGAGAAAAGTTTGACATTTGGGACAATTTAAAATTTTAAATAAAAGTTACCAGTTAAGTTTTTTATCTGGTTGCTTATTTCAAAGTTTTCTCTATAAAAAATTATTGTTTCAAGGTTCTGCAACTAGTTACTGGAATACAATAATTGTTTGTTGGGCAGCAGAGATCGCATTGTAGCTAACCAATAAGAAGTCCTCTGTAAGGAAATCTGGGTGTGTCAGTAATCATCCAAGGAGCCAAGTTGAGTTCAATAAGCCTTGATGTGAAATCAAAGTAACACAATTGGCTAAATGTCTGCATTGATGAAAAATTACTGTCAGATTACCTAAAAGAAGATTGAGAGTTGAAAAATCATTGTAAGTTACCTGTAAGGCGTGAAGTGCTCCAAAAACTGTTTGAGCCTACAAAATATTGCAAGGTGGCATCAATTATTTTTATTGATTGTATCAAGCTATTTGCAGTGGCTTGCATCATGCATAAATATGAAGAGAAGTGTTTCTATGTTTTTCTTTTTAAAAGTTGCACAAATATTAAAGCATGAATAAAGTGTAGATAGTAATTACTTATCCCTTTGCTTGCTTCAAGATTTGTGCAACTTGTATTGGGAGGAAAACCATAGAAGCACTGCTTCGTTTGACTTTCCTTTGCAGCCTAACTACTTCATTTCCCATGCCAGACATACATGAAACAGGGCACTACCATACTTACCATTTGTTCTTTTGTAACCAAGTTACATTTCTTTGTTGAGTGGATGTTACAGAATACTTTTTCACAGAGACAGTTTGTGCTTTGCATTTAGGGATCCATCTGGTAGATTCTCTGTTTATTTGTTTATCAGAGAATTATTAAAATAAAAAGTCTATTCAAGAGGTTGTAGGTCCTGTTAGGACAGCATTATGCATGTTACAAGAGATGCTGAATACGGTGGAGCACACAAGAGAACACTCACTGCTTTCAGTGCTTTGTGATCTAACAAATTGCCTAATATAATTCTTCTGAACAAGAGTATGTATCAAGTGGCGTTACTCTGAAAAACCAGTATGTTTTAAAAATTGCTAGCATGCAACTCAATAGCAGAGTTGAAATCTGTTGTTTGTACATAAAACAGATCCTCTTACACAGTATGGTCTCTTTTTCTGTAGGATGGGAAATTCACCCTGGCAGACAGTCATCATGAAGAAGAAAGGAGTTGCAGCAACTAGGAGTAGGTATCTAATGTCTTTTTAGATTATGCCATCATCAATTGTTCACAGCATAAAGCAATGAACTTTTACTTACCTCAATTTGTGCGTACAATGGATCTCCTACTGTAGGAACAGTTAAATTGTGTGACTCATCTACCCCGAAGTTGAGCTGCAGAAGATGAACAGCACAGAGCATTAACAGAAACAAACATTGCAATTTGTAAAGAAACTTGCAGTTCATCAGATCAAGTCAGCAGCTTACCTCATCTTCTGGCGAATGGACAACTATATTTACACCCATGAGCATGAGAGAACTTGGGTTTGTACCGTCAACAATGTGGTTTAGTTTCAGTAAATCAAGCATCCTCTGGAAGGCGTCCTTCAAGATCGCCTTCTCATCAGAATATTTGCTTCCCACCATTGACATTGTGATATCTTTGCTGAGGTAAAGTCTCTGTGTTCCGTGAGTCACCGACATTGGCATTGGCCACAAGTCGATGTGCTCAGCGGCGATGCAGGATCCGATTGCCAGAAATGCAAGAAGCAACCTCATGCTCAGAGCCTGCGCCATCCTTGCAGGCTGTAGAATTGATATCCTTGTGTGCAAAATCTGCAATTATCTGGAACAAGGCAATTGTGACAGAGAACCCACAACTGCTGCAGGTTCCGCAATCTTTTCTCGGCAGATCCGAAGGGCAAACTGTCGTTTGTCACTGTCCTTTCTTGAGTGAGCAATGATGGAAAAGGAAACTGGCAAGGAACAATGGAGGTGCCAACCTGCAACCGCAAGGCAAGTAGGAAGCCTATGCTACTTGAACCCTTATTTTCTCCTCCCTCCCTTTGCCATTTGGCAGAGAGCTAAAAGGAAAGCTTGTTTGATTCCTATCTTAGGACAGAGACGAGCGACGAGGAGGTATATGAGGAGCGCCATTACGCATTGCGCTAGGAGCACGTGAGGTGAGGTTGGAAAATGGAGGGAGGATGAGACGTCGAGGAGTGGTTAGATGGAGGGAAGGAATGGCGTGGGCAGGTCTGGTGCGCTTTGGTGACCCAAAACAGGTACGGATGGCCAGGCAAGTAGCTCGCTGCTGCTAATTTTGGTAGCTAGCTTCACTGCTCCATGTAGCATATATATGTATGTATGTATGGGAACATATCTAGTGCTAATGGCCATTGGGTGTTAATATGCTAACATTAAATCTGATTCATCAGATTTATGATAAATGGCTCAGATATAGAGAGGTGGAAACCCTATTAATTACCTCGTTACTCACTCAAATGCTTTTCACACAAGCCCCTTGATTATCTCATTAATTACCTCTCTATATCTGAGCCATTTATCATAAATCTGATGGATCAGATTTAATGTTAGCATGTTAACACCCAATGGCCATTAGCACTAGATATGTTCCCTGTATGTATTTATGTATGTATGTATGTATGTAGTACCCAAGTTTGGCAAAGTAGGTCTTATATTACACATATTCAAGTGCGCTACATTGATTCTGTGATAAACAATGGGAACATTTTGCCGTTACGTGCTTATATTTCGTTTGCCGTAAAGTGTAGACCGGAAGTATCGAGGGATGGCATGCTGATTTTATTGTTGGCTGTTTTTGTTTGGATTTGGCGAATTGGGGGGAGGTCGTAAAATGTACACGCTGTTTGTGGGTAGTAAATTGTGTGGGGCGAGAGACTGTTTGGTAGGTCACACAGATGCTGTTGACCTTGCCCATTCGCGCTGTCCATCTGCGGTTTTGAGCGAGTCAGGCCCAAGGTCTAAAATTCGGTGAAATCTCGGATTTCGGACCCCTCCGAGATTCAAAATCCCGGAAAATTCAAAAAAATTTTAAAAATTCAAATCTCGGATTTCTCGGCGAGATCTCGGCAATCTCGGGCGAAATCTCGGCAATCTTGGGCGAGATTTGATGTTTTTTTGCCGGATTTTGATTTTTGTGTATTGTATTTGCTTGGGTTTAGGATCAAGATCATCCACAAAAAATTTCAAAAATTTTTAACATGTTTTTGACATTTTTTGGTCGGATCAATATGTCGGTTAGGACTTTTCGAATTTTTTAAAATTTTTCAATATTGATTATCTTCTGAAAATTTTATGGGAATATTATGGATGTGTTAGGATCATTCACAAAAAATTTCAAAATTTTCTAAAGTGGTTTGAACTTTTTTAATACATAGGAACTTTTCTAGTGCATTGAAACAGCAGAGAGAAATGATATCTGATACTGACATTGATAGTTGGAATCAATCTGTGTATGACTATAAGAGAATAGTGGAGTGGAAACAGTGGTACAAAACCCACTTCAAAATTATTGAATGACATATATTGAAAAACAAAATTTAAAACCTAAGATAACATGTATTTATAAATGGGTACAGTACTAACTCACCTATGTATATATGGGTGGGGATTCACATATACATGATCAGCGCTCATATTTATGGCATTGATCTTTTCTTACTGGTCAAAATTCAAAACTGCAGGTGGTTTCAAAGAAAGAATCTCTCTCAGAACTGCAGGTGGTTTCAAAGAAAGAACTTCCCTTAATACATAGGAACATATATAAAACTTTTCAAATAACTTAAAGTTCATTTGTTACATTTGAAAAATCAAAAACTGATTTTATATACGATTTTTATCACGACTTTACCACTATTAGATTTGTTAAAAATTCCTCATGATTGATCATCATCTCAAATTTTTATGGAAACATTAGTGATGTGTTAGGACTATCCAAAAAAAATTTCAAGTTTTTTTGACGTATTTTGAACCATTTTTGAGCCGGTTCAATTTGGCCGAGATCTCGGTGATTTCGTCCGAGATCTCGGATTTCCCGGTAGAAAAAAAACCGGATTTGAAATTTGGTTTTCGCAATTCGTCCGGATTTTGTCCGAAATTTTCGAATCTCGCCGAAATTTCGGATTTCGGGAACCTCCGAGATTTGACTCAAAACGAGATTTGGAACCTTGGTCAGGCCTTCCTTCTGCCTTTGGTTGATCTCACCTCTCCTACGTATAATAATTTATTAAAAAATTTTAATTATTTTACTACAAAGCTAACAAACAGAATTAAATTCTTATTATGATAGTTAACTTCGTTTTAGTATAATAATTTTTTGTACAATAAAACACATTTATTAGTTGGTTCTTCTGTTACTGATTGGTGTACGTAGATGATTTGGACGCGCTTCTCCGGCGTACCATCACGTAGAATAGTGCTACTATGTGTGTATATATACATATGTGTGTGTTGTCCAAATGAGGCGCCATGATTTCAAATGCGCAAATTCACACCAAATTCGGTATATTTTTCAAAAATATCATTTTTAGAGTATGTATCCATCTATTACAATTCAAATGAAACACGTACCTTAGAAAAAATATACTCGAATTTGAAGATTTGAAAGAATTTAGATCACATGCTTTGCTGATTTTTATATAAAATCAGCACATACTTACAATCAAACTATCATAAAAAAAACTTTAATTTGAATTTTAGGTCAAACTTGTTTGAACTAGTTAGTAAACTAGTTAAACTCAACATCCTAGAAATTAAAAAAAAAAAAATTGTATGCAAATACATAGGAAAAATATCCATTTTGGATCATGGTGTCCTATATATAGGAAAATGGTTTCATACTCTTGGGATTATGTACTCTACTCTCTTGTATATAGACTGATGTTAAGCAAGTGAAAGCATATTCCATAAGTGGAAGTTGTTAACTGGTTCCTCCTGATTAGAAAGTTGTTTTTATCCAAATAGGGATAGAGAGTACATACATTTGGGAGTGCAAAATGGGCTTCATATGTATATATATATATACATGTGTGTGTGTGTGTGTGTATACGTGTTACTTTTATGGGTGCGTGTTACTTTTTTGCGCGTGAGGAGGACCGTTGGATGCAAGATCGTGAGGTGGAGAGGGTGGGAAGCAAAGCCCCTCTGTGCTATGGAGTCTACAATAGCCAACCCCCCTCCCTCTCTCTCTATTTATCCAAATTTGAATTTTTTTCCCCTATTTATTTTGTATTTTTCAAAACCAGCTTCATTGAACGCCCCACAACTAATTAGGTCGTGGATTTTGAAAAATACAAAATAAATATGAGAAAAAATTCAAAAAATATAAAATTTGGTGGGTAGTGAGATTTCAATGAGATGAACATAATGCACGGTTTGGATCAACAACTTCGTCTTCGAATTTTGTAAACACAGCTCTATAGCACGGAGGATCTGTACTATCGATAGTACACTAGCAATCATCTCTCTCTCTCTCTCTCTATATATATATATATATATATATATAGGGGAGATATCTAGTGCAAACCCCCTTTATCGTGAAAACTCTGTGAAACCCACGTGTAAAAGTTTTGAAAAATTCTCAAAAAATTACCATACGTAGGAGAGATGAAGTTCTACAACCCTGTAAAATTTGAAGACCAAACTCAATTGCATTTGGAAGATATAAAAAAGACAAATTCAGTATGAATAGTGATTTTTCACTATTTAGCACTATTCATTTTGCAATTTGTCTTTTTCATATCTTTCAAATGCAATTGAGTTTGATCTTCAAATTTCACAGGGTTGTAGAACCTCACCTTCTCTACGTATGGTAATTTTTTGAGAATTTTTCAAAACTTTTACACGTGGGTTTCACGGAGTTTTCACGGTAAGGAGGGTTTTCACTGGATGTTGCCATATATATATATATATATATATATATATATATATATATATATATATATATATATAACGCACACGCATATATATGTATGTATGTATGCATTTGAAATACAAAGAAATTGCAGGAACATGTTAAATCTATCCAAATTACAAACTGAAGTTTTGGGTTGCTTCCCTGAGGTGTTGGTGTGCAAGGTCGCAAAAGGGCGAATTTTTTGTTATTTAATATTTATTTTAAATCTTTTTTTCAAATCTAATCGATGGAAACACAAAATTGCAAAAATAGGCACCCGTCGCTCCAATATGGGGCGATCGCCCCATATTGGGGCGATAGGTACCTGGATGTAAAAAAAGCACTTGTAAAAATGAACACATGAAGGAGTAGATTTACCAACATATTTTGCATTCAGGTACCTATCGCCCCATATTGGGGCGACGGGTGCCTATTTTTGCAATTTTGTGTTTCCATCGATTAGATTTGAAAAAATGATTTAAAATAAATATTAAATAAAAATAGATTCGCAAAAGGGCTGCAGGAGATATCAGCGGCAGGAGTGCATTCAGGATTCACCACGGCACGATGTTGGGCTGCGCGAGCTATCTTTGGAAAAACGGTTGGGCCCTCTGTTTGTTCGAGGAAGTCTCCAAGTGCTGGGGCCGATTTAGCCGAGAAGGCTTTTACTGGACTACTATTCGGCCGTTCCCACAATTGCACTACCTTCTGTTCCCCTATAGGCTATCCCTTTGCCCTATCGGGCCGTTTCCCCTCCTCGCAACATTCACACCTCGGTCCGATTTCACTTAGCTTTCCCCTGAATCCCGAATCATCACTCTAGTAAACCAAAGTAAGCCAAAAAAAAAAAAAAAAAAAAAAAAGGAAAAGAACATAGCAATGTTCCTGCGAAACTGATCGACATCCGTCCCATTTTCTTTTCCTACATGCTTTTTTTGAGAGCCACAGGGATCAGCGTAACTTGGAATAATCACAATCATCTTGTGTGTTTTCCCCTCTCAGAATACAGCAAGTTGTTTTCTGGGAAACTGATATATGGGCGGGGACATGTACAGATGCCTAGTGTGTCCTAGTTAGTAGCTGATTTGGTATAAAGATTGCAAACAACTTCTAGTAACTAGAACCACAGTAATGTAGGTTGATACATATGAAAATCGAGGCCTAAAAAGGTCTTCCAAATGATAAAACAGTAGTTGACGCCTTGACGGCCGGTGATTGGTGAACAGCAAACCAAACCGGACCTTGACTCGACCGAAGTAGTTGTTGAATTTGAACATTATCAAGTCTGCCTAGGTTGAGTTGAGATGCACCCAACCCACCACTACTACACCAGGAGTCAAATTTGCTCTCTTACGGCAATCACATTCACGTCCAATCAAACAATCACGACTTCTAGTTCAACGAATGCATGACTCCCTAGTTTCTATCTGCATTCCAACGGTGGTTAATACTAATCCATGCATCCCACTCCACTCTGATAGTCAAAAGATTAATTGATCGACTACTACTCATTTTGCCGCATAGCGGTAGAAAACGGGGTAGACGAAATCTAAGCTGCCGATCTTGATTTCCAAATGCAGTACAAACGTGTGCAGATTTAGAAACGGGGTGCCTTCAGTTGGTTGATCAAGTAGCTTTCGTTATTAATTTCTTCAGGCGAATTTTAGAACTGAGGGCTAACGTTTCGCCCCAAATAAGGGGTGTTTGCTTCGAGCGATCACCTCGTCCCAGGATGAGTTGATGATCCCTCGTCTGACCATACCATAAAATTTTGTGGGTTGGTATCTAGAAGGATTCATCTACTTAAATACTTCGCAAATGAAGAATTAAGGTAAGATAGTCCGGATTGCAAGAATTAGTGATCGTAGTTATTCAAAACTAAACCCCATCAAATAAATCAAAACAAATATACATACATACATTGAACCCTCGCACATTCATAAATCAAATCTAGTACTCGAATAATTAAAAATTTAATAATAATAAGCATATGGAAATCACAAATAAAATAAATCAATCTCTTTTCTTGATCAAAAGCATTAATTACATGAAGTTGAATTACAACGCAAAAAGTATACTCATAATTCGCCATTTATACATATACCAATTACAACAAAGAATAATCATTATCTCTATTCACTAACAATAGTGTCATACAAATTTATACACTACAATTCACACCAGTATCGATTGCTACAAAAAGAAAAAACAAAATTCTACAGGTGACCTAAAAATCTAATCTTTTGAATATCATCGGCTCCAATTACCTGAAACAATCGCAACCAATACAAACACATACACATATGCAAACAAATAGAGAAATAGAAACTAAATTGCCGTCAGACCCATGTGAATAGATCACGCTCACTGAGATACTTGGCTGTCCGGGCCAGTCGGCACCTCTCACGAATTAGGGTTTCATTATCCGACATATACAAACCTATTTTCATTAGGTAACCATAGCCAACTGTGCATAGTGACAAAAATATCGCCCACAGTAAAGAGATAAGACCAAACTCAGTTAAAGAGGAGGGAGCCAGAGACCTGTCAGTCCCCATTCACTTCACCCTCCATCACACACAACCGAAGCCCCCACACCAAGCTCATTCCAACCAGTCAGCCAAAGCCAACCGAGAGCTACCGAAGCCACTAGAAGCAAACCCCCAAGTCGAGCAAGTAAGGAAGAAGCCGAAATATCCAGCACAGTGAAGGGATAAGGATGGCCATGGTTAAAAAGGATAGCCAAGCCATGACCATCCCTCCCAGCCCCCATTTCCTTCCTCCCCACACACCACACCAAGAAGAACAAGACCAAAGCAAGGAACAAGGAAGCTCCAAGATGACCAAAGCCAAGCCATCACCGAGCAAGCCAAAGCAACCAAGCACCTGGGAGCAAAGGAGCCAAGGGCAAAAGGCTAGAAGCAAGGAGGAAGGGCAGCAGCACCCAACCAACTCGGGGAGCAGGAAGGGCACCAGCACAACCTCGCCAACCTCGTGTTCTAGCACAGCCCAATTTCCTTACCTCCATTCCATCAGGTAGGTCATCCATACATTCCAATGACCAACTTTAGAGACAGAATCCACATAGGAATAGCAACCAATATAGACCATAAGATATGCTAAGGGTCTAAGTGGGATGACCGCCAAAAGAGCGGCTCGTCGTGATCGATAACCCCCTTCGTAATCCCCGGCTTAAGAGAGGTCATGGGTATCATCATGACACCACCAAACCATAGCATGTCCACCCCATAATCATCATCAACCAGTGGAATCACTTCAAATCGAACCCCTTCCATAATCCCCAGCTTATGGGAGGTCATGGGTATTGTCATGACACCGCCAAACCCTAGCATGTCCACCCCATAATCATCATCAACCAATAGAATCACTTCAAATCGAAAAGTTACAACTAAAATAAGTTAAATCCAATGTATTGCGGTATAAGATTAATGAAAGGAGAAGGGGGGAGGTGAGCACGGCCTCTAGAATGGCGCCATAGAGGGGGTGGGATCTAGAGGCAACCACAGGGACATAAGGGGGGAGCTTGGTGGGGCAGAGGCGACAGCACAACACCTACCTAGGCATGGTTGGGCGGCAGGCAGAGCCGGTGGCACCAAAGCCAGGCGATGCGGGCCGCGGGCGAGGCCCTAGAGGAGTCTAAAGGCCAGAGGGGAGAAGCGCTGTCAGTGAGGGTCCGTGAGGTAGTCGAGGGGGCGGACGGATAGGCCGAATCGGTCAGCAGGGAGAGGAGACCTTGGGGGGGGGAGAGAGAGAGAGAGAGAGAGAGAGAGAGAGAGAAGGGGAAATGGATGGATAAGAATTGGTGGGAAGAAAAAGAAAAGGGGGAGAAGAAATGAAAGAAAAAGAGAGAAGGAAAAAAGGAGGAAAAGAAAAAGGGAAGAGAAAAAGAGAAAAATAGAAAATGGAAAGAAGGAAAGAGGAGAAAAGAAAAGAGAAAAAGGAAGAAAAATAAATATAGATACATTTATACAGGCACAACAAATAGCAATAACCCAAATAAGGATTCACCGGGATGCTAGAGAATTTTAAAGGAGGGTAAATATTAATGAATGAATAAATAAAACAACTTATAAAACTAGCAATTGCTCAAGGTAATTAAAATGGAAAACAATGCCTTTGTTAAGATGAAATCACAACCCAACATTTTAATAAACTGCGTAGATTAAAATAAGAAAAATTAAAAATATGGCAAGCTAAAATACCTCAAATTTAAACTACAATTTGTTCTACTCAAATGGCCAAATTATCAAATTAAAATATTTGGTTAAAAAGATAAACTTAAAAGATCTTCCCTCTCTGAATAAAATCTAAATAGGTGCAAATAAATAATTTAAGATATTCCCTCCTAAAAAAATCCATATTCACATACGTAGCAAGAATATAAAAACAAAGAGGAATATACGTGTATATATATATAAAGATGTTTTCATACTCTGGGAGTACGTACTTCCACATCTAATATACCACTTAAACGGATATGTTACACTCCTTTACCACTTCCAGTATAATTCAATAGTAATTTTGAGATACTCCAATATGACTTGGTTGAAAAAAATTTCATTGAAACCCTTTATGTTTTCTTATATAGCCTTTTAAATATAAAAAAAGCGGATGTACACAAATTACACTATAAAGAGTGGACTTTGATGAACTTCTTCATAGAAACCACTTTGAAGTATCTTTTAATCAATATTAGAGTATACTCAAAATAATAAAGATATATAACAATATTATTTAAACGGTATATTGACAGTGAGAGTACATACTCCCAAGAGTATGGAACCATTTTCCTATGCGTGCGCACACAGAAGTATAAATAACAAAGCGATCACTATAATAATAATAATAATAATAATAATAATAATAATAATAATAATAATAAAGGCTAAGATAAGCAGGTGATTCAGTTGTGGAAATTCAGTTGGGGGCTGAAGGTATTTGGAATTCAACTATGGGCTGAAGGTACTTGGAATGACGTATGTATATATATGAGGTGGGTAGAGGGCACCGATGAGAAGGATCATCATGCTGGTGAAGCCTTCTACACAGGCTATGATATAAGGACAAACAACTACACTCGGGCAATGAGCCGTACTTACAGTATCAACCATAGTGTGTGAAATTGGTCTAAAAATGTTGTCCTAAGAAGGTATTGTGATCTCCACATTGAGTAGGAGTAGATAACTAGTAGTGAAAAGCTGGGATATGTTAGGAGGCCCAGTGAAGGACGCAAAAAATCAGCCGTAGTTGATTCTTTCAGGCTCTATATTTTAAAGCCTTGGTTGAATATCAGTGCTGCTGCGGTAGCATAGTACAACTGTTAGTTGTGAGTTAGGTGGGACAACCTGGGATAGATCTCTTCAGCTCGAGTTAGCAGGGTTGGAGATCTAATACTGGACTAGTGATAAACATTCTGGGGCCTCACAAGATGGGATCACTATGGGTAAAGTAGTACAAACCTACGCATGATCAATCATGAATTCATGTCTGTCTTCTAGATTATAGGCTACAGAAGCTAAGTTTGCCTCATATACGGGTGCTAGTAGCTATTTTTATAATTAAAATACATAACCCTTAAAGAAAGCTCGAAACATAATTTATGTAAAAATGGATTTTGAGGAAAGGTAAACATTGGATGGATATGAGAGGAATGCTATGAGAGGACAATTCATTTATTGTATTTGCTATTAATGCTTGCTAGGTACTTTTGTGCTCACTATTGCTAAATCCCCATTTGCTAGAAAATTATTCTGGTGGTTAAGTGTCTGGTTGGGACATGGATCCCAATGAACTCGCCTGCGAGGCATGGGGTGGGAGCACCTGCAAGATCAGAATTATGAGGATAGGGACTACCAAGAGGGTTAGATTGTTGGATGGATTGTGCTCTAGTTGTTGTCAATCTTTAGGGTAATTGGTGCATTTGTGATATATTTTTGTTGTACTTAGATCGTATGTATAATTAATGTACTGGGCATGTAGTCATGCGTTGCAATGGAATGTGTTAAGTTTCTATTTCAGTATCTAATTATTGTTTTTGTTGCAACACTCTGAAAACTGTGTATTAACTGATAAAACTAGGGTGCGCTTGATGTTTTGGTTGGTTAGTATGCCAATATAAGTATAATTATCTCAAAGTAATGGTGGTGTTACTGTCGTTACACTAGGCTAATTATGTGGGTCGCTATGATATTATCTTTATTTTAGATAAGTCTCTTTATTTTATACTAATCTTGTGCTTACGAGGGATAAAATGGTGATGGACTAACCTATTGAAATGCCCTAAAATTTCAAAAACCCAAACCAAAAGCCTAATTGAAGTTCTTTGGATTTGTATCGCGATTGTTCATCCTTAATCCGATTCTTGGAGTTTGAGGGATGGGATGGGAGTGGTTGAAGCGCGTATTTGGAGTCCTTCGCTCGGACAGGTCCTTCGCCCGTTCTTCGCCCCGACCTCCGGTCCGTCGCGCACCCCGGCCGTCGCTCCGCTCGAACCGCCTGCCGACTCGCATCATCCCGTCACCTCCGCGCGCCCTGCGCCATGACGGTTGGCTGCCTGCTCCCGCCGCTCACCTGCTCTTGCCCATGCTGCGCCGCTTCTCTCGACCTCGCGCGCATGGGTATAAAATCCCCCCCGAGCCCCTCCTTCCTCGTGCTCGCCTTCCCCCTTCCTCAGTGAGCACCGCCCTCCCCTCCTCTTCTCCACCTCCGGCCAAATCCCCCTCGCCTCCCTCCCCATCATCCTCTCCATCTCTGGCCAAAGCCGCTCGCCACCGCCTCGCCTCTTCGCCTCCACCGCCCCGCCGAAATCCCTAACCCTAACCCTAGCCGAGCCAAGAACCCCCCTCGCCTCTTCATCTCCCCACCGGACCCCGCCCCGAACCCCTCTCTCCTTCCCCGGCCCCGGCCTCGCCCCCGTCACCTCGCTCGCCGCCGCCGCCGCCCTAACCCTAATCCCCTCTCTGCCTCGCTAGATCGATCGATCGACCGATCGATCTCACTCTGTGTCTCTGCTCGCCGGCCCCATCTGTCATTTACCGCTCTAGCCTCGCCCTCTCCGCCCTGTGGCCCCACCTGTCAGCCACCCTCAAACCGCCGACAAAGTGGCTCACTTATCGGCCAGCTGTCGCGCGAGCCGGGCCGCCAGCTTCTCCCCACGCGGCGCTCGGGCCTTCGCCCGAGTGGGCCGTGCCTGGTGCGTCCTGGCACTGATTTTCGATTTTGATTTTATTTTTGGATTTTTTAAATAATCCAAAAATCCTTTTAATATTCCAAAAATAGCCCAAAATACTCCAAAAATTCTGAAAAATTCTGCACATCCAAAAATAGCAAAAATAACATTTCTCTAATCATCTCGCTGCTTTGAGTCCAAAAACACTTCCCATTCCGCCATTTGAAGTACACAAAATTCCCCAAATACCCAAACTACCCTTCGACCTCCTCCGGCTGTTTTTCCGGTTTCTGTTTTCATTTCCGTCCATTTTCGTTTTTGTTTCCTTTCCGTCCGCCGTTTTCATTTTGTTTATCGTTTATTTACCATTTTTCGGTTTTCTCGTTTCCGCGCTAGATCTGACTTTGGAGCTCGCCCCGGAGCAGTGCGAGGAGCATGAACAGGCCGCGACCAGCACCGAGATCGACTACATCGACAACGATCTAGGACTCCCACTCGCCTCGCAAGGCAAGCCGCACTCCTTGAACATGTTGAACCCATAATATTATTATAGTAATAATTATTTTAATATTGCATTATGTTGGTATGTTAAAAGCTAGACATATTTATTTTAGAATGCCATGATGACATAGTTAGAACCTAGCTTGATTAAAGACCCACTTTGTATTGTTGTGACATATTCCCTTTTGCAAACCCTAGACTTAGCTATTGGAACCTCGTATGCTAGTAGTTAATTAATTAGTTGAACATTACAAGCTGTATTAAAATAAAACCATCAAACGGCAGGCTTGATGTAGACTATATTCAAAATATGCTACGGTGAGAGGATCTTGGCGGGCAAACCACTAGATGGCTATGTGCCCGAACCTCGACCGATGACGAGGCCAATGTGAGTGGTGAGATTGTTGGTTGGATTTGGCTAAGTCTTAGGCATAAAATAAGTAATCACAACCTTGGGTAAAGTAAATAACTTAGATCCCGCTCAACCACAAGTTGAGTCGGTCAGCCCCTTGACTCAATTCAACCTAGCTTAGTACTTGAACTCCCCCTTGGAATACTTACAGGTTGGAGCTACCATACTGTGTGTGTTGGACAGTATGGTTCGCTAAGCGAACGGGGTGGAATAGAGGTTGACCGGTGGAGTCACATGCCGATTCTCACAACGGTAGATACCCGCAGTATCGGATCGCGTCTCCCACCGTGGTTAGTGGGTCTCGAGTACTGTGTGGTTTTGAAAACTACCGGGTAAGTGCTAAAGAGGGGTAGTTCAACGAAAGGCTTTGATAATCTCGGCCCGACCGCATGCATTTAAGTTGCATGTTTGTAGCGCTTGGCATTAACGGTCGTAGAGATCTTGTGGGTAAAGCTGAGCAACTCTGCAGAGTCATGTTTAAATAGCATTCGAATACGCCGTGCTTCAAGCTAAGTTTGAATTGGGGTGAATCCCGTAACCTAACCCAAGTAGACTTGTTAATTTCCAACTTGATGTAATGATGAACTTGTGAAAACTCAAATTTGCTTATTTTTATTATGTATAGTTTATGTTTCAAATGTAAAATGACTTGAAAAATAAAACTTGCATCCAAGATAATAATAACCTTATTGCCACCTTCCTTGTGAATATCCCTGCATGTAATATTCAGATTTTTTCCGTGCGGTTTGTTGAGTATTGTTGTGTACTCAGTCTTGCCTCTCAACCTATTTTAGATTTTGAAGACGCCGGAGAACTCCAGAAGATCGTAGATGACGAAGTAGTCTGGTTTTTAGGGTTCTTTTTCTTTGCTCAGGCCTTGCCTGTGTGGTCTTTTGTGATGTATTATATTGAAGTCCGCCGCTTCCTTTTGTAAACTCTGGCCGTTAGGCCTTATTTGTATAAAGCAGCCGTTTTGTTCTTATGCTGGCAATGGATAACTTGGTTCCCAACAGCTAATCTTCCTAGGTAACCATTGTGGGATTTAAACACACCCCTAAAAAGGGCGGTCCGTCACTCCTATTCTATTTCTTAAATCAAACAAGTAGTTAGCTTCAAAGCTAAGATCGGACTGTCATTCACCCTTCCATCTGTGAAACCAAACATCCCATTGTATTGTCTTGAAATGGTTTTGTTTCTTGGTTTTGGCAGGTGTCTGGTCGCTTACAAACTCCCCGTGTCAAGTTGAGCCATTCTTCGAGAATTTTGGAGGCAACTCTTGCAACTTTGGTGAACCTGATGGAACTGGAGACTACAGCAGATGCGCGTGTCCGCTAGCACCACAAATACGTAGGCAGCATCCAAGTACGTAACAAGAAGCTTGATGCGTATTCGTGGAGAGCTCCAACCCACGCCAGCACTTACGAAACCATCCTTCCTTGGAAAAAAAAAGGTTAACTCGATTAGTCCAGATGGATTTACGAGTATTGAACTATTGATAAACAGGGGGCTGGCCAGAACCAGTTACATGCATGGATCGAGAGCTCACGTATGCCTGACGCAAAGGCCTCCCTTAATGGCATCTACACAGTAAGGGAAGCCATCCAACAAGGCACCGGTAATCCTGCACAGAATGCGTTTAATTTCTCGCTACTGTCACCAATTCAGAAAGAAGCGGTGTACACGCACAAAAATTACACAGGCTTCCGAGACTTGCTTCGAAGAACCCACCAAACCCCGCTTTGAAACGGAACTCGTACATTAGTCAATTATTGTAACCTGGTCTCCCCTGTTAGGTTTCTGAACGCTGCACTCAGCTGCTTAATTGCCACACGCCCTGCAAGTAATTCTCTGAATTACTACTGATTCGCCCGCTTAATCTACCTGCAAATTCTAACCAGAGCCCACTATACTCGCCACTATAAATACACGTGTAAGTTAGTTAATCGGTAAAGACGCCTATACCTAACAAGCACCTACCTGCAAGCGAGCCTGCGACATTAACAGCTCGTCACGTCCGTACACCCGGCCAGAGAGATATATGGCGATGGCCAAGCCGATCCTGAGCTTGCTCGTGCACCTCCACGCCGCGGTCCTGTTCCTCCCGGAGCCGGCCGGAGCAATGTACAACGTGCTGCACTACGGCGCCCGCCCCGACGGCGCGACGGACTCGACGCGGCCGTTCCTCCGCGCGTGGGCCGACGCGTGCCGCTCGCCGCGCCCGGCCACGGTGTACGTGCCGCCGGGTAGGTTCCTGGTGGGGAGCGCCACCTTCTCCGGCCCGTGCAGCAGCCGCGCCGTCACGTTCTCCATCGCCGGCACGGTGCTCGCCCCCGCGCGGAACGGCTGGCGCGGGTCGTCCGGGCGGTGGATCACGTTCGAAACCGTGGAGGGCCTCACGGTCTCCGGCGGCACACTCGACGGCCGCGGCAGCGCCCTCTGGGCCTGCAAGCAGCAGCACGCCAGCTGCCCGTCCGGCGCGTCGGTACGTACGTAATACGTTAAAAGCTCCTAACAATGTCTGTACGTAGTGCGTCTGGCACCGTGACGACGATGCTGACATGTGTTAGCTCTTCGCCGGCCGTGTGCATGCAGTCGCTGACGATCTCGAACTCGAGGGACGTGGTGGTGGACGGGGTGAGGTCGGTGAACAGCGAGCTATTCCACGTGGTGGTGTTGCAGTGCCGCGGCGTGACGTTGCGGCGGCTGACGGTGGAGGCGGCGGGGGACAGCCCGAACACGGACGGGATACACATCCACATGTCGAGCCATGTGGCGGTGTACGACGCCATCATCCGCACCGGCGACGACTGCGTCTCCGTCGGCCCGGGCAACTCAAACCTCTGGATCGAGCGCGTCGCGTGCGGCCCGGGCCACGGCATCAGGTACGTAAGCACGCACATCACCTAGCTAGGCGCCGTGATGCGCGGCAATTTCAATTTGCCTGCGAAAAGATTTACGCAATAATGTTCTAAGGAACTAGATCGATCAAGAGGATTAACGCACGTATATATAATATATGGTATGGATGAGTAGTTCTTTTAGATAGTTTTTTTTTTGGTAATGAATGCTGTAGTTGAGACTGCATACGTCTGAGTTAATTAGTACCATAAACGATATAGTATATGATTCAGTCCATATAGGAAATTTCTAAAATTTCCAAATAATTAAGACTTGCACAAAAGTTAGTCCCGGGCCCAAATACCCCGTTCGACTTTACAACGTGACTGGTGGCAATGGACCAGACCTGGGTTGGTTCGGTACTGCATGTACAGGATTTGGACTCGTACCGAACCCACTAGCTAGTTAAGCTAGAACTACGTGCCCCTCCAACTAGATGGATTAGTCTTCGGTGCATGCTTACAACGTACCACTAATCTTAATTTGTTTTTGTTTTGAACTCTATCAGCATCGGGAGCCTAGGAGAGCAGCAAGGGATGGCGGTGGAGGCGGTGCAGAACGTGACGGTGAAGACGACGTGGTTCACCGGCACGATGAACGGCCTGAGGATCAAGACGTGGGGGAGCTCCAAGCGGGGGTTCGTCAGGGGCGTCACCTTCATGGACTCCACCATGTCCGGCGTGGACAACCCCATCATCATCGACCAGAACTACTGCCCCAGCGGCGTTGGCTGCACCGGCAAGGTACGTACGTAACTGCATGCACACGTACAGAAAAGTGATCAATCTCGATCGCTCGGTACGTACGTGATGAAGTGCCTTCATTATTTCAATCTGATCTTCTTGATTACTATTCGCAGAGCTCGGGTATCAAGATCAGCCAGGTGAAGTACGTGGACATCCGCGGGTCGTCGACGACGCCGGTGGCGGTGAAGTTCGACTGCAGCCGGAGCAACCCGTGCAGCGGGATCAGCCTGCACGACGTGAAGCTGACGTACCTGCCGAGCCAGGTCGCCGAGTCCTCCTGCCGGAACGCGCAGGGGAGCACCTCTGGGCTCGTCCTGCCCCCGAGCTGCTTCTGATCAGACTGACAGTCACATATATCACCTGTATGTACATAACATGCGTTACACGGACAGTATATACTACTTGTGGCCATAGATGATTATTGGAAGATATTTTCGATTTATTTTTTGTGTCCCTGTTGTGAGATATATGAATGAGTGATTTTAAAGGTTTTATACTCGAGGAAGTATATAGTGAAAGTAAATATATGGTGAAAATATGAAAGTAGACAGACAGGGGCGTTGGATCGAACTTAAATGATTCAGATCTAGGTGAAATCCCACCTCCTCCATTTAAGATGTGAAATTTTATAATTTTCTAAGGAGTTTTGTGTAAAACGTGTTTAAGTGGAGGAAGGTTGATTCCACTAGATCTGGTCCATCTGGACCATTCAAGTTCGATCTATCGTCTCTGTTTATCTACTTTTATGATTTCACTATATATCTACTTTCACCGTATATTTCCTCTTTATACGGAGGTGGGGTTGCAATAGGTTGTAAAAACTTGATTTTTTTTTATACGTAGTGAAGGTGTCGCACATGAATTTCTAATAAATAAAAAGTCAATTAGTTGGATCCTCTACAGGGTGCCTCTAAGTACCAAATGGTGGATATACTGTTGTTGTCCAAAGAAAATAATTGTTTCTTTATATGATCATTGATCAAAGGGGTAGCGTTTTTTTTTTTTTTTTGAGAAATCAAATAAATTTTGGCCTTACATTAGTGGCACTTGATTGACCCTGATATATGCATGCGTTAGTTTTTTCTTTTTTCGAACTTATATGCATGCACTAGTTTCAAAGTTTTTCATATCATAAATTCATAATCATTCCAAACGATGGATAGACCAGTGGTCTAGTGCTGAGGTCTTGAGGACAAAGATGTTAACATGCTAACTCTAACTATCGGTTCTTGGATCCATCGTGTATGGCTGAGATTAGCAGAGGTGGAAAACACCTTACCACTTAAAATTTTTTTTTAGAAAACTCCTTAGAGTTTACGGGCGATGTGGAGCATCTGAAAAAAAAAAAAAAAAAAAAAAAAACCCCGCGTGAGTGAGGCGTGGATGTTGCGTGCCGCCCCATAAGCGTGCACCCAAGCCACCCAGAAGCTTACACTAAGCTGGGCTTGGACCCCAACGACTGAACGGAGTCCTTCCCAGACGGTAGATAAGAGGAGTCGAGCCCAATAAGCGCGGACTGCAGGCCCCCACAAATCACAATGCAGTCTCCTCAAATTGATCTCTTTATTATATATGTATATACATATGTGTGTATATATATATATATTCATATATTCCTCCCGAGCCGCCGCCCATCACCCACGCCGTCGCTCGGCCCGTCACCTGCGCCCTCCGTTCGTCGCCCTCTACCCTTTTCACGCCGAGCCACCCTGCCTTTGGAGACGAGTCGAGATATTGTGGCCATGGTTGATGATCTGACGGGAAGCCACAGAGAGGAGCTAGCACAAGAGGAGCCACAGCTGCTGCCTGGTTGCTTCCCTTTTTTTGCTTCACTCTATTCCTTGTTTTCCCCCATCATTTTGTAGTGCAAGTTTTTTCCCCAATTTGTGATAGATGTCCCAATTTCTGGAGTCTCTTGTAGTCAATGTACGCTGTAGATTTCATATATGAATTGGCTGTACTGAACCAAGTATTTCAGGTTGTACTGAATGTTGAAATTGAATATTGATGCTTCGGTTGTAATGTATAAAGTGTTTCAATTGTGAATGAGTTATTATTGATGAAGCAGTGTTCTTGTACCAGGTTCTATTTTTTTAATATATGGATTGGTTATTCTCAAATCATTTGCTGCCGGTTCAATTTGGCCTGCTCTACAAGGATGTACATGAACTAAATATTGATGCATTAGTGCTATGTAACTAATCCAAGTGTTTCAGGCTGTAGTGAATGTTGAAACTGAATATTGATGCTTCAGTTGTGATGTACAAAGTGTTCCAATTGTCAATGAGTTATTACTCATACTACTCATAATATGGTACTCATATTACTATTACTCATTACTCATGACAGCCATAATGGATTCAGTGGACAGCCATAATTTGGCGACGAGCTCAGCTATGCATTTAGTGATCCAAGGAGGTGGATATGCCCAGTCAATTGATGCAGATTTGTCCACTCCTACATCTCTTTATGGTTGCAACACACCAAAGAGGAGTGGGAGCTTGCCATTTTGTGTGAGTATGAGTCGGGGAATGATTTCTGTTGTACTGTACTTTTTTTTTGCACATTCTTATTAATGTCCCTTGTTGACCACACAGGTTTCATTGTCTACTCCTCAATGCGCGGAGGAATTGAAGCCCATTGTGGGTATGATGTTTGATGATTTGGACAGTGTGGAGGAGTTCTACAAGTCATATGCACATCACGTTGGGTTTTCAGTCCGTGTTGGT
This sequence comes from Rhipidocladum racemiflorum, assembly GCA_036346355.1. NCBI lineage: Eukaryota > Viridiplantae > Streptophyta > Magnoliopsida > Poales > Poaceae > Rhipidocladum > Rhipidocladum racemiflorum. The sequence goes on along the minus strand of CM070570.1, from coordinate 18,329,581 downwards.
CAGCACAAGAAAAAAGAGGGGATAGTGAAAACAAAACGATTCTTATGCGCAAATCAGGGATTTCGGTCAGAAAAAGAGAAGAATGCCATTGATCCCTCTAAACAGAGGCGCAAGAGGAAAGTCATTAGATGTGGATGTGAGGCAAAAATTGTCGTCAAACGTTGTATTGACAACGGGAAGTACAAGGTATATATGTTTGTTGAGGACCACACGCACCATCTTGTGACACCTAGTAAGCATCATCTAATTAGATCAAGTCGGGAAGTTAGTGATAAGGCAAAGACTATCTTGTTTGATTGCACTAGGGCTAGCATTGGGACATCTCAGGCATATACATTGCTTTATGCTAGTGAGGGGGGGTTTGAAAATGTAGGATGCACAAGAAGGGACTTGCAAAATTATCAGCGTGACCTTAGGGAGAGTCTCAATGATGGTGATGCCCAAATGTTTATCCAACAACTCAAAAGATTGAAGGAGTTAAATGCTGCATTTTTCTTTGATTATGTGTTGGATGAAAAGAAAAGATTGGTCCGTGTGTTTTGGGCAGATGCCACGAGCAGAAGAAACTATAGTCTTTTTGGTGATGTGGTATCTTTTGATTCCACATACACCACTAATCAGTACGATGTGATTTTTGCACCATTCACAGGAGTCAACCATCATTTGCAGAGTGTGTTCTTTGGTGGTGCATTCTTAGAAAATGAGAAGATCGAGTCATATATTTGGTTGTTTCAGACCTTCTTAAGAGCGATGGGGGGTGCAGCCCCTAAACTTATTGTAACTGATGAAGACAAAAGCATGAAGGCCGCTATTAGCACTATTTTACCAACCACCAAACATAGGTTGTGCATGTGGCATATCATGCAAAAACTCCCTGAGAAGATTAGTCCTTCTATAAGTGCACAGGATCAATTTTGGGCCCGTATTAACTCTTGTGTATGGGGTTCAGAAACCGCAATGGAATTTGAATCAAAATGGAGTTCTATCATTTCTGATTTTCAATTAGAGAGCAATGATTGGCTGGCTAGAAGGTATCAAATTCGTGAATCATGGATCCCAGCATACTTGATGGACATATTCTTATCAGGTGTTCTCAGAACCACCTCAAGGTCGGAGAGTGCAAATTCATTTTTTAACCGATTTGTTGGTCGCAAGCTTACTTTGGTCGAGTTTTGGCTTAGGTTTGAGACGGCTTTAGAAACTCAACGGCAACAAGAGTTGGAAACTGACAACACTAGCATTACTACAAATCCTCAATTGATCACTCCTTGGGGGATAGAGATGCACGGAAGTATGGTGTACACACATGAGGTCTTCGATAAATTTCAAAAGGAGGTGGTTGTAGCTAGAGACCATTGTGTCTCAGATAGCATGGTGCAGGAGGAGCACACAAAAATCCTGTCCGTTGTTGATGATTCTGATAGAGTTAGAAAAGTCCTCTATGACACAACATCTATGGTAGCTGAGTGTTCGTGCATGCTTTTTGAGTCAAAAGGAATCCCATGTCGTCATATTATACATGCTTTGAGAGGTGCAAAATTAAACGAGCTACCGACCTACTATATCCTAAAAAGATGGGAGAAAAAGTGCAACAAGTAAGTGATTTACTAATATACCTTCTCACTTATATTGTATTCAACCTATTAACACAACGCTATTTTTGCAGAGAGAGTGTTTATGATGAAGAAGGCAACCTACTACAAGCGAAGCTGCCTACCTCATTAGAACTAGCACTGAGAAAGAAGGTTAGCATTGTCAGCGACAAGTTTGACCATCTCCTTCATATGGCTAAGCAATCGGATGAAAGCATGGATTTCTTCACATCATGCGTGTTCAACATTGAGGCTCCCCTCTCTCAAATGGTTCCCACTATTGAACGTACTAGGAAAGAAGAATTCGAGGCTTTCATCGGTTGTAGCATTCCATCTCAAGTTGATATCCATCCACCAAGTGATATTAGATCGAGGGGAAGAAGTAAGAGAATAAGAGGACATTTAGATAAGAAAAAGGAAGGGCAAGAAAAGAAGAAAGGGGGTGGACAGCAAAAGAATAGGATGCCACGCATGTGCAGGTTGTGCAAGCAAGTCGTGTTACATGATAGTCGTAATTGCCCGATAAAAAGGAATGACTAGGTAAAACTATGTAATGTTAGTCCTGTGATGATGAGCTTTGTTTCTTACAACAGCTAGCAAATGGCAGCAACATGCTATTTTTGGTTTGAATGTATTCCTAAAAGTGTTTTTGGTCTGAATTGTTGGTGAATGGATCGTAATACTTGAGATGATCTTGTGTATTTGTTTCAAATAATCTCGTATGCATGGAAACCTAATACTATTCATTGTGGGCATGCCTTCATTGTATACATGTAGTTGATTAGAATTTCTAATAGAATGGAAAATAATACTATTCATTATGTACATGTACTTGGTTGCTCAAAATGTGTCACACTGCTCCCGCGAATGGAACTTGCATGTCAAAATTTCAGTTTTTTTTCCTTCTTTGCTCTAGGAAGCATCAGCTCTCTCTGGCATTTGGGAGAAAGCCTGCAGCTTACTATCTTTGTTGCTCCAGGTATATCAAGTGATTCATATATTAAAAAAAATATCATGAGCTTACTATCTTTGTTGCCGTGTGGTGGGTAGTAGCAGTCGGCTCGGATTTTTAAAATTACTTCTGTTTCCGTTCAACACAAAATCCTTGGCCCCAACCACCCATAGCCACCTCCACAGCCGCAACTTGTTTCCTATGCCTGCACAAATTGGCCCCAAGAATGCCCGAAGTTGTTCATTTGAAATGTGGCCAATCATATTTCTGATGGTTTATGTATGTTTAGATCCCAAGGAGAGCAAAAGGGATGGAAACATGCAATTTTTTGCCCTAATTTACTAATTCTGTTATTTGGTTTCTTTCCTTTCAGTATAAATTTGTTCCTCGATCAACTCAACCTTGGTGATTGTACAATTAGGGAGAAACCTTGAGGCATTCTCATGTAAGAATATGCTCCATTGACTCTCTTATCAAGTATATTATTTCATGACAATGAGAACCAAGCTCTACGTCAATTTGCAGCAAATGATTTGAGAACACTACTTCATCAATAATAACTCATTCACAATTGAAACACTTTATACATTACAACTGAAGCATCAATACTCAATTTCAACATTCAGTACAGCCTGAAACACTTGGTTCAGTACAGCCAATTCATATATGAAATTTACAGCGTACATTGACTACAAGAGACTCCAGAAATTGGGACATCTATCACAAATTGGGGAAAAAACTTGCACTACAAAATGATGGGGAAAAACAAGGAATAGAGTGAAGCAAAAAAAGGGAAGCAACCAGGCAGCAGCTGTGGCTCCTCTTGTGCTAGCTCCTCTCTGTGGCTTCCCGTCAGATCATCAACCATGGCCACAATATCTCGACTCGTCTCCAAGGGCAGGGTGGCTCGGCGTGAAAAGGGTAGAGGGCGACGAACGGAGGGCGCAGGTGACGGGCCGAGCGACGGCGTGGGTGATGGGCGGCGGCTCGGGAGGAATACGAAGAGGCAGAGGAAGGAATGCAAGCAGTTTCTGTGATGTGTTGGAGATTATAGGGGGTTTTATGAAAAAATGTTTTAAGTGGCTGGGGAGTTCATCCCACCTCCATCTGGTACGTTAGATTCAGATCGGATGGTCCACATAGAGGGTTGCATGGGTAACACCATAATATGGGTTTACACTAGATATGCCGCCATATATATATATATCCATACATACATATATATATATGGCATTGCTTTGTGCAGAGAGATCAATTTAATAAAGAGATAGTTTTTCCCCTACATTATATATGCTTATACTTACGTCTCTATTTCTGTTCATGTAATAGCGTGGATGTACTGTGGATTCAATGCGAGTAAACATCCCGATTTACAACAAAGGCTAGGCTCGAGCCGCTGCTGGGGGTATATATGTATATACGTGTATATATATGTATATATATATACGTATATGTATATACATATATACGTATATGTATATACATATAGTGGAGAACCCCTGGAGATGGATTCGGATTCGCTCCTCAATGGATAGAGTTCTTCCATACAGGGATACGGACTCTAACAATATTATAACACCTCCCTTGGACGAATACCGCGTAATGTACATGTCTCATTAAAAACTCTTCCTAAAAATCCAGTGGAAAAAAAGGATGAAGAAAATAGTACATTGCACCCGCACTCTGTGTTACACTAGTTGCCTCATTAAAAACCTTGATGTGAGAAACTTGAAGAACTCACTTAAGGGAAAAAGAGCACAACTCATAATCTTCATGATATAAACTATGGTCTTCAGGATCAAGCAAAAAGGGTTATGGTTCAGAAATTTACTCTCCTTGAACTCTGCAAATCTCTAAGTCATCTCATTTTAATGCCATTAACACATCTTGACAAATAAATAATGGTAAGGATGTAGTGAACAAATCTGCTAGATTTTCACATGACTTAGTTTATAATATCTTTACCTCACCACTCTTCTGGAGTTCGTGAGGATAGAAAAGTTTAGAGGCAATATGCTATGTGATTTTGCTCTTAACATAACCTATTTGCATTTTGTGTAACACAAGTAATGTTATCTTCATAGATAATGGTGGGGGTATCGACGGTATTAAGATCATATGACTTCTGGATGTTGTTAATTACATGTTTTGACCAAACACATTCCCATGAGGTTTCATATAAAGATATTGTCGGGGGGTTGGGTAATTCCCATAAATTACCTCGGGTGCCACGAACGGCCGAGCTCGCTCCCGCCCGAGCCATTAGGAGGTCGTTCCCAAGGACGATCTAGTTGGGATCTGAGAAGGTTGCGTATTCTAGCCAATAGCGAGCTCGAGCTTGCATAAGGCAACCAAGCTCGTGCCGGAATTGGCCGACTGGCGTGATCTCGAGGTCGGTGGGAGTAACCACCAGCGCGTAACCTCCGTTAGCCCGTTGCGTCCTCCGCGGGAGCATGGCGGAGTTGTAGGATCTGCCAGTTGCCACGATTGGACGTGGTCCAATCGTGCAGATAGTGGGGACCTGCGGAGTTTGGTCCTTTGTAAGCTATAAAAGCATCCCCACCATGAGGGAAAGACACGCAGATTTCTTTACAAAAAATATACACGGGCTGGAGTAGGGCTATTATCTCCTTCTTGAGAGGCCCGAACCAGGGTAAATCACAGTGTCCTTGCCCATTGAAGTTTAGTGAGTCACTCCTCTGAGTATCCCATCACGTGAGAAGGGGTCGCAGTTGGTCCCTCCACCAACAAGTAAGCTCGGCGGGGGCCTGCTCCCCAACCGTCGACAACTGGCGCCGTCCGTGGGGACCGACTTTCCCTTTCGTGAGGAATCCCAGAGGATGACAAGCTCCCAAGATCGCCAGGGCCTCGGTGCCCCCGGAATCGAGGAAGAAGACAAGCAGTTCTTCGACAATGGGGCCGCCGACGTCGCTGGCCTTGAGAATCATGACGGTTCCCGGAGCTTCTCCATGGAAACCGCCCGCACCGAGCGATTCTTTCGCTGGCTCACCGACGCCTCTCTCGGACGGCGAGTATGACGGCTCTACGATGGTCCGACATCCCGACCTTTCGAGCTCGACCAGGGGACCGCGTCACGGGGAGACACCGTGATGTCACCCTCGCGATCCGTCCAATCCCGTAACGTCTTCGTTGCGGAGGAGGATGGAAATGTCGGGAGCAAATCCCCGGCCGAAACACGTCTTCACCGCTATGAAGCGGCCAAGGAGCACCTGCAGACATCTCTGAATCGGACACTGGCCAGCTTACGCCGGCAAGTCCGTGGTGGCCCGGCCGACAAGACCAGGGCCGAAGCTCATGAGAATTTCCACGCGTACGGGACACCGGAGCCTGCGCGACGATTTAACGAAGCTTGTCACCCGCTGTTCCCGAGCGGGAACGCCAAGCCTTGGTCGCGGTGGTGCGCAACCTCAGAGAGTTTCCTGAGCAAGTCGACCTAGAAGCCATGGGTGCGGCTGTGGCCGACGACCTCGAGGAAATCGCCACAGACATAAAAGCGGCGGAAGCCTCCCGAGAAAGGGATGCCCAGAGTAATTCCTGGGAATGCCGCCGCCAGGCGTCCGAGCACCTCCACCCCGACGACTCATGCAGCCATACTGAGTGACCGCGAACGCGACCGGGCTCGGAGGGCACCGAGCAATTCCGGGGCTCCTCGATCAACGGAATACGAGCCACGGCGTAACCGGCCGAACATTCCTCTTCGCCACTCTCGTCCCTCTGAGGCATAGGGAGATATTCTCTCGCCTGGGCCCACGAACCTCGGGCTCGGCCGGTGGGGATCGCCCCGACCGCCGTGCTCGCAATGACCGTCCCGACAGTCTCGTTTTCGGGTGCAGGGCTTTCGCGACGTCGCTACGACGTGTGACCTGGCCAATAAGGTTCAAGCCGGGTCACATCGAGAGATTCGATGGGACGCAGAACCCCGACGAGTTTCTCTCGATCTACACCACGGCCATTCTAGCCGTTGGAGGTGATGAAAGGGTCATGGCTAACTTTCTGCCTACAGTGCTGGACGGGCCGGCTCGGACGTGGCTATTCAACCAAAAGGAAAACTCGATCCGGTCCTGGCACACCGAGCAAAGACTTCTCTCGCCAACTTCCGGAGTCGCTACGCCCGCCGGGAAGGAGCGCGACCTTGAGCGTCGACATGCACGGAGGGCGAGACCTTGCGCCAGCCGTCCAGCGCTTCATGCAAGTACGCAATTCCATCCCAAGCATCTCGGATGAGGCGGTTGTCCGGCTTTCAAGTTTGGGGTCCGAGACGACGCTTTACTCAGACCTCGAAATTCACCCGACATCACGGCCAACGAGCCGCTCCGCATGGTCGACCGTTATGCCAACGCGACGCAGGCCGCCCAATGGAAGAAGGCTGGCTGGACGAGGGAAAGCTGCCCCCTCAGCCCGGACTCGAAGGGGCGTCAAGCCGAAAGAGCGTGAGCTCGATCGAGAAAAAAATCAAAAAGAAGAAAAAACCCTCCGTCTCCGACATGGTGGCAGCCATCGAACGACGACAACGGCCGACCTCGCACTCGTATAAAGGAGGAGCCGCGAAAGGAAAAGGCCGACTGGTTCAATGAACAACGAGCAAAACCGGGACGACCAAGACCGCGGCGACCAGCGCGGACGGGCTAGCGCCTATTTTTGTCCGCTCCACCAGGCGCATGGACACGACCTGCGGAATTGCAGAACATGGGCCTCCCGCCTGGAGCAATTCTACAATGGCAAGGGTCCCATGCCCACACTCCCAGAGCAAGAAGGAGACGTCAAGGGCAAGAAGCCCGCCGAGGAGGAAGATACAGACATGGAGTACCAGGAGCCGAGAAACCACATCGCCGTGATATTCGGGCTCCGCCGCCTATGGGTCTCGTCGAGCTGAAGGAGGCCGCACGCGAGGTACTTCGTGTCACTCAAGGGAAGCCTCCTGCTCAAAGCCTTAAGTGGTCCGAGCTGCCCATCACCTTCTCTAAGGACGATCGCCCTCGGATGACGAAACCCCGTGAGGCTCCCGACGGCCGTGAGTCCAACGATCTGCAACACCGCGGTAGGACGAGTGCTCGTGGATCGCGGGAGTTCCTGGACTCGATATCGGCCAGGGTCCCGACGAGATGCAAATTCCTCGGTCCAAAGTCAAGAGCGTCGTAGTCCCTTTCTACGGATAGTCCCCGCACCTCGGCCAAGCCGCTCGGACAGATCGTCCCGCCAGAACTTTCGGAAGCCCGAGCAACTTCCGGACGGAGTTAATCACCTTCGAGGTGGTCGAGTTTGAGTCAGCCTACAATGCCATCCTGGGCCAACCAGCGCTCGCCAAATTCATGGCCGCCACGCATCACGGGTACCAATGCCTGAAGGTTCCGCCGGCGGCGTGATCTCGATGAAGGGAAGCCCAAAGCAGCCCCGAATCGCGACGAGAGGGCTTTAGACATGGTCGGGCAGCTGCCTCAGCTGGCCCGACCAAGAGCCGAGGAGTTCCCGGCCCAAGGCTACCCTCCGTGCCGGGAGAAACTAAGGCCATCCACAGGCGACGCAGAGCCGTGCAAGGTCGCACACGTGGGGGCTTCCCCTGGATCCTAAATAGGAACTCGAGCTCGTGACCTTCCTCCGAGAAGCGCGGACACGTTCACCTGGGAACCGTCCGACATGCCCGAGTCCCAAGGGAGGTCGCCGAGCACAAAGCTAGCGCTCGCTCGACAAAAGCTCGCGGCAGAAGCTCAGGCGCTTCTCCCCGGAGAAGCAAGCTATCATCAGAGAGGAACTGGACAAGCTCCTCAAAGCCGGTTTTATACGAGAGGTCGATCATTCTGATTGGTTGGCCAACCCAGTTATCGTGAAGAAAAAGGGGGGCAAGTGGCGCATGTGTGTCAATCACACAGGACTGAATGCCGCATGCCCAAAAGACAATTTTCCGCTACCTCGGATAGACCAGTTGGTCGACGCAACGGCCGGCTCCGAGGCGATGAGCTTTCTGGACGCCTATTCAGGTTATCACCAGATCGGCATATCGCCCGACGACGAGGAGAAAACTTCCTTCATCACGCCGTTTGGCACATTCTGCTACACGACTATGTCCTTCGGTCTAAGGAACGCTGGAGCGACCTTCCAGCGCCTCATGCAGAAAACCTTCTCGGACCAAATAGGTCGGAACCTGGAAGTATATGTAGACGACATAGTCGTCAAGAGCAAGATGGCCTCGGGTCATGTACCCGATCTAGAGGAGACCTTTCATAACCTCAATAAGCATCGAATAAAGTTGAACCCTGAAAAATGTGTGTTCGGGGTCAAGGCTGGCAAGGTACTCGGCTACATGATCGGTCCACAAGGAATCGGGCCAACCCCGAGAAGATAGAGGCCATCGAGAACATGCGCCACCCACTTGCACGCTGGAGGTTCATCCCTGGACCGGAGGATGGCGGCCCTAAGTCGCTTCATCTCGCGGCTCGGGAACGCTGCCCGCCTTTCTTTAAGGCGCCCTAAGCACGACGGTTTTGCTTGGACAGAGGAAGCATCGCTTCTTTCAAAGAATTAAAGCTATATTTGTCGAGACCCCGGTCTTGACCACGCCGAGAATGGGAGAGGTTCTCTTGCTCTACCTGGCCGCCACACCCCAGCGGTAAGCGCCGCCATAATCAGAGAATGGGACGGGGTGCAGCGCCCGATCTACTACATCAGCGAAGTCCTACACGGACCAAAGGAGCGTTACCCCGAGGTCCAGAAGCTCTTTATGCGCTCCTCGTGGCCTCGAAGAAGTTAAGACACTACTTCCAGGCCCTACAAAATTCGAGTCCCGACCAACTTCCCGCTTAGAGAAATTCTAGGGAATCAGGACGCAAGCGGACGGATCGCGAAGTGGGCCATGGAGCTCGCCGAATTCGAGATCGAATTCTCGGCCAGGACCGCGATCAAATCCCAGGTCCTAGCGGACTTCCTAGCCGAATGGACAAATCCTACCCCATCTAAGTCTGAACCCGACCAGACCGAGCACGGTCGCTGGGTCATGCACTTCGACGGATCCCGAGCTTACAATTGCTCGGGGGCTGGAGTGGTCCTCGAATCCCCCCAGGGGGAGCGGATCCAGTACGCCCTCCAACTACATTTCGGCGCAACGAACAACGCAGCAGAATATGAGGGTCTGCTAGCCGGACTTCGGGCGTGCAAGACGCCGAGTTCTAGCGACTAATCGCTGAAGGGCGACTCGCACCGGGTTGTCAACCAGGTTAACAAGGAGTATCGCGTTCGATGACTCGATAGCGCTTTACCTGGCTGAAGTAAGGAAGATGGAAAAGTACTTCAGAAACTTCGAAGTACTATACATCCCCAGGAAGGACAATGCCCTGGCCGACCATCTATCGAAGGTCGGTTCCGCCCAGCTTCCCGCCCCGGCGGGGGTGCTCGTCGAGCACCTTTATAAGCCCTCCATACCCACCGAAGAGGAGGCAACCGAGATGGGTGGTACCGTCTCCTTCCTCGAGCAGGGTGCGAGTTGGATGACGCCATTCATCCAATACCTCGTGCACGGGACACTGCCCGAGGAGGAAGACGAGAAATACCGGCTAGTAAGACGCTCCTCAGCCTATAAAATGGTCGAGGGCCTCTTATACCGCAAAGGCGCGCTTGGCGTCCTCTCCAAGTGCATCACCCAAGAGGAAGGCAAATATCTCCTCAAAGATATCCATGACGGGATGTGTGGAGCTCACTCGTCCTTTAGGACCTTGGTGAGCAAAGCCTTCCGGTTGGGTTACTACTGGCCGACGGCCCTGGCCGACTAAGACTCAATAGTGACCGCTTGTCGATCTTGCCGCCTCCATGCCCTGAAAGTCCATCACCAAGATATGCACTGCAGACTATGCCCCTAACCTGGCCGTTCTCGGTTTGGGGCATCGACATACTCGGTTCATTTCCCAGGGGAAGGAAGGGTTGTAAATACCTGTTCGTCGCAATCGACACCTTCACTAAATGGATCGAGGCCGAGCCTATATCAACCATCTCGGCACAGGCGGCTAAAAGGTTCTTCCGCAATAACGTAGTGACCCGCTTTGGCGTTCCGAGTCGCCTCATCACGGACAACGGCACTCAGTTCACAAGCGAGGTGTTTCAGGCTTATTGCGAGGAGGTCGGGACCAAGATATGCTTCGCATCCGTGGCCCACCCGCAGAGCAATGGGGCGGCCGAGCGAACGGGCAGATCATCCAAGGAGTCAAGAAGAGAGTCTTCAAGAACCTCGACGGCATGGTCGAGGCCTGGTGGACGAGCTACCTCCCGTCCTTCGGTCGGTCCGCACCACGACGAGCCGAGCTACGGGTGAGACCCCTTCACCAGATATGGCGCGGAAGCTGTACTACCCGTCGATGTCGTCCTGGGATCCCCAAGGGTGAACCTAGCCGATAACATCGACGCAGAAGGCGAGCGCCTTCTCGACCTCGACCTCGCGGAAGCAACTCGTGAACGAAGTTACATTGCGATCCGCGGTTTACTCGCAAGCTCTTCGCAGACACGCCGCTAAATTCCAGTGCGACCAAGGACCTTGAACATCGGTGATCTCGTTCTCTGACGGGTCCAAGACTTGTCAAAAGCCAACAAGCTAACGCCAAGATGGGAAGGTCCTTACACGGCCGTCTCAACAAAGACGCCCGGGCTGTCCGCCTTGCAATGGAAGATGGTCGAGAACTAGCTAACACTTGGAACATCGACCAACTGCGTAAGTTCCATATCTAACTAAACCAACTTTGCTCCTTTAATAAAATTCGACACCTTGGCCTCCCGGTCTCCCTCTTTCTCTCTCGCTTTCTCTCTCTCTCTCTTTAACCCCCCGCGAAATTCGTGATCAAGCTCGATCCGGATCAAATATCAAGAGCGTGCTCGGTCGTCGGGCAAAACGGACGGGCGTCGACCACTTAACATCGGGCCACCGAGCTCGACCTCGAGGGCTTCCTTCCTCATAAGTCGACCATCTTTTTCGCGCAGACCTCCGCCGCAGTAAAGATTCGCATGGACACCCTCGGACGGTTCCGAAGCTCGGTTCACCGGCGGTATAGACGCACCGTACACAAAAAGGCCACCACGATCTCGCAGGCACTACTCCGCCAACGAGGTCGTGCTCGCAGCCTACGCCCACGACCTCCGCTGACTGGGGGCTATATGGGTACCGTGTGGCTACAACCTAGAGCGACTTTCGCACAAGGTAGTCACTCCCTAGTACGATCGTCCGCTAGCTCGGATAACCATCAAAAAAAGGGGAACAACGGGAGGAAGCAACTCGTTATCAGTACAAGGGAAACAAAAGCGTATCGATTAAATTCGAAACATTCTTTGTTAGACTAGGAGATTTTTGAGTTTTTTCGTAAAACACGGAAGAAGGAATTACAGGAGGCCGACGCTTCTCGTCTCCTGGCAGAGCGAGCTCCTCCGCAGACGGAGTCGAGCTCTGACTCGAGGTCAAGCACCCGGCTGAGCTTCACACGACCTTCGCTGTCGCCGACGAAGCCGCCTGACTCCTCCTGCTGTCGGGTCGATCGTCCTTTCGGCGCCGAGCGGAGTTGCGCAGGGTCGCCACCGTCGCTTCAAGGCCCGACCTCGCCTGCTCACTCTGGTCGAGGCGCTCCTTAAGAAAGTGCACGGACTCCTCCATCTTCTGCCGGATCTCGGCCTCAGAAGACTTCAGCTCGGCGACCAGGCGCTCGAGCTCCGCGATCCTAGCGTCTTGCTCGGCCTGGTGCTTCGCGACGACTTCTGGTGGCACGGTCGCGGCGTGGAAGTCCTTCATGGTGGTCTCCAACACCTGCGCAACAAGGCATCTCGGGTCGCAGCCGGATTTTTGGGACAAAAGCACATAAGTGTTAGGAGACTTACCCAACAGAGCCGGGCCTCCACCCCTCCGAACAGCTTCGGCGGGGTCCTCCGTCCCGTTTTTTACTCCCTGGGCAGGGGCTTGAGCTCGAGCTCCCCCGTCCCCTGGGGGCGGGAGACCTTGCCCCTGAGGGTCGACCTCCATCTCCTGCGGAGGGACGGCCTCGAGAGCAAGGACCACCTCCCGCTCCTCTTCCTCCTGGGCAGGAGTTGCGCTCGGGGGCTCCTCCTCCTCGCAAGCCTGGGCCGTGGCGGTGTCTCGGTAGCGAGGTCGATCGAGGCACCGGGTCGGCGGCCGGAGAGTCGGGCACCCGAGCTTGGGCCGTGACGGCGTCTCTGGGCGCGAGGTCGACTGGAGGCACCGGGTCGACGACCGGAATGTCGGGCACCCGAGCTTGGGCCGTGACGGCGTCTCGGTAGCGAGGTCGATCGAGGCACGGGTCGGCGACCGGAAGGTCGGGTACCCGAGATTGGGCCTTGGCGGCGTCTTCGGGCGCGAGATCGACTGGGGTCGCCGGGTCGGCAGCCGCGAGGTCGACCTCGACCAAAGCGGCCTCGGTACACAGCGGCTCCCCTCCACCTGGAAGTTGACCCGGCCCACCTGATACCGGGCCGACGTTGATGTCCGGCGGAGCATCGCGGGCTCGGGGAGAGATCTCGGCGATCTCTTGGAGCGTGGCGGTGATGATGTCGCTCACGCCGGCGGAGTCCTCGCGAGGAGCTTCAGCGGCGTGCTCGGCACCACCATGCTCCTCCACGTCGTCGTCTTCAATTATGATGTGGGGGATGCCCTCCGCCGCGGCCCGAGCATCGGCAGCCGCAATCTTCCTCCGTGTCTCCTCCTCAGGAGAGACGAGCTCTGGGGCCCGGATCTCCGCGCGGCGAGCCCTCTACCTCGGCGTCATCACCACCGGCCCGTGGGAAAGCGGGCCTCCGCGCCTCGATTCCCACCTCGACCTGCGTCGCCCAACGGCCTCGGCGTATGACAAGCTCCTCTCTAGCACGAGGTCAAGAATATCGTCGACCATTGCTCCAAAATCCCATAACTCCGCACCAGCTGCCACACCCAGTACAGATGATGTGGGGTTAGTGTGGTGCCGGAGGGGGAATGAGACAAACGAGACAGGGATAAGAGGCTGACCTCGCTCGGCATCTTCCACCGGCCTCGGCGCGAACGAGGAGGGCAGCTATGTCCTCGCGTGCCTTGTCGGCCCGGCAGCGGAAGGTCGACCTCTCCCAAGTCGGCCTCGATGATGGTCGGCGTTGGCGTGGTTGGCGCGGCCGACGACCGGCGGGACCTCGGGACCAGGGGCGGGAGTCCGGCTCGTCCTTCTCCTCCTCGTCATCCGTAGGGGCCGAGCTTGAGCTCACCGCGCGAAGCTCTGCACGAAGAGCCGCGATCCGGCTCTCCAGGCCTCCTTCCGCTGGCTGACCACCGCGCCTCCTTCTTAGCCCAGCGGCAAGTCGACGCAAACGAGCCATCGGCTGGGGTTTTTTCTCGTATGCTCATCCATCCAAAGTTTTAGTTCGCTCACCTCCTGCCGATCGGCATACTCCAAATCTTTGGCGGGGTGAGCGGTCGTCAGGCCAGGACGCTGCGCATAACGCCGAGGCGAGAGGCAGCGTGGCCGTAGGAGATCGGTCGCGGCGCTTGCGGCCGCCAATTTTTGGTCTTACGACCTCGTCCCCATTTGTGATGCCAGTTGATCCACGGCAACCTCGAGGGCGACCTTCTCCTGCCAGAGAGAGTTTTATGAGGTCGGGGCACCCTGGGGAGACTCGGACCAAGTGGGACATCAAGAAAGGAGGGCCAAATCGAAAACTTACCGCCTCGGTCCGGTTGAGGACGTTATTCGGGATCTGGCGACCCTCTAGGATCTCCTTGCCCTTGGGGGTGCCGAACATTTCGGACACCCTCGCGTCCACCCAGTCCTCCGGTGGAGCTGCGTACCGAACGAAAGGAAGTGGTGAGAACGAATGTCTTCTGCATAAGAGAGAAGGCCGAGGTCGATGGTATACCTGAGCGTGACTCCCGTGTGATGTCCTGCCACCCCTCAACCTTGAAGAAGGGATGCACCCTCCTCCGAGGCGACACCGAACTCGATGTAGTCCCGGCGACATCCCGTCCGGCCACCGAGCAAGTGAGCTCGTTGATCGGCGAGAGCACCTTCTCCTCCTCACGGCCGGTCGGTAGGGTCTCGACAGCCCGGGCTCTAGTGCCGGTATAGGAGAGCGAGCTGTCTTCCGCCTTCCTCAGATAAAACCAGGAGTCGGCCCATCCCGACACCGAGTCCTTGAGTGTGAAGCTCGGATACTGCAGACAAAGTGGTAGGTCGGAGAGAGCGGAAATAGAGGCAAACCGGCCGACGAAGGCGTCTTGTGCGCGATAAGGTGTAGAAATGGAGGAAGAGGCTGGGAGTGGGCTCGACGCCCACATACCCTTCGCAGAGGTGGGTGAAGATGGCCATGATAAGGATGGAGTTAGGGTGGAGGTGAGCGATCTCGCACTCACAGAAGGCGAGGATGAAGGATCGTTATTTTTGATCCAGTTGATTTTGATGATGAGTATTTGAAAAAGATTTGAAACTAGTTTGATATTTCGACAAGATTTATTTTTTGGTTTCTTTATTTGAAAAGATCTGAAATCAGTTTGATTATTTGAAAAGCTTTTTGATTTTTGCAAAGGTTTTTGTTCGTGTTTTGAAATCGTGTTCTTAGAATATTTAATGCAATGCACTCCTGTGAGTGGTTGCATGGTTTAATGTGAGTCAAGTCGCGGACTTGTGCTCGGAATCGTTTTGTGGTTTGTTCATGTGCAGGTATTGCTCGAGGGCGAATGTGGTCGATGACGGACTGGAACTAGGTTCATGGAGGAACCGAGGTTCGACTAGGTTCGTGGGGAACCGAGGTCTTGGTGGTCAAGGATGTCATGCGGGACGTTCGGGCTAAGAGAATGGTGCACATGAAGAATGGTTAGTCACGTGAGAATGGCATGAGGTCATTCGCGTGCAAAGTGTTAGTCACGTGAGTATGGTAGGGTTGCCATACGCGTGCAAGAGTTGTACTCGGCCAGGTTGGGCCAAGTGGAGTTGTGTTGAATACATGCTCTTTCTAGGATTAGGAGTGGGAATCCTTTTAGGATTAGGAATCCTTCTAGGATTAGGACTCCTTCTAGGATTAGGTGTGTTTGCCTTCTTTAAATAGAGGGGTTGCCTCCTGTTGAAGGCAATCAAGCTTTGAGCAAGCTTTAGGGTTGTACTCTTTTGTTTGGAGTATTTTAGATAAAAGAAAGGAGAAATAAAGATCAAGTTCATCAAATCTTTCGGCGAGCTACAATTCTAGTTAGATTTATTCTCGCCATCTTCTGGAATAGTAAGCTTGCGAAGGTCATAACTTTTGATCCGTAAGTCCGATTGATCTGATTCTTTTTGGGTTTGATTCGTATTGGAATCTAGTTTCTTGTGTCCAAATTTCAGATCGATCGGACGGTTGGATCTCCGAGAATTCGCATTTTACCAAACCTCTATCATTCTGTTTTTTTCGAAAACGAGGCAATTATTTGGTTCTATTTTAGGGTAAACTTTTAATAGATCAAGAATTTGGTTTTAGCTTCCGCAAAATCATTCACCCCCCCTCTGATTGCTATATTCGGTCCTACAAGTGGTATCAGAGCCAGGCTCTACTAATCCATCTTAACAGGTGATTAGTAAACGGTAAGTTATGGCAACAGAGAAATACTCAAACAAGCCGCCAATCTTCGATGGCACAGACTTTCCTCAAGCGGATCCGATGATCGCATATCTTCAAGCTCAAGGTAACGCGATTTGGCGCAAGGTAAAAATTTCGTACGAGCTTCCTTCTAATGATGATATTGATAAAATCGAGTTTGAAAAAGATGTTGAAAACAATAATAGAGCTAGAAACATATTGCTTCAAGGACTTGCTAGAAAAGAATTCGATAGAGTCTGTCATTTACTTATCGCTCATGAAATTTGGAAATCTCTTCAAGATTATCATGAGGGTACTGACTCAGAAAAGAAGCTAGGCAAGATCAATTTAAAAGGAATACACTAGATTTGAAATGAACTCTGGAGAATCTCTAGATGATTGTTTTGCTCGCTTTAATGTAATCTTAAACAATCTTAGAGCTGTAGATGTAAAGTACACCGACTCTGAAAATGCTAGACATTTCCTATCATCTCTTGATCTTAAAATCGGCAAATGAAAGTGATCGCTTTTAGGGAAGCTCACAAGATGAGTGAAATGACTTTGGATAAACTATATTCTAGTCTCAAGACTTTTGAGATAGACATTGTTTCAAGAACATCCAATGATAACTCTATGGCTCTTAATGCTAATTCCTCTTCATATGATAATGCTACTAGTTCTTCATCATCATATTCCATTATCGCTTTGAGTGCTCTTAGTGATGAACAGCTAGATCAAATACCGTAAGATACACTTGCTCTTCTTTCCAAGCGTGTCAATGCAAATTACATGAGATCAAGGGAAAGAAAAGGAGCCTCCATCCATCGCTACAAGCTGCGGCAAGGCAGGCACATCCGTGCTAAATGTTTCAAGAACAAAGATAGAGAGGAGAAGGAGCAAAGCAACTCCTCCAAGTCCTTCCGCCAAGAGAGAGCAAGGATAAAAATAAGCAACTGACGAAGAAGATGCTCAACAAAGTCTTCGAGGCAATTGGTCGCTTAGACTTAAGCGACATTGATGACTCAATCGAAGATGAGAAGGAAGCGAAGCAAACGAAGTTGAAGAGAAGGATTTCACCTGGATCAGTGCTTCATGGCAAAAGGGAACACTAGTGATTCTAGTGACAACGATAAAGACTCTCCAGTGACGGTGATGAGGTAATGCCTTCGTATGATGAGCTTTGTGAAGTTTTAGTCATATTGAGAAAATCTTTAAGAAAATCTTCACTCAAAAATAAAAACTTAGAAAAAGATCTATCCATGCTAAAATCTGAAAACTTTGATCTTAGAAATTCAAATTCTGAAAATATTTGTGATACTTGCTTAGATCTCAAATTTGAAATTAAGTCTCTAAAAGAGGAACATGTCATTAAACTAGAACAAGTTTATGCCGAACAATTGAAAAATGAAAAACTTGTGAAAAATATTGGTTGCTCTACTGATAGTTTACATGATCAAATTGCTTGCTCTAAATGTTCAATTCTTGAGTTGAAATTAAAAGATGCAAATTGTAGAGTTACACAATTAACAAATGACATGTTCACTCATGAAATTAACTCGTGTTCAAATTGCCAGAAACAGAAAGTTAAAATTGACACTCCTTGTGATAATTGTTTAAATCTTGCTAAGAAAGTTGATTACTTGCAAAATTCTTTGGAACGTTTCACTGATGGCAAGAAAAACCTAAACATGATTTTGGATCAATCAAAAGTCAGCACTCAGAACAAAGGTTTAGGTTTTGATTCTTATGCTCATCATAAATCACATGCTCCCACTGTTGTCAAAACACTTGGAAGTGGAAAATTTGAAATTGTCAATGAGCCTAAGAAAAATGTCTTTAAATCTGGTGGTCTTTTATCTTCTACTATGATGAATGCAAAATGTGCTTCTACTGTTAAAGCAAAACATCATGTTAAGTACACTTGCACTCATTGTGGTAGAGATGGACATCTAGTAGACTTTTGCTTTAGACTAGCTAAACAACAAAAGAGAGAAAGGTTTAATGCTAGGTCTAATTTTGCATGGCACGCGTTTCATTTCTCATTATGTGCCTAGGGTGATGCAAATACCTCTTGTTGCTAAGAACACGAGAAAAGACAGATCTTCTTTTATGCATAAGAATGCTCGTGTTGTGCCAATCACAGCGCCGTGTGTCTCAAGATCTTGGATTCCTAAACATCTTATTTCTAACCCTTGATCGAGACATCGACACTTTCTCGCTTCTATGTAGGCTTCTCACGCGAGGAAGGAGAACATATGGCTAGTGGATTCCGGATGCTCACGCCACATGTCCGATGATAAGAATTGGTTCTCCTCCTTCACTTGTGCATCTCGTGCTAAAAGTGTTACTTTTCAAGATGCTTCCTCCACCTCTGTTTTACTTAAAAGGCACTAGTCCAAATAGTGCAGTGCAGTGCATATGTTCAGGGGGAGAGTATCTTTGTTGATGAAGATGATGATGATGATGTTGAGGATGAGATAATTGGAGTTTGTTGTGTGCTTGTGTGCTCGTTTTCAAGCTTCCCCGCGTGCTTCACATCGACAAGCTATCAAGAGGATTTTAAGGTATCTCCGTGGTACTCAAGATTTTGGCATTTGGCTTTACGCTTCTTCACGCATTAGTTTAAGACCTTTCTCTCGATGTCGAATTTGGAGGATGTGGAATTGATAGAAAAAGTACATCTGGTTCATGCCACTTCTTGAGTAATTCTCTTTCTTGGACACATTGACATCAGATTTCATTTTCTTAGAGATCATGTTGAAAAAAGAGCTATTGAACTGAAATTTGTTGATTTGGGTGCTCAACTTGCTGATATTTTCACTAAACCGCTTGATTTTTCTCGTTTTGCTTTCTTACGCGGTGAACTTGGGATCATTCATCCCCATGGGTTGATTTGAGGGGGAGTCTTGAGTTTATCTCTTTTGGGTTACTTGACTTTGGTTCCTAGAAGTGATTTTTTTATAAGTGGTATTTTGACTTTACACCTCAAGTAAAAACCCCTATTTACATTGCATCATGTAGTACAAAGCTTTGGTGATTATTCTTGTGTATATAGCCAAGTTAATGCTCAATGCTTTACTTATCACTAAAAGGCTAAAATAATTCAATTTGAGATGCTTTTCGAGAATATTTTGGCTCTTGCTCATTATGGTATTGCATTTGTGAAATAGGCTTAAAAGTTTCTTGTCATCTGTTGAAAGGCTAGAGCTGATTAGAAACTATGTGTGAGTTTTTTGTTGGACTTCAAATGATCATTATGAGTCTCAAGCAAAATCAGTGTTTTAATGTTAAAAGCAAGTTGAAAAAGATGCAAGCAAAAGCTACTTGGCTAAACACAAGTTTAGTACAATGTGCAGCTTCCTTGCCAGGGATTTAAATGCAAAAGATGCAAGAAAAGGCTACTTGTCTAAACGAACAATGTGAAGCCACTTGCCAATTTAAACTGAGAAAGATACAAGAAAGAACTACCTACTCATACACAAGTATGGGCTAGTGTGCAGTTACTTGTCATCCCTGTTGATCACAAAGCAAAATTGTCAAACTTGCTAAAAGAGAAAAAGGAAATTCAAATGGTTGAAAAAGGCTTGAGACAAATATTAGTGAATTTGAAAGTCTCTCTATGCTCATGATAGATTTCTTTTTCGCTTTGGCAAAATCTGTTTATGACATTTTACTTGTTTGCTTTAATTTGCTTATGCAATAACTATTCTATGTGTTAGAGCCTCCATATTCTCACAATTTGCTTTCTCATTGGATAATTTGATACAAAATGAGAAAGTTCTCCTAAAAACTCTTCAAATGCTTTACTTTGATTATATACCTTGAATATACTTCAAAGCTTGAGATCTGCATTCATTAAGGGGAGTTTTGAGATCTTGATGACTATTTTGTCAAAAAGGGGAGAACAAGTCAAGGAGGTTTTTGAATTGGGATTATTTGGTCTTTTGGTTCTTGCTCAATCTCTTGTCAAATCTTATATTGTGTTTTGTCAAATTACTCATCAAGGGAGATTGAAGGATCGTTATTTTTGATCCAGCTTGATTTTGATGATGAGTATTTGAAAAGATTTGAAACCAGTTTGATATTTCGACAAGATTTATTTTTGGTTTCTTTATTTGAAAAGATCTCAAATCAGTTTGATTATTTGAAAAGCTTTTGATTTTTGCAAAGGTTTTTGTTCGTGTTTTGAAATCGTGTTCTTAGAATATTTAATGCAATGCACTCCTGTGAATGGTTGCATGGTTTAATGTGAGTCAAGTCGCGGACTTGTGCTCGGAATCGCTTGTGGTTTGTTCATGTGCGTGTATTGCTCGAGGGCGAATGTGGTCGATGACGGACTGGAACTAGGTTCATGGAGGAACCGAGGTTCGGACTAGGTTCGAGGGGAACTGAGGTCTTGGTGGTCAAGTATGTCATGCGGGACGTTCGGGCTAAGAGAATGGTGCACATGAAGAATGGTTAGTCACGTGAGAATGGCATGAGGTCATTCGCGTGCAAAGTGTTAGTCACGTGAGTATGGTAGGGTTGCCATACAGCGTGCAAGAGTTGTACTCGGCCAGGTTGGGCCAAGTGGAGTTGTGTTGAATACATGCTCTTTCTAGGATTAGGAGTGGGAATCCTTTTAGGATTAGGAATCCTTCTAGGATTAGGACTCCTTCTAGGATTAGGTGTGTTTGCCTTCTTTAAATAGAGGGGTTGCCTCCTGTTGAAGGCAATCAAGCTTTGAGCAAGCTTTAGGGTTGTACTCTTTTGTTTGGAGTATTTTAGATAAAAGAAAGGAGAAATAAAGATCAAGTTCATCAAATCTTTCATGAGCTACAATTCTAGTTAGATTTATTCTCGCCATCTTCTGGAACAGTAAGCTTGCGAAGGTCATAACTTTTGATCCGTAAGTCCGATTGAGCTGATTCTTTTTGGGTTTGATTCGTATTGGAATCTAGTTTCTTGTGTCCAAATTTCAGATCGATCGGACGGTTGGATCTCCGAGAATTCGCGTTTTACCAAACCTCTATCATTCTGTTTTTTTCGAAAACGAGGCAATTATTTGGTTCTATTTTGGGATAAACTTTTAATAGATCAAGAATTTAGTTTTAGCTTCCGCACAATCATTCACCCCCCCCTCTGATTGCTATATTCGGTCCTACAGAGGACGGACTCGACAAACTCGCTTTCAGGCATCCGGAGCCCGTTTATGGTGTAGAGCTCGGTGGAGATGATCTCCCCTTCCTCTGGCTCCGGGCTCTCCTCGGCCCCAGGGGCTCTCCATGAGCCGGCGTCGAGGTACTTCGCTGCTGCGAAGCTCCAGCTTTCGCCTATCGATCTTCTTTGGCGCCAAACTTCGCCATTTCAGACGGGGAGGCGATCGGTTGGGAGACGATCGCGCACGATCGGAGGAACGAGCAATCGAGCAAAGAATGATTTGAAGCGCTTTCCTTTGAGGGATCGCGGCGAGCTAGGGTTCGCACCGTGTTTAAAATCCCTCCAGAAACAGAAAGCGAAGGGACTTCCCGCCGTTATGGTCGAGGAAGCCCTAGAGGCGCAGAGGGCGATTGAGGCGTCGCCACCCGGGGACGACACGTGGCACGCGAATCGAAATCGCCCCGCCAAAAGGACAGTTCGCTAGGAAGGACGGTTCGAATCGCCGAATGAGGCTTCCGGAGAAGGAACCATTGAGAGGGCCCACGTCCGTTCAAGCGCGACGAGCCGAGGCAAAAGGCTCGTTCCTGAGGAGGTCAATAGCTCGGTGGTCGCGCAGCTTGTTCGCCGCAGCAAATCCGACGTGCTCAGGATCAGTAGGCCCAAGGGGAAGGCCTTCCTTAGGCCTTTTTCCCACTTGAACCTCGGGGGCTAGCTGTCGGGGGGTTGGGTAATTCCCATAAATTACCTCGGGTGCCACGAACGGCCGAGCTCGCTCCCGCCCGAGCTCGCTCCCGCCCGAGCCATTAGGAGGTCGTTCCCAAGGACGATCTAGTTGGGATCTGAGAAGGTCGCGTATTCTAGCCAATAGCGAGCTCGAGCTTGCATAAGGCAACCAAGCTCGGCGCCGGGAATTGGCCGACCTGACGTGATCTCGAGGTCGGTGGGAGTAACCACCAGCGCGTAACCTTCGTTAGCCCGTTGCGTCCTCCGCGGGAGCATGGCGGAGTTGTAGGATCTGCCAGTTGCCACGATTGAACGTAGTCCAATCGTGCGGATAGTGGGGACCTGCGGAGTTTGGTCCTTTGTAAGCTATAAAAGCATCCCCACCATGAGGGAAAGACACGCAGATTTCTTTACAAAAAATATACACGAGCTGGAGTAGGGCTATTATCTCCTTCTTGAGAGGCCCGAACCAGGGTAAATCACAGTGTCCTTGCCCATTGAAGTTTAGTGAGTCACTCCTCTGAGTATCCCATCACGTGAGAAGGGGTCGCAGTTGGTCCCTCCACCAACAAGTAAGCTCGGCGGGGGCCTGCTCCCCAACCGTCGACAGATATAATTTCAGAGTGGATTTGTAGAAGTGGCTACCAAAATCTGTTAAAAGACCACTAAGAAATGGCTGTACTACCGCGGAGAAATACAAAACAAGTCTTATATTTTGGCATTGTTGGGATCAGACAGATAGTCAACATTTATATATCCCTTCACGGTTAAGTCTTAGTTCTTCTAGGAAAACAATTTAAATCTTGAGTATCTTGAAAGTATATGAGTAAAGTTTGACACTAGTCTAATATCTTATGGTTGGGACTATGCTGATAACGTGTTGTAAAACGGGATCATTCATCCGCATAGAATCGACAGAACGTCCACGCAATCACATGAACAGAAGTAGAGATGCAAGTGTAAGCACACATAATGTAGGGGAAAAACCCTCTCTTTATCAGATTGATCTCTCTGTACAAGGCAATGCCCTATATATATATACCCTGTTTGGCAGAGCTCCAGATCCCAGCTCCACCTCAAAACTGAAACTTGTAGACTGAAATAAAGTAACTTAAGTTTATAATTTCATTTTAAAATATAAACAAGATGACCCACCTCAATATTCTTAATAGGATGTTTTTGTCCCAAAAAACATTCAAACTTTGGACCGTACGATCAAAACACACATCCGTAGGATCAACCTACCTCGAATTCAGGGGAACGTGCATCGATCTGAAAACAAATCTAATAATCCAGAATTTGGATAATGGTTATCGGAAAAAAACATCCGAATAAATCTTATCAAAACTCGTCTTAATATACTCGTAGCGCCAGCCTAGGAACACACACCTCCGTGCATATCACCCAGTCGTCCTGCCCACGAAAAGACCGTGAGATGATGTACTCCAGCTACCTACCCATTCGATGCGAAGACGCCTTCCCATCCCGCATCCGTCTCCTCCTTCGATTCTATAAGGCCATCTCCAACAGCATTCCTCAAATTTCATTCCCTATATCCTCATATACAGAATTCCCTAAAAAGATTCCTTCCCTATATCTCTTTCCTCTCCAACAGCATTCCCCAAATTTCATTCCCTATTTTGTCACTCCTATATTATAATGATATTTCATAATCATGTATGTGCCACGTACATTTTTTAGCGGAAAAAATTTGACCGGCTATTTTTAATTGCAGGAATTTAATAAATTTATTCAAACGGTCAACGTAACGGTTATATTGTAACGGCTATATTGTAACGGCTATATTTTAACGGCTATATTGTAACGGCTATATTTTAACGGCTATATTGTAACGGCTATATTGCAACGGCTACTTTTTTAGGCTATATATACATAGCCATTTACACTTCCAAGCCTTGCCCATATCTGAATGTTCATTATCTAGTATATCTCAATGAGTCGTCAGAACTTAGTTCATCATTTCCTCTCCGAAGACTCATCGTCGGATGACGACGATGAAACTCTTCTTACAGTAGCATATCTAGCACAGCAGCAAGATAAGTGTGTGAGTGCTCGACGCCATGGGGGTTCTATTGTTGGCCATCAATACATACATCGCAATAGAGAGGAAGGGCATGCCAGGCTATACCGAGACTATTTTGCTGATCCTCCGGTCTACGACCCAACTTTCTTTCGGCGGAGGTTTATGATGAGAAATATTTCAATTGTTTGTATTTTTCATTGATCATCTTTTCTATAGCTCATTCTTCTTTCTACAGCAGGTTTAGAATGAGTCGTTACCTATTTCTTCGCATATTGCATGCTGTAGAAACCCATGATGATTATTTTGTTTAGAAAAGGAATTGTGCTGGAACTATCGGGTTATCTTCTTTACAGAAGGTAACTGCAGCATTCCGGATGATAGCTTATGGAGTGCCGGCAGATGCTATTGATGATTGTCTACGGATTGCAGAAAGTACTGCCATAGAGAGTCTTAAAAGGTTTGTGCGAGCTATTATTGTCCTCTTTGGAGATGAGTATTTGAGATCTCCAAATGAGAATGATACTGCTAGATTACTTGCAATCGGTGAGGAAAGAGGTTTTCCTGGAATGCTAGGAAGCATAGATTGCATGCATTGGAGGTGGAAAAATTGTCCTACAGCATGGCAAGGCTTGTATACTGGGCATGTACACAAGCCAACAATAATTCTAGAAGCCGTTGCTTCACAAGATCTATGGATTTGGCATGCCTTTTTTGGTTTACCAGGATCTCACAATGATATTAATGTTCTTCACCGTTCCCCTCTGTTCGCAAAGCTAGCTGAAGGACAAGCGCCGGAAGTGAATTACACTATCAATGGTCACAATTACACAATGGGGTATTATCTTGCAGATGGGATATATCCTGAATGGGCAACATTTGTGAAGACAATACCAGCTCCTCACGGGAATAAGAAGAAATATTTCTCCCAAGCTCAAGAGGCAGCTAGGAAGGACGTGGAACGAGCCTTTGGAGTTCTGCAATCTCGGTTTGCAATTGTTCGAGGTCCAGCACGTTTCTGGGATCAACAAACACTAAGAGATATCATGACAACTTGTGTCATCATGCATAACATGATAGTTGAAGATGAGCGAGACGGAGGACCACTTGACTATAATTACGAAGGAATGGGAGAAACAGTTTCAGTGTCACACGAGCATACGCCTGAACTCTTTGAGTTTATTCAAACTCATCATTCCATTCGGAATAGGGAAACTCACCACCAGCTACAAAACGATCTAGTGGAGCACTTATGGCAACGTTATGGAGGGGTGTAATTCTATTTGTTGTAATGTATTCAGTCATTCATCTATGTATTTAGTCATTCATCTATGTATTCAGACATTCATCTATTGCAAAACAAGAATGCTGTGATTTCAAAATCAACCATCAACCAAGATTGCATTGCAATATGTAAGTCCATAACCTAAGGAATGAGGGACAAACTGAATCGTTCTTAAGCAAAACAAACAACCTTGGTTCAACCTGACCTATTACATCTTCTAGCTATTATGTCGTTCTGCAAGCTCATGTAATATCGTTTTTGTGTCTCAGTGCAGCGACTTAGATCAATACCCATAATTCTCTCCTCCTCGACCATTTTCTTGAATTCAAGTTCATTTTTCTTGAATTCAAGCCTCTCTTTTTCTTGCTCAATCTTCTCTTTTTCTTGCTCAATCTTCGCTTGTTCTTGTGCATACAGTCGCTCATATCGCTCATCTTTCTTCCTCTCTTTTATAATCTCAAGTTCCCTCTTTTCCTTTCTAAAATTTTCTAATGCTTCCATGTAAAGATTAGTTGTTGGAGCAACTTCTTTACCTCGACGTAATCGTTCTTTCGCCGCCTTATGTCCAATTGGTCTACTTAAGTGATCATTTTCTGCATTAGGATGGTCCTCATCAAGATGAATTGCATTTGTGCTAACAGATCGAAGATCCCGGACTTCCGCTACTCGATGTCTTTTGCTTCTTCTGAGATAACCGAGCACACCACTTAGGATGGTATTGCAAAGTATTCCAGCAATGTAAGAATGCGAACGATCGCCTTTCTTCCTCATGATACAAAGTTTTAGCTTGCATAATCTGTACAACCACACAAACAATATCTATGAGCACACCATCTACATGTAGGAAAGGTACATAGATTATGGACTAACCTTGTCCTGCTCAGTTAAACCACTTTGATTTCGACGCTCAATCCGATCATGACACCCACAAAACTTGTTCACTGCTTCTTGAATAACAGACCATCGATGTGTAAGTGAAGCCTGTGAGCGATCCGAGGTAAAAGTCTTGTACTCGTGGAAGTAGTCATGAATTCTTCTCCAATAAGTGGCACGGGATTGTTGGTTCCCTTGTATTGCATCAATACTAACATTAAGCCATGCGGAGACCAACAAATTGTCTTCTTCCTCAGAGAAATTTTTTGATCTTCTATTGTTTGCTTTTATTTGGGGACTAGCCGTAAGCACTGGTGATGGTTGTGAACCAATTGGACTTTCGTGTGGAGAAGGTTCAGAACCATCCCAATCAGCATGTGCATCCCCTCCCTCACTCAACAGATTTATATAGAAGCCATCCATAATTTCTATTCTGACAACAACAAAATTTCTCAAGTTAACAAACAACATTACAATAACTTAACAAGTTAACAAACATCATTACAATATCTTAACAAGTCTTAACCAGTCTTAGCAACATTACATCATAAATAACAAGTCTAAACCAGTCTTACCAACATTACATCGTACATAACAAGTCTTAACATTAATACAAGACTAAAACCGTCCCGAATCATCACTATCAATTTCGATACCCTCATCTTCACAATACTGTCTGTCATCACGTTTATCCTCGTCATCACTCTGGTAGTCATAGGGAAGACACAACTCAGGGTCTACATCCACTTCAAGCTCTACCTCATCTCTTTGCATCAGTTCATGTGATTCTATGGCAACTTGCTCTAAGCTGCGAGTTATAGTTTCGATGTCCATCAAAACGCCATTGAGTTCATTGGCACATTGAGATGTACCACTACTAAAATTGTCTTCCACAATTTTGTTAAGGTCCAATGTGATGCTCTCTATTTGCTTTACTGTCCATGCGAAGCCTTTACTGAGCTTCTCTGGATCCTTGTCCATCTACACATTGGAAGCAATATACAACAGCTTAAACTACACATTGGCAAAGAACTATACCCCAAGCATCGACAGGAAACACTAGACAACAAGGTGCAATTTGGCAAATATGTACTAAATCATATGCTAGACTCAACATAGAAGCATCCTAGCATCTCGAAAGTATAATTCCACTACCACTTCCAAAAGTAAGGTAGGTATCATGGTCAAATGACATCAAATAAAATAATCAGGATGAAATCCAAAGTATAATTCCACTTCCAAAACAAACATATGTAGTAGCATCCTACATCTCGAAAGTACAAAAACAATCGCATCTACAGCAAACTACACCTAAGAAACTCATTTTAATTTTCTATAACATGGCAAGTGAGACGCCAATTGCATTGATTAGAAGAGTGACAAAGCAAGTGATGCATACTATAAGCCGAGCAACCCAAAAGATCGAGAAAATTAAGTGGAAGCAAGGCTTCAATTTATCTGCACAGATATCTCAATCGTTTGTATGTAATTCGAACATACTTGTGAATATGGGTGTACTGGGCCAGGCCTAGGGGAGTAGGAAGCAATTGGCTGTGAACGGCATTCCAGAATATTGTTAGTGTGATGATCTAACGACAATCTGTTCAAACTAGCATACCACTGGTGTTTTAGTGAAAGTCTTGGATATCATATCCCAAGACCTCACCACTAGTCCTCACTATCACATTGGTTCAAATATCATCATGTTATTTGTCAAAATTTCTGGTTTTGATTGCTAAGGTCGCCTCGCACTCACTTGTCAAGATGATCTTTGATGCTTCTCACGGTGATGGATTGTTTGAAGTCTTGATGTTTAATTTATGCTATTTCAGATACGAGCTTTTGAGCCGAGGGATGATAGAGGAAATGCTGAGGTACTTTAATGTAGCTGAGAATGTCTTATGAAACATGAATCCTTATCAGAAGAGTGATCTCTACAGCATTGTGTTTCATTCTCTGGTTAATGCCAAGGAGGTATGTGTTTACTGTCTATTACTGTTTCTTTTGTTGGTGATGAACTCAATGATGAATTTTATTTAGTTTTCCTCTCTATTGGACAGTTCCTGTTTATTGGACAGTAGAATCTGGTATTTGAGGCTGTTTTTTATGCTTGGTTTGTAATTTTCATGGAACATTTCATCTTGTTGATATAGAACCAGATGAAAAAGTGAAAAGGGCTACGAATGAAATAAATGTTGGACACTCATTGTTGATTTTTTACCGGGACCGAGTCGGGGCGGCGATGAGGGAGCGGCGGCGATGACGGAGCGGCCCGGACCGAGTCGAGGATGGAGCGGCGACGAGGACCGGGTCGAGGACGGAGCGGCGACGACGACGAAGAGGTGGCGACGACGGAGCGGCGATGAGGACCGGGTCGAGGATGGAGCGGCGACGACGACGAAGCGGTGGCGACGACGGGCCGGTGGCGACGACGGAGCGGCGATGAGGACCGGGTCGAGGATGGAGCGGCGACGACGACGACGGAGCGGAGGCGACGACCGGGTCGACGACGGAGCGGAGGCGAGGACGGAGGGCCAGATCTGGCGCGGGAGGGAGGATCGTTGAGCACCGATGGGATCGGGAGAGCGATGGGGAATGGAGAGAGAATCTCGAAACCGTTCTGTAAAAATGGGGAAGCCGATCGAGAGGCTGTTGGAGCAAGAAAAGAAACGACCGTTTGCTCAGATTCCTCATTTCAACGGTTGAGGAATGAGATCGGTAAGCTGTTGGAGATGGCCTAACCCCATCGAAAACAGACAAAAACCTGGCGAATTCCACCAGAAGGCTCGGCGAGAAACAAAGGGGTAAAAGGAGACCAACCTACTCCCGAACGGCGCCATGGAGCCGGCGGCAGTGGCGAGCAACAAGAAGGTGGTGCTGCGGGAGTACATCAGCCGCGCGCCGAGCGAGGACGACATGGTGCTCGTCGACGGCGACACCGTGGCGCTGCGCGTCCCCGAGGGCGCCGCCGGTCCCGCGGTGCTGCTGAAGAACCTCTTCCTCTCCTGCGACCCCTACATGCGCGGCCGGATGCGGGACTTCCACGGCTCCTACATCCCCCCATTCAAGCCCGGATCAGTAAAGTTTTTCCCCCCTCTTCGAAATATCGTCCCTTTCGCTTCGTCTCTCATGTTAGTTGCTCAAGAAAGCAGGTGTGCGTTCATCTGCACATAGAGGATTTTTTTTTACTACTCATCAGGCAATTTCTTGATCTGTCAAGGTTATAGAAGGGCTGGGCGTGGCGAGAGTGGTGGATTCCACTCATCCGGGATTCGGTGCGGGTGACATTGTTTCGGGACTGACTGGTTGGGAGGAATACAGTCTGATCGACAAGCCTGAGCAGCTGAGGAAGATTCAGCAAAGTGACATTCCACTCTCTTATCATTTGGGGCTTCTTGGTGAGTTTCTTAGTCATGTGTTTAATTATTCAGTTGAATTCTAAAGCATAGACAGCAGAAATCATGAATGGAAGGATATAATCATGCGAAGGACCAAAAAGATTATCCTTTAAGAAGCAACAGGTCATGATATTTAATAGAAAGTCACATTGGCTGCACAAATTTTTGGCATGTAATTTAGAAGAAAAGGAAGGTTATAGACAAATGAATAAAGTGTGTGTGGTTAAGGGAAATGTCTAGTGATCTTTTCTTGGTTGTTGTGATGAATTAACAATTGATGGAAACTAGCGCATACTGATCCAGTGATCCGTGTAGCTACTGTTCTGAAATTTCTGTTTGTGGCGTCATGGAAACTGGCTCATGCTGATCCATTTAGCTAATGTTTCTGAAATTTCTGTTTGTGGCGTTATGGAAACTAGCTTATTCTGACCCATTTAGCTAATGTTTCTGAAATTTCTGTTTGTGGCGTCATGAAAACTAGCGCATACTGATACTTTGATCCAACATGCTATCTCACATTCTGGTCTGCACCCACAGGCATGCCTGGTTTTACAGCTTATGTTGGATTTTATGAGGTCTGCTCACCAAAGAAAGGAGAGTTTGTCTTTGTTTCTGCTGCATCAGGAGCGGTTGGCCAGATTGTTGGTCAACTTGCAAAGCTCCATGGATGTTATGTCGTCGGAAGTGCTGGAACAGATCAGAAAGTACTCACTTAAACTAGTAGCTGCATTGTTTACCTGTATAGCTGTATCATCCAGGGTCTACAATAATGTTTCAGGTTGAAATCCTGAAGGACAAGTTTGGATTTGATGCAGCTTTCAATTACAAAGAGGAGCCTGACTTGAATACAGCCTTAAAAAGGTCAGACCTTCTCCTTCATGAAAAAAGATACAACAGCTTAAATTGGCTTGCTTAAACCATTGATGAATCAAGCTAGATTATAAGATGCATCTAATAATCACAGTAAAGACAATGAACTATTAGTGAACCTAAGGGTGCGTTTGGTTGGGTGGATGAGGGTGGATGGGATATGGCCATCTATGGATTTGGAGTCATCCAAGTGTTTGGATGGGTGGATGGATAGGATATGGTTATCCAGTTTTTAGGAATATTCTCTTAAGATGCTGGATAAAGCCATCCAAATAAAAAGGCCGGATGTGCTCATCCAGTTTGCTGCACGAAGAGGTGTACACGGTCAAATTCAAATTTCAGTAAAGTTTTTTTTGGCCAAAATTAAACTTGCTCAAAATATGGTCAAATTTTGTTTGAAAATTCAAATTTTAGTAAAAAAATGTCCAAAAATAAAATTTTGTTTGAAAATGCAAATTTTATTCAAAAATTCAAAATGTGTCCCAAAAAATCAAATTTTGGTCAAATTTTATCAAAAAAAATCAAATTTTGTTAGAAAATTTAAATTGTGATCAAATTTTATTCAAAATTCAAAATTCAAATTTTAATTAAAATTTGTCCAAAAAATTCAAACCAAAATTCGAAACCTTGATTACAACTAGCTAACCAAACAAAAAATTAGCTCATTCCATCCATCCTCATCCATCCAACCAAACAAAAAAATAGCTCATCCTTGTCCACCAAACCAAACAACTACCTGGATGGCTCCATCCCATCCAAGTTGGATGGCCATATCCCACCCAACCTCATCTAGGCAACCAAACGCACCCTAACTAAATAATGTGGAACATTTTCCTATGATAGCTAAATGTGTGAGGATAAAAATTGGCATCATCAACTTACATATTATCTCGTGAAACAATAGTTCCATTGAACTCAGTAAACAATTCAGAATTACATAGTAATGCTGCATATTTGTCGTGCATCATTTCATTGTCTAGGTACTTGCCAGAGGGCATCGACATGTACTTTGAGAATGTAGGCGGACCAATGCTTGATGCGGTACTCCTCAACATGCGGACACATGGTCGCATCGCTGTATGCGGGATGGTCTCTCAGCATGGGATAACCGATCCTGTAGGGATCCACAACCTCTACTGCCTGGTAGGGAAGCGGATACGGATGCAGGGCTTCATCCAGAGTGATTATCTCCACTTGTTCCCACAGTTCCTGAATGACATGGCCAAGCATTACAGGGATGGCAAGATTGCGTATGTAGAAGACATGAGCATTGGCCTGGAGAATGCACCTGCTGCCTTTGCTGGTCTATTCAGTGGTAAAAATGTCGGCAAACAGGTCGTGTGCGTGTCACAGGAGTGAAGTACGTGTACATTCTGATGAATATTAGGAGCTTCTCATGGATTATTTTTTTTTTTTTGAAAAGAAAAGAAAAGAAACCTCTCATGGATTGAGGCAATTGGTGGATATTTGTCTGATCCTGTTGATACTTTATCTGGGGAAAGGTTCAATTTACTTACCCCTGATATCAAGTGAAAGTATAAATTACCATGGCATGACTTTGTTCTAAATGAATTCGGGTGCTTACATGTCACATTTGATGTGTAGCTTGGATTAGGAGAAACATGTATTCACTCTCGACGAAGTTTAAGCTGCCCGTCACATATATCTGTTCCTCAGTCGATGATGCGATGGCATTAGGTAGAAAGTTGTACCCCCTATTTTTTTCCTCTTGGTAGTACGAGTCTTCGGAGACTGCTCAAAATGGAGACATGGTCGGTCTTTCTTCCGTGTGAAGTAGTGGCAACTGTTCGAGCCTTTAAGTCATTAGGACCTGGAATTAACCGAAGACTAGTTACATGCCCGTGCGTTGCTACGAAAAACAAAATTGATAACGAAAAATAAAGATTAAAAAATAAAAAAAATTATTTCATAAAATCAAACATTTATCTTTAACGCTTCGTTTCTTGCGAAAGCTGGCTAATTAAAGCAACGCTTCGTTTCTTGCGTAGGACAATTAAGCAGGACAATTAAGCGGCAATTAATGACGTGAGCACCAAGTACTGATTTAGAGAAAAGGCTATGCTCATGTGGAGGGACTCCCCATTTTAAGAGCTGTGCCCGTTCATCTATTGCAGGTGGCGCCTTCTGCTTTGTGTGGATCAACTGGTGAGCATCTTGTGTAAAATTTATACGTAGCAGGGCATCTAGCGAGAAGTATTGCATGAAAACACAGGAATAAGCATATTATGAGTTGTTCTTTGCCTTCCTGTAAGCAGCTCTGTGGCGTCTCCATGTCTGAGCATATCGTTTTTCCTTTTTACAAGTGTCGTGTTCAAGCACTTTTACTCGAGTTTTCAACAGTTGATGTCGGAATTGAAAAGCTGCGATTTTTTGGCAGAGCAGCTGTACGTTTCTACTCCACGCCTGGGATGGCTGATGTCAAGTTCCTCCTTTTGTTGCTGCTCTTGAGCAGCTCATCGTTGTGTTTTGGTTCTGAACTTGATGTCCAATGCCTGAAGACTGTACTACAATCAGTGACTGATCCGAACGGCGTGCTAAAATCCTCATGGAGTTTTGGCAATAGCTCCAACGGTTACATATGCAAATTTACGGGCGTGGAGTGCTGGCACCCCGACGAGAACAGGGTTCTCTCATTGCGTCTCGGCAACCTAGGACTTGAAGGTCAGTTTCCTGAAGGTCTTCAGAATTGTACCAGCATGACTGCCCTAGACCTGTCAAGTAACAATTTTACAGGACCCATCCCTTCCGAAATCGCACGGCGGCTGCCGTCTCTTACAACTCTGGATCTCTCGTACAATAGCTTTTCAGGTGAAATCCCAGAGAGTATTGGAAGTATTACATACCTGAACACCCTCAATCTTCAGCACAACCAACTCGGCGGTGAAATTCCAGTACAATTCGACGTGCTTCCTCGGTTAGCTTCGTTTAATGTTGCAAACAATTTGCTATCAGGGCCGATTCCACAGATATTCAGCAATTATTCGGCTTCAAACTTCGCTGGTAACCAAGGGCTTTGTGGTGCACCGTTGGATGACTGCCGCAGGAGGAGGTCGAGACACATACGAATCAGGTTGCACAGAATCAACGATGAGTCCAGTATCGGAGCGGCTGTCGGGTTCGTCGCGGGGTTCGTGGTGGCCTTCTACTTCCCGCACTGCTTCCTCTTCTCCCAGAGGCTCCATCCCTACGTATTTCGCATATGATCCATTTGCCCTGAAACTCTGTCCGCCATCAACTCCCAAATATAAGTAGTGCTGCAAGAGCAATATTAGTTCCTATCTCCCTGTACTAGCAAGTAGTTTTCACCTCATATGTATGCCTAGAAGTTTAGCAAGTGCCAGTTTTTGGTGTGTAATGCAGGCCTCAACACTTCCAAAATGGCCCTGACAATTTGTGAACCTTAACTCACTTCGAGATTCCAAAAGAAAGGCAGATAATTGTATGGGTCATGAGGCTTGTAAAGCGTCTCCTCCTGGAACTTTTTCTTTTGAGGATAATGAACTGAACAACGCCCATGACAATAGCTTAATTAATTCAGAGTTCACTGAGTCTATCATCAAATATACTAGAACAGCATGACAGAATCAGAGTAATGTCCTTTCGGTTTCTGTCGAGTAACCAGTAACCACACAGAGCAGCCATTTCTCTTCCTGTTCTTCCCTCATCCTGAAGGAATGCTATCTATCCAGTATCCACTTCCTCTTCCCCACTGACGACGAGGTTGATACGGACGCAGGGATTCATTTCGTCCAGACCTAGTAGCGACTACCTCCGGATATTCCGGTGACAAGTCTCCGGAGACCGGAGACGCGTGACGCAGGGTCGGTCTTTCTGCCGCGTGCCATCAAAAACCCAGCTACTGGTTTTTTAGATAATGGAAGAATATGACTTCCAGCCTCGGCATACTGAGATGCACACAGCCAACCCAGCTACTGGTTGAAGGCTTCAAGCTTGTCATTGTAGAACGTAGTCGGTTATCCATACCAATCTACACCACGTCTATACGAACACATAAACAAAAGTAGAAGCGTAAATAGAAACACACACAATATAGGAGATAAAATATTATCTCTTTTTATTAGATTGATCTTTCTTAATAAGACAATGTTTAATATATAGAAGAAACATCATGGAGATGAATTCGGATTCGCCCACCACTAGATAGAGCCATTCCATACTGAAACATTGATTCTATCTATATCATAACACTCCCCTTTGGACGAATACCGTGTAATGCACATGACCCATTAAAAACTCCCAAACCTAGTGGGAAAAAAAAAGATGAAGGAAAGAGTACATTGCACTCGTGCTCAATGTTGCACGAGTTGTCTCATTAAAAAACTTCATGTGAGAAATTTCAGGAAAACCCACTAAGGAAAAAAGAGCATAACTCATAACCATCAGGATATAAAATATGATCTTCTGGATCATGCAAAAGGGGTTACGGTTCAGGGATTTATTCCTCATGAACTTTGCAAATCTCTAACTTGCCTTATTCCAATGCCATTAACGCACCTTTGAAAAGTAGGCTTTGGTAAAGATTTTATGAATAAATCTACTAGATTTTCATATGAATTAGTTTGCATTGTTTTTACCTCATCATTCTTCTGAAGTCCATGATGATAGAAAAATTTAGGAGCAATATATTTCGTGATATTGCTTTTTACATAACTCATTTGCATTTGTGCAACACTAGCAGCATTATCCTCGTAGATAATGGTGGGGGTATCGATGGTATTAAGACCACATGATTTTTGGATATGGTTAATTACACGTCTAAGCCAAACACACTCACATGAGGCTTTATGTAAAGATATAATCTCTGAGTGATGATGGAAATAGTTACCATTGTTTGCTTAAAAGATCGTTAAGAAATATTTGTACCACCGCAGAGAAACACAAAACCAGCCTGAGATTTGGCACTGTGACGATCAGACAGATAGCCAGTATCCGTATATCCCACCATAGTCAAGTCTTGGTTCTTCTAAAAAAATAATCGAAATCTTTAATACCTTCGAGGTATGTGAGTAAAGTCTCAACACTAGCCCAATATCTTTTGGTTGGGACTACACTGTGTTTTGCTAAAAATATATTACGAATGCAATATCAGGCCTTGTGCAATTCGTAAGATGCATGAATGCACCAATATCATTTAAATATAGGATTTTAGGTCCTAAGACTTTCTCATTTTCCATCCATAATCTAAATGGGTCTTTATCCACTTTAAGTGATCTTACAACTATGGGGTTTTTAAAGGATGTGATTTATTTATATTAAATCTTTCCAATACCTTTTAGTATAGGTAAACTGGTGTACAAAAAATTTCTTCTGAAATATGCTCAAGCTGCAGGCCTAAACAAATTTTGGTTTTACACAAATCTTTCATCTGAAACTCCGTTGTGAGGTAAGCACTTGTTTTCTTTATCTCCTCTGTGGTAGCTGAGCATTGCTTTTGAAAGCCCCCTAGCCTTTTACCTTTACTTTTCCACTATGGATTGCCTCTTCCCCTATCTGATCTGTCACTCTTCCACTTATCCCCTTTATTCCTTTGGCCTTTTTCTACGGCCATCGGTTATTGCTAGCTCGTTGAGCATTTGTATGTGCTTCGGGCATTGCATGTGATGAGGACATCACTACCATGGATACGGCCATACTTACAAACCCAATGGAAACCAACAATGTCATACAAGGGCCAATTACTCGAGCTCGGGCACGACAATTCAATTACCAGGTGAATGCGTTCCTCGGGTTGCATACAGATAATTTAATGAATGGAATGCTATTTAATCCTCGTGATGATTTTATTGTCCTTAGGAACCAAGGAGAAGGACTCCCAAACGTCAAGCATGAAGCCAATTCTTCCGGTGCACAAGTTATACTCGGATTCGGCCTCCGGGACAGCACCAACTTAAAATGACCATAACTTTTGATCCACAAGGGTGTTTGGGGTCTATGAGTATTGGTTTGAAAGGTTTCGACGTCCTCTTTCCAACGGATCCGACCCCATCCCCAAATTCTGTCCGAGTCAACGGGAATCTGCAAAACAATTGGCGTCACTTTTCCAAATCGAGAAGACTTGGGCTTTGGGCCTTGTAATAGAGTTGTATTTGGTATCCTACTGCTTTGGACGTGATTCCCACGCCCCTAGCTTTCATAAATAGCCAGACATCGGCTCCTTAGGGTTTTGGGTTTTATTTGATTAGTTTAGCCAAGTGCAAACTTGATCCTGCGAGTTGTCTTTGGGCGACCACCTTGACAAGATCGTCAATAAGACTCCACTTTGTTTCGCTTCCAGTTTTATCCGCAATTTCAGATTGCTTACCCTATTGTTCTTGCTTGTTCTTCGGTTGCTTGCAGGAATTGAACCTCGTGTTCAGGTTGATCGTGCCTACGGCAAGATCAATAACCATTGAGTTGGTTTAGCGATTGCTAAGGCGCATCGTCGTCGTACGGTGTAGTCGGATCGTCAAAGTCGACTCTAACAAATCGATCGTGTGTTTCTCATCGAAAGATCGGGACACCCATAGTGCCATCACGGCGCCATCAAGTGGTATCAGAGCAAACCAGATTGCTCGGTGAGAATTCTTTACCCTAGATTAGTAGATTGATATCTTTCCTATAGTCCAGAGAAGCGCCATCAGATTGGATCTCCCCATACCAAAACAATTTGAGCCTCGCATTTTCCTTTCCAAAGGCAACTGCGTTATTGAATTTTTGGTTGCATCGTCGTGTCGAGTTGCTGAATTCTAGTCTAGTTCCAGGTCAGAAGAAAATTTTGTCTCCCACAGCGGTTTCGAGTTGTGTTCGGTTTCGGTCCCGAACTGTTGAAAAAAAAAGAAAAAAAAAAGAAAAGGTGCTTCTGATCGCGACTACGGCTATCAGAAGAGCTAATAGAATCGTCGATTCAAGCTACGGACTCCTAGTATTTTGTGAAAACACTTAACACCTAATTAAATAAAATAAAATCCGGCTTATCAGAATTGAATTCCGATTCTTCTGATAGCGGCTCTAGCTACCAGAAGTGCTATGGGAAAAATCTATACATGCTCTACCTCACTAGAACTCCGACAAACCGAAGACCTAGCGAGAGCATGCTCGATTTTGAAGATGGCTAAAAGCCAGGTCGACTATAGAGTTAAACGGACCTAACGACGACCTGAGTCTAGATTTTAAAGCAGAATTGCTATGCGATGCGTTGAACACATGGTACCTAGACATGGCCTAGGCTAGGGTTTGGGAAAACTTGATGAAATGTGAAGCTACAGGAGAAAAGAGTCGTAGCTACGGCAAGAGGATCGACCCGGGAGTCAAGAAATCAGGTCAGATCGCAAAAGCACCACGGGAACTCCAAGAGACATCGATGAATCTCGATGGAATACTCACTTGAAGGGGTTGAGAAGATGGGGAACGCGATGAGGACGCCAAATCCGAGCCTCCGATTCGATTTTTCGTCGGTTGAATCGCCTTAATCCATGGATTTGGGTGGCCTTCTTCTTCTCTTTCTCCTTCTCCTTGCTCAAGACGTGTGGGAGGAGGTGGGGAAATAAGGAAATGGCTGGTTGGAGGCTTGGAGTGGCTTAAAACACATGTGGGCACTATGCACTTATGGAGGGCATTTTGGTCCAATGCCAAAACTTGAAGATTCAAACATCTAAAGCTGATTTTGAATACTTCTAAGATATTTTGGATAGTTTTTGAGGACTTTTAGACATTTAATTTCCTAAATTTCCAATTTGTCCAAAAGGACAATTACGAACCGCAATTGAACTCGATTTGATTTTGAGTGAGTTTAATTAAGTTAAAGGGTTCTTTTGGATCCCAGTCGAGTCTACTCACTCAAAATACGTAAACACACAAGAACAAAGTGTATTATTGAATAGTGTTTGAGTACAAATGTATAAGGACTCGAGTATAGAAATACTCGGATATTACGATCTACCCCCTTACAAAATCTCGTCCTCGAGATTGCTAACGCTCTCGAAGGAAGTCGGGTACTCGTCTTGGATATGATCTTCACGTTCCCACGTGGCTTCATCTTCTCGAATGGTTGCTCCATCGACCTCGAGCATCTTGATAACCTGATCGCGAGTATGACGCTCACCTGTCTCGAGAATACGAATCGATATTCTCGATACGAAAGATCAGGTTGCATCAAGATGGTCCAATTGAGTGACTTCGATGGAATCCAAGACTCTTCTTCAGCTGGGATACGTGGAATACATCGTGAACGTCCGAAAGATGTGGTGGTAGCTCAAGTCGATAAGCTACAACACCAACCTTCTCGAGAATCTGGAACGGACCGATGTATCGCGGAGCTAGCTTCCCGCGGACTTGAAATCTGCGAGTGCCGCGGAGTGGTGAGACCTTGAGGTAGACAAAGTCACCCACCTCAAAGCTCAACTCGCGGCGACGGCGATCAGCGTAGCTCTTCTGACGAGACTGAGCTTCTTTCAGCCGGTCTCGAATCAAGCTAACTTGCCTTTCAAACCTCTTCAATCATAGCTGGTCCGAAGAATTGCCTCTCACCAACCTCGGACCAAAACAAGGGCGTTCTGCACTTCTTGCCATAAAGAGCCTCGAAAGGCGACATCTGAAGACTGACTTGATGACTGTTGTTGTAGGAGAACTCAAAGAAATGGCAAGCATTTCTCCCACGACTTGTCAGAGCACAAAGACACAAGCCCTTAGCATGTCTTCAAGGATTTGGTTTGCCCTTTCCGTCATTCACGCTTGGGGATGGTAAGCGATTAAAGGATAGCTTAGTGCCAAGAATGGACTGCAAACTCTCCCAAAATCTGGAGGTGAATCATGAACCACTGGTCAGAGACTATGACTTTTGGAACTCCATGGAGCCGAACAATATTATGCAAATAGAGTTCCGCTAGCTTGGCTCTAGAATAGGTGGTACGAATCGATGAAATGAGCTACCTTGGTCGACGGTCAATGATCACCCAAATAGAGTCGTGGCCGGCGGAGGACCTCGGTAGGCCGGTAATGAAATCCATCCCAATCTCTTCCCACTTCCACTCGAGGATCTGCAATGGCTGAAGTAATCCGGCTGGCCTTTGATGTTCAGCCTTGACACGGGCACACATCACAATGTGCCACATGAGCCGCGATCTCCTTCTTCATACCTGGCCACCGTAATTGCTGCGAAGGTCTTGGTACATCTTGGTGCTGCCAGATGAACAGAGAGAGGGGTATCATGGGCTTCGACAGGTCAACTCCTTGATCTCTATATCATCCGGGACATACATCTGCTGCCCATGCATGATCAGCCCATTGGACCCCTCATAGAAACACGGAGATGCGCCATCTTCACCAATCAAGCGTCTAATCTCAATCACAAGATCATCTTGGAGTTGAGCTGCACGAATCTGAGACTCTAGAGTGGGTTGTACGGCTAAAGCGAAATGTAACCATACTCAACCACTTCTAGATTGAGCTTCAAACTCTTCAACCACCGAGATCGCCAATGACACCCAAGGTATTCACTGTGTGCAGCTTGCTACTGAGGGATTCTGAATCCACTTTCGCCTTGCGAGGATGGTAATGAATACCCAAATGATAGTCTTTGATCAGCTCTAGCCATCGACGCTGCCTCAAATTCAGATCTGGCTGCGAAAGAAGTACTTTAAGCTTTTGTGGTCGGTGTAGATCTAACATCTGCTTCCTATGAGATAATGTCGCCACGGCTTGAGAGCATGAACAACACCGCAAGCTCCAAATCATGCGTCGGGTAATTGGCTTCATGAGGCTTTAGTCGTCGAGAAGCATAAGCAACCACTTTGCCCTCCTGCATCAACACACAACCAAGTCCAAGACGGATGCATCACAATAGACATCGAAGTTCTTGTGAATGTCGAAGGACCAACATCAGTGCAAAGGTGAGTCTATTCTTCACTCCCAAAACTGGACTCACAACCAGGTGACCACTCAATTTCTTCTCCTTCTTGAGTAGCGCTGTCATTGGCTTAGCAATCTTGGAGAAGTTCTCGATAAACCGCGATAGTATCCGGCAAGACCGAGAAAACTCCAAATCTCGGGGACATTGCGGGGCTGCTCCCAACCGAAAGTACATCCTGTACCTTGCGTGGATCAATCGCTACCCCACCTTCGACAGACATGCCCCGAAACTCCACTTGCTTGAGCCGTAACTCGCACTTATCGAACTTGGCATACAACCGATGCTCGCGAAGCTTGCTAAGCACCATATGCAAGTGAAGTGCGTGCTCATCATCATCCTTAGAGTATATGAGGATGTCATCAATGAACACAACCACAAATCTATCAAGGAACTCCATGAAGACTTTGTTCATCGATTCATGAAGGTGGTGGTGCATTGGTGAGGCCAAATGAAACAACCGTGGTACTCGCATGCATCGTGAGCGAGTAGTGAATGCGGTCTTCACAATATCCTCCGGACGGATCTTGAGCTGAAAATAGCCGGATCTCAAGTCTATTTTGGAGAAGACTCGAGCTCGCCTAATTGGTCAAACAAATCGTCGATCCGAGGGAGAGGATACTTGTTCTTGACAAGGACCTCATTCAAAGACCGGTAATCAACGCACATGCGAAGAGTGCCGTCTTTCTTCTTCACAAACAGAATCGATCGCCCAGGGAGAAGAACTGGGACGAATGAACCCCTTCTCTAACTGCTCCTTGAGCTGAGTCTTCAACTCAATCAGCTCATCAGCAGGCATCCTGTACGGACGCTTAGAAATTGGAGAAGTGCCAGGTAAGAGATCGATGATGAACTCCAAATCACGATCGTGGCAAACCTGGCAACTCATCAGGGAACACATCGGGGTACTCACATATCACCGGTACCTGATCTTCTTCTAATGTAAAGAGCACCGAGTAAAGGCTGCGCCTTCGAGCGAGAAGAAAAGGTAACAGCAATGCCATCAGGGTTGACTAATGAAATTGACCTCCTGGCACAATCAATTTGCCCCTGATTCTTGGACAACCAATCCATACCCAAAATCACATCAAGACCTGACGTCTCAATGTTAATGAGATCACCCCAGAAATCTACCCCATTGATCACAATCCTAACCCCTGGACTCACAAGCTCGGCAGTCAAAACGGATCCAGGTGAACGGATCAACAAGTACCTCTCGAGGCGAACAGAATGAACCTCATGCAAAGCAACAAACTGTGAAGAGATGAAAGAATGCGATGCTCCAGAGTCAAATAGAACCAAAGTGGGCACGGAATGAACAGACAACGTACCCAACACAACATCTGGAGCTGCTGCCTCCTCTCTGCGGTGGCCACATTCAGGCGGCCACGGCCGAGCTGAAGCCTGCCGGGAACCGGGCGACTGATCGTCCACCCCCACGCCCACCGTGATCGACTCGGGACGGGCCGGTGCACCTCGAAGCCGCTCACGCCGCCGCTCGCCGAACAGCATCGCGAAGTGGCCCTCCGCCGCAGGAGAAGCATGTGATATGGCTAAATGGGTTAGGACCCCAACCGCTGCCGGACGACTAGGAGGTGATCGCACCGAACTCTGCAGGCGAGGAGGCAAGCCACAGGACCTCTGAATCAAGCGGGCGCCAAGGCCGGAAGCCGATCGAGTGAAGGTGCGAGTCTTGGAAGGTCCGCCATCGACCGGGCCGAAGCTGCCCACTTGCGCTATGCGGCTCTCCATAAGCGCCTTGGCGCCATCCTCAATCTTGATGGCCTTGCTCACCAAGACCGAAGGCTAGGGATATCATGGCCGGCAGCCGAAACCGGATCTCCTCGGGGAGGTGCTCCTTGAACAATGTCACTCTCCTAGCCTCAGTGGTCACCTCATCAGCAACATAGCGTGACAAATGGTTGAAGCGGTGGAGGTAGTCCATCACTGTCATAGATCCCTGGCGAAGGTTGTAGAACTCCCGCTTCTTGATATCGATCAAGCCCGCTGGAACATGGAAGGAGCGAAAGGCAGTCTTGAACTCTGCCCATGTGGTGACCTGATCTGCAGGGCGAACAGCCTTGAAGCTGCTCCACCACGGCCGCTGGTCCTCTGGAGGTAGTAGGCGGTGTCTTGAACCTTCTCCGCATCGGTGCAACCGACTAACTCCAACTTCCCCTCCATGTCGCTAAGCCAATCCTCTGCCTCCATCGGATCTGTAGCTGAAGAAAAGCTCGGCGGTCGAGTTCGCTGGAATTCCGACAACCGAGACTGCTGCTGCTGCTGCTGCGGCTGCTGCTGCCCCTGAACAGCCTGGACCATCAGCTCCATGAGCTGAGTCTGCCGCAACATGAGTGCAGCCATGTCAGGAGCAGGAGGAGGTGGAGGGAGCTCCTCGCTCTGGGCATGTAGCTGAGACTGAGCCCCAGCTGACCCACCAGTAGGGACTCACGATCTGGGCCTCGCACTCCATCAGATCGCCACGCTCCCTCAAAGATCATCACCGCTGAAGCGCACGAACTGCTCTCCTCCGGGGAGGCATCCTGAAATGCACAGTTGAGTCAATTAAACTGCGCGAAACAGGTGCAAAATGTTTGACTCTTAAGGATACCTCCAAAAGCACAACATTCTACAAACACTCATTCAAAGAAGCATAAGAATCAAATCAAAAGTCAACCTAAGGAAACGACAAATAATCCCTAATTACAACCATAAACATCTAACCTTAACCCATTTTTAGCTAAACCCGTGTTCCTCCTAATTCTTTTGAACAAGATAGAAGAAGGAAACAAATTTTGAAATTTGGATTAAGATCAGATTCATTTTGAAGAGTAGATAAGTGAAAAGCTATAGAATGGACAAGAATAGCATTCTACACTTTCAAAATAGAGTTTTGTACTTCAAAATAAATTTTGAGAAGAAAAATCTGTTCCTAAGTCTAACGACCAGGCTAACTAAGTCTTCCTGCAATCAATGGCTCGATACCAACGCCGTGAGCACCCCTCTTCCTATACCGCATCAGACGCCGCTTCATCAGAGCGTATAGCACCGTATAGCAACAGGAAGCCTCGACATCAAAATCCGAATCTAAAAATTCGATCGACGGATCGAACACTTAGCCGGACGGTGCTCAGACGCATCTCGATCATCGATCCCTGGATCAGTAGCCCAGTATCGCGTACCCACAACCCGAGTATCAATGCACGAAAAGATAAACTAATTTAATTTTGAAAGGACCAACGATGTCGCCTAGAGGGGGGGTGAATAGGCGGATTAAAATTTACGCAGCGGAATAAAACGGGCCGAGCTGGTCAATCCGGAGTCTCCGGGTTTTGGTCCGGATACTCCGGCTTGTCCGGAGTGTCCGGTATAGAATACCGGAGTCTCCGGGTTAGCTGGCTCGGGAACGCAGCAAAAACTACTCTAGCAAGGCAACAAACTACTAGAAGTAAATAGCAAGAACAACCTAGAACAATTGCTAGACAAGATTTGAATTTACGCAAAGCAACGAGCTAGATCTAACTTTACCAAATCAAATCTAACCAAGCAAATCTAGGAAGAAAAAGAGAATGCGAGAGGCGAGATTTTTCACCGAAGTTCGGGTTCTTGAAGGGAACCCTACGTCTCCGTTGAGGTGGCTCGGTCACACTTGAGCCGGGGTCTCTTTCAACCCGCTTTCCTCCCGGTGTTGCACAAATGCACTCGCCGGCTTCACTTCTTGTCTCTTCCCTTTCGGAGGCGAGACTTGCCTTCACAAAGCAGACGGGCTCACCACACGCTTTGGTAGCTCCGGTGACTCCTAGCCGTCTAGGAGACCTTCAACCTCCAAGAGTAATAGCACCACGAAGAATCGCTTGGAGGATGAACTAGTGCTCAACAAGATGAAATGAATGCACTTAGCACTTTTCTTCTTCCTCTCCTCACCAAAAAGATCAACAACCAAATTAATTGGTGGGAGGAAGATGGGGGCTCTATTGAATGCTTTTAGATGGTTAGGAATGGCTTGAATGCTGCTATGAATGAGCTCAATAGAGATCCTTGCCGTTGGAGTGGAGTGGAGGCTTTAAA
Source organism: Rhipidocladum racemiflorum (assembly GCA_036346355.1). NCBI lineage: Eukaryota > Viridiplantae > Streptophyta > Magnoliopsida > Poales > Poaceae > Rhipidocladum > Rhipidocladum racemiflorum. The sequence continues at coordinate 18,285,149 of CM070570.1, read as the reverse complement.
TACTCTTTTTGAAAACTAGCCGTTACTCCCGTTTTTGTACAGGCCGGAGTGTCCGGATAAACAACCCGGAGACTCCGGGTTATCCGGAGACTCCGGACCAAATGTCCGGATACTCGGACCCATCAAACCGAGAGGCAACCGAGGCTCAACCCGGAGACTCGGACATAATGTCCGGATACTCGGATTGAATCCGAGACTCGGACTAAATGTCCGGATACTCCGGGTTACCCAGTTCGGTTTCAACTTTAAACTTTTCAAAACCAAAAGAAGTAGTGCTAATTTGAGATGCAAGAAATTGATGTTGAGCACATGCACATCCTAAAGTCGATTTCTCGTCGTACCCTCTTAATAGTACGGCTATCCTTAAGACGCAAATAAATATAAGATTACAATTATGGTCTTGATGCCGTCCTTTTGATTTTAAGTAGTCGTGGGGGTGTCCAATGTTATTCCAAGCTCAATATAATCTCGATATCTGCAGTATTCTTGGATAAAACATTAGATCTCTTTAATTGTGTCATCATTAATCACCAAAACAAATTGAGGGGCCTAGATGCACTTTCAATCTCCCCCTTTTTGGTGTATTGATGACAACACAATTAATTAGCAAATAAAATAACGAGAGCAAGACTTAGGCATAAGATCAATAAGAGGAGCTCCCCCTAAATGTGTGCATTAGAGGAATTGAGTGGGAACGAATGCACATATTTAACGAGAGAAAAAAAATGAGAGCTCCCCCTCAAACACAGCTTCCGAGAATACAATACAAGTAGCTGAAAGTAATCCAAGCATTAACGACATTACATGGAACAGACAGAGTTCACAACACTAAATAAACAAAATAACTGAAGCAACACAAGCAAGTCCACACGCGACAGATGGAAAGATAAAGAGTCCAAGACTAAGACAACGCTAAAGATCACTCCCCCTTTGGCATCAAGACACCAAAAAAGGAAGTCACAGGAAATCACTCGTCATCTCCGTCGTCGGAGGCCTCATACTCAGAGCCCTCATTGTAAATGCCGTCACGGTATTTGGAGGAGCAGAGGAGGAAGCAATCCCAAACAAGGCATCAGCAGAAGTAGCGTCGCTACTCTCCTCGGAAGACCCGGAGGAATCGCTGGGAGAGACTGCCTCGCCATTGTGGCGGCGGATGCTGCGAATGTCTTGACCATTCTTCTTGATCTGCCGACTCATCACCTTCTGCCTGGTGGAGATGTCGCGGCAAAGAAGGAAGACGTGCTTGAGCATCCGCTGAAGAGTCTTTGCTCGGGACCTCGGTGCTTTCGGAAGGAGTATTTGGAGGCACTGGTGGAGCGGAGCGGAGGTAGAGCACGAAGCCACGACCTCGGCGAGGTCTAGTAAGCGAGACCGAGGAGCGGTGGAGAAGTGGAGTAGGCGAGGCGGACCTTGTAAGAAAGATGCTCCTCATCTCGACAAACTTCAGCCCACTCACCAAGAGATCAAGGTCATCACGAAAGGTGCATAGCTGCAATCGCCATGTTGCTCTGCGGCGTTACGCCTCATTGTTTCCCACAAGAAATCGACAATGTCAAAAGGCTCGGTGCTCTCAACGAGGTGAAACAGCTGGTTCCTACCATAGGAACTGATAGCAGAAGCATCTCCCTCCTTGGGAGAAAGGGTGACTCTCAACATCCTGTTGAGGACTGCTGGTACAGCTTTGAGACCTTTGATGGTCCCAACAGTGAAACTCCTCGAGGTGTCATACAAAGCCTCAATCTGCTCAGGAGTCATCACTTTCTTCTCATGAAGCTTTGGGTGGCATTGTATCCGAGGTTGAGCACTCTGGCAAATCTCTTCTTGCTAGCCACATACCGCATCCTATCACCATCCACCAAATGGCCTCATCATTCTTGTCAAAGTACAAGGTGGCATAGAACTGCATGATGATCTCATTGTTCCAGTCATACTTGTATGCCAAGATGTTCTTGATCTGATGCAGCTCGCAAATCTCTATGATCTGAGTGAAGACTGGATTGCCTGCTGCGGCCATGTACTCCCAGTCAATGGTCTTCATGCGAACCACTGGGTGCTCAAGAGGGTATAGGACCGTCTCATAGAAATCAGACTGAAACCGGTTCCAAAACCGGCGGTCCACATACTCATCCTGGTAGAGCTCCAAAGGATCTTTCTTCCTTTGCTCCACTATGGCTTTCCCTTTACCAGGTCCTGTCCGGTAGTCAATTACTCTCATTGGATTCACGGACAAAGGATAGTTCCACACTGGCTTGGCCTTGATCAGAGGACCAATGAAGTGCCCAGAGGTACGGAACTGACTTCTTTTCTGATCACGAAGCCTGGCATGGGTATCTGCAGGATGCTCATCTGGATCAGGAGCTTGCTGAGGAGGAGGAGACAGGACAGGAGCTGACCCTGAAGCTGGCTGGCCTCGAGGTCTGGAAACGGGTCTTTTGACCACTCCAAGTCTCTGCCTTTTCAAGCGGAGGTCAGCCGAGGCTGAGGAGGAGAACCAGTGGGAGACACGCCCTGAGCGGGAGCACTGCCACTAGCTGCCTGCTGAGGAGGATCATCACCACCGGTACACGAGAAGGATCACCGCCACCGGAAGTTCCACTCGAAGGATCCATCTGACTGCATGAGCGAACGAGAGGAATTAGCCAAGAGACGACGCGAAAAACAAATGACTGAAATCGCCGAGACACCCAACCCGAGAGTCCGGACAAAGGTCCGGATACTCGGATTGCATCCGAGACTCGGACAAAATGTCCGGATACTCGGATGGACCGAGACTCGGACTCAGTCCGGACACTCCGGATGTGCCAGAGGGAGCGCACGGGTGGCCAAGGAAGAGACAATCCAACCCGCACAAACCATCAAATTGAATCTAGATTGCCACAAGAATGTTCAAGAAACGAGTAGGGCAAACTCTAGCAAAGAATTTCGCGGGAATAGGGCACAAAAAGAGAGTACTCACCTCAAGGGATTGAAAAAGAAGAACACGGGAGAGTGAGAGAGATTCCTCCGAAGATTGAAGAGCTAGAGGATGATGTGCCGCACCCTAGACGAGATGAAGCACACAAGATCCCCTAAGAAGCGGAGGAAAGAGTCCAAACCCGAAAAGAGAAGGATTAGGGCACGAGTTCCTTACCTTAGGGAACTCCAAACAAGGAGAAGGATGGGTCCAAAGATCCTTGAATGGAGGAGTAAGGGAGGGGAAGGAATCACCCTAATCTCTAGAAGGGCACGAGAGAGGAGGAGGCACGGTGGGAATAAGAAAAGGAAACGAACCGCGCGGGATTTTGGGGTTTGACCGACCGCCCCAACCCGAGACTCGGACTTGATCCGGAGACTCGGACCAACCGGACACTCGGACGAAATGTCCGAGACTCAAACTACCCGGAGAGTCCGGATAGAAATCCGGATACTCCGGGTTCCCCAGCTCGGGAAGAAAAGGAATTTTTCAAGGAAAGCTTCGGAGATCCACAGAGAGAGAGAGAAAGGAGTCCTAGGGCATCCATCCACCATGTGACTAGCTAGCAATCAAGCAATCAGACTATAGTCACATAGTAATGATGCGATCCTAAGATCAAGAGCCAATAACACCTAGTAAATTCAGAGAAAAAGATAAATAAAGTTTTGAACTTCATTTTTCATTCACCAACCAATATATGAGCACTTATCAAGCCACGTTACGAGAATCTAGAATATTTAGACCACTTCTCAATTCACGTAACCTTTTCGTCAAGGGGCTTGGTAAAAATATCAGCTAATTGATCATTTGTACTCACATGTTGGATATCAATTTCGCTTTGGTTGCGTGGTCTCTTAGGAAATGATGGCGAATATCAATGTGTTTTGTTCGGAGTGTTGGACAGATTGTTGGCAATTTTATGGCGCTCTCATTGTCACACAAAAGTGGAACGCTTTTGTAGGATAGGCCATAATCACTCAAAGTTTGTCTCATCCAAAGTAATTGGGCACAACAACTCCCTGCCGGCTATGTATTCGGCCCGGCAGTGGATAGGGCTACGGAATTTTGTTTCTTGGAAGACCACGAGACTAGGGATCTACCCAAGAATTGGCAAGTTCCTGAGGTGCTCTTCCTATCCACTTTGCAACCGGCATAATCCGCATCGGAATAGCCAATAAGCTCAAAGGAGGATCCTTTCGGATACCAAAGTCCGAAATGAGGAGTGTGCACTAAGTATCTCAAGATTCTCTTAACGGCCACCATGTGGCACTCTTTTGGAGCGGCTTGAAAACGTGCACACATACAAACGCTGAGCATGATATCGGGCCTAGATGCACAAAGATAAAGGAGAGAACCGATCATCGAACGATATACCTTTTGGATGACCGGTTTACCTTCTTTGTCGAGGTCTAGGTGCCCGTTGGCTTGCATTGGCGTCTTTATGGGCTTGGCGTCCTCCATTCCGAACTTCTTGAGCATGTCCTTGATGTACTTCGTTTGACAAATGAAAGTTCCTTCCTTAAGTTGTTTAACTTGGAATCCGAGGAAGAACTTCAACTCACCCATCATGGACATCTCAAACCTTTTGGTCATTATCTTGCTAAACTCTTTACACAAATATTCATTAGTAGATCCAAATATAATGTCATCGACATATATTTGGCACACAAATAAATCATTATCAATGTGCTTAGTAAAGAGAGTAGGGTCGGCCTTTCCGACTACAAAACCTTGTCCGAGAAGGAAGTCTCGAAGACATTCGAACCATGCCCTTGGAGCTTGCTTAAGTCCATAGAGTGCCTTGTGAAGGTAGTAGACGTGGTCCGGATGTCTGGGATCTTCAAATCCGGGTGGTTGTTCAACGTAGACCATCTCGGAAAGTGGTCCATTTAAGAAGGCGCTCTTCACGTCCATTTGATATAGCTTGAAATCATGGTGAGTAGCAAAGGCAAGTAATATTCTAATAGATTCAAGCCTAGCTCTTTGGAGCATATGTTTCATCGAAATCCAAACCTTCTATTTGAGTGTACCCTTGAGCAACCAAACGGGCTTTGTTCCTTGTCACGATCCCGTTTTCATCTTGCTTGTTTCGGAAGACCCACTTAGTGCCGATAACGTTTTGATTTGGTCTTTTGACAAGCTCCCAGACTTGATTGCGCTTGAAGTTGTTCAGTTCCTCTTGCATAGCCATCACCCAATCTGGGTCTTCAAGCGCTTCATCTACTTTAAGAGGTTCAAGAGAGGAAATAAACGAGTAAAATTCACAAAAATTTGCAACTCGAGATCGAGTGGATACTCCCTTGTTGATGTCTCCAAGAATGTTGTCGACCGGATGATCTCTTTGAATGCTTTGATGAACTCTAGGATGAGGTACGGATGAGTCCAAGGCTTGAATAGGGCCTTCATCATCTTGGGTGGCATTTGAACCATCTTGAGCTTGATTGGACGAGGAGGGAATGTCGCCCGAGCCTGACCCATCCGGAGACTCCGGTATTGGACCCGGAGACTCCGGACTAATCCGGACACTCCGGGTTTCAGGCCGGAGACTCCGGGTTGGGGAGCTCGGGTGAGATTCCAAATTTTGAGGTCTTACCTCTCCAATTGCCATTTTCTTTATAGCTTCACAAGGAGGTTCTTCCCTGTCAATCACCTCACGATCAACTTGTTCTACTTGAGAACCGTTAGTTTCATCAAAAGTCACGTCACGCGAGATTTCAACGACACCGGTGGTATTGTTGAAAACTCGGTACGCGTAAGCATTGGTTCCATAACCAAGTAAGAAACCTTCATCTACTTTAGGAGCGAATTTAGAAGACTTAGTCTTTTTGTTAAGGATATAGCATTTGCTCCCAAAGACTCGAAAGTAGGAGACATTTGGTTTCTTCCCGGTGAGCAACTCGTACGCCGTCTTCTTTAAGATCTTGTGAAGGTAGAGGCGGTTGGAGCTGTGGCATGCGGTATTGATGGCTTCCGCCCAAAAATATCGGAAACCTTGTACTCGTCAAGCATCGTCCGCGCCATCTCGATGAGGGTTCGATTCTTCCTCTCGGCCACCCCATTTTGTTGAGGAGAATAGGGAGCCGAGAATTCGTGCTTGATTCCTTCCTCATCAAGAAATTCCTCCACGCCAATATTCTTGAACTCGGTGCCGTTGTCGCTCCGAATTCTCTTGATCTTTACTTCAAACTCGTTTTGAGCTCTTCTCATGAATTTCTTTAATGTCACTTGGACTTCACCTTTGTCATGCAAAAAGAACACCCAAGTGAATCGAGAAAAATCATCAACAATAACCAAACCATACTTACTTCCCGATGCTTATATAGGCGACCAGGACCAAAAGATCCATATGAAGCATTTCCAAAGGTCTTGAGGTCGTCATCACATTCTTGGCGGGATGGGAGGCACCGACTTGCTTGCCGGCTTGACAAGCGCTACAAATCCTATCTTTCTCAAAGACGACATTGGTTAGTCCGAGAATGTGGTTGCCTTTAATGAGTTTGTGAAGATTCCTCATACCAACATGGGCCAACCGGCGATGCCAAAGCCAACCCATGCTGGATTTAGCCATTAAGCACGCTTTCAAGATTAAGTCTATCCGTATTGAAGTCTACGAGATAGAGCTTACCCTTCAAACGCCCTTTAAAGGCTATTGAACCGCCAAGCCTCTTAATGACATCCACACCCTTTTCATTAAACAAACAATTATAGCCCGCTTCACATAATTGTGCAACGGACAATAGATTGTAGCTTAATGAATCAACAAGCAAAACATTATTTAATTGAAAATTGCTTGAGATAGAAATTTTACCCAATCCAATTACTTCTCCTTTTCCATTGTCTCCAAAGACAATGCTTTCACTGCTTGATCCATTTGAGTCCAATTGAGCAAACATTGCCTTTTCTCCGTCATGTGGTGCGTACATCCGCTATCCAAAATCCAACTTGTTCCACCGAGATATAGGCCTACAAAATGACATTTAGTTTTTGCTCTTTGGTACCCAAACTTGGTTAGGTCCAAGCACATTAGTGACAAGTGATTTAGGGACCCAAATAGAACGAACACAAGGAGCATTCTTCTGCTTACGCCCAACATGATAAGCAACTACACGACCGAGGTTAGTCTTTTTAAGCACATAAGAAGCAAAGAACTCGGAGTGAGCTTTGTGCTTGGATGTTCCTTCACCTTTTACAAAGTGAATGGGCTTGCTTAAAGGAGCAACAACAATGTTGCTCTTTTTGCCCTTTGGCGGAACATACCCAAGCCCTTGCCTCTTAGGATTACCTTGGCGCTACCGAGATACTCCTCTAAACCCTTGCTTGCCTTGTAGGACTTTTGAAGTCCATCTTCAAGCATCACCTTAAGCTTCTCATTTTCATGAGCTAAGACTTTCAAAGTCTCACGGTTAGTAGCACAAGTAGCAACATCAACATTAAAGCATCTAGCGCAACCGTTGCTCGTTGAAGGTAATGAAATATTGGAGTTGTTGATTGAGGTAGAAGTTTTATTCGAGAGATCAACAAGCTTCACTTCAAGAGCCTTGCAAGCATCCTTTGCTTTTGCAAGTTGCTCTAAGAGTGAAGCATTGGTGATCTCAAGACTAATTTCTTCATTTTTGGTCAAATTTGAACTTTTGACCAAATCCTCATTTCTCTTTCTTTCAAAAGCTAGGCTCTTCTCTAGCTCAATGTTCTTCTCCTTTTCAAAAATGAGGAGATCCTCTTGAGCCTCAAGAATAGCCTCCTTTTGTTCAACTACTTCCTCCAATTTTTCAATATCTTTAAGTAGCAAGTCTAATTTTTCAATATCAAAATCATTCATAGACTTAAATGCTACTTCCTCATCATCACTAGCATCATCACAATCATCTAAGCCATAATCAACAATAGAAGGAGTAGTGCTCTTAGATGATACCTTGTGCCCTTTTGCCATAAGGCACATTGGAGTATTTCCTTCGCCGTCGCTTAAGTCGTCAAAGAGACTCTTTGACTTTGTCGGTGGAGTGGCAATGGCGACGGTGGCAAGTCCTTCCTCATTGTCGGAGTTGGACTCGGACTCGGACTCGGAGTCGGAGTCGGAGTTCCACTCCTTGCCAATGTATGCATGACCCTTGCCTTTGTACTTCTTGCTCTTGTCCTTGTCCTTCTTCTTGAACTTGTCTTTCTTGTAGGGCTTTTCTTCTTTCTTTTCTTTGTGTGGGCACTCGGCAATGAAGTGGCCGGGTTCCCCACACTCATAGCACTTTCTTGAGGAGTGACGCCCTCTTGACTTGTTGCCATAGCTCTTGGAGTGACTACCCGGTTTGTAGCCCTTCTTCTTCAAGAATTTGTTGAATCTTCTGACGAGCAAGGCCATATCTTCATTTGTCAAGGGGCCGCTCGACTCTTCTTCATCGCTTGTGCTCTCTTCGACCTCTTGCACCACCTTGACGGCCTTCAAGGCGATGCCTTTCTTCTTGCCGGACTTGAGCTCCTCCACCACTTCCGCTTCCTTTACCATCATCTCATCCGTCATCAACCGCCAATCACATCATGAGGAGTGAGGGTGTCGGGTTTGGCGGTCGCGGATGAGTTGCACAAGATTGCGGTTGGTGGGGTGATCACTCGGAGGATGATCTTCACCACGGCCTTGTCGGTGAGCTCGGTGCTTCCAAGTCCCTTTGCTTGATTCACTAGCACCATCAAGCGATCAAACATGTTTGTGTACGATTCACCTTCTTCCAAAGTGAATCGACTTAGCTCCCCAATGATGAGTTCTATCTTTGACTCACGGACACTTGATACACCTTCGTGAGACACCATCAATCTTTCCCAAATGTCCTTGGCATTGTCAAGGCCATCGACCCGGTTGAACTCGAGTCGCTCAAAGCATTGAACAAGGCATTGACGGCCAAGTCGTTGAAGTGTTGAGCTTTGTCTTCTTCGGAGGTGAGATTGTTGGGGTTTGCGGGCTTGAAACCTGTTTCAACAATCTTCCAAATACACGGATGAAGTGATCTCAAATGCATCTTCATCTTATGTTTCCATGCCGCATATCGAGTGCCATCGAAGTAGGCGCTCGACGGACGAGACGGAAACATAGGATGAGGAGTTTGAGACTCCAAAGGAGGAATAATCTAATGGAATAGCAACCCGATACCGAACCCGAGGCTTTCTCTTGGCCATGGGTTTCGGTAACCTTTTCTATGTCCGACATCTTTGATTCTCCAAGCGGTTAAGCCAAAATAAAGGAGATTTGGCTCTGATACCAATTGAAAGGACCAACGATGTCGCCTAGAGGGGGGGTGAATAGGCGGATTAAAATTTACGCAGCGGAATAAAACGGGCCGAGCTGGTCAATCCGGAGTCTCCGGGTTTTGGTCCGGATACTCCGGCTTGTCCGGAGTGTCCGGTATAGAATACCGGAGTCTCCGGGTTAGCTGGCTCGGGAACGCAGCAAAAACTACTCTAGCAAGGCAACAAACTACTAGAAGTAAATAGCAAGAACAACCTAGAACAATTGCTAGACAAGATTTGAATTTACGCAAAGCAACGAGCTAGATCTAACTTTACCAAATCAAATCTAACCAAGCAAATCTAGGAAGAAAAAGAGAATGCGAGAGGCGAGATTTTTCACCGAAGTTCGGGTTCTTGAAGGGAACCCTACGTCTCCGTTGAGGTGGCTCGGTCACACTTGAGCCGGGGTCTCTTTCAACCCGCTTTCCTCCCGGTGTTGCACAAATGCACTCGCCGGCTTCACTTCTTGTCTCTTCCCTTTCGGAGGCGAGACTTGCCTTCACAAACGACCGGGGCTCACCACACGCTTTGGTAGCTCCCGGTGACTCCTAGCCGTCTAGGAGACCTTCAACCTCCAAGAGTAATAGCACCACGAAGAATCGCTTGGAGGATGAACTAGTGCTCAACAAGATGAAATGAATGCACTTAGCACTTTTCTTCTTCCTCTCCTCACCAAAAAGATCAACAACCAAATTAATTGGTGGGAGGAAGATGGGGGCTCTATTGAATGCTTTTAGATGGTTAGGAATGGCTTGAATGCTGCTATGAATGAGCTCAATAGAGATCCTTGCCGTTGGAGTGGAGTGGAGGCTTTAAATACTCTTTTTGAAAACTAGCCGTTACTCCCGTTTTTGTACAGGCCGGAGTGTCCGGATAAACAACCCGGAGACTCGGGTTATCCGAGACTCGGACCAAATGTCCGGATACTCGGACCCATCGAAACCAGAGGCAACCGAGGGCTCAACCCGAGACTCGGACATAATGTCCGGATACTCGGATTGAATCCGAGACTCGGACTAAATGTCCGGATACTCCGGGTTACCCAGTTCGGTTTCAACTTTAAACTTTTCAAAACCAAAAGAAGTAGTGCTAATTTGAGATGCAAGAAATTGATGTTGAGCACATGCACATCCTAAAGTCGATTTCTCGTCGTACCCTCTTAATAGTACGGCTATCCTTAAGACGCAAATAAATATAAGATTACAATTATGGTCTTGATGTCGTCCTTTTGATTTTAAGTAGTCGTGGGGGTGTCCAATGTTATTCCAAGCTCAATATAATCTCGATATCTGCAGTATTCTTGGATAAAACATTAGATCTCTTTAATTGTGTCATCATTAATCACCAAAACAAATTGAGGGGCCTAGATGCACTTTCAAATTTACATAACTAGGTATAAATCTTGTACAAGTGTATTACAGAATCCAAAAGAAGTACAGCGACAGCGGAAACAAAAGAAAGACAACCGCAATTGCCCGACCACCCCACAAAGCATCTGATCGAGGGAAGACCTCTGGCCGCAACACTCGCAGAATTGGGGCTCGCCATCATCCGGGACATCATCAATACCTTCCTCTGAGGAAAAAGGGGTTAGCAGCAACGGTGAGTACACGTATGTACTCGCAAGACTTTAGTGTATGCAAATATAATTAATATGCAGGCTGATACGATTGAAATGGCTACTACACTAAGTCTATTGCGAGCGGGATTTGAAACAGTTCATCGAAATGTAATACATAATTTGAAAGACAAGATTTTGAATAAAACATATTTACAATATATGTAACATTTGAGTCGCTCAACCGCCACCATCCATGATCGCAGTTGAGATACGAATTGACATCCATATATTCATAAATCCTCCAAATACCATATTCACTCATTCATAAATCCATCAAGTACCATATCGATCCACATACTTTAGATAGACTCCAAAATAGATTTTCATTTTCAAAACCGAACCAAATTTCTATACTTGATATGATTAAAGAAGATTTGCTCATAACCGTGAGCACGGCTAATCGATTAGAATTATTTGATACTCTGCAGAGTTTGCGCACTTTACCCAAACACAACTCAGACTTGCATCCCTGTCATCCAGGGTACACGCGATACACGAGGTATCCGATATACAAGAATGATCTATTCTTTCCCATCATTGAGGCTATAGCCACACCTCAAAGACCGGCGACGATAAACCCACTACTATGGCGATAAGAGGCCAACCACCACTCAGCGGCCACGGAATATCCATCGTGACGACGACGGCGAGTTTTTGCCGCGGCATTATCCCATAGCAAGGCGTACACCGTTGTATCAATCAAACATGAATCGAGCGATTCCCGCTGCATAAGTACAAGCGCACTCACGAAGGTGCATACGGCGGGTCGTGAGGACACACACACCGCGCCGATCGCTCAACACGGGAAAAGGTCCACACTTCGCCTACCAACAGGCATGGCTATCCCTCACACTTCAGGTACTAAAACAGGCTGTCCCATCCCAAAGCATTGCGCGGTTGCACGGTGTTCATTCAAAAGCGTCACAAGTTCGGTCCTTATATTTTTGCCTAGTGACTCAAGCGGGAACTCCACTTAACTCGCCAACCAATCGCCACCATGTTTAACTAGCACATATTATACCTCCCGCCAAGTCTAATTACCAACTAGACACTGCACATTTTTATCAAATTACCTTTACAAGTCACATTTCCAAAACATTTCCAAAACCAGTTACAATTATCGTAAGTTTTGAGCATTTGGTAAATGACTGACTTTGCTCATCTCTATTGCAGTGTCTAAGCATATGCATTTACTAAGTCGTTTATACCCAAGTGACATTTTATTAATTGTCCAACCCTACTAAGGCTATCAATGAACTCGGGAATTTAATTGAGGAAAAACCACCAAATCAGGGTATATCTACCATTCCCACAAACTAGCACTTTACCGAATATAAACAATGCATATAGTTTGAGAAATCAAAGTAAACATCGTGAAATATAGGTTTCAAGATGGTCAAAGGAGGTGCTTGCCTTGTTGTTGCACTTCGGTGATGTCCGGATGATGTTCGGTCGCTCGAGGCGAAGCCCGACTCGCTAGCCTCTAATCGGTCAAAGCAACAAAAAGCGACAAAAGAAATACAACTTAGAAAAAGCAAGATTTAAATGCACAAATGCCAACTAAACATCAAATAAGACCCACTTAAATATTTAAAGGAGAAAGAAATGAAGAAAACGAAGAAAATGTGAAACTATGACCTATTATGTCCATTTCGCTAACAAGTGCCAAAATGGATTAAAACGTGCAAAATGAAGTAAAACCCAACTAAACTTAGTGAAATACCTAAAAATAGGTATAACATACCTAATGGGACTTATTGGAACTTGTTTGAAGTTGAAATGATCAACCGAGCTAAAACGACTAAAAGGCGTATTCTTTACCTACGTGAATAAAAATACGTAAATTGAAGACAAATGCAATTAAATTTGCATGTGGAGCCTCAATATGGCCTCAGGTACATAACTAGGTGCTAAAACGCGAAAGATCGAAGAAAAACCTTTCGGCCCTAAAAGCGACAAATTTGCCGAACTAGTAAAACGATCGTTTTGTTGGAAATCCGTTAAACGGCCAATTTTATGGATTTTTGCGCAAAACAGGTTTCCGACAACGCAACAAGCTAAAGCAAGATATTTAGGACTTAGTTGGATCGGTTGCAAAGCAATTCCTAATGAAATTGACCAAAATTGAATCAAAATGAAAAACCGCGAGTAATTTCCGACAAAACCGCTTTGAGTCCGTATTGAGTCCAAACGCGATCGAATCCGCGTGTGGGTTCCCGATCTGAGTTCGAACACTCAACACCTAACTAAAACGCTCGGTAGATTAGCAATTTGCATCGAATTCGCAAAAGCGGCCAAACGATCAAAACGACCGCTAACGACCAAAAACGATCAAAACCGCCAAAAGGTCGTTTTGATCAAGAATGTCGTGAAACTTCGCTCGACCCGCAGCTAGACACTTGGAGGTAATAATGACTTATCGGAGCCAATCACCGCCAAAATTGACTTAACCTACTCGGACTTTTGATCAAACGTCCGCGTAACTCCCAGATTTACCCAAGTACGACAAAAGTCCTAAAAGGGCCAAAATGGGATCTAAAGCACACGTGAAGCATGCTTTCAACCTTAGGGACCTTAAACGAGGCGAACTGAAGCGAAAAGCCAAGAACGGCTTTGGGCCCTCTAATTATTAAAATAAAATGCGAAGTGCTAAAATGCAAATCTAGCATTTTTAGCCACTGTTTTAGCCTCTAAGAAGACTAATGGTGAAGTCGATTCGTGCTCCGGAGCTCTAGGATTTTATTCAACCAATTGAGACCTAGAGCAGCAAAGTATCCTGCAAAATGGTCAAAACTAAACTCCGTATTTTTTTTATCGGGGTTTCTACTAGCTAGAAAGCTATAGGGGCTATCCATTTGGTCATCGGACCTCTACGATTTTTCGCAAATAGAGTGACCTAGAGCTGACAACTTTGTGTAGGATGCGACAAATTGAATTCGACTCTTCCGATCGCGACTACGGCTATCGAAGAGCTAATAGAATCGTCGATTCAAGCTACGGACTCCTAGTATTTTGTGAAAACACTTAACACCTAATTAAATAAAATAAAATCCGCTTATCGTAACTTGAATTCGATTCTTCCGATAGCGGCTCTAGCTACCGAAGTGCTATGGGAAAAATCTATACATGCTCTACCTCACTAGAACTCCGACAAACCGAAGACCTAGCGAGAGCATGCTCGATTTTGAAGATGGCTAAAAGCCAGTCGACTATAGAGTTAAACGGACCTAACGACGACTGAGTCTAGATTTTAAAGCAGAATTGCTATGCGATGCGTTGAACACATGGTACCTAGACATGGCCTAGGCTAGGGTTTGGGAAAACTTGATGAAATGCGGCTACAGGAGAAAAGAGTCATAGCTACGGCAAGAGGATCGACCGGGAGTCAAGAAATCAGTCGATCGCAAAAGCGCCACGGGAACTCCAAGAGACATCGATGAATCTCGATGGAATACTCACTTGAAGGGGTTGAGAAGATGGGGAACGCGATGAGACGCCAAATCCAGCCTCCGATTCGATTTTAGTCGGTTGAATCGCCTTAATCCGCGGATTTGGGTGGCCTTCTTCTTCTCTTTCTCCTTCTCCTTGCTCAAGACGTGTGGGAGGAGGTGGGGAAATAAGGAAATGGCTGGTTGGAGGCTTGGAGTGGCTTAAAACACATGTGGGCACTATGCACTTATGGAGGGCATTTTGGTCCAATGCCAAAACTTGAAGATTCAAACATCTAAAGCTGATTTTGAATACTTCTAAGATATTTTGGATAGTTTTTGAGGACTTTTAGACATTTAATTTCCTAAATTTCCAATTTGTCCAAAAGGACAATTACGAACCGCAATTGAACTCGATTTGATTTTGAGTGAGTTTAATTAAGTTAAAGGGTTCTTTTGGATCCCAGTCGAGTCTACTCAGCTCAAAATACAGAAACACACAAGAACAGTGTATTATTGAATAGTGTTTGAGTACAAATGTACAGTGACTCGAGTATAGAAATACTCGGGATATTACACACATGTCGTCTGGTGATGCTTCCGCCGTTGAAAAAAGGCTAAATTTTCAGTTTCGCTTGGAAAAAAACCAAAAGTAAAAAAAAAAAATTGTGCAAGGAGACCAAACGTACCGAGGTTCCCAATAAATCCTTTGTGAACCAGAAAATTAGCACTTTAGTGAAGTACTCCCTCCAGTTTGATAATAGATGTCGTTTTGGACATCGACACGGTCTTCAAAACACAACTTTGACCACTAATTTTTATTATAATATATTTATAAAACCCAATAAAATTATAATATTATGAAAGTACTTCTCGAGACAAATCTACACATATAATTTTCATATATCCAATTTAAATATTTAAAAATATATCAATAGTCAAAGTTTTAGAAGTTTGACCATCACTATGTCCAAAACGACATCTATTATCAAACTGGAGGGAGTACAATCTTACTACTCCCTGGGTTAAAAAAAAGTACAACGCTACCGACTGTAGCAATTTCCAACATCAGGGACGTATTTAACTCAAACATCCTGATTGAAAATTAGTGGAAAGACACACTTTAGACGGCCCATGGAGCTTGAAGGGATCTCCTCTAACGTCAGTCCTCTTTAGACTGACGGAACGTGAAGGGATCTCCCCGCAACAAAAACTCAACTCAAACCGTCAGTCCAAACGAACAATAGGGACATGAAAAATGATAGCTGCTAATCGCAACTCCACAAAAGAAGCGTCTTCACAAATACTAACATGGACTCCATGGAGAAGCATCTGTATGTACCAGGATTTTGTAGGTACTCATTGCTGAGCATCCACATTGAACTCTACTGCTTTCATGAAGTTGGATCTTGGATGAACCGAGCTCGGTCATTTTGCGTTTGGAACAACTTTCCGTGGTGCTGCACCAGGCTCATCCCTGAATGTTTTCAGTGGAAAAATCAGTTATGTTGCCTTGAGTCTACTGTATAAGTATAAAAGACTTTTTATCATCCTTGAGAAGTAGCAAGATTTACATTAAGATAGTATCAAGAGGGAACAAAAGTTAGTACATCCACTCTTTAAACTTTTAATATATATCTGTTGGTACCAACTCAATATAAATTTTGGTACCTCCTACGAATAGTAAAAAGTCTCAAAGTGTATAAACATCCCATCATGCAGGACAGGACACGATCCATTGCAACCATAATTGGCTTATATAGATTAAGATTCGCAGCCGCTATGTTCTGACGCCATTGCCCGTAACTTGAACGCGAAGCCTGTGACCACGATCGAGGAGGAAAAATGGAAGTAGGTCATGTTGAATCTGTCCGTCTTGACGTCATGGCATCTCTCATTTCTCTAGTCTAGTCTACTGCACACTCCCTGGGAAAACCGCTCTTGTTGTAACCTAGCTCAACAACACGAAGAGAAAAATGCTAGCTTGGTACACAACCCTGAAACTAAGGACAAGCAAACCAGTTGAAACAACATCAGAAAAGAATAAATTCTGCACATGCAATTGCTTCTGCTTCCGGGCACTGTCGTACCTGCAACGTCGACAACGTTAGCCTGTGGTGCTGTACCACTGTCGTACCATGCCCTATAAAGATCGCACACGAATTAAGACGAAGCTTCGCCATGGCTTGCAACATGAGATGAGGGAGACATTTGAGCTGTCGACGGACGGCTCGGATTAAGACTGACGCGCTCTGGTTCCCATCATGACGACTTGGTCATGGATTAAGACCGATCGATCGTAGCGTTCGATGCTCGATGGCCGTGTGAAACGAGGGCCATCTGGGGACGGATTCCGATCGATCAGAGCCGTCGATATCCGCGATGAGTTAAACGGCCATGAGAACGAAACGGGAGGAAACGCGCGCGCGCGAGGCCAACCCCCCCCCCCCCCCCCCCCCCCCAACCGGCGAGCGTACGTCTAGCGATGTGCCGACGTGGGGATGCCGATTCCTCCTTGTGTTGATAGCCGTCGCTGTCTAGGTGACAATCAACGGCGACACAACGATGTAGAGTACAATCCTACTGTTGCTCTCGATGTCAGGATAGAATAAAAATCTTGGGCCATCTCGAGATGTTGTAACGACGTGAAAAGGAGAGAACGTTGGCAACCTAATAAGGATTTAAGGCCTCGTTTGCACTGCAAGAATTTTGCAGGAAACGGCTTGATTCCCTCGTGTTCCAACTTCCAAATGAGGCCTAAAAGTTTGCTCAGAGGAAAATTACTTTTTGTTGAGGAACTAGATTTTTTTTATACAACAAAAACTGAAAATGACAATATATACGTCCTAGTGGCATTTGCTGAATAAATTATGTATGTAACCACATTTTCACAAGCCGTCAATTTGCAGTGACATTCATGTACTAGTCACTTTTGTAGTGTATATATATCAAGATTTCCCTATAACCAATGTCTAGCTTTTGAGCAAAAATAACGTGGCCATTTTTTAGAAAAACAGTTGTTCATAAGTGATTCTTTTGAGCAGTGCTTCTGTATATATGTTTTCCCTCCTAATACAAGTTATACATATCTTAAAGCAAACGAAGAGATAGTAATAACCATCTACTCTTCATTCATATTTTAATAATTATGCAAACTTTTTTAAAAAAAAAAAAACACAGGAGCACCTCACAATTCTTTTTTGAAATAATGCATTAAAACAACAATAATTTCACTTTTAAAATAAAAAAACGAAAACAACACTTAAGCTTTTTAAGCCGTGGAATACTTCAACAAAAACGACTCAAAATTACAAATTAATCAAGACATTCGTTGCGTTTAATTTTGTTACACGTTCAAGCTGGTAACAGCCATACAGTCCTATAAGACGGTAGGTGTATCTTTACCGCTCGGTTCCGGTTAGACCCGTAAACGAGGCGAGTTTGAGTTGAGGTACGAGTCTAGACTTATACTAGAGCTCGGCTCGGTTTAAACTCGAGTAAGCTCAGTAACAATAAATAATCCAATATACACTATTTTTTAACAGTAAAAAAATGCTCAAGCTCGAGCTCGACTCAAGTAAACTCGATAAGAGTTAACATATAGTAATATTTAACAAGTAATTAAAAAAATTATCAAGCTCACGAGTTATTCGATCTTAGTTTGATAAGGCTCACGGGCTTGAAATGAAGCTCGAATTTGGCTAATTTAGAGCTCAAAACGAACCTAAAACAAACCGATCCTGAGCAACTCACGATCCATGATTTTTTTACTGTCCTAGTTCCGGCTATCCTTTGCTGACTGCGACAGTTAACACTCCCAACGGCATTTTAAAAAAAAACGCGCCAAAGGACTTCATCTTACCCGCGCCGCGCTATAAAAATAACCAACCTCCTGCTTCCTTCGCCCCCGGGAAACGAGGCGTTCCACTCTTCCCTCCCCTCCTCCCGTGTTCTCCTCTCCTCTTCTTCTCTCCTCATTCCACCCCCTTCCGAACCCACCGCGCAAGGTCTCGATCTCCGCGGGGCTCTCCGGCGCACCCTTTAGTGCCTCGGGGACCCCGATCCGCCGCTGAGATCCCTTTGCCGGATGCACTACTGACCGCACCTAATTAAGGAAAGGGTGCAGCTAGCGCTGGTCGTCGACGTCCGCCGAGCCAAGCATTTGGAAACATGGAGACCGGCATGAGGGTGGTGCTGCACCGGCAGGTCTCGGCGGGGTCGTTGAAGCGGAGCGGGGAGCTCTGGCGGCAGTCGTCGCTGGAGTCCCCCCGCACGGGGCGGGCTACCAGCCGGTTCTTGTTCGGGCGGCAGTCGTCGATGGACCCGAACCGGCGGCGCGGCCGGAGTCAGAGCCCCGTGGGGCTGGCCGAGGAGCTGACCGTGCCGGACAACCTGGACGCCACCATGCAGCTGCTCTTCCTGGCGTGCCACGGCGACGCGGCCGGCGTCGAGGTGCTGCTGCGGGGCGGCGTCGACGTCAACAGCATCAACCTCGACGGCCGCACCGCGCTGCACATTGCCGCCTGCGAGGACCACCTCGATGTCGTCCGCGTGCTGCTCAGCTGGAAGGCCAACCTCGATGCGCGCGACCGGTGGGGCAGCACGGTGAGCATATTTAATGATGATCTCTCCCACCCAGCCTCAAATCGGGATCAAAATTTTCTTTCTGCATCGGACGATGATTTCTTTTCTTTCTCCGATCATAGGCTGTAGCTGATGCCAAATGTTATGGCCATACGGAGATCTACAACCTTCTAAAAGCTCGTGGTGCAAAGATTCCGGTATCTTTCTACATGAACTGTCCCTTTCATTTGGTTGGTCGGTCTCGACAAATTCGCGCGCGGTTCATCTGCTGATCTTAGTTTGATCCTTTTTGCAGAGAAATAGGAGGACACCGATGACGGTGTCGAACCCCGGGGAGATACCGGAGTACGAATTGAACCCCGGCGAGCTCCAATTCCGGAAAGGGGATGAGGTGCTCAAGGTGCAAATTTTTATTTCCCAATTTTGCTTCAGAAACAGTGGTTCAAGAATGGATTTATGACTCTGGAGAGAAAATGGCAGAACAAAAGGCTAATCGTGTAGGCATTAAACAGGGCACGTACCAAGTTGCAAAATGGAACGGCACCAAGGTTTTGGTGAAAATACTCGACAGAGAAAGCTACTCAGATCAAGAAGCCGTGTAGGATGCAAATTTCAATGCTAAATTCCAAAGTGCCTAACAAATTGATTTGACGTAGAAATTACCTCTCTCTTTTTTTGTTACAGAAACTCTTTCAAGCATGAGCTGACGGTATTAGAGAAGGTCCGGCACCCTAATGTTGTCCAGTTCGTCGGAGCCGTCACTCAGAACATACCTATGATGATTGTTTCTGAACACCATCCGAATGTAATAAGATTATGCTTTCTTTACCATGATAAACAAATTACAGTTTTATTGTCACATCAAAATATGAATACGCCATGTCTTGCTTACAAACGTATACCCTTGGATGGACTTAGTCATGTGGTTATTCTTAAACACAGGGTGATTTATCAAACTGTATGCAGAGGAAAGGAAAGCTACATGGTCAGAAGGTGCTAAGATATGCCCTCGATATTGCCAGGTATATCTGGCCTTTGATTCTAACAGAAACTGAAGAATTCAAACATATGTCATATTGTCTTTAGTCTTTACACTTCCACAAAAGATAAATAATGTTCCAATGTAAAATGTGCATAAATATTAATGATATATCCTGTAACCTGTTGCTGCCTTGAATGTTCAGGGGTATGACTTATCTCCATCAGTGCAAACCAGAGCCCATCATCCACTGCGACCTAAAGCCAAAGTAAGATGAGAAAATGAAGCAATTAGTAAACCTTCTGTTCTCTTCTTACATTATTGGATACAAATTGCATTCAAAGTACGATGACAAAATTGAATCTTGTATGGTTGTCCCGTACTTTACTATTTGAATCTTGGTAAGGTGCCAGAAATATCTTCCTGGATAATGGGGGCCAACTGAAAGTCGGGGGATTCGGTCTGACTAGGCTGTCGAAGATCGCTCCTGACAAAGTGAGATTGGTGAACTACGAGTCCCTTGCTGATAGCTTCAGTAAGTCCACTTCCAGTAAAATCAAATGTGCAAGAACAGCACGAGGTTACGGTTTTCTTGTTCGTTTTCCCCGGCTAACATGCTTTACTGACAAACTGCCTACTCTTCTGTTTAGGTCACTACACTGCGCCCGAGTTGTACAGAAACGAACTATTCGACGCGAGTGTCGATGCCTTCGCATTCGGTTTCATCCTCTATGAGGTCAGTAAGATTTTTGTGCCAGATATAATTACTATACACAAATCAAAGCAAAGCAAAGCAAAGCAAATATGGTTTAAGTTTTGGTAAATCATCCCTACAATGGATTTTGGTAAGACCTGTCGTTCCTTTTGTCATTCATTCTTTATGGTGTAATCAGATGGTTGAAGGATCACCCCCCGATCATGTGAAAACGTCAGACGACTCAGGCCACATAATTCGATACGACGGGAGGCGCCCATCGCTGAAGAACAAGCTCAAGGGCTATCCTTCGGACTTCAAAGCGTGAGTTCTGAAAGAAAAAAAAAGAGCCCTCCATGACGCGTCCTATGTATCATTGTCCTCACTTCAGTTCATCGGTGTGCGTGTTTTTTTTTGCAAAATCCGCACTAGCACAATGCATTAAGCAACCCTTCCTCCTTGGGTTTTTGCAGGCTGATTGAAGAATGCTGGGACCCTCAGGCAATGGCGAGGCCGACATTTTCGGAAATAATCATCCGGCTCGACAAGATATACGCCCACTGCGCGAAGCAAGGAAGCTGGAAGGACACGTTAAAGATTTGGTGTGTATCTCGGTGGTTTAAGCATTTCAGATTTAAGCATTGCAGAATAAAAAGAAGAGTCCATACTGAACCGTGAACACCTCTCGAGCAATATTCCTCAGAGAGGACCCCTAACGTTTAGTGACTGAAAGTTTCTCTGCATTGTCGTGCGTTTTACAGGAAATGACACGGGCTGCACGAACGTACGCTTTCTTTGTGTACATATCACGGCAAACGCGTCTCTTTTCTGGGGAAGCTTGAGCACTAGGCTGGAGGATCACACATGGCAATGGCATGTTGGGTACATACTGTAAAAGATCACGACTTTAAACTGAAATAAACAACACGTATGCGTTCTCTTTCTTCTACATTGTCAAACAGAGAGTCTGAAACAACTACGCATGCACTTGTTGTCGGTCCTCCCGTTGTATACAGAAGCTAAGATACCCTTTGTATCTATCCTTCCACTGTCTAGGCTACAAATGGCTCCTCAGCTGACTGGTGCATGCTCGTCCTTATCTTTATTATCTTAAAAGAAGTTAGTAAACCATTAACGAGATTCACAGAGCAAATGAACAAGTGGAGATATACACGAACTCGTTGAGCGGATTTACCTGGAACGCAGGAACGGTATATATATACTTCCCGATGCTAGCGGATGAGTCGGAGGAGGCCGCGCTCGATCCGCAGGATGGAAGAAGGCGATGGAGCCCGCCGGGTGGCGACGACCGGATACCCTCGCCGGTGCACGCATAGCCCGTTCACCAAGTATTTCCGAGGGTATAATATTATACTTCGTACGTCGATCTCAACGGAAAATCGTGGCATTGAAAGAATGTTGCTTTTTCCTTAAAAAATTCGAGATGGTCTCACTCTCGCGTATTGTGTTTGTTTCTCTCTCTTTGTTTGTGTGTGTTATTTTTCACAACATCTCCCGTCAAAATTATTATGACTTACGGAGCGAGGGTGTTTGTTCTTACTTATCTAGATTCGATCCCTAGATACATACGGGTGTATGTTCAACAGAAAAACGCGTACCTACATTCTGTGAAACCGTAGAATCTTTGCAAAATTTTCTATTATATATGTGAACGCGCGTGCATGTGTAGTGTAAGTGGGATATGCATATAGTATGCATCCTTATTGTACTCTTAAATAACTTGCAAGAAAAAAAAAAAGAGTATGACATGGCCCTGTTATATGGTGTCACTCTTTTTTTTTTTTTTTTTTTTTTTTTTTAGTGAGACTGCTAAGGCAAAATTGGTAGGAGATCTTGTTTGGTTTTGCTTAATATTTTTCTTTGTGTTTACCGTAGAGCTTTTTTATAATACACTAAATTTAATATAAACCAGTTATTCTTTTTATCTAATAGATTAGATTAACTAGAATTTATTTATACTTTGTCTGGTAGTATAGTAGTAGAAATACTCTTAATAAATTAATGTTTAGATCTGATTTTTATTGTCCATTATATACTACTAGTATAACGCATATTTCTCTTGCCATAACGCTTATTTGACAATTGACGAGGCAAGCTGACCAAGTTTTAGCATATTTCTCTCATATTGTTCATCTCACCTCAACCACTATATATGTTCCACGCCTACGTAGGTACATCATCAAGGTTGCATTTTGTGTGCGCGTAGGTATGCAAAATCGCAGTACTAATTTGGTATGTTGCTCTTTGCAGGGTTTTTGCGATCACTTTGGGAATCACATTAGTGGTTTGGATCATCACGATGAAGGGGCCGGATGCCCAGAATCGCTGCATAAAGATTCTTTGTTTGATTGAATGCACATTAATTCCTTTGCGCCGGTCGCTATCTTCGGGAGCACGTTTAAATTTAGACATGTTTGGTACAGTTCCAGATTTTAGTAGAAACGGAAACGGTTTCAGATTCTTGGTAGAAACGTTTCAAATAGAATTCTATGAATCGGGTGGAACGGGGTTGATATCGATTCGCCTATAGAATGGAAAAAGAAGAAACGATTCGAGAAAAATCGTTTCGAGCTTTAGCCGGTTTGGTTGGGTTTCTTCCAGAATTTAGTAGAAATAGCCTGGTTACAAATTGCCAAACGGGGCCTTAACGGCGACGACGATCCTCCGGAGCTGAACCGTGATCCCACTCACGTGGCTCTCCGGTTCCCTCCGTGCGACGGCGCCGTTCGCGTCGGTCGTCGTCGCGAGCACGACGTTGATCACGCTGTTATCGTTGATGTTCTTCATGTGCTCGAACCGTTCCTCATGCCACGCCATTGGTTGGCGAGGCTCGTGGGTGGCGACCGCTTGGACGAGCCGAAGGTGGACGTCTCATGGCGGGGCAATGGAAGCCGCTGGATTGCCACCAAGAGAGAAAAGGAGTACAAGGTAGACGGAAGAAATCAATCTATTACCAGGCACGCGATCGAGAGCGAGTCAGCGAGGGTCTTACGGCGCGCTCACAGAGGATAGACTCGAGTTTTTTGAAGGTTGCGGTGGGAGCTCTGCCATGCATTAGATTGGAAGGAGAGAAATGCAAGGTTCGGATCAGGACACTACTACAGATCCGTACATCACAATCGGTTCTTTTTGGTCATCACAGTCGGTTTTGGTGGCGATACAAAGTTCAACGACAGTGATAAGGTAGATATATCACAGTCGGTTTTTAACCGACACTAATAATACATTATCACTGTCGGTTCTTTTTAGGAACCGACTGTGATATTACACTTATCACAATCGGTTTTCTCTTAGAACCGATTGCGATAAGTATAATATCACAATCGGTTCGTTTTTAGAACCGATACAAATGATTACATTATCACAATCGGTTCATTTGTAGAACCGATACAAATGATTACATTATTGCAATCGGTTCATTTGTAGAACCGATGGGGATAAGAATAATATCACAATCGGTTCATTTGTAGACCCGATTCAAATTATTATATTATCACCATCGGTTCATTTGTAGAACTGATGGGGATAAGAATAATATCACAATCGGTTCATTTGTAGAACCGATTCAAATTATTACATTATCACAATCGGTTCTTTATGCAAACCGATTGCGATACGAAATATATCCCAATCGATTCCAGTAAGAACCGATTGTGATGATGTTACTGCCCATCGTCCGAAAATGGCCTCGCATTGACAATATGACACATTCATCACAATCCACAAAATCACAGAACATATACATCACAATCTACACACATTACATTCAAATTAATATTGTTTACAATCAGAATGTATCACATTCACATTCAGATAAATTTTGTTTACACTTTATGGATTAGTATTTGCTTGAATTGTCTCTATATCTACCATCATCTGTTATAACTTCTGTCCAGTACCACTGGCATAAATGGTCTCGTAATTTCTTGAGATCAGTGTTGGTTAGGCTCTTCCGGATGATATCAAGGTCCTGCAAAATAGATAGTAGTGCACTAATATATTTAAGGCTTAAATTGGTATTGTAACATGCTGATAGTATTATGCTTGTAAACAAATATCACATAGACAGTAGTGCAAATAATCTGCTTTATACCTTAGGGAAAACATGTGAGCGACCAACCAAATTCAGCATGTGATGCATCACGTAAAAGCCACACAGATCATCGCACCCTTGTTGATGACACTGCGGAACAAAGAAACTTAAATTAGGAGACGAATTAAAAATAGGTGTAAGAAAAATCCTATGATAGACACTTGTACCTTGAAGCGCTTCCACTCGAGTTTGGTGCCTTGTTTATCATTGTGTCGGCCACGTTCAGCAACGTAAGACATGAAAGCCCTATACATTGCAGAGATGCCATGCATTGAGGTTAAAAATACCTAACGTAGTTCAATATGTAAAGTGTTAGGTTAGAGGAATGTACTTACTTCTGCAAAATAGGCTCGATCGCATAGTCCATCGGTCTATTTTCGAGTGAGTTCAACGTGTAGACCTTGTTTTGACTCGGAACAACCACAAGTAGAACCCAATGGTTGCTTATTAAACGGTACACAATGCAAGAGAATAAGTTAATACAAGGTTGAAGTGTGTACATGTAATTGAATTGTATAGTAGTACATACTCCTGGTGGTATGGGAAGAGAATGAAGTCCTTTTTTGCCTCCTCATGCAATGCCTGCTTGATGTATCCTGCAAGGAACTCCGATTGATACTTAGCCATGGTCGCAGACACCATCTCGGGGTCGACAAACCCGACAGGGTGTCGACCCGTCACGGCTCGCTGCCTCATGATCCTGCAATTCATGTCAATTGTTAAAAAATATAATACAAAATCAATAAATAGTCATCTGATTGAGTATGGTGCGAGACTCATAGCGTCCAGGATCGTATGGTAGAAATATCGACGGCTTTCAAGCTGTACATAAAGTACAGATCCTCAAAACTGACTGGAAAGGTCCCATCCTCGTTGCGGTGGAATTGGCCCGCTCGATACTTCACTATGAAATCGTGGCAGGCTCGGCCTCATGTGACCTATCGATGTACCATCCATGTAGGTGATTTAGTGAACAAGCCCAAAGAATTCAATTCTTGGCTTGGGAGAAAGGGCTTTCCATGTATGTACCGCTTGTGATCATCAGGGTGCTCTGTGCCCTCTGACAACTTTGCCTTCTTCACGGAGGGACTCTCTGAACTCTGCTTTGTATCTTTCGTCATCGTGGTAGAAGTCCTTTTGCGCCCCACCTGCGCACCAAAGATTTGTAGCCGCAGCGTAGGTGCAGGAGGTGCAAACAGCAGCGAGGTGCAGGTTGTGTAGCAGGGGCAGGAGCATGTGCAGCAGGAGCAGGAGCAGCAGTAGTAGGAGGAGCAGGAGCAGCAGCAGCAGGAGTAGTACCAGGAGCAGCAGCAGAGAGTACCAGCAAAGAGTGAGCGAATGAGCAGCAGCAGTGAGTACGAGGAGCAAGAATGTGAGCAGCACCAAGAGCGAATGTGAGGAGCAAGCAGAGTAGGAGGAGCAAAGAGCGCGAATGTGAGCAAAGACCAGAGCGCATCATTCAGCAAGAGCAGTAGTAGCAGCAGAGTGAGTGAGTAGTAGCAAAGAATAGCAAGAGCGCCAGCAGTGAGCGCAGCAGCAGAGCGCATCGCAGTAGCAAAGAGCGCAGTGAGCAGCAGTGAGCGCAGCTTGTACCAGCAGAGCGTATGGTAGCAGAGTACCGGCAGAGCGGCAGCAGAGGAGGTGCTTGCACTACGACACCCGTCGCGGGCCACTTGATGAACGACATCCGTGCTTGCCCGAGAGTGGTGATATCTTCGTTCGGGGGGAACTCCAGGGCATGAGACATGTAAACATCGTGGACATAGTCCACCTGCACCCTCATGTAGCCCATCCCCAAAGGTATACCATGCACCGTGTCATCCTCCTTGCTTGGAAATGCAACCCGCGCAGCCTCAATCAGTATTACGTCGTCGATCGTGACTAGCCGGCACTTGGCAGACCACGCAAGAAGTGATCGCATCTTCATCATAACTGTGTTAAGCTTACTCATGTACCTTTTGGTCTCAAAAAGCTTATTACCTTGAGGTGTGGAATGCACAGCTTCCTTATTGGAAGCGTAGCTGCTAGGGCGTAGCATAGGCGATGGTTGAGGAATCTGATTCGGGAGAACATCGCCATCATCTCACCATCATCTCACCTTTAACTCCTCCTTCAACTCCTCCTTCATCTCGCAGAACGGATCCGCGCCTCACGTGCTTCCCATGATCTTGCCCTGGCACTGACGCGCTCTCCTCTACAAAGAAGGACCTCTTCAGATACCTCGCACCGCGCAAGCACTCCGCCCCTTATGATCGGGCTTCCGATTGCCGAACACAGGATGTCCCGTGACCCTTGGCTTTCAAATGCTCCTTGCTCTTTCTGCAGCTTACCTCCTCCTGCAGTCGCAAATATAAATTATTACTAAAATACAATGGGAATATAATATGCAATGTACTATGTTAGATATCTTACGATGGTTGTGACGATCTGTGCGGTCGCGGGGTTTGGAATGACAATCGGCCGTCGAGGTTTTCTTCGCCCTCGCTAATACCCGATCGCGTGCCCGCTCCTCGCATATGTGGGAGTAAGGCATCGTTGTCCCGGAAGGTTGCACACTCAGAGGCTAGTCGCACTCCACTCGCCTTCTTCCTCACGCACTCCACCGGAACCGAGGTGGTGCGCGTGTGTGTTACGCCTCTGATAGCGATATTCTTCTCTCTTAGCTCCTCTGCCTCGGCGTACTCCTCATCCTTGCGAACTCCTCCCAAACCTCGTGTAACAAATGGATACCTTTGGAAGGGAGTACGGTCTTTCAACACGAACTCGGCATGCATGGTCACCCTGAAATGCCTCAAAGCCACACCTATTCTCTTCAAGGCGCACTGCCTCGCATTGATTTCATCTTCCTCTGGTATAATCCATTTTCCCTTAACCCGTCCCACATCGGTTCTTCTCGCTGCCGCTTACTTCCTTCCTCCAGTCCTTAATTGTGATCGGCACTCGCTCCCTCACCAATTGGCCGATAAAAGAGGAGTAGCGCCCCTTAAACGGGCCAGACCGTGCAAACCCCTGGCATTGAAGTGGAGCACTTGCGGCGTTCTCCCTGTGGCTCCTTTATTCGGTCCTCCGGCCTTTCTAACCTTCCTCGATGGGGTAGCAGGACCTTCTTCTCTCTCTGGCGTTGAGCCGGCTCTCTCTTTGCGATATTTCAAGTAAGTACGTATATTGTCAAACCTAAACTTCATGAGAGGAAGCAATTCAAATTTCACATAATAGAAAGCAATTCACATGTCTATCTCAGAGACCGACTAAGTACGTGACGTACCAATGATGACTCCTAATCTCTAATTAGGTTAGGTCCTAATCCCATTCGAGGATATGTGGTTCGAGCAAGTTCTAAGTTGTTGTACAACTCTAGAGAAAATTTCGCAAAGATCTCACTGTTCTCCAAATACACGTCTCGACAACAGTCAAGAGGGTGTGTATTCGAAGAACACCAGGAGATCTTTGCCAAACTTTCTAGAGTTTGTACAATGCCTTAGGAACTTGCCCGAGCCACATATCCTCGAATCTATCAAAAAGCGTGGACAATTGAGATCGCTTATTTATAAATATGCCATTTTAGCATACTTATAAACAAGCACCCTCGAACGGGAGACGCATAGGTTACGCAACTAAACTCGATAATAAAGTGCGATAATATAGCATGTGTTACAAGTTTCAAATTGCAATGATGGATTGCTCTCAGATTGCTATAGAAGGGTTGCTAAATTAATTAGCCGTCCAACTTCTAGATGGCCAATATATCACCGGCTATTACATCTAAAAATTTAAGGATTACACAACCCTAGAACAAAGATCGCTTCTAGCACAGAAAACAACAAGTACAAAGATAATATCGTAATGAATATAGCACTAATCTAACCCTACCACAATGCATTAAGAGCAAGTGCCACCAAATTGTCACTAAGAGCATAAAGGAATAAGCACAAAGATCGCTCGACCTAGAACAATGCATTAAGAGCAAGTGGCACCAAATTGTCACTAAGAGCAGTGTTGTTCTTTGTCTAGCAATTTCATTTAATGATCGATTAATCAAGCCTCATTCAAAAGCAATCATCATCGAGCTATTTACAACCAATTACAGCCCACAACCAAATGCATCTTACAAAGGCGCCGAACCGAGTCGGCAATGGGGGAGGAGCCGATGGGGGACGCGCCGATGGGGGGGACGAGCCGGAGGGGAGGCGCCGGGGGGGAGGACCCAGAGGGGAGGCGCCAGGGGAGGCGCCACGGGTACCCGCCAATGGGGGAGGAGCCGGGGAGGCGCCACCGTAGGCGCCGGTCGGGGAGGTGGTCGAGCTAGGGTGTGGGAGGAGCCGGAGGGGGAGGCGCCCACGGGGTACCCGCCGTTGGGGGAGGCGCCAGGGGGGAGGAGGCGGAGGGGGAGGCGCCGGTGCGGGAGGTGGTGGAGCTAGGGTTGTGGAATGAATTGAAACGAAATCAGTGCGCGCCGAAATGAACTGAGTGTGCGCGCCGAAATGAAAATGCTCTGGGTTTTATCACGGTCGTTTCTACAGAAAAACCGATCACAATTATACTGAGTATCTGTGTTGGGTTCTATACAAAAACCGATCGCAATTATACTGAGTATCTGTGTCGGTTCTATAGAAAAACCGATCGCAATATGTGGAGTATCTGTGTCGGTTCTTTAAAAGAACCGATCGCAATTATACTATCTCAGGCTTTGCCAGAAAGAACCGATTGTGATAACTATGATCCAATTTCTAATTTTTTTTAAAACAGAATCTTCATTCAAAAGAGTCGAAAAGTCAAATCTTTTTCAAATTTGCTATACTATAAGATCCATTTGACATATATATTCTACAAAATGCCACATTATACAGGGAATTCTTACAACATAATTTATTTAAAATACAACTCTTCTTGATGATCTACACGCATGTAATGTGTTCCATGTGTGCCGTCGTCACCGCTAAGACATGCCCCAACTGCAAACGAAGGTGTTTCATCAAATTGGTTGTACTCTTCTTCATCTACGACATTTTCAACTCCAACAATCCTCCTCTTGCCATGAAGTACGACGTGCAACCTCGGATTGGCCGGATCAAGCACGTAGAAAACTTGAGTTGCTTGCTTTGCGAGGACGAACGGTTCATCTCTCAGAGGCCGATCTATTCAGATCAACAAGTGTATAACCTGTCTTGTCGACCTTAACTCCGTGAGGAAGTCTCACCCACTTACATCGGAACAATGGAACTTGGTATATTCCGTAGTCGAGCTCCCATATTTCTTCGATCATCCCGTAGTAACAGTTCATTGCAGTTGACGATCCTCTAATTGAGTGATCATCGGACAAAGCATCTATGCTCACACCACTATTTTGCACTGTACTCTTTGCATCTTGACTTTCAGTATAAAATGTGTAGCCATTAATATCGTAAACTTGCCATGTCTGTATATTAAATCTTGGTCCATCAGCCAACCATTTGACATCCTCGGTACTAACGGAGACCTTCACCTTTTCTTTGAACCATGTGAGGAATCGATCGTTGTGTTCTCGTGTGATGGAAAGCTCATCCATAAGTGGATTCTCTTCCCGTAATATCAACTTGTGCTGTTGGATGTATGGATGAACTTCTCAATGTGTTGCAAGACTGTGAAATGCGCTTTACAAGACATATCAAATTGTGGGCTCATTAGATTTGACCCAATGGGTCCTTTGCCACCAAGTCTGCCCTCATGACGAGATATAGGAACACCAATCGGTTGTCTTTTACCTAGGTAGTCCACGCAAAACTCAATAACCTCTTCACCCCATAACCTTCAATAATACTACCTCAAGCTTCGACCTATTCCTCACGTATGACTTTAATATACCCATGTACCTCTCGAACGGATACATGTAACGCAGAATGCGTCCACAAATCTTAATCTCTCTAACAAGGTGAACAACGAGGTGGACCATGACGTCGAAGAACGACGGGGAAATGCATCTCAAGGCGACAAAGAGTCTGCACCACCTCACTCTGTAAGTTGTCTAGTATATCGATCAATAACCTTGCATGAAATCGCATTGAAGAAATAGCATAGCTTCGTGATTGCCAACATGACGTCATCCTGGTAGGATATTTCTGATTGCAACAGGGAGCATTTGGGTCATCAAGACATGACAAATCGTGGGACTTCATACCGATCAACTTCAAATCATCCATAGACACAAGCTTCTTAATGTTTTGGAGTAGCCCGATGGAACTTTAATATCGTGGAGACACTTGCAGAGGTCTTCTTTCTCTTTCTTGGATAAGGTGTAGCATGCAGCGGGGATGTACGGCCCTTTTCCATCCTCCTCCATCACTGCAAGCTTGGGCCTGATCCCCATGTAGGTCATATCGCGGCGAGCATTCACACCATCCTTGGTCTTCCCAGGTATGTTCAGTAGGATGCCTACCAAATTATCACAAACATTTTTCTCAACGTGCATGACATCAATACATCGACGGACATCTAACTCCTTCCAATATGGTAAGTCCCAAAATATCGACCTCTTTTTCCAAATGGTCCTAGGACGAACAGATTTACGGCTCTTACCATACTGAACATCGATATCCTCTACGCGTGAATATACTTGCCTTCCAATCATAGGTCATGGGCTGCACGAACTTCCTCTTTCCATCAAATTTGTCATCCATCTTACGATATCGATGACTTCGGTAGAAACCTACGGTGACCCATGTACACCGCTTTCCTCGAATTCGGCAGACCACAAGCTATCGTTGTCCTCTTCACAAATTGGACAAGCTTTGGCTCCTTCGTGCTATAGCCCGCCAAATTACCAAAGGCCGGAAAATCATTTATGGTGCAAAATATCATAGCCCGTGAGGGTGAAGTTCTCTCTTTTGTATGCATCCCACACCTCAACCCCACATTCCACAATTTTACCAAATCCTCAATTAGTGGTGATAGGTACACATCAATATCATTACCCTACTGTTTGGGTCCCGAGATTAGCAACGACATCATGATATACTTCCGCTTCATGCATAACCAAGGAGGCAAATTGTAGATACACAACAAAAGCGGCCAAGTAATCTTGTCGATCGCTCATATTACCAAACGGATTCATACCATCCGTACTCAATCCAAATCTTATGTTCCTCATCTCGGCACCAAACTCCTCATGTTCCCAATTAATGTTTCTCCATTGAGCCGAATCAGCGGGATGTCTCAACTTGCCATCTTCCTTTCGAGATTCATAATGCCAACGCAACAATTTTGCCTCTTTAGGATTTGCAAATAACCGCTCTAAACGGGGAATGATGGGCAAATACCACAACACCTTGGCTGGTGCCCCTTTTTTCACATCTTCACCGTGGTCAATTCGGTTCTTACGCTTCTTGTCATTACGCTTCTCATTTTGTTTGTATCGGGGTACACCACAAACAGGACAAATCTTGCGATTCCTTATGGACGTTGCGGTATAGTATGCAATCATTTCGACATGCATGTATCCTTTCTATTTCCATTCCCATGGGGCATAATAGCTTCTTCGCTTCATAAATACTTGTTGGCAACTCGTTTCCCTCTGGAAGCATATCCGAAAGAAGTATTAAAAGTGCATTGAAACTTGTATCTGTCCAACGGTGTTTTGCCTTCAGTTCAAACAATGCAAGGACCGAACCCAACTTGGTGTATTCCCTTTGCAACCTGAAAACAATGGTTTGGCATCGCTATCCATCAAGCTTTTAAATTTTTCGAACTCTCTTTCCGTGTAATTTCCCTCCACATCCCGCAACATTTGATCTAAATTATCCTCATCAAACATATCACGCTCCAACTCCTGATCGGCTTCCAAAGATATCTTCGCTGCATATCACAGGGGTACTACCTGTCTCCCCATGATGGATCCAACACGTGTAATTCCTCACGAAGCCACGTCGAATCAAATGGCCTTCAATTTGAGATGAGTTGTTAAATCTCCTGAGATTGGTGCAATCAATACAAGGACAATATATGAACTTTACACCCCTCATAACCATATCTTCTTCTGCAATTCTTATGAACTCCTTAACTCCTCTCTGAAATTCAGCACTCACACGGCTTTTGTGATACATCCATTCTTCACGGTCCATCTACAAGTAAACCGCAAACAATAAATTAATAATGCCCTAATCAATGAAATAAAAGAAGGGTTGAACCCGAAAACAAAGTTTTTTTGTTGAATGATCTTAAAGAAACGTATATCTGTAGACCGACTAAGTACGCACGCATTCAACGATGACTCCTAATCTCTAAGTAGGTTAGGTCCTAATCCCATTCGAGGATATGTGGTTCGAGCAAGTTCCTAATTAAGATGTTGTACAAACTTTAGAGAAAATTTCGGCAAAGATCTCTCATTTGTTCTCCAAATACACGTATCGACAACATGTCAAGAGGATGTGTATTTGGAGAACACCGCCATGGAGATGTCGCCGAAACTTTCACTACAGCTTTGTACAACAAATTTAGGAACTTGCCCGAGCCACATATCCTCGAACTGGCCCAAAAACGTGGACAATTGAGATCGCTTATTTATAAATATGCCATTTTAGCATACTTATAAACAAGCACCCTCGAACGGGAGACGATAGGTTACGTAGCCTAATTAACTATTATATATAATTGATCATATTAATAATATTAAAACAATTAATTTAAGTCCTACTGCAATATTGAAGAGATTTCTAAGAATTAATGTCGTCACCTTTCGAGGAAAACCACAAACGAGGGGAAATCTAGCTCCCGATCAAGCTAGCACGGGTTTCAATTAACTGAGACCTTCAACGCACCGATCTCCTCCACCATACACTCGCTAATGAGACCAAATCAAAATCGAATAATGTACGTTAATACAACATTGAAAGGATTCAAGGAATCGGGCCCACCTGTTGAATAAAGCCACAGGTAAGATAGGTCGGAAAATAGAGAAATCGCCTAGCGAACTAACTCGACGAGTTAATAAGTTCATTCCCAGTCCAGACGGTACATATAAAACCTAGCGAGCCTCATCACAATCGGTTCTATAGAAGAACTGTTTGTGATTAATTAGTTATCACCGCCGCTTATATGTAAAACCGATCGTGATAATTTGATTCTCAACAACTGCCGGTTTCTTTATAGAACCGACACGAGATAATATATCGTTGTCGGTTCGCAAAAGGAACCGACTGTAAAGCAAGTCAACATCACAGTCGGTTCTTGATAAGAACCGACACGGATATCCATTCGCCCCCTCGTCTTCCCCGCCATTTTGACGTTCAAACAATACTTAACTCCTTTCGTTCTCTGCATCCTGGTCACATCGGTACAAGTCTTCCATATAGCTCCTTTCGTTCTCTGCATCTTCGACCGGCAATGGCAGCGCCACCACCATCTCCGGCAAGTTCTGACGACTCCGTGGAGTCGCCTCTCTTCCATCCTCCTCCACCGTCCTCACCGCCGCCGGTAGCGCCGCCTCAGCCTCCGGCGCCTCACTCCGGCGTGGCGCCAGCGCCCCACCTGTCTCCCGTCGTCCCTCCCGGCGCCTCACCCCATCCGGGCGCCTCCAAAGGCAGCAGGAATAAGCGCCCCAGAGATGACGACGACGAGGAGGAGGAGGAGGACGATGACAACTACGAGGGGGACGACGAGGAGGACGACGACGACGACGAGGAGGACGACGAGGGGGACGACGACGAGGAGGAGGAGGAGGAGGAGAAGGAGGAGGAGGAGAAGGTGGAGGAGTACTACGCGCCGATCACCATAGGGACCGGCGCGTCGTCTAGATCGGGTTCATCATCGGAGGATGAACCATCACTAGTCCGCGTAGTCTCCAGCGACTCTGGCGACTCGGGTGACTCGGGTCACTCGGATGACTCGGTTGACTCGGGTTACTCGGGCTAGAGCCGCGAGTAGTAAATTTAATATATTAGGTGTAATGCAGTCCTCCTTTATATGTTTACTAATTATAAACAATGGATGTGGTGATATATTGTAATGAAATACAGGTTGTTTAATATATTAGGGTTGTTGGCCTAGTGCAGATGAAGTCTATTCGGCTGCCTTTACACTCTATTTTGAATCTCTTTTATATTTTTGTGCATTGTATCTTTCTAATGTTCTGTTGTTCCAAGTCAAAATGTTTCATGTCCTATTGATAAAAAAAACAAGTATAATGTGTGGAATGGTATATATATTATTATTATTATCTGCTGCATGCATGCTACTATAATGTTATATATAATTTGCATCACTACATGTGTCTATATAAATTGTCTGAGAGTTGAACCGCGAGTTGGAATTCTAACAGATTAGTACTGTTCATCGTCCGAAAATACAAGTTTTGCACAAATATTAAAGCATGAATGAAGGGTACAAGAGGTCTGTGTTGGGATTCTAGCAGAGCGGCCTGTGTTGGAGTTTGTTTTTTTCTTCTTCCCTGAAGGGGAAATGTGTGAGTGGAGGATCTCACAAAAACTATGTTTCTAATGAACTGTTCTTGGTTGCACCTAATGGTGTTGCCAAAAAATCATCACAATCGGTTCTGGAAAAGAATGATTGTGATAACCTCGTGCTCATCACAATCGGTTTCTTCCCAAAACCGATTATGATAATACCTTCTCATTACAATCGGTTCTGGAAAAGAACTGATTGTGATAACCCCTGTGCTCGGGACAATCGGTTTCTTCCCAAAACCGATTGTGATAATACCTACTCATTACAATCGGTTCTAGATAAAAACCGATTGTGATAAAAAAATTATTATCACAATCGGTTCTTATCTAGAACCGATTGGGATTATTATCGTATCACAATCGGTTCTCTCTCAGAACCGATTGTGATAACCTGTTACCAAGATTTCCAAATGGAATATGCTTATCACAATCGGTTCTGAAGTCAAAAGTTTAGAACCGACACAGATGAAGCGATAATAATGTGTCATTCTGTAGTAGTGGGATTACAGCACACATGGTTAAAACATCATTGAAACACATGCAGAGGGCATCAGTCCAGTAAAAAGGACTAATACACTAGTAACCGAGTAACTTGCTCCTTACTAGTACTACTGGTGCCATGGATGGAGATGATTAGCGATGGTGGTATAATCCACTGTACGACTAAGAATGCAGTGCTAACGTATGGCTTCCCGAAGGATCCAACCGCTAAGTTGAGAGGAGCAAATTAATTAAGCGTGGTCAAGTGATCATCCAAGCCTCCGCCGTCCTATGGATCAAGTTTTGATGCTTGTTCTTCACTATGTAATGTTCACCATCTGCTTCCCTTGTTTTATTCTAGGCTGTTTCAGAGGGATTAAAAAGGCTAGAAAAAAAATAACTAATCACATCTGACGGACCGCCTTTTTAGGGGCAGTGCGAAAACTCACAACAGTTACACAGGAAGACTAACTGTTGGAAAACAAGAGTAAAATTACCTGGCAAAAGCCAATTCAACACTTTTATTCAATATAGTTTGTCTAACGACCAGATTTTACAAAGGAAGCATCCAAGCTTCTAGACTTACAATACCAAAAGAGAGAAACCACAGACAGGGCCTGAGCGAAGACAAAGACCTAGAACCAGACTAAATCGCCATCTACGATCTCCTGGTAAGCTTCGGCATCTTCGAACTCTGAAAGGGCGGGGGTTGCAAGGGTGAGTACAGAGTACTCAACAAGTCGTACGGAACCACTAAATACTATATGTAGGGGTATTCCAAAGGATGGTAATAGGGTTGAGTATCTGGATGCAGTTTTATTTTCCAATTTATTTTACATTTGAAGCACAGACTATAAAATAAGTAGTTGGGGTTTCACAAGTTCAACAACACTTAACCACAATTATCCAAATTCCAAAACAGTAACGTGAGCTTAGTTTCGGGTATCACCCCAGGTTCCAACTTAACTTCATTAACCGGAAGTGCGGCGTAATCGATTACTATCAGGATTAACTCTGCAGAGCGGCTCAACTTTACCCACAAGATATCTACAACCTTTAATGCCAATCGCGAGTTTTCATGCAACTTAAATGCATGTGGCCCAGTTTAGATTATCACAGCATTTCGTTTAATCATTCATGTCCTTTAGTTGTTAACCGATAGAGATCGCTACCTTGGACTCAGGGTCCCCATTAGCGTCTACCGTTGTGAGAACCAAGAATGTCACTCCGGACCATTCCCGTTCCACCCCTCCGGTCCACTTCCCTGCCGGGAAGGCCCGGTCCCTATTCTCTCCGGAGAATAGTTCCACCAAAACAGTCTAATTATTATCTCAGGAATGATTAACTTACTGAGCTATGTCGGATACGGGTCCACCGACCAGTCCAACCTGTGGTTGAGCGGAAACTAAGTTATTTACTTTGCTCACAGGGATTATTAACCTTACACTTTTGCCAAAGACCAAGCCTTCAATCCACAAACCCAACCCGGTACTCACGGTACCGGCCACCAGACAAACCAAGGCATTAATCATCAGTCGGGGATCGGAATCTCATCCACTCCGGGATTGATCCGATATTGTCCCCCAGACTGTAGCATTTTTACAAACGTCCGAATCAGAGATTCGGCAGCATTTTCTCTAAATCCAAGCTTTTGAACTAACCTAGCAGTATAGTCTAACCTATTCATGGCGATAAGCAATTAACTAGGGTTCCAAAGGATTTAATAGGGTTCAAATACTTCAAGGGAGTTCCATGAGCAATTTCGGCATTACCTAGGTATCATGTCATTCTAAAATACTGTTTTCAATAATTCAACATACAGTAAAATAATGCGATATAAAATAATTACTACTATAGCATGGCATGATAGGATCAACATGATCAAGGGTGTACGGCTTGCCTTGCGCGGCAGCTGGATCGGAAGAATCGTAGAGGAAGTAGTAAATGCTTGCGCTCCGTCAGTCCGACGTCTGCTCCGGGAACTGCTCCGACTCCAGGGACTGCTCTGGCTCCACTGGCGTCTCAACGGTCGAATCTAACGCGAAAAGACAACCAACATAAGTAAACGACAAAACGACAAAACAACAACCGAAAAAGAAACTGAAACTGAAACGAAAACCGGGAACCGAGTCGGAAGAGAACGGAGAGCAAAACTGGGATTTGGGGAATTTTCTGAGTTTCGGATCTAGGAACGGACAGCATTTCTGGACTCAGGGGATCGAAATGGTTCGGGAAATGTATTTGGTGGGGCTCTGGGTTTTTCCGGGATTTTTCTGGATTTTAAGGCTATTTTACGGATTAAAAGCGGAATTTAATTTAATAATTAAATTAAAACCGAAATTGGTTTCTACTGTTCGGCCGGCTCGGTGGCGGAATCGCCAAGGCCCACTTGGCGCGCGCGCAGGCGAGGCAGAGTCGGGCCACGGCTGGCTCGCCAACTCTGCCGACGGGGAAAAGGCGGGCCACCGCGACGGAGGGAGGATCGACGGGTGGGGCCCTCCCGTCGGGCGTGGGCGTGGGAGGGGTTAGGGTTCTGGGAACAGGAGGCGGCGGGGATGGGGCGGCACACAGCGGCGTACAATGGCCGGCCGAGAGGGCAAGGGGAGGGGAGAGAGCTCACCACGAGAGCGGGGGAAGGGGCGAGTTGGGACTGAGGGGAGGGGAGGGCTTTTATAGGGCGGCGGCGCTGCAAGGCGGCAAGGCCGAGCGGCGCGGCGCGAGCGCGAGGCGCAGCGGCGACAGCTGAACAATCAAACTGATGGCAGAAGCGGCGAGAGGCGGCGGTCAGCCAAAGCCAAGCGTCTTGGCCGGAGGCGAGGCGACGCACAAGGTCATGAGCGCCAGCCGGCGAGGCGAAAGTAACTGACCGAGGGAAGCAGGCCGGAAAGCCCACGAGGCAAGGATTCGGCCCAACACGGTAAGCAAATTCAAACTCGATTTCCAATTTCAAACTCGAATTCAAAAGCAAATCCAAATAAAAACCAACAAATTCATTTTGAATTTGGATTGTTTCATCACACGATTCACCAGCCGTGACGGCAGGTGTTGACCTGCGGTCAACCCGAGGCGCAGACGATACGAGCACCCCCCCCCCCTGGCGCAGTGAAGTAGTATAGCGAACACGTCAGCCTGGTGACGTGGCGGCCCCTTATTGGCTCTCACCGTCGCTTTGCCGAGCGGTGATTGGCCGCGGTGGGTATTCGGTTGGCCGCAGTGGGTATTTGGTCAATACGCTTTCCATTCGTGTTTGCACTTGCAGTCGCGAGCCACCGTGGAGGCGTTGACTTCCGAGTCGTCGCCTGGCGGCCTCCGCCCGTTCGCTCGGTGGTTACGGGGAGGCTGCTCTGCTCAGTCCAAACTTCCACTAATCCCTGTGGCCCACATCAAATGGCCTCAAGTCTGCCTCGAATCACCAGAATGCCACCCACCATATACTAAATTTCTGATGCCTCCATTCAGACTCAAGACTCTCAGAGTGGCATTACTGTGAATCAGCCCCACATCCACGGGCCATCGGAGTCTCGCGCGCACTACAAGTAATCCATTACGCCGAAAGGCAACCGAAGCACGCTGCAGTAGGGGGAGCTCGGAGCCACCCCTTCTTCTTCGGCGAGCCACCGGCGATGGGTAGTCGCAGCCGCGGCCGCCACCAGCTGCTCAGCCGCCTCCTCGCCCTATCATCGCTGCTCCTCCTCGCCTCCGGGGAGGTCATCTTCGAGGAGCGCTTCGAAGGTACTGACTGGTGTACACCGCGTTTCCCAGTTACTCCTTGTCTTACCAGTTTGTGGGGTGCTTGCATGCTCCCTACTGTAGCTAGCTGCTGCTATTTCGCGCTCTGGTGCTTGATTTGAATTGGTGGGGGGCGTCCTACTGGAGGATTCGCCGCTCCCAATTCCTATTTTGGGATGGGTGATTGATGCAGGCGTGGTATTTTGCTATGTCGCCCCCTGGATTTACCAGTATTGTCAGGGTAGGCACGTATTGTTTACGTCCTTGGCAATTCCTACTTCCCTGTTAATTAGTTTAGGATATGGATCGGAGGGATAAGGGTTTGTTGATTCACATAAGAGGTTGAAGGGGCTAATCTAGTAGTTTACTTTTGAGGGTTTGGAGGTTTCCCAGAGAAACTAGTAGTGCCTTAAGCATCCTATTGTGCCACTGGGAAGTAGTAGTGATGGAGTGGAAATACTGAAGCGATGACATGAGCTAGTTTGAATGACTTAGCTCTGATGCCTTGTCCAATTTTTATGATCTTGATTGAATTAGCAGCTGCCGTACTATTAAATTTCCTATTATTTTGATTGACCAGCGTTTTCCTGTCTTGCTGTATAACTGTACGGTTTAAATGATTAGATGGTTGGGAGGCTCGTTGGGTGAAATCTGATTGGAAAAAGAGCGAAGGGAAAGCTGGAACGTTCAAACACACTGCAGGAAGATATTCTGGAGATCCTGATGACAAAGGTTAACTTTTCATCCCTCATAGTTTTGTTTAACTGTTTTAATTGACGATGATGTTGATGGTTTGACCAAAAGGCGTGTCTTGCTTTACTGGAGCTTTAATCCCGGACACTGTTTGATTCTTTTGTTTTATTTGTGCCCTCTAGGCATACAAACAACACTGGATGCTAGGCATTTTGCCATCTCAGCCAAGATCCCTGAGTTCAGTAACAAGGATCGAACATTGGTGGTTCAGTATTCCATAAAGTTTGAGCAGGACATTGAATGTGGTGGTGGCTATATTAAGCTTATGTCTGGTTATGTCAACCAGAAGAAATTTAGTGGGGACGCTCCATACAGGTAAATTTTTTAGTATTTTACCCTATGGAGTTTCCCATTCCTACAAAGATCCATTGTTGCTGGTAGTAAGGACCTCTGTCTTTTGTGTTAGCTGTGTGTTTAGGATGTTCATATAGTTGATGAATGCTGCTCTATCTCACTCAATTTGTTATATTTTATAAGTTCACCTAGAGCACTGCTTGTGAATGGATGATCCAATCATTAATGCATAGATGTACTAAATATAAATCATTTATTTGTTCGGTATTTCTAGTCTGCTGCTGAGTGATGCCTGCTAACTTTCTTAATGTTCTCTTATGCAGCCTGATGTTTGGGCCAGATATCTGTGGGACTCAAACAAAGAAGCTCCATCTTATACTTTCTTATCAAGGACAGAACTACCCTATCAAGAAAGATCTCCAATGTGAAACAGACAAATTAACACATGTTTACACGTTCATTCTTAGGCCTGATGCCTCTTATAGTCTTCTTGTTGATAACCGCGAAAGAGAATCTGGGAGCATGTACACTGACTGGGACATCCTCCCTCCTCGTAAAATTAAGGATGTTCATGCCAAAAAGGTCGGTGCTTGCTATTTTCATAATCGGAGCTGTATTATAACAAGAAATTGCAATGCGAGAATCATCTAACATATATAGACTTTTTTGCAGCCTAAGGATTGGGACGACAGAGAATATATTGAGGATCCTGATGAAGTAAAGCCAGAGGTTTGTGTTGCCATACTTTTGTTAATCAATAAATTTTATTGTGCCGCACATTGTTTTGTAACTTTTCATCTGCATTGGCCAGGGCTATGATTCTATTCCAAAAGAGATTCCTGATCCGAAAGATAAAAAGGTATGCAAGTTCCAACATTAATCAAACTTACCACACCAACCAATAAGCCATTACATTCACATTTTGTACTACAAATGGTTTTGGTTTATTTGATCATGCATCACTCAGTGCTAACTTACGTATTTACTAATTATCATGAAGACTGACGAACTCAGCTACATGATTAGCTCTACCTATTTGAGGTTGTTGCAAAACTGTTTTCTTTACAAACATTCTAGTCACCTCATGTAAGATGCTGGCATCAATGCATATCCTAGCATAACTAAAGAAACATTCTTGCAATGAAGATCTCTGTATAAATAAACACAACACATGATGACAAATATGCATTTTTTGTTCTAAATCAGCCTGACACATGGGACGATGATGATGACGGCATATGGAAACCTAGAATGATACCAAATCCAGCATATAAAGGGCCATGGAAGCGCAAGGTTTGTTTTCCTTTCCATTTTTTTGGCAATCAATCCTTCATGGCACTTTATTTCTTTGGTAATGTTCACATTCTCACATGCTTCCGCCTACAGAAAATTAAGAATCCTAACTACAAGGGTAAATGGAAGATCCCATGGATTGATAATCCAGGTAAGCAAATAAGGCTACTAATTTTATACGGCACAGTGTGTACTCAGTTATATTTTCTTTACTAACTTGTACATTTAGTCTGCAAACCATAATTTCAACTGGACCTCACTTTGAAAACGAGCTTATACTATGAATGTATTTTAACACGCGATGTGTATGTTAAAAGTAAGCGAATAATGCAATTAGTTTCTGACGGCATAGTGTGTACTCAGTTATGTCCTCTATGGTAACATGCACATTTAGTCTGTTGTTGCATTCCAGTATTCCACACCTTTAACTGGACCTCACTTTGAAAATCAGCCTTATGCTATAAACTGTACCGCTTTTGCAGAGTTTGAGGATGATCCAGATCTATATGTACTGAAAACTTTAAAGTACATTGGAATTGAAGTTTGGCAGGTACATTACACAGTGTTTTCAAAGATACTTGCTTCATTGTAATCCTATTTTGTTCTGAATGATATGTAGACTTACAACCCACTTATATGCAGGTGAAAGCTGGTTCAGTTTTTGACAACATTCTGATATGTGATGACCCGGAATATGCAAGAAAGGTTGCCGAGGAAACTTGGGGTGCAAACAAGGAGGTAATAAATCTATGAAATTGATCTGTTGTGCCCATCTCTTGAAAACACCGTCTTAATTTTCCCTCTATTGCAGGCTGAAAAGGAGGCTTTTGAAGAAGCTGAAAAAGAGAGAAAAGCTAGAGAAGATAAGGTTAAAACGAGAGCATTATCAATAATATATTTTAAGTTATCTGAGTTACTTTCATGTTGATCATCATTTGATGTCCTTGAGGCAAAAGACTAACGCTACTAAAGAAGTTAACAATAACTGCTTATGTACAGGAAGCTCAACAGGCAAGGGAGGAAGGAGAGCGACGGAAGAGAGAGAGGGGTGATCGGCACCGTGGCAGGGATCATTACAAGGACAAATACAAAAAAGTATATTTCTTTTTACTGTCATATAGCTCACATACCTTTTACTTTCTTCACGAAGCCACCCTTGAGCTCTTAGAAATTAGAAATACCGAGTATCAAATAGGACGAAGTCCTAATCTTTAATTCCCTTAGTACTCCTATTGACGAAAACTTAGCCTGTGCTTCCTTACTTTCTTCCAATAATTAATACTCCCTCTATGATTCATTAAATGTATTACAGAAACCAAGGCCTTTAGACATTACTATTGTTATGAATAGCACTTGTGTTCATCATGAAGCTAAGACTAGAATATATACACATACATGCAGATACAAAAGGAAAGTCTATATAAGACAATCTTTATACAAGACAATATACTATACTAGCAATCTCTATACAAGGATACTATCTAACACCCCCTCCTTAGACTCATGGTGGATCAACAACATTGAGTTTGGAGAGAAAAGTTATGCCGAGCTCTAATATGTGCCTTTGTGAAGAAGCCTGCCAATTGAAGCTCTAAAGGCACATACTAAAGAGCCACAATTTGATCCTGTACCTGTGACCGCATGTAGGAAGCATCAACACTCGTGTTTGGTTTTCACACCTATGACAACTCACTTTCTTCTTTTCCAAACAAAGCAGTATATTTTCTTGCTAGGACAGCCCGTATGGCCCATAGGCTTGGAAGATTTGACATACAGTTCTTTTTCTTCATGGGCGTTCTAAATATGGATCTGCATATAATTAAATAAAATAGTAGTAGCACTGTATCTCCGAGTATAACATAGAAAGAACCAATTACATTACCGTTCGGCAATATTTAATGTGGCTCAATAATTCCTTCCAGTCAAATAATATATTTATCTGGAAAGTGTTCAGCACGTTTGCACCACCGCACCCCTGCCATTGCCCTACCTCCAGTGGCGGACCCAGGAACTTTCTAGAGCCCGGGCACACTTAAAGAAGGACAACAAGTTCACAAATTATTTACTGAGCTAATAACAAGGGGTCAAATCACTGAATGAAGTTTCTATCAAGTAGTACCTGGGCTTTTGTTAAAACCAAATGTTATTAGCTCGGTCCGTTGTTGAATTCACGGAAGGACACTGTATTTTTCATGATCTAAACTTTTATTACATGGATCTGAGCCCGGGCCCGTGCCCAGGCTGGCCGGGCCCTGGGTCCGCCTATGCCTACCTCCACCGGTGAGGTACTAGAACTGTCGCCACATGCCTCCCCTGTTTCCTCTGTCTGTCTATATATTACTATATATGACAAGAAGTCCCCACCAGCCAGTGTTGTTTTATAGAATAATAAAGGATGAGTCATTTACAATTGGCCCCCGCTTAGATGATGAGTTATTTACAATTGGGCCCGCTTAGATTTTAAGCCGTGTCAGCTCATTTGCCACGTAGAACATCACGTCACCTAAAACCACCAACGAAACCAACTTTGGACACGATTTGCTCTGGTTTTGATAGTTAAGGACATGTTTTATATGGTTTTGTAAATGAGGAATGAGAATTAGACCAATTGAAAAGTTGAGGGATCACGAATGGACTTTTCCCTTGCTATAATGTTATAAGCCTTGCCTTACATCTAGTCATCTGCATCGAGGAAACACCTTCTTTTCGGAAGGATTTGGTACTGTGTTGTGACTTGTGTACTGACATGTGTGTCATCACCTTATATAGTATGTATGGTAGTACGATTCAAGACACCACATACGACTGGTACAATGGACTGATGTCAGCTGTCTATAAGAGATGTCACATAAGATTTTTGATGAGGTGGAAGAGAGAAAAGGAGAAGAGAGAGAGTAGTCATCCTTTCGTGAATAGACGGTCT
The DNA here is from genome assembly GCA_036346355.1 of Rhipidocladum racemiflorum. NCBI lineage: Eukaryota > Viridiplantae > Streptophyta > Magnoliopsida > Poales > Poaceae > Rhipidocladum > Rhipidocladum racemiflorum. The sequence continues at coordinate 18,240,598 of CM070570.1, read as the reverse complement.
TATAGACAGCTTTAAACTGTTTGTACTATTGTATAGACAATTTATTAATTGTCTGAGAAATCATTACAGAAGACTATATAGACGATCCATTGTATAATTGTTTTTAGTGCTGTCTGTAGATGATGTGAAGATGCATTATAGACAGTTGCCTATACCACTGTACATGCCCTAACATCCTCTCTTTCTATCTTTCAGCGTTACAGGGATCACTGGGATGACTACCATGTAAGTTGTGAAGCACCTTCATTCCTTCATTTATTACTTAAAACTGCTGAATTAGATAACAACAGGTGGCTTACATAATACGTTGGTCTTATGTTCAGGATGAGCTTTAAAGCCCCCAAAATCTTGCATTCTTGGAAGGAGAAACTGGAGGTCTTTCTTGTCTGTGGGGGGAATAATTGAATACCCAGAATGTAATGAAATGAACAAGGCCGAAGATAATTCCTGGGTGGCAGGACAGAGACAATTCCTGGGCGAGATAGTGAGATGTGACGTACTGTTGTGTGTGATGTACACGGTTGGTGATGTGTTCGTGAACTGATAGCATTATCTTTTGCCAATACGAATAATGTATTGGTGGACTATCCGAGGGTTCCACATTTTACTGCATAATACAAATACTGGTGCTGACGAGTTCTTGGTATTCATGCATAGTTCTGTGTTCAAAATAGTGTCACGCTTCTTTAATCAGCATACACAAACGCATAGGTTTTAGCCTTTCAGGTCATGAAAAGAAAGCCTGTACCCAGAAGAAGCACATATTAGCTCTTCTTTCGTGCACCAAAGCAAGGATTTTGTTGCATTACAAGTTTATAAGTACCCACAAATATGTGGCTATGCTTTCTGTTGTAAAACCTGTTAATTGGTACATCATAATAGCATCAGAATTTTTAAACACAGCGCGATAAGGGTGTACGTATAAAATGGTAATGACTGGCGACACAACAGTACAGTACTAAAAATAATTCACTACTGGTTCTTCAGAACAGTTAGAATGAGCATTTCAGTTCTTCATGTAAGCTGCAGCATGAACAAACTCCTTGGCTTCTAGCTTGAATCTACACATTGGCATAAAAAAATCTGAAAAGCACATCACTGAATAAATTCAATTGAAAAAAGAAAAATTTCTTTACATGGCATCTCATGCTATGCTTCACGAAAGAATACCTTTCCAGTCGAAATGAACATGCATCTGGAAGTCCAGGTAAAAGAATTCCATTACATCTGAGATGACCAAAGAAATCCGTAGCTCCAAATTTCAAAACTAAGGGTATAGCATTGTGTCAACGTGATGCAATTTTCTGAACTGAAACAAAATCATCGAACATTTCAGCGACTGACTTTTCCACTCTGTAAGTCATACAAGATCTGCAACTCCTCTCCGGGGCAGCACATCCATTTGCAGAGTTCTACCATTTCTGGAGGCAACCACCCCCACAGAAGGCAGCGAGGGATCCGTAACTGGCTCAATCTCAATAAATCTCAACTCCATAGACCCTGTACTCTTCAAGCTCAAGACAAACACAAACACAATCCACCCAAGCATGGTGATGGCCCAGTAGTTATTCATCCCATGAATCAGACCCCAGGCAATTGAGTACCCAACAATGATCCCCGACAAGTGGCCAATGAAACTCGCCTGTGGAACCATGATAGATGTGAATATCAGCGACTCAAATGGCGCAAAGCTGATAGGCAGTGAAAGAACCCCGAAAAGATTCAGCTTCGATGATGGTTGCTTCGCAGCCAGAATTGTCATCCACCCAAACACGACGCACGAGTACCCGACAGCGGTCACCCTCCTGAAGTACTCCACCTTGAACTTCTGGATCATCGTGTGGTAGATCCCAAGAACAAGCAATCCAGACAGCACCACAAGCACAAGTGTGTAATGCAGGTAGTACTCGACCCCAAGCCCGATTTGCCCCAACTGCTCGACGACGCCGAGGCTCCACAATGCACTCATGTTGAACACCAAATGCACCACGCTGATGTGCGAAAAGGCAGAGGTGATGATCCTCCAGTACTGCCCGCCTTCCATGGCAGTTTCATAGCCTAGCCCAACATCTGCATACCCAATATTCCTCTTCTGGATAAAGAACCAGATCAAGGAACAAATGCCTATGATGCTGCTACTGGCTGGTTTCTCCAATATCTCGTAGATTAGAGGCTTGCCCATGTCCCCCAAAAGAATCTTCACGAGATTCTAGCCCTCAATTGACCAAGATCAATACTTCCCAGGAATCGGTGGATCAGGAATTCAGGAGCAAAAGATCTAACAACGCGCAGGCGGATTGGGTACCCACTGATCGGGGACGAAAGGTGGCTAGTTTGATGCACAAATCAGTGACTGAAAGCTAGGGTTTCGTGGTCTGAATTGAGAAATTCGAAGGATTTCGCGATGGATTAGTGGCTCTCACCTAGGATTTTTGGAGGGGATTAAAGCAGCTTCACGACCGGGAGCGTCCCATGCCCTAGAATTTTCGACCTGGGAATATTTTGGGCTCACGAGGACCAAGGGATGTTTCCAATTGATCCAGGACTAGATTGCGAAAGGAGCACAATTTGCCCTAGGTGTCTTGACTTTCGCAGATAGCACCCTCACTTTCGTACATATTTATTGGAAAATACTCCTGTTCTGCAGTTCCATTGGAGTTGGTATCAGGTTGTGGATGTTACAGTTCAGTTCGAAAGTGGGCTGCCAAATTTATTTATTTTTGTGCTACCCAATTTTCGGAAATGCTAATTTGTGGAGTTTTCATCAAATCTTTAGTGAGCACCTGAGTAATAGCATCTTCTTGCTTCTCACTTACTTTCTCCCTCAAAGACTCTCTCGTCGCGATATTTGGGCTATCCTTTTTATCCTCTTCCCTTTTCTATTCCCTGTCCCACTATCTCAAAATAGTTTTGTTTTTCAAATTTGCCATAAAACTTCGTTCCACAAGCGCTCGCCGGTAGACGTAGACCACGCCACGCAAGCATATTTCTTCTTAGACAAAGGGTAATCCAGCTATCTATCGAAAGACAAGCTAGGTTCAGAGACGAGAGATAAGTCAGAGACAGCGCGCGGGCCGACGAGCACAAGTCAACCTGCATTTTTGCAGCGTACATGGTTGTTGCCATGACATAATGCAAGTTTTTCTCGATGCAAATCCTCAACACACGCACTTGTGAATTGTGATGGTGGATGACCGGCCGGCAGAAGGCTACCAGAGGAGAGAAGCTAGCTTAACTCTCAAGTTCAGATTGTACTATAATGCCGCCGCTTCGCGCTCAGGCCGGCACCTCCACTGCTCGCGCCCGAGCTGGACGCTGAAGACGACGACGTGCGCCTCTCCCCACTACCGTCGTCCGTCGCCACCACCGTCACTGCTGCCTCCTGGGCGCTTACTCTTACCGTTCTCTTCCCCGCCGCTACCATCGCCGTCGTCGCCGTCACCTGCACACGTACACGCATGAACAGAGATCAAAGCATCATCCAAGAAACAGATAGAGAAGTGTCGCTTTTGTCCTTCTGGCATACCGCCACGGCCGGCCGTCTCCGCTGGTAGATGACGTCCGTAAGCAGCTGCCCATTGGACCCGCGGCGTAGATAGACGTTAGCAGCAGGGCTATCTTGGTACAGGATTTCCTTCTGTCTTTCTTGATGATGTTTGAGTGATTGCAATAACCGACCGTAAAAAGGTCGACCCGATTAATAACGCAATAACCGGTAAATGGTTCTGCACAGTCTACCGCTAGCTAGGCTCGAAATTTCTATCACATTAAGTGCGTTTTTGTTTAGCTAGCAGGGTGACCTGGCTAGATTTTTTTTAAGCGTAATAATTTGAAGGTTCTTACAAACGTAGGAACTCTTCATCTTGCATAGATCATATAGTTATATATATCCATATTCTTTCTCCATCAATAACTTTTTTTTAAAAAAATATATGTAAAACATGTATCTCTATTTAATCTCAAGCAATATACTGGTTATTTTATATGGTATTAGAGTACATTGCTCACGTATACATTGATACATTACTTTGAACTTATCTTCCTCACACGCTGGTTGTCCCACCGAACTTTGTGTCTTTTATCTCTTCTTGATCGCCCCATAACATTTTTGTTTTAACCTCCAATAGCAAGCCTAATTCTTGATCGATCCCTCTCAGTTGTTACCCTTTTTAATACAATACTTTGTCACATAGCTATCTTCTTTTTTCTCTCCAATTATAACTTAATGCTAAATGTTGCGACTTCAACATGCATAAATGTATAATTGTCGCTTAGCCTTATCGGGGACACCCGTCACACTCTCACCAGTGGCTTCAAGCCTATTCCATACAATAGTGACATCTCTACTATGAGTTTTTTTGCTCTTTGTTTCAATTCATACGAATTCATGCATGTGTATATATACATGCAGGAGGTTATGCATGCTCAATTTCTACTTGTTCCATGTCGGTCCTTTATTTTATTCGACGTTGGTCAATGCAACGATGTTTCTTTCTCACAAACCCAATAGATCTATATTGTGTGTAGCTCATCTTCCATACAAAGCTTTATCTTCTCTCTACCCGGACCTCCTATCGTCAAGCTTCTTTTGCCACCGATTTCTTCAACAATGCAGACAGTCATCACTCATCGTTGTGGCTTGTGACTCATTCAACTCTATGCTTTCTCTTCAACGACTTCAATGAGCATCGCAACATTGTTTTCATCTCCGATGTAATGCCTTCGGCTATCGCTTCTCCGTGAGGCAATATCTTCTTATATGTTAATTAGATCCACATAATTGCACTCATGTGTAGTCCCCTTTGACAACACCTACGATACCATGTTATAACTTTTAACTGTATTCAAAGTTTTATTTTTTGGAGTTCATATATAAATTAAATAGCTAATTTTATTTAATTTATTTTGGATTTTGGTTATTTAGGAATTTTACATTAAAATCAAATATTAAGTTTTCTTTCATTTTTTATTCATAATTTTAAATTATTTTTTAGAATTTTTATACAGATCCAGTTAGGAATATTTATTTATTTTATCCCAAATTATTTTTTTAGGAATTTTACTTTAGAATTCGTATCAAAAATCAAACTTCTAGTTTTATTTTATTTTTAATCCGAATTTTTGCTATTTTTTAGGTGGAATTTATATATAAATTAAATTTATATTATTCCTTTATTTTTAATGATGAATTATATATATTTAGGAATTTGTATGGGAATCAGATTATCGATTTTTATTTTATAATCTATTCTGAATTTAGTTATCTTTAGTTGGAATTCTCATAGAATTGAAATTGATAATTTTTTATTTGTATTAAAAATTATATTACTTTAGAAAATTTACTTAGTAATTCATGTGGAAAAATTACTCATTTAATTTTTAATTTTTATTCTAAATTTTAGTTATTTTTGTTAGGAATTCATATTCATATCCTGTTGCTATTTTTTGTTTAAGTTTTCCTCTAAATTAAATTTATTTAGAGTGCTTACATACAGATTCGTTTGGATATAATTTTTTTATTCAGAATTTTAGTCATTTATGTATTGTATATGACACTGGGCCTTTCTTTTAATATAGACTGTTATAATTTGAACCCACTAAGAATAACAGTGTAGATCTTTCTATTTTTCTTTTGATTAATGTGGAAATTTCTAGCCTTCACAGCTAACTTGGTGGATTATTTTGAATTCAATTTTTTAGTTTTTATATAAATCAAGTTGTTAAGTTTATTTAATTTATCATGAATTTTAGTTATTTATCGATTTTACTTTGCAACTCGTATGAAAATCACATTCAAATTTTCTTTCATTTTTATTCCTAATTTCCAATTATTGTTTATAATTTTTATATAGGTCCAATTGCTAATTTTTATTTAATTTGTACCCTAAATTTAAGATATTTAGGGATTTCACTTTGGAGTTCATTTGGAAATAAAATTGCTTATTTTATTTTATTTTTATTTTGATGTTTGTTTTTAGGCTAGAATTCGTATACAAATCCAACTACTAATTTTCATTTAATATTTATTTTATATTTCAATTTTATTTTGGTGTTGTATGGAAATCAAATTGTCATTTTTTTTATTTTCATTCTAAATTTAAGTGTTTTTATTATACTTGACATTTTCTCTTTCTTTTAATCATATGGAAATCGAATTGCTAATTTTTATTTTTTATTCTGAATTTTAGTTTTTTAGTTTGGAATTTGTATAAAATGCAACTACAAATTTTTATTATGAATTTCAGTTTTATATCATTTTGGTATGGAAATCAAATTACTAATTTTCTAATAGATTGCTTATTGTCCTTTGATTTGTATTCCAAATTTTTATGTTATTGGATCATACATGACAGAGAGTTTTTTTATATATATTTTTAGGTTGGAATCATATACTAATTCAATTGGTATTTTTTTATTTTTTTATTCTGAATTTAAGATATTTATGGGTTTTACTTTAGAGTTCATATGGAAATCAAATTGATAAATTATGTTTATTCCAAAATTTAGTTTTAGGTTGGAATACATATACAAACCTAATTACTAATTTTTAATTAGATTTTATTCCTAATTTCATTTTTATTTTGTTGTTTGTATCAAAATCAAATTGCTAATTTTATTTTATTTTTTTGCTTTTAATTTTAGTTTTTTTATTGTACTTGATGTGGACACTTTCTTTTGATCGTATGGAAATCGAATTTCTATTTTTATTTTCTTCTCCATATTTTTGGTTTTTAGGTTGGAATTCGTATACAAATCAAACTACTAATTTTTATTCTGAATTTAAGTTTTATTTTTATGTTCATATGGGAATTAGATTACTAATTATATTTTTATTTTTTGTTCTAATTTTTTTATTATACTTTACATAAACTCTTTGTTTTTATCCTATGGAGATCTGTCGACGATTAGGATCGCCTGACCGCAGAGATGAGATCGGGTGTGTGTGTGTGTGTGTGTGAGGACCTGAGAGCTTGTGTCGTTCCCCGGGAGGTCGGTGCCGCTAGTAGCTACGATCTGACGAAGAAGTGGACAAGTGACACCAGGAATTATACTAGTTCGAGCCCCAGAGCAGGGTAGTAGCTCTACTCTAGTCTTGCCCGAAGGCGGAGGATTTGATTATGTGTGAGTACAAGTGGGTGAGTATGGATCTTTTGTTGTCCCTCTCTTTCTAAGGTCCCCCTACGTATTTATAGGGATTACAAAGTAACTCCACCCATTACCGGGGAACAATCAAGAGTGGTTCTCGGAGAAGGGTGGTCCCATGTACGCTCCACCCGGATCTCAACTGCTCCCCGGAGTTCACGGCCACGTCCTGCCCTTGCGGATCTCAGTAACCGCAAGCCTCTGACCTGGCCTCCCCGAGCTCCAGGTCTTGGTCGAGTGACAGGCTTTGGTCCCTTGCTCGAGGTCGAGTGGGCGCTGTGTGGAGACCGGGGAAACAAGCTCGAGCCCGAGCTTGGCTCACCAGGGCGAGTTCGAGCTGGGGTCCGTTGACCATGCCATTGACCGGGCAGGGTACCTCAGGCCTCGACAAGATCAAATTTCTAATTGTATTTTATTTTTATTCTGATTTTCAATTATTCTTGTGTTGCAAATGATATGAACTCTTTCTCTTAATCTAGACCGTTATAATCTGGACCCACCAAGATCAACAATGTAGATCCTTTTTCTCTCTCCTCCGATTAATGTTAGAATTTCAAGTCTCAAGTGTGAACATTTATGTTGGCTCTGAGTACGATATAACCCTATAAGGGGCTAGATCCTTTGAAGGAATCAGCTCAACATAGTGAGGACGCATCCGAGTCTCGATTGGTTGGACAACCGATTTAGGGTAGATGTAAAGTAGGGCAGATGCAGGCAAACTACGTTGGAAATCCAATTTAATTAGAACCATATATATAGGCATGATAATGAGTAATCCCATTTGCAGCAGGGGCCATAGCAAGATCACGGTTGGTTGTGTTGGTGCCACAGTGGGAATAGTAGCCGGCGATTTTGGGTCGATCGTTGGCTGGCTTCACAGTCTGGGTGCCCTGGGCAATGGAGTAGATTGGGTAATTTGGCAATGACTACACAGAATTAAGTAAAGTCCCAGTCGACACCGGTTTTTGTACGATTTCCTTGATGTTGTTAGCTATCATCGGCTTGAGCGTAGTTACCAACGCCGATGACTGGTTTACAAGAGCATAATGTACAAATTGATTTATCATATCCAATAATTCCACTTGTGCAGGTATTTATCGGCTTACTTGCTGATTCCCATTAGTACCCGAAGCCTCGTTGTTGCCGAAGTTGACCGTCGGCAAAGCGGCTTTCAGCGTGATCCCACGTCGGGTCTTCTGATAGCAACTGAGCATCATCTGCTCGAACACAACCTTTTGATCTTCAATTTCTTTTTGCTACTTGGGCATCAAATCGTCCAGTATTGGGACGATTATTGCTTCGGGATTAATATCAGATGGAGCTATCGACTTTCCTGTAGAAGACATTGTTAACGATCGGGTCCCACTGCGCATGCCAAAAATGTGTTGATGCCAAAAAATGAAGAGGGGTTAATCGGTAATCAACACACGCAAACACCGAGTTTTATTTCTGGGTGCGGGCATGCCAGCTAATTTGATCCTACAATCGGCATGAAAAACAATGTGATTCAATCAGTCGTTAAGTGTATTAATCCTCTACTATAATTCGATCTAATCTAAACAACTACTTGAGCCAATTAGATAAAAGTAACCGATAGATTCAATCGGCCTGGTTGGATTGATCAGATAAAGATAAAGGTAGATTTTCCCCAAAAAAGACGATGCATAGCAAAATGAAAGAAAAACCAGACCTGGATGGCGCAAGTCGACAAAACCAGCAATCGGTGATGCGTAACTTTATTGATTTAGTCGAATTATAAAGGAAAGACTGCAAATCTAAAATACTACTCCTAATCAACGAAAAAGTAAGGAAGTAATGTGAGTTGGTTAATTGATTATCTGTGTCCTCTACATTGCTCACCGCTTTCTTTTATAGCACCCGGATCAATTGTGCCCTCCTTGGACTTGTAGAACTCTTCATATCGGTTTCAAGTTTCCCTAAGATATTCTCCTTTTTAGAATTAATATCGGTTATAATCTGATAACCTATATCAGCTTATGATTTTCCAAAATACTTTTCAAACCCAATACTTCATTTAATAAAAAATATATACCAAACTAACAATCTCTTACCAAATAGGCCATACGTCAGATTCTGGTGTCAACAAATATTAAAATTCCTCATTAATTGTTAGAAAAGATAATTATGTACTATGTTTATTTTGGCAAGTCCAGGTTATAACAATGTAGATTAATAATATATTAATATTACGATTGTCACAATTGTATAGCAAATGCAAGTATATTTTCATTCCAAAGCTGTAAGCATTATGAATTCAAAAGAATAGTAAGCACCACCGTTGTGGAACAAACACTGTATTTTCAAACATAGTCGGCTAGGAAAAATTAGTGCGTAGCTGCGCACTAAATTTCAAACGTTTTTTACGCTGAATATTTGGAGAGAAGAACTCAAAACTCAGATATACTAGTTACATGCCTGTGCATTGCTACGAAAAACAAAATTGATAACGAAAAATAAAGATTAAAAAATAAAAAAAATTATTTCACAAGATCAAACATCTATCTTTAACGCTTCGTTTCTTACGAAAGCTGGCTAATTAAAGCAACGCTTCGTTTTTTGCGTAGGGCAATTAAGCAGGCAATTAAGTAGGGCAATTAAACAGGACAATTAATGACGTGGGTAGAACTCACCACTACCACCAACTGTTGCTTTATAATAGTAAAGATATACCAATATAAATCTAAAGAAAAAACACCAATATCGAAACCAAACTAATTGGGATGCGTCGACTCCACACATCTTTTATAGTTTTGAGTTCACGGGTTAAGGTCTTGTTCAGAAAGTTTATCCTCGATCGACCGAGATCCATATAGATGGTCCAGTAATTTAAATTAAAATCAAATTCTATATGTAGAATTTATTTTTATTTAATATTTATTTTAAATATTTTAAAATAATAATCGGCGGATAAAAAATATTACGAAAATAGATCCCCGTCGCCCAGATATGGGACGATGCCCCCATATTGTGGCGATAGAGATCTGCATGCAAAAAACGTAATTGCAAAAATGGACACATAAAGGAGTTGATTTATCAATATTTTTTGCATCCAGGTACCTATCGTCCCAATATGGGGCGATCGCCATATATTCGGGCGACGGGTACCTATTTTAAATTTTCAAAAAAATATTTAAAATAAATATTAAATAAAAAAATTCTCTATCTGTACGATAGACCGAAACTGTGATATCCAGACAAGATCGAATGTGAAGTGGGCTTCTCAGAAGAATTAGTGGCTTATTGGGCCCATATATTTCCGCCATAGCAGCTTCGCGATGCGCGCAAAGCCCAGATGCGTTCCATTCCCATCTCTTCTCTTCTCCACACGAACCCACCTCTCTCCCACCCCCGAGAGATAGAGTGAAATACCAGGAGAAAGTTTTCCCACTTTTCTCTCTTTCGTCCTCCACTCCACCCCGAATCGATGCAGATTAGGGCGCCGACGACGAGCCTGAGGCTTGGGGCGCCGCCGGCCGCCGCCAGCTTCCGCTGGACCGCCCTAAAGACCTCCTTCCTCAACGGCAGCGGTGCGTCTCGCGACTTCATATTCTAATTCCTCACGTTCTCTGTGCTTGTGGGAGAGATTGCGATACGAAGCTTGTGGCTGCTGATTCGATTAGGGTGTTGCAGCGTCTATGTGATAGTTTAGTGGAAAATTTGTCGCTTGGGATGCTCAGTGTTGCAGTTGTTGATTTACTGTGGCTGTAGCTAAAGTTGGATTGTGGGATTGCTGCCCTTGTAATTTACTGTTATGCATCTGTTTTATCCTCCATGATTGGAATTGTGGACTATTATACAATGATTTAGTTACGTTTCCCACACTAATTAGGTACGGAGGCCCACAAGCTTTTCCTTATCTGTCGAGCAAAAATGAGCCTATTGTAAAGAAAATGATAGCTTGTTCACACTGCAGGGTAGAGGTTGATTATTTATTTATTTATTTATTTTTGGGGGGCTGGGGGTGGGTATTGGGGAATGCTGTTTCTCATTTTACTTATGCTTGTCAACATCTGCCACATTAATGACCGCACCTGGTAGACCCTGTTCTCCCATTTGATCTAGCCTTTACTGAAACATGATGTACCATAAACTTAACAAGCAGGACTGACCTCCAATAACACGTTCAATATTTTCATGGCTGTCTGTTGAAACAATTGTTTGAATATGAATATCCTTTTATGATACTAATTTGAGTTTCCTACATTAACTAAAGTTTATACTATTAGATAATGTTCTATTAACTTCTGCTCATGTCTGTCTATGTTCTTAATGGACATGGTCAGACAGTTGTTAATAAATCAATTTTATGTTTGCGGTAGAGATCATAGCAAAGTCCAGAACATGGAAATATTGTGATGGACCAACAGCCATGTTGATGATCTCTAATTTACGTTTTTCCGTCTGCAGTTTCACTTAGAGTTGTGCAAGTACACCAATCAAATGTCAACAAATTTAAGTGCAATGGCATTCGGAGTAACCTCTTTGATAGACTATCTAGGGTTGTCAAGGTGAATGATATTGTTCCATCCATTATGTCCTACCAGAGATTTGTGTTCATTTAACTAAAAACTCTTGTCTTGCTTGTTGGTTTGTCTAGTCCTATGCGAATGCAGTTTTAACTTCATTTGAAGACCCTGAGAAGATCCTAGATCAAGCAGTTTTGGAGATGAATGACGATTTAACAAAGATGCGGCAAGCCACTGCACAGGTTTTTTGTGATTACATTTAATCATAAATTTCATCATGGGCAGCACATGTTCTTTTCATTATTGCCATAAAGGAATCAACAACTTTCTGCTCTGTTGCCTTTAACTGTTTGTAAATATTTCACGGTGTTGATGCTAGTTTGGTTAGCTGTCTCGTATTCTACCAGATTCTTATATGTTTGTTGGATCCCTCTTTATTCTTCTGTAAATGAGAATACAATTCTTTTCGGCATATTCTATCGCATTCTACCTCCTAACATGGATTTTGTTTTTGGAAGGTCTTGGCATCTCAAAAGCGGCTTGAGAACAAGTACAAAGCCGCCGAACAAGCTGCTGATGATTGGTAATGTTAAGGGTAACTGCATGCTTACGTTGAGCTCTGTCATCTATTTGTCCTACTCTGAATGACATTTTTCTCAAAAGTGTAGGTATCGGAGGGCTCAACTTGCTCTTCAAAAGGGTGACGAGGATCTTGCTCGTGAAGCCCTTAAGCGGCGCAAATCATATGCTGTAGGTATCATGTAAATCTAGAGTTAGGAATCATCTTCCCATATTATACTGTTTAACTACCTTGTAGCTTGTAACTTGCTTTTAGAGTCTCCGACTCTTTTGGATGCTATGTAATGCATTGCGCCTTTGCGCCTTTTATCTCTTTGATTGGCAATTGAATGTATGTAGTATATAGATCTTACATGTAACTTGTGTTAATTTAATATATGATACTCCTGTTATAATTTTGTTGTTTATTTCTTTGTGTGCTTAGGACAATGCAAGCTCCTTAAGGTCCCAGCTTGATCAGCAGAAAGGTGTAGTTGAAAATCTGATTTCAAATACCCGGGTGAGCTTATTAGTTTCAAGCTTCAGTTGCTGGGATGCTCTTTTCACCATCTGCATTATATGTGTCAATACAAATTTATATTTTGCTGGGCCCACGTGCAGCACATGGTGAACAGTCCCTATTTCATATGTCCTAATGATTTGTTGTGCATCTTCGTTAACATGTGGAGTATGCCATTCTGTAGGTTCTTGAGAGCAAGATAGCAGAGGCCAAGCAGAAGAAAGATACCCTAAAAGCCCGTGCTCAATCAGCCAAGTATGCATTTGTCATTTGTTGATTATTTTTCCATTCTTTACTCCGTATTTTGGATGCTCTGACAATTAACATTTCTTTTCCTTCAGGACTGCAACAAAAGTGAGTGAAATGTTGGGGGATGTAAATACAAGTAGTGCCCTTTCAGCATTTGAGAAAATGGAGGAAAAAGGTACTCACTTGATTGTACTGATTTTCTCTCACTAGTATTATTTCTTTTGTTTGGTAAAGTACCCTGTTACTTGTTCACATAGTGGGCATGATACACTGATTTTGGCTTAGGCCAGAGAGATGCTCTATGTCGAACATAGATAGCTTAAACCTGTAAGAGGTCAAGTAATGAAAATACCATCAAGGAGTCATAAAAAACCACTCCACTATGGTTTAAACTAGAGCATATCCAATATACAGCTGAAAGCTGCTGTAATTTAAATTTTAGAGTAAATTTCACAAAACTATAGGTTTCTTGTACAAACTATCAAAAAACTACGTGTTTTAGCATTTATTTAAGAAAACTCCAGATTTTAGGAACATCTGTTTCAAAAACTGTAGATTTTAGGAACAAATTACGATAGCTGTAGTTTTGCGAAACAAATGTTCCTAAAATATGGAGTTCTCTGAAATAGATGCTAAAACATGTAGTTTTTTTGATAGTTTGTACAAGAAATTTGTAGTTTTGTGAAATTTACTCTAAATTTTAAGCAGTCAAAATACATTAAGGTAGTCAATTAGTAATATAATAAGTGAAACTATAGGAATGAAACTCAATCAAAGCTCTTGGGTTTTATTCCATGAAAAGGAGGCTGTATTTTGTTTACGTTGGCTCACCAAGCATATCACAACCCTCTTCCCTGTTTCCTTGCTTGGGACAGACTGTGTCAGTGGCCAAATATGCAAAATATAACTGGGTAGCAACTAGAACTAGGTAGTTGTCAAAATTTGCCTTTCACAGGTTGTCAAAAGTGCCAGCAACTACATCAGAATGCACATAGAATCTTGGATGGTTGCATATCTAATTTTCTAGCAGTGAAAAGTTCAGCCTCTTGCCCAAAGGCTGATACCTTAAAACACACTTTGGTGTTTTTGATATAAAGATTTTGATTGGTATTTTGTGGAATCTCGCACTTTTGCAATCAAGTTGTTACGAGTATGAACATATGATCTTGGCAAATTATGTCTTCATTTTCTTTCATGTATCATGAAGGTTTTATCTCTTATCCTGGTTGAGAAATGGGGTCTGCTACCAGATTTTCTTGCTTGCTGTGTTTATCACCCAGTGCTATCTCATTAGTAACCATTTCAATATTCAATTCTTACAAATAATTACACGTTTGATGCTGTCAGTTATGGCAATGGAATCCCAAGCAGAGGCACTTGGTCAATTAGCAACTGATGATTTAGAAGGAAAGGTAAAATTGGACACTGCAGACCGATTTTTAATAATTTTAATTGTGGTAATCGGATCTGATCATAACTATATTTTTTGTGCACAGTTTGCATTGCTTGAGACTTCATCTGTTGATGATGATCTTTCACAAATGAAAAAAGAACTGTCTGGAAGCTCTTTGGTACGTATTGTTATTCAGATGCTTAAACTCCGAGTCAATAACAATTTTTCAAGTTAATAATCTGTCTGCTCTTGATTTTTTTTTATGCTGGCATGCGCGCCAAGATGGCAAGATGTAATGGTACTTTGGCATACATACCATTGGAGAATAGAATAATACAAAAACGGATCATAAATTGGCCATGCAGCTTTCAATTGTTGGGTTCTCTAAAAAATGTTGATTTTCACTCATTCCATCTTCTATAAATGATTTAACAATAACTGTGATCGAGCCCTGAACCTCTTCTTTTCTGGTGCATTATTGGTACCGGGGCAGGCATCTATACCTGGTATAGCATACCACATTGTTTAAACAGGCAATGCATCAGTACTGATATCTCTGAACAAAACCACACTTCTGACAGTAATAAGTCAACAGAATGATGATACACACATACTACTAACTTCCGTTGTGTGTGTGTGTGTGTGTGTGTTTCCATTTTAGCGTATGCATTGACTTGTTCATTCCGTTCATTCCACACTACATGACTATAAGTCTATAATTTCATGTCACCTACAGAAAGGAGAACTTCCTCCAGGTAGAACAGCAGTCAGCAACTCAGGTGCAGCGCGCCCTTTCACAGACAGAGAGATTGAGAATGAGCTAAATGAGCTGCGGAAGAAGGCCAAAGAATATTAGATTATACGGCCCATGTCTGCGCACCAGGCTTGACGAAATCTCCTTGCCGAAGAACCCCGGAAGATAGTATAGCCTCCTGCAGATTTCTCCATGCACCTCCAGTGCACCTTGTTTGCTAAGGGTATGAATGCGTGAAAACTTCCCTCTGCATTTTTCCTGTGAGTGACGCTGTACAGTTAACCATAACCTTACTGTAAATCATTACTCTTTTTAGCGCTTAGTCGAGAGCCTAGAACTTCCATCCTCGTGAATCTGACTCTTTCGTTGGTGACATAACGTGATGAGACTAGAATGTCAAGTTCAACCAAATTTTCCTGCCTTGGCCGCCAAAAGGTCCACGTCTACACTCGGGTGCTATTGATTTCTGATGCTTTAGCTTAACCGATGGTCTCAGCGCTCTTTACTGATGGCTCAGTATTCACGACTGGAAGTCAGGAAATACCAAACTTGCATCTTGATTGTACCTCTCTGGAGTCTAGAATTCACGTCTGAATTCGTACATTGCCACGACAAATCCCACAGCGGATGGACTTGATGATGCTTGTTTATTCCTGCGGCTTAATGATGCACTGTTTTCTCCAATCAATTCCATTTGAACGATGCTTAAAATCTTATGTCATGCTAAGGCTTTTGTGAAGTAGAGAGTTTAGGAGCAAAATCTTTCGAAGTTCGACACCAGAGTTCCAGACGGCGCTACATGCTGATGACTGCATCATGTGATGTGAATCGCCGATCCGATTATATTTGCCATGTATGACCAAATAATACACAGCAAAAAGAGGGTAAATCAACATGGCCGGTAAACTCAGTGTTGGCGTGTCAATTCATCCGAGTTCCGTCCCGCTTGCGAATTCATTGGTTTGACTTCCAAAGAGGGCTGTGCCGTGTCTCGGCCAGCCTTGCCGATGCAGGATGCACATTTCAAAGAGGAATCAAAAGCTGGCCGGTGCCGGTGCACCAACTCCTCATCTGCACTTCAAATCCCCCGCTACCTGTGAGCAGGGTTTCATATATCCATATCAAAAAAATCGTGCGAAAATTGATTTTTGAAAATCGACAATATCGAGCTAAAGTCGGTCGAAAATCGGCAAAAATTGTACAGTTTCGAAAATTAAATTTTTTGGCAAAAATATATATATATATATATATAATCGGCGATTTTTATTAAAAATTGATGATTAGTTGAACCTTTTTAGCGGACGATTTTTTGAGTGATTTTCGTCAATTTTCGACCGGTTTACATTCCATAAAATTTTTCTCGATTTTTTTAATTTAACCAGTTTATCGAACGGTTTTAGAAGCTAAATTACGTCGATACGAGCGAAAATCGAGCAATTTTTATTGGTTTTTTTAACCCTGCCTGTAAGGACCAAGATTCAGGCTTAACGTGGTCGCGTCAAAAAGCGTGGTAAATTAAGCGAGCTGGCTGCTTGCTTCCTCGCACATGATGAGCTGCTCTCGACCATTCCCTTGTTCCAACTTCCAACTGCATGAACAACATCCATCTCTATATATACATGCACTAGCTGACTAGCACCATACCATCTCCACACAACTACACAAGAGTCAGCGGCTCGGAGAAACGCACGCTCATCCAGAATTCAGAGAATTAGAATTTAGAAGAGCGCACCGCGCGCGCTTGTTTTTTTTGTTTCTTGGGAGCCATCAGCCATGGCCTCTCACCACGTCCACCATGCCTTGTTCGTCGTCGCTCTCGTTGCGACCGTCGCCGTGAGCTTCGTGCGGTGCGCCGACGCCGCGAGGCCCGTGCCGCCGAGCCCCGCCTCGGCGGCGTCCACGTTCGAGGCGGCGAAGGCGGCGGTGTCGACGTTGATGGAGATGCTGCCGATGGGGCCGAGCTCGGGAGGCGCGGGACACTGATTAATTAGCTCAAAGTTAGGATTAGGGTGTAGTATGTAGGTGAGAGGTCCACAAAGGATTTTTGTATTAGCTTTTGTTCCGGTTGGTCTCTCTTTCCCAGTGCAACTTTTACACTTCCAAGAGTACTCAAGAAATGTATTTTTACTATTTTTGTTTTTTTTTCGAAATTTATGGCAGGAGTTCTGTCTTTGCATTTCAGAAGGAAAAAAGTGGTTACAGAGGAACAGCTAAGGCACTAATTAGAAGCAATTCAGAAGCTAGACAACTAAAACCTGTACCACTAGGAAGACATTACAGCTAGGAAAGACCAGAGAAACGAAACAAACAAAAACGAGTTCCACTCATTAGACAACTATAAGGTTAAGTTCTCCTAGCGCGGGTAAAATTTACTCTATCAGCAAAGGCTCTCTGTACCACATCTTGGACGGAAGCGCGAGTGTTGCGGAATATGCGGGTGTTGCACTCCTTCCAAAGGTTCCAGAAACCGAAGATAATTGTGCCGTCCAGATCCTGACGCACCTCTTTCGACACGGCTGAGCGCAGCTCGAGCCACCAATCGTAGATTTTATTCCGATTGCCGTGGTTTAGGAGTGACAGCGATCCTATTCCGAACTTTGATAGGAACAGGAACCAAAACAGCTTTGAGAAGACGCAATGGAGGACGAGGTGTTGTGCTGTCTCTGAACCAGAGTCACAGAGGCGGCAAAGGCTGGAGTGCGGCCACCCATTGCGAGCTAGGTTGTCCGCCGTCAGAAGGCTATTTCGCAGCAAGAGCCAAGCAAAGAATTTACATTTATTTTCTATCCTTGCTTTCCAAACCACTTCCGTGCCAACTCCCGACGTCAACTCAAAAAATTGCGCCCTGTACGCCGATTTTGTCGAGTAATTGCCGTCCACCGCTAGTGGATGGAGTTAGGGGTAGACAGGGTCAAGTGAATGTCAAGCAACAACTGCCAGAGCCTGATGAATTCCGTAAGTTGCTCTGAGGAGTTGATTCTCCTCAGTTGGACCATCCAATTGTTGTTTAGTAACTCATGCTGCACGCTGAAGTTCTTTTTTGAAACCAACCGAAAGCATTTAGGGGCCAAATCTTTTGGTGCTTTACCCTGTAACCAGTTTGAGGTCCAGAATTTCGTCGGTTCGCCATTACCTAAGGTGATCGAAGTGCTCACGTTGAAGAACGCCAAGTCCATTTCATTACAAGGCAGAGAGGTTCCTGTCCAATTCCTGTGCTCGTCTGTCCACTGAAGCCAGAGCCAGCGCTGCCAGAGGGCTCTCCCGAAGTAGCTGATATTAAGGTTTCCCAGTCCTCCAAGGGGTTTGGGCCGGCAAACCTTTGACCAGCCGACAAGGCAATGTCCAGAATTGCAATTGTCATCACTTCTCCAAATGAAGCTTCTCCACAACTTGTCGATCCTTTTGACTGCCCACTTAGGGATCGGGAAAATCGTGAGGAACTACGCCAGCATTGCCGAGAGTACTGCACCCACGAGGATAAGCCTCCCTACCCTAGAGAGAAGCGCTCCTTTCCATCCCGCCAGCCTCCCTGCAATCCTATCTAAAAGCGGCCGCAAGTCAATCCTTTTTAGCGAGGTAGGCCTAAGCGGCAAGCCTAAGTATCTAGTTGGGAAGGTATCCACTTCTGCCGGGAAGCCCTGTAAGACCAACGGCATGTCCACCTCCTGGCAGGCGATGGCGAAGATCTTTGATTTGTTGACATTCACATTTAGCCCTGAGGCCTCACCGAAGATCAGTAGTGCGGTGCGAAGAGTGCCGATCTCATGCACCGTCGAACAACACTACGTCATCAGCATACATGGAGAGACACAAGTTTGCGGCTCTATGATTGATTGGCTTGAGAAGTCCTCTTTGGGCCGCGGCCGACGAGAGGAGCTGCAACGGCTTGATTGCCAGCAGGAAAAGCATCGGAGATAGCAGGTCTCCCTAACATAGCCCTCGTCTGTGCTTGATCTGCTCTCCGGGGCGGCCGTTTAGCAAGACTTTAGACTTTGAGGTTGCTAGCAGGGCAGAGATCCAGTCTCTACAATGTTGACCAAAGCGAAAGTGCTACAAAACCTCCAAGAGGAACTCCCAGCTGACGGAGTCGAACGCTTTGACAAGGTCCAATTTGATAAAAAGAGATGGCCGCCTTTTCCTGTGCAGCTCGGCCAGTAAATTCCTCACAAGCAAAAGGCTATCATGAATTGTTCTTTTCTTTACGAACGCATTTTGATTTGCCGCGATTAGGAGATGTAGACTATTTTTGAGAGAGACTAAAATTTACGTTAAGTAGTATGTATCAAAAGTTAGCACTTTCGCCTTTTAAGTTTTTGATACCTCTTGTAGTGTTTTAGTGAAAATTTTAGTACCTCTTAGAGATAGTAAAAAATCTCGTGGTATGTATACAAAGTAACAGCCTGATATGGAGCTATTTAGAGAATCAATTCCGCGTTTAGTTAAGCTTGCATTTGCATTTTTTTTCGATTTTTTTCCGGGCTTGTGCGTATTAAAGTACGAGCAAAACCAAAGAAGGCATGATGGATGGTTACGATAAATCAACGATTATACGAGTTCCAAAGCTGCTTTTTCCACTGGAACAAGGAAGAATTGTTTGCGGTATTAGGTAGGTTTGGACTTTGGTGACGAATTAGAAGGCTCGAGTGTTTGGCTGGTGCTATACTGCTACAGGCCAACGCATCATGCTGAGTTCAGAACTTCAGATCATACTCCCCTTCTTACCGCAATACATCAAGATCGCGGCACAAATCAACATGAAGCTTTCTGAGTTCGGATGACCATTGATGATTTACGATTACCAGTGAATTAATCAGCACTAATTAAGTGTCCGGGCGTTGCTACAAAACATCTCATACTGTATTTCACAATCAATTGACGTAGATGTCATGCGTCTCAACTTCGATTCAACTGTGACACGTGAGCATCCTTGCAGATAACATAAAATGCTCAAAGCAGAGATTATATTCAGTTTCAAGCTCACATCAGAGACGCAGGCCCTGTCAAGTAAAATACAGATAAACCACTTTGCCACCACCCAAACATGATAATAAGATGATGATGTTGCACGCAAGTGAAACTTATCAAAACCCATTTACAAACGAGTTATTTCGAGGACTATCCCACTCTGTGTGAAAATAGTGAAAAATTTCTTACCTACCAACTCTTTCTTTTAAGTAGTAGAGATTTAGGGGTTTGGATGAGGGGATTCTTTTAAGTAGTAGAGATTTAGGGGTTTGGATGAGGGGATTCTTTTTAAGTAGTAGAGATTTAGGGGTTTGGATGAGGGGATTTCTTTAGGAATTTTGGCAAGGATTCCAAAGTCTATCACCCTATGCAAACAGGCTTTTAACCTTTTTTTACGACTTGTTGACATTCCAAAGGGGGAGGTGCCAAATAAAGTGCAATGGAAATTGGAAAGCACACCCAAGTTTTTAACGCAATATGAGGCGTGCATTATAACGCGTTTGGCGTGCAGACCAGAGGTTGGTACGGCGGGCGCCGGCTAGTTCTGGCTGCTGCCGTGTTTGTCAGCAACATGTGTTGTGAGCTACCGGCAAATTCTAAGTTGCGGTTCTTTCTGTCACGAGCTCACGACCATGGCTTGGACGATTAAGCGCTCTACTGTACCAAACTGATAATATTCATGAGAAGCCTATAGCTCTAAAATGTATTGTTATGAGGGATTCATACTATCTACCTGCAAAAAATCACATTTATAGATTCATCAGCTAACATATAACTTAGCAGCAGTGCAGCACAAGTCCGGCGTAAAGCATTCCTTTATCTAACAAGCAGCAGGCAAAATCAATCGAGTTCTTCTACGGTATATTAAATTGAATACAGACCGTTCCTTCTTTTCGATTAAATGGATCATATTAGCTAGTATTTATTTATACATCTTCCAATGATGGAGTAGCAGGAATACCCTTAACAAATCAATTAATTGCTAGATCTAATTTCTACTACCCACACATTACTACAGAAATTGTCATCTAGGTCGGTTCTTTTTTTATCATCTAGATCAGTTTGGTGACGATACAAAGTTCTTAGACAGTGATAGCGAGCGGCTATCACGATCGATTTTTACCCGATAAAGATATAGCGTTATCTGGGTCAGAAGACCAATTATCTCTATCGGTACCGAACTAAGAGTCGATAGAGATAATTAGGAATCTCTATCAGTTCTACGCTCGGAACCGATTGAGATTATACGTCCCTATCGGTTTTGAGTGTGGAACTGATAGAGATAAATGTTGGAGCCTAGCAACTAGAATACACGCAAGTACCTGGAACAAACTCACACGAGGTGGACAAATATAGAGAGACTAACAAGGAGAACACACAGGAACCACTACAGGAATCAGATATATTGCCGACGAAAATAACCGAAAAACCGACAAAAATAGATATTTTCGTCGGCCTGCCGTCGAAACTATACCGACGAAAATAATTAGACGAAAATACAACTATTTTCGTCGGCGGCCGACGACAATACTGTATTTTCGACGGCTTAGGACAGCCGACGAAATTACCGCGCCGTAGGCCAGCACCCGTGTACGAGCTGACGTGGCAACTTATTTTCCACGGCCTGGTGAAAATAGAGTATTTTCCACGGCCTGGCCGAAAATACGTATTTTCCACGCTTCAGAGTCGGAAAATAAGTATTGTCCACGGCCTGGCCGAAAATACATATTTTCCACGGCTTCAGAGTCGATTTAAAATAAGTATTTTCCACGGCCAAGCCGAAGAAAATATCTACCCGTATTGTCGATGGCCAGGCCGATTTAAATTATGTATTTTTTTAAAAAACAAAATCGCATGAAAATCACACATGTACAGAGCGATCATAGAAATTTTATAACACAAGTCACGAGATTATGAAATTCGACAACACAATACCATAATTTCACAATACCACAATTCGACAACATAATACCATCACAATTCGACAACACAATATCATCACAACACAAATACCACAATTCGACAACACATGATCATCTCATACACATCATCATCTCATACACAATTCGACAATACAATTCGACAACACAATACCACAATTCGACAACACATCATCTCATACACATTGTTTGCATCCACATGCCATCACAAAACAATGATCATTTGTATCATCTCATCCACATGAACAAAAACAAATCATTGCAAGCCATTCAACATAAATACATTGTTCAACTCGGAGGTGTATGAAAGTTGTGGCCACTACTGCATCACCCCTGTGTTGAGATATTGATCAACAGCGTCCCGAACCACTAGCAACATCACCTGCAACATTTGTTTCGGTCCAGTAGTGTGTTGTCGATCCCTATATGAATCAAAATAGTTTTTAATTAATTTCACATGAAAGACAAGTTAGTAAATACCATTTCTAAAAATGATAAGTTAGTAAATACCATTTGCGGGGGTTGGAAGAAAGGAGGTGGAGGAGGAGGACGAAATGTTGGCAAGTTAACGGCAGCGGATCCAAGGTGAAGCTAAAATTTCCTAAAAAAGTATTGATACAAGAACAAGAACAAATATAAGTATTGTGACAACAATTAGCAAATAAAATGATCAAGTTCATAAAAGTGCATATAATTTGGCCATTAGCACTATATGCAAGCATTGATCATCAAAATTTGTCATTCCACTTCATGAGGCACGCATGATATAAATTTGATAAATTTATTGAAAATGATCAATTATGGAGGATCATCAAAATTCGCCATTCCACATACATGGTCAACCATAACAAAGCATTATGAAGTGATTATGAACCATTACAAAATACATCTAGCACATATGATATAAATTTAATAAATTTAGGTAAACTAACATTATCAAGTGATTTAAGTCTAAATGAAATCGTAAACAACTTTACTTACTTGAAAGTATTGTTGTTGTTGTGCCTGCCATTGAACAAAATAGGCTTGGGTTTGCATTGCACTCTCGTGTTCTTTGCCTCATCATATCCTGTTGTTGCCTCAGCACCTCCCGTTGTTGCCTTAACTCCTCCTCTAGTCTTGCCTCACGTGAACTCCGTGCACTGCCTTGGGATGAGTGAGATGACCTCGCCTCTCCTATGGCCTCACTTGAATCCACGACCCCATTGAACATGGCAAACCTGCCATGTTTCTTACCACCTCCACTTGTGTACAAGGCCACAAGATCGACATCTTCTCTCCTCCAATCGTACTCTTCCCCATGACGTTCGACCATTGTTTCTCCATAGCGTGCCTACAATATTAATTAAGGTAATAATAGGGAATTTCATTTAAACCAAATGTACCATGTTGATACTACTAACCAGGTTCTGCGTCGCCGACGAACTACAAAGCTGCTCTGGGTGCGTAGGATCACCTCCTTTGTGGCCTCGGATATATGCTTCAATGTAGCTTGGCGCATTGCCACTTTCAGCCTCCTATAGCTCAATGTTAATTAGTAAACATAAGTATAACCAAAGTTAAATAAATTAGAAGTACACCATGTCGAACGTACCATTCGACGTGCGAGACGAAGATGTCCATCAGCGCCATACCGTTGAGTCACCCTTGGACCCGCCTGTCGGTTGCCCCTCTTCTTGCGTGACTGCTCCACGAAAGCTGCCGACGACCAGTAGGCACAGAGCGCTTGCCATGCATCTGGGCATTTCCGTAACCAAGGCAAGTCCACCTCGAGGTACTCATCCTCTCGAAGGTATATATGTGACGCACCTAACTTCTTGTTCATGTCCTCATTTTTTATCTTCTTGTAGTACAAGCACACCGCTTGTATACAAGCATTTGACAACATGTCCTTGATAACCCTGGCAGCAGCTTTGTCAAACACACATCTGGCTTTAGCTGCAAGTAAGTCCTCCTGACCCTCTGGCAAACGGTACCTCTCCTAATTGGAAAAAATTATGAGTTAAACAATTTAGTATAGACGTCAAAATATATTAAACAAAGTGTAACCAATATCATTACCCAAAAGTCCTTCCACACCCTCTGTGCAACATTTCCCTCTTGACCATCTATAGCCAACGTATAGTGATCCCACTTCATTGTTGGCTTAGAAACACCTCTAACCACAACCATCCCGGATAGTGATACCGACAGAGAGATCCTAATGTAGCGTTCACGAGGCCTTAACCGATTCGACCCTCCCAGGCAACATCAATCCATTGCCTGCAAAATACAATTCTCAAGTAAACCAGATTATTAATAGTGAATTAATAACAAATTTTAAGTTCAAACTTACCAATCACCATGTGGCACGATCGCCCTTCTTAACCTAGGGTGCAATTGCAGGAGGAATCAAATTAGATCCCTGTGCACGAAGATGGTTTCAGCATTTTCCCCCTCATCCCCTGCATCATCACCATCTCCAGAAACATTATCTTCCTCAGCCCCATCTTCCCCAACCTCATTCTCCTCCTCCACCTCTGCATCTTCACTATTCCCACTTCTATCTTCACCTCATTCTCCCCCTCCCTACCTCGTGATGGAGCCTCCTCTGATGGAGCCACCTCCCATGAAGCGTCGTCAAGGCATTTCTGAATGCGCTCCGTCGACTCTGTGAGAAGCACAACCCATAAATAAAGAACCTTTGTTGAACCTTGGCTTTTTGAAGATGAAGATCCATCTTTCTTCTTGCCCTTTGAGAGCATTTTCCCACCAATATGAACAAACGACCTCATTCTGTTTATGAAAATGCAAAAAACATTAGTACATAGAAAAAAACCATTAAGATTACATAATAAAAAATGCAATAGTAGTAACTATGTCATTACACTGATTAGAAGTCATCGGCATCAGGAGGTTCAATGGTAATATTATGCAAACTACCACGTCGATGTTGTTTCTTTTTTTGAGGACCTAAGTCACGCCTTTGTCGTTTCTTTTTGCAATCTTGTCACAATAATATCATTAGTGTCGCCGACTATTTGATCAAGTGCCAACCCAATCTCTATTCCAAATGAGTTGGGTAGATCTCCTTCTTGGTATGCCTCTTGACCGTTGTTATCGATCTCATTTTCTACATAACAATCATCTCCAGGGGTGTTCAACCGGCCAGGAGGATTGACTTTATAAACAACCCACCACGGTGCCAAATAGGACTTATTGCATGGATATGACATATAATAAACTTGTTCAACTAGGTTCGCCAGTACAAATGGATCGTAGCCTGTAAGGCGCGACTCATGATTAACTTCCACCATCCCTATTTTGTTGTTACGTCTTGTTCCTTTCTTGGGATCAACGCTAAACTAATCACAAGAAAAGAAGACTACCTGATGTCTTTCGCCCCTCGAACTTGAACTCTCCTATATCCTCAATAACGCCATAAAACTCGGTGGCACGACCATTAACGTCATACGCCTTAGTAACAATTCCACTATTCGTTGTGGCTGCTTGTGGGTGTTTTGCTTCAAATTTGTTGGAACGAAAGCGCCATCCGTTGACATCATAATGTCCATAACTCTTTGCAGTTGTGCTTCCATGTGATAATTGGCGTAGATCCTCATGTACGTCACATTCCCTCATGCACTGCAATATTAGTTTAGTTTTTGAAGTGAATTAGTTAAATACAATTTGTTATAGTTAAGTGTTATAAGAACAATACATTTTGTCGAAACCAAGTGACGAAGCTAGGACCACCGTGTAAACCCTGACGCCGTAATTTGTCAAGTTGTTTAGGGGTAGGTTGACGTGTGGATCTCCAGTATTGATCGTCAAACAACCTGCAAATTATTCAATAGATATTGAGTCCTTGTGTGTTAACAGATTTATGAGGATATTCAATGGAAGTACTTACTTGAAATACTTGTCCATTTCCTCGATGTTGGCGTACATATACAACAACACGGCATTCCATTCTTGCGGAGACAGCTCGTGATTAGAACCACCACCCACAGCTTTGCCATTCCATTGGAATATTTTCAAATTCTTGTGGGTGTCACCAGATGTGTGGTACCGTGGTATATGAGCATTTATGTTGTGTTCATCTGCAAAATATGTACTCGCGTAATACGATATCTCCTTAAGGTAGAATGCTTCTGCGATACATCCTTCAACTCTTGCTTTGTTACGCACAGTTCCTCGAAGTTTTTTCAGGTTCCGTTCTATTGGGTACATCCATCAGATCTTGTCTGAGCCCTGCAACCTCTGCTTGATATGGCAAATGTACCAATAGATGTTGCATTACATTCATAAAACCTGGTGGGAATACCTTCTCCATCTTGCATATAAGCAACTTTGGTATGTCCTTCTTCAACTTTTTCATTATTGTTTTATTTATTTCCTTAGCACATAGTCTGTCTATAGAAGAAACTTAGCTCTGCCGACCTTTGTCCAAAGTTCCTCCTGCAGATAACCACGGAACATTACAGTAGTAGCCTTTCCATGATAATATGGTAGTCATGGCTCTTTAAACCATTTAGCTTGCCTGTTACAATGCTCACTGCTCTTCTTAGGTTCGCTGCGTAACCATCGGGAAATTTAACATTTTTCAACCACATAAGTACCTCCTTTCTCTCGGCAGGTTTGAGGCAGTAGGGAGCACGTGGCTTCCCTGTCCGTCCGTCTTCGTCTGACCTCACCTCAAGGGTAGGTCGATTACATATCTCGGCCATGTCCTTACGTGCTTTAATATTATCTTTTGTTTTGTCTTTGAAATCAAAAATCATACTAATGATGCTTTCTGCAACATTTCGTTCCTGATGCATCACATCGATATTATGCCTGAGGATTAGGGATTGAGCATAAGGAAGACTCCAAATGCAAGATATGTGAGTCCAATTGTGCGTCTCTTTTACCCCTTCATATCCATCCTCTGTATTGACTAAATTATTGTGCCAAGTAACAATCTCATGACCGGTCAACCGTTTCGGTGGCCCTTTACTGATGGCCGTCGCTTTGCGGAAAGCATTGCTCTGTGTCCTGAATGGGTGATTAGGAGACGTGAAACGTCGATGTGATCGAAGAAGTAGAATTTGCCACTTGTTTTCAAGCGAAAGGCATCTGTGTCACCCATGCATATTGGACAACACAATCTACCATGTGTGCTCCATCCCGAGAACATGCCATATGCAGGAAAATCGTGAATAGACCAAAGATATGCACCACGCATGTTAAAGTACTCTTTTCTGTTGTTGTCATATGTCATCACCCCATTCCATAACTCTTTCAACTCATCGATCACGGGTTGCATGAACATATCTAAGTGCTTTCCTGGATGGTCAGGACCCGGTATGACGAGGGTTAAGAAAACATACTCATCTTTCATGCATATCGAAGGTGGCAGATTATATGGAATTGCAAAAACAGGCCAACATGAGTACGAGGCTGCACTTGTGTTAAAAGGTGTGAAACCATCAGTCGCCAACCCAATACGCACATTGCGGGGGTCTTTGGCAAAATCGGCATCATATTTATCCAACGCCTTCCAAGCCTCGGCATCAGAAGGATGGTCCATTAGCCCATTATTCTCACGGACGCCTTCCTTGTGCCACCTCATATGCTTCGCAGTCTTCCTAGATAAGTAAGACCGTTGAAGCCTTGGTATTAGGGGCATGTGTCGTAACACCTTCACTGGCACAGTTGTCATCTGCATATTCCCTTCTTCGTCGACCATCTCCATATATCTCGATTTCATGCAATACACACAACGATCCTTGTCCTCGTGTTCCTTCCAGAACAACATGCAATTGTTAACACATACATCAATCTTTTGGTAAGGCATTCCTAAACCGGCCAACAGCTTCTTTGAACGGTAAAAGTCCTTGGGCATCTTATGAGGTTTTGGAAGGATATCACAAATCAAATCGACTAAATCATTGTAACAACTTACAGAGAGATTGTACTTCGATTTTATAGCCATGAGTCGCGTCACAGCGCCTAGGCGTGTCACATCTCAGAGACTTATGCAAAGAATCTTCAAGCGAAAGTAGCCTAAAGAATTTCTCGACCTCCCCAGGACATCCTCAAACTGATGAGCAATATCATTGACCAGCTCATCCATTCTATCCTCAGGCTCATCTGATTGATCGACATAATTCGATGTTGCTCCTATTTGTGACTCACCATGCTCAAACCACGTGAGATAATCCGGCATGAAACTGTATTTACATAGGTGATGCTCCATAGTAGGCTTGGACTGTCGAGCAAAGTTCCGGCACTTAGAACATGGACATTTCGCCAATCCGCCACCAGGAGACGAGGAATAAACGTGATCCACAAAACCTTGTGTCTTAACCATCCATTCTTGTGTATGTGCCCCAGTGCTTGTCCAACCATTGTACATCCATCTACGGTCATCTCCCATTTTGTATGCTATACTGAATGCATGAATAATTGTGAAAGTGAGGTACACATCCTAACAAGAGGTCTAGGTAAGGATAGGTCCTAAACCCACCTAGGAATAGACGGTTGAGCCTGATTTTTATGACATGCCGTACAATTGAGCGAAATTTGGAAGCATAACCTGCTGTTCCCGAATGCACGGCCAGGTTGATGTGCATCGGAGAACAAGCGGGTTACACTGCCGAAATTCCGTCTGAATTATATGACATGTCATAAAAACTAAGCTTAACTGTCCATTCCTAGGCATCCAAAATCGTGGACAATTCGGAACGACAAAGCACACAACTTAATGTGAGCGAGTGTCGCTCCCGAGCGTGACGTATAGGTTGGGTGACTTGTGTGTATAAAATAGTTAAATTCGATATATATCACTTGTGTGTATTAAATGATTAAATGTTTATGGTATCAAAAGTTAAATAAACCCTCGTCAATGAAATAACATAACATAAATAAAATAAACAATAATTATATTAAACTTCAACAATAAGCATATTAACATACAATGATGCAAATATCAATGCCCTTAAATTCAACATGCTGCAAATATATATAATCTCCATTTAACTTATCATTCCTGCACCAGATTCATGACATACTATCTTTATAACTTCATTGCATACTAGCATCTAAAAGATTTACCACAATTATGACTTCATGTTGAATCCAAAAGATTTACCACAATTATGACTTCATGGCACACTAGCATCACTATATATGTACATAGCCTAATAGACAAGAAAAATTAAGCACCTGCTAAGCACGAGCATTTAATTAAGCATCGATGTTTTAAAATAAACACCTTATCTATTCCGTGTTGGAAGAAAAATTAATTTTTTATTACTAAGAATCTTTTTAAACATCTATATTGTACATAGCGAGGTTGGTGTGTGTGCTTTTTTTCACTACGACTGCCTCCGTCCATCTTTTTTTTTCTTTACATCCTCAAGAACTTCACAAAAGTTCCCTCAAAAAAGTCAAAATAGGCAATTGCTCATCTTTCCAATAGTTACTACTTTATTCATGCTACCACAATGTAACCTCATTTGGTTGGTTTGAAGTTTCAACAATGCTTGGCCTTCTTAAAGGAGAATACAAGCATAATCCTTAAGTCAATGCCAAAACTTAGCAACCTACTAGCTATTAGTACTCAAATTGCTTCAAGTGTTTGTTGTGACCGTGTTGTGCCTTGTACAACACAGTGTGACCATAAAGACACTTACATTATGTTTAATTGGACCTGCTGGGACTTCATCATGCTAAATAAAGAACTACACAGTGTGCCCATATATAATGTTGTTGTTTCACCATGCTAAATTAGTCCTAGCATGCATGATAACTACACAGTTTAAGTTGACACCACTCTAGCATGCTAGGGCCAGAACCCATCATGCATATCCACGTAGCCAGTAAAATTGTTACTGATGAATCGAAATAAAGAAACAATTAGAACAAGTGCAATCTCGATCGCCATCTCACAGCATTAAATATGGTTCACAAGCGTGCTGAATAGAAGCAAATTCCTCACTGATTCTGGCTTTTTCCCAGTGAAATTGGTTTTGAGGTTCACGGTAAAGTTGCGATAATGTCGAGGATTGGTCCTCTGTGACTTATTTGCACACACCAGGATTGTTTCACCGACATACCTTAATGTCGCTCGGCCCGACAGACGAGCGGCGTGGCGCGGACAAGTCTTGAAGCGGCGCGGCGTGGCGCGAACAGTGCGGCCGGTCCGGCCTTGCTTCAGCCGAAGCGGGCGTGAAGCGGCACGGCCGGCCCAGCGTGAAGCGGCAGGCGAGGGTAAAGCGGCGAGGCGGTCGCCGGCGTGGTGAAGCGAGGCCGGCGCGAACGAAGCGGCGCAGTCGATGGCGACGGCGGCTGGTGTGTTGTTGTGTTGTGTGGACTCGTGTGCGCAGGGAAATATTAGGTTAGCTATTAACATCGGCCCAGCCAACGAAAAAAACATGGCCTTTATTACCGTCGGCTAAGCCGACGAAACTAATCCGTGGGCCCGCCATTTGCTTTCTTTATTATTTCCTGCTCCTATTTTCGACGGCTTAGCCGACGAAACTACGTACCCAAAATTTGAAAAAATGTGTGCGGAGCTGGGTCAGATATTAGCGTCGGCTAAGCCGACGAAAATAGTTGCCCGCGATATTTTCGTCGGCTTAGCCGATGAAAATAACTATTATTTCGTCGGCTTAGCCACGACCAACGAAAAAATATATGTTATTTCGTCGGCCTGATTTGAGCCGATGAAAATATGTGTAGCCGTCGAAAACAAATCGTTTTCCTGTAGTGAACACACAAGGACAAATATAGATGAACGCGTGCTTTTCTTGTCTCTATTTTCTCACTTAATAAACAAGAAGTACATGCTTATATAGCCTAGCAAATATCCTGCGCTCAACAGCCTGCTAACTAACGCATGCATGCACGTACGCCATGCGCGTGACCCACAGGACCCGGCCTCCACTACTCATTCTTGGCTGATCCGCAATACACGCCTCGACGCCCCCAACGTCCATTGCTGGCCTGCATGCTTCTTGCTTTGACTACTTCCAAATGCATGCTAACTAGCTAATTCACTTCCAAATGCATGCAACACACGCACACAACACAACTCCACACACTCCACGTACATGACACATATGCACAAACTAGCTAACACACGCACGCAACGTGATGACGCACACACCTAATTATACTCAGTCAAGGTTACTGCTAACAATAAATCACAAGCCATTTTCCTGGAACAACACCAGGAATTCACATATTCATAGTATACTCACAGATTGATAAATTTACAGTATATTTGTATTCACAATATATTCACAGATTGATAATATATGCACAATTAACAAATTCACAGTATACTTACAGATTGACAAATTCATAGTATATTCACATGGAATGTACTGTTGACAGTGTTAATTTATGGATACATACTCAATGCATAAATCAGTAGCACAATCCTCTAACGTAACTCTCCTTGGGCAGCCCCGACGTCCCAGTAGAAGGCTTTTTGCCCCCAAGCAATTGTATCTAGAGTACCACAAAGATTGTCCACTAAACATATTCAATATAGAAATCAGTGGCACAATCCTCTAGCAGCCTTTTTCTTGCAAAACTTCTTGGTACAAGAGTAGTCTTTCGTATCGTTTTTATAGCCAACTTTTGTTTGAAATATTTACTGTTATGTTACAAGGATACAATAAACTAGTTAAAATATCAACAAGTACACATTAAGAAACAACATTATTTGATAGATCAAGACAAGGAGAGACCTGACGATGATTAATATGTCCTTAAATAATTTTTTGGGCCTACGCGCTAAAAAATAAAAGGAGCCCATAAGAAAAGATGAAGCCCAAGGCCCATTACTCAGTTACGACTTCAATCAGAGTCAAATTTAGTTATGTGAAAAATTCCCCGACCAGCTTGTTAAACTAGTCGGAGATAAAGTATATCTTTGTTATCCCGACCAATTAAGTATACGTAGGTCAAGAATAACCTATCCAGTTGCTCCAACCAACAAACTGGTCGGGCATTGAATAGACTTTGTCCTAACCTGAAACTGGTCGGAGAGGCAGTTATCTTCTTATAAGACTAGTGTGCATAGGACACACTATCTAACAGACACAGACAACTGATTGGAAGTTACTCCCTACAGAGAGATGCCTCTTTGTAAAAAGACACATCCCAACGGAAAAACATCTTTTGGCAAGAAGACACCTTTTAGAAGATGATAATTGCCACCCATTCATCAAGCATAAATAGGAATGTTGCGCAAGGAATCAGGGACATGGACACAACAGAACAAATGAGAAGAATAAGATTAGTATTAGTATTTTTCATTTCCCAATTCATAAGCATGTACTTTGTTAAGTTTCTTCCTACCTTCATAATATTGATTGACTTCACGCAAAGGCAACCCTAATTACATTCATAAGCTCGACCTAGGGACCACCAGTCTTGAACGTCGATAGTTGGCACTAGAAGGAGGGCCTGTGGGGGTCCCATCTTTGGTATTAAATACCAACAATTGGTTCTATGTGCATACTGTATCAATCTCATGATCAATGGCTGGTACGCACATTTACAATGTTGATAACACATCCATACATAAGTTCTCGACTTTATTAATACAACTCGGTTCATACATAAGGCTATGAAGGTTCAATCAAAAGCAGCGAAAGATATAGGTACTTATTAGTAGGCTTTGCCCATTTATCTCACAGGCAACTAACAAGGTTAAACCCTAGAAAATGTCATCATTGTAATCCACATAACATGCGCCAATGTAAGTGTCATCGGGATATTATGTTTCTTCACCTAAAAACAATAATAACGGCAAGGCTGAGTACATTACGTACTCGTAAGACTTTTGCAAAACCTACCATACATGCAGGCTGTATCAAAGAAAAGGCTTCTATGGTTACTTTGCATAAAGCCAATTTGAATTGTAAATATTGAATAGTAGATTGAAAGCGAAATTTGTAAAAACAAGTTGACAGATATATAAAATAATAAGTATGTAAGCATAAATATAGCAACTCATAGTCCTCCATGACATGAGCAACAATTCATCTATTTCCTACCAACACATGGCATAAAACCAGTCTTTACCAACACATGGCACAACAGTTGAAATCAATCTTGCCAACACATGGCCAAGCATTGAATCATCTGTAGGGTAAACTTTTCAATACCAATTTTTTAATTCTATTCCATTTTTATGAAAAGATCAAAATCATCTAACTAGTGCCAGTTCACCAAGTCTCCCACAACCACGGGCACGACTTTTTGAAAAGATTTAAACTCTATAGAGGTGTGTAGCTTTACCCACAAGGAATGATCATATCTTTTTGCAATGCATTTTTAACATACTTCTTTTGGTGTGTCGAAGAGATATCATACATAACTATTACATTACCTAGTTCTAACTTTGCACCAGCCCGGCGACGACAAACCCTTATTATAGCGGCAGAAGATATTTATACAAACACTGTACGATAAATGGTTATACACCCAATTGTCCCACTTCTCCTCATAGTAAGGCGTACACTGTTGCATTGACAGACGTTATTCCCAATATCTCGGTGAGGGTACCCCTTCGAGCAATCTATCACAGAAGGCTAGTACTATTACGACTTTCTGATGTGCAAAGCTAGTTCTAAGTAACTTAATAAGTTAAGGCCGTTCCATACCAGCCCTCGTGGTTGTACGGATATCCCTTGGATCATACAACACTACGTTCGGTCCTTAATCCGATCAGGGCGAGAAATCTCTCCCTATCTACGTGCAAGTCACATGCACTTCCGGCTATTGCCAATACTCGCCCACGTCAAAACCATAGTTTTATTTTTTTATTTTTATCAAAATACTATTGACCACATTATCCATCATGTCCAACATTTCTTTTCATCATGAACAGTAGTTGTTCGTGTTCCTAGTTCTAAAGCATACTAAGTAAATGCATGTGATAATTGTGTATACCAATTTCACATTTTCATGTATCTATCCACAATCTAGGGTTATCAAGATTCATATGTCAATATTAATTAAGAAAATCTCATCAATGAAAGTTATATCTACCAGAACCCACACTATAGCAATGTTTATGAAACATAGCACATGCATAAAAAGTTTTAACAAAACAATTTTGAAATGCTGGGATCAACATGATCAAAGGGGGTGCTTACCTTGCTTGTTGATTCCTGTCGTGAAGTTAGAGTCGGCAGCCGCAGATTCTGGAACGTTGGAGTCTACACGTCATTCGTCACCAGGCAATAGCAATAAGAAGCAAAAGAAGTTAAATAATACCAAATTTGAAATGCAATTATTAAAACAAGTTGATATGAATTTTATAAAGACTTAGGATTTAGTTTTGTGATTTTTTGAGGTTATTTGCTACGGATATAAGAGAAATTCCAAATTTAGTTAGGTGCGATGAATATTATGTTGTCCTAAGGTTCTGTATGAAATTTTAGTTAAATTCTAGAATTGGTAATTAAACATGTATTTTAATATTTAAAATTTGAACTAACTTAGAGAAAAGAAAAGAGAAAAAACAAGATAATAACTTCTAGATTTGTTTCCCACTACTAGTCTTGTTTTTCCGATTGAGTCATCATTTGTGGTAGCTTTTATATCATTTCATGTCCAGACCGATTGAGAGCAATGGTATAAATGTATATGCATTTGTTGATTCCACATGTTTATGTCTCAAAGCCATGCATGCTCTAGGAGACTGATCCTTGGACATTGTTGGTATTTAGAGGTGAATGAATGCTGAAAGGAAAATTGATAGCACTTGCATTCTGATTGATTGATGGGTCACATGTTCATGCTCATGACAGAGAGTGGTGTAAGGCTTAATCTGCTTGAACACAAGGTCACAGATGAGAAATGGATACGTTCCCTTGATCGACTGTGCTTCTCTAATTCTGATTCAGTTAAGTGTTGCTCAATCATTTGTTCATGATTTAGTATTATGTGTGCGTGTTGCGAAATTGAGTAGTGTACTCTTATTTGGTCGCTGTGTCAATCTTTGCTTTAAGGCCATGTTGCTTCAATTTATCATTTTCTTAATCTACCATATCGTGCTTGGGTGATTGCACTGTCCAGTAAATGTTGCATAGCACAATGTATTGTGATTCGAATGCGTAATTTCTATTTATTTATATCACCCATTATCTTTGTATGCTATGGAAAGTGTAATAACTTTGGCTAAAATTTGGTACTTTTTTGTTTGTAAAGAAATGATGAGGAGGATAGAGGTAGATGGCCCCTATGGCCCCTTTTCATCCACAACTACAATACTCCTCTCCAATTTCCATTCCCTATAAGCTAAGTATACATCCTTTCCCTTGTATGACTGGCATGCTTATTGGCAACACACCTAGATTGGGCCATATTCAGTATATATATATATATATATATATATATATATATATATATATATATATATATATATATATATATATATATATATATATATATATATATATATGTGTGTGTGTGTGTGTGTGTGTGTGTGTGTGTGTATGTGTGTTTGTGTGTGTGTGTGTGTATATATATATATATGTATGTATGTATGTATGTATGTATGTATATGTGTGTGTGTGTGTGTGTACATATATATATGTATGTATATGTGTGTGTGTGTTAGGGGTTTTGATTTTTGGCAAGTTTTCTTACAAGGCTATGGTGTAGTTATATATAAGAACTAATCCGTGAATTCAACTGTTGCTCTTGACCTAGGCATCGAACAGGCAAATAGGAGACGCGGGTGAGGGGAGGCGGAGGGGCGTGAGGGCGGAGAGGAGTAAACTCCTTTTTATAGATTGGAAGGGAAGCTGAGAGATCAAACACGAGGTGGACGCCTCGGCGTTTGGTATTTGAATAGATCAGGAGGAGAAGCCAAGAGGTAAAGCGCGGGAAGAGAAGCTAAGAGGTCAAATGCGAGGAGGCATTTGGTATATGTACTATCACGATCGGTTCTAACCTCATAAACCGATGGTGATGACCAAATCATCACTATCGATTGAGATATCAGAACTGATAGTAAAATATCACTATCGATTCTTACCTGAGAACCGATAGCGATACCTATAACATCACGATCAGTTCTAACCTTAAAACTGATAGTAATATTTTTCACCATATTTCTCACCCACGTCGAATCATATATCGTTATCGGTTTTTTCCTGAAAAGTTAGGAATCAGTCTAGTTTAAAAGATAGTGTGGTATCATTCTGTAGTAGTGCAACCATATACTACTATTATAATGGATTGTAAACTTTCTCAATAAGTCAGGTGTGTAAAGCAGGAAAAGAGCAATAGACCACCAAACCTAGAGCATTTAAATGCTTAAGACATATCAAGGTACAAGCTTTAATCATAGCGTTAGTAATCAGATCACTGAAAAACCTGTCTGGTTTTTTAACATGTCAACAGATATCAGCTTGGGAGGCAGAATGGACCTTCAAGATATCCATTTCAAGATATCACGGTAAGATTCCGGGAGGCACTTTCCCTGCACAAGCAGTAGCGTAAGCGTTCGTCCGCAAGCCCTGGAACACTCTCAGTGTAATGATCAAAGAACTTCTCCACAAATCACTTCTCGATTATAGTACCTGCAGCGAAGGAAACCAACATCTTTCTTCAACCCCTTCGCCTTCAGATCCTTGATGACATGATGCCGGGGCACGAGCCACCTCTCCACGCTATACCATAGCAACCTGCATACTACAATGCACATCTCGGCCTTGGACATCACGGGGCCGAGGGTTCAGGCGGCCACCAGGGCATGCTTGCACATCACTGAGCTGCTCCACAATTTGTTTGAGAAGCTCTATCTCAATGGCAAACTGTTTTGCATGGTGTGAAAAAAGGGCGGCAATGTCACAAGAAGCTAGGCCGCAATGCTGGGGGTAGGGCTGTAAAAAAAACCCGAGGCTCATGAGCTACTCGAGCTCGGCTCATGAGAGCCTCGATTCAAGCTCCAAACGAGCCGAACTAGAGCTTGATCTTGAGTTTGTAAGCCTCACAGAGCCAAGCTCGAATAGCTCGCGAGCTTACTCGAGCTTAGACCAAGCTTCCTTGAGCCAAGCTTACTCGAGCTTGTTACCGAGCTTACTCGAACCAAGCTTACTCGAGCTTGTTACCGAGCCTACTGAGCTTGCCAACCTTACTGAGCTTACCAAGCTTACTCGAGCCGAGCTCAAGGCTACTCGAGCTTGGACCCAGCCGAGCTCGAGCCTGGCTCCAGGCTCGAACCCCAACTTGAGCTCCGCTCGAGCTTGAACCGAGTTGGAGCCTGGAGGGCCAGGCTTGCTGGAGCTCGGCTCATTAATAACCCTAGCTGGAGGAACACGATGTTGGGCTTGACCACATTCTCAATGTTTTGGCACTTTGTCATAGGAGCCCAAGAAGGAGAGGTAGAACGGGAGGCGGAAGATGTAGATGGGGGGTGGACAGAACAGAGATGCTGGGGATGATGGTAATGAGGCGGGAGGTCTGTGGAGGGGAGAGGCTCGTGTGCCAAAGCTGGGCGAGGCTCCTACCAACTGCAGCAGCGACGGCGACTTTTGAGAAACTGAGGTCGGCGAAGAAGAAGAAGAAGAAGAAGAAGAAGAGGAGGAGGAGGAGGAGGAGGACGGCGTCGGGATTGGAGGGAGACTTGAGGTGGCCTTGACGTCTTGGGAGGCATCATAGGATAGTGGCCGAATAGGGTTTGTCCCGACTTGGGGGACTGCGGCTAAGCTGAAAAGCTGCTTTGGTTTGCTAGGCTGTAAAGTAGCTGTAGCAGATGAAAGCCACGGGGAAAGTGGATGGGCTTGTCCGGCAAAAAAAAATGGAAGACAGCCCTATCCATAGTCCTTGGAACATTTCATCATCTAAACAAACAACATATAAAGACCATTTCATTCTTCTAACCAAACAAACTTAAATGACCACATCATTCAAGATACATGATCCAATGATGATCCAATGATGGGACTAGCTCATTCAGGCTTGTACCATCTCTCGAAACAAACACACTCATAAACGAATTCATTGAAGTTCCAGTGAATTTTCCTGATTGGATTTTCGTGGCATGATGCTCTTGTCCCTTCAAAAAATAAAGAAAGCGAAAAGTGAGAGAGGCAGAGTGAAGATTGCATCAGCCTGTAAAGCGTAGCGTGTGGGCTAAGTCGTGCAAAGCATTTCATTGCTCAAATTCGGCCTGTGTTATCGAAGTCCCACTTCTAGCAGATTATTCGGCCCAAACAGCAGCCGCTGTTTAGCAGCCCAAGGAGGAAGAAAGCAAGAACGCATGAGCGAGGCTTCCCTCTCCTTGCAGATAATTTTGGATAATATTTTATGGCTCCTGTTTTCCCCTGCTCTTCTTGAGCTCGGCCTCTCCGGATCGCAGCTGAAAGAGCAGGGAAAGTCGCATCCATGGCTTCAGCTGCAACATTTCCAAAGCCCCGGCTTGGTCCAAGATGCCACAGCTACTTTCTTTCCCAGGTTCCTCCATTCTTGAACTGTACACTTGCATATAAGCAGGTTCTTTGTGAGTATTTTGTGCATCATAAGGATTGGCTTTGCCATGTTTTCTAGAACTCCTGAGCTAGCTTGCTTCCATCTCTAAGCTAGCCCTTCCCTTTGTACCTCCAGGTGATTGATCGAATCCATACCCGCATCAAGATTTGTGATGCTTGCAAGTGTCCCATGCCAACCCAAGCGTAAACTCGACTTTTCCATTGTTACTTGTTTCTTTCAGTCTTCAGTTTCCCATAAGATAAGATGTGGCTATTTGCACAGGTTGCTTATTTCCAGTGGGAGAAGTTTGAGGCACCCATTTCTGCCGGTGTCGGCAGTTGGATCAGGTGAGCTGCAACTTTCAAGTTCTACCACAATGTGTGCACAAGTACGTTCTTTGATGGCCAACTTTTATAATGTTTAGAGATTATGTCGGGCTTTCGGACTGCATGCTGAGGCTTTCAGGAACTGCAGGCTGGGACTCATCCATTACTGAAGACGAGAAAAAGAGCGAGCTGTCGTTGGAGAACGCCAAGACATCCGTTGTCTCACGCGACGATGAAACGATCAATGTGAGCTTGTGAACCCGGCTAAGGCATGTTAAAAGTCGTCCGCATCTACGAACTAAATTCTTTAATTTCATCCAGTCACATCAATTTATGCAGTCTCCAACCCTCCATTCTGCAGCCCAAACACTCTTCAAATTAAGTGACAGGACACATGCTGACATACAACTGTGTTGAGTTCTTGAGTTAGTAAGTAAGTGCTCTTGATTCATCTGATGCTGGGAACGTATTATCTGCAGGTAAGAGTGGACTTGCCTGGGAAGGCAACACAGAAGGTGTTCGATGAAGCTTTGATAAGCTTGGCTCGTGATGCACCGCCGGTTCCGGGTTTCAGAAAGTCCAAGGGAGGTATTAAACTAGTATTAATCCTCACATATATGCGCCTCAGCCTTCTAATAAAACATTCTTGTTTGACATCTGCAACCGGATTCCTTGCAAGAAACATTTCATATTTGTTTGCATCGAACTAGTTTAGCTCCTAACAATTTTGCTGCTTCTTTCTTCATGGACATCTGTTGCAATGTTTGAAGGGAGAACATCAAACGTAAGTGCCTATGAGCCTCAGTCTCCCTGTACTTGCCACTTTTAATTGCACGGCTTCTTTTTCTTTCACGCATGCATTTACTTGAAGTTTTTCCAATGCTAACTATCCGTGGTCGTTGTTTCTCAACCCGTCCTCAAATGACAGTGATTCTTGCTACTACATACTAATTGAGATCAACAAGTGACACGGCTAGACAAGTTATATCAAGTTTGCACTGCAGAATCAGTGCTGTCCTAATCCCCCATTAACTACTGACCAGAGCTCCTGAGTTCTGATACTATTTTCAGATACCAAGCAGCATCCTCCTGCAGATGCTCGGCAAAAGCCGGGTCACCAAGTTCGTTCTTCAGGAAATACTCAGCATCACGGTTGGAGATTTCGTCAAGAAGGTTAATGCCATTTGGCGTAACATTAGACAAACCTTTACCCTTCGGATTGAGAATTTGGCACTGACTAGCTACTGATCTAGGAAAACTTGAAGGTGAACCCTGAAATCAAGACAACCCAGTCAGAAGGCGAGCTCGAGTCATCGTTTACGCCAGGCTCAGCATTCGGGTTCAATGTAATTCTGCAGCTTGAGAAGAAATCCGATTCTGATGAGGCTTCTGAGGAGCCCTCTTTATAGTTCAGAGAAGAAAGGCCTGTGTGCTGCATACTTGTACCATCCTTTGGTACCCTCTGATGAATGTGCTTCAAAAGAGCAAGCAAAACAATTTCAGATACGACATTACAATTGATTTGCAAGTTGTTAGTGATACATCACTGAAGATACGTGTGATAGTACTGACTACCGAACATACATACATAACCACATACGCTTTAGAAGTTGATGCAGATATGTTAGATTTGGGGAAATTGTGCATGAGGAGATCCCGATCCAGACCCACAGTGAGAACACCGCAGCTCCAGCACACTATAATGAAATCTTATCCACTTTGTCTGGAGTATTATCCGTTGACACCTTGGCTTTCAACTAATCAATCAATCATTTGGGGTGCTCCACTTCCTCAAGGTTCACAGTCCCACACATCACCAGTGACCTACTAGCAACACATATTCCATGCAACAGCAATATATCTGAGGAAAATAAAAACCTAAAACTTCTTCAATTTTGATTACATTGTCTCCAAGTAGAAGAATTCCCTGACATGACAGTATTTTCCAGCTTCCGGCGCGATTATTGCAGTGCTGCAATGTGTACTTCATGTAATATGGAAAGCAGAGGACAGTAGGTGCATGGGAAACATATCCTGTGCACATGGATAGACTGTACACATATGCAATAATTAAATCTAAGCCATCCAAATTTCATCCAACGGTAGCTTCATCGGGGGGGTGGTAATTGCAAAATATACACAGATTTGCAATTACCACCCCGATGAAACTACCGTTGGATGCGATTTGGATAGCTCAGATTTAATTATTGAGAGGTGCTTCTATGCTCTTCCTTCTAGTACAAGTTGCACAAATCTTGAAGCAAGCGAAGGGTAAGTAATCACCATCTACCCTTCATTCATGCTTTAATAATTGTGCAACTTTTAAAAAGAAGAGCATAAAAACACCTCTCTTAATTATTACATATGTGCACAACCCACCCATGTGCACAGGATATGCTCCTAGGTGCATGGTAGTAGCAACATCATTATACCAGAAATAAGCCATTTCATTGGGAAACTTGATTGCATTCAGGACCTGGAATGATTTAGACCACCACCGTTTTCCCTATTCCAGTCACAATTTCAATACTGAATTCCCAGCAGAATCACAAGCTGTTATGTGATCACCTAATTCGTTCAACAGATAAACCTAACATGTATATATTCCCTCTACTTTTTTAGTACAAGCACTGCTCAGAGTCACACCAACCAGCTGTTAGCAATCACAGCCTCACAGGGCACTTCTTGGGACACTCCGGATGCAGAAAGTGTGCTTATTCTACAGTGGTTCTAACGCAAATTAGATTCTCGTTCTCCTATTACATGCTGTTCCTTCTTGTTCATGTCATGTTTCCGCGAACATAGAGCAGATTCCAGATGAGTACTAACAAGACGATTTGCCAGACAATTAGCCGAAAGACGAATTAGCGCCAATTTATCATCTATCACCGTCGATCGGTTCGGATGAATGAATACGAGTGGCTGCTGCATGATCGTGAACCAGAAATATCTGCACAGAAATGTGACATGCAAGCTGGCTTAAAATTGATGATAATAGTGTTTAGTTGTAGAGGGTGACCAGTCGCACTCCACAAAGGTATTGCAACCTGTCGTTGAAATCGAACGCATTGGTTGTTTAACCACCCAAGTACATCAACTCTTGCCTTCAAAAATTAAGGCTCCCGGAGCCAAGGCACTACCAAGAGTAATCATGAAATACGACAGTTGTTAAACCAGTTTTGTAGCTTTGAAGGTGGTTAAAAACTCAAAAGTGGTGCATTTAGTATGAAAAACAATTACAGGTTTCCACAATAAAGACGCGTTTGGATTCTACGGATTTTGCGGGAATTTTGGAGGGATGGTAAAATTCTACCCAAAAAAAAACAAAATCTTAGGAAAACAGAAACTACTGTGTTCTAAATAGACTACTAGTTGTGCAGCTGAAAATGTCTTGAGCACCATTACGTCCATAATTGTGATGGTTAACAAACACGCGGTACCATTTTTGTTGTTTCAGGGGTCTTGCTATCGTGTTTCACACGCTTTTGAGCTACTACTAATACATTTACAGTTTAGTTGAGCCTTTTCAACAAGGCCACAGTCAAACGTTTGCTTCCCACAGTTGAGCTTTCACGTGCAGTTCTAGATTAACAAACTCCTCGCAAGCAACACTAAAACCCGGCCTCCCAGTCCCAGCCTACCACCAAACCACAAGGAACCAATCGCAAAGACAGCACGGAAAGTAAACAGCAAACAGAAAGGCAGAGCAAACAGTACCGTGACATGACATCAGCAAGAACAAAGCAAAGGCACCCCCGATTTGCCAGGGTCCACACACATATATTCAGTTACCTAAAACCTACCACTGAAAACCCAACTCAGAAAATACTTCTTCCGTTTATTTTTGTAAGACTTATCTTAACTTTACATAAGGATTAAGATTGCGTTGAAATTGAGAGAGGTACGAGAAAAAAAATAATTTAAATGTTTCTATTAAATTATCTTAAAAGATAAAAGATGTACTTTATGTGGATAGTAATGAATAAATGCATATGTTTGAGAGAGAATTAATAGAGGTATAAAAAAATATTTTATTAAATCTACATACAAATCTTATATTTATAAATAAGATTATTTAAAAAATAAGTCTAATAAAAGGGAACCGAGTGAGTGGCTCAAAGAATTCAAAAATGCAGAGAGAATTGGGGGAGGGGGTTGAATGTAATTGAAAGATGCATGTGTCAATATCATCTCATCTCCCACTAGATGCAGTGGAAGCTACCCATTGTCCACTAACCTCACAAAACCGACCATTCACTCATCATTGGAGGCCATAAATAAACAAACTGCAAGCAATTAGGAGAAAAAACCGCAGAAGCTGATAAGATACAAACATGGAATAGAATAAAAATAAGGGAAGGTCACTTCTGCTTAGTATTCTCCTCCCTCCTCCCCCCCTCTTCTTGTTCTTGGAGTTGCTGTCCTGGAAACTAAAAAAGGAACCGCCTTTTGGCTCGTTCTTCAGACCTGCTCCAAGAAAACGAGAGAGATGGCGCGCGCCGAGAAGGTTGCCGGCGATGGCTGCTCCGGTGGAGAAGGGCAGGTGGAGGTGGAGGTCGGGGTGGGGGTGGACGGCAAGGGGGTGATAGAGTGCCGGATATGCCAGGAGGAGGAGGAGGAGGACGCCATGGACTCCCCCTGCGCCTGCGCTGGCACACTCAAGGTCTCTCTCTCTCTCTCTCTCTGGGATGATGTTTCTTTCCTTGAGGTGAGCCAAAGTGTAGTGGTTGGTAAAATCGAGGTGGAAATCTGACGATTGTTGAGCAGATGTCAAGATGTTCTTCCTTCATTAGTTACATCCATTCTCTGTTTTTCTCTCCTACCGTCAGCTGTAGTTTGTGCTTTGATTAAATCCTATTTCCCGTCTCTTAAAAAAAAATCCTATTTTCTCCTTTGTTTTGATCATATTGATGTTGAGGGTGCATCCCGCTTCCATTATAACCGTGTTTTGTTTTATTTTCTTTAGTGTTTTCTATTGTGTACATCTCTATTAGGCTATAGACTGGAATTTAAAGTGATTAGAAGCAGCGAAAGTTCTATTAAGTGATTGTCAAGTAATTTTTTTAATTCGCAACGCAACTATGGAATCAAACGTGTTACACTGTTTCGTCTGTCCCTTCAGCCCTCCCCTTTGCAAGTTAGCTGAAACTGTGGAAATATATGATCTGCGAGTTACCTGTTTTGTTTGCCCAAAACAGTGCCGTCGCGATCGAATGGATTCTCAGAAATGTTTTTTTAGTTGAGGAATGCTCATGCTGTGTGTGTGTTGGGGGGGGGGGGGGGGGGGGGATTAAGACATGAACAAAAGCATTCGAATTTTCAATAGCTAGTCCATGCTTATCCAATTATTCCTTCTCCTTCGGCTGTCAAATAACTGCTTGTTTTTCTTTCACGTTGTTCTACACGTGACTTGGGGATTGACTTCTGAAGAAAATGCTAATGGTATGTTGATCTACTGGTGTTGGTTGGATGCAGTTCGCCCACAGGAAATGCATACAGAGGTGGTGCAACAAGAAGGGAAACATTACATGTGAAATATGCAACCAGGTGGGTGTTTCTGTTATTCTGTTACAAGACTACCATAGAGCAATGTTGCATTGCACTTCTATTTCTAGGCGATGGCATGCTACTTAAACCTTCTGGGGTTGTTAGCCTAGGTAATTCATGACTTGATGTAGGTAGATGTAGTTGGGTTATGTGCAAGCCAATTTCAGGCCAATTGCATTGGAG
Source organism: Rhipidocladum racemiflorum (assembly GCA_036346355.1). Classification (NCBI taxonomy): domain Eukaryota; kingdom Viridiplantae; phylum Streptophyta; class Magnoliopsida; order Poales; family Poaceae; genus Rhipidocladum; species Rhipidocladum racemiflorum. Next base: position 18,196,066 of record CM070570.1, on the reverse strand, counting down.
AATAAACAAGGGGAAAGAAAAATATTGGTTCTGATTTTACTGTATTCTGTTCTTGCCAATGTAGCCTTTCAGATTTGATTTTTGTTTCTTTTATTCCTACAGGTTTACTCCCCAAACTATGTCCTTCCCCCAACCAAATGTTCTTCCGATGAAATGGACATGGATCTTAGGTACTTATTGATAAAATCCTTCATCCTTTGATGAAATTGTGGAAATCAACTGTACTGTGGATTGAAGAAAGTGATGCATACCCTGTCTGTCTGCAATTAAAGCAGCGCCATTGTTTTCCCCCAAATTTTCCATAGCAATGCAGTTGCTGATACTCCGGCGTCAGGACTGACTTTGAACTTTCTAAAGTAGATATTCTGAAGTGATGAATATTTGTTTATAACCAGGCAAAACTGGGTTGGACGAATTGATCCCCACGATTCCCATTTCCTAGCGATTGCCATTGCAGAGCAGCACCTGCTACAAGCTGAATTTGAGGATTGCGTATCTTCGAATTCGAGTGGCGTCACATACTGCCGAACTATTGCTTTAATTGTATGTTGAAAGAAACCTTTTCTCAGTAAGCCTATTTTTATTTGTGCTCGAGGGTGGAGACTAATGTTAATTTTGCTGTAGTTGATGTTCCTTTTGCTTGTGCGTCATGTAATCGTGATCGTGAGAGATGTTACCATGCTGCAAGATGCGACAGTGTTGTTCAGTGTGAGTTCAAGAGACCTAGTTTTTTATCTCAATATTGTGCTATTTACTTGTTCTGCTAAAATGATCTGACCTGCCTTCTGTTTAAGTGTTCTAATGCTGAAAGTAATTAATTGATGAAAAATCATATACATTAGTTGGTGCAAAGGGACGATAGATACCTAAGATGGATTTGTTTTTATATTGTTTCATTAGCTAGGATTTTCTTTGTTCAGAATTTACTTATGCTTTTGTTGGAAATCCGAATCACTGGAGCTTAATTATTCTGCTCCCCTTTTTTTTGTTCGGACTGTTTAGGATTTGCAGAACTGAAATCTTTTTATTTTTCATCTGGCACTATGCATACAGGACACTAAATCTTTCATTCGTTTCAGGCAACTCTTCAGTTTGCAGGATTCTTTCTTCCATGTTATGTTATAGCACGCTCTTGCTATGCTTTTCAACACCGGAGGCGAAGACAGGTATACTTCCTTTCCTACCAATGCAGATATATTAAGCAAAACTTTACACCTTTGTCAAGATCTATTAAGCAGCCCAAATTAATATGGCCGTTTCTAATGTATCATCATTTTGTGAACTTGTGGTTTTGTGAATAATGGGGGTAAGGACATTTCCAAGCCTGAAATTTGAACCACATTATTCTGTATAGCACGTAACATCGTATGTTTGTAATGAAATGATCTATAAGCAAGAACAATCCACAGATAGCAGTAACAGTACATATAAGGTAAAACATGATTTGAAGTGTCTTATATTGACAATGGCATAATGTCACGTTTAGTTTTGTACCCTGAACCACAGAAAATTTAACTTGTCAGACTGCTTCTCTCTCCAGGTGTAGGGACTCCCCTGAACCCTCAAGCATGCTGGGCGTGCAAACTGGACACCGTCTCCGTGCTATACCGCTAGTACCACCAGCAAGGAAAGATGAAGCTTGCGAAGTAACGCTTCCCTTGCTTTGCTTGGATGTTCTGCGACACATCTGGTTTTCCCCCAGGAGAGATGTAGGCGATTTAGACGGAGTAGCGAGTGCAGCCCTCGTGAAGCTCAACTGTACATATGAGAGTTACCTTTTTACAGCTACAAATGCAAGATGATGCATCTCTATCCGAAATAAAAGAACAGCCCGTGATCGCCCTTAAAATCTGATTCCTTGAGCCCTTCCATCAATTTATTATTCTGTGCATGTATCATTTTGAAGAGCGCTGGTGGTTAGCTTGCCTTTGGCTCGCAAGTCGCCAGGCCTGTCCTGCCTGCGCCGTTTCTGAAACCTGTCATCCTTGGCACCACCGCTCTGCCTTGGCTCGCCGATGACCTTCCACCTCCAGCGCCGCCCACCGTTGTGGGCCATTCCGCCGTTCAGGCCTCACCTTTTCGCCGTCGGTCAGTCGGCTCCACGGCGTGACGCTCCCGTGGGCGCAGCGCCGAAGGATGTGTATTCATTGGTCAACAACAAGTTTTTCTCCCAAGTCGATCACCGCCGCGGCGACTGGCCTCTCAGCTTGCTGTTTTATGAGGTTTTTTCTATCATCTTCACGGTTCCTCTGTCAAGAACAGTAGCACAGTCCACAGAAATCGTGTGCCTTGATGGTTCTTACAATGCAGATCACGAAACGTCTAGATACTTGTAAGCAGTCAAAGCACCGCCCACACCAATGGCGATACAATTCTGCATTCCACTACCTATTTATTGAGGTAAAGCTCAGGGAAACACCTACGTTACAACAGTATAGAAACTTTCCGAGTACCACAGTATCAGCTGCCTTGGCGTTATGCAAGCCATAAATAGCAAGTTCCGTAGTAAAAACAGTTGAGGTGTACACATGCCGTTGTGAATTAGGCGCAAATCTCCGAAGGACTGCGGGTTTGCTTGCAGAGAACCAAATAAACTCCGTAGGGTTTACCCTACGATCAGCTGGGAACCATATTTGATACCACAAGCTCACATGGGCAGGAACTCTTAAGCAGCTATTCAGCTGTCTGATTTCCCTGGCTTCACCTTCTCTCTGAGAAATTGCGTGATATGCTCCCGCTTCCAGTTGTCGATCCTGCAAGTTCACTTGGTTTTAGTAATCAAACGCAACATGGTAAGCAGTTTTACATATATCCATGTTGATCAGATACTTATTCTCGAGTGAAGTAGAACTTACCTTATGGTTTCCTTCTGTTCACCCTTGTCACCAAGCATTATGAGCTTTGGTGGAGAGCCATAGGCATAACGGGTTTCTACATAAGGGAAGTCATCTTTATCTTCTTCCAGGAAACCACCAACTTCTGGATAGAACACCAACTTTCTCATGCACACCTCAATAATTGCACCAAAGAATGTGAGCTGCAATAGCAAACACAGTCGGATATTATATCCAGTGGAAGTAAGCTGCTATGTGGTACTTATAAAACTCAAGTTCAGCATTGAAAACATCCCACGAGTCTAGTGTAGCCTAGATAACAAGTTCAAGAATTACATCGAACATAAGTAAGCTGCTGTTTGGAACTTGTAAAGTTTTAAGCTCTCATTCTCAAATTCAATCTTGAATACATCTTACGAGTCTAGCCTAAAGAGCAAGCTGAAAATAGAGAAGTGCTTCTATGCTCTTCTAGAAAAAAACTGCACTAATCTAAAAGCAACCACACTAATTAAAGCAAGGGCAGTTTAGTCTCTTGTATTTCGATTAGGGCCCGTGGATTCCAGGCCGAGGGCCCTTGCCCAATCTCCCGGCCCTCCCATTCGATCCCCTTTCTCGTGTTACCGCTCGCTTCATTCCTCCGCGGCTCCGCCGACGAAATCGCCTCGACCTCCGCCTCCGCCCGTCGATCCCCTTTCTCGTAACCGCTCCTCCGCCCGGCGACATCGCCGAGGGCTCCACCGGCAGGGCTTCTGGCCCGGCAGGTCGTATTGGCGAGAGCTGATGGTTGTTCAGGTCGCTGCGTCTCCCTCTCGGCGCAGCGGCAAGACGGATGCACGGTGGCAGGGAGACGGGAGGCGAGGAGTTCCCGTACGCTGACGTCCCCCGGCCCGGGAGAAAATGGGAGCGAAAGCCATACGTGACGGCGATGAAGGTCATCATCCGGAGGGCCAAGGAGGAGAGGCGCGCTCGGCGGGAGATCCCGTGCCGCGTGCTGGAGCACCCGACCGGCAACGGTCTACTCGTGCCGCACCTCGGTTAGGTCGCCCACCAGGTGCACAGCGTGAGGGAGAGGCTCCTGGACTGCCTCACCAGGCTCGTCAAGGGCGATGCTGCCAACGAGCTTAAGAGGTACTACCGCAAGGCCCCCACCGTCGTGGAGCTATGCGTGCGCGCCGGCGCGCCGGCGCCCGCGCAGTACAGGAGCATGATGCGGCTGGACGTCGTGCCGCCCTCTCGCGACGAGTTCGACCTCGTCGCCTGAGACTCAGATCGTGGCACCTTCAGACTATTATACTTGCTCTTATGCAGTTGTGAAGCAGATGCTGTGGATCTTTGGTAGGAAAGTGTAAATGGACCCGGTGGAATCGAGGTTTCATTTCATCAGGGTGTGCCGCTGGGTTCTTGCAGTTGCACTGCATGTTGGATTCCCAGTATGCAGCTGCAGAAGCTTCAAATTGGTGTGCTTACATTTTTGCAATACAAAACAGAAAATTGACTTGAGACCTTAAATTTTTCTACTTGTGATGTTGTTCCCAGGATACAAGAAGGATTCTTGGGCTTGGCAAAATTTGTGGATGACTCCATTGCAGCACATTCATCCTTCACGAAGTAACTAGTTCCTGCATGGCCGCGCCGTCGGGCATCCAAATATTTATCGAGGATACCATTGTATGGGAGGATACGACGTAGCTATGTTAGTTGGAGGTGATAGAAGACTTTGGAGATGAAAAAGAAAAGAGATGTGAGTTCTACATATTTTAGCTCTCAGTTTTGTTCCCTCTATTAGTTAGATTTTGTTTGGCGCCATAACCTGTTTGTTACCTCCTGAAATGAGGTTACTTTGGAAAGGAAAAAAAATGGATTGACGCTGGTGCAATCTAGCATAGTCCTGTAATATCATTTCAGCTGATGTTTCACAAATATTGGCACAAATGTAATAATCATTAACATCATGTGTTAGCGACAACATGAAGGAAATATTCTTTAATCACAGGCCATGATCATGGCTACATCAAGGTAGTTTCCCCATTTCACCAACTGGTTGCACGGTCTCGTAGCCGCATACAAATGGTTGGAAAACATGATTACTGCTACTACTGTTTCAGTGAAAAAAAGGAAGCGTTGCATTTGTGAAATTGTCACGTATAGAGAACATGGCTACAAAACTTGTAACAATGAAGTATATGAATCCATTGAATCCAGAAAAAGAATGAAGACAACATAGTACAACAACCCGTGTATCTTATCTCAATGTAGCCTTCAAGGTGAGGGCTTCTGACTTTGTCGGTAGAATATGCACAACATCTGCTTTTCCATTCTTCTATGATGGTACAACAACCAAATGGCGGTAGAGCCTCCAAAAGTATATTATATCTAATCAAGTGAAAAATGTGACAACACATCTTATATACCCCCAAACTATCAACGTGCGTGGGACGTTCTCTACAAGCAGATCCATGTACTCCATGTAGAAATATGCAGGGTGATTCAGTGGTGGCGGAGGGAGGCTCACTAGCACCACAGCTGCCATTCTTGAGTATCTGAGTACCGTTGAGTTTAACTTCAACATTGTATAGAGGAATTTCTCAACCTTTTGTTCGTCCACAACAACTTGCTTCCCATCCTCCTTTAGCGGCTGTCCTTCTCTTTGTGCGTTTTCCTTCATCTCAACAACAAGCTGATCCTTAGCTGTGCACTTGTGTAAGCCCCTTGGGAATCATCCTACTGAGCACCACTGCTACTGCTCTCCATGTGAGATTCCCATGACTTCATAGTCACAACGATGACCTCAGCTTGCATCCTAAGATCATACAAAAACTTCTTGACATCAGCCTTCAGCTCCTCAGCATCAGTGTCTTCTTCAGCTATGCAGAAGACTTGGATCTTACAGCTTTCAAAGCTAGCTTTCGTGCGAAGGAACTGAGACAGAAGAAGCATCAGTCTTCCATCTCTCACATCATGGTGAAGATCATGATAACAAAATAATTGGTGAGAGTAAAGAGGCATACCAACACAAAGCAATGCACCAACAAGTGAAAGACTCCAATTGTGAAATTTCCATCGAAGGCGCCAACTAGGATCATCAAGGTGGTCAAGGAGAAAGCATGACAGGTTCACGCCGGAATAGCACAGAAGGAATAACATTGTGATAGTGGGTGTAATTAAATCCAAATTCCCAATAACCACACAACCAATACAGATGAATGCTGTGAATAAAGTGGCTGAGTGAGGTTCAGCCCCTTCAGAAACCTTAAAGTAATTAAGAACTGGAAGAATGTCGTCATTTGCTATTGCTGCAAGTATCCTTGGAGCCCCTGTCAAACTATGCAGTGCTGCACCTAAGGTGGAACTCAGTAATCCCCAACCCCCGATGCTTGGATAGGATTGATAACCTGCAATTACATTCTAAATTGTTACATCTCCACAGTAACAATTTAATTGATATAATGAATCATAATTCATAAATCAACATTGAAAGCTTATAATGATAGATCACTGCAGATGGCATGCTTAACGGTTTATGGAGAGGTTAAAAAAATGCATTCTTTCATGCAGGTACAGTTGTCATTGTACAGGGGAATGTTTTGCAACGGCAGAACTAGATATACATATTTGCTCAGTAAGCTGTGAAATCCTGGACTCATGCTGCTTCATTGTGTATACAATCTTACAGGCTGCAGCGACGGCACACGCGGGGAGGCGTGGGGGCGGGCGGATGAGGACGCAGTGGCGGGAAACGCGGACGCAGCGACGGGAGGCGTGGGGGCCAGGCGCTGGGAAGCGTGGACGCCGGGCGGACGAGGTGGCGAGAGATGGGAGGCGGAGGCGGAGCCCTCGGCGCTTCGGGCGGAGGATGAGAAGAACTACGGGAGGGAGGCGGAGGAATGACGACTGACGAGAGCAGTTACACGAAAAGGGGATCGAAGGGGAGGCAGGCAGAATGGGTAAGGGCCTCGGGCTTGAATCCACGGGCCCTAATCAAATTACAGTAGGACTAATTTGCCCTTGCTTTAATTAGTGTGGTTGCTTTTAGATTAGTGCAAAAAAATTTCTGGAAGAACATAGAAGCACTTCTCCTGAAGATATTAAGAGATCACAACTAAATCATGAAGACCCAAACACTATCTATCTATTATAGTATTAAAGTTGAGGCAAAAAAAACCACCATGTTCACTCTGAAGGCTAGAAATTCCTACATGAATCGGAGAAAAAAGATAAAGATCTACACCGTTAATTGTGGTGGGTCCAGATTATAACAATCTAGAATAAAAGAAAGAGTTTGTGCCATGTACAACACAGAAATAACTAAACACTTACAGATAAGCAGATAAGATCTCACGATAAATTGAATAATTACGTCAGCCCTCATTACTGGCATAGATTTAAACCATAAGGGTTAGAAATTCCCACATTAATCAGAGCAAAAAAGAGAAAATATCTAACCATCTATCTAACGGATCAAAGCTATAACTGCTTAGATTGAAATAGTCCATGGATATCTTCGATGGATTGAAGAATTTGATCATGCATTGAAATAGTCCATGGATTGAAGAATTTGATCATGCATATCTTCGATGTATTTTGTGTCATCAGATCGAGGGCACGTAAGTGTTGGACGTCACAGAAGACAAAGGGAGAGCAAAAGGACCAAGGAGGACCAGGTGAATATGAAAATAAACATACTGATATGTTCAACTTTAGCGCCAAAGAAGATACTGGAGTATAAATTACAACATTAATTAGAAAAAGGATAAAGATCTACGAGCATTGTGTGCTAGATTGTCCAAAATAATCATGATTATAACTCCAATTACATTTATACATAAACCAACTTACTTAGCGAATTATGAAATGAAAATATCAGTTGGATTTGTATAAGATGCCAACCTAAAAAATATATAAAAACTCCATGTCATATACAATCCAACAATAGATAAAAACTCCATGTATAAGAAGCCACCGTATTTGTGACACTACGGTATGGTGTGACATTATAGAATGTGAAATTAGAGAATAAAATCTTTCGGCTTGAGGTTTACTCGCGTTTTTGGGCCGTTTGAAGTGATGTGTCACCACGGAGTGTCGTAACCTTTTAATTGGTGCATGTTAAGGTCAAAAACTTTATGAAATATGGTATGGCAGGTTAAAACCATAAGGTATGGAGGTTAATAACGTTTCCGGGCCGTTTTCGGGGTTTTGGGCCTTCCCGGGGGAGTTTTGGGCCTTGGTGGGCTTTGGTGGGATGGAGTAGGTCTCCGTAACGGACTAGGATTGGGTGTGGGGGCTGGTAAAAGGGGTTTCCCTGCCCCTTTGGGGCGTCCACCCTGCTGCCTTTGCGCCCCTTGAGGCCTTGGTGCGCCCCCCTCACCTCCCCCCACTTGCCAAGCCCTAGCCGCCCCTTCCCTTTGAGCCTTGCGCCTCCCCCTTGCTCTCCTCCATTGCCCCACCTCTCCACCACCTCTCCTCCACCCCCTTGCTGCCCTAGGGTGGTCTCCACACCTCTGCACCTTGTGGATCCATCCGTTGGAGCGAGGAGCGAGGAGCGTGGAGCGAGGAGCGATCCGCGAGGAGATCTATTGGAGATTCGTTCGTTGGGTAAAGGTATGATCATGGGGATCCTTGGATTTGATCTAGGTACTGTTCTTAGGGTGTTTATGAAGTTTTTAGATCAATTGGTGGTGCTGGGTTGGAGTTCTTTGGGTTAGATCTAGACGTTGCCACGTTTCTGTTTTCGGGCAGATTGAGCAGTCGGGCTAGGGTTCGAGTTTTCGTCGATTTAGAATCCGAATCTGTCCGTACGGACTTAAAAGAAGTTGTAGATAATTTAATTATCTTTCCGTGGACATAAAGCACGTTAAATTCCGATCAGCCATTTGAAAGTTATGGCTGTTTTACCGAGCGTGTTAAAATCTGTGACGTAATTGGAACAGATCACGGTAATCTGTAGATTAGACGACTTTAGAGTCCGAATCAGTCTTTCCATATACCTAGAGAAAGTTGGGAAATTTCCTAAGCTACGCGAGGGTGTACTCGTTTAATTGATTCGGAGTCCCAGAACTCAAGTTATGACTTTTGCAAGGCTGTTGTCCCGCCGGGACAGAACCTCTGTTTTTAGGTTTTGCGAGTAGTTGGCAATGTCGGGGTAGATGAGGGTTTGCGTACTGTTTTGTGGTTATGTTTGTGAGCGTGTGGTACCTATGTGCAGGTGGTGCGACCCCGGGAGTGCCCTCTACTTCCCGCCAATCCGTTGCACGTGGTTGAGGCAAATGTGTTGTGATGGATAGCGATTTGTAGGTTGCTTGTTGAGAATAGATAGAATTGACTACATGATATATGATCACTTGCCATGCTTTTATGATTGCCAATGATATGATGAGCATGTTTAATATGTTATGATGCCATGTGTTAATATGTGAGTTAAATATGATGTTGGCATAAATGCATACATGGCATGTTACATGGCTCGGGCGGTGAGAAAGTCATAACTAGTCCGGGAAGGTCGGTGAGAAAGTTATGACTAATCCGGAAAGCCAATGAGTAAGTCCTACATCGTGATTCCATTCACCGCGGTGAACGGAAGCGAGGAGTAGGCACCCTCTATCTTCGGGATGGAAGGGGGGAGAGGGTGCACACCGACGGGTGTGTACTCAACCATACCGGTATGAGTTTCCAAGGAGATATGAGCATAGCATTGCATTGCATTGCATTATAATACATATTAAATGATGAGGATGTTGTTATGTGTTCAAGTATGAGATGTTATATGTGACGTGAGGTATTATTGTCTTGTAAATGATCTTGTTGTCCATTGCAATATGCTTGCTGAGTTTTTGAACTCACGCTTGTGTTTTATGTTGTTTTTTTAGGTACTTGAGATCGGCATGCGGGAAAAAGGGATTTAGCTACACTTCTACACGTAGCTCCACCATCATAATCCATAAATACACACTTGGAGACATGATATTAAGAGTTGTGCCTTAAACTTAATGTATGGTTTAATTTAGCATGCTTGTGATTCCTTATTTGCTTCGTTATAGATTATGAAGTGGTTGAGCGTGGTATTAATGGCGTAATTCGATGATATGTCCATTTATGTTGATGTTCTAGATGTCATGTGCTATGATATATCTTGCCATGATTTCGATATTGTGTTAATTCATGGAAAAACAAAGGAGATGTTGCCGAAATCTCGGTTTTTAGCCTATGCACCTTTGCTGGAATTTTATGTTAAATGTGGTATTTAGATGTTGTTTAGCTTATGTTTGATAGCATTCAGGCATATTAAATGCCGGGGTGTTACAGTATTCGCTCTCACGGGCTAGAAATTACTACAATAATTGGTGGGAAAAGAGAATGATCTACACCATTAGCTATAATACCAAACTATAATGGCATAGATTTAATAGCTAGGTACCTTTATTTAAAAAGTTTTACATGGAATCTGTAATACTATACTTTTACGAACCTGGGGCCAGAATAGTTAACTTCATTTTCACGTATCCAGATGCAACACGTTCACGTAGGAAATCTTGACTAAGACGTGCTTAGGAAAATCAATAGGACTTCAACTGCATGTGACTTCAACTCCAATTAATTACGCTTTAGAGTTTATATTTACCCGTGCACACCATCTCTTAGAGCATGGTTGGTGAATGAAAGAAAAGAAAATTCAGCAGTAGATTTGGGAATGTGCAATTGTATTGGGGCACACTAGGCCCTAGCATGAATGACCGACGACGAGCGATAGGAAGCTAAACAGTGGATAACTGGATATAGAGATTATTAGAGATTTGATTGTATATATATTAGGTATATTAGGTTTTCCTTATATTGTTATTCCCTGCCTAGTTTAGTTCCTCTAATTGAGGCCTGTAATCTCTCCCTCTAGGCTATATATAGAATTCCACCCCTGCCTTTGGCTGTGTGGTGATTGTGCCAACTATTCTACAGAGATAACTCGCACAATTCCGGTTACTGACAGGGGAATGGCACACACTCTAAAGGAACATGTGAATTAGCTAATGAGGTGGCGGCTACCTGGTGGAGAAATAGGGTGGCTAAGATTATAGAGCAGCAACGATGCATGTTTTTTAGCTCCCATGTTCAGCCTCTATAGTTGGGAAACTAGAGTACATACTAGCTAGATTTTGATCTAAAGTCTCTGACACGATTCCAATGGCATTGTATCTAGGTTAGTTTTATTCAAACATTAAGTTATAGGTAATCAATAATGCCCATGTCGTTTTTAAAACATGCTCAATTTCAATATTGTGAAAGACCAATATCTTAAATGAAATCCCGAAAAACATGTTGAGGCTAGCCGTGCAAATGCGTGGGCCACCCTGCAAGTTCACATAAATCAAATGATAGTTAGAATTTAGCAGAAAATGCACTTAAATTTAAAAAAAAAAAAAAACCAAACCTTTTGTCCCAAACAAGTTGGGTAGGCTAGGAATGAAACACAATCAAAGTCAATAAAACAACTAAACCTTCGATCGTAGGTCACTTAAATCCAAACAAGAAGGATTAAAATTAAGAAGGAAAAACAGTTGTTGCCTTTAGCAAATTGGAAATCCATGAATCTTCAAACCTTGCTGATAGAATCATCTGAATCCTCAGTGCAACAGTTACGACAGTTGTTCACCAGCTCTGCAACCAAACAACCAATAATTTGATAAAAAAAACAGTCATGTGATAACTAGGCAACTAGCAAACGTGATGAGAACGAAAAGCGAGGTGCTTCTATGCTTTCTTTTTTAAAGTTGCACAAATATTAAAGCATGAATGAAAGGTAGATGAGGATTACTTACTCTTTCGCTTGCTTCAAGATTTGTGCAACTTGTATTGGGAGGAAAAGCATAGAAGCACTGCTCGAAAAATAATTACACCCTTAGTTACTTCAACAGCAGACAGCAACTGAATCTTAACAGAGCAACTGAAGAAACGATTTCATCCGGACAAGCAATGGCCAAACTTGATAAAATATTTGTCCTCCAAACTACGAATTGAATTGACAACAGGAATGAACTTACCAATCCAACTAGATTCAGGCATGCTCCTAGGCGAACTAGTCAAGACAACAGGAACAAACGGTAAAACAAAATAGGCACGTTTCATAATCAACACTATCCTGATCTACAAGACTACAACGGTGAGCTGAGGATGGAACGAGCACTTCAATTTAGACAGTCTCCTGTCAACCCCAGGCCCCAAATTGACAATATCACAGTTTTGGAGCCCATCCCGAGATTCAATCACAAAAAAAGAGCATATCTCAAATCCACCAATCCCCAGTTTATACTTCAAAGGCGAATCATTGGCCGCTAACCCTTCTTTGGAATGAACTTTGAGCTTTCTCAATTAAACTGGGCATTGCTCTGTGGTCTAAAACTCTTATCTTCCCACTCTAATTAGGGGCATTTGATCATTTGCCTTGAAGTTGATGGGCGTTTGATCATTTGTCCAAAGTTGATAGACGTTTGATCATTTGCCCTACGATGTCTCACTGACATGTGGCCCTAGGACCCGCATGTCAATGACACTTCATAGGGCAAATGATCAAATGTTCACTAACTTTGGGCAAATGATCAAATGCCCATCAACTTTAGGGCAAATCATCAAATTTTCCCTCTAATTAGGGTTCCTTGGATTAATTTGCACGAAAAAAGTAGCAGAGCACGTACAACGCGAGCCAATCTACCAGGTGCAACAGCAAACTAGTGAACATTTCGATCCAGGACACAGACACTCCTCACAAGTTTCACATTCCAAATTAGTTAAGCTTAAGAGAGAGAGGGAGAAAAAACGCATCCGAATATCTCCTACCCCTTCCCCGGTTCAGATCGAGAATAAAGACAGCAATCAAATGCCAGGGGACGAAAGGCCCGTACCTTGTTCCTTGACGACCTCGGCGAGGGCATTGCAGTCGGAGCAGATTCGCACTCCCTAACCCCGAGCCGCTCACCGCCGCGGCAGAGCCCCGAGTAGCACACGAGCACCAAGGCGACGGCCGACGCGACGGAACTAGATCGAACCATCTCTCCTGTCTTTCTCAACCGACCCCGACCAACGTAGGATTTCGAGCTCTCGCGACTCGCGAGCACCACGAGGAGGAGGACGACGGCGGCGAGCGGCAGTGCCCTCTCCCGCTGTCTTGCTCGGTTTTCCAAAAGAGCGCCTGTTCGATGGAAATTTCGTCGGCAAAAGTGGGCCGCTTAATGGGCCTAAGAGCATCTCCACAGTTGTTCTAAAGCAGAGTTCTTATTTTGAATTTGCGCCTCCTATTTTTGAGGTCTTGTTTTGAAAGCAAGTCCAAAGAATGTTTAAATCTCAGCCCCTATTTTATTTTTTCTCCTATTTTGACATATCCGCTATGTATAATCTTTATTTGACACCACTAAAATTCAATCAAAAATATTTGTAATACATAAAACATAAGCATATTAACATTTACAATTTAAAAACATGAAATTTAAAATTTAAATTTAAAATTTTCAAAACATGATAAAATTTTCGAAGCCTCTCATGTATTTCCCTATCTTCAATAATAGGGGTGTTACTCGTGTCCCTGAGAATTGGGGCTGAGGAGACAAATTTAGGGGCCTCCTAATTTTAGGGGCTTGAGTTGGGGGCCCCTGGGAATTGGGGCTGAGGAGGCAAATTTAGGGGCCCCTAATTTTAGGGGTTTGAGTTGGGGCCCTGCTGGATCTGTTTTTTTTACTGCACTCCCTATTTTAAGGTTTAGGGGCTGGTTTAAGGGCTCTGCTGGAGATGCTCTAATAGAAGCACCGGGCCGAAAGAGAATACGGAAAGACCATATGATACGGAAAGTAAATCCTTCTTTTTGAATTTCATCCTAATTTTGTTCGAAATTTTCGAATCTTGCTAAAATTTTAGATTTCGATGGACTCTAAGAAAAGATCCGAAACCGAAATTTGTAACCTTGGATCAAACTCAACCTCCACTGAAATGGTATGAGAGGCTTCAAAAACTTGGGGGGGGGGGCATCTAAGCAAGTAACGCCACCTAGCTCAGTCGGTAGAAAGTTAGCCCCTTAGCTTTGTGACCCGAGTTCGAGTCCACCCCAAGGATTCAAATTTAATTTCGTTTTCGGACTCCATCTCAGGTGTGGCTGAAATCCGAAATTTCGTCGAGATTCGAAAATTTCAGATAAAATTCGGACGAAATTCAAAAACCAAAATTCAAATCCGGTATTTTTTTTAACCGAGAAATTCGAAATTTCGCTAAAAAAAGACGAAATTTCGTCCAAAATTCTGAAATCTTGGCAAAATTTCCCGATACTATCACACTTTCAATTTTTTTAGGGTTTTTTCAACTTCGCGAAAATTACGATCTATCGACTGTCCCGCATGGGAAATGGCGTGAAGAACCCAATCCGGTCAAACCCGGTCAACTTTTATACAAATTTCGATCCATTTTACTGAAATTTCGGTCCAAATCACCGAAATCTTGACGAGATATTAATGCACTGTAGCACTCCAAAAAAAATTTAGGATTTTTTAACTTCGTCGGGATTATGAAACTCGGAGGGGCCCGAAATCCGAAATTTCGAACCCTGGTCGGTCCAGCCTTTGCTACCCATTTTTTTTGTGTGTCTTGCTGTGAGCCTTACAATGCACAGGAAAAAAGGCACCGAAGCGCTTCCGCCAGGACTCGAACAATTGATCGAACACTTCATGCCCAAGGTCCCAACCAATTGAGCTCGACACCTTTGTGTCTTTGGTTGCATACTTTTTATATATATTTCTTACAAATTGTATTACAATCCTCCACTGGAAAATTTGCACCCGATTTGGTCAAAACACAACACAATCTGGTCAAAATAGTTGAAATTTTTTCTAAATCACCGTAGCATTTTGAATTTTTTATTTTTTTTTATTTCGTCGGGATTATGAATCTCAGAGGAAGCCAAAATCCGAGATTTCGCCAAAATTTTGTTAAATTTTGCACGGGATTTTGATCCTTGCCTATCAGTATGCAATGATCTTTCACTACTACAAAAAAAATTATATTGGACCCCTCATCACTGATGATTTTGAAAAACCGACTATAATAACCACTCATCAGTGACCATCGCAGACGATTTTTTGCTAGAACCCTCATCACTAATACTTTTAGCCAAAAACCGTTTCAGTGATGTGAACCTTCATCACTGATCTTTCTAACCAAAAATCACCTCCGATAACCATGGCTAGAAGGGGCAGTGATGTGAACCCACATCACTGGTATATCTAGTCAAAAACTGTCGGTGATAACTATCTTATCATCACTAATGGTTGTTGGCTAGAAGGACCGGCGATGATGTATGTGTTATAAATAACAAGATGTATGTATTATAAATAAATATTGAGATGTATATATTATAAACAATGAGAGGTATGTGTTATAAACAATAAGACATATGTGTTATAAATAATAAGAGGCATGTTATATAAATAATGAGGCACAGATGTTATAAACAACTAGGAAAATACGCGCGGCGCACGCCGCGCGCGTGAACGGAAAACGAATTTATGTTTTTTTCAGAGAAAAAATGGACAATGGAAATATTTTTTCCGGGAAAAACGAGAAAAAAAACGGGATACGAAAATATTTTTTCTTTTTTCAGAGAAAAAAGGACTACGAAAACTTGGCATACGACGCGTGCGTAAGCGAAAACCGAACACGGCGCGCGCGTGAACGAAAAATGACTTTGCGTTTTTTCGAGTGAAAAAATAGGATTAGACGTATCTTCAAAATTTAGAGATCGAGCCGCGTGCGTGAACGAAAAACGAATTTGCGTTTTTTTTTAGGGGAAAATGGGCCACAAAAATATTTTTTATGGGCTCTGGAGAAAAAACAGACCACGAAAATATTTTTTTCCGGCAAAAACGGAAGAAGGACGAATGAAAAACAAGCTTGTGTTTTTTTTTTAAGAAATGACTCTGCGTTTTTTCAGATGAAAAAATAGACTTAAACGTATCTTTAAAAATTTTTGAGGCTTGAGAAACCGTAGAGACTGAGCCGTGTGCGTGAACGGAAAATGAATTGGCGTTTTTTTAGGAAAAAATGGGCCACGAAAATATTTTTTTCTGGGCTCTAGAGAAATAACGGATCACGAAAATATTTTTTCCAGTAAAAACAGAGGAAGGACGAATGAAAAACGGGCTTGTGTTTTTTTAAGAAAAAATGGACCACAAAAACACAAAAGCGACGCACGCCGCGTGCGCGTACGAAAAATGGACTTGTATTTTTTTTAGGGAAAATATACCACAAAAACATTTTTTCCGGGATCCGAAGGAAAAATGTACTACGAAAATATTTTTTCGGCAAAAACGAAGAAAGGATGAATGAAAAATGAATATCCATTTTTCTCTGAAAAAATGGATCACGAAAACGTTTTTCCCGGGATCTGGAGAAAAAACGGACAACGAAAACATTTTTTCCAACAAAAACGGAGAAACGACGAACGAAAAACCAATTTGTATTTTTTCTAAGGGAAAACGGTTAACGAAAAACACTTTTCCCATGCTGCAGAGAAAAAACGGATAACGAAAACATTTTTTTCCAACAAAAACGGATAAACGACGGACGAAAAACGGATTTCCATTTTTTTAGGAAAAACTGTCAACAAAAACATTTTTCTCATGCTCCGGGGAGAAAAAATGGACCACGAAAATATTTTTTCCGGGCAAAACGAAGAAAAGACCTGAACGTAAAGTGCGGGGACATATTTGTTATAATTTAAGACCTGTTCGCTATTTTAAAAAATTAGAAAAAGGTTTGTTCGCGATTCGTATTTAACGGGAGCCTCTTTCTGTAAAATGCCTAACGAGGGACCTAAACGCGAACCGGGGGGAAAATTCTCTCTCACAGAAAATCGCAAAGGACCTATTCGTAAATTTGCAGGGACCTAATCGTAATTCAAAAGAACAGGAGGATTTTTTCGCAAAATTGTCGGAGTGACGGGTGGCTGCTCCCATTAAGTTTCAAACTTCCGGATTATATGGTAGGTATAATGAGAGGTATGTCATATAAATAATGAGAATTATGTGTTATAAATAATGACATTTATGTACTATACATAAATAATGAGATATATGCGATAATCGAGAGAAAATCAGTGAAAATCGAAATAATATCGTGATAATCGACGAAAATTGAGAGAAAATCAGTGAAAATCGAAAGAAAATCGCTCAAAAAATCGGCTCTGAGAAACACTTAATTAGCCGGTCCAAATATCGCGATAATCGGTGAAAATCGAGAGATAATTGGTAGATTATCAATTATTTTCGAAATTTCTTTTTAAAAATTAGGATTTCAAACCTATGCGATTTTTAGTGATTTTCTTCGAAAATCAATACGGGCTGCACTTAGATTTTCTGAGCGAAAAGATAAGGTGACCCTGGCTCTGCCACATCGGAGGATCAGACGAGATCTTCCTCTTGCTTCAATATAGAAACTTGAAATTTCAAGCAGCATTCTATTCCAAGAAAAAATTTGCTAGGCAAGCAGCACCGAATTAACCAACCACTCAACAACACCACTTGAATCGTCACGTTGAAACCCGCAAATAAGCGCCCGCCTCACCACCTCACCAAAGAAAATCCCCACACGCGCACACATCCCTCTCTCTGTATCTCTCCCTTCCTGCGCCCCTGTCCCTGTGTCTGCGCGTGTTCTGCTCTTCTGGGGGGCAATGGCGGGGCGGGGCGAGCTGGTGGTGAGCTTCGGGGAGATGCTGATAGACTTCGTGCCGACGGTGGCGGGCGTGTCGCTGGCCGAGGCGCCGGCGTTCCTCAAGGCGCCGGGGGGCGCGCCGGCCAACGTGGCCATCGCGGTCGCGCGGCTCGGCGCCGGGGCGGCGTTCGTCGGCAAGCTCGGAGACGACGAGTTTGGACGGATGCTCGCGGCCATCCTCCGCGACAACGGCGTCGACGACGGCGGCGTCGTCTTCGACGCCGGGGCGCGCACCGCGCTCGCCTTCGTCACGCTGCGCGCCGACGGGGAGCGCGAGTTCATGTTCTACAGGAACCCCAGCGCTGACATGCTCCTCACCGCCGACGAGCTCAACGTCGAGCTCATCAAGAGGGTAAGCATAGCACAATCTTGGTAGTAATTTCCTATATTTTCCTGTTGTCTCCGTGATCTGGGGAAGTAGCCCGACTCGATTCCGTCGAGCATCATAGAATCTTTGGCCCGTTTCTTGATTCGATTATTGGATGCGAACGCGAGCGCTAGGTTTCTTGTACTGATTTGGTGCGCTTTAGGTTGCGGCAGCTGAAATTTTCTCGGTCTTGTTCTTGTTTTCTACACCTAAAGGTGTTATTTTCCTTTCGTGTAATTTGGGTGCTTTGGTGTCGAATCTTCCCGAGGATTCCTGAGAAAAGGAGGCGCCTTTCGTGCTGGTTTTGGTCGGATCTTGTTGTGCGTTCTAGTTGGCTACTTGTTCTTTTCCTGGATCTGGTCATGTGGCTTCTGTGATTCATCCTAACATGTATAAAAATTGGGGAAGACAAATAAGTAATCCAAATGAGGGCCGTTATGAAACAAGTCAAACTTGTGGGTTCTTGGATCCATCGGCGTGAGCCGCCCAAGTAGGGATCTTTAGCCCATGTCATCTATTAATAGAGTCCAACGGGAAGTTTGTTTCTTTGTAGTGCACAGCAATTGTGAGCATGTTAACTGATGTCAGATACTTCAGCAGTTCTGGGAAAACGTTTGCATGTTTGGTGTGTGGTACGCATGTAACGCAAGGCAGAACTACGCATGTCAATTTTGATATAGAATTATGCTGCATATCAGACGCAGCTAGATAATTCAATTTGCCATGCTTATCATAAATGTGGTTAAAATTTGTGTCTTTATGTGTAGAATTTATTAGAAAATGTGCGCAATTACCATGATATGGCTCAGGTTTGAACCCCCAGATTTGTAACCAAAATTGCAGTATTGCGCTGTTATTTCATTTGGGAAAATATCTCACAAGTTACAACGTACTCAGGCTGCAGTCTTCCACTATGGATCAATAAGCTTGATTGCTGAGCCTTGCCGGTCAGCACATCTGCGTGCCATGGAGATTGCCAAAGAGGCTGGTGCGCTGCTCTCCTATGACCCGAATCTGAGGGAGGCATTGTGGCCATCCCGTGAGGAGGCCCGCACCCAGATCTTGAGCATCTGGGACCAGGCGGACATTGTCAAGGTCAGCGAGGTTGAGCTTGAGTTCTTGACTGGCATCGACTCAGTGGAGGACGATGTTGTCATGAAGCTGTGGCGCCCTACCATGAAGCTTCTCCTGGTGACTCTTGGAGATCAAGGATGCAAGTACTATGCCGGGGTATGCTTTATAAGTTTGTGCAATTTATTGTCTGATGAATTGGTTATTTTATTGCTGATCATTCTCTCTGTTCAAATCAAAAGTTCAGTTGGTTCTAGCTTTGCTAAGTATGCATTTTAGTATTGAACCTGCACAGCTACCATTGATTCTCGAAGATTTATGCTGTAGTTGAGACTTGAAGTTTATTATATTTGATTGTAGGATTTCCATGGAGTTGTGCCATCCTACAAGGTACAACAAGTTGATACAACAGGTGCAGGTGATGCATTCATTGGTGCTCTGCTCCGAAAGATTGTCCAAGATCCATCATCATTGCAAGTGAGTTGGCCCACAAACCCTTCATATGGACTATGGTATTACTGTATCACAGAAGTAGGTGGTTGGATACTTGGATCCGGAGCTAATTTGATGTCTGCTGATTGTGCAGGATAAGAAGAGGCTTGAGGAAGCGATTAAATTTGCCAATGCATGTGGAGCAATCACCACCACAAAGAAAGGGGCAATCCCATCACTGCCCACTGAAACTGAGGTCTTGCAGATGATGGAGAGCGCATAGATCATCATATGTGATATGATTTTCCCTAGCTTCGACTTTTGCAAATTGTATTGTATGCTGATCTGGATTAGGAGCAGGGGTTACTCCAAGATCAGGAGCAGGTGCCTTTTTGTTTACCCTACTTCCCTTTCTTGAAGGGTTTTTTTGTTTTGGTACTCTAATTTGAATAAGCAGAGCCTTCTCTATCACAGTGCCTTTTATAAATAATCAGTCTTTAATTGTAGCATCATCCTTTTCTTTACTGAGTTCTTGTTTCAGTGTCTGCCCTAAGACTAAAGTAGTGTCGGTTCTCAATTTTTGGCAATCAAGCACATGTATAATGCTGTTATCTAAACATACCAAGTGCTGAATGTATTGTGATGCTCCTGGTAAGAGGTATTCATTGTCACTCATAGCTATTTAATTTTCTTGGTAGCTGAGATACAAATTGCTGGTATCAACCATATCTGAAATCTTGGTCCACAAATTTTTCTGAATGCGTGTATATTAGGGGCACATTTATTATCTTCTTTCTTGGATGTGAAACTGTCCTGGTGTTTGGTATGAGGTGGAGATGACTTACGTTCGTATGTGATCAACTGGAAGCCTGGAAAGTAGTTCTTTGATTAGTACCATACTGTGCTGTTGCATGACCTGACATGTTGCTGAGGAATATAAGCCTGTATTTGCTACGCTGTTTCATATGATTGCTCTGTTGTCTAGTTAACACAAATACCAATAGGCAGAACTCCTTTGCGCGTTTCCTTCAGGTACTAACTTCAGCGAACAAGACAGTTCTTAATCATTTGATTTCGTTATTCTTTGTCCCTGTTTATTTTATTTCCAAGGTGTGTACAAAACAGATTAATCCGATTCTACGAACGAAGCCACAGAAAAATAGAATAGCCATCAAAAAAGTGTTGGCAACTTCAAACATCATAAAGACGAAATCAAACTTAACATTCTCCAGCTTGTTCATTCGCTCCATCAAAAAGATTGCCAGATTTCTCACAGGAACACTGTCAGCATCTACGTCGCCGTACTCATAACACGCGTATCGCATCAGACAATCTGGAATTGTCAGCAACTCAGCATCAACGACGAGTAATGGCAACAATGAGGGAATACAAATCATTCGAGTGGTTCTTCAGGCTCGTGACAGGGAAGTTCAGCATCGGAACCGTGCAAATGACTTTCAGCGATTCCCTCTCATGACCGCAACCGCAACATCCATCTCTCTCTCTAACCATGATGCATCCGGTTCTTCAGGCTCGTGACAGGGAAGTTCATCTGGCCCATGCTATTTGCCGCGGCCAGACTGACGCCGACACGCGTCGAGCTTTGGTTCCGCTATAGGATTCTAATCCCGAAAGATCACGGAGTGCAGTTCGTATATGACGTGACGACAGTGTAAACTTTGGTCCGAGATTTTTTTGTTATAAAAAATATAATTTTGTTTTTTTTGGTATTTTTTATACATTGGCTGATTATGAGCTGTCAGTTTTTTTTTTAAACCACGAGGAAGGATCAATCTGTAATTAAGAAAAATCGGTAAAGGACCTATTCGCGATTCGCGAATATACGGAACTATGGGGTTATTTTTTAAAGACAAACATATATATATATATATATATATATAGCAACATATCCAGTGAAAACCCTCCTTATCGTGAAAACTTCGTGAAACCCACGTATAAAAGTTTTGAAAAATTCTCAAAAAAATACCATACGTAGAGGAGGTGAGGTTCTACAACCCTGTGAAATTTGGAGATCAAACTCAATTGCATTTGAAAGATATGAAAAAGACAAATTGCAAAATGAATAGTGCTAAATAGTGAAAAATCACTATTCATACTGAATTTGTCTTTTTTATATCTTTTAAATGCAATTGAGTTTGGTCTTCAAATTTTACAGGGTTGTAGAACCTCTTCTTCCCTACGTATGATAATTTTTTGAGTATTTTTTAAAACTTTTACACGTGGGTTTCACGGAGTTTTCACGGTAAAGGGGATTTGCACTAGATACCTCACCTCTATATATATATATATATATATATATATATATATATATATATATATATATATATATATATATATATATATATATATGAAGTCTCTTTTCTACTCCCGGGAGTAATTACTCCCTATGCCGTATCTCACAATATAGGGAGTATCTCGCGCAACGAAGAGTATGTACGTGTAATATATAAGTATATAAGACCATCTAGGTGGTATTTACATTTTTCCAGAGGTGGTATGTACACTTTTTAGACATACTCCTTTTTATGTGCGTATATGAAGGTATTTGCAAAATAGGCTAAAAACTATCTACTCTCTTGCAATTGTTTCATGTGGATCTCATTGGAATATCTTATAATTAGTATATGAGTGTATCCAAAATGATAAAGGAGTATTTCAAATTCGTTTAGGTGGTATTTGAGAAATGGGAGTAATTACTCCCGGTAGTAAAAACTATTATTCCATTTTTCATATATCTCTACTATTCTAAAGCAGCACTTGGTGGCAGCGGTCCGTTCTTCCCACGTCATTAATTGTCGCTTAATTGCCATACTTAATTGCCCTGCTTAATTGCCCTACGCAAGAAACGAAGCGTTAAAGATAGATGTTTGATCTTGTGAAATAATTTTTTTTATTTTTTAATCTTTATTTTTCGTTATCAATTTTGTTTTTCGTAGCAACGCACGGGTATGTAACTAGTGTGTGTGTGTATATATATATATATATATGCGCGCTTACGTACCTATCTACGTTATACAGGATAGTATAGATGCTCCTGAGCTTTACACGACTTCAGTAGTGTAGTAGTGTTGTGTCCAAATATACAATGGTAGGCAGAAAGCGATCAATCATCTAGACCAAAGATTCCTCTTAACCAAAAAAATCATGTACTACCAGGAAAAGCACAGGAAGGTACAGGGGTATCCTAAAAATTGATTGAATTGGATCTAATTTTAGTAGTTTAAGATTATTTAAGACTTTAGAACTATTTATATTGTACTTTTAGTAGATTTTAAATATATGTATTGGATTTATAATGTTATGAAATTATTGTACAAAACTATGGAGTTGTACTTTGAAGCGTGTGCCCTCAACAAAAAATTTCTAATTCCGTATAAAGGAAACTGGTTCGTGAGACTATTACGTAAGCCAAGCTTTAAGCTAAGGCAAAGCGCCGGAATTTGATCTCTTTTGTTCTTTTGGTGTGTGATTTCACGTGCTCAGGGAAAGCAGGAACCCTCTCTCTGTCGTGCTGTATTTTTTAGGTGCTTATTCAGTGGCAATAATTTTTGTTTTGAAATGTGCCGGAATTTGCCGTCGTTTTGAGGAGATATGATTGTTTGTGTTTGGCACAAAGCGAGAGATCGCCGAGTGTTGTGCTCTCTCTTTCCTTAGTTTTTTTTCATTTTCTTTGATGGAACCTATTTCTTCAGCTGTTGCTAAATTAAATTTGTAGGATTGATATGGAGTTATGGACCGATGCAATCCAAATGGAATGTACCGAAGAGTGAAGATTCGAGCTACAACCTGCGTTTGGTTCGTGGGATGAGGTTAAATGAGATGAGATGGTTTGGTTTGTGAAATGAGGTTGAATGAGATAGGATGATCATGTACCATTTGGTTCCATTATTTTGAGTGAATGAGATGGTTCAACATCTAAATAGAATATTCCTCAAATTTGTATCACTTGATCCTGGATGGGATGGTTCCATTCAAGCAATCAAACGCATTGATAACTTTTTTCTTGAACCATCTCATACATGTACCAACCAAACGCAGTAAGGAGCGAGGTTTGTTAGATATGGCACCAAACCAGTAGCAGCGCCGTTGCCCGTTGGTGCGGCGCCATGACCCTGGTATCCATTCCTCAATGGCAAGGCAAATATTTTGGCCAAAACAGTACAGAACATCACCATAGTTACTTGGTTCTTCACAAGGATGCATGGAGAAAAACAAAGCTGCGGATCAAGAAAGGAGAAAACAGCTTTCTTGGATATAAGAAAGAGGACAAGCTATCAAGCGTTATAATTGCTCAGTCCTAACTGTTCCTTGTGGTGAAGGAGTATGCCATCCGGTCTCTCAATTGTGTGTAGTGCAATGTCAAGAACATCTTTATGCATGTTAGATGATCTAAAAAATCTGCTCCCCAAAAGGGCAAAAAAAAAAGAGCAGAAGGGCAATCTAATCCACCTTCAGTTCTGAGTTATAGGTACCCCGTTTGTAGCGTCTTCGCAAGTTCACTGCAATATGACATGACGCTACAAGCAGGGCTCCGAAACAGCTAGATGGACGAGGTTTTGTAGATAGCAAACACTATGAGCGCTGGTATGAAGAACGAATGTACCGGCGAGTGGAGCAAAGGGTTCATCGCATAAGCCTTCACAAGAGCTCTGCAATGCTGCACAGTGTAAAGTTGTCAACAATTTGTTCGTATTAGCTAAATTGCAGGCACAGAAATTTGCATGGATTAAAAGGTTGTACCTTCCAATGTTTCCATAGAACCACCAGGCAAAGAAGAATGAGAAATTTCCTTATCCAACGACCGTTCCAAAATTTATCATGTTCTACCTGTCTCCTGCTCTTTTGGTAGTAATCATCTTTCTTCTTTCCTGATTGAGAAAGATAATGTTCTCGAAATGTTGTCCTCTCAGCAGCAATAGCAGCTAAAATCACAATTGTGGGTAATACCACAAAACAAAGGTGAGGTAGAACAATGACCATCACATCTGGAGACCCAGCATGGAAAACTTCGTTGCCACCATTGGATCTTTTAAGTGTCCAACCTCTATATGTCATGTATGTGAGGTTACTATCCTCAGTTATAGGGTGACCAAAAAACCAAGGGAAGACCAACAAATAGATTATATACATCAAGAGCAAAGACCACAGAAGAACTGCCCTGGACAGCTCAACAAAAAGCCAAATGAAACCACCAACTAGATACTTCAACAATGTCCGTTGACTACTACCATTTGGACATAGATATTTGTACGTGAATTGATCTTTAAATAACACAAGTGAAGCTCGTGGTACAATAAGCAATGAGAAAATCAGAGCAATAATGCACCACAGCGCAGGATAATATATTGAAGCCCACTGACAACCCATCACAATAAACTCCTTCCATGTCCAGCTAACTTTTGTAGCCAACCCATTTAGAGAGAATGGCCTCAACTGGCTGACACTAGTGTCACCTGTTATATCCATCACTTCAATTTGGAGCCAATATCTGTTTGGAGAGGGATCTGCAAATGCCCTCCAGTTCCACGGAACTAAATACATATCTCCTCTAGTTTCATTCGCATTCACCCTTTTCATTTCAGAGTCAAGTACTACTTCAAGATTTCCTGGTCTTGAGTCATATATCTTTACTGAAACAGATACTATCTCATGTTGAGAGAATACAAGAGCCCTCACTGTATCAAAAGTTGAAGCTCCCATGGTGTGACATTTGAAATCACGAGTAGAGGCTCTCTGTATGAATCTCGAGTCCAGAGGAAAGGTAGGCAGTATAATTATACTCTTTGAGCCTAACCTGAAATCAATGTCAGTATAGGAGACGTAACCATCATCAATTGCTAATATCCTCATACTTCTGCTCTTTCTCCAATCTCCCATCTCCCACTCCCAGAATTCCTCAATATCCGTTGCTTCTTCAGAACAGTTTTCCTTAACACTCTGGATTGCATATCCTTGCTGCATGTTAAATTGGTAGTAATGCTCTGATAATGATGGTTTCTGATTTGTTCGATGATAGTATCGCTTCAAATTATTGCCAAACCTTGTATGAAGATGCCCGCACAGGTATGCTGCTAATGAGTGATTTAGAAAGACATCCTTGATACTTTTTCCTGACTCTGTTAATGCTGAGAAAGACATTGGGAAGTGCCCAAATGCAACTTTTGTCACTGGAGCCTTGTCGAAGTCAGTGTCCCACTGCGACAGTGACTGATCCAATTCTATAAGCTCCTTGTCAGTTGGGTGCCCAAATAGATTGGTTGGGCCTCTAAGGCCAATCTCCATTGTGCTATCAAAGCCTACAAACAGATGCTTCCGACCATTGTTCTGCATATCCATCCACAAATCTACCATATGTTACGTCAAGAGTATTCCAAAAACAATTGCAATCAGAACTAAAAATTTACAATACAGTTGAACTACATCATTTTTATCTCCAGATGAGAAGTTGCAGGCATGCAATCATGCATAGAAGAAGCACTAACCTCCAAAGTGATGCTTTGGACACGACCCTGTCGTCTTAATTTGGCGTTAATGCTATACTTCTGATAGAAGTCATAGTCCCCACCAAATGCAGGTACACCAAAACTATCATGGTTTCCTCTCAAATCATAGAAAATTCTTCTTGGAAGCTTGCTACTTTCAATGACATCCTTCATGGTACTTTTATATTCTATCCACTCCACCTCGTTTTGCTTCATTGTTAGCAGATCTTTGCTTTTTCCATCTAATCAAAAAACAAGATATATTCAAATTTAAGAGAAATTCTCATATGTAATATTGTATATCCTGTTTGGGACCAGGTCCTCATTCAAAATGAATCCAGCTTGTCTCGTGTCTTCTGAAGTAGGAAGTGGTTGGTTAGTTTAGGTTTGAGGCAATCTAGATCCAATTGGAGTAATTATTTTAGTGCAGTTACAACTGATTACCATTTCCCTCGGTTGGAACAAGAAATAGAAAACCAGCTGTTTATTGAAGTCAATTTTCCATTAACATGTTGTCCTTTCAAATCAAAATATATTGCTATAATATTATTTGATATGAAATAATTGTCAATATATAAAAGTATTTGTCAATTAATAATATATGAAGAAAACTTACTGAAGTCTTCAGTGGTCCGTGCCTTAATACCTATGATATTAAAAGAATCTGTGACAACTTTATATAATCATATTTGTTCTATGGTCTGGTCTGCTGCAACAGTGAACTTGAGGCCTGTGATTTGTAGCCATGGTTACTGTTGGGCAATCAGACAGTAACTGGCCACTTGCCACCAGAATTGCGGTTGTAACAGGCCATTTACTGGATTCTACTTAAACCGTTATTCCAACACTGAATTTGCCCACTCATCTGGTTTTCGCATGGCGGAAACTACTGAAACATCTGCATTTCTTCCAAAAGAAAAAAACCGAAAACATTTGCAAATTCACCAATTTCATCTCACACTTTATGGTAAATTCTTTGCCTCACCACGGCGAAACCATGACAAATTCAGATCAATTTCTAGCGCAGACACACTAGAAAGTTCTAGCATTCTACCAAATTATAATAGATTCTTCATAAATTCAGCTCCAATCTCTATATTATTTCTTAGCCCCGCACATCAGTGATACAACTAAACATTTCAATAACCACTTTAACAAGAACCAGATTCGATCACCCCGAACACGGCCAAGGATCAGACAAAGCAACAAAAGAGAGGGATATTTATACCGGTGAGGTCTCCGGTGATGAGGACGAGGGCGGGGTTCACCATGGCGAGTGCTGGGCCGACATACCGCCGGAAGTCATAGGCGCGCTCCGGGTGGTGGACGCTGAAGTGGAGATCCGACAGCTGGGCCACCCACACAACCCCCTCCGGCGCGCCGGATACCTCCACTACCGCCCTCTCGTCACCGGCGGCGGACGACGGCGCGGCCGCGGCGGCGACGAGGGCTAGGAAAAGGGGGAGGAGCCGATTCCCGTGCGCCTCCATGGCAAACGCGCAAAGGAGCAGAACGGAAGTCTTGTCCGCAACTGCAGCTCCTCGCGGTTTACGCTTTCAATGACCACAAGAATACGCATCCGGCCTTCAAATTTGCTTTTCACTCAGCGTTCATTGGATTTCGTCTTTGTAACCATTTTACGCAGTGTTCATCTTTACGTGTTGCAGACTGCAGAGATATGCACCTTTTCTTGGCCATGTCCCGGAACTTAACTCGATGTATAAGCACACCTTTTCTTCCAGTACCTCGTAGATTAACATCATAGATCATCCATAATTATTGTATAATAATTTTACCAACTGTCTACCATTCAACTATGCAGTTGAGTGGTCAGCGAACGAAGCCAAACCCAAAGTTGTAAGTTCAAGCTTCTTTTGGATTAGGTGATTGGTTTTGGATTAATACTTAAACTTTATTTAATGATAAATTTAATCATTGTGAGACTAATTTTTTTATTGAGTTTAATTCTTATTAGTCTCGCTTGGATGAAAAATGAAGAACCCAAAGTATGCACTCGTATTCATTATCTATCTTAATGTATACTTTGGATTCAAATTAAAGAATAAACTCTTCCATTGCTTAAACCTTAAGATGTGCATTATGTTTTCAAATTTCATATTTACATGGATGCACATATCTAGAGGAAGTTCATAATTTAACTTGAAATTTTATAAGTATTGATCTCTTTTATATTGCCACAAAAAATTAAGGACCATTACTTTGAAACAAATGCTTGAGTGTATAAAACTTGTGTAGTTGTCGTATACTCATGCCAATATAAGATAAACTCCAAAGCAATCTTAAATTGAATATATGCATATTGATTCAACGTTACATTATAGATATGCACACATTTGAATAGAGTTTATTCTATGCTTGATGGTCACAAAAGTATTGATCCCTTTCCACCACTCAATGTCAATTGGATCATTACTTGGAAACCATCAAAATAAGTATATGAAACTTGTGTAGTTAATATATACTCATAACAATTTAGATGCAAGTTTAAATTGTGTTCGTTTGTCATTCGATCAATTAAAAAACCAATCATTTGTTGATGGTGTTCTTTATTGGTTAAAATACAAATGAAAAGTTCTTAAGTATATAAAGCATTAGTTATATCAATATACTCAAGACAAATCAATCATTTCTATTAATTGATTTGGGTTGTGGTTAATCATCAAAGGATAAGATCAAAAGATCTTGGGGGCAACCATTATGTGTTAATGGTGTGCATTGATGATTGGAACAACCGGGTTTGTTGGACTAACTATTTTCTATAAGTTGTGGTTGAAATAGGATTAGTTTAACATTGATGAAGACTTTGGATGGTAACATGTGTTGATAGCCATCAAGTAGAGATTCAAGGCACATGACGTCATCATGTGTTGATGAGCATAAAGAGAGGATCCTGAAGCGAAGAGAAGAGAGGTTCATCCTGTGTTGATGAACAAGACGAAGACCTTACTTGGAGAGAAGATGATCAATTATCATGAAAACTCCAAGTGGTATTGATAGAGGCAAATGTATGACTAGCATAGAACCAAGGATGTGTTTCTAGTCTTTTACCAATCTCGATGTTTGGTTGGGAGACCGGGTTTCTAGTATGGTTGTCGTACTATTAAGAGGGGTCGAGTCTTTAGCTTACGCTTCATCATGTGTTGATGAGCTCAATCCCGTTTGCTCTAGCTCACTCTTAATCAAACTGGTTTTTGCATGAAGCTAAGTATTTGCATGTGTTGCAAATAGTTGTAGTTCATGCTAGCATCTTTATTTGAATTGACTCTTTGCGTAGAGCTATGGATTTACATGTGTTACAAAAGTAAGGCTCGTGCATTTGGTATAAATTGAATCTTTGCATAGAACTAAGTATTTGCATGTGTTGCGAATAGAGTGAGTTCATGTATTGGGATTTAAATCTACTACTATTACGATCATAATATCACTCCACTATAGTACCAACATAACCAAGACTAATGTATGATTTATACCCGTGCCCTGAAAATCTCCAAAAATGACAATGTTAGTGTTCCTCCTCAATTCCTACATATTTCCCGCTCCTTCACACTTCTCAAACCTCCCGCACCATGTCTTATAAGATCCTCGACACCTATGTACTTACATATGATGGCGTGAATGAATCTCAATTTGGATGCACAATTCGATAGAGAACGCAAAAGGACAAGTGAGACATCGCCGAGGCATGTCCTGAGTGCGGCTAGCGCGGTGCCCAATGCCCATAGCGTGGAGTCCTCAGCGCTCCTGGCGAGGTGAGCCGGTGGCTATGGCAATGCGGCTGCCTACCTTCAACGGCGACGGTGGCTCACGGCGACAGCGCCGATGGTACAGTAAAAAATATGGTTGTGCGATTACTTTGAAGAATGCAAAAGTACGGTAAAAAAGAAGCATTTGTGGTTTACTTTTGTTGTTCATTCTTGTAAATGAACTGATTTGAGCTTGTAGTTATAAAATACGGAAGACTTAGTTATGAAGTTTACGGGAGTGGCCACTGTAGTGAAATGTGAAGGATCGAGGCGTATCAGAGAAGGGTGAATTGATGCAAACTAACATCTAAATCTATTTTTTGTTTTAATTAATTCTAAGAATTCATTAAATAATGACCAAACTTGAATAATCAATCTAAGATAAATAATCTAAGACCAAGAAAGCAAACTAGATTAAACATGCATACTAGAAATCAATTGTACGTAAATAGGAATTAGTAGATTGAAATACATACTCGCTGATTTTCCTCAAAAAAATATGTATATAGATACCTTTATATAAAAGCACAAACCTCAAATAATCTTCCAAATTTTTCTTCAATTTGTCCTCCTCTTTTTCTTTCTCTCTCTTCCCTTTAATATCTCCCTGTTCTCTCTATTCTTTATAATCTGTAGTTCCGTACTTCTTGCATTGTGCACTACCTTCACATGAAGTCTCCTGTAGTCCATGTCGACTAGCACTACTTGGCCAATTCTTCCCTTGCATGACCCCCTTCAAGTTCCAAGTTTGGCGCACGTGCGTTTTTGTTTATCTGCAGGCGTCGGGCACTATCCAAGAAGATGACATGTGTATGAATCTCCTATTGCATTTAAACTAACGCCGAAACTTATCGCATGAATTATCTAGCACATCATCTGATCGTTAGCCATAACTAACGCCTCAGTATTTAATCTACCCTGCAGTTGTCTGAGACAGCATGGACCGCAAGCAATTAGTAGTACTTACGTGTACTCCGAAGAAGTATGATATGGATCGAGCTAGTTAAGTATCAGTTTCAGAAAAGGAAAGCTCTGCCTGGCTGCATGGATCGCACAAGCGAGCGAGCGACGGACACGTTCCCACGCAGTCCTTAACTGTAATTAAGCAGTTGCACGCGAGCCATTGGACTGAGAAGAGAAGAGACGGTTCAGATCAACGACAAAGCTTTAGAAGTACTGTAGTGAAACACTGTAGTGAATGAATTTGATCGATCTGAAACGTCCGTTTGCTCTATCGAACAGTCCATATTTATGAAAACTATTTAAATTGTAGTCATCACGGGACTGCATTGGATATCCTATCCGTGAACGAGCATAGCCTATCGAGCTAATGCCGGACCCATGCACTGTCCTGTCGATCTGCTGCCTGCAACCTGAAGCAGTGAAAAGCCATCGAGTTGGATCATTTCATATGCGTGCGCCATGCATGCACATGGGGAGCCTGAACTTGCCTGCCTGCCAAGCCTTGTAATGTTCACCTCGATTGGCCCAGCCTGGCGACCACACCAGTCTCTGCAAGATTTGCAACGCTGCAGTTTGTTTTTTGATTCCTATTCACCGACAGAGCTTAAACTATGTTGCAACGAACTGAATGTGGGGAAAAAAAAAGACTACCAAATGAGTTGACTGGATTGCATGAACTGTCCCTAAAGGCTAAAGAGCCTTCTTAAAAGGGATTGCTTCAAGTAAAACATACACATATTTACATGACATGTTGGTTGTGCTGAAAAGTACGCTTGACACCTACGGATGAAAGAACTTGGGATGTAAATATTAAAGGAAAGTACATCTAAATTACACAATTGGTTGCTGATCCCACTACTAAAATAGTTTTAGAAGCAAGCAGAAAGGTGACTAGTTTATTCCAAAACGTTGGCAGTGTACAAGCAACGTTTTGAGGTGATATGTAGATCCAATAGCTAGGAGCCCAATAGTTTCAAGATAAAGACAGAATTAACAAGGGAGGCCATGGATGTGGCCTACATGGGGTTGGTTAGGAGCAACACCCAGCACTAAGCCGCCCTCTGATTTTGATGAGGGAACCAACTAGCTAGCTAACTATACCTCTTTCTAGGCGATGTTAAGTTCCATTTTGTCTTTGGAGTAGCTTGCAAGCAAGACTCCATTGCCATCTCCTCCTTAGTTAAGCCACTCAATCCCATTCATTTCCTTCTACTTTTACAACACCTTTCACACAGAGAGACAGCACAAATGCATAAAGTCGGTACTACATGTTTTCACTCTGCGTTTTGGTTTAAGAGTTACCGATAAATTGATAAGAATTACTGGTAAAAGGGAAAAAACATCCTTTTTCGGTTCTTCCACGGAAGAAGCCTTTTCAAGAAGGGCCATCAAATGCTACTTTTTCGTGGTAACTTGATGGACAAAATGCTAAACAGGAGTACAGTCGGCAGGGAATCATCATACTGGTCCGGAGGATTCGGTCTCAAGCAAGTATGAGCAATGACATACACATGAAGTTACCAAATGACAGACAGCTAAGCTACTCTAACATAGGTTAGTTACAAATCAAACTTCCAACTTAACCAACAACCAGCATGACCATGACAACATCATTTCCCACTGCAGAAACCACATATACTAGAGCCAAAATTGAATCATCAACTTACTTATTATCCTGCAGAAAGCATGGTTTTCGATACAATTGAGTTTGATGTTATGGCTGACTCGCATAATAACAGCTGAACAAGGACTATTAGACGAAGGTAAGCATATTTGTCTGACCGACCAAGATTGAACACTCCCTCTCACGCCTAGTCCTGTTTAAAACATACGCGGATTCAAGTTAACACGATGCTACTTGGCTTAAGCGCAACTATATTTACAACAACACCGTAACTCGATGTTTACCAAGACATGAGTTTGATCTGATATAAGTCCAGACTCATCAATCAACCTTAATCGAGCGTAGACCAATAGAAGTGAAGTATGCATGCTGATAAAAAACTTTGGAAGAACTTGTTGTAGACCCCTTGCATAGGATATTTTTCTGACAGACTAGATTGCATCCTTACAAGTTTGTGTACAACTGCACAAGCCATGTTGTATGTGTGTACATCACACATGGCAGAGGTCTGAAGTGACATGTTTGAAGTACAAAGGCAAGGCAAAACCAAGACAGTGCCCCTCAAGCTCTCCCTGCTGCACTCGCAGCGAAATGCTGCCTTTTGAAGCTTACCAATCAAGCAAGGTTGGTTGGGTGTCATCGAGTGGGAAAGTGGGCACTCCCCTTCATCACCGATCCAGAAAGAAATCTATAAAACAGCCTCTCACAGATGAAGGGAGTTCGAAGGAAAAGGAGATGGACCAATGTGGTTCAATTGCTTGCAAGAACTGGATGCCGAGCGGCTTGAACGAGAGTGAATGCAGATTTAACATTAGCTTCTGAGGGTAGTAGAGCATAAAGGGGACTGGAAGCGTCTCAACTCTATCGAAGCATAAGCAAGATTTTGGAGAGTCTGGAGAAGTACAAATAAGGTACGGACTTGTAACTTGTATCCTTCTTTCCTTTTCATATTTGCAAATAAGATTGTCTTTGTCCTGCTGTGTTGCTTTGTTGAGTTACAAATCATTTCTACTCATACAAATTTTTAGTCTTGAGTTTAAACATGAGATTGTTCAAGTCTATGGAGTCATTAACACAATGGTTAAACCGTTAAATAAGAACTTGGACACACCACCCTTTCTGCTGAACTTTGGCAGCAGATATTTGCACTTAGCAGTTGAAACTCTACTAAAAATCTTGAACGGCACATGCAAGTAGACAAATCTTATCCATCTTCATCCTTGTGGAGTTATGGTTCTTCTGCAAAGCTGCTTAAAAATTGCGAACACACTAGAAATCCCGAC
The DNA here is from genome assembly GCA_036346355.1 of Rhipidocladum racemiflorum. Lineage (NCBI taxonomy): Eukaryota > Viridiplantae > Streptophyta > Magnoliopsida > Poales > Poaceae > Rhipidocladum > Rhipidocladum racemiflorum. Next base: position 18,162,486 of record CM070570.1, on the reverse strand, counting down.
AGTTACTGTAAGGATTGAGACATATGTAAGTTTCAACTAGACTGATGCCAGTCACTGCGAATTCAGTTCTTAGGATTGCAACAAAATCCGATCAGGTACCAGTTATTGAGAGGTTGGGTCATAAATTGTAGTATTTTGTGCATTGTTATTACTACATATCTCATTAATTCCCCGATCCTAAATAAAATTCAAGCCTGCTTCTTGCTCTGTAGCTTTAGCTCAAGCATAAGAGATACACTTCAATTATACAGCAATTCACTTGTTGCATCTTCAGGCACAAGGAGTAGGAATTGTTTTCTCAACCATTTGGCCGGATCAAAACACCAAATTTCCTTGAGCTTCCCAGAAAAAAAACATATAAAAATATTCATTCTTCCGTTGTTGATGGAACTATACAGGACTGTGGCAGGGAGAAATGTGAAGGAAATGGGCAAGAAGGGAAGCTGGCTTACCGCACTCAAGAAGGCCTTCACCACAGGCCCCAAGGAAAAGCCCACAAATGTAAGTAGTACTCGAAAGTCGAAACCCCTAATTGTATGATGGGTTTTGATAAGTTTCACCCGGATGTTTTCTTTAGCAACTATCATCCAAATTCTGGGCCATTGGATTTGCTTTCAGATCAATGCACACCCCCCTGAATTCTTGTATGATATGCCTGGTTTAACTCTACTTTAAAAAAGCAATTTTCTCATTAGCCCCCCATCTTTTAAGACAAATCAAGTGGTTCTCCCACTCGTAACTAACAAGAATTAAAGAAAACAAAAGATACTTGAGCTGAGAGTTGAAGTGTTGTTGACTGCTTACCCAAAATTAAGGCTTTGCCCAGAAGCAACTCTTGCAAGCTGTATGCGCATGTAGAGTTCTATGAGCATACAGCGGTATCGTAGCGACAAATACACTGGTTTGTACGGGGGTCACTTTTATCCTGTTCATTGATCAAACTTTTTGCAAATGTCTTCCTATAAAGCAATCGTATTTTATGATTTTTACTGTGCACTGACTGGCTGAGCTAGAGCAGCACTGCCTTCAATGGCAGAACAAATTTATCAAGAGATTTGCACTGCATGTGAAGTACCCAGTACTGACGGGTGAGAACGATCAATGGCAGGTGCAGCTGGTAGCGCAGTTCCCGCAGCAGCACCGGAGCGCGAGGGACAGGAAGCGATGGGGCTTCGGTCGGTCGAGGCAGCACGCCGAGCCGGCGCCAGCGGGCGCGCTGATCAACATCCCGCTGTACCGAGAGCCGAGCAGCATCGAGAAGATCCTCGGCGACGCGGAGATGGAGCAGCAGCACCGCCAGTACCGCGGCAGGGCGCAGTACCAGATCACCCCCGCCAAGCCTACCACCGTCACCGCGGCGGCAGCTTCCCCGGCGCCGGCGCGTGAGCGCGAGCGCGACGACGACAAGCCCGCCTTGGTGCTCCCGCTGCCGCCGCCCTCGCCGCCCCCGCTCATCAGGCGGTTCGACCATGACAGGGAGCAGCAGCAGAGACTCCAGCAGTTGCAGCAGCAGATACAGCAGAGCAGAGCCGAGACCGAGTGGCGACAGCAGCAGCAGCAGCCGAGGCGGCACGTCGCGCCTTCCAGGACGCGCGCGGCGAGGCGGAGAGCCGTCCCGCCCGACAGCGCGCGCGCCGCGGCCGTCGCGATCCAGGCCGCGTTCCGGGGCTACATGGCAAGTACTTGATTAGTAGCAACTCGATCCTACGAAGGTTGAGATGTTGCGAGCTGTGACGTGGCGCGTTTGCGCGGTGTGGATGTGTGTGGCTGCAGGCGCGGCGGAACTACCGGTCGCTGCGCGGGCTGATCCGGCTGCAGGGGGTGGTGCGGGGGCCGAGCGTGCGGCGGCAGACGGCGCACGCGATGCGGTGCATGCAGATGCTGGTGCGCGTGCAGGCGCAGGTGCGCGCCAGCCGCGTGGAGGCCATGGAGCGCCGCAACCGGCACCACCACCACGGCGCCATGCTCAGGGACGGCGGCTCACAGGTATCCTCCGTCCGTCCGTCCATCATGCCGGCCGTGCCGTGTCGCGCGCGTATTGTACCTTCGTGTTTACTAGCTCGTGTGACGCAACGCAGGATGGTGGCATATGGAATGGCAGCCTGCTCAGCCGGGACGAGGTGGACAAGAGGATGAAGCGGAAAGTGGAGGCCGTGATCAAGCGGGAGAGAGCCCTCGCCTACGCCTACTCTCACCAGGTACCGAAATGCGCGCGCGCACGCACACAGGTTTACATTACCGCACTGACCGACCTTAAAAACGCTATTTTCGTGAATATTTCAACAGAAAAACTAAAAAACGGTATACCGTTGCAACGGTATACCTCTGAAATTCATGAAACTTATGATTTTTTGCACTGAAACTCATAAAACTTAGCACTAAAAACTCAGAAACATGAACCGATGAAACTAAACACCGAAACTCATAAAACCAAAGATCGAAACCGATAAATTTCATAAGTTTAATGCATTTATCTGTGAATTCAGGTATCTGCTCACTGGTCATTCTCATATTTCAAACCCTGCACACACGTCATGGCACACCTCTCGAACAAGTTGAAGGGGGCGGATTGATTCGTGTATTCCATTCATCTGATCGAGACGAGTAGGTGCAAAAATGCATCTGATGGTACCTAAAGCATACCGTGCGGTGTACCGTCGTTGTTGGCAGTGATAGTAGGTGTCGAAATATGTTTTCGTTGCACTTCGGTCGACGTACTGTTAATTTGTTCGCGTGGCTGTTCTCTTGGGCCCACGGTGGCAGGTGCTGAAGGCGACACCGATGGCGGCCCACGCGATCCTGGCGGACCTCCAGTCGGGCCGGACCCCGTGGTGGTGGACGCCCATCGAACGACGCCACGAGCCCGACTTCCCTCACCACGTCGAGCCTATCACCAGGCCCAAGATTACCACTCCCGCCGTCATCTCCCGCCGCGAGATGACGGCAGCGACGACGCCGGCCCGGTCGGTGGTCTCGTCCTACTCGAAACCCAGGCCCACACGGGCCACGAAGGGAGGGCCGCCGCCGTCGAGCCACGGCGGCAGCATCCGCGACGACGAGAGCCTGACGAGCTGCCCGGCGTTCGGCGTGCCCAACTACATGACGCCCACGCTGTCGGCGTCCGCCAAGGCCAGGGCGCGGGCGCAGCTGCTGCTGCAGCAGCAGCAGGCGGCGGAGCAGCAGAAGCCCAGGTTCTCGTTCGGGCTGGGCCAGAGCATCGGGAGCTGGGCCAAGAGCCCGTTCTGGAAGGGCAGTGGCCAGTCCCAGTCGTCGCGGCTGTGCACGCCGGCGGCGTCGGTGGCCGGCGGTCGGCACCGGCCCACGCGCTCCGTCAGCGGGCTCAGCGTCGACTCCACCGTATCCATGCCGGCCGGAATCGGCAGGAGGCCATTCAAGTAGCGTGGCGCCCAGCGCGCCGGTTGCAGTCAATCAACTTCTTCTTTGGAATTTGGTGTAATACTTGTGTGGTGCTTGGTTTGGTGTGGGTTCCTCCGATCTTGCATGCCTTGCGTTCGATGATTCGTTGTGCTTTACACGTGGTTGCTGGTTCCTTTGCGTCTTCTACCAGCTCGTGCCCTTTCGTTTTTTGAGGGGTCAGTGGCTGTGATGTAAACGCGGTGAGTCCATCGAACCGATGTTGGATGCGTGCATGTGTTTGTGCCTTCTTGTCGTGCCATGCTTTGCCCGGTGTTGGAAAAATTCGTGCCTCCAGATTGTGCGTCTCAACAACTTCCTTCGACGTTTCACCAATGTGCATACGCCATCGCGCGTGTACGTTGGAAGAATGTCGTAATGATAAATTTACTAACAAGTTGGTTGTAGTCCAACAAATAATGGTAGGAGTAAATTACACTATGCACCAGATAAATTTACATGGGTTTCATTTACACCAGTTTAGTTGATACTTATAAAATTCAATATACAAACCAAACTCTAGTATTGTTCGAACTCAAAAAACTGTTCGAATCAGAACCTCGTCATTTACCTCTCTAGACCCAATGCAAGATGGTTCTGTTGACGTAAATACAATGTATATGTCACACTTGTTGATGTGGATGCAATTTATGTGCCACATCATTCCTCCTCTTCTTCCTCACTTTCTCCTTTCCCCTCCCTCTACCCCCCCCCCCCCACCTCAACAGCACCGAGGGCGTTGCAACACCCAAGCTTCTCCTACGCATTGCCGAGCACCCGAGTCAGATTTGACATCGTCGGACTTGGTTCCATCACCACCGGGCTAGATTTGACAACCCCACTGGATCATATCCACATAGTAAGTCGGCTCTCCCACATGAGCTCCACGCGCGGGTAGGACGGTGGAGAGGAGGGCGTCCAGGGGACAGGCATCGTGATAAGGCAACGGAGAGGGTAGGGAGGTGGTAGAGGGTCTTCTCGTGGATCATTGCTACCATCTTCTTGCTCGTCTCGCTCTCCAGCTTTGCACACCCACCATGGTCACTCCCAGAGGACCGTGTGCTTGACCCCACTTCACACAACTTTACCTCCTAACCATGACCCCCATAGGCAGACTCGATCAACATCGGCAATCGGTTATGCGTCATATTCGAGAGAGCATAGAGGAATATGGGGGCGGCGATGGCCATGGATGGTAGTGGCAACGCTTGGGTGGCGGTGACTCCGATGGTCTTTATATAGCCCCCACTCCAAAACTAGTCGTTGGGTGGGCAAAACTCTAAAAACTCGACAAACACGGTACTACCGTGAGCAAAATCCCGGTAGTACCGGCCTCTAGCCAATGGCTATAAAACTAGCTATTACACAGTCAAGTAAGTACTACCGCCGGAAAAACTCCGGTAGTACCGCTCCCCCGGTAGTATCGGCTCTCACCCGCGGTACTATCGCGTCAACAACTCCTCAGAACACCTCGTTCTGGAAAATAGCTACCATTATTGAAAACCCGGTACTACCGGGGGAGCGATATATACTCGAGGAATAGTTTCAAGATATTGATCCTTTATATATGGATTGAAGAATAGATCAATATAATGAAACATCAAGTTAAAGCTTGAACCCTTCCTAAATATGTGCATCCATGTAATATATGAATTGAAAAACATAGTGCACATTATGTGGTTATAGCAATGGGGAATTCATACTTTAACTTGAATCCAAAGTATGCAACAAAATAATGAACATTAATACGAGTACACACCTTGGGTTTTCCATTTTCCATCCAAATATGAGACTACTAACAATAAGCTCAATTAACATGTTGGTCTCATGAATATTAGATTTGTCATTAAACAAAGATTAATCATTAATCCAAAACCAATCACCAAAACCAATGAAGCTTGAACTTACAACTCTTCCGACGAAGGCTTAGTACGCTTAAAATCTCCATCCAGCATATCTTCGTCATCATCCACCTTTTTCTTACCTTTTCCTGTACCCCCACCATCAGCATCCGAAGCTTCATAACCCACTTGATCTTTATTTTGAAACACAAATAAGATCTCATATAGAGCATCTCCTACACAAAATGTTAGTACTATTCGGGACTAACCCTGTGTCACACAAATGTAAGTACAATTCGCAACTAACCCTACGTCTGTCGCAGCAACATATAACCTTACAATGCCTATTTTTCTCATGCTGATCATATCAACAAACTGATTTGCCCCTATGATAGATCCGACTACGCACAAGGACAAATAATCGCGAACCTCATGAGGAACACCATAAACTTGCACCCATATCTTTGCAAGTTGCAACTTGGCATCGGTCTTCGGGTTCCATTCCTCAAAAAAAACATAACTACCCCTCCTGGTTCTTTACTTTGACTTTACCAATACTTGTGAGCCTCAATAATTCAATCTTTGATGGAAACGAAGCCAATAATGAATTATGAGTATGGTCCTTAATCTCTCACTCCCACTTGATCGGAACCACTCTATGAAGCTCATCACGTAATCTGCCAGTAGTCCAATGAACCTCCTCAATTCTCACCAAAGCCATCTTATTAGAATCAATACGGGGTTTCTTAGAGAGAGAACCTAAAAGGGATTTGATAAAATCCGAGACCATCCACCGCATAACCACACAAATTAGTAGTGGTTTAGGTAGTTTCAACAGAGGACATTTACTAGCAGTACGTTGATCATCCTCACATATATCACTAAAAAATATACCTGTGCAATTTGAATTAGAGTGTCCTCTTTTCTGACATCGTGAACAAACCAATTTAGACTTATCGACAACTTTTGAAATTACCTGAGCAGACGAAGTTAATTGTTCTGTCGAAACACTGCTAAATCTGTGCAACACCTCGACCCACTGCAGCTTGTGGATTAGCTAGGTTTGTTGTCTTCAAAATACCATCAGAGGCTCCTCAGCCGCGGCCACGACCCCAAAGTTGTTTGTTCTGCCAAAACGGCCATTGCCACATCCAGGAAAACAGGATTGCTAGCGAGCACGACCACTATTGTGCCCACCAACGTAACCACCCAGCCCTTGGTCGTTGAAACCAGCACCGCTACCAATAGAATCCTTAGCTTCATCACCAGTGCTTCCCTCCCTATCGTGACCTCCAAGATTGCCACTACCACCACGAGGTACTGCATGCGCCCTTGGCCTAGACATATTTGCAGTCGCTTTTCTACCACCATGACCAACGTTGTTGCCACCATCCCCATCCATCCGCTACAGAACCGAAGCAAAGTCTATCCCCAGAGGTCGTCCCGTGCCAAAAAGGATAGCCGCCACACTTTGGTTCCCAGGTACGGGAGAAAAGAAAGGGTAATCCATTCTTGGGCTTTGTGCAAATATCAGTGGGCCCAACCTGAGAGTTACTGCGAGATCCTAAACCAACCCGCGACTGGTTGACCCCACTTGAAATTCGAAAATCCTTACAAGGTGCTGAAAGTGCATCTAGGCCCTCAAAATTGGTTTTGGTCGATTAATGACAAGCGATTAAAGAGACTAATGTCTTCAAGGAGCTTATGAGCAGGTAAAAGGTTCAATGTGAGATCGTCGACGTGCGATGGATACCCTCAAACAATATTACGCGAGGAAAATGGCATTACGCTTTTACTTTCTATGCTTTGTGTCGTAGGAATGCCGTACTATTAAGAGGGATGCATCGTAAATGATCTAGGATAGTCTCTATGCTCAGATGAATGCTACTTTAACTCTTATTGAGACCCTAAGTTATCGCGCATGCACCGGAATGTGTTTTTATCAAAGTTCAAGTCGGACATTCCGATATTATATCGGAAGTTCCGATATGACCGGACATTCCGATGTGCATGCCTGGCTTCACCCGATGCGTGGAAGATGTATCGGAAGTTCGATATTTACGATCGGAAGTTCCGATCGTTGTAAAGCTTTCTAGGGTGCTCTCTGTAAAGATCGGAAGTTCCGGTATTTGACATCGGAAGTTCGATGTGTTCAAACCGAAAAGGAGCTCTGGAATTATCGGACACTCCGATATATTAGATCGGACATTCCGATATTGGTATCGGAAGTTCCGATGTATATATCGGACAGTCCGATATGGACTTAGAAGCATTTTATCAAGGGCTTTTTTTCTCGGGAACATCGGAAGTTAGATGTTGACATCGAAGTTCCGATGCATCTTGTTTGACAATTGTAGTGCGCCGAGTTCGATTATTTGTACATATCGGACATTAGATGTTGATATCGGAAGTTAGATATGCAGGTGAGTGGGAGTATAACGGCTAGTTTTTGGAAGAAACTATAAATACCCCACCCTCTCTCATTTGAGGGTTACACACTCTCTTTGGCGTAACTCTAGTGCACCTTGAGCCCTCTCTAGTCTACTTTTGAGCCCTCCTCTTTGATCTTAGGGATCATCCAAGGAGTGAGGACTAGAAGTGAGATTTGGAGCTAGAGTGAAAAGCAAGTGTCTTCCATCTTGAGCATAAGAGTGTTCCTCCAAGATCATTTTCCGTGCATTTGTTTCTCTTGGAGGTTGAAGGACTCCTAGACGGCTAGGAGTTGCTCACGAGCTCCCAGGGATTGTGGGACGCCGTGAGAAGTTTGTAAAGGCCGGCTCCGCCTCCGAAAGGAAAGGAACCAAATAGTGGAACCAAGCCTCAAGTGTGACAGAGGTTTGGGAGGAAAGGGTTGGAAAAGACCCGGCTCTTTGGAGCCTCCTCAACGGAGACGTAGGATTCCCTCAAGAATCCGAACTCCGGGATCAAATCCGTGTCTTTACGTTACTTTGCTTTAGCTTGTCTCCTTGTTTAGTTGGAATATCGTTCTTGGATTGCATTCAATGCTCTTTACTCTCAGTTATTAATTGTTCGTGTCTAAAGTCTATCGGACATTCCGACCTGGTATCGGAAGTTCCGATCCAATACCGGAAGTTCCGATACTCTTTCCGCTGCGACAAATTTAGTTTAAATTTTAAAATTGCCTATTCACCCCCCCTCTAGGCAACTTTCTCATCTTTTCAGGTGCCTATAATTCTGGCTTGCAAACAGGATGTGTTCTATTGTTGTTCGTCCAGCTAGCCTTTGCTAATGCATCCCCAAACATCACTGGAGGGGGTAACCTCAGCGCCGACAAAGGGCCCTTCCATGCACGCACCTTGGATAGCATGCTCTTTTATGTCACCGAAATGCAGTCTAGAACCAATTTATGTGCTACTAACCTTAAATCCTGCACCGATTACCCATTATCAAGAACATCCTGACACAATTGTAAATGAAGTCTTGATTCTACACCAACAACATCAGCTAAATGGTTGTCAGCAAATTCACTACTAATTTTGTCACTTGCAACCTTCAGACTGAAGCTAGAATTCTTCAGCATCGCATAAGAAAAAAGTGACATTGCTGGACTGAAAGTGCATCTAGGCACTTATGTTGTTTTGGTGATTAATGATAAACGATTAATGACAAACGCATGTAATGCTAATCAATGTAATTGTACAAATGCTTGACTTAGTGCTTAACAAATGACAAACCTCTAATATGTTTATATTGTCATGAGACTAACATGTTTATTGCCTAGTTGAATATTAGTTTCATCTACTTTAGAAGAAAATCAATTGGGATGGTTAAGCAAAAATGAGGTATGCAATCTCGGTATTCCTTCCATATTTGTCATTGCATTCCTCTTTAGTAAATGCATATTGAACTCTAAGTAACTTGTTGATTTCATATGTGCACATTGATTCTTGTCATAATTGCTTGTGAATATATATATATATATATATTCATTTGAGTTCATTATGTGCTTTGTTTTTAATATGCTTGTGTTAACTAGAGTTAAACTTCATTGCTTCATATTGACTTGGTGCATACATGTCTTAGTTGTGTATCTTCTAATGCACCTCTCTTAGTGAGGTTTAATCTAGAATTGGATCACATTATTTACTCTCATTCCAAATATTGTTTGCACATGTGTAATTCGTGTATATTCTATCATGTGCTTCATTTAAGCAAAGTTTGTGGTCCTTGCCATGATTTAATTGATTCTTCATATTGGCAATTATCTCTCTAGTGCAGTTAGATCAATCATATATTCATCATGATGCACTTAGCAGAGAATATTTTCTATTGTCAAGTGTTTCCATTCATATTGTGCTTCTTGATATGAAACACTTGTTATTATCAATTTATTCAATATATCTTTTAAGCTTATCGGACTAATACGTTTGCTGAGTGCTTTGATAAGAGTTAGGTCCAAAAGCTGTGTGTATGATGACCAAGATGGTTTGAAGGATAACAAGCGAGTCAAAGTCAAATAAGACGGCGGTGTCACCAAGAGCGACTTGGCGTGAGGATCGTCTGGATGATGATCGAGGTCAAGGTCGGAGAGGACGAGAGTCTCATGAGGTGAATCGCGTCGAGGTTGACAAGACGAAGGGCGTCATCAATCTTTGTGGAAGCGTCATCATGCACCGTGCATCCAAGAAGTCGGCATGTAAGCTGAGTGTAAGACTTAGATTTTTGTGTTTAAATTTGAGTCTAAGAATTGCCGTACTATTAAGAGGGATGCAATCGTTGAAATTACTTAGACATGTCTCAAGTGCTCAAAGTGATCTATCCTTCTCTAAGGTTAAGAAACCAAAGTCACACTTTGTTCACCTAGGTGTAGGTGGGTTGGTGTGAGGGATAGAAGTGGTGTTGGTGGTTCCGGAAAGTGAGGGTTGTAGGTCTCTCTTGGATTTCTTGTGATATCTATTTTTATCCCTCGAGATTTGGGTAGTGAGACCTTGTTAGTTGTGTAGACCTCGTTCTTAGCTTTCCGAAAAGTCCAAATTCGCTGAAATCGGAGTCCGGGATCAAAAGTTATGCCCGTTTTCTTCGGGCTGCTGCTTGCTGCCTAGGAGATCCGGAGTATCCGGGTTAAATCAGGAGTATCCAGATGATCCAAAGTATACGGGGTTTGATTCGGACATTCCGGGTTGCCCAGTTCGGTCCCCAACGGCTAGTTTTTGGGGTTCTTCTATTTAAAGCCCCCTTCTTGCCTACTTCAAAGGAGCGGTTGGGGGATGTTTTGCTGGGTGTTAGAAGTGTTCTTTGTGAGTTTTTGAGCCCCCAATACTCCTCCCTACTCCTTAGATCTTAGTGATCCCCTTTAGTGTGAAGGGTTGGGTAGAGGAGAGAGGTATTTGGATTGAGGATTGATTTGAGTTTTTGAGTACTTGAGTTCATCTCCAAGTTCATTCTTCGTGAGCATTTGTTGCTCTTGGAGGTTGAGGACTCTTAGACGGCTAGGAGGTCACCTACGAGCCACCGTTGCTTTGTGTGGTTGGTCGTGGGAAGTTTGTGAAGGCCGATTCCGCCTCCGCAAGGAAAGGAATCAAAGAAGTGAAGACCGGCGAGTGCATTGTGCAACACCGGGAGAAAGAGGGTTGAAACAGACCCCGGCTCAAGTGTGACCGAGCCGCCTCAATGGAGACGTAGGATCCCCTCAAGGATCCGAATTCGGGATAAAATCTTCGTGTCTCCTTCCTTATTTCGGTTTCCTCTTTTGCTTATCCGCTTAATTTGCTTTCGATTCTTGTGATTAGATCAATTAGACTGTATCTACTGCATCTATTCTTGCCTATATACTTGATTCATTGCAGTAGAGTAATTTGTATAACTAGAATTAAAGAAGCGCTTCAATTTATTGTCCTTCTCTGTTTTGGCCGATCAAGGCAATCCGGAGAGTCCGGTATTTTAGTCCGGACTATCCGAGTTGTTCGGAGTATCTGGACTAAGTATCCGGAGTGTCCGGGTTACCTGTCTCGGGCTGAATTGTTTAAATTGCAAAACTTAATTATCCCAATTACTTCCGCATTATTTCTAATAGATTAATTTAAATTGGGTATAATTTTGTAATTGCCTATTCACCCCCCTCTAGGCGCATCCCCTGTCCTTTCATGGACGAAGAAATTACGATCGAAGACTAAAGAATCATGATCCACTCTTAGATTGACCACTGCACTCCCTTGATTGCCTGCCCTGAGATAAATCAGAACAAAATCTAAATCCACCACTTTGTCGGATGGTGAACATCGCCGATGTATTGATAACTAAAAGCTGGGGTAGAGGTAGGCCTCGGGCCCTGGCCCGAGGCCTGCCACGATAAATTCATACAAAAATGTGTTAACAAATCAGTAAAATTATAATTTAACCCCAAAATGTGGCCTAATCCGAGGCATAGGCTGGCTTCACCCCTGACTGAAGGTCACAGCCTTCAGAACATCAGAGCTACGCATGAACTGCTTTGACTCTGGATCGTGGAGAAAGAGGAATATCTCGAGCGTGCTTAGAAAGAAGCGGGCTCTGGATCGTGGAAAAAGAGGAACATCAGAGCTACGCATGAACTACGCACGTCGTCGAGCAGCACCGACGCGTCGCAGCCCTGCATTGCATACGAGAAAATCCGATCACTTCCAGTCTCATCGGATTGCATAATTGCATCGGTGATTGTCAAGGGGAGTAGAGAGATGCATGCATCAACCAGACCAAGACGAGAATTTTTTAAACAATATTATTTTAATGAATTTTTACAAAAATAATATGTCATTTAAAAAATAAAAAATACTCACCTGTATCTGTTTTAAATGGCGACATGCTCCTGTATCCATTTGAAATGGCGACAGATAGCCAAGGGCAAAACTAGAATTTTGCCTCTCTGTCGCCAAATGAAATGATGACAGAGAGGTTTTTTTATCCTTGGCAGCTCCAAGTGCATGCATTCCAAATGCGCGAGATACCCCTATATCGAATTATACTTCTTTCATTCTTTTTAGATGTTATTTGAGAATAATTGCGGTCAACGTGTTAAAACTTTGATAGTTAATATACAAAAGTAAATACCAATTTGTCATTAAAAATACTTTCATATCATTGTACTTTTTTATTATTTTTACTAACATACAATTATAAAGAATATTAACCAAAACAACAAGTGAAAAATGACATATGTAGAGACTATAGAGCCTACCCAGTACCCAGCCTCTAAGCTGGAGCCCATAGGACGGCCTCTAAGTTACATCAAATTTTACCTCAATTTTAGCAATGTTTAGAGGCGCCTCTTAGGGCATCTGCAATTGTGCCACTTCAGCTAGTTATAAGGGTGCCAACTCAGCATTTTGCTTAGGTAGATGAAAGAAAATGAAGAGAGGGATATAGACTGACTACTAACTTATAGTCAGGCTATAGCTGATTCCAAGGCATTTATAACCTCTTACATATGTGTCCATATTTAATTTTATAGACAATGTTATAGCTAGTCCATTGGAGAGGTTGTCTATTAGCTATCTATAGATGACATGTACACTTCTTATAGCTAGTAGTTGAGGCAAAAAGAAAAACCACACTGAGGATGCTCTAACGACGCTTAGTTGGTTCTGTAATGTTTTTCCCCCTTGAATCTGATGAAGAAACATAGAAAGATAGTAAATTATAGGGTTGTAACGTCGTTTCCCAAATCTGGTGTGACAGATTATTTTTGTTCCTTCCGATGTCCACTTAGAACGGTCAGGAGCAATCAAGCCAGCATTGGCCTGTGGAAGTGCGGGTCGGGCCTAAACTTGAGACCAGGCCGTAGCACAGAGGCGGGGCGGCCGACTTGTGACCATCCACAGACCGCGACAACCACGCTACGTTCCATGCCGCGGGAAGGCAGGCCACCAAAATGTGAGATTCTCCGAACCGCCGCGGGAAAATCTTCCCGCGCCCCTCCCATCGCAGAACCGCACGCGCGCGCTCTCATTCCCCAATTCGGGGCCTCCTCGTCTCCTTTAATCCTCCCGCGCGCTCGCCCCCCAAAAGAAGAAGGGAAGGCGAAGCGAAGAGAGAGAGAGAGAGAGAGAGAGAGAGAGAGATCTGAGGAGTAGCGGAGGAGACCGGAGCGGGATAGGAGATCGGATCCTTCTCCGCCGCTTCTGAAGCCAAGTGGGATTCTCACCTCTCCCTCCGAGCGCCGGTTTGCGAGGTGATGGCCGTCGAATCTCTTTTGGCCGGCCAAGCCTATCTTGTCTCCTCTTGGGGTGTTGTTCCTGTGGGTTCTTTTTGTCCGATTTCGGGGTGTTGTTTCGATCTCATCTGCAAATGTGGATCCTTTCTTTGGTGCACCGAACAGATGTTATTAAGTCCTAAGGGTTAATCTGTAGGTAGGAGGGAGGTTGGGATCTGGGGACTAACAAAACCTGATGTGATGCCTTGGTAAGCGTTACACTATTCCAAGAACACTAATTCAGTTGTTTCTCCGTGTTCGTTTTTCTTGATCCAGGTTGAGCAGATTTGACGAATGTTTGTTGAAGAGGTCGGGTAGAGGAATGTTCTGCTGTTCCTGAGCCAGCAGTTGCAAGAACCGAACCCTCAAATTTGCCACCTTAAGCTAACCGGTGCCCTTTCCCACAATGGAAGGCGGCGGCATGGTTCTTGGTGTTGCTCACTCCGAATCCCCTAACAGCAATGGCACCAAGCCGCGCGACGGGTTGGGGCAGTCGCGAATGCAGGTCGATGGTCCTGTTGTTCTTAACCGATCTGCTGAGCTCGAATCAGGTGATTCAATGGCTATTGACGATGCCCCAGCTCAAGCGTCGAACCAACCGGAGCCGGCGAAGCAGTCTCCCGGTACACAGATAGATACCATTGTACAAGTGCAGAAGCAGCCGAAGCGGAAGAGAGCTTCCAATGGCCCGGCACTTGCTACCGCAGACAAGGACGCTCTTGTTGCTGGATGCCGCCAGGAGCTTGAAGGCTTGTTCGAGTTCTACAAGGAGGTTTCTGGCCACATTATGCAGTTTGACGGTGGGAACCTGTCCAACAACGCGATGGTCGGCTGCTTGCTGGAGGAGAGCAACCTTGGATTATCCAAGTTGGTGGAGGGGATATACGGCAAGTTGAAGGGCATGGAGGGCGTGTCCGTGGCTTCAGTCCGCAGTTCTGTGCTGCTCATTGGGCAGAGGATGATGTATGGAAAATTTCTTCCGGATGCTGATGTATTGGAAGATGAATCAGAGCTGGCTCTTTGGTGCTGGGAGGTAAATTCGGTGTTACTTTATGAGTTGGTGTCCAATTCAAATCAGGTTTATATATGTTGTGGTGGCTAAGTTGGTTATTGTACATTGACAGGTAAGAGATTTGAAGTTGATGTCTGTGAGAACACGTGGTTTTTTGAGTACGCGGAGAGCCGCTAGAAAGAAGATCCATGAGAGGATCACCGCTATCTATTGTAAGGCATAACTTTTTCAGTATTACCAAAACTTAATTTTTCTCAATCCTTGGAAGTAGTTTTGTACACTAATTCCCTTTTCTGGTTTGTATAGCCGAGTCTCTTCCATCATATCAATATATGACATGTTTTGCTGTTAAATTACTTTGAAATGTTAGGCTGTTAAATTACATCAAAATGTTATGTTGTTATGCTTGCTTGAATTTTCAAATCCAATCGCAAGAACCACGATCTTGTCTAATTTGTCGGCTCCATACCCTTCTTTTCTGTTCCCTAAGTGAATTCCTTTTGCAGCAACTTTGTCAGTTTTGGAGTCTCCAGTAGTAGAAGCTCAAATAAATGATCTTAGAAAAGCCTCAGCAAAATTAAGCAAAGCACTGAACTTGGAGGGGATCAGATCAATGGTGGAAAGAGTGACACAAAAGAACAACATTGAACTGTATGTACCTCCTTGCAATTTGTCCTTTATTTATAGGTGATTTTCATGCACATCTTATTTATTCCTTGAGGCTCTGAAGGACCTAATGTATTTTTTTGGTCAATAAAGGGGTGCCAAAGGTGTCAGATCAATAGCTAAGGAGTCGATGCAAGAGATGGAGAAAAATGATCAAAATATTGGCAGAATTGAGGTTGCGAATGGCTCTGCTGAGTTGCGAAATGGAAACTTTCCTGCTAATGTTAGTATTTTTTTACCATTGCATTGTTTTTGAAACAATTACTGGTATTTTCTTTTGCCAATTTAAATTGAGGATCTGAAGTATTTTAACGACTATAGTTCGCTATTCTTTTGATGTTATGAAGGCAGAGCTTACATGAAGTCGTGGCATCTTCCAACTTTCTGTGTCTAGCTTGTCAAATTTTTTATGTTAATTCTCAATACATGCACACAATTGAGCTATTGTTGTAGTGGATTAGTAGTATTCCAGTGTCTATTCTTAAGCAAAGCAATTATTGATGAATCCAGATAATGTGTTACTATAGCCTGACTTTTGTCCGAGACAATCATATATGACATCTAAAATAAATTAGAGAGGTGCTTCTATGCTCTTCCTTTTAAAATTTGCACAACTATTAAAGCATGAATGAAGGGAAGATGGTGATTACTTACCCCTTCGCTTGCTTTAAGATTTGTGCAACTTATACTAGAAGGAAGAGCATAGAAGCACCTCTCAATAAATTAGCATATTACAGTTTGCCTGCTAAACTTCGGTTGTCGGTCTTGATGTTTGAAGTAGAACTACAATTCATTGGATATATTGTTTGCTAGCATGGTTCAATTTACTTTTGAGGGATATCATGGTGTGATATCACGATGGTAGCAAGGGAATTGCATGCCTGTTTTTTTCTTTCACTAATTTTATATTACTGAATTCTAGGAAAAGGAAACCCAGAAAGTGCAAAAACAAATTGAGAAGGAAATAAAACGCCAGGAGAAAGAAGAAGCTCAACTGAGGAAGCAACAAAAGAAACAACAAGAAGAGGCGCTGAGAGAGCAGAAGCGACATGAAAAGGAAGAAGCTGAAGTGAAGAAACAACAAAGAATGCAGGAAGAGGAAGCACTGAAAAAACAGAAGCGCCGTGAAAAGGAAGAAGCTGAAATGAGGAAACAACAAAAGAGGCAGCAGGAGGAAGCTGAGAAAGAACGGAAGCGCCGTGAGAAGGAAGCTGCAGAACTCAAGAAGCAACAGGTCATTCAGAAGCAAGCTTCTATGATGGAGCGTTTTTTCAAAAATAAGAAAGACAATGAAAAACTTGATAAATCTGGAGAGAGACGCTCCATTGATCCATGCACCAACAACAAAGAGGTGGTTTCAGCAGCTACATCAATAATTGATTCTTCCTTCTCTCAAAAAGAGAGCTGGGCTTTGGAGAATCTTCGGAGGTTAGCAATATCTTCTCCTAATGTCAATATGTTTTTGATATATAAGTCAACTTGTTAATATACACACGAGGTCTTCTCAGAAATATTAACATTCAGGAACACTCATGTCCCATTTCCCCCATTGTATTTGTTTTAGACACACCAATGTTGTCAATGATGAGGATCTAATGGAAATATGTCACAGGTTGCAGATCACTAGTTGGCACAAGTTATCTAGTTATAACAGGTTCTCCAGGTGGGGTATTAGACACAAACCTAAGATGGAGGCATTTAAAGAGTTCAAGCTTCAGAAATCCTCAGATGACATGCTTGAGGAAATACTTTCTACTCCAAATGAAGATACCCGCCACAACTCAAGTCAGGGAAATGAACCAGATAAGCTTGAAAATGACGTTGATATGCTACCAGCGAGCGAGATGCAATGTTATGGCGCCAATAATGCTAATTCTCTTTCAACTAGATTAGTAAAGAGAAAGCTTCTGCAATTTGACAAAAGTAGCAGACCAGCATATTATGGGATTTGGAGGAAGAAAAGGTTAGCACTTAATCTGCACGCCATCAATAATTTCTTAATGTTTTCTAATATACCACCATACCTGTTTTGTTCTATAATTATTTGCAGTGCTGTTGTTGGCCCAAGGTGTCCACTAAAGATGGATCCTGATCTAGATTATGAGGTTGATAGTGATGATGAATGGGAAGAGGTAATTGCTGATACTCTTTCTTCTTTATTGTCCTTCCTTTTTGGCAAGAGGTACTCATGTTATGTTTGCTGCAAAGGAGGATCCTGGTGAGAGCCTTTCTGACTGTGAGAAGGATAATGATGAAGTTATGGAGGAAGATTCCAAGATTACAGATGAAGAGAGTGAAGATAGCTTTGTTGTGCCTGACGGTTACCTCTCGGATAATGAGGTATAACACTGAATAAGTGAATTCCCTTCTAACAATTTAAGGTAGAAATTACAGATCTCATTGGTTTTTGTGTGTAAGTTTACATCCAAGAAGGCACCCACCCACCATTACCAACTTACATTAACAAAAGGTCATGACAAATAAACTAACTAACCTGCCATTCAGATATGTGATATTAATTCATCAATTATGACACTTCCAAACATTCTCTAACCTGTTGTCCATTTAGTTAGTCCAATCTGCAAGGCTTTTCCGATTCTCTTTCTCTTTCCAAACACTAGTGAAGCACACTTCATTCAGTATTACTTCTGCCCATTCAGTGAAAGGATGTTAGCAGACATTGTGGAGTAATACATACATGCTGTATACTAGGCAGATGCAAGTTATGTTTTACTTCTGCTATGTATGAAAATGCATGTGCACTTCAGAGTTATGATGCACTTTCAGTTCTTTCGATGACGTATGTGAGATCAGTCGTAGTTTCATTTGCTAAGTGTACTATGGTACTCCCTCCCAAGTATCCATCAGATTGAATAGTCTTCTGCAACTCAGCATTACAAGTTTCCTTCCTGCAGGGGATTCAGATTGAAAGTCTATTGGATGAAAAAGATGAGGAAGCCGGTAGTTATCTTCCCAGCCAGTGCACAGAAGTCGAGGAATTCAAAGCTCTACTACGCCAGCAAAAAGTACTTAACAGTTTGACTGAACAGGCTCTCCGTAAGAGCCAACCTTTAGTGATATCCAACATAACTAACGAAAAAGCTGAATTATTGAGTGCCGGAGACCTCAAGGGAACGGCTAAGCTCGAGCAGCTTTGCCTGCAACTTCTTTCAATGCGCATCTGTCCAGGAGCTGCAGTTATTGATGTACCGGTCATTGACAGTTCATCTGCAAATGCTGAAGAAACCAATCAGTTGAATGCAAAACGTAGTCCTGCCGCTGCATTGGCTATACCAGACACGGACCTAGCAGAAATTGTAAGTAATCATGATTATTCTCTGTTGTTTAGAGAGAGAGTTTTTAAAACAACTTTAATTCTGGTTTGTTTAACTCCATTGCAGGTTAGG
Organism: Rhipidocladum racemiflorum; assembly: GCA_036346355.1. NCBI lineage: Eukaryota > Viridiplantae > Streptophyta > Magnoliopsida > Poales > Poaceae > Rhipidocladum > Rhipidocladum racemiflorum. Next base: position 18,143,958 of record CM070570.1, on the reverse strand, counting down.
GTGATTAGATCATGTCGAGATGGTATCAATAAATTGGTCGAGTCATTGCAGCAGAGGTTTCCAAGTGTTTCAAAGTCACAACTGAAAAGTAAAGTGAGAGAGATGTCTGACTTTGTTGATAATCGCTGGCAGGTCAGAACACTTTCACACTAAGTACATACTCCCTCTGTCCCACAAAAAGTGCATTTCTAATATTCAAAATTTGTCCTACAAAGAGTATATTTTTAATCCGTAGGGTCTAGTTGTAAGTGTATGCATGCTCATTTAAGTGCCTGTAGAAACTGAAGCACAAGCATGCTTATGTATGAAGTAATGAGGGTCACATTAATCATTTACCTTGCACACTAATCTGTCTTAAAAAAAACCTAGGAATGCACTTTTTGTGGGACAGAGTGAGTATCTGATTATCATTGTTTTTGTGTTAGTAGTGTGATTACTAGATGCTGACGCTCAATGGATTTAAGATGCGTTGCATTAAGCCGCTTTTGTTTCTCTGCAGGTCAAGAAAGAGGTTCTTGACAAGCTTGGCTTAAATTCCTCACCTGGTATTCTACTTGATATTCTTTGGTCAGTAAGAATCTGGCATCATTGTCCTTAACAACTTTACCAACCATGTTTCTTGTTTTTTCAGTGAATTCGAAAAAGCGCAAAGGAATAGCCATGTACTTCTCAAAGCGGTGTTTACCTCCAGAAGAGGCCATCAATGCTCTGGCATCTTCACCTGAACTGCGCTTGAAATCGAAAACCATTCAAAACAGCAACGGTGACACTGATGTTCCTCAAAGGGATCTGTTTCCCTCGCCCCAGTAACTGTCCTAACAAGTTATTCTGAAAGCGTCTTCCTCAAATTGGGTCATTGAACAATACACCCAGAGACAAGATCAGCAGAAGCTTCTTGGGTAATAATGGTGTCTACAAAGCCACTGAAGTGCAACTTGGTATCGTGTCTGTCTGATGAAAGACAATGGTCGAGGTTTTTGGCAACATGGAGATCTGGAGTAGATTTCTTGATGTTGTAGACAGAAATGAAGTATAATTTATGAAGGATATGTAGTTTATGTATTCAGTGTCTGCATTTGACATGTATCTATTCTATTGTTAACTCAAGGCACTCTGACAAGCGAAGCTGATCTTTTTGTTTTGCATGTCGCTGCAACTTATGTGGCTATCCTTGTCAAATTTTCTTCGCGTTGTTCCATTTGGTCACATTGTTTATATTTAATCCCTCCAGATAGAGCAGGTCTGATAACTGACAGATACTCGCACAATATTTGACCTTTGGACCGAATCTGATGAATGTATGCACAACATTACAGCAAATGCAGCAAGGCAAAACTATAATAGTAGTTGCCTTGGCATCTTAGTACGAAAGAATTTGAGAGCACAGTAAATAGTACAAAAGAATAGGTAACTAGCAGTAATCGCGCTAATACAACACAAAGAATCAAAGAGCACCTCTTAATTCACTCCACACGCAGATAGCAATTGTTGCGGCACCAACCGCAGCAATCGAGGGAGCAGCTTCAGACATGGTAGGAGGGGGGTGCCCAGTTCTTGGTGTCGTGGAGGTCGTCGGCGCCGTCGTCGAGGTGGAGCGAGAACGGGAGCGCGCCAGCGCGGCCCACTCGAGGACGAAGATGAGAGGCCGCCGACCATCTTGAGTATGATGGCGCCGTCCTCGTCGCGGACATAGGACTGGAGCTCGAGCAGGAAGTCGGAGGTGCGGGTGAAGGCGAGTAGAGCGACGGCGCCCTGGAAGATGGCGGTGAGGGCGGTCCCCGCGAAGTGGGCGTTGTACCACTGCACGGGGATAGCGGGTGCGGTGAAGGAGCCGGAGCACCCCGCGGCGGATAAGACGGCGGTGAGGGCGTGGAGGGAAAGGAGGAGGACGCAGGGGGAGGGCAGGAGGCGGAGCGAGAGCGTGAGGAAGATGCAGCTGGAGGCCTCGCCGAGGAGCACGTAGTTGCAGAGCAGGAACGCCTTGTGCGTGTGGCTCTGGCCCGTCGCCATTGCCGCCGTCGAACGAACCGAATCGATCGCTGGATTGCCGCTTTCTTTCTTCAAGGGAGTGGAGCGGAGCTGCGGAGTGGCTCGGGGGGGAGCGCGAGCAGGTTAACACTAGGCAGAACTTGGGAAAAAAAGCTCAAATATACAACATGTTAATCAAAATAGCAAAAATATACATCAAAAAAAAATAATTACAAAAGTGCCAACTGCTCCCGCCGCGCCACGTGGCGGCCGCCACGCCGTACGGCGGCCGCCACCCCCCACGGCGGCAGCCAGGTGGCTCCGTCTCGCACTGCCACGTGTCCCGTATGTTTTTGGATTTTTGTTTGATTATTTCTCGTCGATTTTTTTTAGTTTTCGCTGGTTATTCGACCGGATCTCATTGAAATGCAAATAACTTTCGCTATACAACTCGAAATTTTCGCCAAATCATATGGATTAAGAATATGCTTTGGAATTGTATTTGTAAATATTATTTTTGTACACCTTTATCGCAGATAATTTTGTAATACAACATGTAAGTAAAAATCAGCAGATATATACAACAAAAATAAAAATAGGAAAAATACCGACGGTTCCCGCCACGACCTTTTATTTGTCTCATTATTTCACTGATTTTTGGTGTTTTCTCTCTGGTTATTCGACCGATCCGATTGAAATGCAAATACCGATAATTGTGTAATAATTGTTTTGTATCTTGCACCAATATTTGTGTAATAATTTTTTGAGACTTCGTGTAGTTTTGGTCAAAGATGGGCGGATAAATTACTTACGACTACGAATGGTAAACAACAATGGCATATCTGGGACTAAACCTAACATGCCTTAGGGAAAGGGAACAACAAGAAGGGCCCTTGTCGTACATTTCTTGAGTGCGGCGAGGATATTTTCCCTTACGCAATCCTTCACTCCTGCCGCCCTGGCCTAGCTGCCCTCTCACGCTTTCTCTACTCAGCCTCCCTCTCCGCGGCATGGCGCTGCTCGGCCTCCTCTGGCGAGCATCTGTTCAGACGCCGCTTGCGCTTCTCCTCCTGATCCTGCTCACACCATCGCCGCTCCACCATAGCCCTCCGATGCGAGTACTCCCAATTCCGCATCCTTTCCATCTCGAGAGTTTGTTCCGCGTCGTAGAATCGGATGAACTTCAAGCCTGATGGAAAGCGCAATTGGTCACATCACATGGTGTTAGACACATGCAGGTTCGATGCAACACTAAATGCGAGTATGAATATACAGGGCTTCTCCGCCGCATGCATCCCCAGCGTTGGCTCGTAGTCATGGTTGCGGCAACTCCAGTACCTCATACCGTATGTGTATGAGTTGTCTATGGACTGCCGGAAGCGGCAAGGATCCCCGCATAGGCACATGGGGACCTCCGTGCCGTCGGGGATGGTTTCGACACTGCCGTGCCTTGGGGGCGAGGGAAACTCCATTGGTGTTGCTCGTTTGTTTTGCGGGGGATGTATCTCTTTGTTGTATTGGAGCGATCGCTCGGTTCATGCAATCTTTGGGAAGCCAGGAAGGGGGTTAAATAGCCTGAATTGATAAAGCGACAGACTTGAAGCAAGAACGAATCCGCGAGCATCGGATTCCTTTGCAGCTCTGCCTGTGCTTGGAAGCGACAAATGCAGCACTGCTGGTAGGGAGGTGCCAGTCAGGCTTTGGCAGCTATGCTTTGACATGACGACTAAGGCATTCTCTGCCACGCATGCAGTTGATGACATGATATGTCCTGCAGGCTTTGCCAGCAGTGCTTTGACAGGACGTCTCAGGCCAATGCAACGAAAGTTTGGATGATGACAACTTAAGCATATTCGGCTGGCCGTGAAATATCACGTGTGAGTCCATTTTTCTAAGAATGCACTGATTTGCTCTTGTGTATACTGACTACGGTATTATGAAAAAATATTGTAATTACACCTTCCGTTGTATGTACTTTCGTATAGTTGAAAAGGGCTAAATATAATAGTCGTAGAAAAATATGACAACTTAAGCATATTCGGCCCGCCGTGAAATATCAAGTGTGAGTCCATTTTTTCGGAAGAATGCAGCTGATTTGCTCTTCTCAGATAATCGACTACGATATTATGGAAAAATATTCTAATTACACATTCCGTTGTATGTATTTTCGTGTAGTTGAAAATGGCTAATTATAACGGTCGCGAACAAATATGACAACTTAAGCATTTTCGGCCGGCCGTAAAATAACACGTGTGAGTCCATTTTTTCGAAAGAATGCAGCTAGTTTGCTCTTCTGGATACTGACTACGATATTATGGAAAAATATTCTAATTACACATTCCGTTGTATGTATTTTCGTGTAGTTGAAAATGGCTAATTATAACGGTCGCGAACAAATATGACAACTTAAGCATTTTCGGCCGGCCGTAAAATAACACGTGTGAGTCCATTTTTTCGAAAGAATGCAGCTAGTTTGCTCTTCTGTATACTGACTACGATATTATGGAAAAATATTCTAATTACACATTCCGTTGTATGTATTTTCGTGTAGTTGAAAATGGCTAATTATAACGGTCGCGAACAAATATGACAACTTAAGCATTTTCTAGTAGTAAAATAACACGTGTGAGTCCATTTTTTCGAAAGAATGCAGCTAATTTGCTCTTCTGTATACTGACTACGATATTATGGAAAAATATTGTAATTACACATTCCGTTGTATGTATTTTCGTATAGTTGAAAAGGGCTAATTATAACGGTCGCGAACAAATATGACAACTTAAGCATATTCGGCCAGCCGTAAGATATCACGTGAGAGTCCATTTTTTCGTAAGAATGCAGCTGATTTGCTCTTACGTATCGACTACGATATTATGGAAAAATATTGTAATTACACCTTCCGTTGTATGTATTTTCGTATAGTTGAAAATTGCTAATTATAACGGTCGCGAACAAATATGACAACTTAAGCATATTCGGCCCGCCGTGAAATATCACGTGTGAGTCCATTTTTTCGGAAGAATGCAGCTGGTTTGCTCTTCTGTATACTGACTACGATATTAAGGAAAAATATTGTAATTACACATTCCGTTGTATGTATTTTCGTATAGTTGAAAATGGGTAATTATAACGGTCGCGAACAAATATGACAACTTAAGCATATTCGGCCCGCCGTGAAATATCACGTGTGAGTCCATTTTTTCGGAAGAATGCAGCTGGTTTGCTCTTCTGTATACTGACTACGATATTAAGGAAAAATATTGTAATTACACATTCCGTTGTATGTATTTTCGTATAGTTGAAAATGGGTAATTATAACGATCGCGAACAAATATGACAACTTAAGCATATTCGCCCGCCGTGAAATATCACGTGTGAGTCCATTTTTTCTAAGAATGCAGCTGGTTTGCTCTTCTCAGATAATCGACTACGATATTATGGAAAAATATTCTAATTACACATTCCGTTGTATGTATTTTCGTATAGTTGAAAATGGCTAATTATAACGGTCGCGAACAAATATGACAACTTAAGCATATTCGGCCGGCCGTAAAATAACACGTGTGAGTCCATTTTTTTCGAAAGAATGCAGCTGGTTTGCTCTTCTGTATACTGACTATGATATGATGGAAAAATATTGTAATTACACCTTCCATTGTATGTACTTTCGTATAGTTGAAAAGGGCTAAATATAATAGTCGCGGAAAAATATGACAACTTAAGCATATTCGGCTCGCCGTGAAATATGACGTGTGAGTCCATTTTTTCTGAAGAATGCAGCTGATTTGCTGTTCACTACACGGACTACCGTATTATGGAAAAAAATGTAATTACATCTTCCGTTTTATGTATTTCCGGCAAATTATAATAGTCGATACAAATATGACAACTTGAGCATATTCGGCAAAGTGTAAAATGTCCCGCTTGAGTCCATTTTTTTCAAGAATGCAGCTGGATTGCTCTTCACTATACTAACTACTATATTTCGCTACGGTACTTGGGGATATTGCGGGACTACAATTTAGTCAGAAAGAAAGGTGTAACCTAAATTTATGTGTAAAAATCTGATCCATTGTAAAAAAACAATAGTAAACATATGTGACGATACAAAATATGAGATATATTTAATATACTATAATATTGATGCATAAACATGAGAGAGAATAGATAACACAAATGGAACGATTGCATTGCACGACATAGATTAATAAAGTTAACATAATTGACGATATTGCATGATCTAGTTCGCAATTGCGGACAAAATTATGACAAGGATAACTACATACAAGATCTTCTCTACCCACTTGATATGATCTAAAATGCGCTCCACCTTTAATGTCGGATGTTAAGCCTCTGCTCTAGCGTTGGGTTCATCCTCTCGCCGAGTGTTTGGTCCATCACCGCTCTACGCTGGGAGCATCCCGGGTGCTGCGGTACTACGACGCTCCATCGATGTATTCAGTGGTGTTCGCTTGATCGAAAATATTGACATCCTGCAGACGCATAACGATGTCAACATATTTTCGCATCGTAAATAGCTCAACTCATAAGAGACTACTCGAAGAAGAGAACAATCATCATAGGTCGAGAAATCGTAGTACATTCCCACTTACAGAGTAATTAGGGCATTTATAAAACACCCTACGTAATTTGACGAAGTGGTGGAGTACAACACATTAGCTTGCACATGGCAATTAGGGCAATCGACCGCCTAGCATTGGCAAGTGCAATGGCTCTCCGATTCGCCGAGCTAGACGTTTGAGACATGGCCTTCACACAATTGAAGAACGCACAAGTGTAATTAGGAAGAATAGGATATCGACAAGGTAATGTACAATGTGACTCACCGTACAAAATTTATTTTGTAAATAATACCTCTAAAACACGTGGCCGAATGAAATACTGGAAAAAAGAAAGCTAATCTACCGGTTCTCCTCTACGCTATGGGGTTTGTAAACTCACTCAAACCTTTATGCACTCGATATTTATAAGCGAGGAGCGAGGAGGAACGACGCACTGGCGGCACATCACCACAGGCGAGGGCCAAGACAGCAATCGGCCAGTGGCGGCGTGTGCGGTGTGCTATGGGGGGCCTGGTCAGAATCGCTGCGGTGGCGATGGCTTGGGAGTGGCGACCAGGTGGCGTAACATTAGCGCACGCGGTTTAGGACGGACATGAAAGCGCACGTGGCACCGCAAGCTACATAATCCAAAGTCGGCACTAAATGTCTCGGTGAACGCATTGTCGAAGGCCCGCGATTTCTTCGCTTGGGGTGCAGTCGTGCGGCTTTGTTTACGGTGACAGTCGTGCGACTACGATACTTAGTGTTATTGCGCAATTATAATTTACATGGAAAGAAAGGTGTATATGAAATATTTTTGCAGTTCATTTGTCATATCGCCCTATTCAGCTTTGTCGCATATCAGCTAATATACGAAAGAACGCATGGTTGAATGACTGTTGTCGGTGAATATGATCTTACATACATGTAATAAAAAATATGATCCATTCAACCGAAAAAATAACTTCGAATAACTTGGTGAACATAACAAAAAGCTTCATCATAGTACAAACTGCATTACGATACAACAGAAACACATAATAGCATTAGAACTTTCCCGAATCGTCACTATCGATGTCAACACCCTCCTCTTCGAAAAACTGCCAACGATCACGTTTGCCGTCATCATCACTATGGTAGTCAGTCGGAAGAACCAAATTAGGGCTTACAGCCTCGTGGTTATCTTCTATGGCGCGGTGAAGGAAGCGATCGTAAGCTTGAGGGTCCTCTAGTTGTTCAGGACGTACTCCGTGTCTTTGCGGTAATTCACATACAGTTAACCTCTTAAGTTCCTGCCCGACGTCCATCCTCTTCTCTACCCTGGGCAGCGTCCTGTCTTGTACTGTCGATGTATTCAGTCGGTCTGCCCACTGAGAATATTGGCATCCCGTAGGCTACACGATAGTATTAACATGCTTATATCAAACTCGAGCAGGAGAGTACTCATGAAAACATGAAGATATCGAAAAATCGTAGAGACGTACAGAGAAATTAGGGCATCTATAATACGCCCGTTCGTTATTTTCTGTAGTGGTGGAGTACCAGGTTTGGGCTTCCACATGACAGTTAGGGCACATTACGCGCCCTGTATTGGCAACCGTTGAGCTCGACCCGTGAGACATGGCTTTGACAGAAGCGACAAACACTGAAGTCGGTATCTACATGAGGCAGACACACCAGTAAGAATCACAATAAGTCAAAATAACCTACCAAGGTGTATAACTTCGGGCCACCAATATTTAAGTCAGATTTACCGATTGCCGCGTTTGTTCGAGTTATTAAGTATACAAAGGATGTGAACTCCTTTGGGGTCCAAGTAGTGATTACGTCCAAAAATAAACACAGTCCTTCGCCAAAGCGAATAATCGTACCACATAAAGACAGTCCATTGGTCATCGGAGGGTCCAGCCCCCTCCCCCCCGACACAGTTCAACGTTATAGTGCTAGCTCGGCGGAGGGTCCTGACCTCTGTAGAGACTGGAAGTCCCAAAAGACATTTCTCTATGTAGTGCTGGAGTCATCTCGCCAATCCGGTGTCAAACACTTATTTTAAACTTGGCTCAAAAAGTGAATCTAGCGCTGTTTTCTGTTGGAGGACTTAGCCAATTTGGTTGGTTTGCTTGGGGGGTATTTTCGGGAGATAAAAGTGTGGGTTATGTGGTGTGGGTGGCAGCCACTTCATTCCCAAACCGTGAGTTGTTCCCTCTTCTTCCTCCCTCCACCACACAACCGCGAGATGAAAGTTTGCTTGGTCGTGCAGATTTTTGCTCTCGCTTTCTGCAAATTCGAGCTACTTAGAGGCCGAATTGGAGTTTACATTTGCTTACGGTTGTAGAGGGTGAAATTATCTAGCATCTCCAACTGGAATCAATCCATTTGGACATTCCATTAGAAAGTTATGCCGTGTTTAGTTTCGATCGTCCGAAATGGACGAAATTGGTGAATTGGATATTGAGCAGCGAATTTGAATTAATTGAAGGCCGAATTTGGAAAAAATTTTGCCTGAGAACTTGTAGGGAATTTCAAGTAGATTTCAAAAATGTATTTGTTTGCTTATTTTGGATGAATCTGGAGTAAGTTATGCCGGTTTGAAGGAGTCCCAAATTTAAAAAAAACAATAGAAGCTCAAAATCCCCAATTTCGGTTTTTGTCTTCAATACTGCAAATGGGCTCAAAATACCAGCATCGCATATTTTATTGCACGAAATAGGAATATTAGTCAGCACGTAGCAAATATTGTTTTCACACGATGCATGCAAATTACGCCAAAGGTAAAAGGCCTCAAGACAACTAAGTGGCAAAGACAACTTAGTGCCATAATACATTTCATTCCTAGCACAATCTTCCACATATGAAAACATTACATTGAAAGAAAAATAATGCAGACGAACGAGTTGATCAATAACCACCGGTTCAACGGCCTTCTGGGTTAGTGTTCCCCCTTCCTCTTCCCCTGCCCCCTACCATGACGTTCCTGGTTATTGTAGTCGACGGTGTGAAATTTTGGGGCCGTTGGGGATACGTAGTCCACCGCTGCGCTGACCTAACTGCACCTCGCGTTGCGTCGAATCGCCTTTGGGGGGACCGCGTCGACGAGCGCTGTGGATGCCCCATCCACCATCGATCGGTCTCGCATGGTACCGATGCGCGAGTACGTCCGAGGCCGGTGCTCCTGCCGCTCGATCCACCGGCCTCCTCGGGTTATTGGGGCGAATGCAACCCTAGGGATTGCAAACACGCCGTCGCGAGTAAATCTGTGAATGTAGTCCCCGATCCCATAAGGTCATCGTGACGCCTCGACACGTCCTCCCATGTTTGTTGATGTGGGCGGGGTACTAAAAGACTCCTGCGGCAATGATGGGGACGGTGACATGTTGATGTGTACTCCTCCTTCAACGTTCGCCCCAGCACCTATTTCAACGTAGCCGCCTCCATGGCCCCGGCCGCTCTCATGGCTCGGGACCGGACGGTCGATGCTGCAGGTTGGTCTTGGCGCCGAGGAGGCACAGGCGTTGCACGTCTATCCATGGACATGCTCCTCATCAGGGGGCTCGGTGCGGGCGGCGCCTCGTCCGGTACATCCTCGTAATCACGTTGAGTAGACGGTCTATGGCCACCAACATCTCTGACCGCATTTCTTATGCGGTGGCCCGTGCGTCGAAGAAGGTTCCGTAAAGGATTGCTTGATTGACGTTGATGCGCCTGTGACTGCGTGAGGATCTCGTCCGCCTGGTCATGCATGTACTCCGCCTCACGCCTCTGCAAATTAACACGTATCGAATGTTTAATTGGGTATATCCCTTGTTTTTAATATGTGGTAGGTGTGATCCGTACCAGTGTGTGCATGCGCTCTGCGTACTCCTCAGCATAGCCATGTTGCACTGGCATCGCCACACCCCTGTCTAGGAGCACCGCCTGCAGTGCGAGGTCTGTACCAGTCAAGGTACCCAAGTGTGTCCGTCTCGTGGGCTGCGCCTGATGGGTTCCAGACGTCCTCAGTGGCCATCGAGTTCCACCTCTCAATATGCCGGCTATTCCGTGCCACCCAGTTGTAGTTGTGGCCCGATGTACTCCTCCTGCGGATCAATCCAACACGTTATTAATGGTTTCCACAGTAAGCATGAAAGTAATGTGACATGTAGCGACATACCCATGGGAGCTTTCGGCTCTGTCGGAGGCGGTGGAGGGAAAGACTGCCGGTACCCAAATTGGCGCTGAACGCGCTCCGGAGAGTATGGCTCAACGGCACTCATGCACAGGAGGAAGCATTTCGTCATCCAATAATTAGGCTCCCCCGTGCACAGATTGGAGATATGGCCTCCCGACGCAACCTCCTCCGCGGCCTGGGTGGAAAAGGGATCCCACGTGACCTGCGCTGATGTCAGGAAGTCTAGGTCCCCCACGAGACGAGGGTAGGAGCCACGGTCTGATTCCTGGGCCCATCGGAGTCTGGCATGCATCCATTTGTAACCCAAGGTTGGCCTTGCGAGTGGATGCACGTTAGCTTCATCGATGGGCACTGGGTAGTACCGCTTTGACACTCTTGGTCGCGCTATGGGTAGGTACGACTGTGACCACAATCAGAAGCAGGGGCAACCTCCCATTATTGAAGTTGGTCAGGCCGTGGCGGGCGCACACATCTCGCGATATGTGTCTGCGAATCGCCGAGCCTCACCGTAGAAGTCCGGTGTCGCATCTTCGCACTTTGCTCGGCTAATTCGGCGACCCAAACGAGGTGGGGGCAACGGAATCACCATTTCCGTTTGTAAATAAAATTCTCGCAAGGAGGAAATAGAGGTACACCTCGAAATGCCTATTTATCGACCGAGTCGGCGTTTTGAGACATGGTCCAGCCTCCGAGGCTGCCGAGCCATGCGAAAGAGACTCCACGATCACGATTCCGTGTACGTTGTGCCAAACCTGCATCGAAGAAAATCACATGTTAGGAAATCACGTTAGCTCCCGAGATAAGTGTGGTCGGTGTGCTTTCACATTTATTACCTTTCCTCTACATAGTTCTTCCATGCCTCTTTGGAGGGCTTGCGCACTACGAGGGGTTTACTGAAAGTGGAAGGCCAAATAACATGGCGACATCTTTGAGGGTCACCGCCATCTCGCCGAAGGAGGTGGAAAGTATGCGTCTCCTGGCGCCATCTGCCGACCAACGCGGTGATAAGGCCCCGTCGCCCAGCCTAGGCATCGGGGTCCACTGCCCTTCCTTCAGAGGCTCCACGCACCATAAATGCGAAAGCTAACAGTCCGTCCGTCCCAGCCGTATATGAACCGAGGGTCCAATGTCTTAATGTTACTGAGCCACGCATGCGGAGAGTGTTAAGCTGCAAGGACAAAGCAACTAAACGCATCGAGCATAACGAAGGTACGTGACGCTTGCGATACGTTACTTAAAGTGTAGTAATGACGTTACCGTCTGGCCGAGGCCCACTTCCGGCCCTGTGGTCGCCATCATACTTCGATCGCAATAGCTCGCAACTCCATCACAAGCCTGGCATAATCTCCATGGAATGAAACAATGAAATACAAAAATAACATCGAAGAAATTAGAAAACCACTTTCCTTACCAAAGAAATTTAGGTTCATAAATTACATAACCGAAATTTCACGAAGAGAATGCAAAATGAAGGTAGTAAGAAGATGTTGCATGTCTAATGCGTATAGTTGAAATATTACATTGGACAACATCACCCTCTGTTTGGGCGGCCTCTACGGTCATGCCCTGCCTGGTCACAGATGCGACAACGCCGAAGGCCATCGTCTCGTGAGATGCATCCATGTCACCCTCAAACCGCGGAACGCAGTCTACCCGCCAGATCGCGCCTTAGTGTGGGGTACGGAGCCACGTAGGGGTTCGGAGGTCTTGTAGTTCGTGGCCGATGTTGAACGGTTCGAAATGCCCCGCCCATGTTGCTCTAACGGCATCCATACGGTAGTACGGTGTGACATATTGTGTGCCGTCGTTGTCCCCATATCACGGCACGCCGCTAGCACGCGGCGGCGGATGTGCTCTAGGCGAGGCTTGTTGCATGAGCAGGTCGCCTCATACAGCCGAGCTGGCATCTCTCGGTTTGTGTCCCCGCGAGTATCCCGAACGGTGCTTGCGCTTGCACTCGACGAGAAAAATGTTCTCACGCAGGTCCATCATGCGCGCGGCGATGGAATTGAGCTTTCGCCACGACGCCGCAACAAAGCCTCGACACGGGAGCGAAGGTTGAGCCGTTAGCTTGTACGCCGCTTTGGCGATCAACAAAGTATTTCGCGGTCCTAAAAATGTCACCAATGATTGGGCAAATGGGTAGGCAACGAGCCCCCGCAAAGACATTGTTGTACGACTCGGCAAAGTTAAATGCGTCATGATGGAGTATCTGCAGAAGAGAAGCATACCGCTTAGGTGCAAAATAGTGCCGTCAAATGATGTGGTACCGTACTAGAGAGGGCATTATCTTCACCGAGCACCGTTCAGATCGTGCGCCAGGCCCATCTCTCGGCGGGTTTACGAGCTATCCATTGAGCGAATGTCATCTTGCGCCAGACGGAGACCTCCGAGCCACCAATTACCTGCGGTGGCCTCCATGGTCTCTTCCGCCACCGATTCCTTTGAGCGCTGCTCACCGGTTAAATATCGTATCGAACTTGCGCAGCTTGGTTTTGCATGCATAGGGTTTTGAATAGCTTCACCATGTTCTTGTTCCCGCACATGGTGTACTGTGTTCGCCTCAGGTGACGCATGCACCATCTACGCTGGACGCCTCTCCACAGCAAGGGCAATCTTCATCTTCCGCCATTCTATCGAGGGCGTTCAGCACTCGCATTACGGTCCGACACGACGCACACCCGCCCTATCCCGCACCACACGGTCTTCACCAGGGCAGAACCAGCACCGGTATCGTTGCTTTCGCTCGACCACGGCGAACGCCACCGTAGTAGCCGGTTGTTTGCATCGGCAGCCTATGGCGGTAAGAAGGGTGCCATTGTATCGCCAGATAGAAATGTTCCATCCACGCATATAACAGACGGCGATTCTTTGAATGCCGTGATGCATGGACCGAACGCCGTAACACCCTGAGGAGGTAGTAGTGTTCGAGCGATCGTTCCATCGGGAAGCTGCATGTTCAACAAAGAATAGCATATTCGAGCCCGGGTTTGTTGCGACTATCCGCCTCGAGGGCGTGGAGCCCAATTGAATGACTCCATAAAACTACCAAACATCATTTTCAAAGCCATCCGCTTTGCTCGCCAAGCCTGTAGGTAGGTTATGGACATCCTCGTCTGCTCGCATCTCAAAGAATTATGGTTGCGGGCCTGAGACCAAGGTCGGCCTTCAAAGACGCTCTAACAGGATTTCCGCGATGAATCTTGATTTCACCACGCCGCTTGTGTTCCGAACAAGCGCCTCTGTGCATGTGTGCGGTGTGTACCGCCGTATAATGAAATGGTCCTGATGTTTAGGGCGCTGAGCACGAACATAGTATCCGCACTGCTGCCCTTTCTTACATGTAAGCTCGAAGCAAGTCTTGTCCGAGCGATGCACGCGGTGGTCACGCCGGGTCACCACAGCGTAATTAGTGCAGAAGTGCATCGCTTCGTCCTTTGTGGCGAACTCCTGGTCGAGTTCTATGTCGCTATGGTCTTGCCCACGCTTAGAATAGAAATATCCTCCAAGCGGGCCAGAACACAGTCGACCGGGTTCAGCAAGTGCAAAAATGCAATTGCTGGCCCCAGGTCCTCATCTTCGTCAGGACCATCACCGTAAGTAGGGTCAGGGTCATCCCCTAGAGCATCCGCATCCACCTCAGGGACGGGCGCATCCGTCTCGCCAGTCCCTGCCAAGCCCCCTTGACCGGGGACTTGCGGCGAGCTCATGGCAATTTCCTCTTCGGGCTCGGGTTGTTCGTCCGCATTGACCCCCATGTCCTCCTCCTGGGCTCGGCTCGTCCCTCGCCTCCCACGAAGTGCGAGGGACCGGCTTCACGTAAACACCTAGTGCGAACCCTTCCTCAGGCGGCCTTCTCCATGTAGAATCGCCAGCACTCGTTCTACTGAGCTCGAATAGGTCAGACACGTAAAGCAAGCTATTTGGCACTACATGGGGCCTAACCCCATCTACCACGAGCTTGTACAATGTACGGTCAACACTAAGAGCGCGTGCAGCCGCTCTTGCTACTGTGCGCAACTCTATCGGTGGATTTACAGTTGTCTCTATGTGTGCGCAATTATGCATGCTGACAAATGGGCCCTGCAAATTTGCGGGCTCCCCCCCGTGCCATATATGAAGCGGAATCGCCATCGAGGACTGTAGCATTACATAATTGTAGTCATCAATAATTGCACACACGCACCGCTAACATATTTAAACATATTGGCATTACTCAAATTTTAATTACAAAAGAATAAATGTTATGGTTACGTACAGTTAAAATGTATGCCAACATATAATTATATATATATATTATATAATATACTATCACAAGACATATGCAGTTTATGAAATCCTAAAACCGCATTCCACACTCTTGATATCATGTAAAATACTACTACACATAAAGGCATTGTATACTTTACATTTCAGGTTCGTACGAACTAAGTAAAACAAATATACGTAGCTAACAAATTAATTGGCTGTTTTTTTGATCTTTTTGTGCGCATGTATTTCTAGGTGATACGATTAATTCGCAATTTTTATGGAATGCGGGGATTTATCTACCAGGTTCGCAATATATGGTGTTCACTCGGAGAAACGCATGCATGCATACATACATACATTTCATCATAACAACATAATTTTGGTAAAAGTGTGCTAGCAGCATGATATAACGGGAGATGCTTGCCTTGCTCTGAATTTTCTGGAACGGCGTCGAGGTCAACGTGTGCGGTCTCTGCAGTGTCGGTACCTACACGAAGCAAAAACAACAATACGAAGTCCAATAAGTAATAAGGGAAAATAGCTTACAATGGTGCGAAACTTCGGCCCTCCAATATTTAAGTCGGATTAAGTGGATACTTTGGTTCGAGTTGTAAAGTTCAGAAAGGAGGTCAACTCCTTTCGGGTCCAAGTAGATATTACGTCCAAAAAAACAGTCCTTCGCTGCAGCGAATCATCATGCGAAATAAATACAGTGCAACGTTCGAGCATAAGCTCGGCAGAGGGTCCTGACCTCTGCAGAGACTCCTTTCGGGTCAAAAAAATTAAGTCAGATTAAGCAGCTACTTTGGTTCGAGTTATTAGGTTCAGAAAGGAGGTCAACTCCTTTCGGGTCCAAGTAATGATTACGTCCAAAAATAAATACAACAATACGAAGTCGAATAAGTAATAAGGCAAAATGACTTAACACAATCCAGAACTTCGTGCCACCAATATTTAAGTCGGATTAAGCAGCAACTTTGGTTCGAGTAATTAAGTTCAGAAAGGATGTCAAGTCCTTTCGGGTCCAAGTTGTGATTACGTCCAAAAATAAGTACAACAATACGAAGTCGAATAAGTAATAAGGCAAAATGAATTAACACAGTGCAGAACTTCGTGCAACCAGTATTTAAGTCAGATTAAGCAGATACTTTGTTTCGAGTTATTAGGTTCAGAGAGGAGATCAACTCCTTTCGGGTCCAAGTAATGATTACATCCTAAAAAAAACAACAATACGAAGTCGAATATGTAATAAGGCAAAATGACTTAACACAGTCCAGATTAATTGGCCGTACGAACAAAGTAAAAAAATATACACAGCTACCAAATTAATTGGCCGTTTTTTTGATCTATTTGTGTGCATGTATTTCTAATGACCATGATTATACAGTAACCAAATTTCATGAATGTCAACGATGTCATTTCAAATTTCTATGGAATGCGGGGATATATCTACCAGATTCGCAATTTAGGGTATCTACCAAAAGTAACGCATGCATACATAGATTGTTCACAACAACATATTCTAAGTAAGATAGTGTAATCAACATGATTGAACGAGGTGCTTGCCTTCTCGAAGTTTTCTTGAAGGGCGTCGAGGTCGACGGGTATGGTCTCTTCAACGTCGGTATCTACATGATTGCAAAAAACAACATTAAGAAGCGAATAAAGTAATAAGCGAAAATAACCTACCACGATCCTAAACTTCGGGGCAGCAATATTTAAGTCAGATTAAGCATCAACTTTGGTTCGAGTTGTTAAGTTCTGAAAGGAGGTCAACTCCTTTCGGGTCCAAGTTGTGATTACGTCCAAAAATAAAAACAGTCCTTCACTTCAGCGCATAATCGTGCGAGATAAATACAGTCAACGTTCAACGTTCCAGTGCAAGCTCGCAAGAGGGTCCTAACCTCTGCAGAGCCTCCGAGTTCGAAAAGAAGGTTGTCATTTTATGCAACAATATTCAATTGAACTTTTTATTCCTTTCGAATATTCTTACAGACGTAGTGCTGCGATTAATTCTCAAATTTTAGTGGAATGGGGGGTGTACCTACCAGGTTCGCAATATATTGTGTTTACTGCATGTAACGCATGAATACATAGATTTGTTTACATAATGTAGGAAAATTAATGGTATCAACATGAGTGAGAGAGGTGCTTGCCCTGCTCGGAGTAATCTGGATCAGCGTTCAGGTCGACGGGTGCCCTCGCTCCGACGTAACTATCTACACCAAGCAAAAACATGTGTAATAAGCAAATTAAGTAATAAGACTAAATAACTTACCAAGGTCCAGAACTTCGGCCCATCCAAATTTAGGTCAGATTAAGCAGCTGCTTTGGTTCGAGTTATTAAGTTTAGAAAGGAGGTCAACTCCTTTCGGGTCCAAGTAGAGATTATGTCCAAAAATAAAATACCTTCTTCGGCGAATAATCGTGCGAATGCATACGGCCGATGGTCATCTGAGGGTCCACTTCCAAACAAATTTCTACGTTTTAGTGCAAGCTTGGCAGAGGGTCCTGACCTCTGGATATGTTATTTCATGCAAAAGTATTTAATCGAACTTTTAATCCCTTTCGAATATGATATTATGTGCTACGATTAATTCGTAATTTTCATGGAATGCGGGTATATTTTTATGCACATAATGTTACACTGAAATTATCATTTCAACTTCTACTCATTAATCTTGTTTTTATCTTCTAACCACATACATTAACTTCCTAATGAAATGAAATAAACGTAAATACTGAAATGTACAACAATAATAAATTGCACTAACGTCAATACTAACCTTCTTGAAGTTGTACAGAAGATCAATAAAGCTCGAGCTATGTAACAATAAATGTTCCTCAAAAATACCTGCAAGATACAAATCACGAATGAAATAAATGGAAAATATTAAACTTTGCGAAAATTCGAATAAACTATAACCACCGACTAATTAATCTCCTTCACGCTCTTTGCTCTAACAAACTGCAAGGAGAACGACCATCGTAAAATGTGAGCTAATCTGCTCTCACACTCGCTACCACACTCTCGCTCTCAAACTCTCTCGCTCTCAAACTCGCAACGCAGTTCTCAAACTCGGCTCTCAAATGGGCATACAATGGTGGGACGCACACCCTCGTTATATAGAACCAAACGTCATCACTGCGGACGTTTACATTAATCACGATTTCTTACGATAACCGACTCGTTTATTTATAATCACGTTACTTAGCAACAATATTAACCGTAATATCGAGTTTACGCAGCTTTTGGATTCCGACACGAGTAGACTTGACGCGACACTTCATGTCAAGTTTCAACCACTACCTGCTGTTCACCCACATGCATGCATTCTTTCCTCGCTACCGAAGCACCAATTGGAACCAGGGCCGGCAGGCGTAGCGGTGCAATGGCGACACTGCCGCCGCCACGCCACGGCGGCAAACAGCAGATGGTCGGGCAAAGCGCCTGGGGCGGCCGGACGAGCGGCACGTGGTCGCCGCCGTCTGCGGCGTGGCGCCGCTGCGCGTGTGGCGGCCGCCACGCCAAACCTGATATTTTCTTCAATTGTTGTATAGTTTTGATATTACATTTTGACTAATGTATACTTCAGCATTTTTTCCGCAGAACTTGCAGCGATCGTTTCGCACTTACCGATGCGACTAGAGAGAAGAAGAGCAAGAATGGAGGAGGAGGGAAGTGGTATTCGAGGCGACGGCGCGGCGGGCTCATCGGATGCAACCTTCCGCCCGGTCGCGGCGGCCGATTCCATGGCGCAGTGGCAGATCGAGAATAGGCGGGAGGGAATCGGCAGCGATCGATTCCATTGCGGCGTCCGCACCATTCAAGTGAGTCGATCGACTCAGGGCAACCTCTCGAGCCAAGAGAACTGTTAGATCGTGCCTCGCGAAATCGTGCGGATGAAAGAGCTCGCGTCACGTGTTAATGGGCCGTTATCACATCATAGAGCCCAATGCGATAAAGACGGCCTGGATTCGCCTGCTACCTCGGGCTGCCGAGCGCGAAGCGGTTTAGTACCACCTCGCTCGGCGAGGGGAGCCGAGTCGGTGGAGGCGGGCATAAAAGGGGAGGCACGGCCTCTTTACAATTCATACCTTTCTCGGCCTTTTGGCTAAGATCAAGTGTAGTATCTGTTCTTATCAGTTTAATATCTGATATGTGGGACACCGTCCCACAACGATATTAAATTTATTTTTTGTGGGGAGGGTTCACCACAGTGGCTTGCCGCTGGGGCCCTCGCGCGTCGCTTGGGCGTTGCACTGCAGCCCTTGCCAGGCGCACCCCAACCAAAGCAAAGATGAAATCATAGACTGGGCGTTTGTACACAACTCCAGGCATCGTGATTGTTCACCGGATGCATAGTAGAGCGTGACATTATGACATTACAGAGCGTCGCGATTTTCACTGGACGAAAAGTGAAGCATTACAGTGGACGAAAAGTTAAGCGTGACATTATAGATCAGCGCGGCGTGCCCCTTGGCCGAGGGGAATTCGCAGTATTAATTTTTAAATTTTTAGAAAAGAAGGATATAGACTTTTTTTTAATTTTTTTTGGGATTTTAGGAAAAAAACCCAGAACGATGTGAACTCTTCGGGTTAGCCCTTAACAGGTTCACCAAAACAATAAAAAGGGAACGCAATGCCCATCCATACACCCATTCTCATCACTATACTACAGGAAGGGTATAGAATTATATCATAGCAACATTTTGTTTACATTGAACAATCTACAAATCATTAGAACTCCTATTCGGCATTGCATTTATGGCCCTATGGGTTGATCCCACGTTCAAAGAGTGTCTGGTTAAACAAGTCTGTTATTGATTCCTCTACAGGTATGTACTACTGTTCCTGCATGCGACTGCACTTGAATATGCACCTGCACTGTGGCGAACATTGTTTTTCATTTCTACATGCTACTTTATAGTCTTCAAAATAAAAGGATCGAACCTATGAAATCAAATAACCAAACTAAAAAATATATAAATACTTATAAAAAATATCAGTTGTTATAATTTAGTCAGATGCTATCACTTCATATATTACGGCTATATAAAAATTGTAGGGATATGCTAAACAAGGCAAAAACAAATTATGTAATCAGAGTTGCGCATGTAATGGAAATATGGAATAAGAGGCTAGAAGCTAATAACAGATGCAGCAAGTTGCGCATGTAATGGAAATATGGAATAGGAGGCTAGAAGCTAATAACAGATGTAGCAGCCATTTATGATGGGTTCATCTCCTCCTGAACAATGAGGACACTGGGAAAAGAAAAGAACAATCTAAGAGCTATTGTGCAGATAGCAGTTGTAACTCACATTTGTGCTCATAAAAAAGTAGGGTTGTTTATAATTTTTCCTATTTTATTTCTAAAATATTGAAGGCATGAGTAATAATGTATGTCCATGATGGTATAAGGAAGTTAATACACAGTTTTGTAAGCAAAACTTGGTAGCCACAATTATTCGCTTGGATGTCGGATAATTTTCCAAGATATGAATCAACACAGGAAAATGAATATTCCAATTTAATTGGCCTTTCAATGTATCAAAGACTTTTGGAAGAATTTGCTGACCAATCTAGTGGAGGTGTACAGTTGGATGATCAAAGGCATGTTGCACAGGCCCCTTGTTGTGATCATGGAGGGTATGTTGCAAGGTACAATAAAAAAATTCAAGGATACACATACTGTTGTTGCATTGCATATGATGAATGCATAGATGCCATATTTTACCATGATGATGAATTACATGATCGGGAAGAGGGAGAATACCCACATGCACTTGGTCATTGTTATGGGCATTACAGCGCTTCGCTTGGTGGTAAGATGAGGAATAGAGAAGGGTTAGGAATGGTCAGTTGCACGATCATGCACGAGGTCATCCTAGGACACGAGGGCAACAATAATTGTGAGTGCACATACAAAAAAAACCCTATCTTCTCCATAGACCATGCTCTCATGTGTTGGCTACATGTGGCCACATGAGGCTAGGCACTTAGGGCCTGTTTGGTTGTCTATATGTTCATAGCCTGGCCTGTACGAGCCATGCGGGCTAGCGGGAGACAGGTTGAGTGGATGCAAGAGAGGTTTGGTTGGTTGGCTATATGTGTTGAACTTGACTGAGCTAAGAAGCTGTTTAGTTTACCATCTGAGGGGAGAGGAGGGATGACTGGATACAAGAGATGTTGTTTGCTTGGCTGCATCTAGCTAAGTGTGGTGACTATATAGAATTCTATGATAAGATTTTGATAATTCTACCTTTAGTGGAGCATGAAAACATTGCTAGATCACTTCATTTTCTATATCATTTTTGTTTCAGATTATTCCAAATCCTAATATAAGGCAAGCAGACCATTCAACGGTTCAAACTTCAAACAATAGATAGCAAAGGCTGAAAAAGCAAAAAATGATCATCATTCCACAATCTACATGGTTAATGTAAGTGATTTGTATAACATAAAGACCTTCTTCAGCTCAGTATGAACCAAGTGCACCTATCAATTTCTATCATAGCAGAATTATATATGACAACACATACAAAGACTAGCATCTTAAATCCAGAACAGGAACACAACTGATTTGCATTTGCAGTTAACATCACTTCCCTAGGACCCAAGCCATCCTTAGCTGCCTCTTTGTACCTCTGTCCATCATGAAACCTTTTTAGTCCTTCAGCGTGATAGTTACACCAAGCAAGCAGCAAAAGTAAGATTCCCAGAGCACTACATTATCCAGAATCAGAAGTTCACAAATTTTACCAACCGTTTCATTTAGCAGGAACATCTTCATATTTGGAACTAAGTTCAAAGGAAGCCCATAATTTACCATATGCAGATATGGCCCTTGTCAAAATGCAAGCATCAAAAAAAGCACATGCAATTCCTTTACCCTCCGTCAGGTGTTCAACTCATTTGTAAGCCTCTTAAAGGTAGTAAGAACTAAGAAGTAGGGGTGGGCATTTTTAGACTGAAACTGAATTACCGAACCGAATTAACCGATTATTTTGGTTTTTTCGGTTTACGGTTTTCGGTTCGGTTTTTGGTTTTCAAAAATCGAAATAACCGAATAGCCTATGTACAATTCCACTTTTATAATGTTCTTCCTAAATGTACCAAATAATTATTATGTTTTAACATCTTATGCATACGTGTGGTATGTTCACATTTTCTACTATACTTATACTGTAATGACCTATGATATTGTGTGGGTTTATGTCTACTCTATGTTGCGATGTGAGAAGGATAAAATCTAATCTACCTAGTGTTCATTCATATTTTGGTTAACCGAAAAACCGAATTAATCGAACCGAAATATTTCGGTTCTTCATTTTAATCAGAGAAATTAGGTTGCCACTTTTCAAAAACCGAAAAAACCGAAATGATTAGACCGAAAAAACCGAAATGATTAGACCGAAAAAACCGAATGCCCACCCCTACTAAGAAGTATAGCCAAACACCAAACAAAACTATTATTAGACCTTTCACTTTAGGGCGATTGCATGTGTTCAAACCATTTGTATGCAAATTAAAGGTAAGAGTTATAACCAAATAAAATTATCAGACCTTTCACTTCTAGGCAAATGCATAATTTTCTTACTAGGTGTACAATCCACATCAAAACTTCACCCACATCCAAAATTTGTTCAGTAAGCGAACACTAAAAAGGTTGTAGGTTTAGGCCTCTCACTTCCAGTGGAGAGCGTGGCTCAATTTCTTGGTGTCCAAACTTCATCCGCATCCAACAACATTCAGTGCCTGAAGCACACACAACCTAAACCAACAAAATTGAACCCTTCTTCATCCAACTATCATGTCATCCCCAAGCTATCTTCTAACACAGAGGCAGAAACTAAAAATTAGCGATACCAGAGAATTAGCTAACAAGGTAAGAAGGTGCAGATTTAAAACAAATTAACTTCATCTAATCCAACACACATTTCAACAACATCCAATCAAGAAGGCATCCTCTTCCATCGCAAATAGGCACACCAGCTACCAGTCTCATCTGAAACCAACAAAGATGGCAGTTTTCTACATCCAACAACTTAGAAAAAATAATAACCTCACCCCAAAAAGGACTCCCATACATTTTATCCAAAAACACATCAAGCACTGTAATTTGCACACCAGAGGAGGGGGGGGGGGGGGGGGGGAGGTCACCACGATGCTCTTGGCTGGAAAGTGCGCGGAGAGGTCAGCGATGAGGGCAGGGTCGATGGTGTCGCATGGCCAGATAAGCGAAGCCTACGCAGCGGGCGCGCTTGGCGGCGGGAGGGGAGCTTGTGGCGTGGGTGAACTCCTCGAAGTGGGAAGAACCCTGCTTGCTGCACACTACTGCAGATATGGTGATGGCCGTAGCGCCGCTGCCACTGTGCGTGTCTCTTGCACCCCTCTTCCTTCTCCTGCCACCGCCTTCCAAGGAGAGCGTGTTAGTATTCAGGGATTTGGCCTAGACCTCTACCCAGGCAACCAAACAGGCCGTAAACAATTCGTGTCTACTTACTTCAACAAGGAGGTGTTGGTTCAGACTTGGGTTGGAGAGATCCATGGATTCCGTGTTGGCTAGAGCACAATTCGAAGCACCAACACCAATTTTTTTTTCTAAGAAAAGACCATCAAAATAGAAAGTGAATTGTCGGTAGCTTAATGAGCAAATGGGCCACAATGTCACAAGTGCCCAGTAAAAAAATGTACTATGTGCTAATTCTAGCACACAAGTATATTAGCATACTAGTTAATCATCACTTGTTTATTGCAGTAAGTTTTTTGTTTTAGTTCGTCACCTACAGAGAAATGCATAAGTGATCAATAGTGATGTTTAGTTTTGTAAACCAAACAGCAGATGGAATAGAGGCATAGAGCTATGGTACTTTCAGTTGTGCATGTAGATTTGGATCTGGATTGCATATAATCTTCTTAGGCCCTATTTGACAGTGCTCTAGATCCTAGCTCCATCTTAGATCTGGAACTTGCAGGCTAAAATAAAGTAAATTAAATTTATATTTTTATTCTAAAATGTAAACAAAATGACTTACCTAAACACTCTTGATATACCCATAGCTCCACAGATCTGGTGAAGCACAAATATGGTGGAGCTAGAGCTCTGCCAAACAGGGCCTTAGTTTTGGACATAAACTGAATTAGATGAAAGAAAGAAAAAACTGTTTGGGTTTTGCTGGGCCAGCCCATTAGCAGGGCCACTTCATAAATAATAGCCCCACAACCCAACAACGCTTCAAAGAAGATCCATATCCCAGACCACCACCAGGAGGCCTATTCACTTATTCAGCATGGAGAAACAAATCCTCGAACCGATCTGGGCCGTCCACTCCACCCCACATCCCATCCGTCCACCCGATGCTTCTAGGGTTTCTCCCAGCGAATAAAAGGGCTCCGAGGAGAGCCGCCCTTATAAAGCCCATTCCTTCTCCCCCTTCTTCCCGTTCTTCTCGCACGCCAAGGGAAGCCGCCGCCGCAGCTGCCGCAGGAGCCACAGCAGACGAGCGAGATGGTAAGATCCGGAACCGTTCAACTCCCTATGCACCTGCTCTAGGTGATTGCGACGCCTTACAGATACAGGCGGCCTGTATCTGTGTGGTTTGTGATTTGTTGTGTGGATTTGGTGTTGGTCCTGCAAGTATAGCGCCATGTTTCGCTAGATTCGTAAGGTTCTAGGAGGTTTAGTTTAGTGATTAACACATATGCGAAGTTCTTGTTACATACATTAGGATTTATGGAGTTCGTTTCGATTTGGCTGGGATCTGTTGTAGAACGCTGTTCATCACAAAGATTGGGTCACTTTGGTGTTTTTATAGTTTTCTCTCTCTGTATCATTGGGTTTAGTAGATCTACACTAGCTCGTGCATATACCCGTAGATATATTGTTAATCTACATATACACATGTCGTATGAAGTGCTGCCAGTTAAATGTTTATATGATGAGCGCAACATATTGTTTTCTGTGTTTTTATCTTTAATTTGTCTTGATGATAATAAACTCAGTTGTGTCTAGTGACGATAGCACATTGATCCGTCATGTGCTGTAGAATTTCTGAAACTTAAAGGTCATACGAGTAAAGAAGAGTATGCCCTCTGTGTATGTTTAGTAGCCGCTTGGCTGTTTAGGTCTACAGTGGTATTCACGTGTTTTGTGGTTATTTATCTAGGTGTTTGTCAAGACCCAGAAGACCAACGCGTACTACAAGCGATTCCAAGTGAAGTTCAAGAGAAGGAGACGTATATTTAATCCTGTCACCTGATGCCTTGAGTACTTCTTTCATTTGACAGTGTTTTTGATGGTCTTCTTTTCCTTGTCCTTGTGCTTGCAGAGGGGAAGACTGATTACAGGGCCAGGATTAGGCTTATTAACCAGGACAAGAACAAGTACAACACCCCGAAGTACCGCTTTGTTGTGCGATTTGTATCCTTAAGTTTTTCGTTGTCATGTTGTGCACTGGTTAATCATCTCTGCTCTTATTATTATTGCCATGATTTTACTGTGTAGAAACATATTGTATTTCTTAACAATATTACTCCAGACCAACAAGGACATCACTGCCCAGATTGTATCTGCTAGCATTACTGGTGATATGGTGATGGCTGCTGCCTATTCTCATGAGTTGCCACGATATGGTCTTGAAGTTGGTCTCACCAACTATGCTGCAGGTAGATTTCATCAACTGAAGGAATGTGCAGTATGCTGCCTGTTATCTCAATGTGTGTATGATATAATTTAATTCAACTGTTTAAATGCATCATGTAGCCTACTGCACTGGGCTGCTTTTGGCTCGTCGTGTGCTCAAGATGCGTGATTTGGATCAGGAATATGAGGGCAATGTTGAGGTATGGTTATTTGGAAAATTATTTCCCCCCGAATAATTTCTCATGTTGCATTTGATGAACATATGTAATGAAGGCTAATTCTGAATTTAGGCCACTGGGGAGGACTTTTCTGTTGAGCCATCTGATGAGAGGAGGCCATTCCGTGCTCTTTTGGATGTTGGCCTTATCAGGACTACTACTGGAAACCGTGTATTTGGGGCCCTTAAGGTACATGTTGCTTTCATGGTGTCATTGCATACTTGTAAGATCAATTCTGGATGGTTGATTGTCATTATATAGGCAATCACATAAAGCTTTTGGCATAAAAGATCCAGGCAGATTTCAAATTGTCTTGAGCTATCTCAGATTTAAGACTTCTGTTAATGTTCACCATTGGCCCATAAATTTTTTGTGTTATTGCATTTTATTATCTCAGCTTTCTATCTTCAGTAAACAGTATGTCTATTGTGCCAGTCAACTTTGTGAAAAAAAGACATTCTCATTTATTTGTCTTCATCTTGGTTTCACCTGAAGGGATATCTTGCTTGCTATTTTGTTACACTTCAGAACTGTGTTTTGGTTTGAAATATGGGTATCCCTTGGAGTATTTTAACACTTGGTGTAATTCTGTTTGTTGCTGCAGGGAGCTTTGGATGGTGGTCTTGACATTCCTCACAGTGACAAGAGGTTTGCTGGTTTCAAGAAAGATGAGAAGCAGCTGGATGCTGAGATTCATCGCAAGTACATCTATGGAGGACATGTTTCTGACTACATGAGGGTGAGTTGAAACCGTTGCTCTCATGATATTACAATGTTGTTTATTTGTTACCTCATGTTATTGTGATGATGTTCGACCTAATCAATCTCTTTCAGAATGATAAGTAGCCTAAATCAATCTACTCAACTGTTAAACAATGTTTGACTTGTTCTCATTTGACTTTTGCCCACTCTTATTCCAGTCAATGGCTGAGGAGGAACCAGAGAAGTACCAAGCCCACTTCAGTGAATACACCAAGAAGGGAATTGAGGCTGATGACATGGAAGCTCTGTACAAGAAGGTTCATGCTGCCATTCGTGCTGATCCTAACATGGCAAAAACAACCAAGGAATCTCCCAAGACCCACAAGAGGTATCTATAGCTAGCTGATGATTGCAATCCCTTTAATGATTTTTGCCACCCTGATGTGATTTCAATCTAAACTTACTATGTTGCAGGTACAACCCCTTTAATGATTTTTGCCACCCTGATGTGATTTTAATCTAAACTTGACTCTGTTACAGGTACAACCTTAAGAAGCTCACCTATGAGCAAAGGAAGGCCAGGCTTGTTGAAAGGCTCAATGCCCTCAATTCCTCCACTGGTGCTGATGAGGATGAGGATGACGACGACGAGTGAAGAGTGTAGTCTACCGTAGTAGTGCTATCTTTGTGCTGCCAATCGAGCTTAATCGATGTAGTCTTGCAACAGGCATTTTTGTTTAAGTTGGGCAGTCCGCACAAAGAGCCTTCTTTCAGTTTTGAGTGTCAGGCTGGAGTTATGGATTATCTAAATTATATGATGTGCTTCCGTTTGGATATTGCTTTGAATTCGTTGATCTGGCATCTTTCTTTTGACTTCTCCATTCTTTGCCTGTTTGGATTATTTCAACCTGATTTTTTTTCTTTTTTTCATATATTTGCGGTTAGCTTGTTTCTGTTGCGTGAAGCCCTATGGAGATGTTTTAAAAGCCGAAGCCTTCACTATTTCGGTACTGTTGGAATACCTTTGTCTGTGCCTGTTATGTTGTGAATGCTATCTTAATAGCGTGGTTTACAGTGGGATGGATTTTTTCGACGAAACGTTTTTATTGAGGTGTTTTGTAGTACTATGTAAAATTTGTATAAATATTAAAATATGAACGAATGGTAGATGATTTTTATGTACTCTTGTTTGCTTCAAAATTTATGTGATTTATATTAAAAGGGTAGTGTACAGTAGCACTATTTTTTTAGGAGTAATTTTTATTGTACGAACCATAGAAAATATAAACTTTAGTTTCTATTTTTACAAAATGCAGGTTTTAAGGAAATTTGTAACCTAAAAATATAAGTTTTAGAATTAACTATTTTTCATAACATTAGCGCGAAGGCATAAATTTTTTATAACATTATTGGAGTTCTTTATTAGCAATGATTTTAGTTGCTGTGAAATTAGTTTTTTTTTATTATCCACAATGGTTATTTTAATAGTATGGTGATTTTAGTTGCTATGTAATTTAAATACGAAATTGAAATTGTAGCTTCCTATGACCATCCTACGAGTAACATCACAAAAATCAATCTGAATTTTGATTTGTAATTAAATCCCTATCTAACATCACGAAAATCAATCTAAATTTTGAATTGTAATTAAATCCCTATCATGAAAATAATTCTGAATCAATTAAATCCCGAAAAGAAGCCCATCAATTGCGCGTTGAATCAATTAAATCCTGAAAAGAAGCCCATCAGTCACCAACTTCTCTCCCCACCACTCCTACGTCGAGCTAAACATGGCCAAATACCTAACTAATTCTGAATCATAATTAAATTCCTATCATAAAAATCATTCTGAATCATAATTAAATCCCGAAAAGAAGCCCATCGGTCGCTTGCTTCTCCTCTCCCCACAAATCCTACGCCAAGCTAACCACCCCTCTCGATGTGTCTGAATACCTAACTCCTATGACGAGCTAACCACTCATCTCCTCGTTGATCAAATCTTATTTATCGTGAAATTGGAGTTCTTTTTTCGCAATGATCTTAGTTGTCATGAAATTCTAACTTACTCCTCGTTGACCAATATTAGTTGAAGTGAAATTGGAGTTCTTTATTCGCAATGATCTTAGTTGTCATGAAATTCGAGTTCTTTATCCGCAATGGTTATTTTAATACTTATAATGCAAAATACTTTTGTTATAGTATGATGATTTGCTGAATGTTTGTCTTTGATATAAGTAGAACTCCAATTTCGAGATACAAAACTTCGAAATTTTCAACACAAACTTGGAGTTGTAGCTTCGTATGACCATCCTGCAACTAACATCACGAAAATCAATTTGAATCCTGAATCATAATTAAATCTCTATCATGAAAATCATTCTAAAAGAATTCTGAATAAGCCTATTAGTCCAAACATTAGTCTAGACAGATCAGTAGAACCAATGGGACGTCTCAGTCCGTGGCTTCAAAGAGAAACAATACTCGCCCCTGTTCTTCACGACTTTGAGAGGGCTTAAAAGGAAAACAATCCTCTTCTTCCTAAACGACGACGCCTGCTTCTCCTCTCGAAGCCGCTGTTTGGGCTCCTACTCCCCATGGGCTCTGCCCACGCCGAGCTAACCACTCCTCCCAACCACTGACCTCTTCGATTACCTAACTCTTCCTCCTCCTACTCTTTTTACCCTCCTCCCATGCCGAGCTAACCAACAGAATCAATCTCTCCGAATACCTAACTCTTCTTCCTCCTACTCGTTTTACATTACTCTCCTCTTCGTTTTAGTTTTACCCTCCTCCCATCCCGAGCTAACCAACATAATCGAATTCTCCCAACTCTTCATTTTACTCTACTAGAGATACGTATCTACATCATCGTTTTACCCTACTGGAGATCCATATCTACCTTTTAAGAGTGTTTGTTCAGCAAATTTTCTATTATCGTGGGGGTTTGTGATGAGGTTTGGGATGGTTCTCGTTAAGGTTTTTGCTCCAACTTAGTTTCATTTTTTCCCTAGTATTTCTAAGTAGGATGCCATTGTAGATCATGGTAGACACCGAACTTTAACAACTGGAGTTTTAAATAAAAAAATTATAATATTTTTTAAATATAGCTAAATACTCTTTTTGTTCTTTTTAAGTGACATTTTAGAACATATGCAATTAAAATTGCTAACATTGATAATTAGTGTATTTACAATGATCTAGATTGACAATTCTTATCAAAGTATTTTTTTATAAAATTATTATTTTCACGATAAAAATCCATGGTGTCATTTAAAATATAATTTAGAGGGATTAACACGCTAAGTATTTAGACGACTCAACTTGCATCATATGGTTAAAAAAATAATACACTTAATTTTAGTATAGTTCTATTACAAGTCACTCTTTTTTAAAACTAACATCTAGCAATTACCCTATTATCTCTTTTTATGCCCTATCTTAGCATATTCGCATACGAGAAATGATGTACTTTGCTTGAATATATATAGACTAGATCCATCACAATAGACGTAATCTAGTTTGTTCAAAGAAAATATCTGAAACACTTAGATATTTCTAAGGACTTATAAAATTTTAAATTAGATAATCTAGAACATTCTCATGAAATTATTTCAATTTTGATTCTTGAGAAACTAGTTGGGTGCATACACCATGCAGGTAATATCGATACATTTTTCTTCTACAATATAAGTCTAAGCTCTGCATACACACATATCAATGAGGCGCTACAACTAAAAAAGTTAATGTTACTGAACCATGCATACCCCCATTGAGCAGTGTACTACAACTAATTATTCACTTTTTCATCACTAAAGCATGGGTATAAAGTGGAAATATTGCCATAACTATACATTTAATCTCAGTAATAGATTTATATTTTGGGTCGATGTGTTCCATAAAAATGGACTTATATTGAAGACGAAGGGAGTAACATGGAGCGGCCAGGGAAAGCAAGTGGGCCGCCCCAAGCCCAACTTCAGCCGAGGGCCTCACTGGGCCACCGAGGACGGATCGTCCCCGACCAAACTGGCTGGGGGGGGGGGCGGTCCGACCCCCGTGGGTCGGTCATCCCACAGAGCTCCGACCCAACTAAGGCAACCTCCGCCGAAGGTCAAGACGCTGGGCCCTCGCCAGTAGCTGGCCACCTACCCTACAGACATGACGGCACGGAGCAACCTCACCAGGGTAGGTGGCCCCCCTTCCCAAGGCGGCAGGAGGGTTGCCAAAGTCAAGCTCCGGTCCTGTCGCTCAATCGTACACAGTGGGAGGAAGCGCTCCCTCCCGAGGCAATACCAGGCCTGCACGCTACTCCGTCAGCACCTGACCAACGCGCAGAGGTTAGGTACGCTGCTTCCTAGCGCGACAGAGCTCCACGCCGCTCGGTGAGTCTACCAGCCCGACATGGGATGTACAGACTCCAAGACATAGGACACCCCATCCTTTTCTTGTAAAAAACTCCTGTGTAACCTGTCCCCTCTGGCCATATAAAGGGAGGCAGGACCCTCAGGGGAGAGGGTCTCTCTTTCTTCGGACTACTTCTTTTCTCCAGTAGACAAGCATCGACACACACACACACCTACGGGGCGCTCGGAACCGACCCTCAGGCCCCGTTTGTAACACTACGCAGTCATCTACCCCCGAAAGCAATACATATCCACCGCACGAACTGGAGTAGGGACGTTCATCCCGAACCAGCATACATCTTGGACCTCCTGAGTCTAACCATTCGAGGAGAGGGAGCGCGCGACCCCTAGAATAGAAAAAATTGTATTGCCGGTGCACGAAACACTGACAATATGCTACATGCTATCATTTCCATATAAAAAATGACACAAAAATAAGAATACACTTTTCTATTATTTAAAAGAAATTGTGTAATGGAGCTAATTAAACACAAATATAGCTAAAGAGAAAATAGCACACACTATATACATAAGAATGTGAGAAATATCGTTTGTCTTAACTAATGGTCAAAACCTTATTTAGTCAATTTTGGAAAGAACGCATATAAAAGATATATATAAGATGTGTTCAAGCGCTTCATGCTATGGTACAAGATTTTGATATTGCTATATCCAAATGTGTTTTTCTATGTGTTTTCATAAACTTATGTGCTAGATCCTAATATATAGTAAAAACAAGATTATAAATCTAATTATATGGCTAAATTAATTATATAATGTTTGTTTATCTCTATAGAGTATTGAGGAGAATTATTCAATCTCCATAGTTTTAACAATTAATGTGCAAAGAAGTATGTAGATAGAACTAGGTCGTAAGCACGGCGCACGTCGCGTGCGTGAACGAAAAATGATTTTGCGTTTTTTTCTAGAGAAAAAATAGATCTTGATGTTTTTCTAAAATTTCTGTAGGCTCTCGAAATCTTAGAGATCTCCCTAGGGAAGAAGTACGCGGTGCATGCTGCGCGCGTGAATGGAAAATAATTTTGCGTTTTTTTCCTAAGAAAAAATAATTTTTCGGAGGAAAAATAGATCTAGCCGTATTTTTAAATGCGCACGGCGCACTCGTGAATGAAAAATAACTCTGTTTTTTCCAGAGAAAAAGTAGACCTAGACGTATTTTTCAATTTTTTCGAGGCTCGAGAAACCTCAGAGACCGAGCTGAAAAAATACGATTTTGTGTTTTTTTTCGGAGAAAAAATAATTTTCCTTAGGAAAAATAGATCTAGACGTATCGTGATTGGCACGTTAGGTCTTGGAAAGACGATGGATGGTTGAGACGATGGATCTAGTGAAATATGTAAATACTTATAAATTAATAAATAAAATCATATCATTTTAAAAATATAAATTAACCTATCATTTAATCTACGTGGGGATCCCTATCGGTCAGGCCCTGAGATTAGGGACATGATGATGTCTTCCCCCGAGACGCCTAGCAGGGGCGGATGTGGCTACCCTAGGGCGAGGCGGGGGAGCTTCTCTTAGGACTCCTATCACCTATGCCTCGTTGCCACTAGTAGCGGGGGTTGGGTGGCGTCTTGTGGAGTGGGGCAACGATGGTGGTGGTTGATTATGATTGCTATGGTTTGTGGTTATAATAAGAACGAATATGAGCAACTAAAATGGTTCGATATAAATTCAATGATAAAATTTTAAACAATTGATAATTAGTCATTATTTTTATTTTATTTAAATAGAGAAGTATTTTTACTAATAAATTTGCTATCTTTCTAATGCTTCTGGTCCTAGTTTTCTCACTGCCAAGCCGGAATATTGTCGAAGCGTATTCTCTTCTTTTGTGGTCTAAAAGCCAAAGTTAATCTTTGCTCTATCGATGCCGTCCGTTCATCCGAGCTATTACATTTGTAGGGAACTTGACGAGTGACAGGCAGCATCTTCATTCCTTCCCCAGTTCCCTTTGTTCTTCCTGTCGGCACGAGCTCTGTCCCCTCCCGCTTCCCACCCAAAGTTAGACGATTCGCGTTCGGACATTGCTACTCCGAGATGTTCTCCGCCTCTTTCTCTTTGTTTCCACCGTTCGCGTCCCCCTACTCTGGCGGCCGGCGCGGTGAGCTCTTCCTTCCTTCATTTCCACCTTCTCTAGATCTCCCCCTTCTCTGGCGGCCGATGCGGTGAGCTCCAGCAGGAGATCCCCTGTCAACATCCTCGTGGGGGATCATTTCTTTCCTCAGAGCAACCTCATCCAAATCTTTTTTCCCTGGGATGGATACTCCAATGCATGCAGTTTTCTTTGCAAAATTTTTGGGGGTTCAATTGAACCCCCACGCGCCACGTTAGGTCTGCCCCTGCTTCAATTCGTGCACTGAGTAATGAATTGTCTTTATGGTTCGCGGTCATGTCATATATACGCTGATCTCTATGTCTTTTCCTGCTTTGCTAGTAGTTCGGTCTCAAAATTGTAGCACTTTACTCTATGTGTTACTTCGA
Organism: Rhipidocladum racemiflorum; assembly: GCA_036346355.1. Lineage (NCBI taxonomy): Eukaryota > Viridiplantae > Streptophyta > Magnoliopsida > Poales > Poaceae > Rhipidocladum > Rhipidocladum racemiflorum. The sequence continues at coordinate 18,110,529 of CM070570.1, read as the reverse complement.
TGGCGATTTTAAATTGCCATGGAGAATTGAGGTATTTTTGGTGTATGTGTCAACTCCAAGTCAGTGGCGGACGCAGAACTTTACTAATGGGGTTCAAAATAAAACATTAGAATATCTTTTGAATATAGCTAAATACTCTTTTCATTCTTTTTAAGTGTGATTTTAGAAGACGTGCAATCAAAATTTCTAACATTCAATCATTAGTGTATTTTCAATTATCTGAATTAAAAATTTTTATCAAAAATATTTTTCATAAAATTATTATTTTTGCTATGATATTCCATGATTTCATTTAAAATAGAACACAGAAGGATTAACACGTAAGTATTTAGATGACTCAACTAGCATCCTACGTTTAAAAAATAATACACTTTCTTTTAGCACAACTCTATTACAAGTCACTCTTTTTAAAAACTGATATCTAGCAATTACACTCTTCTCTTTTCTTATGCCTTATCTTAGCATATCTGCATATGAGAAATGAGGTATTTGCTTGTATATATGGGCTCAATTTATAAATCACCATAAACATAATATCATTTGTTTAAAGGAAAAAAAAAATCTAAAACACTTAGATATTTGTAAGTATTTATAAATATTAAAATTGGATAATCTAGAACCTTCATATGAAATTATCTCTTTTGATTATTGAGAAATTAATTGGGGTGCATACACCTTGTAGGGAATATCGCTACTTTTTTTTGTTCTACAATACTCCCTTCGTTCACAAATAGTTATCGTTTTGGACATCGACACGGTATCAACAATATAGCTTTGATCACTATTTTCTATTATAATATATTTATAAAATCCAATAAAATTATAATATTATGAAAGTACTTGTCAAGACAAACTACACATATGGTTTTCATGTATCAAATTTAAATATTTAAAAAGATATTAAAAGTCAAAATTTTAAAAATTTGACTACATCTATGTCCAAAACGATAACTATTTGTGATTAGAGTGAGTATAAGTCTAAGCTCACCAAACACACAGACCAAGGAGAAACTAAATCTAAAAAAATGTTACTGAACCATGCATATCCCTATTGAGTGGTGTACTATAACTAGTTATTCACCTTTTCATCATTAAAGCAAGGGCACGAAGTGGAAATATCGCAATAACTACACCTTTAATCTCCTTAACATACTTATATTGTGAGATGATGCTTTCCATGAAAATAGACTTGTATTACGAGACGTAGGGAGTAACATGGTATGGTAAATGCTATTAGTTCCATATAAAAAAAGGGCTACATTCTGAATCTAATGCAAATGCAGATATAACGTTTTAAGAAATTGTTTGGTAGGATTGCGATGTGTGGTGAAAGCTTGCGTATACGGCCATCCATTAATTTGAAGAAAAGGGGCTCTACTTGCTGGGCGCATGGGATCGCCGATGTTTTACTTTACCACTTGTTGGTATGTAATGTAGTGTTTTTCATCTGATCCACAACAAAAGCATGGAAACAAGGTTTGGTTTTGTGCTCCCTCGATAGTCGTTTTTTATTCTTGTGCAACTTTTTTGTTGTTGTAAATTTGGTTATTTTTTAATTATATCTTTTTTGTGTTTTTAGTATTAGTTTTCTCACGTCGAGACTTTGATATTACGGAAGCATGTCTATCATTAGAGTGATTGATTTGTAGGCCCATCCGTTACGACCAGCATTTCATTCCTTCCCCTTCTTCCCGTCCGTGGTGAGCGTTGGGCGTTGCCGTGGCGAGTGCTCTGTCCTGCTTCCCGTCCAAAGACGATATCCGTCTGGACGTCGCTGCGCCCTCTCAAGAGTATCGACCGAGACTTTCTCCGGCTTTCTCTTCGTTGCCACCGTTCGCGTCCCCCTTCTCCGGCGGCCCCCGCGGTGAGCCCTTCTCCTCCCCTTCCTTCGTTTCCACCCGTTCTCCAGATCTCCCCCTGCCCCTTCTCCGGCGGCCGGCGCGGTGAGCTCCTCTCCTCCCCTTCCTTCGTTTCCACCGTTCTCCAGATCTCCCCTCCCCCTTCACCAGCGGCCGGCGCGTTGAGCTCCAGCCGGAGGTCCCCCGTCAACATCCTCGTGGGGGATCATTTCTTTCCTCTGAGCAACCTCATCCAAATCTTTCTTTCTGAGATGGATACTCCAATCCATGCAGTTTGTTGCGTGGTGGAGCACTACTAGCAGTTTATTTTCCAAAATCAACTGAACCCCCATGTCCCACGTTAGGTCCGCCCCTGCTTCAGGTGGTAAAAGCTTTCACCCGGGAAATGGGTCAGCTATTTTTGCAAGTGCCGACGGATGGTGGTAGTGTTAATACAGATGCTGTGAAATCGAGGAGATCTCTTCTAGACAAGGCCGACTCCATAATCGAGTCAGTCGTAAGGTCTGGAGGCCGGCATGAGGCTCGGTTGTGGCTGTGCAGTACTGTCTCGTCCGTCCATTTGCTCGATCCACGTGACCAGCGTGACCTGTTCCTTGATTTCTTGGAGATGAAGAATTCGAGGCAAAATGTTGCTTCTCGCTTGCTGCGGATGATCTTTGACAAGAAGCCCGAAAAGGCTGGCTCTATTCTAGCAAAAAGATGTCATATGCTGGAGGAGTTCTTCCAAGGTAGTTTCACTAACAACTTGATATTCTTTGTATTTTTCTGCTGCTCCCTGCGTAGCTTTGGTTTTGCTTTACTTTTTCCTTGCTGCAATTCATCAATTTCTGTAAATTTATTCTAGTTGAAATATACTTGTTTAAAAAATTTCTGTACAACAATTTCATTAGCTCATCTGTTACAATTGTGCAAAAGTGACCAAGTTATCTGTTCAGCCTGTTGATAGTTCATGCATGGACCCAATTTCAGTTAGTGCTGTATATCATATAAGTGGCATAACATGGCATTACAGTAACACACAGCCATAAATAAAAGAAAAATGAAATTACGTCTTCATTGCATTAACATTTTACTTGTCACTCTGCCTTTTTCTATTTGCCTTTTAGGTATTGATCACTTTTCTGGATGTAGTGTGGTTCTCCAGTTTATCAAGAAACAACTTGCAGTTACTTACATTAGTTTTTTTTTTTGCATATATGTTCTTGAATATCTGTGTAATGTAATTTTCTGACAAAATTACTATGGACCTTGTGTTGTGAACACACTTTACTCAACATCTATGTACCTTTTTGTGCTGGGCGTCTTTGGTAATGTCTTAATCAAACTAGGCGAAACGTGGTAGGGGTTTGAGCTTAGGCATAATTGTATTTTCCGTTTCATTGTTGCAATGCACCTGGAATTGGTTCAGATGCCAGTTGGAACATCCACCATTGCTTACATTACTGTTCCTATATTATGATACAGGAAACCCGAAGCGGACAATGCAGTGGTTTGGCCACTTCGCTGTTACTGGGGAATCCACACACAAAAAAGGTGCTAGGGCACTTTCTCAGTTTGCATTTGTTAATCGTGATATTTGCTGGGAAGAGCTTAAGTGGAAAGGCAAGCATGGGCAGTCTCCTGCTGTTGTTGCTACTAAGCCTCATTATTTTCGTGACCTTGATGTTCTCCAGACAGTTGAAAATTTCCTGGACTATGTCCCAGACTTCTGGACTTCTGAAGAGCTTGCTGATTCTATCAAAGAGGGTGAAATACTGCAAATTGATACAGAATATTTTGTAGATCAATTCGTCTATTTGATGTATGAGGAGAATTCCAAAGATGCATGGCGAGTAGTTGAAGATTTTTTGATGGAGGAGCAGTTCTCCTCTCTTTGTCAGCATCTTCTTATTCATCTAGATGAACAAAGGCTTCTTGATTTCTTAAAAGCTTTAGGCAAGCTCATCAGTCCGAATGCACAGTGCAAGGAGTTGGCATTCCCATGCTGCTGGCTTGAGGTTCTTTTGTCGGCACATAGTGATCACATATCTCTTGATGATCTTATCCTGTTGAACTGTGTCATTGCCAAGGGTAGACAACTTTGGCACCTCACGAATGATGAAGAACAAGAGGAACAACGAGGACGGATGGAAGAGCTTTTGAAGAGCGCAAATCACTTGAGTGATGCTGATCATTTTGCGCTCATGAAGGAATTTATGGGTACAAAATTTCCTGATGCACTTAAGTGGATAGGCATTCAGTCCTGGGTAGTTTTCTGTGAATTGTCGAAAGAATGCAAATCAGCTGATTCTTGTGAATCTTTGTTCTCTGGTAACAAAATAGAATTTCGCAAGGCTGATGATTACTCATTGGTTCAAAATGACGGGCACTCAGTTTTGCATACATCAGATACTGACAATGAGGATTTCACTAAAAGAAGTCATAAAAGAAGAAAGAGGGATAGGAAGAGAAGACGACCCAGATATGATTCTGATGAGGATAATCTTGATCAGCTGCTTGAACTTGGAACTTCCAACAGAAGGAGGGGTATTGAATCACAAAATGGAAGATGGTACCTTTCAACTGATGAATTTTCTGCTTCATGGGACATTGTATGCTATCTTCTGTCTTGCTCAATACTTCTTCAATCATCAAAGTCACTAAATTAGTCTTGTTAATTATTGTTTGGTACATTCATGGTTGTCATCTTGCTCCTGCAGGCAGACATACCGGATCACCTTTCTACTCATTATCTCAGGATATGGGTAAAATGGGCTTGCTTTAGATGATCCTCCTCCTCACAACATGTGTATGGCAGTCCTAAACCTTTTTTGGTGAAGTAATAATATTGGAGCATGGAGCTGTATATACAGGCATTTTCCTACATCACATGTGCAATCCTTCGGTCATGGATTCTGGTGGTAAGTGGTTAATTTCTGTACGTCCTACTTGTTAAATACCATCAAGTTGATTTCTTCTGTGAAGTGCCCAGGTTCAATAAGTGTGTGTATAAGATTTGTTGTTTTATGATTTTTGCAAGATTGGTACAGTGCTTTCCACATTCAGCTTGTTCATACCTCGGCATATTAACAACTGTAAACCACACGTACTTTTGAGTTTTGACATTTTTTTTTAATTTCCATTTGAAGCTGCGCTCACCTTTTTCGTATTTTTGCAGATTCAGGCATTTTGGACATGTTAACCATGCGGCTCTGCATGAAATTCACGACCAAAATCTCTCCTCGAGTTCCTTGTAGGCTCGACGCCATTGAAAGACTTGGCTGCATGGACATTGAAATGGCCCAGGCTTCCTGGGAACAAGTTTAAATGCTGTTGTTGAGATTAGAGGCGCCAGTGTTGACTACAGATACAAAATTAGTCTGCCGTTCGGTCCTAATATGCCCCGGCGTTGTGCTGCACAGCGAAGTTACTGACTTTTCTCACAAGATTTTGAATAAACTTGTTCTACTTGGAAACGGATGATGTGATTGCTACACTTAGCTTTTCTGTGTGCCACGAGCACCGGCTGGGATTCAGTGATCGATTAACGCAAGGCAAGTTCGCTTAATTTGTACTGTATGGGTTGCTGTTGGTCTGTGTTTGCTGCAGTTCACGGGTGTGAAAGGAGAGCCGCGCCTGTACAAGGGAACCTACATAATTGATGACAACATGTCACAATTTTAACGTCTGGATTCATTTTCACTCCAAAATGTATCGCGCGATTCCGAGTCATATGACGTCCTAGCTCTAACCAACACGGGCTGTGCACAAATACATGCACTAAATCTATGCAGTGTTGATCGCCAGAGATGTTTCAAGCAGTGGCCCCGTGTGTAATCAATTTAATGGGTTGCAAGGGCTTTGTCCAGCCACAGGATGTGTATATGCATTGGCTATTTCCAACCTTCCAGAGTACACAAGGCTGGTTAATTTTCAGAACATAATCATATCCTCTGTTGTTCTGACATGGAATGTTTTCATTTACAAATAATTGAATAAACCTGAGATCCATTTCATCATAGCCATGTAATGCTCGGTTGCGGTAATTGTATCTTAGGCTGTATAAAGAGATGCATACACCTCCTTGTTGTTGACTTGTGTGAAAATATCTCCAGTAGAGTTCGCAAGTGCTGCAATCACATTCAGAGGACAGGATTAACTTGTGCACACCAAGGAGTTGAACAACAATGACACATACTTAGAAGGTTTTATTTGAGCAACTAAACTTACAAACCATACTTAGAAGGATTTACGACGCAATAGGAGAAAGCAGTATCGAATTCACACATGAAGAAACACAAGCTGAACAGCATACAAACCATCATTTTCTAGACACAACTGAGGCATTCCAATTCTAATAAATTTTTGTTTCCACTATTTGGCTATCAAGATTTAGAGATAGTTGAGCATATATCTAGAAAGCAACCTGCTTGACAAATTTTAGCAAATGTAACTGCAACTGTCAGTTCGGTAGGAAAAAAGATTTCAAGACATGTGCCTGGTGGCAATCGCTCTAAAAAAACAGTAGTTGGTGGTAATCACATCTATAGTTCTTTCACGGCACAAATTGCAGGGACCTGTGCAAGGACAAAAAAAAGAGCTGACCTTTAAATCTTTGGTGAAGTTGCATAACCTGAGTTCTTCAATTGAGCCCTTCTTGCAAACAATTTGCGGTGAGGCCCCAAAGGAATGTTTGATGGCATCGATGACATCACTGACACTGAGTGCATATTCCTTGCAATATGAAATCTCGATACCTCCGCTCACCAGCATTTCCTGCAATTGAAATCCAATTTAATCATAGAAAAAAGGACAACATTTCTATGGCACAGTTTGATATGAGTTAAATTCATACACACTACAACATAAATGTTTCTAGGTACTTTTTTTTTTCCTGGAAACAAAGCTAGTTCGGAACAGAAAAAGTTCAGGTTCTGTAACCTACGGAAGAAACTAACATATGGACCCTCTTGAACAATATCGTCATCATAAAACACGAACAAATCTTGAATATCTGCCATGTAGTACCTAACATAGCAAATGATGCACGCACATTAAATACCAACGTACAGTTCTTCACTTTCCTAATCAATAGTAATATAGAAAATGTGTGGTGTTAATTTTTATGTTAGGTACTGTTCAAGTAATTATGCATCATTATTTATGCTTTGTATCATCAAATCCATATACTACTTATTTCACCATCACCGTCGTTTCATGTCGTACTATTTAGACTAACATCACACCATTATTATTATTATTATTTCGCATTCTATCGTTAATTCGTGTACTACTCTTTTTAGTGTTGCTCTCATTTAATGCACGACTCGTTATTCTAATATTATCATTTTATGTACTACGTAATGTACTAATACCGTCAATTTATGTACTACGAATTGTATTATTATTGTACTAATCACACAAATATTCTTGTAATATTATTAAAGTTATGAATATATTATAGTATTACTATCATTTTAAGTACTACTAATTCTGTCATGTCATACTGGTACTACACTAATATTATAATATTTGTACTAATATTTCAATAATATTACCCTATTATTTACGCACTGTACCGTTATTTTATGTACTACTAATTATATTAATATTATCATTACATATACTAATACCATTATTTTAAGTACTATTAATTACAGTAAAATCATACTAAGTACACACAATTAATTATTTACACATTCGGTCCACATTTCATGAACTACTCATTATACCATCAGTCATTTTGCATACTACTACTTCCACTAATATCACACCAATTATACCCTATTTTATGCACTACTCATTACACTACTACTTTCATTTTATGTACCGCTCATTGCACTAATACAGTGGATTTTTTTACTGCTAGTTATACTAATATTCTACTAATTCTACTAATATTACAAGAATATTGTACTAATATTCCTGAAGATTTCAAACTAACCTTGTTAAAGCTGCGCCGAAGATCACTAAAGCCTGAGCAACGTGCAAAATAACCTTCCTGAAGAATACATCTAAAATACAATACTGAATTAAATACTCAACAAAGGTTAACTCTAAATAAATTTCACCAAATTATGAACACCCACTAAATTCCCCCGAAATTATGATTTCTAATTTCCGTTTGCACTTCTTTTTTACCTCCCTATTTTTCCCCACTCTCCTCTTTGCTCTCTCGGTTTTCTCAACTCACTCAGAACCTGCCGAACTCCCTCGCTATACCCCCGGATTCTTAGCCTCTCGCGACTTCCTAATGCAAATCAATAAAATCATCGCAACAATCATAATTTATAGCGAGGGACCGAGTCCATGCGCAGGAGAAACAAACACTGGTAGATGCTTTCGATGCTTGGATGGGACGAAGCAATGGATGTAAAGAAAAATTGCGCAATGATAGACGTGCTTCAGTACAGGCTCGATTTTTGGGAGACGACGCATGCCAACACTGGCCAGGGCCGGTTTGTGAGAGGAGTGATGTGTGGTAGGCTTTTCGCTCGGGCTCGCAGGTGGAGGGAGGTGCAGCGCCCATGGGGATCTGTTTTCGGTAGTGCAACGCCCTAGGGTTGTTACTTTCAGCTGCGCAACACCCTGGGTGCGTAGCTTTCTGCTGGCCCCCATGGCGACTGGTTGCAGCCTCATGGAGGCGTGGGTCTTGGCGCTGCAATGTCGTGCTGTCAAAAGCCACGAAAAAGCAGCGGCGTACAGGCGCGACAAGAGCCAATTTTGTAATACCATCACCATAGAGGCTATTTTCCAAAAAAAAGAGACTACGGGCCAGTACAGTAAAAATTTTTGTGCTACATTGGGCATGGCCTAACAAAGTCGTACGTCGTATAGGCCCCCCCGGGGGGGTTATCAACTACGGTTGCGGGCGGTCGTGTCACAGCAAGTGGGCCCGCGCCGTCATATTGGGGACCAATCTTCCTTCCATCTAGGGATGAAAACAGAACGAAAACGATCGGTAAATGGCTATTTTGTTTCTGTTTTCATTTTTTTTTATTGTTAATGAAAATGAAATCAAAAACCCCAAAAACGGATACAGAAATGGAGTGACAAAAGCAGATGCAGAATGGAATGGAGTGGATACAAAAACAAAAGCGGAAAATTCCACAACAACATAGTACATGATCACAATATACATGACAAAAAAAGCAATATAATTCATTCCACCTCCAAGAATAATGTTATGTTAACTAGTATCACTAGGAAGATTTTCTCAAGATTGCTAGGTGAAGGCTCACTATTTGTCCCTTAAGATTATACCATCATGTCCTCTTCCATGTCATTAATATCAATATCATCTTGCTCTTTCAACTACAAAGGTGTGACACCCTAAAATTTATATATTATTGTTCAATGTTCATTTATGATTTTCTGAGATTTATCCTGAATTTTCTAGAGTTTATAGATGCCATGTTGCTACTTTTAGATTTATGAAGTCAGTAGCCATACTACTCGTACTCACGATGGTTTCGCATCCCATCGCCCTTGTTTTCCCCATAGCCAGGCATTCCTAGTTGTATTGGAATGCTTTAGTCCTAACGCCTCGGTGAAGGGGCACCTACGAACGCAACTATACCCCGGTTTGTCCTTACTACTTTGGCCTACCAAAATGCAAGGTTAAACTTTAACTAATTTACCAAGTTAAGGCTATCTCATGCTAACACATGTGGTTGCACAAGTTGATAGTTTCAAGTTCAGTCCTTAAGTTGACTCAGGTGAGAATCTTCCCTATCTACGTGCAAGTCCAACCCTTGCACTGACGGCTATTGCCATAACTCGCCTGCGTCCAAATCATAGCTTGTTTTCATTTTTACTAACATATCAATATCCTTTACTGTCATACCCAACCTTTTTAAATTTTATAAAGACTCAAGTCTATCATTCTAGTCTTAACTAAAGCATGACTAAGCGGGGTAGTTAAGTAGTTGCATATATCCTGGTTGACATTATGTATTGTCTAACCCCTAACTTACGATTACCAAGTTTCACATGGTCATATTTACTAAGAAAATTCCATAAGTCTAGGCTATAGCTACCAACACCCGTAAGATAGCAATCTTTACAGAAAGTACACGCATGCATAGTAGTTTGACAAAACATAGTAGACATTGTAAAATATGGGATCAACATGATCAAATGAGGGTGCTTTCCTCATTTCTCATTATCAGGTATGAAATTGGGGTCGTAATCGGGATCGTTATCCACTGACTCCGAAACATCATCGTCTACGGATTTGAATAACAAGAACCGCGACAAAAGCAAATAACAACATATCAAATAGGGAAAAAAGAAATCAGATGTAAATATTAAATTAAAACTTACCAAGAAGAACATGGTGATTTTGGGTTCTTGAATTAACGTTTGCATAACAATTTCATTCACACTTAGCTTATGTAGGGTCTTTTATGTATATACTACTTTCATTTATCGATTTCAAGAAGCTACAACTGTGAACAATTATAAGGTTGTTTATGAATTCACAAGAATAAAATTATGATTGCATTTAAGATTAATTACGAATTCAAGAAGCTAAGATTATTTGGATTAATAAAAGTAAGATATTAGTTAAGGTGTTTGTATGAATAGTACTTAACCTTAAGTATGTTCCGCACAAAAGATGATTTGTTCAAGTTGGGTTTATAAAATAAGGCTATTGGCTATATCTACATGGTTTCACAATCATTCTTGCGACAACAGCACATTAGCTAAAGGTTTTTTGATCTTAACTACTCATATAATGAGTTGTTGGTGACCATAATACTTAGGATTATTGCACTAGCGGAATTCAGATACAAAGCAAGATGTAAATAAGATATTTTTCTAGAATATGATAGTACATATACCAAAGAGTGTTTTTGGGTTGATCTTCCCAAAATTTGCTTTTAGACAAGATATTTTATGGGCCGCCAAAAAGGCTTAAGCGTTTCTAAAGTTTACGCGATAAGGGTTCAGTTTTTGTTTTATGTTGGCGACTACACCTTATAAGACTATTTAACTATTTTTTTAGACACTAGTAGGGGATGTCTCTAAGAGTGTTTTAAGTTGGTTTCGCAATATTTCATTTTATCCGCAATGTTTTTCATATAAATGAACATTAAGGCCCTATATGGACTTAATTCAACATTGCATAAACATGGATTATTTTTGCCTAAACAGGAAGGGTATCACTTTTCAAGGTCCTAGGATTTGGTCTCGTCAAATTTTAGGTTTGTTTGCGAAAGTTATGACTATTTGGACTATTCCAGTATTGAAACTTCGACTATTGAACCTTTAATGCAAAACGTGGCAAAACTTTAAATATTTTTATATATTTATTTGGGATTCTTGTTACCTCAGGAGTGTAACTAAATTGATTTTACCCAAATTTGAGTTCATTGGATCCATATTTTAACTATTTGATTTTGGTATGCAAGAGAGGCTTCCTATGCTTACTTTTTTTTTGATTCAAACTGAGTTCAATCCTAAATATTTTTGCAAAAATAGAACACTCATGACCTCAAGAACATGTCGAAGTTATTTCATGATTTTTGGAGTTATGGTTTGTATAGATGCTATATGATACATAGAAGGGACTTTAAACAAACTTGATTCAAATGATTTAAACTGCAGTGATCATGTAAATTTCGTTGTATATTCTGAATTCTTATGGCTTAACTCAAATTTAGAAACTTAGTTACCTCATTTGGACCTTCCTAGCAAAAGATATAAGGAAATGAATTAAATGAAGCAAAAAGGGAGATAGCACCTCCGAATTCAAGCAATCGTGTGCTACCACTGGGCTACATGCTCTCTTGTGACTTAGTGGTATGCAAAAATACTTGAGGCTTACCTACACTCACTTTTTTTGAACACAACAAGCAGCTCGGCCGTGAGGGCAAGGGAGAAGGTGGGGCCGTGCGGCTGGGTCGATGGAGGAAGGAATTGGTGGTGGCGGTGGTGTAGTTAGAAGGCACTAAAAACAAGGAGAGGAGGGGGTGCTAAGATCACAGAGGGACGTCACAGTCACATGAACTGAAAAGCAAGTGCACTCGGCGATGATCGAGTGGATGGCTTGCTCGCCGGCTTCGCTTGCTCTTGGCTGTTCTCGCGCGCACGGCTAACCCGAGGCTCAAGAGAAGCAATGACAAGCAGGGGGGCGTTGGTGGAGCTATTGTGCATCTTTTAAGCATTCAACGGCGGAGCGAGCGAGGTGTGCACAGGGCTCGATGGCATGGCGAGGTGCAGGGCGCGGCGGTCACGCGCACACGTGGCGCGCGCCGCGCCCGTATATGGCGAGGCAGAGGGTGAGTGAAGGGAGACTGGCTGGTGGCCCCCACCCGCATGTAGGCTCACTGCCAGCCGCAACATCGTCCGGTCATTCCATCGAACAAGTGCTCATCTATATTTATTTGGTCAGTCGCTTTGCATCTATCATTTCATGTCTTTAATTGACTCGAAAATTCCTGAAAAGTTTTGTGCGGAAAGTTAAATTTGTGAAGTTTCAAATGCACTTAGTTTCACTTGATTTAGATTTTTAGATTTCAAATGAAAATTCTTGAAATTTAGCTGTTTTTAAGGTTTGAATGAATTTTTAGAGAATTTGCATGCGGAATAAAAATATAATAAAATTCATATTTATTCACATTTTGAATTCTAGTATTTTTAAGATTATTTTCTATACTGGGTTGTTTGGTGATTCCACTAGTTTCTTTAGGATGGTCCAACTTAGGATAAAAGAGAATTTGATAAAGTAAATAAATTTTTATTCAAAGAAATTCAGCAAGACTTCAAAAATGCATTGAAAGTTATGCCAAGTCATTTTATTATACTTTTATATTTCTCAGGGTGTTACACATACACACTATGTAACTAGGACTGAACTAAGTAATTTAACATTAATCCCTTGACTAAGTAACAGACAACCGGACTCAGTAATTTTACATAGCTTTTTCAGAACTTACTGAATATCACAGAGTTAGATCAAAATCAAATTTGCCACGATGCTCTACGTAGGTCTGTGTAGGAGGCAAAGTGGGAAGAATCGAAGGACTCTGCCGATGGATATGTTTTTTTATTAAAACAGCAAAAGCTTTGGATTAAAGAAGAAAAGGAAACAAAGTTTACATAATTAAGGCCCGGTTACAGGTGCGAAGAATTCACCCGAGAAGAACAAAAGAAAAGAAAGGAAGAAGGAGCTGTTTAAGGTTACAAGAGGCGAAGAAGGAGCTGTTTAAGGTCAGATGCCCCTGCTAAAGTCCAGTTTACTGTTTCATCTTTGATTGATTGAAGAATCTATTCATTGTTAGCGCAACCTCTTTGAAAAATTCTGTTGTTTCTCTCTTTCCATCATTCCCAACATGTTAGGATGATCAAGGTTTTAATGCTTTTCCGAAGACTTGTTTGACCGTTAATACGTTGTAGATTCCACTGCTCCAGGTGAAACGACAGATCGAATCGCCTTGATGCAGATCGAAAAGGGCGACGGCCGATCAAGAGACCATGTGATTCATGTTAGTGATTATCACATACAACAATTCATGTTACTAATTATCAAAGACGGCCAATCAGCTTACTGATTATCACAGAAAACGAGGCCGCAGCCAATCAAGAGACGACACAATAGCAGTTATGTCAAATGAATGTACATGGTCAAGTCAAACGAACAATTACTAAATTACCCATATTTACAAATCTTCCTCTTCCTAAGTTGCCTCTGCGCAAATCAGCCATTGATGTTTTTTGAGCGAAGGTACCTAAGCTTCCTTCCAAGCACCGGAGAAAGCCTCATTTTTTTTAGTATCCTCCGTTGGCATTAACACCACAGAAAGAGAAGCAAAAGTGCAGGCTGCTTTCTAGTCTCTAATCAAATCGTTAGTAACGCGCATTCGTCTAAAGAAACAATCAGAAATGAGGCACTTGTGGCCCTTTAATTCAGGTGCGTAACATTAACGGAAGAGAGAGCACGAAGGCTCGATTTGATTTATCTTATAGAAGTGCTGCCATCAGCCATGTGATCTTCAAAGCTACACCATAGTTATGCTGATGAATTATCATTTACAAGACTGCATCCATTTTTTACTAGGAGCAATTTCTTTCGATATATATTCAGCAAAGGCAATTTCGGCATTGTTGCTCTATGTTTCCCATCATTCGAGAATGCACAAGAATTACAGAACCAGGAACTATCGAATGACTGGCAATTTTACGCGGCATGACGTTGCTCTGTACACCTCAGCCATCAGGTCCATCAAGCCATGTAAATACTCTCTGTGAGCTCCTCATATGCCTGTGGCTCATCGTTAACTTGGTTACTGATTCAGTCCGTAACATTAACCAACGCTGCCATTGCAATCAGAATGATGAATTAGTACAATACAAGCAGTATTTCTCCAGACGACAATATTAAAATCGGTAGGAATAAGTGAATTATTTGAGCAATCCTATCTTAACCAAGGAGAAGCTGACAAGTATGGTTTCTAACTTTCTATTTCATGTACTCTCTACTCATTTCAGTCAACGATAATGGCAACAGTAACGGGACAAAAAGAGAACTTACTATAAGGTTTATATGACGGAAAAGTGACATAGCGAGGGCAATGGCTTCTGCTCAACGCATTCTCGGCCTCCAACGCGCAATCACGGGGCTGCAAAGAGAACCATCAGAAATGTAGCGCGTGATTTGAGGAATCTGTACTTGACCGTGAATGTTAGAAACGAAGGCTACATCAGAAATGTAACTTTTAAGTCGAAGGATTTTGGAGAGGTGCTACATTCATTTCTTTCTCAACATTTCTGTGTACGGTTTTCTTGTTTTTTACAGTAATTAAAGCTTGCTGTCAATCAGAAAAGCTCTTCTAAAACCACTATACTAGAATAAGCTGCTTTAACTGGTTTTACCTTAATCTGAATGTGTTGGCTATAAGGAAATGATGACATCACAATGTCTATTTAACATTAGAACCAGCATTTTGGAATAACATCAGCTAATGTTTTTCCAGAACTATGAATACCTACAGCAATGTGCTGCACTAGCGAACATGCATAACATAAATTACCTGATAATCCTTGTGGAAACAGAGCCTCACTTCTTGAACTGAGCCGTTTTTACAAATAAGAGATGGCTTTGCCCCAAAAGCATATTCAATTACAGCGACCATATGCCCGACTGAGTATTTTCTGCCACTCCTAGGATAAAACTGTGCTTTTCTCAGAGCTTTCTGCAAGACCAGAGTAAGAACTACATTAATGCGCTGACAAAATGTTACAATCTCAATTCTCAAATAACTTGTGCGAGGAGAAATATCACGTTGAGACGTGGGATGATTATTCATGGCTTTACAGAATGATATCTTGGCAAGCCAAGCACCCTATACTAACCGTAACATTGTATTTGCTGTAAAGGTGAAGTGCTGTAGAGAAGTAGTCGTATTCATCCTGTATTTCAGGGTAACCACATGTTCCATGAGTTTCTGCCCAAAAAAGAGGAGAGAGCAGAATGTTAGATACAGATGATGTGCAATGAAACTGCATCATCTGGCACATTTAAGGAGATAAGTAGGAGACTTGGTTGTGATTATTTCCACAAATTAGATATAAACCCTTCTCATGTAGCTTCAAATCTATTTGTGACCTAGATTAGGGCATCATATGTAAAAAAAACAAAGAGCAGTCAAAATTGGTATTACCCGGTGTATAGAGTTAATGACAAACACATGCCATGCTTTGTATATTGTATAGTATAGACATTATATCTCTCCAGTGATCTGAGGTCTAACATTATTCATGGTATATGAAATTATGGATACAACAGGGTATTTTGAAACAATAGAAAATGCGACTTCATCTTTTCGTGCTCAGTAGGCAAGAACAGCAAATCCAGTGGAGGATATGACTATTTTGCCAGGGGAATCGTAATTGGATCACTTGATAGAATAACAGTCCTACGTACAAGTATTTGTAAATGATTAAAAGTTCACCATTGCGGAGCAGAAACTTTATTTGTGTCAACAAGTTCAGAAATCACATACCCCACTGAGGAAGGTTGGTTGAAACATCAGCACATGCACAAAAACAAAAGAAAACCCGTGAGCAGTTTCCCTCAATCAAATCTCAAATGTTAAGACACCAATCACTACCTCATGATCCCAAAACGTTCCCTTTCCACCAAAGCAGGTGGAAGAAGAGCCGCAGTACAGGGACGGCCAGTACTTCTCAAGTATCGTTATCAACATTGAGATCTGGGGCAAGTAGAACCAGATGTAAAAGTACATTGACATGATATACTTGCGGCAGTTCAGAAAAAAGAAAGGGTTAAAAAATGAGCACATCTTTTTTTTCCTTTGAGATGAAAAACGAGCACATCTCGTCCTAAACAAAAGTTGTGACGTCAGTACCTTATTTTTTTTTTTTTTGAAACTTAGGACAGGAGCTCTATCATTTCATTAAGAAGAAGAAAAACCTCCGAAGAGGAAAATACAAAGATAACAACCACTGAAAAGAAAAAACACAACCCTCGACCAACACCACTGAGTTGACACTCCAGCGTGGCTTACAACCTGAACGGGAAGCTACACCACCCTCGGCCGCAACGAAAACCCCCTACCACCCTGCGCACCACCACAAGGCGCCACAAGCCACAGCTACGGGCGCACCAACACTACCACGAAACTGCTCGAAGAGCTAAAGCGCCTCCTCCAGCTGAGTCACCTTTCCCCCGATCGTGCACGCCTTCTGGAGTTCCCCGGAAACCACCTAAAATGTGGTCTTGCTGGAACTCGAACTCCAACTCTGACGACCTCGCCTCCTCCTCCTACTCCACCTGCCAAGCTTCCTTTGCAACCACCATGGAAACAACTCAGAAACCACCGACGACCTTGCCTCCTCCTCCTACTCCGACGACCAAAACTCTGAAACCTCGCCAACAGTGTCAAGGGCCCTCGCTGGCAGAGAGGAGGAGCCCCGTCGTGGCCACTATGCACCATCCTCGGAGCAGAGGAGACTCGCCGTCGCCCAACGCCCGCGAGCCCCACTCGCCGCTGGGGTGGGGGCTCACCGCCCGACCGCATCACGCCCTAAACGGCGGATCTTGAAGGGAGAACGCCCGAGATCGAGCTGAAACTCGCGGCGTCGACTTCGCCGGTCCCGAGAGCGACAACGAAGACGGCCGGCAACCTGCCCAGAACCGGCAGCCTCCACCTCCTCCCGCGCCGACAGCGAAGAAAACGCGCGACCTCATCCAGCCCAGAACCGGCGGATCTTGAGGGGAGAGAACTAGATCTGGAAAATGACACCCTACTCCTTGCCTGCACAACGCTGGGCCAGACCAACGTCGTCGCCCCCACGCTGACTCCACCGCGCTACTCCGCCGCGTCGTCTTCACCAGCCCTGACCGGCAACGATGAAGACGACCGGCCTCCTCCACCTCCGACGCCAGCGAAGAGGGGGGGTGGGGGAAGAAGCACCGCCACTGCCGATGAGCCGGAGCCCACCAGCAGCAGCGGCGAGGGAGCAGAAGAGGAGGGAGGATCCCTTGGCTGGACCCTATGCGTCGCCTCCGTAGTCGCTTGGGGCGACTGCGGAGGCCTCTTTGGTATCCTTTAGGATGTCGGTACCTTATTGATGTTGAGTGTGGTGTGTCTGCAGCATGATGGCCATCCCCCATAGTTATACTGTGGCCAGAGCCCATCTGCCAAAACATCAAATTAAAAACAATGCAATCATCATCAACGGCAGCGCCCACAACATCCAAATTAGGAATGCAAGCGATTTGAGTGTAAACTTACGAATCGTGAACCATTCGAGAGGCTTGGAGCTGCAGAAAGCAAAGGGAAACCAAATGAGCTTCGCTCAGAGAAAAATCCAGCGACAATGGGAAGGGAAGCGATCGAGCGAGGGACGAGGAGTGCGACCGGCAGCAGCCGTTGGGAGTGGAACTGCAGCATTGGTTGGTCTGGCGGCAGACGGTCCCCGGCCACTGCAGCGCCAGCACGTAGTAGTCGAACCCGGCCCGCCGCCGCTTCCTCCCCGCCGCCGCCGAGGCGGGCGGCGCGAGCAGCGCGCCGGAGAGCAGCACGGCGAGGCAGAGGAATGAGAGCGAGAGGAGGAGCTGCTTCCTGCGCCGCGTCTCCATTCCCATCGCACATGCATCCTCTTTCGCGTGCGTGCCCGGATCTACCTATGAATACCACCGCTCACTATCCATGTATCCAGTGCCTGCAAGATTGCAACTTTGAATAATGATGGGTTGATTGAGTAGCTTGCAGAACATGCCAGGTATGATTGGCTTGATCAACTTGTTATCGCATCAGCTTAACGCCTCTGAAGCCTGTAGGAAGAGTAAGTAGCCCTGCAGATGGCTTGCTTTGCTCGTGAAGTCCCTCATCTCTGGGTTTCTTCCTCTGCTGCCTTGCTTGCTTGGGGGGGTGCAGACAATGTAAATACCATTCGGCCAGCAGCAAGCCACAGTTGTGAATCTCGTTCTTCTTCTTTTAGTACGAGAGATCGATCAAAAAAGAATCAACACCTTTTTTTTCTTCCTATTCCTGCAAGATTACAAGAATACTGGAATGCCAAAAGTAAAGGAAAGAAATCTCCAAAAAAAAAAAAAGAGAGGAAGGAAACAGAAGGGAAGAACAAATCGCAATGCAGCTCGTCAGGTTTTTTGGCCCAACAGCGTGAAGTGTACGGCCCAATCTAATGGAGGCCAGGGAGCAATGCTATTAGCCCCAAATTAGGATTAGCGGCCCAAATAATGAGATGGGCTTATTAAGGCCATTAAACCCTGGGAGAAGCAAGAGGCGCAAAACGTCCCCGTCCGCTGCGCGCTTCGGCCCCATCTCTCCTGCGGAGTCCTGCCACCGCCAAGCGGTCCACCACGGCGGCTTGACATGGCTGCGGCACCGCCGGCCTTCACCGGCAACCTGAAGGTGAGTTACGTGTCTATCTCTTTACTGGTGTTCAGGTTCCCGAAAGCCACGCGGTCCTCCTCTTCCACATCTCGCCCGACGCTGAAAACCTAACGGAACCTAGCTCGACGGCGGCGGCGTGGGCGAGGTATGCTGCGGAATCAGGTGATTGTGCGCGCGCCTTCCACGGAGCCCGGGTGGTCAGGGTGGGTGTTTTTGAGAGGCGTCGCCCATCAGGGCCTTCTCGCGGACTTGAGCTGCCGCTGACGGACGCGGTGTAGGCGCAGCCGCATTCGGAGGGTATGGCCGCAGAAACGGGGCGGCGTTTGTTTGTGGCGCGTGGTGGGCGAGAGCCTGGTAGTTGAGGGTGTTCGTAGTGCAGCCGGATGGATTCCGGCAGTCAGCAGAGCGAGGTGCGTGTGACTCGGCTGCCGGCGGTGGACACTAACCGGGAGTCTGATCCTCATGAGCGAGTGGCATCCAGGAGGTTGGCTTTCTGGGTCGTGAGACGAGTGGGATACCGGCGGTCAGGTGGGCTCTCTGTTTGGGCTTCGGGCACATTTGTAGTCCATGCCCCCATTGTAGATTAGGACATTTGATTATTTGCCAGTCTAAGTTGGTGTAATTGATAATTTATCACGCCTGTCTTACTGACACGTGGCTCCAGGGCCCAAATGTCAGTGAGACAAGGCCGTGGCAAATTCAGTTAGTGGCAGTCAAGAGTCCAAAGATCTGTAAATGATTGCTGATTGGCTTGGTTGATTGCACATACTTTTATGTTGGTTGGGTATAGATCGAGCTTTTTGCCCTTTTGAGAGGAACAACCCAAATCCATCCATTGCCACCACTATGATGAACTCCTTTTCTTAGTTTTCTACCATGTATCCTCCTGCGTTGTAAAATTCTAAATTTGTGTGAATAAACTATGGTTTATGGTGCGCTGACGGATGAAATGGGACATTGACGACAGTTAGATCTATGCATATTGAGCTGCCTTTGCTAGGCAATTTTGCGATTAGTGTTAGTGTACTCATCCCGCCACTGAATCAACAGAACATATTTGGTACACGCTGATGGAATGGTGCAAAATTAAGTTGTTCTTTCTGATTATTTTGTTATTGTATTTGTAACAAGAAACTTTTATATAATTTTTGGATAACAGTTTGTTATATGTATTCTGTGGTCATATCGCATTGAGTGAAAGAGCCCAGCATCTTTTTGTTCCCCCCTAAAAGGAAAGAAGTCTGCGATTGAAATCCCCCAAAAACTATTCAGTATGAATCTTTTCCGGATCCAGCTTATAGTTTGGTTTCTTAAGTTTGAACTACATGAATGCAGTTTTTGAACCTGCACTAGCTAAGCGTGAAGTGCTGGCACTGACAATTGCTTCCTTTTTGAACCGTGCAGAAAGCACTTGCAGGTTTGAGAAGAATCAATTTAGAGGGGTTGCGATGGCGTGTTTTTGATGCAAAGGGCCAGGTCAGAATTCTTGTCCTGGTTTCAATCGTGCAGATGTAATAAGGGGAAATGATTATTCAGTAAGCTACTTTGTCTTTGTGATAGGTGCTTGGACGGTTGGCATCCCAAATAGCTGTTGTGCTTCAAGGCAAGGACAAGCCAACCTATGCACCACATGTGGAAAATGGAGACATGTGCATCATACTTAATGCAAAGGATATCGGCGTTACAGGAAGAAAAATGACTGATAAAATTTACTACTGGCACACAGGGTTAGTAAATTTCGAGCAAATACTGCTGAATTTCTTATTTGGTATTATTATTAATTTTCTTTTGTTATGTGCATTTTCTTCAATAGGTTTGTTGGCCATCTGAAGGAAAGGAGGCTCAAGGACCAGATGGAAAAAGACCCAACTGAAGTGATTCGCAAAGCTGTCCTGCGCATGCTTCCCCGCAATAAATTGCGTGATGTAAGTGAAAATTCATTTCTCCTTGTTTCTGTAATTTAGGATTGGTTATGAGTTCATTCCTTTTCTTGTTGAATACTTGATGCTAGCTTTATTTGCTGTTGAGTTATCTACATAATCTATAGACTGTAATGTAGATTGCTGTATGCATATTTGTGTTGATGCTTATATGTATTAACTATGGTGAGAACAATTATATTATTATAGACTAGGCACTTTTATCTTGCATTGATGAACAGGTGATTATGCTATTTTTCTTATTATTCATTGAGCCATGAGATACGAGTCTATACTCTATAAGCAAAAGCCATGAGAGGTTTATTTGTATGTACACTGCAACTTCTGGTTTTATTAATTTTGTGATGCATTTCTGAAGTTAACCGGTATGCCTATGGATCTGTCAGAATTTGTTGTTGTGGTGTTGTAACTAGTTGTGGATTTTTTTTGAAATTTTTAAGCCAGAACTGTGTATATTGAAAAACAAATGCAATAACATATCATAAAACCCATCCATCTTTTCCTTCGTGTTGTTAGAAGTGTCTGGTATTGCATATGAAGCTGTATACCGATGGGTCTTGATCTATCCTTATTATATGTTTGAGAAATTTGTAATACCTGAGAAATAAAGTCCTTTTTTTTCCTTGCCACTCTGGTATAATCAAGTACTTGGACAAAAAGGCATATTCTTCCTTTTTGTTTCCTTTTCAAATTGTTGAAGGGCCTTGGTATAGTATTGCCATATAACATGTACTGTTTTGATCCTCCAGGATAGAGATCGCAAATTGAGGATATTTTCTGGAGTTGAGCATCCATTTCATGATCGACCTCTTGAACCTTTTGTGATGCCACCACGCCAAGTACGGGAGATGCGTCCCCGGGCAAAACGCGCGCTGATAAGGGCGCAGAAGAAAGAGCAGGACAGAGCTGCAGCGGCATCAACCAAAGATGAAGAAAGATGCTAAGAATGCCAAAGCTGAGGTCACTGCATAGGCAGTTTAGCAACTTCAGATGTGCGTGGACTATGGAGATTGATTTGCGTGCAACAAATCTACCCGATGCATTTTCTGAATGATATGTGGATCTTTTATTTCTTTGACATGTAGCCTGTTGAGTTGAAGAGACAGAAGGCACCACCCAGATTTAGTAATATTAAGACCCCGGTAACTTGGAACCGGACCATTTTTACTAGAATCTGAGAGAAAACTAGCCAAATGGGCTAAAGCTCAGAACGTTTCTTCTTTTTTCACGCCGGGGCCGAATCACTCTCAACCCCGTTTCACCCTAATTCACAGAATTCAGACAGCTAGTCAAACGATATTCATTTTGATTCTACTTGAAACGTTTCTACTAAGAATCTGGAACCGTTTCCGTTTCTACTAGAATCTAGAACCGTACCAAACAGGCCTAAGAAAGCAAATGTGTAGTTGAATAGGCACCAGATCCTGGAAATGTCCAAAGTCATTCTGAATTTGTTTCATATATCACAGCACGCAACTCAGACCTTGTGTCGTTCCTTCGTTGGAAATGAAATCTCATCTGCTTTGTTTTCCTTTTGCTCTTGGAGACCGCAAGAGTCGATTAGAATGCGTAGTATGAGCTATTCAGCAATTTTGATTCACTTTCGTATGTGGAATGAAGCAGATCATCAAATTGATCGGCTACTTTGACTCAAACTGAAAACTTTCATGAAAGAACAAAAAAAAAAAAACAGTACAAAGTAATATGATTTTTTTTAAAGTACAGATATGCCCTTTTGTTTTAGAGAAAAGGTAGATACAGATATGGCTCTCCATGGGCCCTAAAAATGAGCCTTAAATTTTAATTTAGGACCTCAACTAATAGGATTTAGGGCTCCAATGAAATATTCACTCCAGCAATTAGGCCCTAAAACTCAATAAAGATAGGGCTCAATCACAGAGTTGCTAAATATAGCTACTCTCCCATGGGCCCTAAAACAATTTGATAAATTTTAACAATTTAGGGTTATTGCTGGAGTTGATCTTTTCCCTTGAAAGCTCTATAATTCAAGTTATGGCCATATTTAGGGCTCCTCTTGGAGATGCTCTTAGATGAACAAATATGTTTCCGGGCCACCAATAGAGCGAAATGGTCCAGCACAATAGAGATTATGAGGCCCAGCCCAATAGTCCATGACGGCCTTAAACCCTAGAAAGAAACCTTCACCCTCCCCTTCGACTCCTCTCCTCCACCACCCAAATCGACCACGACACCACCTCGCCGCCGCCTAGGACGACGACGACGATGTGGCGTTCGCGAGCTCGTGCTCTCCTCCTTCTCCGCTCCTCCGTACCCAGGTCGCCTCCACCGCCGCCACCATCTCCACTTCGAACCTTAACCCGAGTCCCACCCCCACGCCCCCTCTCCCGCTTCCTCTCCTCCTCCCCGGAGCCCCTGCCGGATGCCTCCTCCTCTGCTGCCGCATCCGCCTCGGCTGAACCCACCGAGGACGCCGAGGAAAACCTGACCTCGCTCTGGGAAAAGGACGCCGGAGAAGCCGACGATATCTTCGCCTCCTCCGACGTCGCCGATGCTGTAGCCGACGACGAGGAGGTCGCCCGCGTCCGCGCGGTTGTGGAGGCCACTCCGCAGGACCAGATCCCCTCCGCCCTGGCCGACATGGTCGTGGACTTCACCGAGCCGCTCCTCAACGCCGTCCTCCTCTCTGCCGAGCACTGCTCCGGTAAAAAACTACTCCTTTTGTTCAAGTCTGCCGCGAAGAACAACCCCGCTGCCAAGAGCCTTGCCAATCTCGAGATCGTCGCGAGCAAGATTGCTGATTCCGGTGAGATCGACAAGATGGATGCGTACTTTCTGTGGGATTTGGTTAAGGAAATGGGCAATGTGCCAGGATCAGTGAGTACTCAAGTGTTGAATAAAGTGATAGCAATATTTTGGAAGCTCGAGAAGTCGAAGGCAGCACTAGAGGTTATTGACAAGTTCAGTGAGTTCGGCTGTACGCCGGATGGCAACAGCTATTATCTAGTGATTCAAGCAGCTGGAAAGAAGTCCATGGTTGGTGCTGCATGGATAGTTTGTGAGAAGATGATTAGCTCTGGGTGCTTTCCTGATGGGGACAAGGTCGGCGAGAT
Source organism: Rhipidocladum racemiflorum (assembly GCA_036346355.1). NCBI lineage: Eukaryota > Viridiplantae > Streptophyta > Magnoliopsida > Poales > Poaceae > Rhipidocladum > Rhipidocladum racemiflorum. The sequence continues at coordinate 18,086,770 of CM070570.1, read as the reverse complement.
CGTGACGTTCTTTTGCAAGGGGAAGAAGGTGAAGGAGGCACATTCAGTATACCTAGCAGCGAAGGAGAAGAAGGTCCATGTTCCAACATCGGCCTTGGATTTCCTTGTTGGTGCTTTGGCGAGGAATGATGAGACCATCAGTACGGCTCTGGAGCTTCTGGAACAGTACCAAGGGGAGTCTCTTAAGTATGCAGGCAAGTCGTTTGCTGTGGTTATACATGGTTTGTGTAGGACAAACAATGTGAAGGATGCAAAGAAATTGTTGATGAGGATGGTGAATCTTGGCCCAGCTCCTGGTAGTGCAGTGTTCAACTTTGTCATCACGGCATTGTCTAAAGAGGGAGAAATGGAGGATGCAAAGGGTTTGATGAGAGTAATAGAGAGCCAAGGGCTCTGCCCTGATATTTATACATACAGTGTGATCATGAGTGGCTACACAAAAGGAGGCATGATTGATGAAGCCCATGCTCTACTTCGTGAAGCTAAGAAGATTCATCCAAAACTGAGCAGGGTTACGTATCACATACTTATTCGTGGTTACTGCAAGATGGAGGAGTTCGAGAAAGCCCTCGAGTGCCTAAAGGAGATGAAGGAAGATGGGTTGCAGCCAAATGTAGACGAGTATAACAAACTTATCCAGTCATTATGTCTCAAGGCTATGGACTGGAGAACAGCTGAGAAACTCCTGAAGGAAATGGAAGACACCGGATTATGCCTCAAGGGCATTACTTGCAGCCTCATAGCAGCAGTCAAGGAGTTGGAAATGGAAGAGGAGTCAAAAGCCAGCCAAGAAGCATAGTTTCTCTAGGATACGCTTGAAGTGACTAGACTGCTAAACAATTTTGAGGGCAGTGCTTTCTTTTTACTCTCTGCATCTCTGGTGAGCTTGTGAGAAACACCATCTTTTGTACTTGTCTGTTTGTTGTTAGATGTGACAATAATTTTGCATTTATATTATAAATGCTAGACCGACAGGGAAAAATGTTTAGTTTTGGTCTAGAATTTCTTCTTTTTTAAAACTGAGATAATTTCCACATATCATTTTCCATCTGATCTCATGCCTTGCCAAAGGAGAATACCGACATGTTAGAGAAAATGTCAATGCAGCAGCACATACATCTTAGTGATGTAGTACCTGATATCCAAGAACTTCCCTGTAAGCAATTATTATGTAGAACATCTGAATGTCAGTGTTAAATTGTGAATGTGCAATTCATTTACTTATAGGCATCTGTATCTGATTTAAGGACATGACAATAGTTTGGTCTGTCAATAGAGTAAATTTTTTTTATGTGTATTTTGTTGATAACTCAATCTACCTAGATGGCATCTCTAATAGTGTGCAGTTATCTGTTAAGGTTTTTGAGGTGCACTATTCCAAGCATAATTCAATTGTATGACTAATTTCTTTGTTTATTTGATGAATTTAGTGTAGACCATTCAGTATTTCATTTGGTTTCTCTTTCGTCTGTGATATGTTGAAGACAGAACATTGCCCTTGTATTCTATCATTCTATGGCATGACTTCATTAGCTTAGTGAGCCATACCGTTGAATTTTTACTTAGAGCAAGGTTCAATCTCCAGTGGTTTGCAGCTAGTGCTAACTGGTAAGTGATAAGCAAAATCTCGAAGTAAACTGATTTTTAATAATTAGGTGGGTTAGTGCCCATTTAGGATTATATGCTCTTTACATGTGTGAGACAAGATTGTTTATTGAAAACTAGGCAGTTTCTGAAGTTCTTTGTTTTAAAACGCATCATTCAGGATTGTTCTTATAGAAAACAGAAAATACTGAAAATGTTGAGTCTTCTCAGTCTCGCTGGAAACAACCGAAAACTGTTGTTTGCTACCGTGTTGCTGGCTGGAAAGATGCCTAATGAGAGAGCCTCTCCCAACAGTTCCAAAATTGGAGTGATTAGCACCGATAACTGACGAGTACCCATACCATGGGTACCCCCATCAGCCCGGAAGCACGAACGGGCTGACCTATCACGGCGGAGGCCCGGCACCACCGAAAGGTACTTGGGCCGCAAGGAACGAGCCCCGACACAGGCGCGGGCCGACCAGACGGCCGGCGGACTCGGTCCTGAAGCGGTCGACGCGCCGACCGCCTAATATCGGCTCAAGCTCCACTGCGACGAGCCAGGCCCACGCCAGATGTCGGGCCGCCATGTGCGCAGCTGCCCCTCGACATCCGTCAGACGGGTAGGCGGCTCCTTCCCAAGGCCGGAAGAGCCACCAAGAAGTCAAGCCCGCCCTGCCGCCTGGCACACCGCAGAGGAGTACGCCCACTCCCGAGGCCAAAGCAAAGTCAAGCGCCATTAAAGCCACCGAGGCTGACAAGAGCACCACGCAACACGCCACCACAAAGATTACGCAAGATCAGACGCCAGAGCCACCAACCCTCGCCGACGGGCAGGTTGGCCGAACAAGACAGGACCTCAAGACGTGAAGACCCCTCTCCTCGTAGTCTTCCCGACTCCCGTGTAACCTGCCTCCTCCGTCTATATAAGGAGAGGCAGGGCCCGAGAGGGAGGGGCGCGGAGAAAAGAGAAAACAGTCTCCTAGTAGCCTCGACTCTCTAGCGAAAACCTCAAGGGGATCGGACAGCCGACCGTCCGCCTCGCCTGTACACCCCTTGTCCGTCTCCCAAAGATCAATACATTCACACCGCACGAACTGGAGTAGGGACATTCGGCCCGAACCAGTATACATCTTCTGACTCCTTGAGTCGACCATTCGGGGAGAGGGAGCGCGCGACCCCATCCGACCATAAATTCGTATTGCCGGTCCACGAAACACCGACAGTTGGCGCGCCAGGTAGGGGCTCTCGCGCGTCTTCACCGACATCCTCACCTTCGGGTTCCCATTCTCCTCCCTGATGGCTTCCTCCCACTACGTTTCGCCGATGTCGAGGGGCTGGATCCGCTTCGGCGCCCTCGATTTCATCGTCACTACGGCGGGGGAGCTTGTCCTCGTCCCTGCTGCCGTCCGGGACCGGACGCCCTCCGCGAGCCTGGATGCGATTGCTGACGTCCTCAGCAACCTCAGCCTCGAGGCCCCCGCGCAAGCCGCGCGGGCGGGCCCGTCGCCCGCCGGCATTGCTCCTGGCGACACCGCCTACGCACTGCGGCGAGCGGCGGAACCACCCCTCCACGAGCTCACAACTCGTGGCCATGGCCGATTCTGGCGCCGGCTTCCTCTCCACGACTGGCCGGATTCCTCCAGCCACGGCTCTAGCTCCGACAAGGAGTGTGCCCTCGAAGGGCCTACACTGCGAGTGCAATATGAGGCGCGCGGAGCCATCCTCCACCCTCGTTACCATCGGGACCCTCCTCCCGCGACGAATCGCGGCGGGAGGAATCTCAAGTGAAGACGACGCGACAAGACTCCATAACGCTTCACGACCTCCAAATGATCGAGGAGTTAGAAGCCCGAAGGCCGAGCTCGATAAGCTCCAGCCGAATCGAGCGCCACCTAGCCTACCACCAGCCTTCCGGCGCGCCCAAGCGCCAGTGCATCGACAATTGGCCGAGGAAGCGAACGGCCTTCCGCTTCTTCCTCACGCCAACGAACATTGCCGCCGGCAATGCCGCTCCGAGGGTCACTGAGCCAACGGAGCCTGAAGCCAAGGCCACCTACCGTAACCTCCGGATCGGTGGAGCGTCTTGTCGTTCGACGCCCAAGGTTCTAGCTCCCGTGAACGGCGCCACCTCGGCCGCTGGGCCTACTCCTCACAGGCGGCGGAGCTCAGCCAAGACGGCCGCCCCATTTAACTCCCAGGCATCGTACACCCGGTGCGCCATCGCTGGGGACAAGTACGATCTCCGCACCACCCTCGAGGCGCGAAGAAGAGCTACCGACGCGGCGACCCTCGCAAGTCGCCGATAATGGGCGACGCAACCATCCCGACCCAGATTCGACGGTCTGGGTCAGCTGCTCACCCGCCAGATCCGCAACGCCGACTTCCTGGTCGATTCCGGCTCCGACCAACATAGCCAAGTACACGGGGCTACCAACCCGATGTCTGGTTAGAAGACTACCGGCCATTGTCGAGCCGGGGAGCGACAGACGACTCGCTTCGTTATCCAAGACCTCCCCATCTATCTTGCGGACTCGGCTCGAGCATGGCTCGAGTACCGCCACAGATACCATCGGCGGTAGGCCGACTGGCGGCGAACCTTTTAGTCCGGAAATTTCCAGGCACATACAAACGCCGGCAACTCCTGGGACTGAAAAGTCGCAAGCAAAGAAATGGGAGACCCTCCGGACTACATCCGCCGCTTCTCCCAAGTGCAATGAGCTCCCCGACATCCGCGACGCCGACGTCGTTTGGCGTTCATCTACGGCACCACGTCGCGAGGCTCGTCCACAAGGCTGGGTCTGGCGGCCCGGACCACCAAGGAGCTCCTCGACATCGCCACCAACCACGCCTCGGCGAGGAGGCCGTGGGGCCATCTTCGAAAGGAAGAGCGGCCCACAAGACAGCCGACCTCGGCGGCGCCCCTCCGACCGCCGGACAAAAGGAAGCGGAAGGGAAGCGAGGGTCGAAGGTCGAATGGTCGCCGCCGCCGACCGACCGCCAGCGAGGCTCGGCAGACGCCGGACCGATTCGAGAAGTTGATGGATAGTCCGTGCGAACCACGACTATCGTCAAGCACAAATGCTCGGGGCTGCGAAGTCCTGGCGGTTTCTCTCGGAAACCCCACGGCGTCGCGGGGTAAGGAAGAAAGCGCGACGGCGCCCGAGCAGGACAAAAGCGATGAGCGGTAGGATGAGTTCCCGCAACTCGGCGGCCGTCTCATGATCTTCTGAGGGGCGAGTGCTACGCCGACAAGCGGCACCAAGCTTCGCCACCGAGAGGTCCACACGGCTACTCCCGCCGTGCCACCTACTGAGGTGGTCAGTGCCCGATCGCCTTCGGCCGGACCGACCACCCCGACCACATCCCGCACCGGACGCTTATCCGCCGTCGTCGACCCCATCGTGGGACGGCGCTGACCAAGGTGCTCATGGATGGCGGCGGCGGCCTCAACATCATGTATGTTGAGACCCTGGATGCCCTGAGGGTCCTCGCTCCGCCCTTCTGGCCGAGCAAGGCGCCTTCCATGGCGTCGCACTGTGCCAACAGCCCACCCTCGAGCGGTCGGCTGCCCGTCACCTTTGGGAGCCCTGACAACTTCCGCGACCGAAAGCCTCACTTTCGAGGTTGTGGACTTCCCGGCTCCTACCACGCCATTCTGGGGCGACCATGCTACGCGAAGTTCATGGCGGTCCCCAATTACACCTACCTCGTCAAGATGCCAGGGCCGCAAGGAGTCATCACCGTGGCCACATCTTTCCACGCCTACAATCAAGGAGCGGCAAGCGAAGCCGGCCTCGATCCTCGCTTCGCCGAGCTCGCCCAGCTCCAGGAGAAGGCCTCGGATCCGCCCGACTCCGACAAGTCGGGGACTAGCTCTTTCAAGTCCGCGGAGGACAAGAAGGAGATCGATGTTGATCCCGAGAATCCCGCCAAGACCGTGCGGATCGGGTCCGCCCTCAACGCCAAATAGGAAGGCGCGCTCGTCGACATCCTCCAAGCAAACCGAGACGACTTCGCGTGGAGACCTCGGACATGCCAGGAGTCCCGAAGGAGGTCGCCGAGCACTCCTGAACATTCGACCAGGATCCGGACCGATCGCCAGTCGCTGCGCTGCTTCGACGAAGAGAAGCGACGGGCCATTGGGGAAGAGATCGCCAAACTTTTGGCCGCCGGTTTTTGCGTCACCCCAAGTGGCTCGCCAATCCCGTCCTTGTAAAGAAAAAGTCGGGGCAATGGAGAATGTGCGTTGACTACACGAGCCTCAACAAGGCCTGTCCGAAAGATCCGTTCCCATTGCCTCGCATCGACCAGGTCGTGGACTCCACCGCCGGTGTGAGTCCCTTTCCTTTTGGATGCCTACTCGGGCTATCACCGATTGCGATGAAGGAGTCCGATCGAGCTCGCGACCTCCTTCATCACCCCGTATGGCTCGCATCTTTACGTCCACGATGCCTTTTGGTCTCAAAACGCAGCGCCACGCACTGATGTATGCAGCGTGTTTTTCGCACCAAATTGGCCGTAACATCGAAGCTTCACGTCGGCGACATCGTTGTCAAAACCAGGAAGGCCGATGACCTCATCACCGACTGAGGAGACTTTTGCGAACCTCCGACGGTTTTCGCATAAGGCTCAACCCCGAAGTGCGTCTTCGGGGTCCCCAAGGGCAAGTTCTTTGGGATTCATCGTCTCGGCGCGCATCGAAGCCAACCGAGATAAGATCTCCGCTATCGCAAGGATGGGGCCAATCAACGATCCAAGGGAGTTCAAAGGTCGATGGGATGCCTCGCGGCACTAAGTCGCCAGATCCCGCCTCGTGAACGAGGATGCCACTCTACAAGCCGATGAAGAAGTCCGACCACTTTTCCTGGACCAACGAAGCTCGAAGCCTTTAGTCGACTAAAGGCCTTTTCGACCTCACCTCCGGCCCTGGTCGCCCGAGTCGCAGGAGCCTTTGCTCCTCTACATCGCCGCCACGACTCAGTCGTCGGTAGCGGCACTTGTTGTGGAGCGAGCGGAGGAAGGCCGCGTTCTCAAGGTGCAAAGGCCGGTCTACTTCGGCCGAGGTGCTCTCGAAACAAAGATCCGATATCCTCGAATCACGTGGTTATCATATTCGGTGCTCATCACCAAGAGGAAGCTTGCCCATTACTTGATCGACACCCCATCTCCGTCGTAACCTCCTCACCGCCGGAGAAGTCGCCCACAACCGCGACGCTGGGAAGGATCGCCAAATGGGCTCTTGAGCTCAACGGCCTCGACATATCGTGCGTCCCAGGGGCGATCAAGTCCCAAGTCTTGGCGGACTTTGTCGCCGAGTGGACCGAGGCGCAAGTCCTCGCGCGGCCGAAGACCCGAGTCTTGGGCGATGTACTTCGATGGGTCTTACACCAAGAACGGCAGCGCGGGGTCGTCATCATCTCCCACTCGGCAACAAACTCCGGTGACGCCATACGACTACTCTTCGACGCCACCAACAATGTCGCCGAGTCACGAAGCCCTCGTCAACGGCCTTCGACCGCCGCCACACTGGGCGCACGGCGACTCAACGTTCGCGGCGACTCCAAGGTGGTCGTCGACCAAGTGATGAAAGCCACCGAGCCCCGTGGACGCTCGGATGGCCGCCATCGCCTGGAGGTCCGCAAGCTTGAGGAGAAGTTCAAGGGTTTCGAGCTCCATCATAGCTACCGACGCTTATAACGGTGAAGCCGACTCCTCGCCAACCTCGCCTCCGAAAGGGGCTTCCCTGGAATCTTCGTCTCCGACCTCGCCACCATCAATCCGTTGGAACCGAGTCTCGAGGGCGCCGCCGACCCCAAAGGCGCGGCCCCACCGATCTTCTGGCCGATGCCCTCGCTGGTCGGACTTGGGCGCCCTGAGCATCGAAACCGATCGAGGCGATCGTTTGTCGATCGATTGACAAACGGGTCGCTCCCGCCGATACCACCGAGGCTCGGCGCCTCGCTTCGGCGGGCTAAGTCATTCGCCCCGATCGAGGGCGCCTCTACAAGAGGAGCCCGTCCGAATCGCTTCAGCGCGTTCGACCGACCAAGGGAAGCACCTTCTGCAGACATCCACGACGGTATGCGGGCACCATGCACGCCGCGATCCCTGGTAGGAAAAGCCTTCCGACAAGGTTTCTCGGCCGATCGCCGTAGCGGTGCGACCCAGTTGTCCGCACTGCGAAGGATGCCAATTCTTCGCCAGCAGACACATCTTCCTGCGCAAGCCCTGCAGACGATCCCCATCACATGGCCCTTCGCGGTTTGGGGCTCGACTGGCCTGACCCTTCAGAAAGGCGCCCGGGGGCTTCACTCACTTGCTTGTCGCCGTAGACAAGTTCACAAAGTGGATTGAAGCAAAGCCATTGGCAAAGATCACATCGGCGCAAGCGGCAAGCTTCTTCCGCGAAATTGTCTACCGGTTCGGGGTGCCCAACTCCATCATCACCGACAACGGGACGCAGTTCACGGGAAAGGAGTTTCTCGAGTTCTGCGACGACTTCAACATCCGAGTCGATCGGGCGGCGTTGGCACACCTCGAGCCAACGGACAAGCCGAGCGAGCCAACGGCATGATCCTCCAAGGACTCAAGCCGCGAATCTTCAGCCGACTGAAGAAATTCGCGGGACGATGGGCCGCCGAGCTACCATCCGTGCTTTGGAGTCTGCGAACCACGCCAACCCGGTCGACCGGGTTCACTCCTTTTTCTTGGTGTTCGGGCGGAGGTCGTCCTCCCGACCGACCTTGAGTACGGCGCACCAAGGGTGCGAACTACAACAATAAGACGGCAATCGAGGAACAAAGAAGATGACCTCGACCGACTCGACGGCTCGAGGCGTCGCGGTCTTCTGATCGGCAAAGTATCGTGACCTTTGCGTCGCTACCTGACCGACGGGTCGCGGCCGCTCGTTCGAAGTCGGCAACTTAGTGTCAGCGCCAAGTCCAAATTCGCGAAGGATAGGCACAAGCTCTCCCGCCTTGGGAGGCCCTTTCACCATCGCGAAGTCCTCCGACCCGGCACTTTCCGCCTCAAGGACAGAAGGGAATCTCGTGACAAGCGCCTGGAACATAGAGAAGCCGAGAAGGTTCTATCCATAGTCGGTCTCTCTCTTCTTTTGTACCACGCGAAAAACACTTGAGCAAAGCGGCCGCAGCTCTCGAGCGACCAAGTGCTTTCCTCTTTCTTCCATCTTTGCCTACCGCAAGCATCTGCGACCCTCGCCCAAAGCGAAGGTCCCGGCAAGATTACTGCATTGCAAAAACCGCCGACACAAGAACAACCAACCTACGGTTGGAAGGGTCGCCTCTCGGCAAAAAATGCAAGAAATTCCATCTCCAACCTACGCTGGATCCGCTGTGATCCCAAAAGACTACGAATACGGGCGAATCATAAGAACAAAAAAGTCCTCAGCGACGAAGGAAGAAACGGGAAGCGAAGCGACACTTTATTCATTTACAGGAGGAACACCGGCCCGACCCAAAAAAGGAACCACCCGCCAAGGTCCCTTTACTCGGCAAAGGCACGATACTCCTCCTGGTGTGCGCCCAGCCAACCGAACGACGCGTGACGTCGCTCGATCCTGCCCGGATCGTGGCGCCCTCACCTCCCACAATGAGGAACGCGCGACAAGGATGTCGACTTCGCCGCGCATCCCCACGCCGCGGCCGGCCTCGACCTCCGCCACCACCGCGGCCAGGCACTGTTCGTCGCCCACCTCCTCTCGGTTGTGTGTAGCGGTCCGCCATAGCACACGCAACCGTTTGGTGGCGACCTTGGCGAACAGCGCCTTGGCGCCTCTCCTTTATAACTGCGGCCTTGAACACAAGCGCCCCAAGTCGCCAAGGCGATGCGAGAGGAAGCGAAGGCAAGCGCCTTGGGGTCACGCCAGCCTTGAAGACGGCGCCCAGCGTCAGCTCCGAAATCGGCGCGGTCCTCAAGGCGAGTTAATCCACCCTTATCCCCGAAATCATAAAAGTTCCTTTTCGAAAGAATCGCCACGAACTCAAGCGGCGCGTGGCGACTGCACCCTCAGTCCCCACGCACCACTCGGGGGCTGCATGACCTCAGGGGTCGGCGACCTAAATCGATAACCGGTTACCACTCCGACCGAGCTCCCCTCTTAGGTAACCTCCTCAAAGCCAAAATGCTACGGCCCACGCCCCGCTGCCACGGTTCAAGTAGCACTTTGCGCAAAAGAGGCTACTCGAGCGAAGGGCCGAGCGGTGGTCGGACGAGCCTTCGATATAGATCGACGAATACTACAACTTACGCCTGTGGCCCAACCTCATTTAAAAGCGGGTCGCTAACCTAAGCCGCACTGACCGACCGAAAGTTATCTACCTCGCGGCTATTTTCCTCGGCTCAAAGTGCTCGGCCTCGCCCCGCTGCCACGGCCAGTAGCACTCTGCGGAGGGAAACAAGCCCTCCGAGCAAGAAACACTATGAGCGGTCGGAGCGCCCCCCCGTAGGTTAGATTTCAACCCGCCAAGCTTCGCGAAGGAGGTGGTCCGACCCCGACACCTCCTTCACCAAGCAATCGCTCGAGGCGGACTCGCCTCCCCGTGTCCTCTTCGCATGAACCTGGTGCAAACGCTACGCTCTCGTGGCACCCTCAGGCCCCGTAGCTACGGTTGAAAAATTGCCCAAATTCATAAAAAGAAACACGGGGTAGACGGCAGAGTAACTTAAAATGTACCAAGTCGAGCTCGACTAGGCGATCATGTTCATTACATTGCCAAAAAGCAAGCGAAGGAAAACTAATCTTCCTCCCTTCCGACGGAGAATTTGTGGCGAGATTCGGCCAGCAATCTCTTGGGCGCACGGATCGACCCGCCATGAACGCGTCGACCTCTTCGCCGCTTTGCCGCCAGCCGACGCCGCCTCGATCGCCGAGGTCGACACCGTCGTAATAAGAGACGGTGTTGACCAGGGCCGAGGAAGCGCCAAGCACCGCCGCTTCCCTTGCACCGACGCCGACGCGCCAGCTGGATCCACCCAAGCATGGCGGGGATGGCACTGGGCCCGGTAAGCCCGAACACCGGCCGCAGACGGCCTGACGCCCACGTGGAGGACCGCCACCGGGCCGTCGTGTCGGCCGCATCCTCTCCGCCACCGCTTATTCAAGAGGGCCGAGTCGCGTAACTCGACCGCCTCGCGTCTCGTGCCTCCACCGCCGCCCTTCGCGACTCCGGTAGCGTCGGTAAGGCTTTTTCGCAGATCTGCCAGGGACGAAACAACGCCGAGGGCGCCGCCATAGTGACTCCGGAAGAGTGAACTACTCACCGCCACGGAAGCCTCCTTGGCGAAGTTCCTCCTCGGCCTTGGCACGCGCTTCCCGGTCGGCCAGTGGCGGTCGGCAAGCTCCTTCATCGCCACGAGCTCCCCGGCGAGATCCGCTCGGCCTTGGTGGGTCGGCCTCCTGGGTCGACTCGCATTCCTTCCGATAGAGGCGGCCTCACGCCCGGATGTTGCCGCTACCGACCGCAGGTCTTGGCCGCTTCAGATCCGCCAGGGACGACTGGCCCTCTCACCTCGGTGGCGACTCAAGACGCCGGGCCGAGCCTCCCGCAAGGCTTCGCGACCTCTCCCACCGTGACCGACCCGAGGCGACCTTTCCTTGCTCGGCGGCAAGCGCCCTCCGGCGTCGGCGGCTCTTTCCTACGGCACTCCCCGGTGTGCAAGTGCCGGAGGAACATTGACTTGTCCACCGCCGGATGTCAAGCGCCGCAAGTACCCGCCGGTCGATCTCCGTCTCCGGTCAAAAAGATGCACAAGAGAAATACCCATCAAACCTACCACCGCCGGCGGGACTCCTGAGCAATGGACTTCCTCGCCTTGGGCGGCGTCAACAAAGAAGGGTAAGGTCGGCATGGATCCTTCCCATCTCCTCCTCCAGAGCATCCCAATCCGCGCGTTACTGCGTCGTCGTCGAAACGAGCGGGACCCCGGCCGGTCGGCGGGCCAAGTCAGCCAGCGATCGGCGATCGCCACGACTTGATTTCCGCCCGGCGCTGTGGCGATCGGTTGTCGCGCCCATCAGCGACACTCGGACCACCGGCGGCGGCGGCCGGCGCGGGGGTGGTAGATCTCGTCCGCCGGCGTTACCAACGCCGCGAATCCGATGCTTCGGCGGCAGACTGTGGCGACCTCCGACGGCGGCACGGGAAAAGCGGCAGCGAGACCGCCGGCCTCGGTCGGCAACGCAGGCGGAGCTGCGCCGACGGAAGCTTACGCAGCCTTCGCATCCGGCGGCCCAGATCGTCCCCTGCAGCGGCGTCCTCGACGGGCCCCTACGCGAGGCGCATCCGAACGATCCCGCTCCGACAACCACCGCCGCCCGCGGACAAGGCCGGAGGGGCGGTTCCTCACCGCTGGGTAGGGCTCGGCGCCCTCCACAAGTGAGGCCCTGCGAACGGCGGTCGAGGAATTGCGTAAGAAGTCGGCACCAGAGGAATTGCGCAAGTCACTTACCGGAGGAGCGAACAACCGGCACTGACGTGCCCTCTTTGCCGGACCCGCGAGGAGGCGGGACTCGCTCGCGGGATAAACCCTGCGCCCGCCTCTCTTCGGAGGAGCCGCGCCGGCCCCTGATCGGGACCAGTCGCGTCGCCAGACCGCCCCGGCGACTTCCCTCGCTCGGCAACGACTCGTCACCCTCACTCGAGGTCTCCTCCGAGGTCTCCTCCGAGACCTCCTCGCCACGCTGCCCGGTCCTCGCTCGTTCCTCTTCCGCGTCTTGGTGGCCTCTTTTTCCGCTAGCGGGCGGCGTCCTGCTTCTCCTTTTCGGCGCGGCCGCCCTCAACTCCTTTTCCCCGGCAAGGGGCGGAGATCGATCCACCGAGCCCTGCGGGCTGCGCTCGGGTAAGGAGGCGAAGGAAGCAGAGCAAAGCAAAAGCAAGCAGAGCCGTCAGGCGTACCAGGTTCATGCGGATTACTGCGCGAAAACGGCGGAGCGCCTCGCCCGCCGGTTCGGTGTCTCCGCGATGGAGGCTGCGGACACTGCGAGGATCTCCGACGGAGGGAGCTCCGCTCCGACGACCTTGCAGGATCAGTCGGCCCAATGTACTCAAACATGGGGCGAATGACCCTTGAGGGGTTGGATGCGCCTCTCCATGAACGCATCGAGGACCACCTTGCCCGTCGAGGCCCCGCCGCCGCCAGTCCGCGAGCTTTTCAAGGATCGCGTCCACCTTCTTCCAGGTCCTTCGTGTCAGACCCCACCCCAACGAGGATGCGGCGTTGGTAAATTCCCACCGGCGGAGGGGCACGTTGTCGAGGTTCCGACATAGAACCACTCGCTATGCCACCCCGGTTAGGCGTCGGCGACCTCAAGTCGGCGTAGAACGGTTTGCGGTGGTTGCGTAGTTGGATCATCGAGCCTCGAGGAGGCCTGGAGTCCGGTGACGGCCTCGCGAAGAAGAAGTGGCGCCAGAGCCCAAAATGGGGTTCGATCCCCAGGAAGGCCTCGCACAGCGTCATGAAGACCGCAATGTGGAGGACTCCATTCGGGTTCAGGTGATGAACCTCTCCCCCGTAATAATGCAGCAACCCCCGGACGAACGGGTGGAGCGGAAGTCCGAAGCCCCGTTCGTAGAAGAACGCCAGCGAGACTATCTCGCCCGTCCTCAAGGATCGGGGACCTCGGTCCCGGCCGGCGGAACTCGCCAGCCGGACTCGGGCCGCGGAGGAAGGAACTCCTTCCTCTCTAGACCGAGATAGCGACCCGCCGCGCCGAGTGCGGGGTCAGCGACATCTCCAGATGCGCGAAGGAAAACAGGAACGACGCGACGGCGAGAAGCTCCTCTTCTTCCCTCGCTTTCTTTCTTCCCTTTTCCTCTTTCTGCATCGCGCGAACGGAGGGCTTGGCGCCTACCACGCCACCCACTCCTTCCTTTATAGGCGCCAGGGAACAGACGCGCCTCGCGCCAAATCGACGCCTCTCTCACGCAAATCAACGCGCCGCCAAACCGCCCGCCGCCGCTTCGCCCGCTTCCCGTGCGTGCGCGATCCATTTAAATCCCATCGCGCATTAATCGCTTCGACAGGATGGCCGCTTAGCGCCGCGCCAAGACAAAGATCGCGGGCCTCGCCAGCATGATGGGCGGGCGCCGAAAGGTATGCAAGCGCCCATCGGGCCGCCTCGGGAGAGCAAGCCGCTGTAGGCTCGCACTGAGGCCCGCACCGCGGCCGCGTTACGAAGGCCGACCAATACCGAACGAAGCCGCCAAAGACGTAAAAGAGCGAGGCGAGTCGCGGTGAGCCCCGCAGGGCCTCGGTTGGGTCGGCGGACGACCCAATCATCGTGACTTCGCGTCCGAGACCATACCTCACACTCTCCCGCGAACTCATCGATGAGTAGCGGCGGTAGCTTCCGGGTCGGCGACGACCAGAGTCCGACACGGATCGAGTAAGGAAAGGTTTTATGGAACGCCCCGGTAGTCGGACGCCACGCAGAGCTACGTCGGCAGAAGCGAACCCCTCAAGGGGATCGCCAAGGTTCCACTCGGATTACCCGATAGTAGCTCGCCACGAGCACGGCGTTCAAACCGACGAAGGTAAACGCGCGTCGCTCACGACTCACGAGGACCCACGTACCGTGGCCTGCCGAGTCCGGCCAAGGTAAACCCGGCCGGCTCCACGACCGCTCGGGGCTACACCACGGTGCGCTCGCCTTGCCCGGGCTCTTTGGCGAACACGGCCAGGCAAGCGGCGGCCCCAACCAAAGCGTCGCCGACCTCGAGTCGCGGCCACCCGGCCAGGTAAACCCCGGCCGGCTCCGACCGCTCGGAGGCTCGGGGCTACACCACCGGTGCGCTCGCCTTGCCGGGCTCTTTGACGGGCTTGGCCAAACAAGCGGACCCGACCAAAGCGTCGCCGACCTCGAGTCGCGGCAGCTTACCGGCCGCGCAAAACCCCAAGCCGGCTCCACGACCGCTCGGGGCTCAAAACTACACCCCACCGGGTGCGCTCACCGGGCTCTTTGGGCGAGGCTTGGCCGAGCAAGCGGCGGCCCAACCAAAGCGTCGCCGACCTCGAGAGTCCGCGGCCACTTTTCGGCCGGGTAAACCCCGGCCGGCTCCCCGACCGCTCGGAGGCTCGGGGCTACACCCACCGGTGCGCTCGCGCGCCGGGCTCTTTGACGGGCTTGGCCGACAAGCGCGGCCCGACCAAAGGCGTCGCCGACCTCGAAGTCGCGGCCGCTTTGACCGCGCCAAAACCCCGGCCAGGCTCCACGACCGCTCGGGGGCTCGAAACTACACCAGCGGGTGCGCTCGCCTTGCCGGGCTCTTTGGGCAGGCTTGGCCAGACAAGCGGCCGACCAAAGCGTCGCCGACCTCGGTCATGCGGCCAGCACCGACGCGCCAAAACCCCGGCCGGCTCACGACCGGCTCGGGGCTCGAACTACACCAGCAGGTGCGCTCGCCTTGCGGAGCTCTTTCTAAGTGGCACGGCTCCCGAGCGACCACGGCGACCTAGCATCACCGACCTCGGGTCGGCGATTTACCGCCGCCAGGTTAAACCCCGGCGGCTCTCCGACCCGCTCGGGGCTCGGGGGCTCTTGACGAGTACCCATACCATGGGTACCCCCATCACCGGAAGCACGAGCGGGTGACCTATCACGGCGGAGGCCCGCACCACCGAAAGGTACTTGGGCCGCAGGAACGAGCCCGACACAGGCGGGCAGACTCCGACGGTCGGCGGACTCGATTCGAAGCGGTCGGCACGCGCCGACCGCCTAATATCGGCTCAAGCTCCACTGCGCCACGAGCAGCCAGGCCCACGCCCGATGTCCGGGCGGCCGCCATGTGCGCAGCTGGCCCTCGACATTAAATGCCGGGGTAGGCGGCTCCTTCCCAAGGCCGCCGAAGAGCCACCGAAGAAGTCAAGCCCCCGTCCCGTCGCCTGGCACACCGCAGAGGAGTACGCCCACTCCCGAGGCCAAAGCAAAGTCAAGCGCCATTAAAGCCACCGAGGCTGACAAGAGCACCACGCAACACGCCACCTCGACAAAGATTACGCAAGATCAGATGCCACAGAGCCACCAACCCCGCCGACGGCAGGGGTTGGCCGACAAGACGAAGCGACCTCAAGACGTGAAGACCCCTCTCCTCGTAGTCTTCCCGACTCCCGTGTAACCTGCCTCCTCCGTCTATATAAGGAGAGGCAGGGCCCGAGAGGGAGGGGCGCGGAGAAAAGAGAAAACAGTCTCCTAGTAGCCTCGACTCTCTAGCGAAAACCTCAAGGGATCGGACAATGGCCGTCCGCCTCGCCTGTACACCCCTTGTCCATCTCCCAAAGATCAATACATTCACACCGCACGAACTGGAGTAGGGACATTCGGCCCGAACCAGTATACATCTTCTGACTCCTTGAGTCGACCATTCGGGGAGAGGGAGCGCGCGACCCCATCCGACTATAAATTCGTATTGCCGGTCCACGAAACACCGACAATAACCTACTAGGAGTTACTGCTGACCGCCAAGCAGTAGTTGGTCCTGTACCATTTATGGAGCCCGTGCTATAAAGCTATTGTGCCTTGAGCTCAAATCACAATTAGGGCTTGTGATTGTTCACTCTGTTTATCATCCATCATGTGGTTGATCTGTTTAATAATGGTCTCTTCCTAGCTCCATTGCATAACATATTGTTGTATTGTGGTCAGTTGTCAGTAGGCGCACGTTTTTTTGTTGCATACTGTTTGGTAATTTGTTTACTTGTAGTTGGCATCTTCTGGTGGTTCCGTGGTTGGTAAGCCAATAGGATGGGAGCACGCACACAGCTTGTGTTTGAATGAGTTTGATTTTGTATAAGGTCAGTTTGTTACTAGCACAAAGCAAGAGCCTGGCGACTTTTCTAGTTGTAATATAAAAGAGTACTGGAGTAACTCACATATCAGTTGATTTATACTCCTTTGTATTGGGCAATCTCTACTCGTTTTTTCTCTCTCCAAATCTCTCATCGGCACTGATCTAGCTGAGACTACGGTAACATTGATAACTGTAAATTTTCTTCTAATCAATCGTAGCGTGGCCATTCTAGTTTGTTGTTTGCCATTTCTTTCGGTGGATCTCTGTTGGATGACTTCTGCTGAGAAATTCCAAAGTCCAAACCACATTCGTAATTGTATTTGGCTAAGTAATGTATCATGTCATTTTAGAGTTTTCAGCTAGTCTTTCATCCTTTATCGCTTCTTCCTAAAAAATAAGCTGTTGGAGTGAACATTGACTATTGACGAAGTGCTGCATTTTTGTTGCTGCTGCTGTTATACATGATGCCAACTGATATCTGTGAGCACGCTGCTGGTGGAAGCAATCACAAGCTGCACAATGACAAATGTGGAAGATATTAGTGTGATATTGTATTCAATTGCTATGCAATCCATACATGGTCTTGGTCGTCGTTTCTTAAGATAAACTAAAATGGAGTTATATTATGGAGATTAAACAGTGACCAGCCGTGGTGATGATCAGGATCAGATTCGAGTTAAAAGCAACTGTCATATTTCTATTTTTCATTTGATGCAAACATCATCTTCACGAGTGCGGTTGTACACCAAACAAAGGATTCTTGAAATGGTCTCCGGCTGGTATATCGGTTTAGTTCTGAACCATCACTGTAAGTCTTATACTTTTTGCACTTTCTGGTCAGCATAAGCCTAGATTGATATGTGATGGCGATTAAGTTCATTGACTTGTGAACATGCAGCAGCAGTGCCTAGAAACGACGGCGAATTGAATTGGCATTCTGCGTGTAGGCCCCGGTCAAATTAGCTGCTATTAGCGTTCCTGTTTTGGCTAACATTTGTACGTATGCTCAGTTTCAAGTGTCTGTTTTGAACTGATATGATGTCGCGGTATGAGCACTTGGGCATGCAAACCTGGGAGTTCTGATACCAATTATTTGCTTTCCCAAGATCAAACACCTGCGAACACGTGGATAGATAACACAAGAGCTATACACGAAGAACACACACGCCTATATATTTTTGCACTTAGCTCATCAAGAATACAAGGAACACACACTTGGAGGTTCCTTCGGACTCAAGATTACAACAAACTTGCTACTTTCTGATTTTCTCTATGCACCGTCCTTATAAAACAACCGGCTCATATAGCCCTGCTCACATACACAAGAGAGCGACTACTGCCTGGGTCTCATGCGCACGCACGCACGTTCTGTACCTGCGCATACCGCATGACACGGTTCACTCACCTGACCTCAAGCCACCCCTTAGAACTTGCCCAACTAACATGCATGCAACTAACTAATTTGAACATACCCAACTAATCTATTATAATATTAAAGTAAAGGCAAAAGAAGCCACCACGTTTGCTCTCAAGGCTAGAAATTCCCACATTAATTGGAGGAAAAAAGAAAAATCTACACTATTGATCGTGGTAGGTCCAGATTATAACGGTCTAGATTAAAAGAAAGAGTTTGTATCATTTACATTACACAAATAACTAAAAAAATTAGAAATTGAATTCCATATGATAAAGGTTTAGTTTAAAAGAAAGAGTCCAAAGATCTCCACCACTTATTTTGGTGGAACCAGATTATAACGGTGCATATTAATCTATATAGATATTAGAGTTATATAAAAAATACATAATTATAGAAAATATAGTTATATATTAAAGATAATCATATCATAATATCTAGCTACGCAATTGCGTGAGTAAATTTGCTAGTTCTAATGACGACTCAGTCATTCTGCTGGCCAAGCACTGCAACACACAGCTGCTGATCAACTAGCACAGACCGGCTAACTCCTATATGCAAGACTCGAACTAACCACTCTACGTACATGACATACATGTACTACTAACACATGCAAGGTAGGATTAGTTATAACAAATGTGCACTTATTCTAAACAACAAGATTATCACTAACATTCAACCCCCTAGTCTTGTTGTTTGCCATGGGCTCAATCACAGGAGCTCCGGTTTGTCATTCACGTCGGTGAGATTCAGTTCCCCCCACTCTTTCTTCCTGGACTTGGTGCATTTTGATTTGAACTATCCCAACTCATTGCAGTTGAAACAAGTGTGCATCACCCTCCTCGCCATGGCGCTTGCGAATCCTTCCCTCAAACACTTTGAGGCGCACGATCATCTCCTCGATCGACATGGTTTCCAAGTCGGCAAACTGCTCAATTGCAGCCACGATCTGCAGGAACCTATCTGGGACAGACAGAAGAGGCTTCTTGACAATGACTGCATCCTCAAATGTTTCACCCAATCCACGGATTTCATTCACGAGGGAAATTAATTTCCCCGCGAACTCATCCACGGATCCAGTCTCCTTCATGTGCATGGCTTGAAAGTCACACTTCAAAGCCATCACTACCCGTGCTTTCTTGACAGATCCCTCCTTGGTTGCCGTCCGCTCTATGATCGACATGATGTCGCAGTATGAGCACTTGGGCATGCAAACCTGGGAGCTCTGATACCAATTGTTTGCTTTCCCAAGATCAAAAACCTGTGAACACGTGTATAGATAACACAAGAGCTATACACGAAGAACACACACGCTTATATATTCTAGCACTTAGCTCATCAAGAATACAAGGAACACACACTTCGAGACGTCTTTGGACTCAAGATTACAACGGACTTGAGTTAGCGCCGTTCTTTTGGTTTCCTTGCTACTTTCTGATTTTCTCTATGCACCATCCTTATAAAACAACCAGCTCATATATCCTTGCTCACATGCACAAGGGAGCGACTACTGCACGGGTCTCATGCGCACGCATGCTCTGCACCTGCGCAGACCGCATGACACAGTCCACTCACCTGACCTCAAGCCACCCCTTAGAACGTGCCCAACTAACATGCATGCAACTAACTAATTTGAACGTGCCCAACTAATTCTAATGACGACTCAGTCATTTTGCTGGCCGAGCGCTGCAACACACAGCTGCTCATATATGCAAGACTAGCACAGACCAGCTAACTCATATATGCAAGACTCGGACTAACCACTCTACGTACGTGACATACATGTACTACTAACACATGCAAGGTAGGATTAGTTATAACAAATGTGCACTTATTCTAAACAACAAGATTATCACAGACATGGATCCAAACGCGCTAAGTGTGGCAGTTCGACTGACAAGTGGTATCAGAGCCCAGGTGGTCCAGGTGGTTCCTAGATAATCTCGGCCCGATGTGTGAGGGGGAGATTATTGGGAGGGCTTGAGTATGGTTTATAAGGGTGAGGGAGCACCCCCTCATTGAGCTAGCTTTTAGGGGGAGATGGCCCAATAGACCTGGCCCGCTGCTCTGGTTGGGCCTGCGAGTGTATTGTAGCCCAACAACCTAGGATCCGGATGTGCTAGGTGTGGCGATCCGGCTGACAACCGTTGTTAGTTGGAGTACTACACCGCGACATGCATTGAAGTCGGGGTACTATACTGCCGTTGTTAGTCGGAGTACAGCACCGCGGTGTGCATTGAAGTTGGGTATTGTACTGCCATTGTTAGTCAGAGTACAGCACCGAAGCGTGCATTGAAATTGGGTACTATACTGCCGTTGTTAGTCGGAATACAGGGCTTTGAAGTTGGGTACTATACGAGTACAGTGCATTGAAATCGGGGTACCATTGGTGTTGGGTATATGAGGATGTTAAAAACATGTTTGTTAATCTAAAAATTGGAAACACGTAATTTTTCTTAATAAAACCCTATTTTTTTGAAAAAGGATTTGAGGAAGGATTGAAAGGTTAAATGAGATGGATATGGAGGAAAAATTCATAAGATGCATTTTATTATTAATGCTTGCTAAGTACTTTTATACCCACTCTTGCTTAACTCCCTTTTTGCTTAGAAAATCTCTTCGAGGGTCCAGCGGCATATTTGGACTTGGATCCCAAGGGTGCCTACGAGGCAGGGGGCGAGGGTTACCCATAGAATCAAGTGTAAAAGGATGTCGACTACCAAGAGGGTTAGGATGTTGGGTAGATTGTACACCCGCCTGGTTGGACCTTAGGTGATTAATACTTTTGGTATTATATTCGTGTTGTACTTGGATCTATGTATAATTATTGAACTGAACTTATAGCCATGTGTGGCAACGGATTGTAATAAGTTTCTATTTCAATCTCTAATTATTGTTTTGTTGCAACACTTTGAATATGGTGTATTAACTGATTAAACGTCAGGTGCGCTCGATGTTTTGATTAGTTGATATGCCGAGATTCGTGTAATTATTTGACGGTACGACTGTCGTTATCCTGGGCTAATTGCGTGGGTCGCCAGATGAAATGTTTACTACAAATGAAATGGAAGTTCCGGGGCGAGTCCAACGTGCTGTACAAACTTCAGTTGAAAAAGAGAGAGATAGCAGGAGAGAATTTTCCATCCACTAAGGGTGCGTTTGGTTGCTTGTACCAAGTGGTACATGTATGAGATGGTTCAAGAAAAAAGTCATTTATGTGTATGGTTATTTGAATGGAACCATCCTATCCTGGACCAAGTGATACAAATTTAAAGAATATTTTCTATATATGCTGAACCATTCTATTCATCTAAAATAATGGAACCAAATAGTACAAGGCCATCCCATCTCATTCAACCTCATCCCATCAACCAAACACACCATAATTACAGTTACTTTTCACAATGGAAAGAAGAGAGGGAATTTGAATAAAGAAGTTCATGGAACAATTATCTTGGGAAATTACGTGAGATATGGTTTGTTTGTTTCATTTCACAGAAGGCAAGATTGTAACTTTGGCGAGATTGAAACTTTCGCCCATTTCTTCTTATTTATTCAACCAAAAAGGAAAAGGGTTTTGCTAGACATCAGATAGTAGATTGATTTCCCCACAAAAAATCGTTCACCTTTCTAGCTTTAGCTTCGGGATCAACAAGCGGGGGAGTAAGGGATGAAGGGGAAGAGTGCATGATCTTTTGCAAAAAAAAAAGAAAAAGAAAAAAAAAAGTGTGCTTGTTGTCTAGACAGAACCAAATCAAATGAAAATGTAGATAGAAAAACATCTTCTTTTCTCTTCCTCTCTCTCCTGAACTGGAAGTCATATGTTTCACTTTTTCTCCTGTGTAGACTGAGGGAGAGGGAAGGGAGGGGGGCAAAGGCGATAGCATATGGGATGTCTTTACAGAAAAGAAAGGTTTGTTTGTTTGGGTTCCTTAATAATGTTCTTGACATATACAGAAAACTAGGTGAGTACTGGTGTTCAAATGTTTGTACTGTCAGATCATATCTTAGACGGAAGCAGTGGAGTGTTAAAGATAGAAGTCTATATCTATTCATAGTAGGGAAATCCTCTATTTTGGGAACTGTGTCTCCCTTGATTTCCTGGAGCTGCGCCTCCTGATTTTCCTTGTAGTTGTTACCATATATCACGCATGTAATCTCTATGTACTTATCTGTTATATATACAAGGTGCTGTGACCCCAGTTGGGCAGGGGTAGCACATACCAAACTAACATGGTATCAGAGCCAAGGAATTTTCAGATGTCCACCATGACTTCTTCTTCCTCCTCCTCCTCCCTCTCCACAATGTCCCACGCAAGCTCCTCTTCCCAAACTGTTTTTGCTCCAATTCCCCTGCACCATGCGGTTACCATCCGCCTCAACAAAAGCAACTACCTCCTATGGCGCGCCCAGCTCCTTCCTTTTCTTCGGAGCGTGAAGTTGATGGGTTATCTAGATGGAACCCTGCCGGCACCAGCGACGATGGTCGCCTCCTCAACGGCGGTTGGTGCCGAGCAAGTCTCTAATCCGGCGTATGAGCGCTGGTACGATCAAGACCAACAACTTCTTAGCGGGCTGCTATCATCGATGACTGAAGATGTTCTTCGAGATGTGGTCACTGCTACCTCGTCTAAGGAGGCATGGGACTCCCTTCAGCGGATGTTCTCCTCCTCCACTCGTGCTCGCACGGTTCAGATCCGTGTGGAGCTTGCCACGACCAAGAAGCGCGACTCGACGGCTGCAGACTACTACCGCAAGATCACAGGGTTGGCCAATGAGCTGGCTGCCACTAACGCCCCCCTGACTCACGCTGAGGTGATCGCCTATCTTCTTGCCGGTCTTCCTGCTGAGTATGATCCGTTCGTCACATCGATGACTACCAAGAGTGAACCGCTTACACTCGATGATGTGTTCGCGCATTTGATGGCGTTTGAGGCTCGACAACTTCAACACCAGACCGAGCTCCAGCTTGATCACGGGACGTCGGCTAACTATGCTGGACGCGGTGGCCGTGGTGATCGCGGCCGCGGTCGTGGTGATCGTAGCCGTGGGCGTTCTGCTCCTACTCGGGGTGGCGCACCTCCTCGTCCTTCAGGTGACCGTCGCGGCTCGTCTTCCCATCCTTCCTGCCAGATCTGTGGCAAGATCGGTCACACTGCAATAAAGTGTTGGTACCGGATGGATGAATCTTATCAAGAGGAGCCTTCCTCTTCTGCTCTGGCGGCTACTACTTCATACAAGGTTAATTCCAACTGGTATTGTGACACCGGCGACACTGATCACATTACCAGTGATCTGGATCGCCTGGCTGTGCGTGAGCGCTATCATGGTGCTGAGCAAGTTCAAGTCGGCAACGGAGCAGGTTTGCGTATTTTGCATACTGGTCATTCTTCGATTAATACTGCTACTCGTCCTCTTGCCCTGCGTAATATTTTACATGTGCCTGAAATTTCCAAACATCTTCTTTCTGTTCATAAATTTGCTCGTGATAATGACGTCTATTTTGAATACCACCCTTGGCATTTTTCTATCAAGGATCGTCAGTCGAGGAGAAGTCTTCTGGACGGGCGGTGTGAGTCTGGCCTCTATCCTATCAGGCCATCCGATGCCACCTCATTAAACCACGCTTTGCTGAGCAGATCTACAAGTCGTGCCCAATGGCATGCCCGTCTTGGCCACCCTTCATCCCAAGTTGTCCAGTCCATTTTACGGCTTAATAATATTCCGTGTGCTAGTGAGTCACCTTTGCCAGTTTGTAATGCGTGTCAGTTAGCCAAAAGTCATCAGTTACCATACACTAGTTCTATTCATCGGACTTCCTTTCCGCTGTAGTTGATTTTTTCTGATGTCTGGGGACCTGCGCCTCAGTCTGTTGGGGGTTTCAAATACTATATCAGCTTTATTGATGATTTTAGTAAATTTTCTTGGATCTATTTGCTGCGTGATCGAACTGAAGCTCCCCGTCTATTCCTCCAATTCCAGGCTCATGTTGAACGTCTTTTGGATACTAAAATTAAGTGTATTCAATCCGACTATACTACCTGCGCCTCAGTCTGTTGCAGTTGATCATTACCATCGATACAAGGTAGTAACTAGCATCCCTGTGCCAAGGTTTCAAACCGTTCTGTTGTAAAGAGTCCCAATGAACATATTCTCGACTAATATGAAAACTGTTTTTCCCTCTTGTTTCAAAGGGATTTCTGCCTGACTATATTGTGTTTGTACAATGCATTGTTTCGTACAGCAATAGTTTCTTGTTTGAACTGTTTGGTATGAAATTTTCAGGAAGACATTGAGCTCATGGCCAGTTTGGGTTTTCATGCTTATAGATTTTCCATTTCTTGGGCACGAATATTTCCTGGTATGTTAATCTTAGCAGATGGAGCTTCACATATAAATAACTATGCACATGGCATGCATTGCCAGATAAATTGTGCATTATGTCTATTGTTTGTCATCACTAAGTGCTTCATATCATTTTTCCATGCTTAAAATTATAAGTTTATGATGCCTGCAGATGGCCTGGGCAAAAAGGTCAATGAACAAGGAGTTGCCTTCTATAACGACCTTATCGATTTCATGACTGAGAAAGGTGGCGGATGATTTACTTAATATCTTAAAGGGTTACAGCGCTTCTAGTTATTAGCCACCCATCTGTCTGACTCTAGGTATCGAGCCTTACGCAACTCTTTATCATTGGGATCTTCCATATAATCTTCAAGAGACTCTGGGGGGCTGGCCTTCTGACAAGATTGTGTAAGTCATCGAAGGCATCTTAACTTTATATTATAAAGTTTTCTTAAACACTCGCATGAATGATTATGTGGGAGATTCTTTCTAAGAAAATTGCTTTGTTTAAGTGTGCTTGCAGCTTGATTTCGTGTATTTTATCTGAGTTTCTTACTGCCAAAATATCCCAGGGAGTACTTTGCATTATATGCAGAAGCTTGTTTTGCAAATTTTGGAGACAGAGTAAAGCATTGGTTAACAATCAACGAGCCTCTTCAAACTGCAGTCAATGGTTATGGGATTGGACATTTTGCACCTGGAGGTTGTGAAGGTGAAACTGCTAGATGTTACTTGGCCGCCCATCATGAAATCTTGGCTCATGCTGCTGCTGTTGATGTTTACAGAAGGAAATTCAAGGTTTGTGAATAGGCAGAGCCATTTTCTGATAAAATGGAAGATCAAATTGCTGCAGAACGAAGGCTTGACTTTCAACTTGGATGGTACAGATGCTGTTCATATTTCTTATGGCATACAGACATAGCTTCCCACCTGTGTTACATTTGATGCAGTATGCTCCTGCAATTTAGTTCTCACAAGGCACAAATTTTACTTGTATAGACCGTCAGAGATTTTCTTTGCATCAACCGAAGTTGAAAGATAGAAAATTTTGATATAGTCCATATCTGCCAATAGCCAATCATACCTCGTTTTTACTCTTTTGTGGTTTCTGTCTTCCTGTATGACACTTCAACCATCATGGTACATGAATTTTGTATTTCATTCCAGTGTTATAACAGGGATTGGGGAAGTACATCTGCAAGAACAAGATACATTATGAGTACCTGCAGTGTCTGAAAACTTGTTGTGCCACTTAATATATTGCCTAATATGCCAAGCCCAAGTATGCCAACCTGTGGGTTGTATGTACTGCCCAGTTGTGCCAATTAGGAAATAGAGTTCCTTCCTATTTACATCATTCTATCTGAACTGGTGCAATTTGTATTGGGAGGGAAAGCACAGAAGTACTGTTCATATAAATATTACAAATATGCATATTGAAAAACTCTGAGCTTATCTTGTGTACATTGAACCAATTCCAAATGTCTGATTTTTGCACTAGTGGAACATTGGCAAACATTTATTAAATCTGACGTGTGAAATGCACCACTGTGATATACTGTTTGTCATTCCAGTGCCCGATGGGTTGATGACCAAAGGTCTGGTAGCACACTTGATAATGTTTGTTACGAGTGATATTTGGTAATCTGAATTAAATAACATTTTGCATGTTTTCCTTGCGCAGTTTATTTCCTGTAGGCATGGATGAGGAAGACGATCAAGCGGCAACACTTGATCAGGTCTTAAATGATACAAAGAGAGTTGGTTACTTCAAAGGATACCTTGCTGCAGTTACACAAGCAATCAATTAAGCTGATTTTTCTGTTTATTGCACAGCAAAGAGAAAATCAACTGATGCAACTAATTATTTGCTACAGGGATGGTGCTGACGTTCGTGGATACTTTGCATGGTCATTCTTGGACAACTTTGAGTGGGCTATGGGATACACCAAGAGGTTTGGTATTGCTTATGTTGATTATAGGAATGAACTTTCCCGACATCCCAAAACATCGGCCCTGTGGTTCTCACAGTTCCTGAAGGGGTGAGGCTGCTGCTGAAAAGAAAGCTGACACAAACTAAGCCATCCTGCAGCAAGTAAAGGAACATTACACAGTACTTTGTTTCCCCTTGTTTTATCTTACTGTAACTAGTGTATCTATTCATCATAATAGTCATCCTGTCTCAGATGTGCTATATAATATGTCATTAATCTAAATTTGGTTCAAATGAATGCTTAAACAATCAGGATTCCCTACCAATAAGCTCCGAATTCATGTCAGGGAACACTCCCCTGCATACAACTCACACTTCTAATCTGAAGTTCTGAACCCATGAGAAATGCATTGCTAGTTTGCTTTTGTTGTATTAATTCTATGAGGCTGTCATCCATATAGGCCCCCAGTAAGCCATTGGCTTACTAATGTGAAAATTTGTCTGTTTTACCAAAGTTTCCACTAGGGGACTTAAACAGTCTAAACTCAAGAAGCCAGCGCTTTTCTAGCCCCTTGACACACTTTTTTTTCAATTCTAGCTCTTGTGCGAACGAATTTGAAAAAATAGCCTTCTATCAAACCGCGAAAGGCACGACAAACAACACGTGTCACCTGCCGCACTTCCGTACCGCGGCAGCACCTGCCGCATAGCTGGAGCTCGAAAACAGCACTTGCCAAGCGTTCCCAGCTCGGTAGGTTAGGCAAGCCTCGTAATTGAGTAATTTAATTAAGTAAAGCAATTTATTAAGTGATTAATTAATTAAATTGATTAATTAAGTGATTAATTAACTGATTTTAATGGGCTCAGCGCTGCCAAGGGAGGAGAGCTCAGCAGGACCTTTTCATAGTACGAGAGCATGGTAGGTGACATGTGTCACTTACAGTGCCTTCCACGGTCGGAGATGTAACTTTTTTTTTGCAACAGTGTTCGGAAGGAGACCAGATTTGCAAAAAAAAAAAAGTATTGTTTGTGGCCTAGAAAAGTGCTGGCCTCTAAAACTCAATATCCCTTTTAACTTTGTTGGGTTCACCGGTGATTTTGGTGAAGGGTATAGTGACATGTCATAATTTCCCCCATAGAACCGTTTTAGAAATAAAGACTGGTGAAAGGATGGAAGCCATTGCCCATGGACCCACTTTCTTTTCTGTTCGTCGTGGGATGGAAGAGAAATTGCATGGTGCTTCTTTATTCCGTCCATCCATAGGAATCGCAGCTGCCCAACATGGTTTTCCCGCTCACTTTCTGGAGCCTCATGCCGTTGCATTCCGCGCTTTGGATACGACGCAGCGTCATGACGGGAATCAGGCCGTTGCGTGGGGCTCGTCAGAGCATTGAGGAATTGAGATCCTCTGACGTCGAGTCCTCTGACGTGAGTCACTGACATGTGGGCCCTCCAACACGTGAGACCCACATGTCAGTGACTCAACGTCAGAGGACTTGACGTCGGAGGATACCCTCCCAGCATTGAGATGCCCTACGATGCTCGCTCGCTTCTGCTCTCCTTTCCCCTTCTTTTGGTGCTTCTGCAAGTAATCCTATGGTATTTGCCTTCGTTTCTTGCTTGCGTTGCGACTTGTGAGATGTTAAGGTCAACGATCTGACTGAGCAGAGGCACACAAGCCTGACCATAACAAGCGCAAGCCCTTTTTAACTTTAACCGAGTGCTTAGGCCCAATGATCGCATCCATTAGCAGGCTCCGCCAGATCTGTGCCACGTCTCTTGCACTGCGTTGAAATCACTCTCCTTTGGTCATGCGGAAGCAGAGCTTGAACTGCTGAAAACAGCATCGGTCTGATATTCTGATCTGAAGCATCAGGAGTCAGGAGACACCCGCCCCTTTAAGGATAGCTTAAACAAGGAATACTTTGCAACTTTATCACGATTGGACGCTAAAGCCGTGGGGATGGCGGATTTTTGCGAAAAGCGAGACACGCTGCATAAAGCTCGATTCGTTGTGGGCACCTCGTCAGCGCGTAGCATCGGTATCCGCATTTGCATGCTCATAACTAGATGCTCCGCGCGTTCGCACTATGCTGCGGACGGAAGTGTCGTAGCAAGTGGTTTTAACATAGGGAGGAAATTTGTTCTTAAAAAGCCCGAGAAAATTTTCAAAATAAAAATAAAAATACTATAGCTACTGTTGGTAAGCATCGTAGAAACTACAGTACTTAGCGCCACGTGGTAGGAGAGGCGCAAGGCAGCTGTACCTATTCAAGAATATAGATATATAGAGATTCTAATTAGACATTAACCGCATTGCATTTCTTAAATTATTATTACATATTATGTGCATCAGCTCTTGAATCGGATCAGAGTTGTATGAGATATAAAAAACAGCATTGAAGCAACCACGACGAGGGAGAGATTTGGCGAAGCCAACCACAAATTCTATAAGTACAACCTTAAAATAGTACAAGGGTTTGTCCCTCTCACAAAACTCTCGAACCTTTAGGACTCTCAGATCCTTGCCCTATACAAGAATATAGTGCTAAAGAATAAGCTCGCATCTAATCCTCTAGTGCTTATCTTGCTTTGAATGAGTTAGTTTGTGGCTTGCTCATTGGTTGCTTGGTTTCTCCATAACCATCCTTATGGGTTTATATAGCCTTTCTTAGTCCTCTAAATAAAAGTACAAATCATTCTCCAAAATAAAGTAAGAACTATAATCCTATTATGATTCATCTAGCATATATTTTTCAAATTCTAAAAGTATATATCAGTCACTATACTCAACAATCTCCACATTGACTTATATCCATTGAAGCCATTATGCTCCTCCAAGAATTCACTTCAAGTCTACATTTTTTTTCTCCCATATTTGGAAGTGCCTCCACCACAGGGGTTCATGGACATCACCGTAATGTATGTGTTGGTGTTTGGGCTTGGCCTACCAAACCCTCTCCCTGATAGCCTTTTTTTGTGTAGTTTGGTTAACCACATCTTCTATTCCTATAGTCCTGTATGCCATAGGTTTGTACCGTTTTTGAGCTCTACCTGCTTGTTGCTACCGTGTGGTTGATCCCACCATGTCTTCCTTCTTCCAATAGCTTGCACTTTCGCCTTTTACGTCTGCTACATTTTGCAACCGTCTCTGTAGTTCCGCACATAACTGCAGAAGTCCATATGAGTACCTACCGTTGACAACGCGGATTCCTTCTCTCTATCAGGATTTTTATTAGATATCCCATTAATTGTTATTCTTTTATGTTTACCCATAAATTGATATCCTCTACTGCTCTAGATAGTTTTCATGATAACCTGGTATGTGCAAGTAACTCGCATGACTCCACCTCAAAGTGATACCTCACAACCTTTGAGTTCAAATGATCTCACATATATTAGATTCTTTTTTAAACTGAAAACATACCGAACTCCTATTAATGTGTGATGTGCCTTATTATACATCTACAATGTATATGTTCCTGCCTCAGTAATTGCATACTCTTTGCAATCCACTAAGTGGATAGTTCCATGCGCTGGGCATAAAGATCCTTCATAAAATATATCTCTTGTCGAATATATATGGAAGCAACAACATGAATCTAATAGTCATCCATGAAAGTACCTGATTGATTGATGACAAGTATGTCTAGATCATATTTTGCTACCGTCATTGAGCATGCACCCTTCATTTGCTTCAAACTTGAATAGTCATTTATCATATGACATTCCTCATCACGTAAATAGCATACACATGTACCCTTTCTCTTTCCTTTTTTTCCTTTTGTGACTTTTTCTTCTACCTACAACACTTATTGCAATCAATACTTAATCACTCAAGAATGAAGATTTCGACGGATTTTTCAAGGACTTTGCTTTTAACAGATATACAATAGCCTCATTGAACTTGAGAGTGCCTTTTCCGACAAGGATATTCATCACTAATTGCTCCCAAAATGATGGTAGAGATGATGCCAATATGACGACGACCTTGTCGTTCTTCTTAATTTTCTCATCCATACTAGTCAGTTGTGTGATAAGCTTATCGAAGACATTGAGATGGTCAATAAACCGTGTACCTTCATCCATATGTAACCTATATAGTTATCGCTTTAGCACCCACCAGTTTGACAGCGACTTTATCATATACAATTTTTCTAAGTCCTTCCATAATTTTAGACGAATTCTCCTTGACCACAGAGTACTTTATCTCATCGGAGGGACTTAGACGGATTGTACTAACAGTCTTCCGCTCCATCACCTTTTAGTCTTCAACGGATGTCTTTTCCGGTTTGTCTCCTTCAAGAGTAGCGATTATATTTTGATTGACAAGGACACATTCACCACACATTGCCAAAAGCTAAATTTTCCTCTGTCATCAAATTTTTCTACTTGATTCCACATCGTCAACATTAATCTTGATTTTATGCCACCTAATGCTTGACAAACATTCTCATAAATCTAATTAATTCGGCCTTTGCTCGGATGCCACTTCTTATGCACAACAGCCCATTGATTGAATCAAAGTTTTATAAGATACAACACGAGCGTGCACGGTCTAAAGAACAAAGAAGATTAATCTCCTAGAGATAACCAATATAACAACATTGAAGCAACCACGACGGGAGAGAAATATTTGACAAAGCCGACTACAAATTCTTTAAGCACGATCTCAAAAAAGTATAAGGTATTGTCGCTTTCTCATCACCCTCTCGAACCTTTGCTCATATAGTGCTAATAATCTAGCATCTAATTATCTCATGCGCCTCTTATTTTGGATGAGTTTGACTTGTGCCTTGCTCATATAGTCTCCTTAGTCTTCCTCCAAAGAAAAGTAAGAATCATACCTCAAAATAAAGTAGTTACCCTAGCAGAATTAGGATTCATCATAATAGATTCCATCTAGCCCACCTTTTTTTAATCATAAAAAAAGTAGATACGAATCACCGTACTCAACATCATTGATCGGAAATTAAGTGTCGCTAAGCCGAGAGAAGCTGCCTTGCTTTCTACTTGTCAAAAGCGAAGTAGCTAAGGAAACGAAGTACTAGATTCGGCTTGAAGGGTGCCTCTTTTGTAGGAGCTGTGCTTGGGCTAAAATGTCAAAATTAACTACGTAACGATCGAGCTTCATTTTTCTGCTCAATTATCTGGTATTTTTATACGGCAGGTGCAACCCTAATTAGGAAAAGTAAGTTGGTTTCTGATTTATGGGTTGGATACTCACTGCCTATACATCAATAATGAGTAAAGGCGTTTTGATGGAAGTATTCAACGAAGATGGAAAGAATTTGGGCAGTACTAGCAGCCGGACGTCTGATTTTTTTTAAAATTTCGGACGCCCGCGCAACATTTTTTTTACTGTTTGCAACATTTTTTTTCAACGTTCGCAACATTTTTTTTCACTTTTGAAACATTTACTGTTTATCGAATGAAAATGTTGCATGCGTAGGAGAAAAATGTTGCATGTGTAGAAAAAAAATGTTGCATGCGTAGAAAAAAATGTTGCGGTAGAAATCAGACGTCCGAACTGTAGCATTACCGAAAGAATTTTGATGGACAGTGCAATCACAGTACATTCATAGGACAAGATACCATTGAACTATCAGTAGTTTGCATGGTCGACTCTGAGGGCATGTTTGGATCCATTAGTAGCTAATAATTAGCTAGCTAATTGTTTCTAGTTAATATTAGCTAGCTAACTATTAGCTGGAGGGTGTTTGGATCCACCAACTAATAGATGCTATTGTCCAGAATACACATGCTATTAAATGCTATTGGTGGTAGACGCGAAGGGTATTTTGGTTAAATGCCACCTATTAGCTGATATTAGCTGGGTTTGGTTAGCTAATGAGATAACCATTTGCTGGGCACCCAGCTAATAGTTAGCTGATATATTAGCTGGGAACGTTTGGATCCACTTTAGCTAATTCTTAGCAGCTAACTATTAGCTGCATGGATCCAAACAGGCCCTCACGAGACTGTGACGGAGCAGGGGAACAAAAGATTGCCGTCATTGCAAGATCGAGAGTACGTAGTTCCAAGTGCCATCGCGCGCGGTTGGCTTCCATCCATTGTGCTGGTCATTCACAAATCATGCTAGCATTAGTACCATGCATCATGCGTACGTGCATGTGTGATGATACTTTCTACTCTTGTTCTCTCCTTTCCAATTTAGAATCTTGTTGCCCCAGAAGATTGCTTTCACTACTACAGAATGGCACATTACTATCGGTTTTTTTTTATCATCACCGTCGGTTTTGGTGGCGATACAAAGTCCAACGACAGTGATAAGGTAGATATATCACAGTCGGTTTTTAACCGACACTAATAATACATTATCACTGTCGGTTCTTTTTACGAACCGACTGTGATATTACACTTATCACAATCGGTTTTCTCTTAGAACCGATTGCGATAAGTATAATATCACAATCGGTTCTTATCTAGAACCGATACAAATGATTACATTATCACAATCGGTTCATTTGTAGAACCGATGGGGATAATAATAATATCACAATCGGTTCTTTTTTAGAACCGATTCAAATTATTACATTATCACAATCGGTTTTTTATTGAAACCGATGGGGATAATAATATTATCAAAATCGGTTCTTTATGCAAACCGATTGTGATACTGTACATATCACAATCGGTTCCAGTAAGAACCGACAGATATCAGTACATATCCCAATCGGTTCCAAGAAGAACCGACAGATATCAGACCTATCCCAATCGGTTCCAACAAATAACCGATTGTGATGATGTTATCGCCCATCGTCAGAAAATGGCCTCGCATTGACAATATGACACATTCATCACAATCCACAATATCACGTAACATATACATCACAATCTACACACATTGCATTAAAATTAATATTGTTTACAATCTGTAATGCATCACATTCACATTCGGATAAATTTTGTTTACACTTTATGGACTAGTATTTGCTTGAATGGTCTCTATATCTACCATCATCCGTTATAACTTCCGCCCATTACCACCGCATAAATGGTCTCGTAATTTCTTGAGATCGGCGTTGGTTAGGCTCTTAGGTTGATATCAAGGTCCTGCAAAATAGATAGTAGTGCACTAATATATTTAAGTCTTAAATTGGAACTAAAACATGCTGATAGTATTATGCTTGTAAACAAATATCACATAGACGATAGTGCAAATAATCTGCTCTATACCTTAGGAAAAGATGTGAGCGACCAACCAAAATCGAGGATGTGATGCATCACGTAAAAGCCGCATAGATCATCGCACCCTTGTTGATGACACTGTGAACAAAGAAACTTAAATTAGGAGACGAATTAAAAATAGGTGTCGAGAAAAAATCCTATGATAGACACTTGTACCTTGAAGCGCTTCCACTCGAGTTTGGTGCCTTGTTTATCATTGTGTCGGCCACGTTCGACAACGTAAGACATGAAAGCCCTATACATTGGAGAGATGCCATTGAGGTTAAAAATACGTAACGTAGTTCAATATGTAAAGTGTTAGGTTAGAGGAATGTACTTACTTCGCAAAAGCAGGCTCGATCGCATATTCCATCGGTCTATTTTCGAGCGAGTTCAACGTGTAGACCTTGTTTTGACTCGGAACAATCACAAGTAGAACCCAATGGTTGCTTATTAAACGGTACACAATGCAAGAGAATAAGTTAATGCAAGGTTGAAGTGTGTACATGTAATTGAATTGTATAGTAGTACATACTCCTGGTGGTATGGGAAGAGAATGAAGTCTTTTTTTGCCTCCTCATGCAATGCCTGCTTGATGTATCCTGCAAGGAACTCCGATTGATACTTAGCCATGGTCGCAGACACCATCTCGGGTCGACAAACCCGGCAGTGTCGACCGTCACGGCTCGCCGCCTCATGATCCTGCAATTCATGTCAATTGTTAAAAAATATAATACAAAATCAATAAATAGTCATCTGATTGAGTATGGTGCGAGACTCACAGCGCCCAGGATCGTATGGTAGAAATATCGACGGCTTTCAAGCTGTACATAAAGTACTGAGATCCTCAAAAGCGGTAGGAAGGTCCCATCCTCGTTGCGGTGGAATTGGCGCTCGATACTTCACTATGAAATCGTGGCGAGGCTCGTCCTCATGTGACCTATCGATGTACCATCCATGTAGGTGGCGAGTGAACAAGCCCAAAGAATTCAATTCTTGTCTTGGGAGAAAGGGCTTTCCATGTATGTACCGCTTGTGATCATCGAGGTGTTCTGTGCCCTCGACAACTTTGCCTTCTTCACGGAGGGACTCTCTCAACTCTGCTTTGTATCTTTCGTCATCGTGGTAGAAGTCCTTTGCGCCCCACTGCGCACCAAAGATTTGTAGGCTGCAGCGTAGGTGCAGGAGGTGCAATGCAGCGTAGGTGCAAAGTTGTGTAGCGGGCAGGAGCATGTGCAGCAAGAGCAGGAGCAGCAGTAGTAGGAGGAGCAGGAGCAGGAGCGGCAGGAGGAGGAGGAGCAGGAGCAGCAGCGGCAGCAGGAGTAGTACCAGGAAGCGGCGGCGGCGGTAGTACAGCAGATAGCGATATGAGGAAGCGACACGATGCGATACGATACTAGCGATAGCGATAGTAGTAACAAGCGTGAGCGATGCTTGATAGCAGCGCGATACTTGATACCGGTAATGCTATAGCGATGGCAGCCGATAGTACCCAGCGATAGC
This sequence comes from Rhipidocladum racemiflorum, assembly GCA_036346355.1. Classification (NCBI taxonomy): domain Eukaryota; kingdom Viridiplantae; phylum Streptophyta; class Magnoliopsida; order Poales; family Poaceae; genus Rhipidocladum; species Rhipidocladum racemiflorum. Next base: position 18,051,987 of record CM070570.1, on the reverse strand, counting down.
AGTAATGCGTATAGTACCCGGCGATGCGGCAGCAGGAGGTGCTTGCACTACGACACCCGTCGCGGGCCACTTGATGAACGACATCCGTGCTTGCCCAAGAGTGGTGATATCTTCGTTAAGGGGGAACTCGAGGGCATGAGACATGTAAACATCGTGGACATAGTCCACCTGCACCCTCATGTAGCCCATCCCCAAAGGTATACCATGCACCGTGTCATCCTCCTTGCTTGGAAATGCAACCCCGCGCAGCCTCAATCAGTATTCCGTCGTCGATCGAGGACTAGCCGGCACTTGGCGAGGACCACGCAAGAAGTGATCGACATCTTCATCATAATCTGTGTTAAGCTTACTCATGTACCTTTTGGTGCAAAGCAGTTATTACCTTGAGGTGTGGAATGCACAGATTCCTTATTGGAAGCGCACTGCTAGGGCGTAGCATAGGCGATGGTTGAGGAATCGATTCGGGAGAACATCGCCATCATCTCAGCCATCATCTCAGCCTTTAACTCCTCCTTCAACTCCTCCTTCATCTGCGCCTAATCCGCGCCTCACGTGCTTCCCATGATCTTGCCCTGGCACTGAAGCGCTCTCCTCTACAAAGAAGGACCTCTTCAGATACCCGCACTGCGCAAGCACCGCCCTTATGATCGGGCTTCCGATTGCCGAACACAGAGATGTCCCTTGACCCTTGGCTTTCAAATGCTCCTTGCTCTTTCTGCAGGCTTACCTCCTCCCGCAGTCGCAAGTATAAATTATTACTAAAATACAATGGGAATATAATATGCAATGTACTATGTTAGATATCTTACGATGGTCGTGACGATCTGTGCGATCGCGGGGTTTGGAATGACAATCGACCGTCAGAGGTTTTCTTCGTCCTCGCTAATACCCGATCGCGTGCCGCTCCTCGCATATGTGGGAGTAAGGCATCGTTGTCCCGAAGGTTGCACACTCCTCCGCTAGTCGCACCCACTCGCCTTCTTCCCTACATACCCACCGGAACCGAGGTGGTGCGCGTGTGTGTTACGCCTCAGATAGCGATATTCTTCTCTCTCGGCTCCTCCGCCTCAGGCGTATTCCTCATCCTTGCAAACTCCTCCCAAACCTCGGGTGTAACAAATGGATAACTTTGGAAGGGAGTACGGTCTTTCAACACGAACCAGGCATGCATGGTCACCCTGAAATGCCTCAAAGCCACACCCATTCTCTTCAAGGCGCACTGCCTCGCATTGATTTCATCTTCCTCTGGTATAATCCATTTTCCCTTAACCGTCCCACGATCGGTTCTTACGCTCGTCGCTTACTTCCTTCCTCCAGTCCTTAATTGTGATCGGCACTCGCTCCCTCACCAATTGGCCGAGAAAAGAGGAGTAGCGCCCCTTAAACAGGCCAGACCCGTGCAAACCCCGGCATTGAAGCGGAGCACTTGCGGCGTTCTCCCTGTGGCTCCTTTATTCGGTCCTCTGGCCTTTCTAACCTTCCTCGATGGGGTAGCGGGACCTTCTTCTCTCTGGCGTTGAGCGGTGCTCTCTCTTTGCGACATTTCAAGTAAGTACGTATATGTCAAACCTAAACTTCATGAGAGGAAGCAATTCAAATTTCAAATAATAGAAAACAATTCACATGTCTATTTGTAGACCGACTAAATGCGTCACGTACCAACGATGACTCCTAATCTCTAATTAGGTTAGGTCCTAATCCCATTCGAGGATATGTGGTTCGAGCAAGTTCCTAAGTCGTTGTACAACTCTAGAGAAAATTTGGCAAGATCTCCCATTTGTTCTCCAAATACACGTCTCGACAACAGGTCAAGAGGGTGTGTATTCGAAGAACACCAGGAGATGTCGCCAAACTTTCTCTAGAGTTTGTACAACAAATTAGAACTTGCCCGAGCCACATATCCTCGAACTATCCAAAAACGTGGACAATTAGATCGCTTATTTATAAATATGCCATTTTAGCATACTTATAAACAAGCACCCTCGAACGGGAGACGCATAGGTTACGCAACTAAACTCGATAATAAAGTGCGATAATATAGCATGTGTTACAAGTTTCAAATTGCAATGATGGATTGCTCTCAGATTGCTATAGAAGGGTTGCTAAATTAATTAGCCGTCCAACTTCTAGATGGTCAATATATCACCGGCTATTACATCTAAAAATTTCAGGATTACAACCCTAGAACAGCACTGCTCTAGCACAGAAAACAACAAGTACAAAGATAGCACGTAATGAATATAGCACTAATCTAACCCTACCACAATGCATTAAGAGCAAGTGCCACCAAATTGTCACTAAGAGCATAAAGGAATAAGCACAAGATCGCTCTGACCCTAGAACAATGCATTAAGAGCAAGTGGCACCAAATTGTCAGCTAAGAGCAGTGTTGTTCTAGGTCTAGCAAGTTCCTTTAATGATCAGATTAATCAAGCCTCATTCAAAAGCAATCGTCATCGAGCTATTTACAACCAATTACAGCCCACGATCGAATGCATCTTACAAGGTCTTGCCGAACCGAAGTCGGCAATGGGGGAGGAGCCGATGGGGGACGCGCCGATTGGGGGGGAGGAGCCGGAGGGGGAGGCGCCGGGGGGGAATCGCCGGAGGGGGAGGCGCCGGGGGGGAGGAGCCGGAGGGGGAGGCGCCGGGGGGGAGGACCCGGAGGGGGAGGCGCCGGTGGGGGAGGTGGTCGAGCTAGGGTGTGGGATAGAGGAGACGCAGGGGGTAGCGGCCCCGGGGTACCCGCCGATGGGGAGGCGCCGGGGAGGAGGCGAGGGGAGGCGCCGGTGGGGGAGGTGGTCGAGCTAGGGTTGTGGAATGAATTGAAAAGCGAAATCAGTCTTGTGGCAAGAAATGAAGCGAGTATCTTGTGAAATGAAAATGCTCTGGTTTTATCACGGTCGGTTAACCAAAGAGACCGATCGCAATATGTGGAGTATCTCGTGTCGGTTCTATAGAAAACCGATCGCAATATGTTGAGTATCCGTGTCGGTTCTATATAAAACCGATCGCAATATTTGGAGTATCTGTATCGGTTCTATATAAAACCGATCGCAATATTTGGAGATATACGTGTCGGTTCTATAGAAGAACCGATCGCAATTATACTATCTCGTGTCGGTTTCCTAAACGAACCGATTGTGATGACTATGATCCAATTTCTATTTTTTTAAAAGCGAGTCTTCATTCAAAAGAGTCGAATAATTCAAATCTTTTCAAATTTGCTATACTATAAGATCCATTTGACATATATATTCCACAAAATGCTACATTAATACAGGAATTCTTACAACTTAATTTATTTAAAATACAACCCTTCTTGATGATCTACACGCATGTAATGTGTTCCATGTGTGCCGTCGTCACCGCTAAGACATGCCCCATCTGCAAAGCGGAGGTGTTTCATCAAATTGGTTTTACTCTTCTTCATCTACGACATTTTCAACTCCAACAATCCTACTCTTGCCATGAAGTACGACGTGCACACTCGGATTGGCCGGATCATGCACGTAGAAAACTTGAGTTGCTTGCTTTGCGAGGACGAACGGTTCATCTCTCAGAGGCCGCCTATTCAGATCAACAATTGTAAAACCTGTCTTGTCGACCTTAACTCCGTGAGGAAGTCTCACCCACTTACATCGGAACAATGGAACTTGGTATATTCCGTAGTCGAGCTCCCATATTTCTTCGATCATCCCGTAGTAACAGTTCATTGCGATTGACGATCCTCTAATTGAGTGATCATCGGACAAAGCATCTATGCTCACACCACTGCTTTTGCACTGTACTCTTTGCATCTTGACTTTCAAGATAAAATATGTAGCCATTAATATCGTAACCTTGCCATGTCTGTATATTAAATCTTGGTCCGTCAGCCAACCATTTGACATCCTCGGTACTAACGGAGACCTTCACCTTTTCTTTGAACCATGTGAGGAATCGATCGTTGTGTTCTCGTGTGATGGAAAGCTCATCCATAAGTGGATTCTCTTCCCGTAATATCAACTTGTCTTTGTTGGATGTATGGATGAACTTCATTTGTGTTGCAAGACTGTGAAATGCGCTTTACAGTACATATCAAATTGTGGGCTCATTAGATTTGACCCAATGGTTCCTTTGCCACCAAGTCTGCCCTCATGACGAGATATAGGAACACCAATCGGTTGTCTTTTACCTAGGTAGTCCACGCAGAACTCAATAACCTCTTCAGTCCCGACTGTAAAGCAAGTCAACATCACAGTCGGTTCTTGATAAGAACCGACACGGATATCCATTCGCCCCCTCGTCTTCCCCGCCATTTTGACGTTCAAACAATACTTAACTCCTTTCGTTCTCTGCATCCTGGTCACATCGGTACAAGTCTTCCATATAGCTCCTTTCGTTCTCTGCATCTTCGACCGGCAATGGCAGCGCCACCACCATCTCCGGCAAGTTCTGACGACTCCGTGGAGTCGCCTCTCTTCCATCCTCCTCCACCGTCCTCACCGCCGCCGGTAGTGCCGCCTCAGCCTCCGGCGCCTCACTCCGGCGTGGCGCCGCTTCACTGCCTCTCGTCCCTCCCGGCGCCTCACCCCATCCGGGCGCCTCCAAAGGCAGCAGGAATAAGCGCCCCAGAGATGACGAGGACGAGGACGACGACGACTACGAGGGGGACGACGAGGAGGACGACGACGAGGAGGAGGAGGACGACGAAGCGGATTTACGGCAGCTTACGATGACGACGAGGAGGAAGAGGAGAAGGAGGAGGAGGAGGAGGAGAAGGTGGAGGAGTACTACGCGCCGATCACCATAGGGACCGGCGCGTCGTCTAGATCGGGTTCATCATCGGAGGATGAACCATCACTAGTCCGCGTAGTCTCCAGCGACTCTGGCGACTCGGGTGACTCGGGTCACTCGGATGACTCGGTTGACTCGGGTTACTCGGGCTAGAGCCGCGAGTAGTAAATTTAATATATTAGGTGCAATGCAGTCCTCCTTTATATGTTTACTAATTATAAACAATGGATGTGGTGATATATTGTAATGAAATACAGCTTGTTTAATATATTAGGGTTGTTGGCCTAGTGCAGATGAAGTCTATTCGGCTGCCTTTACACTCTATTTTGAATCTCTTTTATATTTTTGTGCATTGTATCTTTCTAATGTTCTCGTTGTTCCAAGTCAAAATGTTTCATGTCCTATTGATAAAAAACAAGTATAATGTGTGGAATGGTATATATATTATTATTATCTCATTGCATGCATGCTACTATAATGTTATATATATAATTTGCATCACTACATGTGTCTATATAAATTGTCCGAGAGTTGAACCGCGAGTTGGAATTCTAAAAGATTGGTACTGTTCATCGTCCAAAATAAAGTTTTGCACAAATATTAAAGCATGAATGAAGGGTACAAGAGGTCCGTGTTGGGATTCTAGAAGAGCGGCTGTGTTGGAGTTTGTTTTTCTTTTTCCTGAAGAAATGTGTGAGTGGAGGATCTCACAAAAACTATGTTTCTAATGAATGTTCTTGGTTGCACCTAATGGTGTTGCCAAAAATCATCACAATCGGTTACGGAAAAGAACTGATTGTGATAACCTCTGCTCATCACAATCGGTTTCTTCCCAAAACCGATTATGATAATACCTTCTCATTACAATCGGTTCGAAAAGAACCGATTGTGATAACCCTCAATGCCGGGACAATCGGTTTCTTCCCAAAACCGATTGTGATAATACCTACTCATTACAATCGGTTCTAGATAAAAACCGATTGTGATAAAAAAATTATTATCACAATCGGTTCTTATCTAGAACCGATTGGGATTATTATCGTATCACAATCGGTTCTCTCTCAGAACCGATTGTGATAACCTGTTATCAAGATTTCCAAATGGAATATGCTTATCACAATCGGTTCTGAAGTCAAAAGTTTAGAACCGACACAGATGAAGCGATAGTAATGTGTCATTCTGTAGTAGTGTTTGGTTGGACTCCTCGGCGAATTTTTATTTTTTTTTGTCATCGAGAAAGAAGTCGTGGGGGTCGTCAAAGCCGTAGAAAAGAAAGTAGACAACATGTGTCGAGGTAGACGGACACAACAACATATAGTGCCCCAGTGGCAACCCAAATACTAGCAAAATTACCACCACATGTAGGCCCAGAACGGGAACCCAACAAACACACGCATGCTAATTGGTGCAGCGACTTGATCCAGTGGCAACGTCCAGCGGTGGTGGTGGCGGCGGCGGGTGCCGAGTGCCGACCCAGAGGCGGCAGCTGGGAATGATGTTGACGGCGAGCATCTAGTGGAGGCCGTGCAAGTACTTGATCGCGAAGGCCATCCTCGGTGGACATAGAAGATCGAGGACGATGCTGCGACGGTGGCTGTGCGAGGAAGACCATGGTGCAGCTAGAGGAGGAGCTTAACGAAAGTTTTCAGGGGGCTTAAAAAAAGATATCCAAAATTATGAACCATGTGGGTCATCGTAGCCTCACGAAAGGTCTTTGCGCTCGAAGGACTGGGTGGGCTCCAGCCCCACCCAGCCCCACGAGTGGCTCCGTCTCTGCATCCACAGTGTTCACTTGGCTATACCGGTATAAACAATGTAATGTGCACTAAAAGAAGTACAAAAGAAAGAGACCAATATTGCAATAATGAAATTAAGAGATGACGATATAAATAGAAAATGTTATGGTGTGCTATATTTACTATTTTGCTATGTAAGTATTTGGGGACGAAAGTTAGATCACATGTGACAAGTATTGCGAAACGGAGTGAGTATATTTTCTTCAATAATATATAATATCAAGATATCACAAACATGGATATGCAACGATCTATCTTCTAACAAGTGAAATCGCATATGTATTGCCAAGTCATTTAAATATATTTTAAGGATGGTGCACGCTGGCCACCTTGCTCGTTCATAAAGTACACGATGACTTGGAGACATCACCGTGCTAGTTCAAGTCAATCTACTAAAGATATAAATCTGATTCAAATCAATCTACTAGAGATATATAGAAGGAGCCATATCAAATATAAACCTGATTCTATTCTATCTTTAATAGTCTTGTCACACAAGACATGCATACACTCTATCAATTCTTAATCACAGTTCTTTGGCATAATTTGCTGCCTAATCAATCCATATTTGCTTAGAGTCCAGAACAAAGAACTTCTCCTGGCATCATGGGGCCAATGATTGAGGCATTGGAGCATAGCATCCATCCATACGGTATAGGAGACAAAAGAGGGGCACGTGGGGTTTGCAAAATGGCAAGGGAAAAGAGTTTCGTAGGACCGTAGGAAAGGGAGCCATGCCACAATGTTTTGTGGTCATGCATACAAGGCATGGTTGTCACGCCCCCATGCGGATGGGGACCTAACGATTGAAGCCACCCAAACCACCGGCCCTTTCTCTCTCCGTACTATATACATAACATTCCCATGGAAACTATAGTTTTAACGGCTCACATGGCGATGAAATGTTCAGCCCGTTAAGCGACAGGCACGACTCAGTTCAGATGCTCAAACTGGAAGTAACCTGAAACCTTTACTCCATTCATGGCAGCACTGTATTTCTTGCTTCTGTTGAGTGGGTCAGTGAAACTTCTGAACTTACAGTGTACTGCTGTAGTAGATATCCCAGTTTATTCTGCTATAGATAAAACTGGCAGGTAAAGTCTGCGGTTGTATCTAGTGAGTATGGACCATTTGTGCAGGGAAGTGCTCACAAAACATTATTGATGTTGGAAGGGGTTCTATGTATTACTATTTAAAAGTTGCATAAGTATTAAAACATCAATAAAGGGTATATAGTGACTGCTTACGCTTTCGTTTATTTTAAGATTTATTCAATTTGTATTGAAAAGGTGATGCATAGAAGCACTACTTTTTTGGCTAGGGCTGTGCAAAAGCTCGAGACTCGCGAGCTGCTCGAGTTCAACTCGCTCTAGGCTCAATTCAAGTTCGGCTCGAGCTTCAAATGAGCCGAGCCTAAGCTTGATCCGAGCTTGCGAGCTTCAACTGGCCGAGCTTGAATAGCTCGCAAACCTCGGTAAATTTACGAATCACTCGTTAAATATTATTGCATGTTAACTCTTATCGCACTTGCTTGAGCCAAGCTAATTGTTGATTGTTACCGAGCTTATTAGAGCTGAGCTCGAATTTTTACGGAGCTCAAATTTGAGAGGTCAGGCTCACTAGAGCTCAACTCATTTACAACACTACCCTTGGCACCACCGGAGTTTAATGTATTTTGTCTTCTTTTTCAAGTACATCCGAGTTCAGCTACCTTACAATTCTGAAGATTCACCATACTTGAAATTGTTACTGCATTGAACGGGGCCATGAATAAATCGACATCTGATTAACTACTTCATGTCATGTACAGACTGAAGACCATATACATACATGAGCTGCGTATTTCCTCCTCTGACCTAGATTTTATCCCTTCTTACATATAGAAATAAATATTTGCAAAAAGCTTATACATTCTACAATCTACAGGTACAAAAGGCGAAAAAAGAATAGCCCACCACCATCAGTATCCCTCTGCCCTCTGGCGGTTTTCCACCGACGGTCCGCGAAAAATTCTATGGACAGACCATCAGTGATCACGGAGACGACGCTGAAGTGGCTGAGCTCTCGTCGTCGGAGAATCCAGCTCTCAACGTGTGAATCCTCGGGAACAACTGTGGCATCGTTGGGTTGACGGGCACTGGGAAATAGCGCACGGAGCTGGCAATTGCGCGGTCATTGATCCTGCCGACTTCCTTGCAGACCTGATCAAGAACGGAGAGGAAATCCCTGACGACCATGAAGATTCTGAAAGGATGAGCCTCCTCTTTTGCAGAGTCACCATGAAAGTACTCTGTGATTTCCTTCACAAGCGACAGTGCAACACTCTCCTGAGCTTGAACCCTGATGATCTCGTCGTCGGCATTCTTCAAGAACTCCTGCATTGTGTCATGGAACCTCCATGCATCATCCCTTGATTTCAACTCTTCATTCAACCGCAATACCTCCGTGATCTTTTCTATTCCTCCAGCAAGTTTCGCAACATAGCTGCTTAGCACGTCGGAATCCATGGCAGCTGACTTCTTGACACTGCTGAGCTCGTTCCCAAGGCCAGCCACTACCTGGAGGCCAAGCTTTTTACACTCAAGCTCATCTCGTAGAGGATTTGCTTGAGTTCTTGGAGCTGACTGATTGCTGGCAGAGAGGAGAGAACCCTCTGATCGGATGATCTCCTCCACGACAAAGTGCAGGAGGGTTGTCTTGCCGTCAGTGCCTTTGACATCAACCAATTTGAGTAGAGTATCAAGCTTGAACGCATGCGCATCACCACGGTTTGTGCCAACGTTCATCCTGTTGCCAGTCTTCAAAACAGCTTCAAGTAGCTTCAGAAACAGTCTGCTATTTCTAAGCTCATCACAAGCAATCTGTCAAGGAAGAGGTTACAGATGCTTAGTTATAGGTACGATTTAAATTACTGATTCTTATTTTCTATACAGATCATTACCTAATTAAAGAAGAGTATCGTTCACGAGAAAAAGGGGAGGTGATAAATTGTCGTTAATACTAAAATGAGATTGAAACGAAAGTTAGATGCCGTAATGCTCACCTCAAGGGTCTCAAAGGACTTCTTCAGGTAATTGACCTCTGATTCAAAGCTAGCAATGTAAAGCATTGCATCTACTCTTTTGAAAGCAAAAGGCACATCAAGAACTGCCTTGAGGAACTTCTCAGCAGGACCAAGTTTAATAGGAGAGATCTCCTCTTTGAATTCTCTCAATTTAATCTCCTCTTCCTTGGTAGGAGCCATCTTTAGTAAGGTCTCCAATAACTCTGCTCCAAAGTTCTCTATGTTACCTGTAGAACAGGCATGGCAAATTGGGAGCACATTAGTGAAGCCCGGATGATGGAAAGTGTGAAACATGTACATTTTCTGAAGTTATCAAAAAGCATCCCTTATCAGTCAAGCAATCATCTAAACAGATAATAAGCACTATGTGAAATTTTCTAAACTATGATTTAGGAAGGATCAATCTCATTGGCTCGACTAGAAACTAACTGGAGCTCTGCAATAATACAACTAGCTTGCAATGAGTTGCACCAAAGTCAGGATTGTATTCAGTGAAAAGGGAGTTTTACTATGGTAAGCAACTATGAAGAGAGTACAGACTCATGTTCACAAAATAATTTCTCCAACATTCTTCACCGCAGGTATTACTCTCCGCACCAAGTTCAATCATTCATAAGTACCTTGTGAGTTTCAGGATAAAATGGCTGATTCAGCAGCGACTCTCAACGGCTCTATGCTGGCATTCATTCTCAGGCAAGTGTATTAAAAGCCGAGAGGTGCTTCTATGCTTTTCTTTTTTTAAGTTGCAGAAATATTAAAGCATGAATAAAAGATAGATGGTATAGATGATGATTACTTGCTTCAAAATTTGTGCAACTTATATTGACAGGAAAAACATAGAAGCTCTGCTCTTAAAAGCCCAACCAAACTCAACGGACAAGCATATGCATGGTCAAACATGACTCACGAGTGAAATGAATCGTACTCAATCGAAAAGTCAGTAAAGTAGAGATCATCCAGCTATGGTCAATCCAGCTATGGTCATTGCGAACATTTCAATTTCTCGATCCAATGCAGTATGCAGATCACCAAAATGCCTAAAATTTAATGAACTCGATGTGTAGTTCGAGATGAAGAAGAGCTTCTTCACCTTCGCGGAGTGCGTCGCAGACCTCTCCCTCGGTCACATTAAGCGCGCGCAGCAAGATGGCAATGTTCTGCGACTTCTTTGGATCCAGCACCTTGTTCTCCTCCTTCGGCGTCGGCAGCACCGGCCTCCTTGACGCCTCCTTCGGCACCGTATTCGCCGGATTGCAAATGAACAACGTCTCGATCATCTCCTCGTTCACCCTACAAGAATTCAGTTAAACTGATTAACAAACCAACCAACCAAGAAAAGATTTGAGATGGAACTGATCGGAATCTTGCAGAGCTCTCACTGGAATGAGCTGGATTTGAGCTGATCCCACACCATAACTCGGTCGGAGCTGGCCCGGACCTTGTCCCAGTGCAGCGGCTTCAGCTTCGGCCGCGGCGTCGTCTCCCCGGACTTGTCGCCATGGTCCGCATTGTCCGGCAGCCGGCTGGGGAACGCGTCGGTGGGTGGAACGCTCTTTAAATTGGTGGCTTGCGGTGGCGGAAACAGCGCAGGCGACCGTGTTTCTTTGGATGTGCCGGGCTTCCGGACGCGGCTCTCCCAGTAGCCCACCGGCGGCGGCGGAGGAGGAGGTGGTGGGTGTGGACGTGTCGGTGGGGATGGTGGCTGGGTAAATGGGTTTCTTGAAATGGTGTCGGTGGTGGATATGACATCTGACGTGTTATCGAGGGGAGAGGAAGGTGGTGATGGGGAGGGTGGTTTCCGGCGAGGAGGAGGCGGCGGTGGTAGTGTCGGCGCGAATGGAGGGGGTGGGGGTGGAGGCGCCGGCTGGAGGCCAACGACGTGGCGCGCGTTCTCGGATCTTGACTTGACGGAGCGGCGGCCGGACTGACCGGGGCTGGAGAAGAGACGCGGCGAGGCGGGTGCAGGGGACGTCGTCGCTCCGGGCGAAGACGGGTACGACGGCGTGCTCAGGGTCGACCCGGGTGAGCCGCTCCCCGAGCGGTCTCGCGCGGCCACCGCTGCCTGGACCGCCGCGGCCAGCGTCCGGTGCGAGCTCGACGTCCTCGACGATCCTCGCGGCGAGTAGAATTCTTCCTCTCCAGACGACGGGGAGGCCCCGCCGGGGCTCCTCGAACCTGGCGGACCGCATTGCCGGTCCAGCGGCGGCAGCGGGCGGAGCTCAGGCGATCCGCCGGAGCTCCGTGACTCCTCGTCCCCGGACGAGGCCGTGTCGCTGCTCTTGGCGTCCCCTCTGCTCACCAACGTCCCCGCGTACAGGAGCTCGGCCGACGCAGCCGCCGGCGCGCTCCCGCCGTTCCCGCCAAACTCGTCGCGGGCGAAAAGGCTCGCCCTTTCCGGATGCAAGAACTTACCCTCCTCGCCACCGACACACCCGCCTCCTCCACCGCGGCCGGCATTTCCCCGGCGGTGCGAGAAGAAGAACCCGATGGACAGCCCGAGCACGGCCACCGTGAGCAGCGGCAGCAGTATGGCCGGAACGATCTTTGAGGAACTCTTGGACCGGCGCGAGCCGCCGCCGTCCGGAGGCGCCGTCCCGCCCCCAGAGGTGGTGTTGGGAAGCACCAGAGCAGGGTACGTCGGCTGCTCCTGCGAGGTCGGCATCGGCGGAGAGGGCGGCACCGGCAGCGCGGGGAAGAACGGCGCCGCCGGCGCCGGGGACGGCGGTGCGGACTGGCCTGGGAGGAAGGGCTGGTGGAGCTGCCTCCTCGCTGTGGCGGGGGCATCCAGAGCGTTGGCTCCATTGACGCAAGAAGCGAGCAGGACGGGTAGTAGCAGCAGCTGCAAGAATAGCCGAGCAGATGGCATTGTCGTGGAAGAAGCAAAGCCGTTGGAAGCAGCGATAGCAAGAGCAAGACCTCACTCTGTGTGTGGAAGATCCTGGAAGGAAGAGAGAGAGAGAGAGAGAGAGAGAGAGAGAGAGAGAGAGAGAGTAGAGAGAGGAGGAGGGAGGAGACGCGGTGGTGGATACAGCTTACATGGAGGTGGAGTATTCTGGATTTGTCATCTCTCCTCTCAAGCCTCTCACTACTGCTTGTGCTTGGTGCTTGCTCTCTATCTCTTCCTTTGCTCGGTTGCTCCTCCGTCCTCCCCTCCTCCTCTTGCTGAAATGGCTTTCTGATGGGATTTTTTCCTGTTTAGTCAAATCAAGCACTCCTGGCCTGTTGGTCATTAATGGTGGTTTTAATTAGCGCGAGGCCGGGTGGTGGTTGTTGCTTGCTTTGGTGTGCGCTTGGTTTGATCTCATTCTTTGGCCGTTTCTGGCTGTTTGATTGGAGAGCAGTAGCTGGAGAGGGAAGGCAAAGTGCAGAAGAACAAGCACGAGTAAAATGCACCAGTGTATCCACAGCTACCTGAGCTTGTAACTCCAAATGCTGTTTTTCTTTTTCTGTAGTTGGTTGGGATTGTGCTTAGGTTTTGAGCTAGCCATTGAATCCCGTTCTCCACAAAGAAATATGCACAGTCGGTTTGCCGTCTTCAGGGTGTTGCTGCAATTGAGATCTCCTGGAAAGCAGTAACCAGTGAGTGAGGCTGTATTCAGTGCCATGCGCCATGGCTACCGGAATACAGCTCAAATTTAGGTCAGCCGGCCGAGATGTTTGCTCAGCATGCAAGCACGGCCGAAAATTTTGGGCAAGCACATCGTGGTTCTTACAGTTTCACTTCGTTTTACTCTGGACACCTACGATTTAACAAGTAGCGTGGAAGTGAGCACATATGACCGATGTAGCGGTAAGTGGTGACCCGGTGATTTCGCGTTAGCCCTCCGGTTACTGTCAGCTTTGTTCAACCTTAGAATTCAGCTGAGATGGGTATTTTGGTGGTGGCACGTATGCAGACAGCGAGACGGCGGCCGGCGCGGCGACCGACGACGAGCAGGCATCCAGTCCAGACCTGCTGGCCTTTGTTCGATTCCGACGTGGGACGCGTGAGAAAGGCGAACGGCCGGGACGCTGTAGATCTTAGCACCAGCCTCCCTCGACGTGTGTACTTTCCTTCGCATTTCCGTTCCCTTCTATGATCTCTCTCTCTCTCTCTCTCTCTCTCTCTCTCTGCATGGATTGGAGCCTGCACTCTGGTACCGCTTGAATTTCGCCTATTTTAGCTGTTCAGTTGTACCTACGAAAGGCAATTGGCTATACTGCCGCGTACATATGCGCATGTGCATAGCACTAGCAGTCGTGGAGTACCGGCTGTGCTTAACATATACCTACCGTACTACTTAAACTCGACGGAAGGACGTCTATAGTGAAAGTACGGTAAAAGATAGTATCATCTATCAATGTTTTTAAAATCGAGAAAATCACTAGATTTAAATTTTTTATTTAGAAATAAACTAAAATAATAATAAGGCAACGGGAAACACATGGATTATCGGTGTGTCTGGTGCCGCTATCTTAAAATCATCCAATGTTTTGTGATCCCATCGTCGAAACGTTCGTTCTGTACCGCCTGAATTTCACCTCCTTTAGCATCGTCAGTGTTCATGAATTGTACCTACGAAAGGCAGTTGGCCATACTGCAGCATACATATGCGCGCGTGTAATTGTTGGGTACTCGTGCGGTGTACCTGTAGTAAACTGAATAGGAGTGAGTACGTACGTCCCATGACATAGGCACTTAATTACTCCATCCAAAGTGACCACGAAAGGACGCCCATTGAGATAATTGTCCATGGGAAATTATCTATTATACATATGTGGGGCAGGTTTCACTTATTGTTTTATCATAAATCATGCAAAAATCGACAAAATCGAGTAAAAAATCGTTAAAATTTATATAGTTTCAAAAAATAGATTTTTTTTTAAAAAAAAATTTACATACTGGTTGAATTTTTTTTGCAGTCGATTTTGACGAAACCGAGCGATGTCCACCGTTTTTCGACCGTTTTACGTCACGTAATTTTTTTGAATTTTTTTTAATAAGATTAGTTTATCGAGCGGTTTTTGAAACCGAACCGCGCCGATACGGGCGAAAATCACAAAAATAGAAGATTTTGGCCGATTTTTTTGAACCACACAGCTGATCGATTCTGTAGCTTGAGACAAAAGTGATCTATTGTCCTACAAAGTCTTTTTAATTAGAGCTAGCGAACGGTCAAAAGCAGGTCGTCGATCCAATTCATGCTCCGTGCAAATTAAAGCTTTACAAACGGTTACATATGCGAGACAAGTAGCTAGCATTGCCTTAACTTCACGCGTCAACGCGCACGTAGCGCTCACCGAACTCCCTCCATGATCTAGGCCGAGAGCATCACGCGAGTTGGTTAGAATAATTCGCAACTCCACTAATCTAATTATCACGTCACGACTTGAACTCCTCCTATTTTCAAGAAGCTAGTACTGCGATTTTTGACCCTGCTTAATATGGGAGTCGCCGTCTGCTCTCGCATCAACTCAACAAGATCTAGACAGGAGAGAGCATGACCTGCCCCCTAAACCTTAATTGGCTGTCCATCGAGCTTAAGGAGCTAAGTAGTCATTTTAGATTCATGCTGACGAACCGGTATCGAGCTAAGTCTTATTAGAATTCTTTCACTCGAAATAAATTTATTTTAATCTTAAACTCATCAACTACTTAAAATCCAATCAATTTGCCATCTCTCCCCACCACCCTCCTCTTTATAGACCTCAAAGTCGAGTGCTCACAAACCAAAAAAACACTCGAGTGTTACTTAGGCATTCTCTAAAAAATCAAAACAATTTTGACTCCAACCTAAGAGCATTTTCGCCGGCCCTATATACCTATACTAGCCCTACGTTTTGGACACTTTACCTACCGGGCCTTGGGGTCGGCTAGCTACTCCTACCAGCTAAAACACGGTGGTTATGACGGCGACATGCGCTTATCAGCATTCAACAGTACTTTTGACGCGAGACAGATCATTAAGCAATAAGCAGCGTAATGGTATCATGTCGCAGTATATATTGTTGGCACAGTACACGTCTTCATTGCTTTCCGATCACTTGGACTTAAACGACCGTTGCAGTCAGCCAGGGCCCAGGAGGATGGTTTCGGCCATGTGGGCCCAGCCCGTTGTTAGCGACGCAGCCGGTGTACGTATACACTCGCTACGCTTTGTACCCCACACACCATGTACAGCACACGACCATGTCACTCACGGCCATGGTGTGTGTGCTGCTGCGCTGCAGCTAGACCGGCAGAACGCACGCAACGGACCTCCTTGCTGCCCGATCGTCGGCGGCTCGGCTAGGCTAGTTAGTACAAATGCTTCGAAACCGGCGACCATCTGACGAGACGTTGCCGACGCTATTGATCTGACACTCTGTTACTCAGGTGACGTCATTGGCAGATTAGCCAATCTCTCTCTCGCTCTCTCTATCTGCCTTGTGATTGGTAAAGTGAAGTAATCTTCGTGCTCTGTCACTCTGTCAGACGCGGGCTGGTCAACAACTGCAGGTAGACGTGCACGGATGCCGTGCTCGGTCCGCAGGTTAACCCAATCTCGACACTGTCGCAACCGCAGAACTGACTGTACGATTGGTAGTTGGTGAGCCTGTCACCGAGGAACCGTCTCGCCTGTCCCCCCTCCTTGCCCTACAACATGTAGTGCTAGTAGTAGTTAGTAACACGGTTGAAAAAACTTGCAAAATTCCCATGGCACTGATGCGGTGCGCCTGACAGTCGACCGATGCCGGACGAATGTCCTTTCCTTTGTTCGGGTAACCGATAGCCCTCACGAAAACACATGCAGACGTCGGAGGCAGGTACTGCTGCTGCTCGGTCGTTGGTGCGCAAGCAATATTAGGCGTGCAAGGACGCCCTCAGAGACGCGGCACCGCAGTTGTTCGGATTTTTTTTTTGTAAATTTGTTTTACGTAATTAATCGTTGATACCATAAAATTGCAAGAATAGCCTCTAACCAGAAAATCCACAAATCCCGTGCGCTAATTTTTTTTTTATTTCCAGCGGACTCGACCGTTTGATTTTTTTTTTTTTTTTTTTGATTTTCAGCGTCACCGACCGCTTAAATATAATTATATATATTTTTTGACTTTTTTTTCTTTCCACGGACTCCCTCCGCTGATTAATAAAAAAAATCTGTTTTTCCTTTTCTTTTTCTTTTTCAGATTTAGTTAATGCGAAAAAAATTTAAAAATTGAAAAATATAT
Source organism: Rhipidocladum racemiflorum (assembly GCA_036346355.1). NCBI lineage: Eukaryota > Viridiplantae > Streptophyta > Magnoliopsida > Poales > Poaceae > Rhipidocladum > Rhipidocladum racemiflorum. Next base: position 18,035,157 of record CM070570.1, on the reverse strand, counting down.
TTTCTTAATCAGTTTGAGCCACTTAGTCCAAAAATAACATCCACTCCGTCAAACCAAGTCTCTAAAATAACCAAAATACCCTCCCGACCCCTTCTCCGGCCCTTCTTTCCAGATTTTTCCGCTAAATCTCTGCTCGAGCATAGGGTCTATCCTCTGCTCTAGCCGGGCTGCATCGATCCCCTGTGGTACTGTGCTACTAGGAGTAGTCAATTTGGTGGCATGTGGTCCAATTGGCTGCAATCATTTATTGTTTGGACAACACGCAAGGGTTTGTAAACCAAGTGTTGTCAAATCAGTAAGATACAGCTATTATCTGTGTGTTGTCAAATCGGTCTGCAAAAATAAGTGCTAGTGTCTTGCCAAATCGGTCTAAAAAAACTGCTATGACAGCACACTGAAAAAACTGATATGACAAAAAGTTGAAAAAAAACGATATGACATAAAACTGAAAAAGCTGATATGAAAAAGTCAAAAAAAATTAATAGGCAACTGTCGTGGACCGCTTAAAACCAAAAATATATATAATTATATTTAAGTGGTCAGGGACCGCTAAAAATTAAAAACAAAAACAAAAAAAAAATTAAGGCACGGGGTTTGCGGATTTCTACTGTTCGGTGGCTATTCTTGCAATTTTATCAGATCAACGACCAGTTATGTAAAAAAGTTTTACAGCAAGGCTAGATCAGTAAAAAATTTCAGCTGATCAGCCGAGGCGATCGAGCGAGCAGCAGCACTTCCATGTGAGAAGCGGCCGCCTCGTGCGAGACGGGCAGGAGACACCGGATGATTCGCCGGCCACGTGCACACTTATTTTTTCACTTTTGATCTCTTTGGAATGAAATTATAAATTTAATTATTTTTATACAATATGTATCTTTTATCGTACTTCTCTATTGCAGCAGATCATCAACACTATAGCTTTTTTCTTTCTACCGAGTTTGGATACTAGTAGTCGTACTTCCGTATTGCCTTAGCTTGATACCAAACTTATCGGTATGACAGGTGGCACATATCACCTATCCTATGTGCTCAGGGAGAGGACTATTCAGTAAATTTATTTACACAGAGGTTAGATTTTAGATTTTATATGCAAGAAACTAGAAAAAGACAAGGACTGGGAAACACCAACCCCAGGCTTCTCTCCGTGTGATTCGATGATTTCTCCCCCGTTTTTTTTTACGCTCCGATCGACGCGGACACTTCGTTCGTATCGTGCGCTCGCCGACGCCGACCAACGTGGAGTGGGGGAGGCATGCCGCATGCATGTTGCGCCGCGCCCGTGCCAACACCCGTCGTCACCGTGGTTATTTTCTGGGCGCCGGCCGGCCACTAGAAATTGCTGTGCTGCATGCTCCTGCGGCTTTGATCTCTCTCAACTTTTTATTGATCTCGTCCGCTGTAGCTGGTTCGGTTCTTCACTTCTCGCCGTCGAACAGGGAGAAGAGGAGGAAACTCCGCAACCTCTTCGGTCTCGCGTTTCAAAGGTAGGTAGGAGGAATCTTTAGACGTCGCAGTGTCGCACGTTGAACTTTGTCTTCTTGCATGGGCAATCACCAGCCGATCAGAAGCTACACAAGAGAAGCTAGCTGCCTCTAATATAGCAAAAAAAAAAAAAAGACGACGACGACGAAGGGAACAATCCTCGGGTATCGATTCTATTCTATACAATGGGCCAGCCGCCAGCCTAGCGCTTAGCAAATTTGCTTGAAGGCTACTCCAAGAAGACCGTTTATCACAGACAATGAAAGTTACCTCTTGCCCCCCCCCCCCCCCACCCCACACACACACACAGTGTTGAAAGTTACCGTTGCTTCCAAACTTAGTGGAGTTAGCCGTTGCATCTAGACGTAGTTACATATACACAACAATGCCCGTACATTCACTTGCATCCTAGCATCCACAGATACAACTTCGAGGCATGCATTCTCGACATGGCATGTTTCGAAGGAGCTACAGCTGGGCTGATCGTTGAATCACCAGGCTTGGATGGAGTTATCGGTGCCAAACTTTACGTGGTCTAGGATCAACTTCTCCGTTGTTGTGAGATCCAACGCTAGCTCCATTGAAGAACGAGAGGTAACATTATCTCCCATTGCACAAAGGAATTAATATCGGGGGATCAACGATCCATTGAGATGGTTAATGCGAAAGGAATATTGTAATTTACCGTGGCTCCCACTTTTGAGGCTAGACGTTGGAGGGAAAATGACAAGAGCCAGAGGTTGGCCGAGGGTACAGCTTGGAGGTTAGAGAGCGATGATAAGCACTGGAGCACAAAGGTGGCGTCAACTCACAGTCTCTAACGTTCTCATTTTTAACTTCAATGTTTAATTCCTCTCTAGCATTTCATTAATGTGGATCCCGCAGTGAATTAATTATTTCTTTCTTCGTCGCTGTCTCGATGGATCTCCTTGTCTCCTCCTGCGCTCCTTCTGACCACTGGCAATTCTCGTCGCTCGTGAAGCCATGCCCATGCTACATCCTTATGCCCTAATCTACTCCCTCCAAGCCTTACCAAGTCGGATATCCGCTAGCGAGGCCATGCATAATGGCCATCGTCGACCACAGTTTTTGCTCCCCCTCCATCCATCGGCATGGATGTTGTAGAACCAACTCCAATGGAAGAGGGGTTAAGAACCCCTCAAAAGTGCACACTTCCATTCTGTGTAAGTATTTTTTTATGAACAAACTCTCAACATTGCATTAAGTAGGATTGAAGTTGATTGGAACGTCATTGAGTACTTTGATGATGGTAACATTGTTGAAATGCAGGGGACAACATGCGTGCCGGAATTGCCCGATGACATAAATCCAGCTATAGGGATGGAGTTTCCAGATGTGAAATCAGTTGAAAATTTTTACAAAGAATATGCTCATTTAGCGGGGTTTTCAGTTCGCATTGGACAACAGAAAGTGGTGGATGATGAGGTGTTGTGGAAGCGGTTCTATTGTTCAAGAGAAGGATTTCGTAAGGAAGGTGTGAACAAGATGGATACAAGCAAGAGGAAATATGATCAAAAACTCACCAGGTGTGGATGCGAGGCCATGATTTGTGTCAAACGGACAAACGAAAATAGATATAAGATTGTACAGTTCCAACCTGTGCATGCTCATGAGCTTGTCTCACCTTCGAAGAAACACTTGATACGGTCAAATAGAAAGGTAAGTGAAAAAGCAAAGACAACATTGTTTGATTGCCATAAATCTAGCATTGGCACCTCGTTGGCATATAGATATCTTCGTGTTAGTGATGGTGGATTTCAGAATGTCGGATGCACAAAAAGAGACTTGCAAAATTATCATGCTAGTTTGAGAAGTAGCATAAAGTCATCGGATGCACAACTTTTTGTTGACAATCTTGCTAGAAAGAACTCCATCAATTCAGGATTTTATTTTGATTATGTCATTGATGATAAGGGCAGGTTGGTACATGTTTTTTGGGCAGATACTACATCCAGGAAGAACTATGCACATTTTGGAGACTTGGTATCCTTTGATTCCACCTATAATACCAATCAATACAATATGATATTTGCACCTTTCACTGGAGTGAATCACCATGGTGCTTGTGTTTTGTTTGGGGCTGCACTGATCTCTAATGAGAAGATAGACTCATACATGTGGTTGTTTGGTACCTTTTTGAAGTCAATGGGAGGGACTGAGCCAAGGCTTATAATTACCGACGAAGATCCTAGCATGAAGGTGGCAATTAGCAATGTCTTCCCATCAAGCACACATAGATTATGTATGTGGCACATCTTGAAAAAGTTTCCTGAAAAAGTAGGTCCACATGTAAGGGAGAATCCTGCTTTTTATAAGCGTGTGAACTCATGTTTATATTCCTCAGAAACAAGTGTTGAGTTTGAGTCAGAGTGGGCATCAATTATTATTGATTTTAAGTTGGAAGATAATGAATGGTTGGCTAACCGGTATCGCATTCGCGAATCTTGGGTTCCTGCTTACTTCAGACACATATTTTTGGGAGGGATTCTGAGAACAACCTCAAGGTCAGAGAGTACAAACTCTTTTTTCAATCATTTTATTGGTTTCAAGCATTCTTTGGTTGAGTTCTGGGTTAGGTTCGAAACTGCAGTGGAAGAACAAAGAGAGAATGAGTTGAAAGATGATAATGATAGTCTCCATAAGATGCCTCTATTGAAGACGGAATGGTTAATAGAGAAGCATGGCAGTGAGGTATTTACACATACAAAATTTGCAGAATTTCAGAAGCAAGTACTTCTCAAGAGGACCATTGTGTTGTTGACAAAGATAAACAAAGAGGGGAATACAAAAAGTTCTCAGATAATGTATGATAGTCATAAGGTAAGAGATGTTAGTTTTGAAACAAGCACGATGATGGCTAATTGCTCTTGCTTGTTATTTGATACACATGGAATTCCTTGTTGCCACATTATTCATGTTCTACGAGGTGCAAAGCTAAATGAGCTTCCTAAACACTACATTGTAACAAGGTGGACCAAAACTGGTAAGAGAGAAGTAGTATTTGATGAAGATGGATTGGTGCTACAGGAAAATGCAAATTCATCACTAGATGTAGAGATTAAAAAAGTGTGTTCAGAAATGCGCAGTGGCATGGAAGATATTATACAGCAAGCTAGTCATTCTATGGACACCATGCAAATATTGAGAAATAAATTTCAAAAGTTTGTGACTAAAGTAAAGCAAGATCTTCCTGAGAGCCAACCAAGTAGAGTTCAAGAGATGGAGAGTTTCATTGGTACCAGCCTTCCCACCCAAATTTCTATATTGCCACCAAATGATGTCCATGCGAAGGGAAGAGCCAAACGAATTAGAGGTCATTCGGACAAAGGAGGGAGTAAGCAAAGAGAAATGACAAAGAAGAAGAACGAGAGGATTGCACGCTTGTGCAAGTCATGTAATGAGTTAGTGTTTCATGACAAGCGCAATTGCCCTAAGAAGGATACACATACATGTTAGTTGCAGTTTTTTTTGTTGTCTATTGTCATACTCCAATTTTTATTGTATGTTTAGGTCTCTTTAGCACATTGTGCGTCTAATATGATCCCTTGAAAGTGCCTGTTACTTCTGTCTCTTTAGCAGTCGCATCAGTGGATCATGTTAATTCACCTTTATGCAATTTCCTGGCACCTTTAGCTCCCTCCTTCCCTAATGCCTTCATTGTTTAAGATATTCTTAACTGGTAATTGTTGTAGTATGCCATCTCACAGCAATCGCAATCTCATCGAGGACACATCAGGATTACAGAGATAGTGCACAAAAAAAACGTAAACACCAAACGGCTCTCAATTTATACAGCGGCAAGCACCCTATTCCACTTGTAGTTCACCTATCATATCGTCTCCAAACAACCATAATATTCTCAGGCAATAAATTACCACTGAAATGCTTCCAAACTGGCAATTGTTGTAGTATGACATTTCTCTGAAATGGTAAACTGAATATTCAAAATTCCATACAATTGAGGCTCAAGGTGCTATGTACGCACCTTAATTTTCAGCTACAAGCATGCAAAAACCTGTACATACCACCATCTCACAGCAACATCTAACAAAAATTGCCAGTCGATGACAATCACAATACAAACAATTATTGTTCAGAGCCAAAGCTATAACTGAAACTAGATCTCAATTCTTTGCCAAAGCTACGCTGAACTTCATCAATCTCACAATACAACTAATCTCAGAAGCCCCATCTAGAACAGCCCCCACGAATCTCCCCGAGCACCATCTCCAGCTTGAACCCCCCGCATCCCTGCCCGCATCTGGAAGCTTGGGGCGATGGCGGAGCCTGAGGAAGCACGCCGGGCGTGCTCGGCAACCGGACGGAGGAGAGCTGGAGAGGCTGCTGCAACCAAGGCCTGGCGGCGGCGGAGGAGGAGAGCTGGAGAGGCGGCGGCATCGAAGGGCCCGGAGAGGCGGCGGCGACGACGAATGGGCCCGGAGAGGCAGCGGGCGGCCGGAGACGGCGTCTTGGCGGAGGAGGCCTGGCGGCTCAGGTTGTATTTGCGTGATGGAGGAGCAGATCGCCAGGCGCCTCTGCGTGAGGAGTTCTGAAGGGAGTAGTTTGCGCGTGGGATTGGAGGTAGGGACGGGATTAGATGGGGGGGGGCGGGTTAGTGCATATTAGCATGTGGATAAGTGGTATTCCACCTTTGTGCATCTGAACCATCCACGGAAGATCCAGAGGCCCAGGTTGTTAGTTTGCATGTTTGCACCAAATAGGGAGTTTGCACCAAATATTTCCCATATATATATATATATATATATATATATATATATATATATATATATGAATGAATTTACAACAATAATATCAAAAAAAATACGAAAAATGTACCTTTATTGTTAAATGAATTAGCGACAAATCTTCTATTGCCAACTAAAATGGCTCTGTCACCATTTCATTGGCGATATATGTTTGTTTTGTCGATTAATTTAACAATAAAGGACTGAAATATACCTTTATTTATTTTGACGATCTACATGTCTGTTTTATTGATGATTTATTTGACCGACATAATGTTTTGCTGCTGATTCATTTGTTCGAAGGACTGATTTGACTCATAGATTTTCATTTGGCAATGGAGCTTCTGTCACCAATTTATTTGATGATAGAGACATATTTTTATAAAATCATGACCTTAGACAGTAGCAAGGTCACACATTCCAGATTATGGGGCAACGTTATTTTTTAGAGAAATTTTACGGTAAATTATACTTGTAGTATAAAATATGTAGTATAAATCACATCTAACCGTTGATTTGTTAAAGGTGTTTCTACTACTCTACTACCAGGTGTAGTATAAGTAAACTCTATTTAATTTAATCCATTGGATCGAAAATAATGAATGGTTCATACTCAATTTAGTGTACCGTAAAAGAGCTCATTTTTTAACGCCAACGCCGACGGTGCACATTTGATATGTGGGCTCGTCTTCCTTTTCTTTTCCTTTCATTGCCACAAGATCGATGAGGCCTCTCCGGTTGGTGTCGCCTTCACCAGCCAACATTTGGGGTCGCGTCCAATCCCTTCTCCCTCACCTTTAAATTTTTGTGGTCCAAATTTGTGACCACGAAACCGTATAAAATTATAATAGTACGGCAATTCTACTAATACCATTTGCATATAGTTATTTACTGGTGCTCAAAAGTTGGAAATGTTGCCCCGTTCGCAGCTTCAACTTAAAAAAAAACGGATTATTTGCCCAACGAGAGGATTCTGGATAGCTTCTTTTAGAATCAGAAGCTACCCTCTACATAGAATAAGAATTCGGCTGGAACCTGATTCTTGCTTATTCTCGCCGGTCCAGTCCAAAATCTAGAAGTCGCAGCCGACTCAATCCAATTCTCCCATGATCAGAAATAACTTCTCCCATAATACATAATCCATAATCAGAAATTAGAATGAATTGGGCCATATCATAGCGGCATACAATTGTAAACTGGATAACTTTGTTTTTTTACTACTGGCTCATGTTTCGAACATTATAGGTGAGTTCTGGCTTTTTTATAATTTGGATACATACAAACATACATACAAATGCTATTGTACTTCGTTTAATCCAAACAGCATGTATGTTCCCTTCTTTCAAGTGTTTAGTTGTGCATGCAGCCGGAATAAAAAAATTGATTTAATTAAATCATTCGGTATGTAAGTTAAACCTCACATCAAAATGGAGAATGCATGCAGAGCCAACTTGAACCTGTATCTGACCTCATCTACTTAAATCCAGACCGTCCAAAGTCTAGTACACAGTAACTCTATAATGACAGCTGTGATCGTCATAGTATTCATAGGCGAGGCAAATGTTGTCCAAAGATAATACTACTATGCCGGTGATAGCAGAATCTATTGCTCAGGTGAGCTCATCACTTTTTTAGCCGGGGTTTAGAAGCGCAATGGCTTCCACGTACTTTCTGGGTCCGCTTTTTAAAGGCTTTTGTTCTGGCCCTCCCATTATCCCAAAGCGTCCCTTTTGACAGTGGATGCACGGAGCGTGATGTCGACCGGGAAACCGAAACCCTCTCCGCCGTCTCCGGTCTCTTCTTCTCCCCTTGCATCGTAAGCAAAACACGAGGACAAGGGCAGGCAGTTGGGAGTTGGGACATGGGCACATGTGTATGCATGGTTGCTCGTTTGTTGGATTTTTCTCTTCTTCTTTTTTCTTCTTCTTTGATTAGACCGTTAACTGCTGTGGATTATGCACGTACGTTAGGGTTCATGTGATTGCATTTGCATGCACGCCTAGCTAACTATTGTTTCTCGGTCGTTTTCAGGGTTGAGATCGCAAAAAAGAGCCTCGGTCGATTCGACCGTAAGCAGATATATAGGAGGCATGTAGCAAGGTCAAACGAAGAGGAGTATTTGGGATTACGGGAAATGGAATCACTGCAGATCAACTCTGTCTCTCGATCTCGACGACGGCACACGGAAGATATTTGGCATTGCGGTACGTCCAGATCGAACAGGGTCGAAATGAAAATGAATCACTTGCCACGCTGATACGCGAAAGGCGCGGTTTGAATCCTTAATTTCTGATCAGGTTGCGTGATCTTGTATGGGAAGGTGACCAGGCGACCAGCTGATAAAATCAAAATACACAGAGCAGAGCAGAGCTTGAGACTCCAGTCCAGTACTCACTCACACTCACCCACCCTGGTATGCGGTAGCTCCTCCTGTGGACCGGGTCTATAACATGCATCAGCAGCCAGCAACATGGTACAACATCACATCACATGTGCGTCGAATAAAATAACGAGGTACACCGCACAACAGTGTTAGAAATAAGACCCAAGTGATTCATTTATCTATAATGCCAAAGCTAAAAAGAATTGTACCATATTGCTAATTGAGAGAAAGGAGAATGCCAGAGCTCCCACTATGCCTTGTAATGAGGCATATGGAGGATGAGGAGCACGGCTAAAGTCACACGCACGCGCACACGCGAATTACCGCGTATTTTTGCGTGTTTTTCGGCGTGACTTGTGACTTCGTGCGTTTAAGTCCTTTATAATCTTCGGTTTCTCTTCATAACCATGGTCATTAACTAAGCATTCAAATAGTATTTGCTGACAGTAGTTACTAGCGTTTAATGGTGATGTAATGATCAATTTATTGACCGTTACTAGTGCGAGGCCATAAAATCTGGAGACATTCAGACTGAAATGGGGTTTTTTTCCTCTGGCACTCGCGTTCATCCACTGTAATCTGTATTGCATCTTCGTGTTGCGCTTATTCTTCACCGACCTTCCTCTCAGCGTGCACCGCGAGGCAAGGAGAGCGGGATCTCCGAACCGTTGCCGCAGCGAGAACCTGCACGGGGGCGGCAATAAGGTTTTCGGCAGCGAATCACAGAATCAGCTCAAGCTCTTCATCTTGCTATTAACGATCCACGGCGTCGACTACTTCCTCTACGGCCGGTCGTTACTGCGCTGCATCTTTTTCTTCATCAAGCCCATCGTAAGAATTCTTCTATTTTTCTTCTATTTATCTTGTACACATCATTTCTAGATCTACTTCTCAGAAATATGTGGTATCTTATATCTAACTTGTTGTGTTTGATTATTTTGGAATTATGTTACATATTCAATTCTGAAACAAAAAATAATACCTAGATATTTAACAAACAGAACTTTCTGTGTCTAATCGTGTCTACACACACACACACACACACATATATATACACACACACACACACAGAGACACACACACTTACAAATCAAGAGAAAAAAAGGCAGCAGATTTCATTGCAGATACTACGCTTGTACACCTGATCTGATCTCTTCACCTTAGGCAAACACTTTGTTTCCTTTCATTCTCAGTTCAACCTTCTGGACTTGCAGAGTGTTGTTACCAGTTGCTTCTGAATCTTCAGGGGTGATTGATTGCAGAAGCATGAAGTGTAGATTAACCAACCAACTTCCAATAGACCGAGTAATAAAAGAACAAAGAAATACGGAACGAAAGAGGAATCGATCGATGCACCGACACTTCTGCTGTGTGGAGGACGCTAGCCTGCTGGTTAGGTTCGGATATGCCAAGTCGTGCTGCTGCCTAAGCTTATCACCGTACTATTACTACGAGCTAGCCGTATGATCATTTCGTAACACTGTAGCGCGTGCTGTGTTGCACCCGCCGATCGGACGGTAGGCAACTTCTGTCACGCCGTAGGAAACAAAGTGCTCGGCGGTGCCAGCCACGTCATGGCTCACCGTGATACGTGTTCGGATCTAGAGGCGTCGGCAGGGTACACGGCGGCACCACTAGAAGATTTGAAAAATACCAGGGGATCGTCTCTTTAATGGGTTAAATTTGTCTATCAGATGGTTCGAGATTTGTAAGGCTTTAGAACCATTTGCACTGTACTTTTGGTAATTTTCGAGTATATACGTTGGATTTATGATATTATAAAACTATTGTTCAGGACTAGAGCCGCACGTGAAAGTATGTACCTATTTTGCAGTGTAGTGCTGGTCCTTGTCGGTCGCCTCCATCCATGGCGAGTGGCGAAATGCGCACACCCAGCCGCATTTCCTCAGCCCCCGTGAGGTGTGATGAGCTATAGTACGGTCTCTCGGCTTGGAGCAGTAAACTTCTTTTCAAGCCTTTCAGTATGTAGAACACAACGCAGCATCAGAGGGGCACACGTACAGTCCCTAGAATTGACTGGCTTATCCATGAGACAAGAAAGATGGCGACAGTTTGAAGCGTTTGGTGGTGAGATCAAGAGGGTGAGGGTCCAATGCCAAGCCTGACGGGCAGATGGCGAATTGAAGCGCTGAATCAAGTAGAGCAGGGCTTTCGTACAGGGTGTAAACTTGCGTATGAACCAGCCAGGAGGCCCAGGACTACATGGTATTTGAAGCTTTGATCGCCGGTTTGTTAGGCTGCACACGAGAATAACATCAAGCCAGACGAGTGCCTTGTGTCGCCCATCCAATATTTGGCTGCCACGGAGGACGCTACCGATGCTAGCTAACTAGTAGCTACTACCTATGCCTAAGACCACCAAGGCACCAACTAGTAGGGAGACATACGATGATACGACACAAAAATGAGAACATAATCTTGGCACCGACTTTTTTGGTCGCTTTTCCTATGTCCTTTGGTTCAGGGATCAAACATGGCGTATCTGTCACCTGTCATCCCAAAATATTTTTAATCAATTCCCTTTACCTATCTTCTTTTTGCTATCTTGCACCACCTTCTCCTTCCTTTTCCCCCCCTTTTTTACTCTGGGTATAGTGAGGGTATACACTACTATCACTTCAAGTATGATAATACATATGCATCAAAAGTCGCTTTATGGAATGATATATTACTGAAGCAGCAATATGCTTGCTCTTGGTCATGGGTCCTATTCATCGTGTTATAATTTGAGTCACCCAACAAGCATTAGTTATACACGCGCACTACAACAAAAACTCCATTCCCCCTTTTTCCCCCACTTACACCAAAAGGAGTGGTTCTCAGGAATTGATGACCCAGGGAACAACCGAGCTGTGAAACAGAAGGAACTTGAAGTAAATAGACGAGTATCAATCAGAGGTATACAATTTTTAACGGTAGTACAAGAGAAACAACATGCAATAACTTAGAGCTGATGCTATCACATTACATAATAAACTTTACAAAGGCTGACCATATATACACTGAACGACCAACATGGAGTACAGCACAATCCTTCTAAACCCTAGACAACACAGATTAGTGCGGCAGATACTACAGTGGGGATAAATTCAGAACAAGAAACAAAAATGGGGGGTCACGACAATGATGACATCTGTATGTTGTTGGTAATGTGACAGATATGGTAAGATGTATGTATCATGCCACGCTAGCTGCTTTTCATCTAGAAATCCGACTTGAGGAGCTTTGGCCCTGGCTTGATGCTGACAAAATTGAAGGGATTTGGTTGCTCCACATGAATGTAGTCCTTTGTCGTCAGGACCTGCGAATGGAACAGAACACATAAGTACTGATCGGTAGATGTCAGGAGGTGTGGTTCAAACAAAGCAATTCAGGGCATAACTGTTGCAGATCTAGTTCTACAGCAAGTACAACAACTGGTTCTTGTCAGAGAATAGGACTATCCAAAGAGATGACACAGGCAGCATGTTTTCACAAGATATTAACTGTAAAAGGCAATCTTAAATTGAGACATAATCTCTCAAATTTAAACGCCATCCAAAGTGCCTAGACACACTGGTGCTGCAAGTTGGCACTCCATTTCTTTTAGAATGAATGAAAAAATAGCACTAAAGCATAAGAAACCATCAATCAAAATAGATGATGGCATACCAAAGTCTCAAAGAACATCCTTGATGCTTCTTTCCGAGTCTTTCCACTTAATAGATGATCAATGGCAACACTCTGTCTTCCCAGGCCAGATTCCTCATCGAATAAAGTCTTGAGATATCTTGCGACACCCCTGCACAGCAATTATAACAACACTCTATCATAAAGCTGAAACTATGAACACTAAACTCTGAAGGAAATAACACTAAGTTCAACTGTACCTAGTACGAGAAGACCAACCACTGTTGTCAAGAGACTGGAATTCATCGGGATTGGGCTCATCATTATTCGCCTCATCAAAGTCCATATCATCGTCATAGTTTAGAAAATCTGAAACAAAGGAGGGTAGTGCTATGATAAAAGCTTAATAAATCTCTAACACTGCAAGACCAGAATAGTAAGTGTGGTTGGGAAAGACTTGCTGTATTATAAGATCAGTCAACAGTGTGGCGAGTGAGTTCACGTCCACAAAATTTGTGTATTACGTAACAAATTACAATTAAGAACAGACCCAAAAAAACACTAATCAAGGAGGTAAATGATATGTGCATTTTCTGCAACATCAACAAAAGCACATGTAATGCTCCACGCTACATTAGAATTTAGAACACAAATTAATACTTTCTATCAGAACAGAAAGATTACCTGTATCAACACCATTAATAGCACTGCCAAAATCCTGTAATTTAAACAATATACCAATTATGATATGGCCTTAATGACAACAAAACAGTGCAATTACTTGTATGTGCCAGAAGAAGACAGTAAAAAACATGCTCCATTAAGCAATTAACAGAAACACAAAGCATTTGGTGTGTCTGTGTACAAGTACAAACTTCTGCATGGACTTACACTGCATTCCTTCAGTGAAAACTGATGCCCCAAGTTGTCCAGATCCATAAGAGATCCCACGTTATTTTCTTGCAAGCCAGAATTTTCTCCCATAGCAGACACAACATTTTCATCCTCCATTGGTTGAGGAAAACCAGAGCCATTTTGAGTAAATTCCAGACCGGTAATATCAGAAGTGGGCAACTCCTTATTCTCAAACGAGTTAACATCGCCGTGAACAATGCCATTCAACGCCCCTTTCATGCCGTCCACTGTTTGTGCACAAGCTGGGCCAGAGCTATCCAGAACCACATCTGGAGCATCTGTTATCCTAGTAGGAGAACCAAGGGCGATGTCATCTAGCACAAAGAGAGGTGTATCGGTATTTGTACTCCTCTGCAAATCGGCTGTAACATCTTGACAGCGGTCCTTATCCAGTGTATCGACTTGAGCACTGTTGCTCGTGTTAGCATTTGTTTTGTCAACAAATTCAATTTCTTTCTCATTAACAATAAAAGGTTCAGTTGCTCCTTCAAACACAGTGTTGCCAACAAAATTTTCAGATTCATCGTTAATCTGTTTGTCATACGGTATTTGCAAACCAAAAGAAGCTGTAGCATCTGCTACATCAATTGCTTGTGAGTGCATCGCGTCTAATTGAACTGCATCTGGTAGCACCATATGAAGTTGGTGATCAAGAGTTGCACTGTCCTTTGCACCAGAGGCAACATTGTTGCTATCTGCTTCAATAGTTTGAGACATGTCTAGTTGTCCTTGTAGTTCCATGTTCTGAACGGTGAGGTGAGCAACAGTCTCATAGGTCCGATAGTGTAAGTTGTTTAGCTCCTTGCATATGCCTGATTGGAATACAAAAACATCCACGAGTAAAATTTGAGAACATGGAACTGAACACCATAATAACCACTAACCATCCTCAGATGTCCAAACTAATTCATTTCTGTTTCATTTCTTTCTTATTTGAATTTAATATTGACATGCAAAGAGGAAACAGCAAATAAAAGACTAGAGAGAACTTACAGGAGAAGGCGGGTTCATGGAATATATCATCTTCTAGTGAACCTTTCTCAATCATCCATATTTCAGAGCGGGTACATGGAGCCTTTTTACGAATGCGTCTTATATCCTCAGTACTAATCAACTGCTGCCGTATGGTGCTGGAGAAGGGAAGCGACAGTATCAGTAAGTAAGCTCACACTAGAAGATAATTTGGATAAAATAGTCTGCAATTTGGTTTCTAGAGACAGATCAATCAGTGAGTGTATACACTATACATAAATTACAATGGAACTGTACAACGAAGAATAACAGTACAATACAGACAGACAACAATAGCACACTTCTAAAGGTGCAAAAGCTTGGCAAGTATATTTTGCACTAACTAATACCTCAAAAGCTTGCAAACCTTTTTTCTCAGTAATGTTCTACACTATTACCAGAGGGGGCTCCAAAGGAAATGATGAAGTAGAGGTAGTAAAATTAGGACCAATAATTACCCTATTCATCCAAGACCACGAAATACCACAACAAAGCAAAACTACAAGGAAACTGCAGCGTTTTCTTCTTTAGAAATAGAAAGTCGCAAAATTTCTACAAACAAGTTCGTTGCAGTGATAAAAGAATGAACAGGTAATAATGTTACACTTAAAAGCAAGCGCATTAAGATGAAACAATGAATGTTTCGCTAACGATGTTCTATGTTTGTACTATAGCTGCTTAAGTCAAGAGTGAAGTCAAGGAAGTAAGGATTCAGGGCAAGATTATCCTATTTATTTCTGAACAGGAGGAAAAGTGACAGCACAAATTCAAGGACACAGCAATACATTGATAAAAATTCACATAGTTACCACCAAAAGCTCATTTATGAAGCATATACATACTCAGCATGTATAACCATGGCATCATCCGTTTGCACTTTTCTCTTGAGCGTAGCAGCCTTCGATGCCAACCTCGGGCGTTTCAAAGATGATGCCTTAGATGGTAG
The DNA here is from genome assembly GCA_036346355.1 of Rhipidocladum racemiflorum. Classification (NCBI taxonomy): domain Eukaryota; kingdom Viridiplantae; phylum Streptophyta; class Magnoliopsida; order Poales; family Poaceae; genus Rhipidocladum; species Rhipidocladum racemiflorum. The sequence continues at coordinate 18,020,024 of CM070570.1, read as the reverse complement.
TGGTGTTGAACCAAGCCTCAACCCAGGGGTCCTTCTACCAACTAACACAAGGTCATGTAATTAGATAATGCAGCAAAAGCCAGGCAACAGACATGTTGTGGATAAAGTCATCTGTACCTAAAATGGATGCCAATAAATCATCGTCATCAGGAATAGCGTCAGAGGATCTTATACCACGTGGTCTGCTTGATAACTTTTCAGTAGTCCCACTTTCTGGAGCTGGTAAGCTATCCTCCAAGTGTCTTTTTCTGCTAGTAAGACTACCTATTTTGTTACTTCCATCAGATTCAGTGATTCCTTTTTCTGCAGTTATCTGCCCCAAGTCATTTGCCTGGTAGGGTTCAACATCTGGAGCTGACAACATTTTCTCACGTTCTGGAAAATCTGAAGCTGATAGGTTATTTGGTTTATCAATAGATGCCATTTCTTGCGGAATTGCTTCTATATTTTGTTGGAAATCTGTACTTGACGCATGCAGATTGTCCCCTGCCAAAAAATAAAAATAAAACAAATCGGATGGTCTCAAAATTTCTCAGTCACCATGACTACTGAAAAGATTAGCAAAGTCAACTTTACCTTGCACATCAACCAATGCTTCAGTAAACTGTGTTGGATACTCTGTCACAGATGGTTCAGTAAAACCATCAGCGCATGGCTCTGAAATGTTTTCAACCAACGGCACACATTCCATGGTTGCTTTAAGCGCTACTCTTTCACCTGATGCAGCTATGTTACCAGTATTTATCACCGACTTATCCACGGTAGCTTCCAAGTTTGAGGTTTGAACTTGCGGAGGCAAATCCTCAGTTGTAATCTCGGGTACAGCAACAGAAGACTCAACTTGCAAAGGCTTAGCCAATCCAAGTTCGGTCGTCTCAGCACTCACAACATCATCAGCATTTGCTGTGGTTGAATGAAGAAAATCTGAGGGTGGAGCAACCGAATTGTCAGCCTTTGCAATTTCATCATTGCTTGATGGTGAAGCTTTTCGCTGTGGACTCAGAACAGGACTTTCATGCACTCTGGAAGGAACTGTCTCTTCCATTAAGCCAGGTGTAGCTGGGGCCTGGGCGCTTACAAACTCTGGTGATGTAGGTTCATCACAAGGGAAGGGACTAGGTTGATAGTATGAAGCCGATGGCCCTGCATTACCTTCATTGTCCAATAGCAAACAATTCAAATCAGGGGTCTGCACATTGTAACCATTCCAATTAGGAACACTGCTTCCTACTAGATCATCTGCATTCAACAGATTTCGCTTGCTGTGACTAGAAGGTCCATCATCCATGTTGCTGTATCCTTCAGCGCTTTCATCTTTAGTTCGGTTATCATCAACATCCATATCAGTAGGATGAACTGATGATCGGCCTTGAATGATAATGCTGGAGAGAGGCACAAAGAAAGACACAAGCAATGTAAATGTAGCAAAACATGATTAGAAGGCATGCAAGGCAACATCATTTTAAAAATGACATGGCAACAAATTATTGTTCTCATAAAATGAGTAACAAATCGATGAATGTTTCAATCCAGCATGCAAACAGTTAATACACACACACACCCCACCTGGACCACTACCAGTAGAGGCTAATAACTGGTATTCTAAGTTCTAACAGTATCAGTCCAAGTTTATGGTACAAGGTTAGAAATTAAAATCAAAACATAAAACAGCCTAGAGAAACTTAAACTCGTTTCTAGGGAACCACAGAAATCAAACCCTTGGGATGAGAGCAAAGATACAGATCATTGCCGGCAGACAAGATAATATAAATATAATTTCCATAAGACTCCTATAACAATAGTGTTTGAAAGACTTGCGATTTTACCCATCATCAGACTCAAGTTGAATTGAGTGATCCTTGCTCAGCATTAATTCCTGAGGACAAAATAAATAAAATCAGCTCTTGAAGAGAGTAGTCTTTATTGTTGGTATTATATGATGTGAATATCAGGTGAAAATACGAGTCTTAAAAGTTTATAAAGATTCTAAAGAAATTACCAGATGTAGGGGTATATTCACAAATATGATTGAGTTTGATCTTAAAGCTATGAAGGGATATCAAGCACACCCTCCGTACATTTCATAATCTTATGAGAAGTACTGAAAACTTATAAGTTTGATTTTCGTGGAATTTTCACCAAGTTGCATTTTCACCAGATACACGGTTTTATATGATTCCTGCTCTTTTATTAAGAGATAGGAGATAACAGTAAGAGAATAACAAGAAATATAGGACTTTCTTCAACTGCAACATATATAAACCACTAGTCACCTCCTTTTCAATTAATTAACAAGTCTTAACATGTAACAAACCAAATTACCACAAATACAACTAGAAGAATAAAATGCAAACAATTTCAACTAGTGCATGACACACTCATTACCATTCTCCAATGTCCAGACTCTAAAATTTTCTTATGCAACACTAACGGAGTTTTCTTCTGCATTATCTATGTGTTCCCATCCTTATGTTCTAATCCACATACATAGTGCAAGAACAATGCAACATTAATGTAGTTTTTTTAAGTTTACCTCTACAATAACATGGGAAAACATCATTCAAGACAATCAAAAGGAATCTTAAACAGTATACAAGATAATGAAAGATGCAGATCACAGCATTTTGTAAAAGCTATATGGAGAAAGGTTGAAAAAGTAGAGATTACCTCCTCCAAATCCAAACCAAGATGTGAAGAATTGCCATCACCAAATCTTTCTGCATATTTCGACATGCTTAACATGATTAAACAGCTGACTTCAAAATTTGAGAAATAGAAGATGTGCACACAGAAGGACCAACCATCTAGGCCAAATTGGGATGTTAAATATCCTGTTCTCTCTGGGTTGTCTTGCAAGGTGATCTGTTCTTTTGTGCTTACATGATGATCGGTGTCGCTGGATCATGGTGGAAAGCATTTATAAAACCGGAGAGCACATTTTTAAATAATTACCTTACACAACAGAAGTCGTGACCTTACCCCTGAAATGCAGCCTCTGGTAATTCAAAGTCATCAAGATGGAATGTCTCAGGAAGTGTTATAGAATGATAAGGAGCAGTTGATTCTTCAGGGGGAAGATCAACAGCAGTGGACCTAAAGGCTTGCTTTATCTTCAGCAAAGCTTCACTGCAATCATGGAATAGGTAGTTCACCTTTCGAGAATAGATTCTGACCACGCCTAACATAAGATGGCTTGATAACCGCAGTGCAATTGGAACCTCAGGAAATATAATTGAATCTGCAGGAACAATGACAATTAGTGATCAGCTCAATATAAAAAGAAAACATACGACTGAGAGGAGAAATGTTAGGAGAAAACAGCATTCTGTTATAAAATCCTTGGAATTGCCATAGAGATTGTTTTAGTGATGGAAGTGGGTTGCACTGTCCACCTGGCTCGCATAGTCATATAATAACAACATGCGCTACTAGTTCCTTGAAGAAAACAAGTGCCAGGCATCAACTTCCCTAAATTTTGAGTTCATGCTGTAATGAAACCTTTCCCCGTGTATTGCCTACCAAACTGTTAATTATTTAGAAACATTAAAGTCTTGTCAGACATCTTTATTTCCATTCGTTGGGAAAAAACAAGATGAATGTTTCAACCAATCAATTGTTTAAGCTGATGTTCTTGCTCAACGATGTTGGTGCTTCATAGTCAGTACTCAGTAGTCACTTACGCACATTTAATTACATAAATCAAGGACATGCTAGTCAAGGGTACATCAATTTATGGAGCAGGATGGTAGCAGAACAAAAGGATAGAGCCTACTGCACATCATGCTGGAAATATATCGGATGTATAAGGCCAAAAACATCTTCACATGTGCCAGGCCACTTGACTCATGATATAGTACAATAATTACTTTAACAGAAAGCAAAACTAACAAGACATAAAATTCCTTTTTTTCATTAGAGGAAGTCAAAACCTATCATTGTTGAGTTATTATTTTATTATAGTTATAATTGACAATCCCCCTGGACTTATATATGCATGCGCATGAATTCAAGCAAGCTCTCCTGAAATTTCTATGCTGGTAATAAGAAAAGAGGCAAGAAAACCAATAGTAACTATAAAAATAGGTCCACAAATAGCTAAATGTTTCCACAGCGATTGTACAAAAGAACAATAATAAATCCCAAATTGTTAGGAACAAAATGAAAAGATAATAACAATCCACCTAACAGACCCCAATCATGACACATCTTACAATTTTTCAAATGTGAACAAAATATTTTTTTTCTTTGCTCTAGATTTAATCTATGCCTTCATGGCACAAAACCTTACACTGGCTAACGGCTCTAAAAACTTTAATTCATGTTACGTACACTTACATAGAATGAATTCTCTACAAAATATTCTAGATATTCTAGTTAAGAACTAAGAAACTTGCATGTGATTTGCTTTCAGAAATTCCATGGTTCCATGTCTCTTAATATAACATGGAGTGATGTTGTGAAGTGATAGGCTGATAGACCCATCAATCTATGCATGGCATCATTTATTACACAATATAACATGGCTCACAGACCCATCAATCTATGCCTGGTATGATTTAATACACAATATAACATGGCTCGCAGAATGTGAATAATATTGATTTAGGGGGTGTTTGGCAGAGCTCCAACTCCATCAAATTTGTGAATCTGATGGAGTTGGATATTCCTAGCTCCACCAAATCTGTGAAGATGGAGCTGTGGGTATATTAAGAGTGTTTAGATGGATCATTTCGTTTACATGTTAGAATAAAAAAATAAACTTAATTCACTTTATTTGAACCTACAAATTTCAGATCTGAGATGGAGCTAGGATCTAGAGCTCTACCAAACAGGGTCTTAGTCTTGGTTGCTTCGAAATCATTACCACCCTAGCCCGATGCTACCTGAAAATAATGGGAAAAATAACCAAACAAGTTTTCGGTTTGCTGCACAGCACTCAGCTAGATAGAGTTTTTGTTTGTCCTCTCACTACCTAACTCATAAAATCAAACGCTCCTCATAATACAATGCATCATCACTGCCTAATCGATTCAACTCCGAGTTTCCTCATAAATCATGATACAGCACATCATGTGTTAATAAGATAATGAGATGGATTAGTTGGTACAATTTTGGAGCATTATTGTTGTCTATATTTGGAAGCATCACCTTTTTATTTTAGCAATAGAGCAATTCACATGAAGATAATTAATTGGAGTATTAGTTAATTTTAGAAATTGAGCAATTCACATGAAGAAAATTAATTAGAGTATTATTTAATTGGGTGTAACTTCTCAAATGGTTCGATAAACATAAGATTGAGAAAGATCAAGATTTTATAGTCACTGAGAAACATAATATAATGATTACTCATAACTCGCAACCATAATACAATTGTGAATGTAAATTATGATATTCCACATGTAGGCTTGAAGATAAAACAACCACCAAGCCTTTTGTCACAAACATGTTGGGGTAGGCTAGGAATGAAACTAAATCATAGTCAAAAGACTCATAAACCTTCGATCTTAGGTCACGGTTCCTGTATGTGTATCTCTAACTTCCATGCACTCCTACCCAACGCCAACTCTTTGGATGCATTCCAATGCCTCAAGTCTTTTTTAACTGTTTCTTCCCACGTTAGTCTCAGTTGACCTATGCCTCTTATGTTTTCGAGATGGATCAAAATTCCACTACGCACCGGTGCCTCAGGAGGCCTCCGTTGGAGATGTCCAAACCATGTAAAACGATGTTGGACAAGCTTTTCTTCAATTGGTAGTGTTACCTTGGTCTTATCACGTATATCATCACTATAGACTCGATCTTGACTTGTATGACCACAGATCCACCGCAAAATCCGCATCTCTACTACGCTGATCTTGTGTACATGCTGTCCTTTTGTCGCTCAACACTCCACTCCATAGACGTCCTATAGAACTTACCCTTTAACTTCTGAGGGACTTTTCTATCACATAGGACACAAGATGCGGCGCCAATCGCCATTTCACCCAACCCAATCGTACCATGTGGCTCACATATTCATCAATCTCGCCGTCACTCTATAGCATCGATCCCAAATATCGAAATGTTTCCTTCCTGGGCACTACTTTTCCGTCCAGACTCACATCTCCCTCATCTGCCATAGCACGACTGAAAACACACATCATATACTCAGTTTTAGACCTACTGTGTTTAAAGCCTTTCGATTCGAAAGTTATCCACCACACCTCCAGTTTCCTATCCACACCTACCATACTCTAATCAATTAGCACCACATCATCCACAAAAAGCGTACACCAAGGAATCTCTCCTTGTATGTCCCACGTAACTTCGTTCATCACTAGGGCAGCATATATGCTTGAAGATAACTTGAAATTTATCTAAAGATGCTTGTGCAATATTTTTGGATTCAAAGCAATAATTTAATAGGTGTAACGGCACCCCTACTCTTCAATTCCTTAACTTTGTATCCACTGGATTTTATTTGCAAAGCATCATCTTCATGTGCTTTGTCTGGGTTTAGAACAAGGTCATTCTTTTTTCTTTAGATTAATCATTTATACACCATGCGTTCACTACAGGATCACATGTTGATAATGATTATTAAATGTATCAACAACTACCATTGCACATTTAATGGAAGTAAAGCTTCATTTTAATACATGTAAAAGAAAGAAAAGGACTTCTTCGTGTCAAGAAAACAACAACAACCAAGCCTTTTGTCCCAAACAAGTTGGAGTAGTGATTGTTAGATTTGAAAGAGCGTATGTTTAAAAAAATACTTTCATATCTGATGTTTTCAAACATGATCCATGAAGAGGTTATTTTTGTTACAAAACTACTCATTTACTGCGAAAAAATACACTTCTTCACAATATCCATTCAATTTTAGTCATGCAGGCACACTGCACACGATTTGATGGCTAATACCACAGAGCCTTAAGCCCTTAACCACATGGTTACAACATTGCATGACCAAGACACTGGAAAAAGGTATATGTCCTTTTGTGTTAGTTCCACAGCAATAATAACATTCTGCCATAGATCCTTTTATGCACCAAAAGCATCATACAGTGCTTCTGCTATTCATTATGTGTAACACAAATGCATGCAATGCAAGTAAGACACCTAAACAGCATCAGGCATACAATCAAATAATATGCTACACTTGTGTTTACATCTCTACAAATCCTCTGCTACCTATGTTTATACGAATCCCCATAGAGCTGTCGAATTATTCTCCTTTTAAGACAAGAATTGAGCTGGCTTGACTATGAATAATAACATTAAGATCAAAACAACTTTAAAAAGTCCTCCCTGTCTACCGGTATAGCAGTGATAATCACTTACAAAAAAAGATAAAAACCAGTAAAGTTACTCAAGTGGTAGTCTAACTTGAAAGGTGAGCAATTTTCCTTAGGTCATAGACATTTGACACGGTCTAAAACCATAGGAAACTGCTAATATCCTCAATCTAATAGGCTTTACATGCAAATATGATTGACTTTGCAACTCCACTAATGAGAAGGATAGCTGTGGTAAAACATTAAAAGCTAGTGACCGCTGACTAGTGAGGATGAAGTTACCATTTTCTTTACCCCCCCCCCCCCCCCCAAAAAAAAAAAAGAGCAATAAAAACAGAAGAACCGCAAAAAAAAAAAAAAAAAAAAAAAAAAAAACCTCCAAAAGCATGAAAAATTTTACAGCTCTACTGACAGTAAACAAAAATGCACCCGAACCATTGACACTAACAAGCCATACAACTCAAAAAGGTTGAAATTTTTACGGTAGCAAGGAGGAGGTAAACATCAGGTTAGCACACAAAGTAATGCTTCCGATATTACAATAGTGATAATCCAGCATATGAGCGTGCATCAAACAAAAACAATAAGCAGATCATTGGCATACTCGGAAAAAGATGGCGGTTCTGTTAGCAACAACTAGCAGTTTGTTAGCATTAAACCGAAAAAGCTAGTATTTTTACTAATCCACTAGCAAAAACTAAGCAGTAAGCATACAGAAAACCAACGAACACTAGCAAAACAACATCTGACCTATCTATACGTCATGTCATTTTTTTAAAAACGTACGTCGGGTCATAAGTCGTAACAGGCACAAGCTAAATTACATGATAAAAACCCTAGCTCCGAAAAAGCTTCTGAAACAGAAAAGGTTACCCACCTACAGAGACGCCGATATCCGTATCTGCGACCTGGTTCTTGCGCAGCTTCCGCTCCAAGTGCGCAGCAATCCATATGGTCCCGAGGGGGCCCTTCTTGGCCAAGATGAACTGGGAATAGAACATTTCCGGCCCCCCTCCTCGCACACCACCAAAGTACCAAGCCGGCAAGCCCTAACCTGACCTCAGTTCACCGAAGCTCCACAGCCACGCACGCACTCCCAGCAAGCTCCAACCTTCACACTCCTTATCCCATCTCTGCGCCGAGAATCCAACTCCTAGGCGAAGAAAAAAACCCCAGCTCTCCGAGCCCTGCGCTCTCCCCCCGGCTCCAATCGCCCGGAACGCGACACCCACCGCAGCTCCGAGAGGCCGAAATGGAAACCCTAATTTGGGCGAGGTCGAGCGGTGGAAACCCTAGAATTGCTTCGATTTGGATGCCGGGAGAGTGGGGGGAGGCGGGGATCTAGGGATTCGGCCACGGCGCGAGCGATTGGTTGTTCGAATTGAGGCGATACGAGGGGGCAAAGATTTCGAGGGGGGGGGGTGGAATCTTCCTGGGGAGGGGCTCGTCAGCTCGACAGTGTGCGGACTCGCACTCTCAGCGACTTGGCGAGAGGAGGAGCGGAGCGGTTGCTTGCCGAAGCAAAAGTGCGACACGGTTCGTAATATTGCCCCTGTGAAGCTATGAAATTAGGAATGAGCCCTCGCGCCGCTACCTCGGAGGGTATGATACGTATTATACGGCAAGTGCTGGGCTGTCATGTAAAATGAGCTAGTTTCGAGGCGTGACCTTGCGGGCGAGAGCCCTGCGAGAAACCGTGAGAGAATCGCGCGTGGCCGCGGGCTGGAGTTAGTATATAATGTTTCGGTCGGTACACGATATCTCGTCCGTGCGGTCGTCTCGTGAGACGAGCGAGCTACGGGGTTCTTCGGGGCGCTTGGCGTGGGGATTGTTTGGACGCAGCCGTCTCGTTCTCGTGCCGTGGAAGAATATTTATCGCGCGGTGGTGGGTGGAAGAATATTTATCGCGTCAGGTGGTGGAAACTGGAAACGGCAGGCAGTTCAGCCTCTGACCGAAGTACTAGAACTGACCTGTAGTGTCAGATAGACACGAGTACGTGTCAATGCCGAATGTTTAGTTTTTGTAAGCCCTCGGACACATTTTTATCGCAAATTTGGTTGTATAAATAAATTTATAAAAATAAATCTCTTTCTAATCACGGAAGACACGACAGCAGCTCGAGCGGTCGTAGATGGAGCTTGGTGTCGACTTAGGACAATGAGGCAGAAAAACCTGTTACGGTAGGAGATACATCGTTTCTATTGATATTTTTGCGGTAAAAAAAGATATATTTATAATTCCATTTAATAGAGTACCAAAAGTGAAGAGAAAATATGCAAGGAGTCAAATAGAGCAAATCTTCGTTAATGCTCACGGACCCAAGTAAATTATGGCAATTATAGCATTAGAACATGTGTGAAATATTTTTTTAAAAGGTGTTTTCCGTGCATGTTTCTTGAATATGAGAGAGAGAAAAGTGCTACGTCTCAAGTCTCAACTTAGGTGTTGAAGCCCGTGATCTCTGATCCAGTGTACTGCCGTCTCTTAGGCCCCGTTCGTTTCAGCTTCTGAACAGCTTCTGCTTAAAAAAAACAGATTATTTGTCGAACGGGAGGATTCTGGATAGCTATAAGAATATAACAATCAGATGGGTGAATGATTGTGCGGAAGCTAAAACCAAATTTTTAATATATTAAAACTTCACCCCAACTCGGATTCAAAAAAACAACTTCGTGTTAGCAAAAAACAAATTGACAAATGTTCGGTAAAACGCGAATTACCGGAGATCCAACCGTCGGATCGATCTAAAATTTAACACAAGAAACTAGATTCAAATACAAATCGAACACAAAAAGAATCAGCTCGATCGGACTTACGGATCAAAAGTTATGAACTTCGCAAGCTTGCTGTGACGGAAGATGACGAGAATCAATCTAACCAAAACTTCAAGATTAAACAAGAACGATAAAAGGTAAATCAACTAAACTTTGAGGAACTCTAAATCAATACCCTAGAAAAGTTTTTGATGAATCAAATCAAGATAAAACTCAAGGAACAAAAACCAATCTATAACCAGAACAAACATGCAAACAAGAACAAAACAGATAACATTATAGCAACATGGTTACTGTAGCACGCAAGGATCTGAAAGAATTGATCTTTATTTCTTTTTGTCTAAAGTACTCCAAACAAAAGAGTACAACCCTAAAACCTGTCCAAAACTTGATGCATAAACAGGAGGAACATCCCCCTATTTATACAGAGCAAACACATATAGTCCTGAATACAATTACTACTCCTAATCCTAAAAGGAGTCCCACTTCTAATCCTAGAAGGAGTCTGTATTCAACACAACTCCACTTGGCCCAACCTAGTCAAATACAGCTCTTGCACGCGTATGACAACCCAGCTATACTCACGTGACTAACAACTCTTGCACGCGTATGGCCACCATGCCATACTCACGTGACTAACCATTCTTCATGTGCACCGTCCTCTAGCCCGAACGTCCCGCATGACATCCTTGACCACCAAGACATCGGTTCCTCCCTAAACCTAGACCCAAACATCAGTTCCTTCATGAACCTAGTTCCGGTCCTGCACATGAACAACACAAAACGATCCGAGCACAAGTCCGCGACTTGACTCAATTTAGTCCATGCAACCACTCACACGAGCGCATTGCATCAAGTAAAACAATTATCATGCTATCACAAGCATATTAATTAAACATATGAAATAACACATGCACATGCACCACACATGCCATGAGCACAACCACTTTGTAATACCAAAATCACCACTAAGCCAATTTTTCAGCACAGGGTTTCACAGGGTTTTTTTGAATGAGATGGTTTAAGAAAAAAAACCATCCATGCGTTTGGTTGCTTGAATGGAACCATCCCGTCCTGGATCAAGCGGTACAAATTTAAAGAATATTCCCTCTAAATGCTGAACCATCTCATTCACCCAAAATAATGGAACCAAATAGTACAGGATCATCCCATCCCATTCAACCCATCCTACGAACCAAACGCACCAAACACACCCTAAGCTTTCCAAAACAACTACCACCTCGTCCCGGTCATGTTTCAACGCAATACAGCGTGCCATGCTCCGAGCATTTTACATGGTAAAACACATGACAAAGTAAACAAGAAATGATTGTCCAATTAAGATATAATGGACATTAGTAGAAATTACTCCGTGTAGATCATAAATTATTTTTGTAAAACCAAAATAGCAAAAAAAGTATTTATAAATTTCAGGAAATTCATAAAAAATCTCATAAAATCACAAATAGATAATTAAATCAAAATATGCAAATGTTGAGGTGTTACACGTCCAGACAAGAAACACCAAATCTCTCCTTCATTCTCCGTCATCCTCTTTGATTCATTCTTTTTAAATGCTATTTAAACATTTATTTCAATTCTGTTTAATCGAGATAATACCGTCGGTTACTAGTGAATAATTATCGAGTATCCATGTAAGGCCTAAGAGACTCCCACTCCAAAAACATTGAATTTCTCCTCCATTCTTCCTCCTCTTTGATACTTGTACTGTGATGTTGAGCAATTGAACTACATCGACCTTGCTCCTCGACGTGTACCATGAATGAGGGTGAGTGGTATCTCTGAGCCTTTATCGTCAAGATAACTTACATGGGGCAGCAATAAGGTTTCTGGGCAATGCATATGTGCAACCGCTCGACTTCCTCGACGTCTACTACTTCTACGACCGCATCTACACTGCTTCATGTTCTTCATCAAGCCCAATTGTAAGTTGTTCGTATGACCGATCGACTCTGTTATTTTCAAATTTTGAGCATATTTCGAAATACAATGTGTTGCCCGTTGATTTATGCATATTTAGTTTTTTATAATATTTGCCTTATAATAAATCTATAATTAAAAAATTGCTCGTATTTCAATCAATTTCTATTGATGTGACATGTTTAAAAAAAGAGCTATTTTATGGTACACTAAATTCAATATGGACCGTTTATTTTTTATCCAATGGATTAGATTAACTGGTATTTATTTATATTTTCTTCGGTAGTAAAGCGGTAGAAATACTTCACAAATGAATGGCTAGATATGATTTATACTACTCAATATATAATATCAGTATAATGCACTGTAAAATTTCTCCACACATTATGCATGCATGGGTCTACCGAGTATCATGGGGCAAAACTTGCATCACTTCAAGTTCAGTCAACAGTATAGGTGAAAGCAACCACCAATGCAAGATGAACAGATGATGATTTCTTGGTTGAAGAATACTTTAGAATTTAATTTCTCTTTGCCAGCTAGTGTCCTATAAAAAACATTGTGGCAGCTTTGCCGGTAAAATCTGCACAAAACAAAAGAAAGGGAAGTCCAAATTTCCATAATGGCATTTTGTTTTTACAAATGGGATTATTATGTGCTACTCGCTGAGGCACACAGCTAAAAACTAAAGAGTCATATGTTGACCCACTTGGGTCACACCTTAGTAGTTTGGTTGCTTGTACTAAATGTACTAAATGACACATGTATAAGATGGTTTAGGGAAAAAGTTATCTATATATTTAATTGTTTGAATGGAACTATCTCATCATAAATGGTGAAATATAAATTTGAGAAATATTCTTTATAGATGATGAATCATTCTATTCACCCAAAACAATAGAACCAAATGATACAGGACCATCCTATCTCATTCAATCTCATCCCACTAACCAAACACACGCTTTAAGCTCACGATGTACTTTAGATACTTGCTTCTTAGGAGAGCTCTTCTACTTTACACTAAATTTAATATAGCTCATTTATTCTTTTCAATTCAGTAAATCAAATTATCTAGCATTTATGTATACTTTATCTAATAAAAAAAGTAGTATAAACACTCTGAACAAATCAATAACTAGATTTTATCTCTATTATCCATCATATACTATAGTATAATGCACCGTAGAATTTCTCTCTCCAAACTACATCTCGCTGTTGTAATGTAGGCAAGGCCGCAACACTCTTTAGCTTCCTTATCTTGCTCAGGCAGCCTTAAGTCCATGGCAGGTGAAATATTTGCCAACACGCACACCAATCTGCTCGGGACGGGAAGAAGGTCTGGGCGTGCGATGCCTCCCGGTGGTGATCCAGCGTGCTCTTATGCTTGCGGCGGTCATTCGTCGCCGGCGGGCGTGCCGTGTATTTTAAATTGCCACTGGCCCAAAACGGAAGCAGCCCATACGATCTTGCCGACCCAGAACCAGCTGTCTACTGTTCTGCTGGCAATGTGTTATCGGATTTGCCTAAGTTTCGATGATATCGCCCCCAGATGGCTTCCTGTCATTTCGATTTCGGTAGGGGAAGACAGGCTATTGACACAACGCAAGACAGATATTTCGGAACATTTCAGGGCAGATATTCCGGCACGTTTGCGCTGTCAGCATCCAAGCAACACTTGTGTTGTACTCTGTTCACCATGTGGTAATGGGGGGTGGGGGGCACAGCAGAATGATGTGTTGGTTGCCGCACCAACTAGTCCTCTCTCTCTCTCTCTCTCTCTCTCTCTCTCTCTCTCTCTCTCTCTCTCTCTCTCTCTCCATACATGTCTTAAGGTCCACGCATCAAAAGACAAGTCCTAAGCCTTTTGACAATGCCCGCTGGGAATATGCCTCCTGGCGCCTCTTCTTCCTTGCTGTTGACGAGTTCATCTGACGCCTCTTCTTCCTTCCTCCCAGCACCTCATCAAGATAATGGAAGACAGAAGGCGGTGCCGATCGAGCGGGGGAAAGCCGGTGAAGTAGAGCGGTGTTCCGGTTGCTCGGGGAAGAAGAAAGGGAGAAGGAAAGGAGAGCAAGAAAGTGACAGGTGGTCCCGGGTCCCACTGGCAGCGAGAGGAGGAGAAAACTGTTGTAAAACGAGTAGTTCACCCACGTCGAACACCGGCAATCAACGAGAACACAAGAACACAAGAACAAGAGACACAAGATATAGGGTGAAGCTCTCTCTTCTTTATTGATCAATGTGTGTAAATACAATGGGAGACACCAGGTATATATATAGCAGTCCCCTCAAGGAGAGTTCGGATTCGCCCACATATTAAGAGATAGACTCCTAACCGAATACGGTTAGGAAGTTATCTCATAACACTTCCCCTTGGGCGAATTCCGCGTAATGCATATGTCTCATTAAAAACTCCACTCAAAAACCCAGTGGGAAAAAAGAGATGGAGAAAAGAGTACATCACACTCGCTCTCTATGTTGCATTTATTGCCTCATTAAAAACCTTTATGTGAGAAACATCAGGAAAACTCACAAAGGAAAAAAGAGTACAACTTTTGATCTTCAGGATCATGCAAAGGGATTATGGTTCAGGGGTTTACTTCCCCTGAACTATGCAAATCTCTAAGCCGCCTCATTCCAATGCCATTAACATACCTTGGAAGGGAATTTGGCAAGGATTTTGTGAATAAATCTGCTAGATTTTCACACGACTTAATTTGCATTATTTTTATCTCACCATTCTTCCGAGTTTGTGGGGATAAAAGAACTTAGGAGCAATATGCTTCGTGATATTACTCTTTACATAACCCAATTGCATTTGTGCAACACAAGCATCATTATCTTCATAGATAATAGTAGGGAATTGACTGTATTCATACCATATAACTTCGGACATGGTTGATTACCCGTCTTAGCCAAACATATTCCCGTGAGGCTTCCTTTATAATCTCTCGAAAGTGACTGTATCACCACAGAGGAAAATAAAAATCCATTCTCGATTTCTCATGAATGCACAGAACATTATTCCTTCAGGGATCATATTTCCTTTTCAGAGGAATCTACTTAGTCGATTGTACCACATCCTTATCGATCGTCTTTAATCCGTATTCAGTGACCCAAATACATATGCGGTCACTACAATCATCAACTGTATTGAAAAGTTTAAGCTTACTGCCATCAATATTAAATTTCGGAACGTCATTCCACTCATTTCAGGAGAAACAGATTTCATCGTAATCGATGATGGGTCTCTGCTAAAACCCTTGTGCTACAAGCCTCGCTTTATATCTCACCACCTGGATATTTTCATATCTCTTCAGGATGAAAAATCCATTTGATCCTACAAGGAATATTTCAGGAAATGTTCTGTCAACAGGACCAAGAACTTTTCTCTCATTAAGCGAGCGCTACCTCAATTGCTTTTTCAGGTGAACCTAGATGAGCGCTTCTGGCACTCTGCCATGGACTTTGGTTCTGGATCCAGATTTTAGCAATTTTTAGAGGCAAAATATGTCGACAATTGTAGTCTTTCTTTATATATAATTCTCCTGCATCACTCCAGGGATGTCTCTTTATCAATTTCTTCCAGCTTCTCGTGATTTCCCACAACGATGAAGTCTGGGTGTTCCGACTTCCCAGCGTTGGATTGTGCGCACAAATATACGCTGGGGTTATCATCTTCAGGATGGATCACTTCAGGGATGTTACCATCTTCTAGATGGCTCACTTCAGGGATTTTCTCAACATCAGGTTGAGCTTCTTCCACTATCATGGGTAGTGTTCTCATTTATTTGGTTCTCCTTTCTGCGGACGTCTCCGCGGAATTGAGTCCCGTGCACCTGGAGGCCTCCCCCTCATTTTATCATGAGGGTTAAGAGTGGGTTCAATATCCTTCTAGGATATTTTCACTCTTTCAGGTGCATATACTGCAGGTATATGAGATCTTTCCACTACCTTATGATCAGTGAAGGCATTTGGCAGATTATTAGCTTATTTGTTGTAGATTTATTTCGAACTTCAAGTTCGGTCTCTTTAGTGCGTGGATCTAAGGACTCGGCATTCTTTAAATGTGGTACTTATCTTCCCCTAATGCCGAAATATGTCCTTAGTACAATCAGCAGATCGAACCATGCATGCACCCTCAACTTCTCGGTGAGGTCCCATGGCGGTATGTCGTGGTGGAGAGATTGGCATGTATACAACATAACCGAATTTTCGCAGATGGGAAATACTTAATTCTTTTCCATGCACTATCTCAGAACGGGAAATTCCATTATATACAATTGATTTGAGTTGAATTAATATCGCGGTGTGCAGATCAAGGTGGCCCCAACAACTGGTAGGTAGCCTACTATTCTGCAAAGTGGTCAAGCAATAAATTTTATTCCCTTAATAATGACTTTGCAGGGCCATTCTATTATGTGGACATGAGGTATTAAAAGCTCTACATTAATTCCCAAAGTCATATAATGCTTTTGAGGTCAACTCGTTAGCATTGTCCATTTGAATGGACTTGGTTCTTTCTTCTGGAAAGGAGGCTCACACAAATTGGACAATTAATTTAGGTAGAAGCATGGTTCCAATATAGGACGAAAAGGTCCACAGATATCACTTCGAATTTACTTCAAAAATTCAGTGATTCATCTACAGGTTAGATGATAAGAAATCTTCAGGTCTAAGGAAATCTTTATGCTATGGCCAACAGAATTAGTAATTGTTTTATCATAGTATTCAACTCAAGATTACCCGGTCGATCTACAAGATCTTTAAATATTTCTGGGTTTTTATTGCAATACCAACTTCAGGTTGCATAGTATAACAATCAACAATTTATTGCACAAAATATTCTGGAAAACACTTTATTTAATTATCACTGATAATTGCTCAACAGGAGCATAGACCAAATGTTCATACAGAAACATAATTATTCAAACTGATGAGGCTCTTAAGGAGGCTCAACTAATGTAAATGCGACATATAGCAAAAAGGATGTAGGGAGACTATTCTAGATCTCCATACAAGTCATGTTTCATCTTCTGGGAAACATTGGTATCTTTCTGGAGCTCCATAAGCTCAGTGCCGAGGAGGTCATCCTCATCCATGGGCGAAGTTACCATATCCGAAGGCTTTCCTTGAACTCGGTTGTAGGGTTAGTGACATTGTCTTCTTTCTTTACACCGTCTTGCTCAACATCTGGTAGACCGGTGTAGTGTGCCTCAACCTTCTTTTCTTGATTCTTCTGGAATCTCCCAGTGGATTTCATGTAAAGTTCTGCCAAATACTTTGGGGTGCGACAATTGCGTGACCAGTGGCCAACGCAACCACACCTAAAGCATGTTTGAGAGTTGGGTGCTTTATTGGCTGGACCTTGCTTCTGGAAGGTTCCTGTACCCTTTCCTTTACTTTTCCATTGGGATTTGCCTTTTCCCTTTTGATTTCTGTCATTTTTCCATTCATTCCCCTTGTACATTTGGCCCTTTCCGCGGCCATGGCTACTACTAGCCTGCTGAGCGGTAGCGTGTGTTTCAGACACTGCTTGACTTCCATTAGTATTTGCATGATGATTCTTCATCAGGAGTTCATCATGTTTTTCTGCTTCTAGCAGAACACTAATAAGCTCGTGAGTACTTCTTGTACTTTGCATGACGGTACTGTTGTTGTAGTATCATCATGTTGGGGTGGAAAGTGCACAAGGTTTTGTCGATCTTCTCAGCTTCAGTAACTTTCTGGTTACAAAAGATCAATTTAGCGACAAGTTTGTGCATTGCAGAATTATAAGCTGCCACAGATTTGAAGTCCTGAAAGCGTAGGAGGGTCCATTCCCGTTGTGCTTCTGGCAACAAAACGGATCTTTGTTGGTTGTAGCGTTCCTTCAGGGAATTCCACAATACCAGCGGCTCCTCCTCCATCAAATATTCGGCCTTCAGGTCCGAATGAAGATGGTGCCTTAGGAAATGTAAAGCGGCGCATTTTGAGGGTTCAGGCACATCGGATGCACCGGCTTCACGCCGAGCAATAGCAGCTCCAAGTCCTCTAGCTGTTAGGATGATTTTGGCATCCATTGCCCAGGTGAGGTAATTGCTGCCATCCAGGGCAAGCACAACAAATTCCCTTTTTTGCAATATCAGACATATCCTGTATGCAAGCAATACGAGATTTTACTACAGGTAAAATACTATATTGCATGCATCTTCATTTAAACAATAAAGTTTTGGTCTATATCTATTCAGTAGATAATTATCATACTTTTTCCAGAATTTTTCTAGTATTTAGCAATTTTCAGCATTACTAAATAAAAAAAAATAAATTCCAACATCAATTAAACTTGGCATAAGTCTAATTTCAACTCATGTAATTCTTGTTGGTTGGGAGTGAAAACGAGTAATGAATATCTCCGTCAATTTGACTCGTGGCCAGGTCAACATGCCCCTAGGGCTCACATGAGGGAGGGAGCACTTCCCGTTTCCGGGCGCCAATTAAATAACCAAGCCTCATGTGTGTTTTCCTAGACACCAATTGTCTTATATCTGTTTATTCATTACCGAAATAAAATCCCAACCACTCCGGTCCTCATAAACTGCTATATGAAATATTCTGGAATTTTCCTAGCACTTTTCATAATTTTCTGCTAATTTCCAAGCAATTTTCAGAATTACTTTACAACAGGAAAATTGAAATTAAGCAAAAACAACATGACATAATGCTAAGGAAAATAAAACAGATCCAAGGCAATGAACAAAGTGCCCTCATAATTTTCTAGCAACCTTTGCAATTTTCTGTTAATATATGAGCAATTTTTTTTTTTAGAATTACATAATAACAGAAAAACTAATTTAACACATATACTCACGGCAAAGAGCTAGAAAATAAAACCCATGGTATGAAGCTTCCATTATGTCCTAAAAATATTTTTTCATATTTTTCGGCAAGTATTGTACATGAATGAATCACTGAAGTGATTAGCAGTATATATTTGTTGTGAAATTACTCTGGCTTGGGAGGCATTGAGGAGATTAGTCGTATGACATCGGCAATTTGTATTCATGAATCATGAACTCACTGACTTGCCTTGCCTTGCTGGTATTGGACGAAAACACCTGGCTATAAGCCTAGAAGTAGACTTAATCCAGCAAGTGCACCAAAAGGTTTTCCTGGCAGCATTTAGATTACTGGCGATTGATCATTTTTTATCACTGATGCTTGGTTAACAATCAGAAACTATTTCATATTATAGTGATGTAGGATGCTATTTCATGACCTGAGGTTCCTTCTTGTCCATGCAGGCAGAGTTGAACGATCAACTCTTTAAGATATTACACAGCTAACACACCATCCAAACAAGTTACAGCAGAAATAGAAACCCGAACCAACCTTAGCCTGATCTAGAGCTTCGACTGGACGGGTATATAAAAATGATAATATATATACCAGTAGAGAGGTCATGACTACACCATCCTCCACATTACATGAGGCAATAAATTGTGAAAGTTCATTCTCCTGATTTAATGCCAGAAGAAAACAAAATATCATGCTGATCGATACTCTGACAACTGACAGCAACCATCAATTATCAAAGTTAAATATAGGAGATCATTTTATGTCTAAAGCATCATATACTTTTGTACAAGGTATGTGCAGTTTAATAATAAGCATAGTATCTAACATAAATATGGTCACGTAAACCAACCATAGCCTGATCTAGAGATCGCGATGGCAACAGCAGGCCTGAAGTTTACACCGCAACGCTCGCGTTTGCAGATGAGAAAAAAAATCTCCAATTTCTAACAGTAGATTAGATTTATGCATCTAGCGAAACAATCTGCAGAATTTTTCGACTTACGTCTTGATGCCGGAAGCGTTGGCTATCGCGTAGGATAGAGTCGCGTAGAACTTTTTCGGCAATCCGAGTGGATGCCGGCGTGGTGACGAGTTGATTGCAGATCGGATCAGGCGATCAATCGCCGGTAGCAGTCGTTCGTTGTCGTCGATGATCCTTCGCTTCTTGCGGTAGAGACTCGTGCTGATAACGTGTTGTAAAACGAGTAGTTCACCCACGTCGAACACCGGCAATCAACGAGAACACAAGAACACAAGAACAAGAGACACAAGATATAGGGTGGAGCTCTCTCTTCTTTATTGATCAATGTGTGTAAATACAATGGGAGGCACCCGGTATATATATAGCAGTCCCCTCAAGGAGAGTTCGGATTCGCCCACATATTAAGAGATAGACTCCTAACCGAATACGGTTAGGAGGTTATCTCATAACAAAAACAAGGGGAACAGTGCAGGAGCTGACGTGTGGGGGGCGCGGTGGCAAGTGGGTCCACATGGAAGTGACAGAAGAACTTTATTAAAGTCAATTTCTTCTGTCCAAGTCTCACACAGCGGTAGACATTCAATTAATTCATAGGTCAATTCAACTCAAACTTTTTCAATTAATTCACATGTCAATTTAGCTCAATTTTTTTTGAGAATTTTAATTTAAGGTTACTAAGAAGTTATATCCATTCTGTAAAATTTGGAAGCCAAAATATCTAGTACTTTATTTTATAAAATTCTGACAAGCGGTGTTATTCAAGTTTTCAATTTTGGAAAAATATTTATTTAAGGGATTAAACTGAGGTATAAATTTTTGATAAATTTATTCTATGATTATAATTATATTATTAATATCCAGTAAATTTGTTAGATTTTTTACTAGTATTTATTTTGTAATAATTCCTTTTATTCCTTTTCCAGATTTGAATAATTTCTATAATATAGTACAACTTGGGAAATTTTTTAATACAATACAATATTTGACCCGTATTTATAAATCGATACAATACATTTACGTATTTATAGAAAACCCAACTATAAACGAAATTTGAAATTTCGTTTACCATTTACCGAATTTTCAAAATTCATTTTCGATGTATTTGAAACATGGTATTTCGGGTAAACCTTTAAATGAAAAATGAAATTTCGGGTATGGGGCCCACCTCATACTTAAAATATGAAATTTTGGGTATGGGGTGGGGCCCATACCCGAAATCCGAGGTTACGACAAAGGCTAATCTTTTACCCAAAATCCCATTCCGAGGCACTTGATAACTTTTCACAGTGCAGCATCATGCATCCTAAGGTCATTTTCTTCACATTGCCATCTGAAGTACTGCTTAGCTAAAAGCTAAGTAGCATCAAGTAGAGTAGGCCTAGTTGAGTATGGAGTGGGCTTAGCCTTAGCTGAAACCTGAGATTTCGGGTATGGGCCCAACCTATACCCAAAATTTCATATTTTGGGTATAGGGTGGGGCAAATTTTGGGTATAGGGTGGGGCCCCATACCCGAAATTTCATTTTTTTATAAGGTTTACTCGAAATACCATATTTCAAATACATCGAAAATGAATTTTGAAAATTCGGTAAAGGATAAACGAAATTTCAAATTTTGTTTATGGTTGGGTTTCCTATAAATATGTAAACGTATTGTATCGATTTGTAAATACGGGTCAAATGTTGTATTGTATTAAAAAATTTCCTACAACTTGTGATACGTCGTCGTATGTACGTGTGTATGTATCCGGCGTCGTGTCCTTATGTAGCATGTGTCATTTAGTTGTTTTTTTAGGTAAAAGTATTTGATTGTACCATCTATTGTAGTGGCATAGTTCATAAAACTGATCGATTTTTGTTGATTTTTGCGAAAATTAACCGTTTCGAGTGAGTTCAAAACCTTAAACTAGTCCAACTAAAAAAATAAAAAAAATGTTCATACAAAATTTATATGATGTAAACCAATCGAAAATCGATGAAAATGACTCGATTTTTGACACAAAAAAATGATGAAAATCGCTCGATTTTCGATAATTTTTTTTGATGAAAATCACTCAAAATCGGCCACCCAAAATGTTCAACTTGCATGTTGATTTTCAAGAAAACCGATCGATTTTTTTTCAAACATTTGGTTTTTAACGATTTTCGCGGTAAATCGGTACTGTCGGGACTTCGACTTTTAATACGAAAATGGTTTGATTAACCTTGGTACGTGGTTTATTGTACTCACGTAATGTTGCGTTCAAATTTCAAATGTGTGGGAAGTATAGAATTGTATATTGTGCATGCACCGGACAGCCCATTCAAAATTCAAATGAGGGGGCCCACCACATATCATCTCACAGCTCCAGATACACCTAATTATAACGAATACAACGATCATAATACAGCTTAGTCACACAAATCGTGATGCAATCTTTGTTGGTGTAGATAACCAGGGCAAGCATGTGCCCGCGCGGGTAGAACTGCATTGCCGCCAATTCGATCAACTAGAAACGCAAGCGCGGCGCACGCCGCGCGCGTGAACGGAAAATATTTTTTGTTTTTTTTCCGAAGAAAAAACAGACCACGAAAACATTTTTCCCATGCTTCGGAGAGCAAACGGACCACGAAAATATTTTTCCCAGGGAAAACGGAGAAAGGACCTGAACGAAAAATGCAGGAACCTATTTGTTATAATTTTGGATCTGTTCGCTATTTTGAATAAGTAAAAAAGGGCTCGTTCGCAATTCGTATTTAACGGGAGGCTTTTTGTGTAAAACGGCGAACGGAAGACCTAAATGCGAACCAGAGAAAAATATTTTACACCCACAGAAAATTACAAATGACTTATTCGTAAATGGAAAGGACATATCCGTAATTCCAAAGAACCGAAGGTTTTTTTTGCAAGAAAGAGAGAGAGAGTGTGTAGGGTGAGGTGGCAGCATGAGCTTTCAGGAAACTTTCAAGGAATATAGCATTGAATATGCCTTTTTGTACCTTGAAAGAGAGAGTATAAAGAGCACATGTCCCGACTTTTCATCTGTCGCCGTATTTGGATTTATTATTTAAAAAAGATATCACTAGATTGATCATCAAAAATACTTTCATATCGCTACAATTTTAATAGTTTTTACTATCATATAACTAGAAAAATTAATAATTAAATATGTGTATTAAAGACAATATCAACATCTAAAACAACTAATAAAAAGAACAGAGATAATATTACGGTAACACATCGACAAGCTTCTGTAAGTACTGCCAGTCTACCCTAAGTAGGTTGACTATAAAGTACTCACTCCATTTAGAAATATAAAATATATTTTTGATTTTATACAATGATTAAGATTACGGTGGTATTAGAAAAGGTACGAAAGAAAATATCTTACATACCCTCATTTAATTATTCTGAAAGACGAGAGATAATACTTTGTGTTGATCGTAATAAATAAATACATATGGTTATGAAAAAATAAATAAAAAGTACAGTAGAAAAATATCATTAGATTTACATATAAATTTTCTATTTCTATATAAGATCGTACAAACCAGGGTTCACAATATAGGCGAAAATCATGAGAAATCACAATTTTCAAGCGTATCAGAGGGGTACGACATCTAAAATCGACCGGTAAACCAGTCAAATTCAAAAAAATTATGGGATGTAAATATCACGAAAATGGAAGAAAATTGAGAGAAAATCGCTAAAAAACCAGCTTTGAGAAACATTCAACTGACCGGTAAAAGCAATCAAAATCGGTAGAATTTTTATTTTTTTCTTCAAAATTTTGGATTTCAAAACCATGCGATTCCTAGTGATTTTTGAGCGATTTTTTTCCCGATAATCAAAAATAAAAAATCACACGATTTTCAAAAAAATAGATAAGTTAGACCCGGATGGAAACTATAGATCTTATATTTGTTAAAGGGTAGTGTCCAGCTAACCAACTGCCAACCAGGCAGTGATTTAAGGCTACGGGAACTCGGGAAGGACACAACGCGAGACAGTCACGAATGACCGGACGTGGCCCCGGTGGCCCAGCCGTATGGAATGCAGGACATGTTCCTTTCTTGATGGTGCTGTCTCTCTGAATCTCGGATCACTCAGGAATTTTGGAACCTGTTCGAAGGATGCAAGCAGGAAGAGGGAAGGGAATGGTCCATTCTACCCTCGCTCTCCATTTTTCACAACTCCATATGCCATTCTCATTTCTTAGGCCCCGTTTGGCACGGTTCCAGATTCTAGTAGAAACGAAAACGGTTCCAGATTCTTGATAGAAATGTTTCAGGTCGAATCAGAATCATTGTATGGAAACCGTTTGGCTAGCTGTCTGGATTCAGATTCTGAAAAGAGGGTGAAGTGGTGAAAATGACCGAAGTGCCATTTGTATTTATGATGGTTTTGTAATACATTTTAATGTAAGAAATAACGATGAAATATAAACAATCTATTACATAAATTATCATTACTAATATAAAGGTATATTATAAACAGATAAATTGAGCTGAGTGTGGCTGCAGGATTCTGCACCCAGACCATGTATATTCCTTTGTTGGCTCGGCTTGACCGTTGGGCCCCACTGCACATTTTTCAGACCCTTGATAATGAAAAAGGTGGGCAGCATCAACATCTTTCTCACCGTGGCAAGTGCAGTGGAGGACTCATGACGACTTAGGTTGTCAGTTCCATCCAACTTAACATCTTTCATTTTTTTTGGTTTGTACTTTGGGCCCCCAAGTCTTCATTCTGGATGATGCATCAGAACGGAAGAACACTATTTCAGCTTGTAAATAGGGGCATATGCAATGGAGAGTATAGTTTGGACTAGCAGTACTTTAGACAGCTAGAGATCGAGAGGTTGGTTCCTCATGGAGGACATGGTCGACGAAGCATAAGTCTGTAAAGAGCTAGTACGTACAGAGCTTTCTGGACGTTCTAGAGTATGCGGGTTCGATTAATTTCCCGTACGTCTAGAACATGCCACTCACCAAGAACTAGGAAACACAAACAACATCGGGGAGAGGGGGGAGCTTACAGATGCAAAGGCAGACGACCCAAATGTAGAAGAAGTTGAGGTAGGGGATGCCGGTCCTGGCCTTGTTTGTCCCATCCAGTCGGCACTCAGGGCACCCCTCGCGCACCCTCCTCCTCGGCTCTAGCAATGGCGCTGCCGTCTCGCCCTCATCGGTGGCCATCGGTTGATCCCCCTCCCACCGCTCCTGATCTCCACCAGCTTACCGCTACGAACAAGGAGGAGAGTTCATTATATCTGATGACCTCCTTGCGAAGCCTTGTAGCTAGAGAAGGGTAGAGGTGGGTAAAAGGCTTCAATGAATCCGGTGGAACGGGCTACAGGCTGATTCGGTTACAGCGTAGAAAAAAGGAGAAACAATTCTGCTCGAAACTTTCCGAGTTCTAGCTGTTTGGCTGGATTTATTTCAGATTCTAGTAGAAACGGATCAGTTCCAAGTTGCCAAATGAAGCCTTAGTTTTTGATCTGTGTAATATGCTGTCAGCTAAAAACCACGGTAGTATCTGTCGTGGGATCGGTTTTCCTTTTTAGAATCTTAAGATGGGACATATGGGGTTAGGGCTTATGCTTCTCTAGTAGCTTCTTGACATAACCTTTCAAGATGATCCAGCGGTCCAGTGCCAATAAAAAGTTCATAAAACTATTGATATTTTGAGAATTCCTTGTTTTGTAACATCGGCAATGTTCTGCGGAAAATTACGAAAACAATGTCTTAAGAAGTGCAATATTACACATGCCCCGCAAAGAACATGTTTTTGGTAAGCTCTAAAGTAGGAGTACAAAAATACTGCCAGCATAGTAGTAGTATGACCTGGAGTACAAGCTGTGTCCCTCTTTGATTGGACACTTGCACAAGAAAATGGAAACAATGGAGGACACTGTTAGACAACCTCGCTATCAAATAGTCCGGGGTTGCCTAATAGATCTAAAGTGGAGAAGAGAGAGAGAGAGAGAGAGAGAGAGAGAGAGAGAGAAATATGAGGAGGAACGGATATGCTATTCTTTATTGCTTATTTCTGTGTACAATGGGGGACCCCTACCTCCTATTTATAACCTACGGCTAGGGTTTCGGTAAGAGTCCACATGGGCCTTCATGGGTCGAGTTTCTCAACACTCTCCCTTGAACCCTTTACCGCGAGATGCATATGCCTCATCAAAACTCCAGAAAAACCTAGTAGGAAAATTACTTGGAGAAAGAGTGCATAGCATACGCTTGCTATGTTGTACGGATTGCCTCATCAAACCTTATGTAAGAAAACTTTAATGAAAAATTTACTAAGAAAAAAGAGTACAATCCACCCAAACTTCAATTGAATCTTCGGGATTCACGTCGGGTACTCGAACTTCATATTCGAGATTTATGTAGGAGTATGTGAAAATTCTCCCCCTGAAATCTGCACTTCTCTAATCCTCATCATCCTGATTCCTCTAACGCACCTTTCAAAGGAAGATGCCGGGAGTGACTTAGTGAATAAATCTGCGAGATTTTCATACGACTTAGTATGCAGTATCTTGATCTCGTTCATCTTATGCATTTTATAAGCATAAAAGAACTTCGGGTTGATATGCTTCGTGAGGTTGCTTTTCGCATATCCCATTTGCACTTGAGCAACACAAGCTACATTATCTTCATAGATGATAGTGGGGGTTTGTTCCATATTCAAGCCACATGCCTTCTAGATGTGGTGAACCATACTTCGAAGCCATGCACATTCATGGGAGGCTTCATACAAGGTAATAATTTTCGAGTGGTTTGTCGACGTCGAGACAAGAGTCTGCTTAGACGGCTTCCAAGAAATTATCGTTCCACCACAAAAGAAAACATACCCAGTTTGTGACTTGCTAGTATGCGGTCCGATAGATATCTAGCATGGGCTTAGCCAACTAAATTCAATTCAAGGTTTATTCTATAGAAGAAGCCAAGATCTTTGCTTCCTTGAAGGTAACGGAAAATGTCATTGATCCCTTTCCAATGCCTTTTGGTGGGTTATGTACTGTACCGGGCTAGCGAATTCACGGCGAACGCAATGTCCAGCCTCGTGCTATTCGCAAGGTACATGAGCGCTCCAACTGTACTCAAGTATGGGAATTTCGCTCTCATGACTTCCCCCCTCTTCTCTAGGCCTGTATGGATCTAGGTCTGCTTAGAGTGACTTTCTGACCATTATGGTCTTTGCAGGGTATGCCTTCTTAAAACCAAATCTCCCTAACACTTTCTGCGTGTAGGATGATTGGTGTACCAAAATTCCACCTTGGACATGTTCAAGATGCAAGCCCAAACAGAACTTGATTTTACCCAAGTCTTTCATTTCAAACTCAAACTTCAAGTATGAGCAAACTTTTTCTATTTCTTTGTCCGTCCCAATAATGTTCAAGTCATCTACATAGACGGAGATTATACAAAATCCATTCGGGGATCGTTGTATAAATACTCATGGATAATCTTCGCTGTTTGTGTAGCCTTTCTTGTGGAGAAAGTCACTTAAGCGATTGTACGACATTCTTCCTGACTGCTTTAGCCCATACAGTGATTTCTCTAACTTCACACTGTATATGTTTCTGTTTGCTCTGTCTTGGTTTGGGATAGGGATACATTTCGGTGCTTTCATGTATATCTTCGAATCCAATTTTCCATACAAATATGTTGTGACAACATCTATTAGCTTGATTCTAAACTTCAAGTTGACTGCTATTGATATCAAATACCTAAAGGTAATTACTCCCATGACCGGAGAATATTTTTCTTTATAATCAACTCTAGGACGTTGAGTGAAACCTTAAGCGACAAGCCTTGCATTGTATCTTACAATTTCGTTGTTTTCATTCATCTTCCGAACAAAAACACAGTTGTAACCTATGAGGTTTATATGGGGAGGCGTGCGACACAGACTATCTATATAGCTATCAGTAATGATCTCTTGTACAATTAATAGATTATCTATATAATAGTATATACAGTATAAAATTATTTATAACATCCTCTATTAAAAAATAGTTAGTATCTTTCTTTTCTCTCTTTTTATTTATTTATTTTTACGTGATATATTTTTATAGACAGGTACGTGCCCATAGACCGTTGCCTTGAACAGTTGAACTACCCAACCCACCCAACCGCTCGCGAGCCAGCTAGCAGCCGCCGCACTTGCGACCTGCGGCGACACGGCGAGCGGACTTAGTCTCTCGCGGCGGCGATCGCTCCGAGGTGGGTGGATCCGCGACTGCTTTGGTGTTTTTTCGTCCGGACATTAGGGTGCGATCGGAGCCTGGGTTGGAAAAAAAAGTTCAATCTTTGGCAGGAGCTGGATTTGATTGAGCAGCTTTCTTGGCTCCATCGACCCAATTCGGATTTCGCGACAGGAAAGGAGGGGGTTTGCCGCATTTTTCTTGGCTGTTCACGTCATATTTGACCCAGGAAATCGCTGCTTTTTTAATCTCAACCTGGATTAGATTTGGTCAAAGTCCGACGTAAGAGGAATTCTGAGGTTTCTTGATTTTGTTCGGATCCAAAAGGCTTTGATTGGCTACGCGAAAGGGAGCTGCAAAAAAAAAAAAATTCCGCGTTGCTTAAGCCCAGTTGGATGGAAGAGAGTTTAGTTCTTGGAGTCATTGTAGCAAAGAGGAAGGCAAGCGAGCAACAGGGTTACCAGATAGCTGGAGTTGCAAACTTGCAATTGTGTTGTTTGACTCCAATCGGATAAAAAGTTCGGTCTTTTGGGAGGGCAAGGCTAGGAGAGGAAGAGGAAGATGGGGGTGATGTCGCGGCGGGTGCTGCCCGCCTGCAGCAGCCTCTGCTACTTCTGCCCCTCGCTGCGGGCGCGCTCCCGTCAGCCCGTCAAGCGATACAAGAAGATCATCGCAGAGATCTACCAGCTGCCACCGGTATGGCGGATCCTGCTTTGTTGTTAGCATTTCAGTCATTTATGGTATTAGTTGTAGTTCTGCATATTGGGTTTGCGGTGAAATGTGTGGGGAGTTTGCTAATTGATGCTGGCATTGTGTCTAGGATGGCGAACCGAATGATAGAAGGATTGGGAAATTGTGTGATTATGTCTCAAGAAATCCAACGCGCATACTAAAGGTAACGCATTACATCTTCTCCCCCATTTTACCTAGAATGGTCACACAAATCATTATACTTCAGTGCTGCAAAAAATATTCTTGAAATGGACCAATTAGTCACTGTACTAGTTTTTTTTTCCCAAATACGCGTCAAAGAGGACTTGAACTTGGGTGGTAGGGGTGTACATCCACACTTCCCACCAACTGAGCTAGGCTCAGTTCCTCATTATCTGTCGTCGTGATGGGCATTGCCCTTGCATTTGTTCAGTAGATCTATTGTTACTTTTATACTGATCACTGCATTGGAGTGATGTTTAACTGATTGCTTGTTCAGGCTTTAACAGCTAAGATTTGAATGAATGAATGAACTTGGTAAAACCGGGATTTGTTTTTACCCTTTTTTGGGCAGATCATGGAGTATCTTGAGCAGAGATGCTATAAAGAACTGAGACATGAGAATTTCACACTGGCCAAAGTTGTGCCATGCATCTATAGGAAACTTCTGTGTTCATGCAAGGAGCATACGTAATGGCAAAGGTTCTGTTCTACCAGTGATGCATCCATAACCAATCTTAGCTACTATACTGATTGTACTATTCTTGATTCAGACCATTGCTGGCGGCAAGCACATTAAGCATTGGTCGCACTCTTCTTGATCAGAAATCGAATGATGATTTGCGGGTCCTGGGTTGTCTAATGCTTATCGACTTTCTCAATGGCCAGGTTATTGATGTAACAATGTAACATACAACAATTTACATGCACTGTATTTGTTATCTGTTTAATGTTAATTTGGTATTTATGTAGGTTGACAGCGCACATATGTTTAATTTAGAAGGCCTGACACCAAACTTTGCCAAATTGGTCAAGAACTAAGGGAAGATGACAAAGGGCTCCGTCTTTGATCTGCTGCACTTCAAGCTCTTGCTTCTATGGTAATACATTTTTCTTAGTTAATTGCTCTGATGAGAAGGATAAGGCAGTCTTATGTGGTGCCAGCTGTTTAAGGGCTTGCTTCACAATTTTGTTAGACCAGGAACAATGATGCAAAACAAATGAACCAAATACTATTTCCATCTATTATACAATTTCATGTGCTTCATAAATATAGACATTTTTATGTGAACTATATTGATACAGCTTTTAACGTTTCTAATAGATAATCAGATATTACTGTATTGATGCTTTATGTTCATTTTTCACTTGCAACCAGATGCATTTTTCTTGCATCGTGCTGGTATGATGTCTTTCTATTTTGTGCCATAATATTGGACTTTTGAGCAAAATTACAAAAAGAAAAGAAGCTTCATGGTTGCTTTGCATTACTGATTCTTCCTAGAAAGTAATATTATCGAAGCAGTATAGTGATTATGTTGGGAAAAAAAATCTTTTGCTCTAATCTGATTCTTTCAACACATCTAATCAGGTCCAATACATGGGTGATCACTCACATATTTCAATGGAACTCGATGAAGCAAGTCCTTATTGCTTTTATACCGTGTTAGAAAGAAGGTTCAGAATAAATTTTTATTCACAATGAATGGATACTGTCTGGTGAATATTCATTTCTTGTCTGCATGGTATAAGATTGGTGCAATTACCTTTGAATACAATTATATGGATTTCTTATGTACTAGAAATAGGATTGTTGAATAAGAGGAAGAGATATAACCAAAGTTCAGCGAATTCTGAAATAGTAGGTCTAGTCTACTTACTGCAGAAAAAAGTAGCACACTAAACTTAATTGAAAGTGGGTCAGAAACAACAATTTGTGAACTAAATGTTAGCAAAGGTGTTTTTAGCTCAAGTAGCATCTCAAACTGGTGATCTCATTAATTTCTGTATTCATTCTTGAACACAGGTTGTCTCAGTGATCATAAGCTGTTATGATGCTAATCAAACTCTCTCAATTAAAGAGGTTGTCAGACATCAAGATGATGATGATTTGGTAGTCAATGGAGGCTTGACAGTGTTGCCAGTATCTGGGCAAAATAGTGCCAAAATGGCTTCAGATACAATGTGTGCTCTTCTGTTAGTGTATTTCCTCTTTTCTAGACCCTAATGTGCCGTTTTCATCTCTTCAATGGCTTAATGTGTTGGCAGGGCCGCATCTGAAAATCCAGCACGTTGGGCAAGGGTTTGCTTGTGTAATATGGCCAATATTGCAAAGGAGGCAACAACAGTGCGGCGTATTCTTGATCCGCTTTTTCTCCTTTTTGATAGCCACAACTATTGGTCTCCTGAAAATGGGGTTGCCCTTTCCATTCTACAAGAAATGCAGACATTGATGGACAAATCAGGTGCATCAATTTCCACCCATGTAATTTCTTCTCTTTGTTTTCCCTTTCATCTTACTTTTCAATTGTAAGTGTTTAACTGCAGGCAGACTTAACAGAGTACTAAATCTTGTTTTATACTGCCAGGGAAAAATGGGCATTTGCTGTTATCTTTCACTATAAAGCACATAGATCATAAGAGTGTTGCCAAGAAGCCCGTCAAGCAAATCAGTATTGTAAAAGTTGCTTCACATCTTGCAAAGCATGGAAAGTTACAGGCATCAGTGACAATAGCAAGTACAATCAGTGACTTGATAAAGCACTTGCACAAATGTATGCACTGTGCTATTGAAGCATCAAATGCTCAAACTAATGTTGAAAAGTGGAACAGTGCACTTCACGTGGCCTTGGAGGAGTGCCTGGTGCAATTGACAGAGAAGGTTGTTATATTCTCTTGGTTCTTTATTACTACCAACTATATTTCGCTTTCATCATAGCAATCTATAAGAAAAGTTGTTCATTGCGCTGAATAGGTTGGAGATGTGGGGCCTATTCTTGGCATGGTTGGCATAATGCTTGAGAATCTCTCTCATACTGCCACCATTGCCAGAACAACAGTTTCATCTATTTACCGTACAACGCAAATAGCAGCTTCTGCTTACAAGTCATCATACAACCAGAAGGCAAGTTCCTGGCATTTGCAATATCGCAGGAGACATATTTTAGCTGTAGAACAGCAATACTAATCGGCAATTCCTTGTGCATATCTCAGTCATTTCCTGAAGCTTTGTTTCGTCAGCTTCTCTTAGCAATGATGCACCCAGACAATAAGACAAGGATTGGTTTGCATCGTGTTCTATCCACCATTGTTGCGCCTTCACTGCTATGCCCATGGTCAGCCATAAATTTTTCTATCCCAATGAAGGTCAATGGTTCGCAGGATATTCTTTTGTTGGCTCTGTCAGCTTTCTCTTCTGAGACTATAATGGATGAAGTTGTTATGAATATGACTTGTATTCAATATGAGGCCAATGGCCCGAATATATAGGAGTACACGAGGGTACAAAAGGAAAGCCTAAATAAGGAAAACATGTATATGGAAAACCTATATAAGGGAATCATCTATATAAGACAATATATCCTTAACACCCCCCCACAAATGCAAGGCGTATGCAATAGCATTGCATTTGGAAGGGATGAACTAAAAATAGGGAAAATCCAAAGTCATAATCCTGAAGTAGCCGTCGTAGCATGTAACTCTTGAAAAATCGAGCTGACGAAGAACAGCCAACGAAGAACCGAGTGGGTGAAGAATAGTCGACGAAGAAGCCAAATCGATGAACCGAAGTCGAAGGTAGGGCCGAGTCGACGATGAAGCCAAATCGACAAACGGAAGTCGAAGGTAGGGCCGCGTTGATGAAGAGCCGACGGTAGAGCTGAGTCTACGAAGAAGCCAAATCGACGAACCAAAGTCGAAGGTAGGGCCGAGTCGACGAAGAAGAACCGACGAGGCCGACAAAACGAAGCCGAGCCGAGGTAATAAGAGCGATGTAATAAGCCGAGCCGATGAGAGATGAGACGCACAGCGTAATCAAGAAACTAAAAACTTGGATGGACACAACGGAAGACTAAAGAAAATAAAGGCGAGTCTCAAAGCCATCGAGCCAACGAAAGTCATGATGAACCGAAGTCTAGCCGACTGGACTTGAGCCGAGCTAGCCATGTAGAAGACCAGAGGCAAAAGCCAGAGCCGACTGGATTCCAACAAGTCTCCACGGGAGATGCTTCACGGACTTGAAAAACTTGAAAGTACTTCAAGGGAAGGAACTTGCTCTTAGACCTTGGACCTTGGACTTGCTTCTTCACGCCACCAGAGTTGAAACCAACAGACTTTTGAGTTCCGATCTAGGCTCCTCCAACCGAAACCAAGAGACAAGGGCCCCACGAAGGAGCAGCCCAGAGGGAGGAGGAGTCTTGTTCGTGCGGCTCTGCTTTCAGATGTCGTCGGGCCGCGGCGACAGAGGCGACGCCGCCACTGGCAGCCACCGAAGGCACACGCCCACCACGGCGACAGAAGCCTCGCACGTCGCCCGAGGCGACGCCGCGGCCGGAGGAGACAACGACGCCGGCCAAAAAGGCCGAGCCGAGGTGACGCGACGGTTGGAGACAACGGCAGCGCTGGCCGAGCCTTCGCCGGCGTGGTCGTGCCTCTGGCCGCGAAAGCACGAAGATCCGGCCGATGACGAGCCGAACCCGAACCACGCCAGTCCCACCACGTGAGGCGCCGGCGCATGTCAGCGGCCGACGTAGTCCGAGCGAACCGCCACCACAATCGCGGAAAGAACCAGCAGAAGAGTCGAGGTGAGCCGATGGAGAGGCTCCAGCCGGCGGGCAAGGCCGCTACGAGGCGGCGGAGGAAGTTCTCTCAGACGGCCATCAGACGGCGAAGGCGGACTCGTCGGAGAGGTCGACGGCGATGGCAATGCGCCAGCGCATGGAGGCGGAGACGCGGTCGGGGTCGGCCAATGCCGATGGCAGCGTGGAGGACGCCGAGGCGCATGCGATCGGTGAAAGAAGCAAGAAGCCACCGCCTCTAGCCGGAGTGGATCGGTGAGGCAGAGCAAAGCACCGAAGACAAGGTGCGAGCAGCGGCGCCGTCACCCAAGCGACGAGAATCGGTGAGAGGTCGGGCCGGACGGAGAACAACGCTCGGAGGAGGCAGCAGCCGGAGGAAGACGATGGCGCCGAGCGCGAAGGGTTGGACGAAGGAGCCCGCGCCGGCTGGACAGGTGCCGCCCCGGGAGTCTCCTCCTCCCGGGGCAGCGGATTAGATCTAAAACAGCGGAAGGATAAGCTAGGAGGAAAACCTAGGCTCTGATACCATGTTATGAATATGACTTGTATTCAATATGAGGCCAATGGCCCGAATATATAGGAGTACACGAGGGTACAAAAGGAAAGCCTAAATAAAGAAAACATGTATATGGAAAACCTATATAAGGGAATCATCTATATAAGACAATATATCCTTAACAGAAGTATGGACCAAAAGCAGGATCCAGGAATCCTTGCAGAAAAACGAGAAATCAGAAGTTGTGGTAGGTGCTGAAAATGGATATGTACATACAGAACCAAATACAAGGCAGTGTTCAGGGAGTCCATTTTCTCAACGAGTATCATCCTACAACATTTAAAGATGAAGTATGGAGTCCAGCTAGTATTCTTATAGTGTTTGGTATTTTTTGCTTTGGGGGTTGTTGGCTGTCCAACTGATGTATCATCTTTCTTAAATCTGGGCAGAACCTAAAGTTCATGAAGTTGAACAACGACCAGCTTGGTCTCCTTTCATCCATTTAGAGTCAAGCATCTCTGGAAGATAACTCACCTGCAAATTTTGAAGCAATGGGCCATACCTACAGCATTTCTTTATTGTGTTCGAAGACAAAAGTATGTCAAGCTCAGTACAATACATTCTTGTTACCCAATAGGCAAGAAGATCGTATCAACTATATGTAACTAGAATTCGTGAGAAAGATCATATCAAATATATGTAATTATCAACACGAGCACGTCCATCTCCCTGGGTGATGGCCAATTGGCCAGATTTTGGACGTCAAATTGGCTCCATGGCACGTCGCCAAGGAACATCGCACCCCATTGTTTCCAGCTGGTTCATAGGCGGAACAAAACCGTGCAAGCTGAGCTCTCCAACATCAATTGGATGACCCCGTTGAGAAGGATTTCCACGGAGACGCAGATACAAGAATTTCTAAAACTCTGGCAGCTTTTGCAGGGGGTGAGCTTAAACCCAGAAAATCAGGACGTCATCAACTGGAGATGGACCTCAGATGAACAATACTCAACGAAATTGGCATATAGGGTACAATTCCAGGGATCCATAGCTGATCAAAACTACAATTTAATCTGGAATTCAAAAACCCAGAATAAATGTAGGTTCTTTGCTTGGCTGCTGTTACAGAACAGGATCCTAACAACGGACAATCTTTCTTTGAGAGGATGGCCTCATTGTCCGGTTTGCTGTCTCTGCGGTTCAGGAGAGGAGTCCGCACAACATCTTATGATCTCTTGCCCTTTCGCAAAGCAGGCTTGGGCGCTTTTATCTCAGAGACTGCAGACTCTGCAACTCCCCCTTCAAAACCAGGACCCGGATCTGCCTGTTGCTTCCTGGTGGCGAAGGCTGCATGTGATCTTCCCCAAAGAGATACGCAGAGAGCTGGATGGGCTGCTCGTTTTTCTATTCTGGAACATTTGGAAGGAGCGCAACGCCCGTACTTTCAATGAGCTGTACTCTACGGTCCTAGAGGTGGTCCAGAAAACGATCCAAGATTTCACGGAGTTTCATTTAGCAAGGAGGCCGGATTAGGGATCGGGGGGATGGGTTGTTAGGTTTCCTTTCAGGGTGTCTTTTCTCCTGTTTCCTTGTGCTGTTGCTTTTGTTTGGACTCCGGGTCTGTTTGTAATTCTCTTCTTTCTTAATGAATAGGCAGAGCTCCTGCCCTTATTTCAAAAAAAATATATATATGTAATTAGTATTTGTGAGCTTAGAGTTTACTTTGTTCTGAAGGCATTGAAATTATCACAGAGCAGAAATAGACTCCATCTGTTCATTTTAGCCAGTCTTTTTGGCTCCATTTGAAATTTGTTGACAAGATATAATATTGCATATTTTATTGATGTAGGAAGCATGAAACGCTTCTGTAGACTGCCAGACTAGTTGGACCAGTGATATCATCATGTTCTTTAGACTTAAGTTGTGTACTATGTGAGTGACCAATAATTTTTCATGACAGAGCTCCAGTCATGTGGCACTAGTTCGATGTTTCCAGTTGGCGTTCTCTCTCAGGAGGATGTCTCTGAATAAAGAAAGTGTTCGCGCCAAAAACGTGAAGGGGGTTTTAGGCCTCGAACACACAAGACAAACACCGGGTTTGCAGAGCGTGCCAGTCGATTTGACCTGAAATCGACAAGGTAGAATTTGTAATTTGATCGAAGCCGATAAACAAAGATCTATCGGCTTTTCGCTAGTCGGCAAGAACCGATTAGGAGATAACTAGATCAATCGTTACGATTGATCCGATACAAGGTAAAAATCGGCCGGGAAGGCGATGATCAACAAATCTAAGCAAATCAAACCTGGGTGAAATCGGCTAAAATCAACAATCGGCGATGCGCAACTATGTTGATTCCGTCGACTTGCAGAGAGATCTATGAGGCTAAAACAATGTAAAAGAAAAACTTGTAAAGGTAGATGTGTGTTGTTGGATTTGATTGTCTCCCCTTTGCTTTGAGTCTACCCCCTTTTATAACACGCCTGGCCGATCCGAGTCGCACATGGATATGGTGTATTTACCCGTATCGGTCTCTTATCCAATTTCCTTTCCTTTTTAGAAACGGATTCCTTTTCCAAGCCGTTTACCGATTCCTTTCTGTACGAATACTTTTCTATCTTTAGACCGATTTTAATTCATGCCGAATTTTGGTGCAAACAGAAAGTAAATTCCTTCAACATTTCCTGCCTTTGTTTTTGCTTTTTTTTTTTTACATAAACATGGTGTTGCAAAAGCAGGTGGCCATTTAGGGATTCATCAAAGCAGTTTTTTTTTTCATTATCTATTAGCAAATGAAAGACAATTATCTTTTCATCTTCCTTTCTAACAATACCATATCATATATTCCTATGCATCATAATTCATACCAGTATAGCAGGCAAATGCATGGCTTGATTAAGTCTTACCTTTTTTCCACTGTAGATGAAGATGTTTTGCAGCCATCTCGTAGAAGGTGTTTGTATACAATGGCATCGGCAATGCTAATTTTTTCAGCAAAAGTTGCTGATGTTCCTCAGATAATTCCTCTTGTGAAAGCAGCAGTGCCAGATGAAATGGTTTGTTGATTCCCACCATGTGAAAATTATTTGAATTTGCCTGCTTTGCATAGATTCCTTGCAATTACTATGAATATCTAATGTGTTGTGTTTGTGTATTTTGCAGATTGACCCTCATCTTTGCTTGATTGATGGCTGTAGACTTGTTATGACCTCTGCACAGTCATCTAATAGTGAGATGGTTTACGGCTCTGAGGAAGATGAAAGGGATGCACAAGTCTTTCTTTCAGCTATTAGTAAGGATGATACACAGTTAAAAGAAGTTTTAATGTCCTACTTCAAGGAAAAATTTGAAAATTTACCAGAGGTGCATATTCAGATTTACTTGATCAGATATCCTTTTGATTTTGTTGTACAGAATCAAGAACATAACTGATAATTGAGTGTCTTTACTGCAAATTGCAGAAGTTTAACCGGATAGAAGAACAACTTCTTCATGAATTTTCCCTGGATGATTCATTTCCTCTTGGTGCTTCACTATTCATGGAGACACCACACTCCTGTTCAATGTACGCAGAAAAGGATGACTACTGTTTTGACGAGGTCCATACTGATCCTTTACAATAATTAATTTTGTGTTATTACAGTGGCGGAACTAGAAAATTTTCAACGAGGGTGCGCACTTAACACACATAACTCTATAGTCTTGTCTAATAGTTTCACAATATCATACATGCAACACATATATTCGAAATTTGCTAAAAGTACAATACAGATAGTTCTAAGGTCTTACAAATCCCAAACCACTAAAACCGGAATCAATTCAATCAATAAATTTGATCCACTAAAGAAGTGATGTCCTGACGTTTTTCAAGCTT
Source organism: Rhipidocladum racemiflorum (assembly GCA_036346355.1). NCBI lineage: Eukaryota > Viridiplantae > Streptophyta > Magnoliopsida > Poales > Poaceae > Rhipidocladum > Rhipidocladum racemiflorum. Next base: position 17,982,135 of record CM070570.1, on the reverse strand, counting down.
GCACCGGCACCCCACCTAGATCCACCCGTGTTATTATGCCTGGTGCTGTTATGTCCTAACTTTTTGGCTGCCATGTTTTCTGCCTTGAGGAAGAAATTCCTTCTGAGATGGATGATGACGAAGACATCATTTTTGAACGTAGTGGATACCAGTTCGACAGGAAAACATCGGGATCTATGGCTTCATCGGATGTTCTAAACGTGAATCAGCTAATAGAGTCTGCATGTGCCATCTCTACTTTACACAATGGCAATTGGCACCTGAAAACTGCTTTGCTCATTTTCGACAATGCGCAGCCTCCTCGTCTGTTTTAATTGAACTAATTGCTTGCAGGTTCATGAGACAGCAAGGCAGGTTGCTAACGTTCCAGATGAAGAGCCAATGTGAAGCCCTAGTCATGGACAAACAACAAAAGATGTCTGTTCTGTTGAGCTTCAAGTACTCGAGGACCAATTCCCGAGGCTCAACCGGGGAAAATGGACCGGAAACCAACGAGGCATGTCCATCTTATCAGAAAAATCTATCCATCATTGTGCAGATCTCAACCTTAGACTCTCCCAAGTCCTGACATCTCGTCACAATTTGCAGTCATCCGCTGGATCCGAGCTCGAGTTGCAGTCGACAAGGAGCGCATGCGCCGCAGTGATTCATCATCTAGCGAATCCAACCGGTCGTTCAGAGGTTGCCACCTGCAAGCCCATACGACAAGTTCTTGAAAGCGGCTGGACGGTGGAGTGGTGCTGCAATGGCGTCAAACCTGACAAAATAGTTTTCAAGTCTGTATACAGAAGCGTTTACAAACTACATGTCTTGAAGCTTTTTCTTACTACCGTTTCATTCTTTTTTTTTTTGAGAAATTTTACGGTGGATAACGTACGTAGTAAATAGTGGTTGTAGAAATCAAAGGTCTTTTAGGTTTTTCCTATCCATTCATCAGAGGTATTTTAGACTTTTTCTAATTTGTTCACAGTTTTGGCTTCACCAAATACTTGATAATCTTCAGAAGCTTCTTATCCATTCATCCGTTATTCATCAAGATCACATGACATGTTTTACCGTAGATGATAAATAATATGATATAATTTCTTGAGAGGTGCTTCTGTGCTCTTCTTTTTTAAAATCGAACAAATATTAAAGCATTAATAAAGGGTAGATGAGGATTACTTACCCCTTCGCTTGCTTCAAGATTTGTGCAACTTGTATTGAAAGGAAAAGCATAGAAGCATTGCTCTAATTTTTTATCCTTTTATCCCTTTCTGAATTTTGCTACTAATACTATAGGTCGTATTATAACTAAATCTAAATTGATTTCAACCATTAGATTCAAAGGAATGGACGGCTTATATTGAATTTAATCCACTGTAAAAGAGCTCTTTTTTTCGGTTTATATTCTTTTGCGTGTACATTTCTCGACAAGGTGTACACATTTCTGTTACTGTTGTAGAGAACCAGAATGAATAAATGAAAAGGCACAGTCATGAAGAGAGAGATTTCATCTTGTCACATTATTCTTCAAGTTTAGACAAGCTCTGCTTGCCTAAGTTGACATAATTTTTTTTTTTTTTTTTAATTACGCCTAGTTTAGACAAGCTCTGTGCACCTGTAAGTTTAACTTAGGGCTGCGCCGCTACGCTTTAACATTGCAGAGCTAAATACGTAATCGACCTACTTCCGCTTTCGACTGTTGTTTGCATCAGTTTGCGCATTAACTTCTCCGCCGTCTAGTTACGGTGACTCGTCAGTCGTCAGTCGTCACTGGTTCCCGTTTCCTCAGGACTCTTCCGCGGAAAGCCTCCACGGCTCCACTTAGGGGTGAAAATGGTACGGGTTAATCCCGACCGATCCGGTACCGAATCCGTTAAAAACCGTATCCGGGAAAAAAAATCCGTATCCGGCCGGATTCGGATACGGTACCGGATACTTGCTACCGGATACGGTAACGGATACTGATAAGACGAGATATCCGACCGAATAGCTGCGGTATATGGTAACCGGATATTATCCGACCGGATATCCGAATCAACAAAACAAGGGTACTCCGTACTCAAGTCAAGACTCAAGAGTCAAGGGCTTCCCATTCGATTCCTGCAAGCCTCAGTCTTTGCCTCCCCATTCGATTCCCCAACACGAAAACTAACCCTAGTGCTTGAGCCTCCGCCGCCGCCGCATGAATTCAAGTGTGTTGGCCTGTTGGACGAGCTGACTTAGTTGTTCAAGTTATGTATGAATTTGATACCTTGTTATACTTGTGTTGTGTGAGTTGTCAGATTTATGTAATATATATGAATTTATTGCTTGTCAAATGTTTCAACAAGTATGTATCCGTTTGTATTATCCGTTTCCGAACCGAATCCGGTATGTATCCGCTCCAACATTACCATATCCGAAACTCCGAAATATCCATATTCGTATCCGTATTCGGTCTTACCGTATCCGATTCCGAATCCGGGAAAAAAATATGGGTTAGGATACGGGAACAGCAATATCCGACCGTATCCGATCCGTTTTCACCCCTAGCTCCACTTCACTTTCGTCGATTTCCTCCGAGTAAGCCTCCAAAGTCCAAGGTCGCGCTAGGGTTTTGCGCAATGCGCACTAATCCGTGCGATTTCTAGGATTTTACCGCCTCCTCGTACATCAATTTCACATCTCGTTTCGAGTTTAACTGCTTGAGCAAGAGGAGGCCAAGTGCACGATCCAGTAGTGTCACTGTCTCGCTGAATTGTTCGCTACAACGCGGCAAGAATCCCTGATTTTTTTTACCCTTTTTGTTTGGCCGATAGGTTTTCGGATGGCTTCGCGGGCTCCAATCATCGTCCAAAACGAGAATCTGCCGATCTTTCGAGGTAATTATCCTATCACCTTGAATTCATGGTGAAGTCTTTCTTTTGGAACATGCCGATGCATTGCGGCGTCCGTGTTTTTGATGAGAAGGCATTGATGGGAAGAAGGCCGGGGATGCGCGCGGACCCGCGGCGAGGGCGGGGCGGCAAGAACGGAAAGCCCTAGGAGACCTCAGTAAAGTTGGGAAAGCTCCGCCGGGCAGCGCTGCAGGGAAGGCTACTGCAGCAGCAAGTGTGGGGGGATCCAAGAATGTGGTGAAGCCTGGCTACCTGAGTGACGAGGAGTGGATGAAATGTTGCGAGTGGGCTAAGGGTGGAATCGAAATTGCCAGTTTCACGGGAAATGATATGCAGAAACTGATTGGTGATAAGCGAGAAGAGCGTATGTTTTTGTTCCACTGAACTGCCTTTATGCCAGTATTCTCTTATGGCAAGTTCTTACATTGTTTGTGTCTGCTAAATCCTTGTGATGTTTTGTGTAATTTTGGGATCCGGAATCAGGCATACGGAAGAAGGTGGAGAAGGCAATGGGCACTTTGCAGCTTTCCATGGACAGCCTCTACGACATTGATGTACCATCGGAGGTATATTGTAACCTTTTCAAATTTGGAATGTTCTCTCAACTGTGTGACCAAACGCAGTTGTGCATCTTGGTGATGCACTAGAATGGAGAGGACTAATATCACGAGCAACTTGAAGTTGGAGTAAAGTGGCAGTAGCAGCGAACTAATTGTTAAAAAGTTTCGGATTGTTCTGATCACTGATGGGTAGCATTTCTCATAGGCTAGCTGATGTCCTGGCGTACTACTATGTTACATAGATGGAATTGCGAAATTAGAGTAAGGGTTGGAGTAGATTGGTATGCTATTTCCGTCCTTTCCTAAGAATTTGAAACTGTTATGGTGATAACTGATAAGTACAAGTTGAAACATTTTCCCCCATGTTCTGTTGATGTCATGTGTATGTATAGTATGCATTTGTTTACTTTCAGTTGATAATTGCATTACGTGCGTATTTTAGTTATCAGTGGATCCAGATGATAAAGAAAAATTGGAGCTTGATCCTGATTTTCTGTCTTCAACGACACACTTAAGTGAAAGAATAGGTTTGTGTCCCTCCTTTCTTCTGCCCCTTACATGCATTGGCACATGTATATCTCTGACAGGAAATTACACAAATGCATGGCTTTCTAGTTACCTGTTATAAATGAACTGGGTCTGCATTCAGTTTCTGCCAAACCTGGGCCAGTTGCTTTTTGCTCCAAAAGAAAAAATGTTCTTGCTATGAACATTATGCGTGCACTCTCCTCTCACCCTGGACTCCTGGAGACCTGTAACTCATCAAGCGCAGTTTTATGCAGAAAGTTACTAGGATGATCTGCATGTGCCATTGCATGCAAAACTTTTTTTCGGTAACTGCTCCAACAAACCTGTTATTTTCTTATAGGTGAACAAGATGCCAGCTATCTCCTTTCTGACTTGGAAATTGAGCACGAACCATTTGCTTATTGCAGTCTCAACCTGAAGCTCAAGGATGATTGCGGAAATGATAGTTCTTCTAGATCAACTTCATCACTTCCTTGAGGTTTCATAGTTCAGTGTACCGGTTATCTTATCCAGCTGTTGTAGTACCTATAGTTGTACTGAAAAAAATTATGTTGTATTCTCTTGTCTTGTCCAAATGCTATGGGCAGCCATCTCATAATTATTTCAGGAGTATTGCCCCATGTTGTTAATTAGGCATTCCTAATTTCCTTCTGGTAATGTAACACTAATGGTGAAGTTCTTACCACTAATTATTTGCAATCTTCTTCATGTCTCGAAAGTTCAAATTGTGTAGTATAACTCCCGACTCCTGTTCATATTGAGCTAAAAACCTATATAGCTATACTTTGTTAACACATTTTTTAGGACACCCCTTGCTGGCGTATAACTTTGATTTTGCCTTTCTTCATGTTATGCTGCCTATGCCATGTACTCATGTTAATTGCAAATACTTTCCTACCCATGTTTGCCCTCATCCAATTGCAGTCATAAACTGGTATTGTATGTTTGCGTCCAAGCAAACGTAATGCTGCTAGCCCCTCATGGTGCATGAGGGTTCTGAGCATATCAACAATGACTGTTCCAGGGTGTGAACATTCCAATTACAATCTTCATTTTGTTTTCTTAATTAAAAGATAAGATGTCTTAAAAAACTAAATGCTAAAATAAAGTGATGAGTCTAAACTCTTAAGCATAAAAGACAGTGCCTAGCAGAAGATGTGAATGTTTGCTTGCATAGTGAGTTACAATTGTGTGTTAACATGACTGTTGCATGGTATATAAGCGTGTACTTGTTATCAATTGTACTTGTATTCAATATGAGGTCAACAGACCAGAATATATAGTGTTACATGAGAGTACAAAAGGAAAGTCTATACTAGGCAATACATGATACTAGCAATCTCTATACAAAGCAAGTACAAGATATTGTCTAACATTACTCACGTGAGATGTCTACTAGAACCAAAGCTAAAATATAAGCTGGAGTTCAAAAGGTACAAAAATCACATTAAGAATTCATGGATTGTGTTTTTTGTATCTTACTGGACAAATGCAAGAAAGATACTTCCTGAGAAACAGCGCACTAACCATCTCCGATAAACTTTCCAGCAGTTTAGTAGATGTAGAATGCTTGAGTGTGAAATATGTGCCAATGCAAACATTCCTTGTGGTACAAAGTCAATATGGATCTGGCTTCTTGGCTACATCCATCCTACTGCACCTTTTCAGAACAACCTGGTCTGAATAATACACTACTACTACCAGTACTAGTAGCTCTGCTGAGTGCTTAATTAACAAATGCTGGCTAGTACTATGCTAGTAGAAGAGAGTAGAGCACACACATATTATATGTTAGGGCAGGGGATGGGCTAAACTAATCATGGTGCTATTGACAGCTAATGAAAGGTAAGGTAGACCACCAAAATTTTACATTTTTTTAGATGTTTGCTACTTGCTAGTACTGTATGTATGTGCATGGCTTTGGTTGCTGCACGATTTAGTCAGTAGATCTTGAGGTTTTGGCTGGTAGAATGATTGCACAGCTGCAGCAGTTCAGCACAGACCCAATACGAATACGGATTGTGCAAGCTGAGCACAAGTGTAAATTCATGACAGGTGGGGTACAATCGAGATCAAGAGTTTTTGCCGGCCGGACCATGGATCGATCGATCGCTATAATTCTGCTCGTTATAGGTATCTCTCTTGGCTTGCACGCCACAGCTGATATAAGCTGGCTCGAGCTCGACAGTTGGCTCCAACTTCCAACTATGGTAGGATGTGTGTGCAGAGTGCAGGTGTATTGCTCAATCTGGCAGTATCAATTCAATATCGATCGTTCGCTTTAGGCTTGCCTTGCTCATCAGCTAGCCTGATCACTCGGCCGGTGTTTATGTATGTAGCTTGAAGATCAAATTCCGCAAACCCTTGTTAGGGGCTTGATCACTGAATGAATGTAGTCGTTTCCATTATTCATGGGAATTTTTCGTATTTAGGGCCTGTTTGGGAGAGCTCCACTCCAAAAAAATCAGCTCCACTCCACCAACTTCACCATAGAGTAGCTCCATCATAAAGTTGAAGTAGGGAAGTGAGGTGTTTGGCTTGCAAATTAGATCCAGCTTCAAAAATAGATGGGTTTGATGTGGATACCCATTTGTGCCCTTGGATGTTGAATGGAGGTGGGTAATTACCTCATATGTGTAACTAGTGGCAAAGGTGGGTAATTACCTATGAACTTCACGAGTGGGTATGAAACAGTGTTTCTTGGAGTACCCCTTGAGGAGCTCCACAAAAACCATGAAGCAGCCCCCTAGATTCGCATTTTTTCTGAAGTCGGAGTTCTGTGTAGCTGAGGTGTTTGGCTACACGAAGTTGGAGTGGAGCTGAAAATTGAGGAGCAGAGCTCTCCCAAACAGGCCCTTAATACAAGATTTGACCCGTGAATTTCACGTATTTACAAAAAACCCCACTCATACCCGGAATTTAAAATTCCAGTTATGCATACCCGGAATTTTAAATTCCGGGTGTGGTGTATTTGGTTTGCCAGATCTCGGGTATTGCATATTTGCCCCCATACCCGAAAAACCGGGTATGGATTTTTTTTGTTAGTCAAAACCGTGCAAATAAGCAAAAAAGAAAAGAACCGGGTATGGGGTTTGCTTGTTTTTTTGTTAGTCAAAACTATGCAACTAAGAAAAAAAAAAAACATACCCGGTTTTTGGGTTTTTTTTTTGTTAGTCAAAACAGTAAAACCGGGTATAGGGTTTGTTTGTTTTTTAGTCAAAACCGTGCAAATAAGCAAAAAAAAAAAAAAAAAAAAAAAAAAATACCCAGTTTTTTAAATTCCGGGTATGGGGCAAATATGCAATACCCAAGAGCTGGCAAACCGAATACGCCATACCCGGAATTTCAAATTCTGGGTATGAGTGATTTTTTTAAATACGCGAAAGTATTGTACCATTTTGTGAATACAGATCAAATCTTGTATCAAATACGAAAATTTCCTTATGTCTATTTACGCTTCTCTTTCTTCTCTGCCACCAACGGAGCTAGCCAGCAGAATCATTGGTACTTCAATAGATTTAGGGCGGTTAGTTTTGGATTTGGGGAGTACTCCCTCTGTCCCACAAAGAGTGCATTTCTAGTGTTCAAATTTTGTCCCACAAAGAGTGCATTTCTAGTCCGTAGGGCCCAGCTGTAAGTGTATGCATGCTCATTTAAGTGCTTGTGGAAACCGAAGCACCAACATGCTTGTGTATGGAGTAATGAGGGTCACATTGGTCATTTACCTTGCACACTAATCTGTCTTAAAAATCCTAGAAATGCACTCTTTGTGGGACAGAGGGAGTAGGAAATTAACGCGTGAAATTGGCTAACGGTCTGCACTATATATGTGCTGCTGAATTAAACTATAAACTGCTGCTCAATTAAACCATAATCTCGAGCCCCACTTGGATCAGAAAGGCCAGGGTGCAACAGCAAGAACGTAACACACAGGTGCAACAAAACACTAGATTATTAATTGTTAGTCGCCGAACACTTTGCCTATATAGGCCATGTTTGGATGGACTAAAACTAATTGTTAGCTGGCTAATGGCTAGAGTTAATTGTTAGCCAGCTAATAATTAGTCCATCTAAAATTAGTTCAGGGCTGTTTGGATACATGACTAATTGTTGGACTAATTTCTTAGAAAAGTCATGTTTGCCCCTCATAATGGGTGAGGAAATGAGGATAAGGCCAGCGAGGTATTTGCGCTTTTCCCAAATGTTACATGCTATTAGCCCAAATTAGCTCCTCCCCACCAACTAATGGACTAATTGTTAGCTAAGGGGTTGGCTAAAAATTAGCCCACCTATTAGTCTTCCTGTTTGGATAGACTAGGACTAATTTGTAGTCAGCTAACAATTAGTCCAGGGATCCAAACATGGCTATAGTAGAATAGTAGTATACGGCCACAATTAGTTGCCTTGAATAACGCGTGATCAAGTGCGCATGCATGCGGCGCTGTGCGCCGCGGAGGCTGCAATGATCGATCTTAGTTAGCTTTGCGATTACTAGTAATTAAGTAGCCAGTACAGGCCTAGGAGACTAATTAATCCGTCTGCTGATCATGAGTGTAAGGAGACTTCGATCGATCTATTACTATGTTTCGTTCTTTTTTTACTCATGAGACGACTCATTTCGATCGGAAGTTAGATTGAGAGTATTATTGGCACGCTAATGATATGCACGCTCAGCTGGCGGCGGATGGGAACAAAATATTTTTGAGTTAGCTGGGCGTACGTACTATGGTCAGTGCCAACCTACGATTGATGACCAATTGACCACTGCTCTAGTGTTTCAGATTTCAGAATATACTGTGCAGCATGCAGTAGTCCAGTCCATGTTTGCACAGTTCTCTTTGCAGTGAGTTATAACAAGGTATACTAGAAAATTGAGCGCGGCGGCACGCCGCGCACGTGAACGAAAAAATTGAAAAAATGTTTTTATAAAAAAAAGGACCACGAGAATACTTTAATACATTTTTTCCATGCTCTGAAGGAAAAACGGACCACAAAAATATTTTTTTCGGGTAAAACGGAGAAACAAAACATTTTTTCCATGCTCCGAAGGAAAAACGGATCACCAAAATATTTTTCGGTTTTTTTTAGGAAAAACGGATAAACGAAAACATTTTTTCCATGTTCTCCCGAGCAAAACGGAGAAACGAAAACATTTTTTGCATGCTCCGGAGGAAAAACGGACCACCAAAATATTTTTCGATTTTTTTAGGCAAAACGGATTTTTTCCATGCTCCGGAGGGAAAACGGACCACAAAAACATTTTTTTCGGGTAAAACGGAGAAACAAAACATTTTTTCCATGCTCCGGAGGGAAAACGGACCACAAAAACATTTTTTTCGGGCAAAACGAAGAAACGAAAACATTTTTTCAATGCTCTGGAGGGAAAAACGGACCACAAAAACATTTTTTTGGGGCAAAACGGAGAAAGGACCTGAACAAAAAGCGCACGGACCTATTTGTTATGATTTTGGACCTGTTCGCTATTTTGAAAAACTATAAAAGGGCTCGTTTACGATTCGTATTTAACAGGAGGTTCTTTACGTAAAACGGCGAAGGAGGGACCTAAACGCGAACCGAGGAAAATATCTTCCTCTCACAAAAAATTGCAAAAGGACCTATCCGTAATTTCAAAAACTGGGAGGACTTTTTTGCAAAAAGAGGAGAGGGAAGGTGGAGGTGAGGTGGATGCTCTAGGAGGGCTTCAAACCTCCCGAGTGTAAGGGAGGGATAATAATAATAATAATATATCGATCTCTCTTCCTACGCGACAACTCTGACGTCCCATGCAGATGCAGTGTATGTTTTGCACTCGGCGTTCTTATCGACGACTCACAAGATTCCATCGCGACGGCCAGCTGATTCATGGCCATCAGAACGACGACGATGTATGCAAATCGCACAAGAGGACTGGAGCCACGCAGGTGTTGCGTACGTGTAGATCGATACATACCTTAACGGCTCAAAAAGAATCATTCTTGCGTATATGCTTGACTCGATGATGACTTGATGGTGCGAGTGATCATCTAGTGACCCCTCTCTCGTGGCACGCATCGATCCCCGATTTCTCCCAGCCTCTCACACACGGCTACGTGTGACCAATAGAGGCAATATTCTCTTGCGATATGTATGCAAGAGTTCAAATGAGTAATACAAGAAAACAACGGAGAAAAGCACGCATGCATGCACTGCCATCACATATCTGATCATGCACCCTACATATATGTATTATAAGGCTAGCTAGTAGTGGTCAAGAAAATTCAGTTGCCATTTTTGCCGACATATCTTCCAAGTTTGAGACACTACTAGTCACTCACCATGACTCTCCATCTTCATTAATCCATCCATCTTGCAATTTATTTGTTTATTGTGAACACAGAGACATGCACAAGTAGTCGACATCCATCAGCAAACCATCACACAATATCGTTCGGATCTCGAAGTCGAAAACAAAAGGTCAAAATCACCCAACAACTTTATGTGACCCTATCTATTAGTGGTGGTCCAGTAAAGAATCTTTCAAGATAGATAAGAATGACGTCCCAGACGGTTTAGTTTTAAAAAGCTTTTTCTTTTCCTTTCAAAATGGCGCGACTTTAGGCCACAAAAAAGGGCTTTGTGGGGCCAAATCCACACTAAGCTAGTTTATGCGTTGCCAAGATGGATTGTTGGATAGCAGCAAGCTTGCAGGTTAATTTCTCAAGATCGATCTTGACTACCCCAATGTGCCATTATGGATCGATGTTTTTGTTGGAAAACATGGTGTCCGCTTTGATCAATCACCATGCTATAATAGAATAGTAAACATAAAACAAGAGCACACCTGATATAGGAAGATAAAATTATTTTAAGATTCTCTTGTACAAAGAGGTGCCATATTTATAGTAGAAGCCAACAAGAGATAGATTTGAATCCGCACACAACGAGATAGAGTCCAACTATATTCGAATAGCTAGGACTCAGAGTGTAACTATATCTCAACACTTCCCCTTGGGTGAATACCGCGTAATGCACGTGTCTCATGGAAAAACTACTCCTAAAAACCCAATGATAAAAAAAAAGGATAGAGAAAAGAATGCATTGCACTCACACATTGCGTTACACTAGTTGCCTCATTAAGAACCTTCATGTCAGAAAACTTCAAGAAAACTTACTAAGGGAAAAAGAGTGCATCTTATAATCTTATAGATTTAAAGTAGGATCTTCATGATCATGCTAAAGGGTCATGGTTGATGGATTTACTCCCCGTGAACTTTGCATATCTCTAAGTCGTCTCATTCCAATACCACTAACACATCTTTGAAAACTAGATTTTGATAAATACTTAGTGAATAAACATGCTAGCTTTTCACATGAATTATTTTGCAGTATCTTTACCTCACCATTCTTCTGGAATTCGTGAGGATAGAAAAGTTTAGGTGAATTCGTGAGGATAGAAAAGTTTAGGTGGCAAACATACTTCTTGATATTGCTTTTAATATTACCCATTTGCATTTGTGCAACACAAACGGCAGTATCTTCATAGATAATCGTGGAGGTATTGACAGTATTAAGACCACATAACTTCTGGATATAGTTATCACACATCTCAACCAAACACACTCACGTGAGGCTTCATATAAAGCTATAATCTCTGAGTGATTGGTAGAAGTAGCTAACAAGGTATGCTTAAAAGACTGCCAAGAAATGGCTGAACCACCGCAGAGAAACAAAAAACCAATATAAGATTTCGCAATATGGGTTCATATAGATAGCTAACATCCATATATTAGACCATAGTTAAGTCTTGGTCATTCGGTAAAATGATCCAAGATCTTGAATACCTTGGAGGTATCTGAGTAAAGTCATGACACCAGCCTAATGTCTTCTGGTTAGAGCTGCATTATGTCTAGCTAACAAATTAACTGCAAATGCAATATTATGCCTTGTGCAATTCACAAGATACATAAGTGCTCCAATGGTGCTACAAATTTTCTACAAATGCAATTTCATTTTCCATCCTTAGTTTGAAAGAGTATTTTGTGGGATGCATGCATTTTTTTGTCTGAACACTAAATGAAGCACGAAGTGTGAATTGTAAAAAGGAAATCAAATTGGACACCTTTTCCTCTTAGATCAATCAAATAACTACCTGTATTGAACTAATCTAGAATCTCTTTTATTAATCTATTATTATTATAATCTACTTCAAAGGATCTTACTATCATGAGGGGTCTTTAAAGGATGAGATTTATCCATATTAAATATTTCCAACACCTTCTTGTTATAGGTAGACCGGTGTACAAAATTCCTTCTTAGAAATTCTCTAGCTGCAGCATAAGCAATATTTTATTTTACCCAAATATTTCATCTCAAACTTCTTCATAAGGTAAGAACTTACTTCTTTTATCTCTTCTGTGGTTTCGATGATATTCAAATCATCGACATACACTGACACGATACATAATTCATTCTATCATTGATATTAAATATCGAAACATTATTCCACTCATTACAGGAGAGTAATTTTCATCGTCCTTGATGCCGGATCTCTATATAAACTATTGTGCTACAAGGCTCGCTTTATATCTCACCACCTAATTATTTTTATTTCTCTTCCGGATGAAAACACATTTGGATCCTACATGGAACACTTTAGGAGGTGTTCTGTCAACATGATTAAATACTTTCCTCTTGTTAAGCGAGTGCAATTCCGCCTCAATTAGCCTCGCTTAATATCTCACCACTTGGTTATTTTTATTTCTCTTCCGAATGAAAACCCATTTGATCCTACATAGAATACTTTAGGTGTGTTCTGTCAACATGGCCAAATACTTTTCTCTTGTTAAGCGAGCATAATTCTGTCTCAATTATTTCTTTCTATTTGACCCAATCTAAGCGCTTTTGGCACTCTGCCATGGACTTTGGTTCTGGATCCACTTCAATAGTTTTTAGCAATTTTTGAGGTGAAATATATCGACAATTGTAGCATTTTTTTATTGAACTCTCGTGAATTCATATAACTAGTGAATATCTCTTCATTAATTTCTTCCAGCTCTTCATGATTTCACACAACAATGGAGTCTGGGTGTTCTGACTTCTAGCTATTCATTTATTCTTAATTAATCAAGGAACATCATCAATACATGATGAAGTGTTCTTTAATAATTAATAAGATAAACAAACTTAATTTAAATTGATATGAGTATATAATAACTACATAAGTTTTCGTATACTCAGTTTGACGGTTTCAAGTAATGTTCCAATATATTTGAGTAGAATGGAAAGGAATTAATACTTATTTAGACTATCAACTATAGAATAAACTCCACATATATATGTGCATACATATCGGGGTATTACATGTCGACCTCCCTTGTCACCGCCGCCAAGACCTCCTGTCGACCTCCCTCACCGCCTCCAAGATCGCCCTCTGAATCCGACGTTGTTGACCTCCAGAGACCTCCCTCATCACCGCCGCCAAGACCTCCTATCGACTTCCCTAGTTAGTTGAATTTTGGGCTGTGTTGTGACTTGCTACAATGCTACTTGCTAGTTACTACTAGCTTAACTAGCCCTTGTCATATGCTTGATTAACTAGTCCTTGTCTTTGAGCGATGTAGTTAAATCTACTTGTTAATATACTAATGTAGTTGTATTTTGGATACGTAGTATGGTCGATTGATCCTGATATGTGTGACACATATGGTTTATGTTTTCGTGTATTATTCGACTAAAAATTTGTGACCGAGATGATCCCGTATTTGGAGTGACACGTATTCACTCCACATTCGTAATCGAGATAGTCTGCATTCGTATCCGTATCCGATCCTATCCGTGTTTGACTTCGGTGCGGAGAAAAACTAGAATGGCATAAATCCGTTTGTATGTGCTCCGATGGCACCATTGGATTATAGCAAGAGATGGAAAAATGCGCGGAGAAAACACTACAGATGGACACGTACGTTGAAAGCGAGACCCATTTGATTGACGTAGGCATTGTGTGTGTGTGTGTGGCCCTAGCACAAGTTGAGACAGTTACGTGCATGCTCCAACAGGGCTAAAACCAGGTGAGGCTGGACGAGCGGGGGGTGGATCAAAATAGTGGCCAGGGATATTGGCCCCGCGCACGTCAGGCGAAGGAAAGATTCCGCTGCACATCCATCGGTTTTTGGGCACGGGACGAGCTCAGCTGGCGCGGCCGGTCGAGGGGACACCGGCGTTCGCCGCTCCTCCGCCACAACCTCCCCGCTAATTCTTATCCATCCACGTAGGCGCTCCCCTCTGATGGGCCCATCGCGTCCACGTATGCGCGTGACAAACAGCCTACACTACACAGGTGTTGTTGTACAACCTTGTTTGCTTCTATCTGTGATTCGACAATATCAGTCATAAGTTTAAGAGGGAGACTAGGGAACGGTATATCGTTCCAACGGTATAGCCGTGAAACTTATGAAACTTATCAGTTTCAGTGTTGGTTTCATGAGTTTCAGTGTTTAGTTCATCGCTTAATGTTTCATCGCTTTTAGTCTTTAAGTTTAGCGAGTTTGATGTAAAAAATCACAAGTTTACGAGTTTTATGATATCACGTTCGCATGGTATACCGTAGGTTAGTTTTTCTGTAAGTTTAAATATACTCGTATTGTCGAGCCGGTTGATCTCATGCAATGTTCGAATCGTTTGAATGTTTGATCTGGTGGTTACGGTGTCTACGGTTCTGTTCTTACGTAGGAGCAGTAGTGCTAGCTGACATGAGATGGATCGTGCATGGACCATCAATGCACACAGTGCTTAGACATTAATCGAGTGATAAAGCCCGGGTCGGTTCTAGAAACATGGGAATAATTATGCCGCTGCGCATGCGGCCTCTAGCAGTTGATGTGAGGCCTCCAAGGAACAGGAGAGAACAGTCGTGGTCCGGCTCCCTGCCGGTGGCCCCGCGACAAGCTGGGTGCACGTGAATTTTCAGTCCGCCTCAGTTTGCCTGTTCTCTCTTCGAGGATTGTTGACATTACTACTGAAGTCTAAACTTCCTACTCTCCAAATGGAGGTCAGTCAAAGCAAAGCTTTACTGAATTAGTGAAAATGAAAAAAAAAATTAGATAAAAAGACAAAGAAAGGCGAAATATCACTGAAACCAGCTAGATGCTGAACACTCAATTAATGTACAGTTTTTCTTAGAATGAATTTCGCATAAACCCAGTATAAGTTTGTAAGATGGCTGCTACTTGGATTCCGTGTAGGCACATTTTCAGTTTCACAGGTGATTTACAGTCTTACAGATCCCCCCAAAAAGCTCGTATGAACACATGGGTGTATCTGGGCACTCTGCGTATCTACGGGTTTTGGTATTGTACAAAGTGCCCTTCACGAAAAGTTTAACAACTGTAGAGATTAATGATACCGACATTGATACTGTAACAAAAGCAGAAAACTCAATGCGCAAGAGTGAGATTTACTCATGAATCAAACATAGCATAATTTGCTTGAATATGAGATCCGGCCTTTTTCTTTTATAAATAACAATGTATACTCACAAGGAGGTACTACAAAAAAAACACTTATTTGGAGTATATTATGATGCAAAACTAAACAAAGCATCCTCTTTTGGAGAGAACAGTGACGGAACCAGAAAACTTGCAAGTCCCGGGCTAAACTTTTAAGCATATAACTAATAGCAATTTCTAAGCCAAAATATTATGGGCTAAAGATGACTTTGATGACCCGAGCTAGACTAGATATACTTGGGCTATACACTATACTAATTTCTAAGCCCAGGACTGAAGCCCGGCCTGCCATGGGCCTGTTTCCGCCACTGGGAGAGAAAGACAGCTAGGCTATTAGGCATAACATGACTAAAATAGAACCAGCTTATATAGCTTATATATATATATATATATATATATATATATATATATATATATATATATATCAGCTATATATATAATTACTCACCTAAAATTAATCAAAAAAGTAATACCCATGAAAGGATTTTTTTAACCAAGAAATAGTTACCTCTTTATAAATAGGCCAAGAGCCTCCCACCTGAAACACCACCCAACCAAACCGAACCGAACCGAAGCAACTAAACCAGGCAAGAAATGGCGGCCATGTCCTCCACCGCCTACTTCTCCTCGCAGCCGCAGCTCCCCGCCTCCACTGCCAACCGAAGCAGCATCGGCCGGCATCCACGGAGGCGGCGGAGCAGCAGCTTCGTGATGCTCGAGGAGGCGGCCGCCTCCGACAGCGGCGCGGTGGGGAGGACGAGGAGCCTGACGGAGGAGGATCTGGATGAGCTCAAGGGCTGCCTCGATCTCGGCTTCGGGTTTGCGTACCACAAGATCCCCGAGCTCTGCGGGACGCTGCCCGCGCTCGAGCTGTGCTATTCCATGACGCGGAGGTTCCTCGACGAGCAGATGGCGCCGGGGCAGGAGCCCGCGGCCCCGCCTGCGCCGCCTCTCCCGAACTGGATAATCTCTGGCCCTGGTACTTTTTTCCTGTACAAGTTTCAATTTTGGTAGAGTTTTAATTTTGGGATGATGTGAATACTTTTTTGCGGTAAAGGTGGGATTTTTTTAATCTGTCGCTTTGGTGGGAGCTCACTGATTTCGGGAGAATTAGAGGTGGATTTGGGTATAGAGAATGGGATTTTTGGGTTCAGTTTGGTGGGAGGTGGTCGAGGGGTTTGATATTGAGATGCATGTGGCAAACTATGCTTCATTGCGCGCGAAAGATTTGATTCTATTGTGCTTGCAATATACTATCAGGTGCGTTCCTCCCATTAGCTCGCATGTTTAATTCCGTGTAGATTACACCGCGGTTTAATTTTTTCAATTTTGTTGTCGAGCTGATGAACCATAGAATGCTAATACTACGGCAGTATGTTGAATTCCGAATTTCTGATGCTTGTCGGGTGAATTGTTAGGAACGAAGGATATCAGATATTCATGCTGAATAGTTTGTCTCAAACAATATGCATCCAGATTATTGCAGAATGGGATCTTTATTATGGAATATCAAGCACCTTTTGGTGGATTGGTGTATGGTTGGATGCCTAATTTCGATTGTCTTGGGTTTAGGATCATAGTTTCTGCTGAAGCTTTCTGCTCGTTTAGTAATTAACAATGGTTTGCTCAATTCGTTCGATGCACCAGCTGTATTTGTTACAAACATACAAAATACAATAATAGTTTGAGCAATTACGAAAGAACTGTACTTGTGTTGTGGATAGCTAATGAGTGTATCCCTTCAAGGAAATCAATTGTGTTGTGGATAGAACAACATGCAAGCGTCATCAAGGATATTGATTCAATCCTTTTATTGTTTTGTGGATTCTGTTTTACCTTGTCTTGATGACGCTTGCATGTTGTTCTAAGATGTTCGGTATGGAGAACCAGAAACCTTTCCTTTTACTTTGTTCATAAAAGGGATGAGCATGATAAACGCTCCAATATTCTACCAACTTTTTTTTGTCGTCATCCATTGTATGGTTTTGGTTATATATATATAAATGATACCAAGTGAAAAGAAACGAAATTTTCAGCATGGTGAAGGGAGGAAAAACAATACTTGTATTCTCAATTATGTCACTTAGCAGAAGCTCAAAGAACTCAACTTGTGTTTTCTTTCGTCGATGTCACTTTTTTTAGCAAGTGCCAACTGTCATCTCCAAGACAAACTTCACAATAAAGCAAAGCAAGAGTAGTTCCCACAAGGAATTATTCTCCTTTTCAGCACAGGTTTCCTCTTCAAAAACAAATGCACATATTTGAAGTTGCACAAATATTAAAGCATGAATAAAGAGTAGATGGGGATTACTTACCCCTTCGTTTGCTTCAAGATTTGTGCAACTTGTATTAGGAGGGAGAGCATAGAAGCACCTCTCAGAAAGAAAAGCTGTTCTTCCTATCCCGGACGCCTCCTAGAAAAAATTCAGCAGCGCAGTGTGTTCACCATAGCTATTACCTGGACTGTTCATTTAATCTGGAGATCCTACTCCCTTTGTGATGGATTTATTCTACAAAAGGGCTACTGTACTTCGCTGATCAATATTGGCTCTGGCAGGTGATGATCCAGAAGAAGTGAAGGCTAGGCTGAAGTATTGGGCTCAGGCTGTTGCTTGCACTGTCAAACTCTGCAGCTAATGGAGGTTGGCAGCCTGCAGGTTCATCTCGTAACATGTACGGTATGACGGGCTGAACTGGAGGTGGTTGAGGTTGAAGAATCTGCTTATATGTTTTGAGCTCTGGCGAGCAAATACTGGGGAGGAGCTTGTGCTTCGTGGTATCGAGGCAAAAACACAATTGATCCCATGACACAGCGGAACAGCGAGGGAATTCGAGCTGATCCGTGGTCCGAGCTTTTCTGAAAGCATCAGAAGCTTGTCCTTCCTCATGGGGGTCTCTGCACGGTGCAGCGTTTGCTCCGGTTGTTGTAACGTACCGGGTGGTTAATCCATGGTTGGATTAGTTCCAGTATGGCTGGTTCCTCTGTTCCCTTTAACCTTGATTTGTTTTCAAGTAGTAAACATTGTGAGGATTTGCATGAACAGATTTGTAGATTCTGCTATATTGCAAGGGTTCATAAACAGTTTGCTCTGCAAAAAGATTTATTCATGCAGCCTAACAGCAAACTGCTGCTGATGTTGTGTATATCATGTGATCCTACCGAACAGAATCTGTGGTTTCTCACCGAAAAAAAGCACTGTGGGGGATCCGACCACTAATTGATCACAGATCATAGTACTATAATCTTACTTGACATATCAGTGTCAAACTGAGAAGGCAGGGATCCCTCTACTAATTACACCTCTGTTATATCTGGGAGGTTTGGAGCTCCCTGAGACCATCCAGGTGGTAGCCCGCCAATTTGTGAAAACCCCCCTCTATTTCTCTAAATCACGGATAGGTCCCTGCAAATTTACGAAAAGGTTATTTACGATTTTTTATGAGGAGAAGAAAAATTTCCCCGGATTGCGTTTAGATCCCCTGTTCACTACTTTACGGAAAGAGGCTCCCGTTAAATACAAATCGCGAACGAGCCATTTTTTACTTTTTTGGGATAGCGGTGGGATCTAAAAATATAACAACAAGGTCTCCGGTCTTTACATCCAAGTCTTTGCTGATTCTATCAATTCAGTCTAAAACCTAACAATCGTAGCCGACTCGACCTGATTCTCTATAATCATCTTTCATGATCTAAAAGTTGAACAAGATCTTGCTAGCATATCCTCCTGATTTTGCCAAAGAAACCACCCCCTATTCACCGCTGAATATAATAATTTACAAGAAAAAAACTTGTTTTTGTCGGTGAGTCGCTGGTCCGCACACGCAGTACACGTGGCGCGCGCACGGCGCTCGATGACTCAGAAGCTTCCATGTGGAGCCTTCCCCCTGGAGTAACGTTTACCCAAGCTTCGTACCCGCAATTAATTCCGCCTAACCGGTCCGGTATGCCCAACACCTTGCCGTACGAAATACCAGAAACGCCCCTCCCCACTTCGAATTCCTGGAGGGATCGCTCGCAAATACGCCCAGATAACTCGGGTACTTTCGGAACTCCACGTCTTGTCTGGGTAGTCTCCACTTTGTCGTCTCTATCCTCAGACCTCAGCTAGTCTCCTCCACGGTGGTGGCCGGTGGGCAAGCAGAAATGAAATGACCGTGCCAAGTTTTCAGTTTGGACCTTGCACTTCCTGCTTGTTTAAGATTTCAATGTCCACTCTTGGTGCGATTTGGATCATGCTAATAATTCCTAGGATGGCTATAATTAACTCGGTGTAAAAATTTTAGGGAGTTTGAAGACATCATCAACTACATGTGAACAAGAAATTTTAGCAACTATACATTCTTGGATTGGAAAGGGGACAAAGATGTGATACTACTAATGCCAAAAGTCATAAGATCGTATATCTATTTATCCTGGTTATTTATGGAGAGGATTAGACATTGCCTTAACTGCAAATTTTTCACATGTATCACACTTTTGCATCGGTTCCAGATTCCAATCATGAGAGAGGATGCTACAAGGACATGCTATGGAAATGACTGAAACCCGAGGGCTTTTATAGAAGTACTAAACCTCACAGAAAAGCCCTTTTCCCTCTCGTTCGCGTGGGATATTTACATCTTCCGCTCCGCTCCCCTCTCCGCCCCCTCCCCCTTCGCCCGCTCGCTCCTTCCAGAAGCTTCGAATCGCGATCGCCTCCGCCCCCACGAGCCCCCCATGGTGGACGCGCCCATCAGCGGCTAGGGCTACCACCTTTCCCTCACGGTTCGTCCCGGCCCAGTCCTGATTTTTCGGCGATTTTTTTTTGTGTGCTGATTTTCCTGATTTTTTCGGCGATTTTTGGCGCGGCTGATCGGAATCATAGGGTTTTGGCGAGCCTGTTGCGGCGGTGGAGGAGGAGATGAACGGGGAGGTGGAATGCAGCGTGTGCCACGCGAAGGTGGCGGTGCCGGCGGCGGTGTCGAAGGCGTACGACATCCACCGGAGCACCGTGTCGTCGCGGCAGCGCGCGCTCAACGTCCTCCTCGTCTCCGGCGACTGCTTCCTCGCCGGCCTCCAGGTGAATACTGCTCCCCTTTTGCATTCGGCTAGGTTTGATCAGTGCGTTTAGTCTCGAATCGCCCAGTGTCGCGTGCCGATTGAGTCGTCGGTGGTGGTTGCGATGGGATGGTGTGACTTGTGAAGAGGAGAATCGTGTGGTTTTGAATTTTGGATTGATGACTTGCTATTTAGTGAAAACATGATGCCACGAATGTTTGTAGATTTGTGCATTTGGTTAGCTACAGAACATGCTAAAAAAATTGTGGAGTTTCATGAGTTGTGATTTTTTCTCTCTCTAAAACGATGTTAATTCTACCAGACTGCCAATATTGCAGAAGAAGGGTGTCATCGGTAGACACGTATGTTTTCTTTAAAGAAGTTTGTGGGATCGCGGCACATGCAAATGTGTAACAGGAGGCGATCACATCATTCCATGACTGGCTTCATTGATTCATGTAGACGAACAAGTAGTGGTAGTTTGGATTCTTGACTTGAATGCTCCCCTGTACTGCTGTTAACATTAGTCTGGATGCTGACGCCAGCTGCAAGAAAAATTAATGCCTACTTACTACTCCTACTTAGTATCATGACCATTCCACGATTTGCATTACTGATAGTGAATTTATTCTAGAATCTGGATTATAGAGTAAACATTGCTAACATGAGTAGCCTCCTTTTTTTCCTTCCTTTTTTTAGAAAAAGTATGTCTGGTGAAATTACAAGTGCTAAACTTTGGGATATTGAATTGGAGTGGTTGTGTACAACTCAATGACAAATTTTGTATCCAACTAACCATGCTCATACAATGTTTTGTTAACTCATTGGCAATTTTCCACATTATAAGTTCTTATGTTGCTTGACACATTTCTACCTCTTTTTTATAGCCTATATTGGTCTACATGTGTAAAGTGGATGGGAAATTCAAATTTAGTCCAGTCAGTGTGAACTTCTTGACAGAGATTACAAAAATTATATTTGCCATCATCATGCTATTCTTCCAGGTATGTGGAACCATCTATTGTTCCATTGTGGTCTGTTGCTTGGTATAATACATTTTTCTATCCATATTCTTTAGTATTAGAAAATAATTTAATTTCTGTAAGGTAAGATGGCATTTTTGTTTGTTTGTGCAGTTACACTTGAATAGGCTGCTAAGTGAGTGGAATGAACATTGTGTTTAAAAATCTCGCATTGCATTTCAGCGCTGAGTAGTAAATACTTCTTTTTCTATTAATTTCCTCAATGCCCTTGTAAGTTGGCTTTTGCCTTTTGCAGGCTAGGCGTCTAAAGGTGGGAGAGAAGCCACTTCTCTCGGTTTCAACATTTCTGCAGGTAATACGACCTTCAAGTATGTCATGCTGATGCATTGGATCTGGTCAATTACTTACCTGATTTCAATCTCAATTATCAAGAATTGATTTTTCACTTGAAAAACTCACCTTATGGAAATACATGCTATTTATTTTGAAAAAAGCAGTCGATCCCCATTACCTGGTCATATACTATCATGTTGATACATGATGGCACAACTTAACAGACAGTTCATGGAACTTCCATACAGGCCTATCTTGTTATCATTCATTACTCTGTACTGACCATCGATCTTTGTTTATTTGTTATAACGACAAAAGTATTGTTGCTGAAAATTAGTGATCTTATCTGCCATGCTAATTATTCGTCACCTAGCAGGCTGCTCGCAACAATGTTCTTCTTGCGGTTCCTGCTCTTCTCTATGCTATCAACAACTACTTGAAGTTTATAATGCAGGTAAAGAATCAATAAGAACCTCAGAAACCAGAATGGCGTAGTGACATTTTCTTCTTTTTATGTCTTTGATTAACCAAAATAGAGGAGCCCAGCATTTGTATTAGCCTAACTTGGATCTGGTACATCTTTTCTAACCATTAAACATGTGTTATGCAGCTATATTTTAATCCTGCGACCGTGAAAATGCTGGGTAATCTCAAGGTATGGTATTAAAAGATGTTTGAGGAATATTATTAGTTGCATAATCTCAAGGTTGGTGCATGCACCCACCCATGTCAAGCATGTATGTGCACACATTCATTTGGACGCACACACACTTTTTTGTTCATGTTAATATACCTGTTGGTCTTTAACATTTATTTGGAGTCCGGCTGCATCTGGCATGCACTTATGAGTGTTTTGGTAATCATATATTCATATTATATTGATATCTGTAGGTTCTGGTAATTGCTGTGCTCCTAAAGGTGATAATGAGGAGGCGTTTTTCTACAGTTCAGGCAAGTTTGCTCTTAATTATTACCAGTCATGTTGTTTAACTTTTGAAATGTTAGTTTTCCAAGATTCAAAAGTACAGGTGGTCCAAATGTAAGTGCAATTTCAGTCAGTACAATTCAAAGATAATTGGTCACTTATATTTCTTCATTTCTGTGGACTAATCTCTAAATGTAATGCTATAATTTTAGAGATACCATGAACTTGTGTAATGGACATTATGCTATTATTTGTTGACAGTGGGAAGCCCTTGCTCTCTTGTTAATTGGAATATCTGTTAATCAGCTAAAGTCACTGCCTGAAGGTTCTAGTGCGCTTGGTCTTCCTGTTGCAGCTGGAGCCTACCTATATACACTATGTTATGTAAGTTTTGACTTTTGTCTTTTTGGTTCAACTGCTAATTCGTTTTTCTCATACTTCCTTTCATCCTTTTGTACCTGAATAGTGTGCAGTGTGATGTTAACATGTTGGATTAGAGTATAACATATCTCCTGTGAAATTTGGGGGGCTAGTTTAACTGTTATGCATCCAGACTTAATTTGTATTCTTTTTTCTTGTATATATACAACACAAGCATGGTATTCTGGCAGTCAGTTGACTCGGGTACATTGCTGTATCTGCACTGCTCCTTAGCTGTAGCTAATTATAAATGTTGCAGCCCTTCTCATTGATACATTGCTTGGGTCCTGCTATCCTGTGCTTTCAACCAATGTTTCTTGTCAATCATATTATTGTTTCAATTTGTATTTCTCTAGAACTTCAACATGTACCATGATAGGATTCAGATTTCAGAACTTATGGTAAACTCCCATGGAGCAAAATAATAAGCTGTAAGCACTCTGGGATAAAATTTATACATTCAAGTGCTTCACATGAAGACAGTTTGTGGCTTTTCTTTTCATTTGATTGTGTACTCAAAAGCAAATTTGTAAAGAGCAGAATTAAAGGTGACATCTGACATTGCGTACTAACTTTGTGGCAATCAGGTAACAGTTCCTGCATTGGCTTCAGTTTACAATGAAAAGGCTCTGAAAAGCCAGTTTGATACCAGTATATATCTTCAGGTATGACCATATCCGTATGTATTATCTTTCTGGCTATTTTGCAATGGCACCATGTGCTACTGAATGACAATGTCCTAAGCTATCTTGGTTATGCATTTGTTTATTTCTCTAAAAGCTACCTTTTTTGTCATGATCTTCATCTCATGTTTACAGAACTTATTTCTGTATGGATATGGTGCAATATTTAATTTCCTTGGGCTTATGATCACTGCTATCATCCAAGGTAATTGTTGAGAATGCATGTCTCATAAGAAGCAATGTACTTTTTGCATAATATGATATAAGTTAGATTCAACTTTTCTGTTGTTTTGTGCTGTCTTGTCGATTGTACTCTTTGAATACTGGTGGTTGTCCCATGTGAGCTTGGGATTTTGAATAGATAGTTGTTGTCCCATGTCAATTTACTTTTTGAATATTAGTTGTTTTGCACAATGTCTTGGTTTGTTTCAGTAATTTTTTGTGGCTGATTATTATATAATATATCTTTACACTCGATTTGCTTACCATTTTAATAGAGATCAAATTTAAAACCTTTAGTATTTAAATATAAAATTTCTAAAAACTGAATAGAATGTTTCTTTTTTCCTCTTGCTTTTCATTTCAAGATGTTGTTCATTCAACTATGCTTTTCGGGTGCTACTATTTGGACAACATGCATAATATCTTGTGACTGAACAGTGCTGTCTCTGTTCTCTTGCATGATATGTGTTAAACTTCTTTGATGCCACTTTGGCTATGGAATATTGGAATGTGTCATGCTGCCATAAGTAATTGGCTATTGTGTAAATTTTTCAGGACCTAGTAGCTTTCACATTCTGGAAGGGCATTCAAAGGCCACAATGTTTCTTATTTGCAACAATGCTGCACAGGGCATACTTTCGTCATTTTTCTTCAAATATGCAGGTATATTACCAGCATAAAAAGCTCCTTAGTTTTTGTTTCAGATGCTATTGAAATGTTACTGCATATATTAAGTATCTTTCAGAACTTTTTTCCATTAAATAATAGTTTTGAAAAATATTTTATTAATAACCCCTTGCCAACTTTATTTCAAATTATGACCCTTTTAGCCACACCACCGTTCGTGGCGTGGGAAGACAACACTGCCGCGCCAACCACTATGGCGTGGCCAAATCTACCAGTGGTGTGGCAGTGTTGTTTCGCCATGCCACCACCAATGTTGTTTGGCAACAGGTGATGGCTGCCTGCTGGCCAAAAGAGTCAGATTTGTAAATAAACTTAGGGCCTGTTTGGGAGAGCTCCACTCCAAAAAAATCAGCTCCACTCCACCAACTTCACCATAGAGTAGCTTCATCATAAAGTTGAAGTAGGGAAGGGAGGTGTTTGGTTTGCAAATTAGATCTAGCTTCAAGAATAGATGGGTTTGATGTGGATACCCATTTGTGCCCTTGGATGTTGAATGGAGGTGGGTAATTACCTCATATGTGTAACTAGTGGCAAAGGTGGGTAATTACCTATGAACTTCACGAGTGGGTATGAAACAGTGTTTCTTGGAGTACCCCTTGAGGAGCTCCACAAAAACCATGAAGCAGCCCCCTAGATTCACATTTTTTCTGAAGCCGGAGTTCTGTGTAGCTGAGGTGTTTGGCTACACGAAGTTGGAGTGGAGCTGAAAATTGAGGAGCAGAGCTCTCCCAAACAGGCCCTTAGTAAGGGCTTAGTAATAAACATAAATTGAAAAATGGGTTAAATAATAAAAATTGTTCTATCTTTGAGGACTTACCATGCTACTTGCATTGCATGTACCCACCAATAGTTGCCATGCTCATTGCAACTAACTAAATTCTTGTTTAAAGTTGAATATATACATGCACGAGCAATGATTATTTAGTCTTAAGATCACACATACATATGAATGGGCTAATTCTGTGATGCCCAATTTGGTTGCTATACTTTGGTTTTGGCAAGTGAACTGTGGTAAGAGTCGAGCACATTAATGAATAATGATGAATGCAGATACAATTTTGAAGAAGTACTCATCAACAGTCGCCACAATCTTTACTGGGGTAGCATCTGCTGTATTGTTTGGTCATACTCTGACTATAAATTTTATTCTTGGAATATCAATAGTAATTATATCTATGCATCAGGTAACTTGCTTTTCTTTTTGTGTTGATTGAGTTAATATTGAAGTTTTCCTACCCTGACATGTTTCTGATCGATATTTCTTTCAGTATCTTTCTAATCAAATTAAGGATGAAGTGCCAAACAGTAAAATTGAGATGGCTGATGCTCAGGATCACAGGTTAGTCCTATTGTGTTCTTGAGTCTGGACACTATAGTAGCTGGTACTCCGGGACTGTTCTCAAGTTTCATTCTGAGATCCACCTTTCGGAAAAATAAAATATTGTTTTCTACCGTAACCACTGAAAACATGGTGCACTTCATGTGAAGCATGTAGTGGACATCCAAGTTTGTTTATTAATATATTTGGTTTGACCTTTTTGATGGTTGCCTTGCTCAGCAGATTAAAGGAATCTGTATATGTCAATGTGACAGATTCAGTGGCAAGTGAGGTAATACTACATAGAATTCAAGCAATGACCTTACTATCATCTTTTGGATAACTAACAGTCATTCCATCTGTACATGTAGGCTAAACACCGCCATGGATCTGATGAGAGGCAGCCACTTCTTCCCGTCTGATTTTATGTCAGAGGTTTTCTTCTTTTCTTCTTTCTAGAGTGTAATTAATTGTCTTACGGCCTTGGTGGAGATGTGTTCTTTTTTTATTTTTTGCGAGGAAATAGGGATGTGTATTAACAAGTGCAGTTCATCCGTGCCATATGTATCTGAACTCTCTTCCTTTTCTGGCAGCGCTGCCAACTGTGACACTTAATCCCCTCAACTCAAACACTCAACAGGAGAGGAGCAGCATAGATCTTACCAATAACATAGCGTCTGCGCTTGAGGATAGAAAGATTATATAGCCTTGATAGTGTTTTTGACCTAGTGTTGCCGAAGCCGCACTGTTGCCATGATGTTTACAGAATACAGAACTATCGCGGGGGCGCCTATTGTGTGGCACAATGGCGAGCTCCCCGAGGTAGTGTAGTGAGGGAACGAATACATTTTGCCTTTGCTGTAGCAAAACTGATGTGATAAGATGGGCGAGAATAAATCTATCTAGTCTCCTTTTTCTCCTGACAGAGTATCATTCTTCCGTTGCGTGGTATGTAGATAGCAATTTGTTCTGTTGTGTCGTGTTATCTGCGAAGCAAATGGATTCCTGTGCGTACGTACGTGTGTATCATTCAGGGCAACTGATTCCGCCGCCGCACCGCTTAATGCCAACCCCTTCAGCTGCGGCTCATCCATTGGGATAGGCTTCTCGCTATCGATGACGCGCGTGTGATCGGAGTGGTCGTCGGTAACTGCTCCCGATGACTCCTTGCCAGCGCTGTCGCCCCACTAGGTGGTGTTTGATTGCTGCATGAAGGTGGATGTGATATGGTTACTTATGGATTTGGAATTATCTAATTGTTTAGATGAATGGATGGAAAGGATATTATTGTCATCCAGTTTCTAAGAATATTCTTTTAAGATGCTAAGTAGAGCTGTTTCTATGTTTTAGGGCAAATGATCAAAGGCCGATCAACTTCGGAGCAAATCATCAAATCCTCTGTTAAATTCAAATTTGTGTCAAATTGTGGTCAAATTTTGGTCAGATTTTGTTTGAAAATTCAAATGCAATCCAATTTTATCCGTAATTTTGTCCAAAAATTCAAATTTGGCCAAATTACGTTTGAAAATTCAAATTCGATCAAATTTTATCTGTGAATTCAAATTTCAGTCAAATTTTGATCGAAAATTCAAATCTGGATCAAATTTTGTCCAAAAAATTCAAATCGAAATGCGAAACTTGATCACAACTAGCCTATCCATCCAATCAAACAAAAATTAGCTCGTACTATCCAGTCTCATCCATCCATCCAACCAAACAAAAAATTGACTCATCCTACATCTACCCAACCAAATAGATATCTGGATGGCTCCATCCCATCTAGGCTGGTGATCATATCCCATCCAGTCTCATCCAGGCAACCAAACGTCGATAGCCCACTCCAGCTTCAAAACCCTAACTCTATCATCATCAGGATCTCAACGCGGTGCCATCCTTCACCACCCGCTGCCTTCCTCCAAAAGACCAAGACCACAATCGACGGCACCACCACCACTCTGCGTAGCACCCTGCGTGTTAGCAAATACTCCCTCCGGTCTGGTAATATCTGTCGTTTTGGACATCGACACGGTCTTCAAAACACAACTTTGACCGCTAATTTTTATTATAATATATTTATAAAACCCAATAAAATTATAATATTATGAAAGTACTTCTCGAGACAAGTCTACATGTATAATTTTTATGTATCCAATTTAAATATTTAAAAATATATTGTTAGTCAAAGTTTCGAAAGTTTGACCATCACTATGTCCAAAACGACATGTATTACCAAACCGGAGGGAGTATATATGGTACTACATGGAAGCCATTGCAAGATGGCACGTATAGGACCAATAATTAAAGAGCAGTGTTTATATTCTTAATTTCTTCCTAATATAAGTTGCACAAATCTTGAAGTAAGCAAAAGGGGTAAGTAATCACCATCTACTCTTCATTCATGCTTTAATATTTTTACAATTTTTAAAAATAAAAACACATAAATACCTTTCATAATTAACATAGCTTGACCAAGACTTATCATCGAACGAAGAGAAGGAGAAAGACATTTAATTTAAAGGGCAGCGGAAGGATAAATAACAGGGAATTTATTTACGTGCTTTTAATTTAAACGACATTTAACATAGCTATGTTAATTATGAGAGGTATTTACGTGCTTTTCTTTTTAAAAATTACACAAATATTAAAACATGAATGAAGGGTAGATGGTGATTACGTACCTCTTTTGCTTACTTCAAAATTTGTATAACTTATACAGGGAGAGAAAGCATAGAAACACTGCTCTATAATTATTGGTCCTATACGTGCCATCTTGCAATGGCGTTCCATCTAGTACCACATATATTTGCTAACATGTGGGGGTGCTACGTAGAGTGGCGGTGGTGCTGTCGATCGTGGTCTTGGTCTTTTGGAGGAAGGCAGCGGGTGGTGAAGGATGGCACCGCGTTGAGATCCTGATGATGACAAAGTTAGGGCTTTGAAGCTGGAGTAGGTTGTCGATGTTTGGTTGCCTGGATGAGGTTAGATGGGATATGATCATCAGCCTGGATGGGATGGAGCCGTCCAGATGTCTATTTGGTTGGGTAGATCTAGGATGAGTCAATTTTTTGTTTGGTTGGATGGATGAGACTGGATAGGATGAGTCAATTTTTGTTTGGTTGGATGGATGGGCTAGTTATGAATTTTTTGGACAAAATTTGATCCAAATTTGAATTTTCAAACAAAATTTGACTGAAATTTGAATTCACGGATAAAATTTGATCGAAATTGAATTTTTGGACGAAATTATAGATAAAATTTGATTGAATTTGAATTTTTGGAGAAAAATTGACCACAATTTGGTATAAATTTGAATTTAATCGAATGCAATAAAGAGGATGAGTGTTCGGCTTTTTTTTCATGGCTCTGTTCAGCATCTTGAAGGAATATTCTTAAAAACTGGATGACAATATTGTACCCATCTACTCATCCAAACAATTGGATAACTCCAAATCTATAAATAAACATATCCCATCCACCTAATCAAACACCACCTAGTGGGGCGACGGACGACATGCTCCAAATGCTGCCACCTCATCTCTGGTTATCCGTAAACCGGAGATGGTTTGGGGCTGCCACGTGTCCGGTTTATGGTGAACCGGTGATGATGTGGCGCAGCCTTGTCCGGTTCTCCATTTTCCGGACATAGCTTCTCCAGTTTTTGGGATCCAAATACGCCATGTCCGGTTTTTGGTGATCCGGAGATGCATTTTCGGTTTTTCAGGTTCCAGAGATCACTGTTTTTTTTTTGTAAATACACGAAACTGTTGTATCGTTTTGTAAATACGAGTCACAAGCTATACTAAATACTAAATTTTCTGAGATAAGCTTGGTCTGCTTTGTGCCAATCACATCTAACCTGTTGTGCTAGGGTGTACCTTGTGATGGAACTTCATACAACTTAAGCAAGGATGTTCTGATTCATATGTACTCAAGTTTGTGCAGCACATCTGATTCTGGATTTCTGATGCATTCCATGATGATCACATCGAACAAAGTAGATGCCAGTTTGTACAATAACATCAATGACAAATGTAGATTCTTTCTTTCTTTTTAATAACTACCAAGGTGACCCAACTTGCGCCTGCATAATCTTTAAAGCATGTTTAAATGAAATGCCAATACATATATGTTTTTTGTTTTTTAAAAAATATATCGTTACATAATTTTATTTGTGATATTTTAATATTATATATATCATAGTAGAGAATATACTCATTCCGTACTTATCACATGTGACAGAAATTTTCTTCCTAAAATACTTGCATAACAAAACAGTAAATATAACATAGCATAATATTTTTCATTTATACCATCATATCTTAATTTCATTATTGTAGTGATTGTCTCTTTCCTTCGTTACTTCTTTTAATGTACATCATATTGCTTATACCAGTATAGCCGAGTGAACACCTGTCGATATATCACTCTCTTAATCTCTCCACTCTGTGGAGGTTCACCAAATAAAAAGTCAAAATATTTTCTTTTTTTAGAATTTTTAGCATATTCTATATTTCCTTAGCGACCGTAAAAAACATGTCATCGACTTTTATTACATAATAGTTAATTATTACATATATATATATATATATATATATATATATATATATATATATCAAATTCATTACCTTTTTCTTCTTCTCAAATTAGCATGTATTTGGAATTTTAATTCTAAATAAAAACAAAATTTATATATTTTCATTTATTATACAATTAAAAAACAATCCATAATTACCTTTTATTTTTATTCAACTATTTTTTCTATTTAATTTTGAATTTTAGTTTTAGGTTAGAATTTGTATATAAATCCAATTGCTAATTTTTATTCTAAATTTCAGCTGTGTACACGTTTTAATTTAGAGTTCATATGAAAATCAAATGGCTAATTTTCTTTTATTTTTTATTCTAAATTTATGTTTATTTTTATTGTTACTATTTTTATTTAATTCCTCATAGCATTTTCATGTTAGAATTCGTATACAAATCCAATTGATAATTTTTATATAATTTGTATTCCTAATTTTAACTATGTACACGTTTTAATTTGGAGCTCGTATGAAAGTTAAATGGTTAATTTTATTTTATTTTTTATTCTGAATTTCTATTATTATTTTTATTGTACTCGGAATGCACTCTTTCTTCTGATCAAAACAGTTAAATTTATTATTATTATTATTTTATTAATTTCAAATATTAGTTGCCAAACGGACCTTAATCTCTCTTTTCCGTCCTCTAGTCATCAATCAATCACTATCTCGCTTACAATTGTTGCCAGGAGTACGTGATGCTGCGAGCTCTCTGCTCGGATTCTCTCGACGACCAACTTTTTCAGCTTTCAATGCAACAAGCTAATTTTATCCCATCAGTTGATTTCTTTGTAAATTACACCTAGAAAAGTCCAAATCAACTCTAAATTTTGCAAACCCCCCCCCCCTCCCCCCCCTCTCTTTTCTTACAATAAACTTGTCTGATTTAATATCAGTTAGCTAGACTTGCTGTACACGCGTTGGGATCCTCCAGTTCATGCATGAACCGTTTCTACTAGATTTTAAAAGAAATCCAACCAAACGGGCTAAAGCTCAGAACGATTCTCTTTAGATCGTTTCTTCTTTTTCCACACCGTGTGGCTGAATCGGTCTCAACCCAGTTCCACCCGATTCACAGAATCCAACCTGAAACGTTTCTACCAAGAATCTGGAACCGATTCCGTTTCTACTAGAATCTGGAACCGTACCAAACAGACCTAAATTTTTCAAAAAGAAAGAAAGAGATTAAACCATTAAGGTTGCAACTTAATACATTTTAGGGCCATTCGATCCACCACCTCTCCATCTTCGATGACTCCAATGGCAAATCGAGCAAGCAGCATCATCATATCTCGTTCCCCTTGAATTGCATGCAATGCCGTCTTGTTGGCGTTAGGTTAATTCTGTATATCAACTGTCCAGAGTTGCTGGTGGTGGTGCAGGTGGAGTTTGCTTGTTTACGAGTAGGGGAGATAAAGCCTTCACCACGATGCTCATATTTGGACGGAACTCGGCTTCATATTGCACGCACAAAGCTGCAACTGCCGCAAGCTGCATTAAGGCAGTGCGATGGTGAAGAATGGTCAAGGAAAGAATGATATCGAAAAATAAGCCATGAATTGTTATGCTCGCGTGCGTGCGGGTGGGGTGGGGGGGGCGGGGGTGTTGGACCTTTGCAAGACCTTTTGGTGGGTATTCACCATTCAACCGAGGATCTATACACTGCTTCACGTTGTCTTCAGTTAATCTCGGTGTCGCCTGCACAGCAGAAGCGAGACAAGCTCAGAGTACTAGTTAACAAAAGTCTCCAATTACGGATGGGGCTGTGTTTTGTTATCATCAAAAATGAGTAAACTAGGAAGTTAGCATTACCCATGTAACCAGGCTCTGCTGCCCTCTAGGCATTGTATGGTCCACTGGCTTTCTTCCGGTCAGAAGTTCCAAGAGAACAACTCCAAAGCTATATACATCACTTCTCTGGGTCAGTTGACCAGTCATTGCATACCTGCATAAAGTTTATATAATGTGTTTAATATTAAAAAATGGTGTTATATACAGTAATATGCACTTTTATGATTCATCAGGCAATGACATCACTTCAAGCAAGACCTTTTATAGCCAATACTCCAGTAGCAAAATGGTCATTGCTAGGTGGAGATTACTAGTTTCTGGTTAGTTACAGAAGTAACTAGTTAGTAGCATATAAAATACTTGCTGAGTAAAAAAATACAGCAGAGTAGGATTGGATTCTAATGTTGTTTGAGGGGTTCTAAATTCACTTATCTATTGACATGAATATTCTCTTCCCTTTCAACAAACTATATAAATATCACATGGCTTATTGCTCTTTTGCAAAGTTAATTAGACAAGTACACGCTGCACAGGAAAACTGAATTTAGTTGTAAAATAGTGAACCAAATATTAATTCGTCATAAACATTTGGTAATATAGGATTTTTTACTCTGGAGCGTGATAACCGAATGTTCCCAGCACGCGAGTAGAATGCAGCCGAGCAGCCATATCTGGAGCTTGATTTGACAGATTGAAGTCTGCAATCTTTGCCTTGAAATCCTCAAATAAGAGGATGTTACTTGATCTAATATCCCTATGTACAATAGAAGGCTGAACCTTCTCATGTAGATATTCAAGTCCTTTGGCAGCATCAACAGCAATTTTCACTCGCTGCATCCAATCAAGTGCTGGACCAGGTTGTGCACCTTGTACTCCTTTTCTTCCTGTTAACACAATTTTTAAAAAAACACTTACTTACAAATAATCCGCTTAGCTATACTACCCCAGTTCACAAGTTACCAACAAGAGTATATACTTTTTTTATCAGACTGTAGAGCATGATAGATATCATAGCTACCGGATTCACTGTAAATCCCCCCACGAATCGCGAACCATATTCGTCGAACTCGAACCGGTTTAGGGTACGGGATTCGTGTTCGCAGTGGAAATTGGAAGAAAAAATGGTGAAACGCGAACTCGAATCCCGTACCGCGACTTGGACGAACCGCATTTCGGGTAACTATTGTTAAGGATATATTGTCTATTATAGATAATTGACTTATCTCTTGTACCCTCATGTAGTCTATATATTATAGCCATTGGCCCTCATATTGAATACAAGTGCTATTCATAACAACTATGATAGATATGCAGAATCGTACCATGTAGAACATCATGCAGAGAACCCATGGTGGCAAATTCATAGGCTACTATGCGAAGATTACGCTCCGTACAGTACCCCAACATATCTATGAAGTTGTCGTGTTTCAATCTTGAAACCAAGGAAACCTAGAATCATAAAGTAAGCATCACTATTTAGGAACACTACATCTGTTGAAAAGCACCAATGGTAGAACCAAAAGAATAATTCCAATCTTAATAGCAAGCCAACCTGGGTCAAGAATTCTGATGTGTGTTCATTTGCAGTAGAATCAAGTTTCTTCACTGCCAATTTTGTCCCATTATCAAGGACAGCATAGTACACTCTCCCATAAGACCCTTCACCTATCAAAGCCTTCGACCCAAAATCATCAGTCTTTTCTATCAGTTCGTCCAAGGATAGAACAGGAATATTGATAGGAAGAGCCGAATTGTGTGGCTCAGCTTTTCCAGTAGCAGAATCTTGCAAACCCTTTGTCATTCCTAAAAAAAGAAGAGAAAATAACATCAAATTCTTTATAGAAAGGTGAATCTTAGATGAAGCAGCAGAAACAGACTCTAAGTTTTAACATGGCATGAGAATTATAAGAAAGAAAATAAAGGACTCAAGCAAGGTCAAATGAGCGTACCATCTACGTTATTAGTTGGGACCTTGGCATTTCCATCTTCAAGCTGATCAAACTCATTCACTTGACAATTGCAGCAAATCCAGTGACACCACATTACTCTCTTTGCTCTATTTTACCCCTACTCTGTGAAACACATAAATTTTATCAGGAAAATGCCATATTATCAACACAAACATTATAGCATTTTGATGTGCCATGATAAAGCATAAATTCTATCTCAAATTTTCCAAATACATAATGTGTATCTGTAATGCTAAAAAGCTTATACTGTCGAGATTGAAAAATTTCCGCCAAAAGCACAGTGGAATAAATGTAACATGGAAAACATGGATATTACATGCAAAAAGGCTAGGACTACCTCTAACTTTTGAGCTCCGATGTCAGCTCCTTACCAATGAAGCCGACACAAAATGTCGCAGAAGTTTGCGACGAACAGAAGCATAAATTCTAGAGCAACGTCATTTAACCAGCATCTATGCTGGAAAGGAGCATCAGTTTTCAATTTTTTTATTGTTCAAGGGGTTTAGGTCAGCATTTTCATCCATCAAAAGGTGCTTCCATCAAACAAAGAATTTAGAAAACCCTGGCATCCTACATATATCAACCTATTAATCATTTCACAGATAAAAGCATACAGCATCCACAAATTACTCGCTCTGCCACAAATTCACGTGTATATACAGATCACCCATCATAGTACAAGGAATTTCTGTAACCATTTCAGTTAAAAATGAATCGCACCATTTGACGGGAATACCCGGCCTCGACAACAACAAAAAACGCCTAACATTAACCTCAAGCACTAAACATTTTATTACGGAATTCATCGTTTAGGACCTCATCATACACAACCCACACGATCGCTTACCTCAACAGCAACTGAACCAAACGCAAACGGCAACAGACTACTAGTACCGAGATCCAAGCCATCAGCCATGATCACAGAAAACCACACACCTAATCAATTGCTTCCCACCCCCCACCCCAAAAAAAACCTCTCTCAACTAACCCCAATCAGGCAATCACCGAACACGAACGCGTAACCTCCGACCTACTCCGTGCACAGCCGACGAATCCCACCCGATCGCGCGCAATTCGCGAGGCGAAACGAGAATGGAGGGATCGAGCAGACTCGAAAGCGATGGGATTTTGGGGAGAGGATTTGTGGCGGCCGGCGGCGATGCCTACCTCCAGGGGTTTGCGGGGTCGGCGGCGTCGCTTACTTCGTCTCGGCCTCTAGGGGACGGGAGTCCGAGGCGGAGGCGGTGGCCGCATTTTATAGGGCGTTTCTTTCCTTTTTTTTTTACCTCTATATATATTTTATTTTTGTGGGTGTGGGGTGGTGTACCGGTGTTAGTAGTGTTTATCTACTATAATTTGTTGTGGAGTTTATTTTTAATTGTTTTTGAAAAGCCGAAGAAATAGAACGGTAAATAATAAGAAAATGAAAGGTTGTGTTAGACAACCTCGCTATCGAATAGTCCGGGGTTGCCTAATAGATCTAAACTGGAGAATAGAGAGAGAGGGAGAGAGACATAATATGAGGAGGAACTGCTCTGCTTTATTATTCTCATTGCTTGTGTATACAAAGGGGTAGCCCCTGCCTCCTATATATAGCGGTTCTGCTAGAGATAAGGAAGAGTCCATATAGGATACGAATCCGGTTTCCTAACACTCCCCTTTGGACTCTTCATCATGAGATGCATATGCCTCATTAAAACTCCATAAAACCCGAGTGGGAAAAATAATTGGAGAAAGAGTACATAGCACACGCTTCTTTGTGTTGCACGGATTGCCTCATCAAAAACCTTATGTAAGAAAACTTCAATGAAAAACTTACTTAAGGAAAAGAGTACAATCCACCCAAACTTCAATGTTAATCTTCAAGATTCACGTTGGGTACTCAATCTTCATGTTTGAGATTTATGTAGGAGTATGTGAAAATTCTCCCCCTGAAATCTGCACTTCTCTAAGCCTCATCATCCCGATTCTTCTAACACATCTTTCAGAGGAAGATGCCGAGTGACTTAGTGAATAAATCATGAGATTTTCACACCGACTTAGTATGCAGATCTTTATCTCGCTCATCTTATGCAATTCATGGGAATAAAAGAACTTGGGGTTGATATGCTTTGTGAGGTTACTCTTCACATATCCCATTTGCACTTGAGCAACACAAGCCGCATTATCTTCATAGATAATGGTGGGGTTTGTTCCATGTTCAAACCACATGACTTCGGATGTGATGAACCATTCTTCAAGCCATGCACATTCTCGAGATGCTTCATACAAGGCAATTATTTCGAGTGGTTTGTCGACGTTGAGACAAGAGTCCGCTTAGATGACTTCCACGAAATTGCATCCACCGCAAAGGAAAACATACCCGGTTGTGACTTGCCAAGATGTGGGTCCGATAGGTACCCAAAGATCGGCATAGCCAACCAAATTCAATTCATTATTTCTTCAGAAACAAGCCAAGGTCTTTGCTTCCTTGAAGGTAACGGAAGATGTCCTTCACCCTTTCCAATGCCTTTTGGTGGGTTCTCAGACTGCATCAAGGCTAGCAAATTCACTACGAACGCAATGTCCGGCCTAGTGCTATTCGCAAGGTACATGAGCGCTCCAATTGCACTCAAGTATGGGAATTCCGCTCCCAGGACTTCCTCCCCCTCTTCTTTAGGCCTGTACGGGTCTAGGTCTGCTTGGAGTGACCTTCCGACCATTGGGGTCTTTGCAGGGTATGCCTTTTCAAAACTAAATTTCTCCAACACTTTCTGCGTGTAGGAAGATTGGTGTACCAAGATTCCGCCTTGGACATGTTCAAGCTGCAAGCCTAAACAAAACTTGGTTTTACCCAAGTCTTTCATTTCAAATTCAGACTTCAAGTATGTGCATGCTTCTTCAATTTCTTCATCCGTCCCAATGATGTTCAAGTCATCTACATAGACGGAGATTATACAAAATCCATTCGGGAATCGTTGTATAAACACACATGGACAATCTTCGCTGTTCGTAGCCTTTCTTGCAAAAAAAGTCACTTAAGCGATTGTACCACATTCTTCCTGATCGCTTTCAAATTTCATACAGTTGATTTCTCCAATTTCACATCAGTATAGGTTTCTGCTTGCTCTGTCTTGGTTCGGGATAGGGATACCTTCCGGTACTTTCATGTATATCTCCGAATCCAAGTTTCCATACAAGTATACGTCGTGACAACATCCATTAGCTTCATTTTCAACTTCAAGTTGATCGCCATTGAGATCAAGTATCTAAAGGTAATTCCACCCATGACCTGAGAATAGGTTTCTTCATAATCAACCCCAGGACGTTGAGTGAAACCTTGAGCGACAAGCCTTGCCTTGTACCTTACAACTTCATTGTTTTCATTGCTCTTCCGAACAAAAACTCATTTGTGCCCCACTGGTTTATATGGGGAGGCGTATGCACACAGGCCCAAACACCTCTCTTTTGTTTAGAGAGACTAACTCTGCGGTGATTGCCTTCTTCCAATCTTCCCAATCGAGCCTTTTCTTGCACTCTGCGAGAGATGCGGGCTCGGATCATGATTAATGATTGTGGCAATCTTCTTTGCAAAGTATGCATCGACATTGGTCGTTGCTCTATTCATCGATTCTCCGTTATTACAAAGTTTATGGCCATTTCATCATGGGGTGCTTCGTGCACTTCTACTTGCTCTTCATTGCTATTTCCCATTCCAGGAGCAAGTTCCTTTAGTTTTTCTCCGCCAATGTATGCGCACACATTATTTCCAATGGCTTCTTCCAATGGAAGGTTCAGATCTGGAATTGCCTTTTCCACAAGCTTCTTTCCAAAGGCCAGGTCTCAACTGGCTCCCCTTCTTGCTTTGGGGCACTTTTGTGATTGGTCGTGGTAAGTCCTCTTGCCCGCTTTTCCCAGACGTCTCCGGTACTTTGGGTTTGAGAAGCCGATTTCTGTTCTTTTCTTTGAGGCCTCAACAGGATGAGGGATACCTTCTCGCTTTCTTTGGTATTTCCACCCTCTTTGGTGCATTTCTTGCTGGTACATGCGACTTAACCACGCTCTTGAGATCACAAAAATGATCAGCAATTCATTTGCTAAATTCTCGCAAATCAATTATCTTCGACTTCTTGATTTGCTTCATTAGTGCGAGGGTCATGCGCAGGGATCCCAAAGTGGAATGCCATATTATTTCCGGTATTTTTCATCCAATGGTTGATTCTCTCCCCTAATGACGGAAACGGTCCTCGTCAAAGATACAATCGGCCGAATCGGGTGTATGCAAGTCTCGATCATGGGTTCCAAATACCTGATTATGGATGCACTCTCATAACCAACGATATCCTGCACTTGCGGAGAGGGCCCATTGCAGTCCATTGTGGGGTGGTATAGGTACATATACCATACAACCAAAATTTCTAAGATGGGAAATCTTCTGATGACCCCTTGCACTAGTTGCATAGGTGAATGGATGTTGTAGGCGCCACGGTCTATAATTGATGAGTCTTCGCGTGCATGATCAGGTGTCCCCAACAGTGTTGGGCAAGTTACAACTCGCAAGAGTGGTCGGGCTATGAGCTTAATCCTCATTGTTAGTGCTTCACCTAGTCTATTTTGCGTATGGACGAGCGGTGCAGAGTGCTCAACAGCTTATTCCATTCTTTGTGCAATAATCATCAAATGCCTTGGAAGTAAATTCACCGGGCATTGTCCATTCGAATGGACTTCACGCGATGATCGTGAAAAGCATTCTTAACTCTGATGATCTGCGAGATCAACTTTGTGAATGTATGATTCCTTGTTGACAGCAAACATGTATGCGACCATTTCGAGGAAGCATCAATGAGCACCATAAAGTACCGAAATGGCCCCGATAATGGCTGAATCAGGCCGCAAATATCCCCTTGAATGCGTTCCAGGAATGCAGGGATTTCATGTTGCACTTTCATAATAGAGGGCTTAGTTATTAATTTCCCGGTGGCACATGCATGGCACACAAAATCTTCATGATTTGGGAAATTTTTTAACATTAATGCCATGACCTTGTGAGTTGTTAACTATATTTCTCATAATTCTAAGACCAAGATGACCTAAATATACAATGCCATAAAGGAAAATAATTCAGAGCTTCTAAAGAAGTATACACTGCGTGTGTATTGATTCTCGTGTAGTACAGCCCAGATTCATACGAGGGATATTTTTCTAATACCATTTTTCATACTCCGCGTGCTTCATAATGCACAAATGCTCTTTGCCATTTTCTTCATTTGTTTCTACGTGAAAACCCATTGGTGCGGATATCTTTGAAACTTAAGAGAGTGCGAGTTGATTCAGGGTACAAGGAGGCTTCATCAATTACCAAAGTTGTACCCATTGGCAATATAATTGTGGCTCTTCCTGAGCCTATTATATGCGTATCGCTTCCTGCGATTTTCATAATCCTTCCAGCGTTCTTCGTGATCGTCTGGAAGTATTTCGACACTCTTAAGATGGTATTTGTTGTGCCATTATCAACAATACATATCACCTCCATTGGGCGCTACACAATTTCTAAATGACAAGAAATATAATTCTATTCATACAGTGGCAAAGTAATTCAAATATTGCTTGAAAATATAGAATACTGGAATAAAAAATAAATTGAAATTCTATTCATGAGAAAAGAAAATGTATGCTCTTCGAGAGCTTACAATTCTTTATTCAAAATTCATTAACAACCATCGCTCAGAGCCTGCAAACTTCAAAGTAACCCAATCTTGCTTTGTGCTTGGAGCAAGATGGTGGATTTGAGTTTCTCGAATCGCTTAGGGTGCAGTCCATAATTCAAGTGCACTCACCTCACCCATGTATTCATTTTTCCGAGTGGCTGAAAAGGTGATGCTTGAGAAAAAGGGCAAAGTTTGATCCTTTTGCTCGGCAATAGTTTGCGTGTCCTTCGAGGACCCTAAGCCGGTGGCAGCTTGGAGCTTCTTGCTCGCAAGTATGATCTTCAAACCTGATGCCCATGTGAGATAGTTCTGACCTTTCGGGGTCAGTTCTTCAAACTCACATTTAATAATGCCAGGTATTTGCATATTCAAAAGATTCTTTTCATTAGATTACTTCGTGTAATCTAATAAAGAGTGGTTGCAAGATTCATAATTGCATAATTAAATTCTCATGAATTTCCAGTAAACTAAAAGAAAGCAATAATTTCAAGATTCATAAATACAAGATTCATAATTACGGGATTCATAAATGCAAGATTCATATATACACAGATTCATAAATATTCATAAAAATTCATAAATACAGCTTCGTGCATGTATGTGATCGGCTTCGTGCATGCGATCAGATTTATGCGCGCGATCGACTTCATGTATGCCATCGGATTCATGTGCATGATCGACTTCGTGCGATCTGTTTCATGTGCACGATCGGCTTCGTGCATGCGATCGGATTCATATGCATGATCGACTTCATGCGATCTGTTTCATGTGCGTGATCGGCTTCGTGCAGGCGATCGGATTCATACGTGCGATCGGCTTTGTGTGCACGATCGGCTTCGTGCGATCGGCATAGCGCGGCCGTCGCGTCTTGTATTGTCGATTCCATGCACGCCGGCCTTCTTGGCGACGGTGGCGCTTCGTCGCGGCATGCTTGAATTTCCAATGAATTATATTAAGGTAATTTTTTATCATTACTTGATAACAGAAAATAAATTCCAACATAAATTAAATGCGGTGTAATGCTAATTACAACTTATGTAACTCTCGTTGGTTGGGAGCGAAACAGTAACGAATATCTCCGTCAATTCGACTCTTGGCCAGGTCAACCTGCCCTTAGGGCTCACATGAGGAGGGAGCACTTTCCGCTTCCGGTGCCAATTAAAGAACCAAGCCTCATGTGTGTTTTCCTAGACACCAATTGTCTCATGTCCGTTTATTCATTACCAAAATCAAATCCCAACAACTCAGGTTCTGTTGCCAATTAAACGTGCATGTAGTGATGGCTTCGAGCCAACGTACTGTTGCTTAGTGATAGGGCTTCGTGCCGATGTACTATAGCGATCTGTAGCTTCATGCTCACGATCTGCGAAAGTTGTTGTGAACTTGTAGCCGTGCCACGTTGAAGAACACGGTACTTAGATGCGTAGATTAGATGCATACTCGTAGCTTCATGCCACGATTAGATGCATTCATACTATGTACTAGAGAAACACCGCGAACTCGTAGCTTCGTGCCACGATTAGATGCATTCATACTATGTACTAGAGAAACACCGCGAACTCGTAGCTTCGTGCCACATAGATGCGCCGTAAAGAATTGAAGGAGCTATTAGATTCAATCTTCTGTTTCTCACCTTTCCAATCTATTCTTCGGTAGGCTATCGCGTAGGATAGAGTCGCGTAGGACTTTTTCTTTCGGCAATCCGAGTGGATGCCGGCTTGATGGCGAGTTGATTGCAGATCGGATCGGGCGATCAATCGCCGGTAGTAGTCGTTAAATCGTTGTCGACGATCCTTCACTTCTTGTCTTTTTCTCACCTTTCAATCTTTCTCCGGTAGAGCTTCGTGCTGATAACGTGTTAGACAACCTCGCTATCAAATAGTCCGGGGTTGCCTAATAGATCTAAACTGGAGAATAGAGAGAGAGGGAGAGAGACATAATATGAGGAGGAACTGCTCTGCTTTATTATTCTCATTGCTTGTGTATACAAAAGGGTAGCCCCTGCCTCCTATATATAGCGGTTTTGCTAGAGATAAGGAAGAGTCCATATAGGATACGAATCCGGTTTCCTAACAGGTTGGACGTGTCTCGGAGGGTGATCCCATATAGGGTGGAGGCGGGATGGCCGTATTCTTTGAGGTTCACATATCTGTTACGCGCCGTAACAGTTATGATAGTAGTTTTCCTGTTAAGGTTTTACTGGTTTAGAAATACTATTTTTATTTTTATTTTATTTTGTAAGAAATATACGATAATGCAAGATAAGGACATTGGCTAGTGTGTGATTGGATCTGCTCATGGTGCAGATCGGACGAGGATTTAACTGCGGTGTCAGCAGTGTTCTGATCTCTCTTCCTTCCTGGCAAGTTCCGTGACAAATGAGATTGAACGTTGTTTATAAGAAAAGCGAACATGGATTGGAGGACGGGAGTGTAAATTAACGGGCACAGCGGTGATGACATTGTCCAGTTGGTAAATGAAGCATTGCCGGAAAGAAGAGAAGAACTCGATCGCCCTATGAGTCCAGCAGCACAGCAAGCAGTGGTGGCTCTTCTGGCATACTGGCCTAAACATGGAAGGAGAACCAGCCAAGCAAAATTTGGCAACCCAATCACACCTCTCTATACGCTATACTATAGATTATAGTAGTAGTAGATTTCTTCATGAATCATGACAAATCACGTGCTTATCTAGCCCCTATAACCCGTTATTTGCAAAACTAGCACTCTGCGAATGTATTTGGAAAAATGGCACCCTCCCTCACAACAAAAAACGCGGCAGGCGACACCTGACTCCTGCCGCACTTGAGGAGCGGCATGCTGTTGTGTCCAGGTAGCGCGGAAAGAGCTTTTGCCGTGCTAATGGCCTTCCGCACTCCCCGGCTTGCCGCGTTCACAGGGGCGTATCCAGAGGGTGGTCCCGGTGGGCCACGGCCTACCCAAAAAATCCTCAGCCTAAGGCCCAGTGACACCTAAACTAGTATAAAGTAGTTCAGTAGTTCTGTTTCCGTTCATAACCTGCATGTGTTAGATGTTGTCGTTTTTATACTAGTTCATAAATTGCTAGTTGGTCAGAATGTTAGATTATCTATCAATTGAGCTGCTGTTCTTTTAATCTTTTGAAGTAGTAGCTTTGTTGCTTACTGTTGGCATTAAGTCATTTTTTTTGGTTTGTAGCAGTAGGCATCTACTAATTAATCGATTGCTTTGAGCATCTTTTGTCATGAGAAAATTAGACGTGTAGCTTCTGTTTTTGCCACTCTCGACTAGTAATTTTTCTAGTTCTTTATAAAGGGCAAGTACTTTAATTTCAGAGTTAAGAAAATGAGTTTTAATTGTGCTTCGCAAATTATGTGTAGTGCACTAACTGTTGACTACAGTCTGCACTTGCACGGTATTTAAAAAATTTATGCCAAATTGAACCACTCATACTCAAAATCCTAGATACGCCACTGCGCGTTCAGGTAGCACGGGAGGCATGCTGCCGTGTTCAGGTAGCCGAGTTCCCAGCGAGCCAATGGCCTTCCGCACTCCCCCGATGCAACAGAGGACATATGTCGTCTCCGCAGTGTGAGTAGTCATTTTTGTAAATACATTTGTGGGCTAGTTTTGCAACAACAAAAAAAAAAGCTACAGGGCCTTATATAAGCACAGTGTTCCATGACATTGCTTAGCGAGCAAACCGAGGCAGACTCAAAAACGGATTTGACTAATTTCTCACATACACGTCACTTATCGCAAAATATGTACATCTGCACAAACATACAGGAAATATATCTCTACAGAGTCCAGTTTGGTTGCATACTAGTAGTACACATCCAACATCATGTTAGCGGCAATCAGATGTCAGAGCTTCGGAAATCGTGCCATCATGCTACTCAAGTAGATGCCCAGTGGACTCAACAGCTCAAATGTATTTATTGGATTATTCGCCTATCTGGATCTGTAACTGTAACTGTAGCCTCGGTTTATACTCTTCTTCTGTACAGGTATAAGATCCTAGCCCGCCATTCTCAAGATGAGAGGAGGTGGAATTTGTCATAATGCAGTATTATCTGATACCATTAGTTCTTTGCTGCTTGCTTTAGCTCCTTGGGAGCGAGAGAGAATTGTCCACGATGAGAAGCTTCTCAGG
Source organism: Rhipidocladum racemiflorum (assembly GCA_036346355.1). Classification (NCBI taxonomy): domain Eukaryota; kingdom Viridiplantae; phylum Streptophyta; class Magnoliopsida; order Poales; family Poaceae; genus Rhipidocladum; species Rhipidocladum racemiflorum. The sequence goes on along the minus strand of CM070570.1, from coordinate 17,937,929 downwards.
ATCCAAGGCCCCATTCTCGGTATCGAGAATTCGGCTATGCCATTGTAGCCGATCTGCAGCCTCCTTTACTTTCATAACAACATCAGCTGTGTCTCGAATTATTGCTGCGCCCCCTGGCCGGAGAATGCGATCCATCTCAAGTAGTATATGAAGAATGCCACACCTGAAGGTAGCTTAGTGTCAAGATGGAGCAGTGAACCAGAATCTTTAACTACATGATGACTATTCTGAGCTATGAATTGTTCATGTGCTTTGTAAAAGCATCCTATTATTCAGGACCTCAAGTGCAGTGTTGGAGATGGAGAAATTACATATCCTTGTCCTAGTGGAATTCAGGAATTAAGGGATTCCAGCACTGCGTTAAGCAGAGGCCATTTCATGTTAGTTACTTGCTTTCCTTCAGAAAAGCAAGCAATAAACCAACATCCAAATGATGGGTGGTGGGTACTACTTAATGTTTAAGTAGACTTTGGCACTAGCAAATTAAGTGAAGCATATGATGGGTAGCGGGCAGTGGGTGCTGGGTACTTCCAACTATTAAAGTGCAGTTTGGCACTTTCAAACTAAGTGAACCAGAAGCCTTATATAGCCGAAATAGCAACGCCTTTCTTGTCTCTTTCTGAAGCAGTTCTGCCTCCGCACAAGTATAATTGAGCAAAGTGAATGATAAGGAATCACTTACTTGTCAATATACAAGCTGAATACTCCATTAGCATGTATCACATCATATGTACGCGGATAAGTAGAGAAAGCCTCGCACCTAATATTGAAAAAGTGAGTTGTTTACTATATCTTACAGGAAAAACAGAAACTGTACTCCATTACAAGAAAATATCTGCTCTGTAAAATTACCAGTCCATGTATGTTCCGATAAGGCCACGCTCATAGATGATACCAAGAGCACTGTCTGTTCTATTTGCAGGAACCACATTCATGACCCAAACAGGATATTTCGACATAGCAGCAGCAAACCCACCAAAGCCAGCATTCATATCCATGACATTTCTGTAACTCCCATGAGATAAATCTTTTAAATATTTTCCGTAGAAATCAACTCTTTTCTTCCAAATTAAATTATCGTGTTTGTATGTATGATTGGATATCCCCTTCATTTCCCCATTGGCTATTCTTGGTGGCACAGCGGCAAGTCTTTGAGGCCACTTCTCCACGGCACCACCAGCAATATCACTGACAAGCTCAACTCTTGGAAGACGTGTTATACACATTGAAATATTTGCGTACCTGTAATATGGCAAAAACCATTCATACTTTATGAGATTGTCATATTTGACGAATTGTATGACTAATCATTCAATGCATACAACCGAGTAATATACTAGATTATCCAGTGACTCAACAAGTGCCTTCTTTTTTTTCATGTTTGGCATTAAGCTCCTTGGATACTCTGGTGCTGTACTCATTCTCTCACTTTATTGTACTCAAGGTATAACTTGGATAAACTTTATTTCAGTCGTATTGTTAACTCTCCTGAAATGCTCCAGATACTAAACTAATTAAGAGAATAAGCCTTTACAGCTATACAAGGATTGTGAAAGCCACAGATGATCATGAAGAGGCGGATGATATCATGATATTACGATCCGAAAATAAAATTGTGCAATATTATGCTTCACGACAAAAGATGCCTGCACAAGCAAATTACAAGGTGACTAGGAAAACCTTACCAAGCACTATCCGGGTCATCTCCTGTACAGAACGGTGGTGATCTCAAGAGCTTGGCTTCTTGGGCACACTGCAGATGATTTATAGGCTTCCTCCAAACAGTAATTGCGTCCTTCTCTGCAACCTTTGTCCAACAAAGTTTCTTCGCCATATCTTCCATGACTAATTGCTCGTCTTGCAGGTCCTTGACCGTTTGGTTCAAACTATCGTACGGAGATTTCCAGCTGATGGGTGGCCTAGAAAAGACCCAATAGCCACCAGGTTGGAGAAGACGGTCAATTTCCAGCATATAGAGTCCATCTGGAATCAGCTATAGGTGAATGAGAACAAAGCACTCCACCATACAACGTAATGCTTTAGCACTTGGCATTAACATGTCAGCAGCGGTTCTGCTCACTGACTGCAACATTTGCCAGTAGAAATTTGAACTTTCAAGAAACTACTGATATGTGCAATCATAAGCTAGGCACGAAGACAAGTTTAAATATGCTTTGTCTCGCAGATAGTATTGATTTCTTGCATGTCCTACCATGAGCAGTACATGGAGCAAGGCACCCCGCGCAGTGCACCATGTCGAAGGCCCTTGACGGGTATGGCAGCCTGTGAGCACCAAGCACTCCGATCATCGCAGGCAGTCCACGCTCCAAGGCAAACTGTACTTGTGCTCCATGTCTGTCCCTCGTAGCAATAGACATGGTCAGGGTGCCATAATTCAACAGGTAGTTCCCAAAGCTCGCAACCTGTCAGGCACAGAGACAGGCATCACGTTTAACCATTCACTATTCCGTATTCTTCCAAGACTCAACATCTCAGATAAAAAAAACAGCAAATTCTTTGAATTCAACGACTCACTCCGCATCCTACGTCGAGCGCCGTTCGCACCGCGCCGCCGCGGAGCGGCATCATACACTCCAGCTGCTCGACGTAAGACCCCACTCCCTTGGGGAACACAAGCCACTCCCCGCGCGCGTGCACGGGTTCATGAACGACCGCCTCCTTGGCCACGGTGAGCAGAGGGAGCTCCGTGTTCGCGAACCACGCGCGCTCCCGCCGAGCGGGCCACGGCGGAGGCGGGCGGTACCCTGGAGGCGGCGGGACGCGGCAGGGTGGCGGCGGAGGAGGGTGTGGGGGATGCGGTGGGTGAGGCGGTGGGTCCTCGGGCGGGTGGGGAGGAGGCGGCGGCGGCGGCGGCGGAGGGCAGTGGCGCTCGCCGCCGGAGGGGGGCTCGTGGCAGGGGATGAGATGGGAGGCGTTGGGCGGGCAGGGCGGGACCGGCGGTGGCGGGGGGTGGGGGTGCTCCGGGAGTGGCGATGGGGTGGGGGCCGGGGGAAGCGCTGCGGTGGTGGAGGCGCTGGTGGACGGGGGAGGCGAGGGGGAGTGGGAGCGTGCGCGGGAGACGACGACAGAGATGAGGAGGAGAGACGTCGTGGCCGTCGCCACCGCCGCCGCCGCGAGTGAGAGCGCTCGCGGCAACGGCTTGATGATGGCGTCCGCCGCCGGCATGGCACAGACTGGACTGGTAGTGGTAGCAGTATCGGATGCTCTGACTCGGAGCGAAGTGTAGACTGTGTAGTAGCGGAGTGGTGGGGGTTGCGGACGTCGTGTTCGTATTTGAAGAGGCAGCCGCAGGGGCAGAGCACTGCTGCTGCGCGGGCTCGGCTGTTGGCGTCAGGTGGGACCCACGCAACAGTGGCATGTGTTCTTCGGTTTCCACCTGTACGAAGGTGTTCTGATGTTTTTTTTTTGTTTTGTTTTTTTGCTATTTAACACCTTCCCAGACAAAGAAAGCAACCTCAGTTGAATTTCTAACATTTTGATACGCTTATGCGCCTCCTTCTCATCTCCACCTTCAGCGATCTCGTAAGCACGGGCACCGGTGCCTCACCTTTCTGTTAAAGGTGGGTATGGCACGGTACGGCACGATAATTTCAGGTCTCGGCATAGGTACGGTAATGCCGTGTCGTATCGACTCGACTTATCTTCGGTGAAGCCCAAACACTGCCTAAAACATATTGTTCCACTATCGTGTCGTATTGGCCTAAGCTTTATTCTATTGGACGTGTGGAGGTGTAAACATCGTTACCGTGGACGACACCAAGGATGAAGAACGAGCGTCGACCATCGGCAATGATCTGATACATACAATTATTTAGAAAAAGAATTAAACTGTATTTATTCATTAGGGAAAAAAACAGTTGGTTTCGGTGCCATCATTGTTTTTTTTCCTCTCCGGTTGTTGCCTTCTTCGTGCTTGGGGTGGTTGATGAAGCTAGTGGTGCGGTACCGCAAAGCAGCATCCGATGGCAGTGTGACCGAAGGCCGCTGGATTTGACACCGAGGCGGCGATGGACGGCGTGGGACAACAGGGGAGGTGGAGGTGCAGGGAGGAAGCAGACGTGGAGGAGGGCGAGAGGGGAAATAGGAGACGAACAGAGGTACGAGGAGATGACGATTGTGCCAGATGGGTCGTGGGAGGAGGTGGATGGAGATGTGGTATTTGATAATGGTCTGGACCGCTAGGCTGGGTAATTGATGACAGGTTGGGTTGCAGATAAAATATATTTTTTTACGAAAGGGTCGCTTTTGTGCCGGACCGGACCGGACACGGTCCTGTCGGTCGTGCCGAGTTTTCAGGCCCGATCTAGTACATCCCATCATTCGTATCGTACCAGTTCGACCTAAAGATATATGTGACGTGCCATGTTTTTGGCTATGCTGAGAACTAGCTTAAAAAGGCACTGTCCACTGCCCGGTCTAGGTGAAATCATCTTTGACTGATTGCCTAGTGGGCTGTTTGGTTGGCTGCATCTAAAGAGATTTGTATCTGCAGATGCAAAAGATAGGTGTTTGGTTGTCTTCTCATCCAACTCAGCCTGGCTCTACAGATGCAAAACACCCCTTTCAGCCTGGCTCCAGGGAAACGAGAAAATCCACCGTTTCCCCAAGACCAAGCTCTGCCGAACCATGCATGCATGCATGCTGACATCAGCATTTACTATCTAGTTTTCTTCTTTTCTTTGCTATATTTTTTTGATTAGCATCTCCGATCAACGAACCGATTTCACTTATGTGTTCCTGAAATTTTTTCGAACAAAACTAGATCATAATTGCTATATAAATTTTAAAAGATTAAAATTTTAGTTTTTCTATTTATTGATTTTCTAGAATATATTTTAAAACTTTTTATTTTCATTTGTGAAATTATTGATTTTTCTAGTATTTTTAAAATTTGCTTCATCCCTCTCTTGAATTTGCCTATCACACTTCCATTCCAGTGCAGCCAACCAAACAATATCTCTGTGCAGCCTGTTCAATCTCATACGACCAACCAAATAACATCTCATTGCATCCACTCAGCCTGACTCCCACCAGCCTGACTGAGCTGAGAAGGCAACCAAACAACCTATAGATTATTTCAGAATATGCTAAGTTATGCGGGTCATCAAGTTTAAATGTGTGTGACACTTGTTGGAACCGTTCAATTGAATCGTCTTTTCTCACTGTTGGGACTATTTTTCGGAGTAAAGGCGGTCGGTAGGTACTGGTACAAACTATAGATGGGAATCATAACTTCATTACAATCCGGAGAAAGGGAGCTCAGAGAGCCCCTCCAGGCGTCCACCCCCATTTTTGTGAAAAAGTCATCCGGTTCTTCGGAATTATGAATAGATCCCTGTGCGATTTTCTGTGAGAGGAAAATCTTTTTTCATGGTTCGTGTTTAGGTCCCTCGTTCGCCGTTTTACAGGAAGAGCCTCCCGTTAAATACGAATCGCGAACGAGCCATTTCCTAATTTCTAAAATAGTGAACAGGTCCAAAATTATAACAAATAGGTCCCCGCACTTTACTTTCATGTCCTTTCTCCGTTTTGCCCAGAAAAAATGTTTCAGTGATCCGTTTTTTCTCCGGAGCATGGGAAAAATGTTTTCGTTGGCCGTTTTTCAAAAAAAAAAAATGAAAATTCGTTTTTCGTCCATCGTTTCTCCGTTTTTGTCCATTTTTCCTGGGAAAATTGTTTTCGTGGCCCGTTTTTCCTCATTTTTCTCGAAAAAATATTTTCGTAATCCGTTTTTTTCTCCGAAAAAAATGTAAATCCGTTTTACGTTCACGCGCGCGGCGTGCGCCGCGGTTTTTCTTGAGAAAATGTTTTCATGGTCCGTTTTTTCTCATTTTTCATGGAAAAAATATTTTTGTGATCCGCGAAGAATGTTTTCGTAGCCCGTTTTTTCTCGCTTTCCCCGAAAAAAATGTTTTCGTCGCCCGTTTTTCCTCCGAAAAAAACCTTTTCCGTTTTCCCTGGAAAAAATATTTTCGTGGTCCATTTTTTCTTGTTTTTCCCGAAAAAAAATGTTTTCGTGGTCCGTTTTTTCTCCCAAAAAACAACACAAAATTATTTTTCATTCACGTGCGCGGCGTGCGCCGCGCTCACTTTCCTAGTTAGACAAACTCCACAAAGAAAAGCGAGCTGTACAGGCTTTCATTCATCGCAGGATGATTAGTCTAATTTGCAACTAATGCAGACCACCACACCCTAATGATTTGCTTGCTCGTGGTGAGAAGGGTTGAACTCATCCACCAAACAATGTCTTAACTACGAGGAGGATGTATATATCTGTCTTCTTTTTCCTCTCCGGACGGTGGGCTTGAGCGGTACGTGTGACTGCGTTTGGTCCTCTGCTCGTGCATGTAATTTTCGACGGCGACTCGTCGCGCGCGGTGGCATCGCTTGCAAGCAACAGGCCGGCGACGCAATGGCGACTCGATCTCTCTCTCTCTCTCTCTTCTCTGGACGTGTTTGTTTCTTCTCTTCTCGTCGGCGCATTAGCTTGCAAGCTACGGGACGGGCGGCCGGGCCCTACTCGTGTGGTGGCCGCCGTCTCTCGCGCTCGGAGACGTCAGGGCTCGCGCTTGATTTGATGGATTGCGTCTGGGAGCTTCTCCCTCCTCCGCGTGCGGTTTCATTTCGAGCTCTTTCACGGTACATTAAAATTAACGTGCACAGTTTATTCTTTAAGATTTAATCGATCGTATTGGCTGGTAGCATCTATCTATGTTTTTTCTGACAGCAGAGCACTAAGAATACTATTAATAAATGAATGGTTAAATCTGATTTTTTTTAAAACTGTTCATCATATCTCTACTATTCTAAAGCAGCACTTGGTGGCAGTGGTCCGTTCTTCCCACGTCATTAATTGCCGCTTAATTGCCCTACTTAATGGCATGCTTAATTGCCCTACGCAAGAAACGAAGCGTTAAAGATAGATGTTTGATCTTGTGAAATAAATTTTTTTATTTTTTAATCTTTATTTTTCGTTATCAATTTTGTTTTTCGTAGCAACGCACGGGCATGTAACTAGTACTACTGATGTAACATCGTAGGGTAGAATTTCTCCTTACTTACCTGCCAATATTTCCGCTCGCGTCGCTCTCTCGCCGTACGGGTTACAACGAAACGACGAGGATTCTTGCGGTTGATCTGTCGGTCTCTACTGTGTGTCTCTTGTGAATTGTGATGTATCCTTCTTCTTGTGCGGAATATGGCCTGGCTGAGTGGCTGGCTACTTTGTGTTTTGTGCTTGACGGGAATATGTATTGCTTGATAGAAAGTGCCATTTGTTAAAGCGAACCGAGTCACTGGACTCACCGCTAAACGTGCTGCTTTTGCGTTTAGGAGAACTTTCGCAGACTACAAGATGCAAGGTGGAGGAGAGTACACCACGATATGTCGAGATGTGAATTGTGATTGGCAAACTACGAAGCAGAGGCGCCTACTTCCACTGCACATTAGAGATAAAAACATTAGAGATGAAAACGGATCAGTAGTTTTCGATTGATTCGGATAATTTTCAGATACGGATTCTATCGGATTGGATATTTATCGAATAATATCGAATCGGATACGAATACGATTTTTTTTGTCGGATACGGGTATGGTGTTGGTAGCTCACTATCCGTCGGATACGGATACGAATTCGAATAATCCGGATATTGTTGAGTCGAATATCCATGTATGTGGACTGAGCCAAGCTACTCTTTTGGTCCAAAAATATTTCTAAATTTTAAAATTATTTTCTAATTTAATACATCCATAAATCAAGTTTCAATTATTAAAATTAGTAAACTAGCTCTAAAATTTATGAAATTTTGTGAAAAATTCCTGACATATTCTATAATTTTAAAAAAATATTTTCAATATTTTATGGAATTTAAATTTTCTATAAAATTCAAAAGCTATTATACTTAACAGAAAAAAAACTATTTTAAATAAGTAGCTAAAAACACATAAAAACTCATAAATACATAATTTATTATTTTAAACATAATTTAACAAAGAATACAAATCTTGTGTTATTACAAGTAAGAGTTATATATTTTTTTTCTAGAGATATGGTATCCAAACATTATCGTACTTTATGTATTTTGTGTTTACTTCCATTTGTATCTCTGAGCAAGGATCACCTTCATGTTATATTTTGATCTGCATGTATGATGAACTAATTGTATGTATGTGATGAATTAAGTCTTACATAATTTTGTTTGCGATATGGTACCTAACTATTGTCTAAGTGAATGAAAGTGCTTATATTTGTTCAATTTTCAATAATATTCTGATCAAATCAACTAGTTATGTGTTTTCGTCGATTTTTTATGTACAATCTAAGGGGTTATCATGTTTCAATAAATATTTGTAACCGTATCCAATTCGATCCTTATTTGTATTCGACATTATCTATATTCGTATTCGTATCCGGACTATCTGTATTCGTATCCGCATCTGAGAAAAAATATAAAAACAAATATAGTACAATTATTATCCATCTGTGTCTTATCCGTTTTCACCCCTGCTGCACATACGCCTGCCACCCGACTCTTCAGTCAGCCGCCCCGGCGGCCGCCCGTCCGCCGGTTAGTTCCATCCACCCATTTCCGGCGCCCTTTTTCCACGAGCCTTTTGAGATGGCGCCAAAGGCTTCTCCATCAGCCTTCATCGAATCGATTTAGAAAAAAGCGCCGCGGCCACAAAGAGAGGTAGTGGCACCGGTCGTGTATCTAGTCTAGTTTACAGTAGGCGTCTTCTCCTTTTCTTTTCAGGACGGCGACGGCCACTATGATGAGCAAACATTATCTGCTAAACCTCAGTCACAATCTTATCAGAGAAACGGCAGCAGAAAGGCACTTTTCTGAACAAAAAAAAAAGAGACTATTCACCTACAAACAAATAGGCCCCCTTCCATTCCGTAGAGTTTCTTTAATCCACAACACGGTGAGCAATAAGTATACTTTCCATCTGATATAAGCTTAGTACTCATGACGAAGTACGCACGCCTTTCAGCCTTCAGACAAAAAAGCTGGTTGTTAAATGTGACACCATCAAGATGTTAACAGCCACATACTGACATTGGAGTTACATTTATTCAGGCATGGAAAAAATGACGGCTAGTTAGTTACAAGTTGCAGTAAAAAGAGGAAGATATTTCAGGCCAAAGAGATCTTATTAATCTGGCCTCTGTTACAGGCAGCTTATTCTTTTTCAGTGGGAAATTTATGTCTGATGAAACTTGGGAAGTTGCAGATTGCCACAAACATCGAATCACACTGCATCCGATGATGCTACTTTACGAGAACACCACCTTATTTGTCAGAAACCATGGGTGATCAACCTTTCTATCACCGATGAAGTCAAAACCTCGACCGAGTACTCTGATCCTAGAGGTCATTTCATAGTCGACAGATGGGCACTTCTAACAAATTTGCATTGCAGATCTTGTGCTGATTCCCTCTACCTACACCCTTGTCTCCTCTCCGGCATTTTTAGGTGTTCCAAGGGAGAAGAAGTGTAGAGGCTAACATTCATCTTCAGTCGAAACTTTTACAGTCTTGCGTTGGTAACGCGGAAAAAGCATGCGCCTGATCTTCTTTTCAGCTGAACGTTGAGAAAGCGCCTGAAACCAAAGGTTCAGAATGATTAATCTGGGTTCCATGAGAAGGCCAGAGATTATGCGAGAAGTTAAGTTTAAACCTAAGAGCTAACCTGTGCATTAAATGAAATTCGAACAGTCCGAGCTTCCAAGCCAGAAAAAGCTCTTACATCAATACCAAGACTGTCAACACCAATCAAGCTTGCCTCCTATAAAAAATATTTTTAAAAAAGAAACTCCCGTAAAACATATCATACTGCAAATCTAGCTTACCGTACAAAAGTAGAAGCATTAATCCGATTAGCAATATAAAGTCAGAAACAGAGTTCTCCCATTCGTTCATGCACCCAAAGGAGCAAGGGACATGATCAAGCCATTAAAAAACCGAAAGAAGTATTAATCCAATTGGCAATATAAAGTCATAAACAGAGTTCTCCCATTCATTCATGCACCCAAAGGAGCAAGGGACATGATTAAGCCATTAAAGAACCAAAACACACCTCGACAATAAGGCCTTTTTTCCTCCGGCAGAGGGACCTGAGAGCCATGGTACACTGATCACTGTTTTCTTTGATGCGTTCTATAATATCTGAAGCATAATTTGCAAGAAGATCTGGTTCTGCATCTTGAAAATCTTGTGGATCAATCATCAACTGCAAACAACAGAATGAAAACAATGACTACCAAGCCAAGAAAACAATGCTAATAATGTCCCATTTCCCCTTTACAAAGGAATACATGGATCAAACTTTCCTTTACTTCAATAATGTGTATATTCTGAACCAATATCGACGCAATACATTGGGTAGAGGAGGGCAGGCCTTACCTGTTTCCCGTAGATGGAAAACAACTCAATTGTCATTATCTCCAGCTTGTAGATTGTTGAATCAGTGCTACTTCCCACATCATTGAAGTCAAATCTCTCTTTCTCATCATCTGAATATTCACTTACCATTAGTCACAGAAGAACTGAAGGCAAGTGGGTAACTGAATGAAAGATCTCAACTGATCAAATTACCAATTAGACCATAGGTTCCAGAAGCTGGCCCATGTTCTCTGTTGTATTCATCTGTTTGATTTACTATTTATTAGAACAAAAAATCGGATCAAAGAATAGCACTGATGGATGTAACCAAGAGTAGGCTAAGAAGTACCTCTCGAATCAGCAGACGAATAACCATCACCATTGCATTCACCATGAAATAAGCTCCTCAGATAAGATTCTTCTTCTATGAAAGCAGGTCTCAGATATCCTACAATAGAGAGACCATTTGATGGTCGATTGATCTTTTCCCCATGATTATCATGAACAGCCTGCATAACAAACAAACACATAATGTAATTGTCTAGCTCTCCGAACCTTGAGTGGTTTGATGAATGATGGGCATAATGTAGTGCTCCTTGTGACAATCCAGGTTATGAAATAAGCCCGCTAAAGCATTTTACTCTTTAATGAACTGCTACAGGAAATTTAGAGTAAATAAAATAATAAGTTCAGTTTTGAGGATTCAAATTTCACTCCATTCTTTAAAATGATATATATTCTGCACTTTACTCACTTTTGAGGATAACTTCCATCCACCACCAGTACTAACCAATGGAATGCACATCTCGGTGAGACACAAAAGTGTGGTTTGTCTTTATTTTTTTGTATTGGCTGAGTGCACATTTTGGTTTTTTCCCTGTTCCAATTGACAGCGGATATCTGTATCTTGAAATAAATGTGACCATATCTTGAATTTTCTATCTTTTTTTTTTGAGTCTTGATGTGTCAAGCTGAGAGGGGAAAGCTGTAGCGTTTTTTTTATCTAGAAGGTCACTTTTGGACCCTGCATAACAGTACAAGTTTAATAGATTATTTTAAATAATAGGATGTAAGCACTTAAACAATATGTACATTGTTCCCTCCATCACAATGATATAGGTTTCCTAGTTAAATTGTTGTCTGTTTCACTACATCAATGGTTACTGATGTCTGCAATAACTGTTGATGGCTTACCTTTGTCAAACACTTTGCAAAATAAATTGGATGTATTGCACGCATCGTTGCTGGCATCCCCCACTCTATAAGAATATCAGTTATTTCTGTATCAATCTGTGACATTTCACAAATGGAAACATCAATAATGACATGACTCGTTGCTAAATAGAAAACTGACCAATAATACCAGCTGAAAGCAGCTAAAATCTTTCTTAGCAAACCTTGCTGTAGTTCTCATCAGGCATGTCTATAAAATTTTCGACATCCATGTAATCGCTAAAATCGCTGATTACCGCGCTAGATTCTCCAATAGTAGGACCATCCATTCCAATTAAAACTGTCTGCAATTAAAATGTCATTTCAATAACAGGTAAGCAAAAACACCATCCCCATCAAAATATTTGTGCACAACAATTTACACTTGAGAATAACACCATTGTCAACAAGGAAACATTATGACAAAAACAGCACTAAACTAGGTGGATGGTATATCCCAGGGTCCACATGATAGCAAATCGCTATGGAAAAACTCAACAACTTTGACCCTTTGGATATAGCACTAATAATCATACAAAAACATCTGTGCTTGTCAAGAGGCACCAACAGAAAAGAAAACAGGAGTGATCTTACCACAGGGTTGTTTGCAGCATCATCTTCCAGGATGTTCCCATTGTCAGGTACTTGAAAGAAAATGTCTGTACATAAGTTCACAGAGTGTTAGATTCACAAGAGGAGCACTATGAGCCTATATTGTAAAAACTTTGCTTGCACATTAAGGTATTACCTCCATAGTCATCAACAACATACTGAAACTCTGACCAAGCAACATGTCCATGAGGTTCATTATGCACCCTTGCAGGAAATACAAGCAATCCCTTGCTATTGGCCTAGACAAGGTGGAAATGTTATACATCATATGGTAGGCCATTAGGTAAAAATATAACAACATCAGTTTACTTGTTGTACAACAGGAGCAGTTGTGTTAGCTTTTACAGATTTATAGTTGTATACACGGAGTTAGGTTGAGGCATTTTACACTACGGAATTGGGTCATCCCAAATTCCCAATGCAACATTAGAACGACTAGACTCATTAGAAAAAAAAGCACTGCTTAGTTGCACTAGGTTACCTCTACAACTGTCCTAGCTGTTTCTACATCTGTCAGTGAAAGATCCTTTTTCTTTGGACGCTCTTTAACTTCTTCAAGAGGATGGTAACCCCGATCTCTTGTGTACTTTGAATCTGGCATTGAATCCGAGTAATCTGCAGCCACACGGACTTTGAATAGGGATGTGTCCTGATCAGTTGCTAACCAGCAAGGTTGAATTGATCCAAAACTGTTTCGGCATCTAAAACTACAATCAATGGTTACAATTGTTAGTTTCGAAATGCAAGGGAGCCATTCAAAGGATTGACATGAAACAGTGAGGGAAGGAGAGACCTTAAACTAGAAAAGTCATGAAACCTTCGGATGTCAAATGGGGTTTTAATCCAGTTTAAAGTGGCCCTTGCCGACATTGGTAAACTCCAGCAAAGGAGAATCAAATATGTTCTGTGAAAAGAAACAGAATTGGAAACTAAGAAAAGAACTGTTCAAGCATGAGCACAACACCAATCAAAGATGACACAGTATAAAGGTATTTTTTTTCTCAACATTAGTAAATTTGCCGTTGATTGCCAACTAGCTATCACAAAGATTTTCCAAAGAAAGCCTGGCTAAAGAGGAGACAAACAAATAAAAAAACGACATGACTAATCACAAAACAAAAGGCTAATTCCTGTAGCAAAAGGCAGGGTGCACAACCAGCATTCCCCCTTCTTCAATAGTGAACCCAGTTCAGTCTCATGCCTTATCCACCAAAGAACAATAGACCAAATCAACTGGAGCCCCTCAAACTAGAACACAAGTCCGACCAATGCATCCAAATTGAAGAACAATCAGATAACGCATGCACATCGTCATCCTTACTAATAGGGAAAATCAGGCCCTCTCTCAATTGCAGTTCTACATAAGGGAAAAAAGGAGAAGAGAGATATGCACAATCCGATGCATAGAGATGTTCTAGTGGATTCAGAACTGCACTGCCAGAGGAAAAGAGCCACTTCGGAATGTGCGAATTCACCCACCACCCTCACCAAGAACACATCCAAACCAAACCAAAGTTCTATTCTCTTAATCCGGTTTACCCTAATTCCTAAACATCTTGCCTTCTGGTGGGCCCCAGCGGATCAAGAACATTGGCAAACTGAAGCAATTACCGCAGCATAAAATCGCGCACCGCACCTCTATCAAACCAATACCGAAGTGATTCGAACAATTTCTCTAACCAAAACCCAAAAGGCTGAGGTGAACACTCACACGCGAAACAGTTGCGCTGATCAAGAAACAGGCTTCCCGGGTTCCTCGAACAACAGTTAAACAGCGAAAAAAAAAAGAGCATATCTTCTCATGATCAGTTCTTTGCCGCCGCTCTACGAGAGTATGACTATGACCAGACAATCCAAGATGGAACAACCGCATCACTAGTACCGATTAGAATCGAATTTGGTATGGAAAGAAGATATCAACAGCACTCACCGATAAGCCGCCGCAAAGGTTGGTCCTTGAAATAGAAAAAGAACGGCAAGATCAAAGAAAACCAGGCGAGCGGCGGCGAGAACGGAACACAGCCGAACGCCCACCTAGACGGATCGCGGTGCAGACCGTGCAGATTGGCCTTCGCTAGCTGCGAGTGCGAGGACTCCAGCCCCTTTCTCCTCTTTCTCTTGCTCTTTATTGGACTTGAGGACAGAGACAGCAGTGTGACTGTGGGAGGGCGTTCTCGGTAATTGCTCCTTTCTGCAGAGTGCAGAGCAGTTTCCTAGTTTATTGCTGCTTCCAAGCTCCAACACCATTTTATATTACAGATTCTTCTCTCGAATTTTTTAAATAATACATGAAAAAAATTACAAGAAAATATATCGTCATTGAGAATGATGACAGTAAATTAGCCGTGATCATAAAGTCACCAGTTAAGATCCACGACATTAGTCGCTATTTAAATTGGCGATTATAATTTCTGCCACCGAATAAAACAGCGATAGACTGTTTAGTTTTTCTATCAGCATTTTCATTGGCGACAGAAACCAGCCTTTTACCCTGCCCGCGTCGGCTGGCCAGATCCATTCGCCATTTGTGCCCGAAGGAAGAAGAGAAAAGAAGAAGAGAAGAGAGGAGAGGAGAGAGAAGAGAACAGAAAAAAGGAGAGGAGAGGGAGGAGAGGAGGAGGAGAGGAGAGGGGAGAAGAGAAGAAGGTCTGCGCGATATTTGAATGTTGTTCGTTAATCTTGTTTTTATGCTTTTCGAAACATAGGTTAGAAAACCAAGTAATTAGATCTGTAAAATAGTAATAAGCGTGTAGATATTGGTAAATTAGGAATATTTAGATTAGAAATACTTCTTTAGGTATGCTTAGATAGAAATATTTATTTACGTATGTTTAGATTATTTTTTTAGACATGAGTAGTAATATTTATATGTAAATATTTAGAGATTAGTATTACTATTGGAGTTATGTTTATAATAGTAAAGTTTTTGTAGGTAGATGCAGGTTAGTAATATTCGTGTAGATATACTAGTATTTTAGACTTTGTAGTGTTGTAACCGCGGGTTAGAGTCGATTAGATATGTTGATAATAATTCGTCAAATATTACCGGATAGTATGGAATTGAGATGTAAAATTTACAGACAGTTAAAGCAATTGTGTATTCAAGTGTAGTGTAGGTTAACGTCATACATAGGCATATTTTGTCAGTTAGGTTTGTAATTCTTTAAGTTTATATTACATATTAGATGATATAATGGTGATATGTCATGTGCGCAATAACAATTTGAGAAAATGATACACATGTATGGATGATCGAGTATATTTTAAAATATATTATGGAGAAGGGATTTCACACATGGGGGCTCAAGGGGTGGAACTAGGTCATTTCCCAAGTGTGATAGGCAGTTTGTCATGCGCAGGGGAACGTCCATGGGGCACTATTTTGAGATGGTTGTACAACATGTTCTCATTGGACCATGATTTAAGTGATTTGAAGTTGCACGGTGTTGGATTTTGAACACGGGAGTGTACGTTCTAGGAGTTAGTGGAACTGAAGGGCCGAAGTCATGAAGCTATTATGTAAGAGTGGCTAAGGAGAGAGGATGGCCTCTAGTGTTGTTGGAACAGGTGTTTCACAAAGTTGTTTCGGGTCATGCGATGCTAGAGGAGGCCATCAATATTGTTGCGGAAGAAGTTCGGGAGTCCAACTGTCAGACCCGGAAGTAACACCTCCAAACCCTTTTTGTAAAACACATTGAGCTAGTGTACACAATAAACAAAGTTGATAACATGACATATCAAACGTATCTTTATTCATTAACTGACATAGTCTTTTATAATAATATTGGCTCGCATACCAAATAAAAGTAAAGCAGCGAAAATAAAATAAACTGGAG
This sequence comes from Rhipidocladum racemiflorum, assembly GCA_036346355.1. Lineage (NCBI taxonomy): Eukaryota > Viridiplantae > Streptophyta > Magnoliopsida > Poales > Poaceae > Rhipidocladum > Rhipidocladum racemiflorum. The sequence continues at coordinate 17,921,863 of CM070570.1, read as the reverse complement.
AAAACCTAATAGATTTGCCACTAGCAATCAATTGGGGTAGCGGTCCTAGTTATCCTGGTCCTCACCATCGTAGACATATTCCTCCTCTAAAAATAACAATAAAGCAAGAGTGAGTATAAAAGTACTCCGTAAGTCACACATGAGATGCGTGCTAATGTAAGAAATAACGAAGGATGGTTGTATGGTTATTTTAGAGTAAAGCAGTTCTTCAAATATGATAAGTAATTTAGAAGTCATAGATAATACAAGAAAAGCTAACATTCTAAATCAATTCTCAACACGGGATGAAATCCGGAGCTAACAAACTTTCCCATGATGGAAACACTCCATCCCAAAGAACACTTTCTCGAAACCACTTTTGGAATATCAAAATCTAATCTATGAAAGGCCAGCTCGGCATACCCATGACCGCGGGTGCGGTTAATCAATTAGTTTTACACTTTGCAGAGGTTGTACAGCCTTATCCATAAGAGAAATCAACTTAATATGTCGACCATAACAAGCTTCCTTAGGCGTGTGACTAAGCGATTATCACAAGGCCTTTACAATGCGTCATCCCAAAACAATCATGCACCGCTAAGGTTCCACTGCTAAAGGGTTAGAAAGCCCAATTCAGAAGCTCCCTCTTGTGCCGAACAACCACCCATTTGGCATGACTAACAATGAAACTTTACAAATTAGTTAGCTAGGTCTGTCCCATATCAAACATGTGGAAGTACGGTAACGCTTTACGTTTAGCAACTCACAAATCGATCCTTAATTGACTAGATGGACTTTCAACAACCCAATAAACAACCAAACTAACCTGTCTCACCCAATCTAAATCATATTTTCAACTTTATCATGACATGACATAAAAGTCCATGTCACAGTTTTCAATGATCCTCAAAACATAGTTCTTCATTTCAATAAAATCTTTACTTGGCACAAAATTCCCAAAATAACCTAAATTCAGGTCTAAACTTGTCTAAGCATATCTTAACTGTTTTGATATTCATCATATATCATAACTATATTTCTAATGTGACAATGGCACAAAGGATTCAATAACCAAATGTGGCTTTAACAATCATGGCATAACTGTTAAATTTAAAACTGGGATTGAAATACGTTTATAGAAATTATGTATACAATAATTTAAATTCAACATGGTATTTCAAAAGTTGGGATCAACATGATCTAGAATGTGTAACTTGCCTTGAAAAAAAATCCTTACTATGGTTCTGGAACTTGGTCTTGAGCCCACACTTCACTCTCGTATACTTCTGGTGTTTCAACGTCTACACGAATAAAGAGAATACATAAATAAATACTAAAAAATAGAGAGCAAATAGACTCTAAATCAAATAAAATTCAACATTAAGTATTTCACAATTTTACAAATTTTTAGAAATTGGAATCACCTCAATCATATCTCATATGAGTGAGAACGGTCTCTCGAAAGTTTGAAATAAAAGAAAAGGAATAAATACTAATTATTGAATTATTTTTCTACTAAAAACCGAATAATGATGTCACTGATAATGTCACCCTCTATTTTGTTTTTGGCCAAAATAAATTTCTAAAAGAAATTCTATTTATGATGTCATGCTGACGTCAGTGAGGCTAATTAACAGAAAATAAAATAAATCTAAAAATACCATATCTCACTGATAGATGGGACCATTGTAGGGTCGAGGATGCACCTAGAGGGGGGTGAATAGGCGTTTATAAAAATTTCTACTCGAGGATTACGCCCTAATCAACCCTATGTCAAAACTTAAATAAATTATGGAAGCATAAACTACGGTTTTGGCAATTAAGGCCTAAATCAACTAGGCTCACTAGTGCATTAACTAAATTATGTCTCTACACAAGAATTGCTATGTTGATCTAACAAGCGAGACTAAGTAATTCTAAATACGATCAAGCAATAGATAAATATGCGATAATGTAAATGCTTCAATGTAAAGAGACAAGTGACACACCGACTTTTTACCGTGGTGTTCGAAGACTTGCCAGTCTACCCTAGTCCACGTTGAGAAAGTACAACTCACTTTAGACTGGCTCACTTACTTGAGCCTTCTGCCTCAAACCCACTCGGTAGTTTTTCACTCTTTCAAGTAGGCTCAACTAGAACCTTCACAAACTTCACCGGGGTGTCACACAAACCTTGAGAGCTCCCGCGCATGACGCTCCTACGCCGTCTAGGAGGCGGCAACCTCCAAGAGTAATAGGTTGAGCACCTCACTCAAACTTCGCCTAGCACAACACATGTGCTTCCGGTGATTCCTAAGTGCAACACATACACTAGAATCCTCTCAATCACACTCTAATTGCAACTCATGCAATTAGTCTCACTCTTAAGCTCAAAAACCAAATTGAGGTGTGCAACACATGCAACACCCTCTCAAAAACTCACACAAGCTCAAACACACTCAAGAATGCAGCAACATCAACCAACCACAAGCAAAAGCCCCCAACGGGGTCCTTATATAGCCCCTACTCCAAAACTAGCTGTTATACTGTTTCAACAGCCGTTGGAAGTGTCAGACTATCAAAAAATTGCTTAAACAAATTTGCCCCGGACTTATTTTTGTTAAGCTCCACAATTTGTCTAATGCACTACGAACCATTAGAATTGAAAAACACATTTGCGCCGGACTAAAAACATTGGTCCATCGTACACCCGAGTTGGCGCCAGAATGAATCACCAAGGTCCATCGTACACATGTTTTCAGAAAAATTGAGTCCGTCATGAAAGCAGCAAAAGACAGTTTACGCCGGACCGAAAAAGTTGGTCCGTCGTAGAAGGGAATCACAAGAGCTTGGTTCGGCAGACTCTTTAGCATTGGAGAATCTTTCCAGAGAGAATCGCATTTGCGCCAGACTAAAAATGTTAGTCTGGCGTACACTTGAATTGACGCTGGATTGAAATCGAAACTGAGTCCGTCGTAAATGGCACACACTCTGTTTGATTCTTGAGTGTGTGGCTTTCAGCGCCAAACTGAAACACGAGATCCGACGTAAAGACTGTTTGCGTCGAATTGAAAAACAGACACGACTAAGTTGGTCCGGCGTGAACAGGATTTTCAACTATAACCTTTTTCTCCGAAACTTCAACAACTATTCTTTGACCCAAATGATGATCAACTCATGATCACACTAAGTTGCAAAATACATTTGCAATACCTCAAAACCATGCTCAAAGAATTTCAATCTTTTTACGAAAACTCATTTCGCAAACCAACTCAAAAATATATTTGCAAACACGTATTAAGCAAATAAATCTCGCAGTCTATGAGATTAATCCTCTTAACCATATGATGGTCAAACCACGACCAAATTAGCTTGCAAAAACCACGGTGCAAGTCACGTGCTTTACAATCTCGGACTAATAGACCTCCCGTTTATTCGCACAATGAATTTGCAAACAAACAATCAAACCTCAATGCATAGGCTATCTCCCTTTTGCAACTCATGCAAATACATAGCCTCATGCAACTCCTAATCAATCTCATTTTTGCTTGAGCATCCTCGCATTGCAACACATGCCAAAGCCTAGCTCCAAGCAACCAGAACAAATCACAAATGCATGAGCTCTCTCCAATTGCAACACATGCAATTTTCTAGCTCCATGCATACCACTTAAATACCAAACTTACTTGAGCTCTCTCCATTTGCAACCTTTGCAAAACTTGGCTCCAAGCAATACAAACTCAAATGAATGATTTTGTTTTAAAGAATAAACATGAAGTTCAACTGTTGCAACACATGAAAAATATGAACTTCATGCAAAAGCCAACGCATAAGCTCATCCCGTTTGCAACACATGCAAATCAAAGCATCTATGCGAAAAACCAAAGCATATGCTTATCCTATTTGCAACTCATGCAAATCATGGCAATATGCTAACAAAGCCTAGCACGAGCTTCACCTATTCGCAGCACGTGCCAAATGGTTAGCTCCATGCAAAATCCAAATGAGAAGACTACTTTGAGCTCAAGTGACCAAATTGAGTTCATCACCAATGATGAAGTTCAAACTAAATATTCAACCCTTTAGGAACATCATTAATCTATCTAGGAACATCATTGCGTCGCCGCGATAAAATACAAGACACAAAGCTAGGAACATCATTAACCTATCTAGTTATACCTTTGCGCCGCCGCGAGCAATCCCATTTAGGGTTTTAATGATCTTCAATCTTTTTCTCCCCCCGGGACCGTCCCCTAGCTCCCTTGAAGTCTTCATGATTTGCAATCATCTTCTCTTCAAGATTGTCACCAAGCTCCATTTCTCTTTTTGCTCATCACCTCTTGATGAACCTTCTTCTTCCTCTCAACTTTTGGACTTAACCCTATTTCATCATAACTCATAGAAAATAGTTAGTCCAAAACACATGGCTATCTTAATCATGTCTTGCACTCTATTAACCTGAACAGGCGCGGGATCAAGCTCAACCCCAAAAAGTGTGTTCAGCGCCGCTTCAGGGAAGGTGCTCGGCTACATGATCGGGGGGTCAGGAGTCGGCCCGAACCCTGAGAAGATTGAAGCTATAGAAAGGATGGCTCCCCTGATCTCGGTGAAACAAGTACAAAGCCTTACTGGTCGTATGGCCACGCTCAGTCGGTTCATCTCGAGGCTCGGCGAGCGCGGGCTGCCGTTCTTCAAGACACTGCGCAAGCACGGGGGTTTCGAATGGACGCCCAAAGCGCAATGGTCCTTTGACGAGCTGAAGGCTTACCTCTCGATCCCACCCTTGCTCACAACTCCACGACCAAATGAGGAATTGCTGCTATACCTTGCAGCGACGGCTCAGGCCGTGAGTGCGGTCCTGGCCGCCGAGCGAGATGGTCGGCAGCAGCCGATATATTATGTCAGCGATTTGCTCCACGGGCCCAAGGAACGCTACCCCCAGGTCCAGAAGCTATTGTACGCCCTCCTCATGGCTTCATGCAAACTCCAGCACTACTTCCAAGCGTACTCAATGGTCGTCCCGAGCGGATTCCCGCTCGACGAAATTTTGAGGAACCCGAAAGCCGGAGGCCGAATAACCAAGTGGGCCATAGAGCTGGCTGAATTCGACGTCAAGTTCGTGGCATGCACGGCCATCAAATCCCAAACGCTGGCAGACTTTGTGGTCAAGCAGACCCCACAGTCGACCCCCGAACCCAAGGTCGACAAGGAAGAACCGTGTGTCATGCACTTCGACGGCTCAAGATCCTTCGAGCGCTCGGTGGCCGGCATCCTCATCATCACACCGAAGGGAGATAAGCTGAGGTACGTGATCCGCTTTGGTTTCACGGCCACCAACAATGCGGCAGAGTACGAAGCCCTTCTCGCCGGACTTCGAGCCTGCAAAGCGTTGGGCGTAAGCCGCCTGGCTGTGAAGGGCGACTCCCAACTCGTCGTCAACTAGTACAACAAGGACTACCAGTGCACAGAGGATTCAATGGCCAAATACCTCGCAGAGGTACGTAAGGCGGAGAAGTGGTTCCAGAACCTGGAGGTCAGGCACATGCACCGAAAGGACAATACCGATGCCGACCTCCTGGCCAAGATTGGGTCCCCCGACAACGAAGTACCACCAGACGTCATTCTCGAGACCCTGGCGACCCCTTCGATCTCGGAGTCGGAGCCCTTAGCAGCTTTTCTCAAGGGCACCCGACCTGGACTAAGACGTTCTACGATTACCTCGAGCGAGGTCGGCTGCCAGACGACCCTGCTGAGAGAAGCAGAATCAAGCGCTGACCTTGTTCGTACAGGATCGTTGACGGCCAGTTGTCTCATCGGAGCGTGTCAGGCATCCTGTCAAAATGTGTCTCCCAGGAGGAGGGTAAGTTCCTGCTAAACGATATCCACTCAGGTCTATGTGGTGTGCATTCCTCTTACAGGACGATGGTCGGGAAGGCATTCCGCATGGGGTTCTACTGGCCAACAGCACTCCAAGACGCACGAGACATAGTCCGCGCCTGTCGGACTTGCCAATTCCATGCTCAGAAATCCCACCAACCGGCCTACGCCCTCCAGACCATCCCGCTCGCCTGGCCTTTCTCGACCTGGGGGCTGGATATCCTGGGTCATTTCCCATAGGCTGTCGACGGGAAAAGATTTCTCTTCGTCGCCATTGACACCTTCACCAAGTGGATTGAGGTCAAGCCAGTCTCCGCGATCACTGCGCAAGTAGCGGCCAAGTTTTTCCTCTTGTCCGTGGTAACCAGGTACGGAGTCCCATGCATAATTATTACTGACAACGGAACTCAGTTCACCAGCGAGCTGTTCCAAGAATTATGTGAAGGCATGGGAACGAAGGTGTGCTACGCCTCGGTGAGCCACCCACAGAGCAACGGGGCCATGGAGCGCACCAATGGACAGATCGTTCAAGGCGTCAAGAGGCGGGTTTCTCAGGGACTAGAGCATCACGGTCAGTCCTGGGTCAATGAACTCCCCACCGTTCTATGGTCGATCTGTACCACAATCAGCCACGTGACAGGGTCTACTCCCTTTCGGCTCATTTTCGGCACAGAAGCTGTCCTGCCTCCGGAGGTAATGTTGGGCTCTCCTAGGGTCAGCTTGGTCAACCAGATCGACTTTGAGCAAGAATGGTCTCTCGACCTAACCCTAGCAGAAGAAGTAAGGTGCCGAGCGCTGTTGCGATCGTCGCATTATCTACAAACTCTTCGCAGACATGCGGCTAGATCGGTATGACCTAGGGAGCTCCTTGTTGGGGACCTGGCTCTAAGATGAATCCAGAGCACATCGAACACCAACAAGCTATCCCCGCAGTGGGAGGGCCCCTATAGCGTAGTCTCAACAGATCGCACAGGGGCTTACCGGTTGGCACTACCCGATGGCAGAGAACTCGCAAGCTCGTGAAATATCGACCAACTTTGGAAGTTTCATGTGTAACTCTCTTGCTCTAAGTTTCAATAAAGATTTCCCGCATTTGCCTATGAAAATTTTATGTCTTTGAGTCATGCTGTGATCCACGCGATTGCGTGACAATCTCCATCACACTCAGCCGTAACTTAAGCCAAGGTCGAGATCTGATGTCCGAGCCTACGGACTTCGATCCAAGTACTATGACTTAGACGTTCGCCTTCGGGGGCCACGCCAACAGTAAGACGATCTTTATCGCGTTACGGCTCCCCCCGTTGCAGGGCTGGACCTAAAGTTCGTACTTTAGGCAAGCAAGCGCATACAAGACCAGGTTTAACACAGGTGGCTCGAGGACCCTTGCGGCTTGCGGTATCGAAGTCAACCTTCGGTATTTATGCACCCTTTCTCGATTCCCCCTGACTTTGCAGGTCCTAGCATCGGAAGAATAAGATTCTCAGTGACTCGCATCGGGGGCTGGACCGTGGACCTCGTTTGATCTCGACGTCTCACCCGACCTTGACCGCATCGAGGGCTAGACCGCGGCCGCATCGAGGGCTGGACCACAGACCTTGTTTGCGCTCGACGTCTCACCCGACCTCGACCGCATCGAAGGCTGGACCACGTACTTCGTTTGCAATCGACATCCTGCCCAACCTCGACCACTTCAGGGGCGGGACCGCGGATCTCGTCTGGGGGCTGGACAACCGCGGACTATAACTGCGCTCGACGTCCCGCACGACCTCGACCGCATCGGGGTCTGGACGAGGGCACCACCCTTCTACGAACAGTTAAGTACTCGAACACTCAATCGTAAAAAAACAAGCTCGATTACAGATGCACAAAATACTATATTATAAATCCATTACTTTCTGTTTCCTTCATTACATTGTTCCAAAAGTTAAAACCTTAACTACCAAAGTTCTTATCTACAGATCTGACATTTCACGAGCAAGTTTCTCTTGCTCGAGCTCGGCGACCCTGGCCCTCAGTCCGGTAATTTCACCTTGGAGGCGGAGCGTCTCGGTGGACGAACTAGCGGAACGGCCTCGCTCCTCTTGGAGTTGGGGCTAGGGTGTTCTTGGCCGTCTTCACCGCCCGCCCAAGCTTCTCCTCGAGTTCGGTGACCTTCAGCTCAAGCTCGGCCGAGGCTCTGGTTGGCGCGGCAGCCTGCTCGGTGAGCTACTTCTGAAGCCCTTCCACCCTCACTCATTCAGCCTCCAGGGCCTTGGCGGCTTCAGCACGCTCGGCCTCCAGGATCTTGGTTGCTTCAGCATGCTCGGCCTCCAGGGTCTCAACGGCTTTGGTGCGCTCGGCCTCGAGGGTCTTGGAGGCCTCAGCCCGGGCAGCATCGAGTACTCGAGACGACCTCACGCTCTTGGCCTCGACGGCTCAAAAGTCGTGCTCACGCTCGGTGTCCGCATCCCCTTTGAGTTCGGCGGCGTGGGAGACCTCGAGGGCTCTCATGGTGCCTCGAAGGGCGGCGAGCTCAGCAGAGTCTGTCTCCATCCTCTGCTGGGCCGCACCCTGCTCGGACTCGAGGGCTTCCTCGAGTTGCACCAGGCAGGCCTCCCGCTCCTCGACCAAATTCAGCATGGCCCTCAGTGCATCTACGTGCTCCTCGAGACCTTGGAGTCCCTGGGCAACGTGATCCACGGCCTGGAGAAATCAAAGAGTAAGCGCATGGAGGGGAAGATGGAATTAAAAAGAGAGAGAGAGAGGGATACTGGAGTAAGACAACTCATAACTGGCCAAGCTGGTTTTTGAAAGCAGCGCGGTGGGGGGCAATGCTCTGGCCGCTTATAGCCCCGACCGCGGCTTGCTCTTCTGACCCGGCCTGAACAAATGAGGGGCATGCCCGGTCCCACTCACTAAGCCCCAGGGTCGGTCGGGCCTCGTGACCTTCGCCCCCAACTTGGTCAGGCTCGGCGTCCTAGGTCGTGGCAACTTCGGCTGTGGCCCCCAGAACAAACCTGGAAGGGGCGATGCCCTCGCCGAACTGAAGAAGGCTGCGGGGGTCCGTGACCGGGAGGGCTTCGTCTTCGACGACCGGGATGACCTCGGTCTCGACCGCCTCAATGGCGCTGGCCGGGAGGATCTCGACCTTGGCCTCAACCATGGCTTCGCTCGTCCCGGTAGCTCGAACCTCGAGGACTTCAACCTCGGGCTCGCCCACCCCAGCGGCTCCATCCTCGGCCTCGACCTCAGCCTCGCCCATCCTAGCGGTCCCGGTCTCAGGGGTCTCGACCTCTGGGATGCCCCCCACCTGATCCTCCACCACGGCTTCGGTTAGAAGGGTTGGATAGGGGAGGCCGAACAGGCTCTCCTTGGGGAACCCTCCGGAGGTCGGGTCCCCGAGCGACGGAGGTCGACGGACCAGCTAGAAGTCGAGCTCCTCCTCTTCGGACTCCGATTCGCCCTGAATAACATCCATCATCAAGCTAGGTCGTGAGTGGGCTCGAGTCCCCAATGTCTTCAGTTGGGAGCATTACTAAAACAGAGCAGGAAGAATCTCAAGAATGCCAGGGTAAATTCATGCGCCTACCTGAGTGTCGAGCCTCCTCCTCGAGGTCGGGCGTCGGGCACCTTGGGTCGCTGACGTTGGATCTTGGGAAGGACTCAGGGCCGTAGAAAGTCTGGGCCCCGAGCCTCAGGCTTGGGGGCCTGAAGCCCCAGTTGGGCTTGAGGTCCTTGTTGTTGCTGCTGCTTGTTGCTGCTGTGCAGGTAATGAAGAGGTCGTGAGAAGTAAAGGGCGCTAGAGCTAAATGGTCCGGGGAACGACCAAAGTGCGGGGGAAAGAGTCTTACCACCGTCAGGTCCCCCCACTCAACGTGCGGCTTCTTCGGGGCGCTGCCGCTGGGGGCGGCCTCTTGCCCGCCTTCTTGCCTCTGCTCGATCAAGGCAGCGGCAGCATCTGCCTTGCGGCCTTGCGCAGTTCCTGGTCGTCCTGCATGCATGCTTGGGGTCAGCACGAACTCGAGAGACCTCGAGCAAGGATTTGAGCTCGGGGAGTTGTTACCTTGGCCCTTCAACTCAACACGCTCCTCGGGACGGGAACTTCCAAGGTGTAGTTGAGGGCCGCCCTCCCAAACATTTCGTTCATCCTGGCGGCCACCCAGGATTCTGTTGGCGCTGTTGAAGGCCATGTGGGGGTTAGGCGAAAGAAAAAGGAGCACGCATCAACTCGAGCTCGAGGAAGCCTCTCTAACAAGGAAACTTACCAACGAGGTCATCTTGTCCCACGATCTCAAAGAACGGGTGGAGCCTCTTTCGCAGAGGGCACACCTGGTTCCGCAAGAAGTTGCTGGCGATGGCCTGACCGGTAAGGTCGCGACTCGCGAGTGGCGCAGATGTGGATGGTGGCGACGGCCTCCTGGTCCTTCCCTAGCTCGTCCGGCTCGAGTGTCTGGCTCTTGGTGGTGATGGGGGTCCCATACGCTTGGTGGTGATGGGGGTCCCGTCGTAGGTGAGGGCCCCGTCCTCTCCCCTCTTCAAGTAAAACCATCTCTTGGACCAGGGACCGAGGGAGTCATGAGCTCGAAGCAAAGGGAAGGACCAAGGGAGTCCTGTCCACAGCTGGAAGTAAAGGCACCCAGCCACGGGGTCCTTTCCAGTGCGGAATAGGGAGAAGTAGCGGAAGAAGAGAGAGGGGGCGAGGACGATTCCCAGGAACCCCTCGCACAAATGAGAGAAGATGGAGAGGAGGACAGAGTTGGGCACCAGGTTGATGAGCTCGATCTCGCATTGGGCGAGAACCGAGGCTAGGAAGTCGCTCTTCGGCGTCCGTAGGCCGAAGAGCATGTACTACTCGGTGCTGACGAGTTCGTCCTCTTGGGGCTGCGGCTCAGTCTCCGCTCCAGGCAGCCGCCAAGTCATCGGGTCGAGCAACCCCGACTCCTCGAGCTCCCTCATCCTCACCACGGTCAGCGCACACTTGGCTATGGGAACTTACAAGCTTTTGGCTGGAGAAGAAAGGAAGCTTTCGAACGGGAAGAGGGAGCGATTTCGCCGGGGGGTTCGGGATCGCAGGGGATTTGGGGGCTTTTTCCTCGGAAGACGAGAAGGCCCAGTATACATAGGGCCCCCGGGTTCTGATGGTTGGGAGTTATTGCACCTCGAAGGACGCGCCGGGGCGCTTGGGAAATTGTGCTGGTGGAGGGGTGGCAACGGTACGGATGAATTTGAACCGCCACCCCCCATCGCTCAGGCCTGGAAGTTCTCGGCCGAGGTCGGAACACCTGACATCGCGCCGAACTAAGACCTAAATATAAGGAGCGCTCCCTCCCAGACTTTTAGGCTCAAGGTCCTCTTCGGCATCTGGGAGAGACTTGAGCCTCGGGGGCTAGATGTCGGGGACCAAGGTACTCTCTCCGGTCAATGCCATGGTCAACGGACCCCAGTTCAAACTCGACTTGGTGAGCCAAGCTCGGGCTCGAGCTTGTTGTCCCAGTCTCCACATGGTGCCCGCTCGACCTTGAGCAAGGGACCAGAGGCTGTCACTCGACCAAGACCTGGAGCTCGGGGAGGCCAGGTCAGAGGCTTGCGGTTACTGAGATCTGCAAAGGCAGGATGTGGCCGTGAACCCCGGGGAGCAGTTGAGATCCGGTTGGAGCGTACGTGGGACCACCCTTCTCCGAGAACTACTCCTGATCGTTCCCTGGTAACGGGTGGAAGTACTTTGTAATCCCCATATAAATACGTAGGGGACCTTGGATAGAGACAACAACGCAATCAATACTCACCCACTTGTACTCACACATAATCAAATCCTCCGCCTCAGGGCAAGACTGGAGTAGAGCTGTTACCCTGCTTGGGGGCTCGAACCAGTATAATTCCTGGCGTCGCTTGTCCACTTCTTTGTCAGATCGTAGATAGCAGCGGCACCGACCTCCCGGGGAATGACACAAGCTCTCGGGTCCTCACACACACACCCGATCTCATCTCTGTGGTCAGGCGATCCCGATCGTCGATAATGTGTTTTAAGTATACCGATGAAACTAATGCCTCATCATACTCAAGAGCTATCCATTTGTCCTTAATTAATCAAGAAACACCATCAACACATGATAAAATATTTTCTAATGATTAATAAGACAAATGAACCCAATTTAAATTTTCATTTAAATTGATGTGAGTATATACTAACTGCACAAGTTTTCATATACTCATGTTGATGAAAAGTAATGATTCAGAATATATGGAATGTATGGAAATGATCATTACTCTAAGCCATCAATTATAGAATAAACTCCACAAGTATATACATATTATTTACTTTGAGTCATTATGCACATATTCAAATTGATTTCATTGGAGTTCATCCTATATTACCATGAGTATACTACAATTAGGCATTTAAAATATATACTCAAGGATATGTTTCAATGAATTGATCATTTATATATGGAGTGAAGAATAGATCGATACTAATGAAACTTCAAGTTAAAGTTTGAACTCCCTCTGAAGATGTGCATCCATGTAATATATGGATTAGGAAACATAATGCACATTACATGCATGTGGCAATGGAGAATTCATACTTTAACTTGAATCCAAAGTACGCAATGAATAATAGAGCGAACACGCATATATACCTTGGGTTTTCCATTTTCATCCAAATATGAGACTACTAACAATAAGTTCAATAAACATGTTAGTCTCATTAAAGATTAGGTTTGTCATTAAATAAGATTAAGCATTAATCTAACACCAATTACCAAAATCAATAGAAGCTCACGTAAGTTAATAACATGCATGTACATTTCGTAATAGGAATGAAAACGGTACGAAAACAGTTGGTAAATGGTTGTTCCATTTCCTTTTCCATATTTTTTATCGATAACAAAAATGAAATCGGAAACCCTCGGAAATAGATACGAAAATGGATAGTGACGGAAACGAATGCGGAATGAAACAGAAAGGATAAGGAAATGAAAGTGAAAAATTCCACAAAAACATAATACAGAATCACAATATACATGATCACAAGAACAATGTAACTTATTTCACCTCCAAGATGGATACAAGAATAGTGTTATGTTCACTGGTACCACTAGAAATTTTTTTCTTAAGTTTGTCAGATGAAGGCTCGTTATTTGTCCCCCATATCAGACCATCATGTCCTCCATATCATTATCATCGACATCCTCTTGCTCCACCAACTACAAGGTATAATGCCTTACATCTATATATTATTGTTCGATGTCCATTTATGATTTTCTGAGATTTATCCTGGATTTTTTAGAGTTAATAAATACCATTTTGTTATTTTTAGATCTATAAAATAAATTTATTCATGAAAAATAAGACAAAATTATGCTAAAAATAAGTTTCTTAGGTTCAAAATATTCCAAACTATTTTTGAGAATTTTTTTGGAATTTTTGAACTATATTTGATATTTTATATAAAGCTATTTGTATTTTTGAAATTATTTTAATTCAAAAATAAATGTAAACTCACCCTTCTCCTTTTTGGGCCAAGCCCATTTCCCTTTCCGCCCCGTTTCCGTTTTAAATTTCTGGTTTCACTTAAACGGTATTTCCGTTTCCGTTTTCGTCGAAATTGGCTCTCCGGTTTCCGTTTTCCTTTCCTACTAAAAATTTCTGCTTCCATTTCTGTACTGGTATTTTCTGTTTCCATTTCTGAAAAAGGGCTTTTATTTTTGTTTTTCTTCGGAACGGTCGAAAACTTTTCGTTCCATTTTCAACCATATTCCGTAATGTATTTTTCATACTTCTAACTTCATCCATAGATGATACCAGCAACACGATAGTTGCTACTTCTTCTAATGGATAGATGGCCCAAAAAAGTACAATAGGGAGTACTTTGAGCACAAATTGTACCTGCACTATGCAGTTACACTCGAGCGTTACACCCGGTGGAAACCTTCCCCTAAGACTACGGAAGACAAAGAAAAGCTCCCGTCCCTCCATCCTAAAGAAGCGAACTACTGGAACCCTATCTATGAGCTTCAGGCACATAAAAAGAAGCTGAAGGAGTAAGCCAACGCAGCTTAATTCCAAGAGGAGCTGAAGATCGCCCCAGAACTACTAGAACCCTATCCTGGTACTGCTGCCCAGACCTCCTGCTGGAGGAAGCAAATTCACGTCGCTAATATCTACCTTGATGAGAAGAACGAGGAATATCATGAGGACGACGGAAAGACTGACTTGGGACAGCTCCGGGGCGAAAACCAGAGGTAGAAGCCTGAAAATCAAGCCCCATACGATGTCCAAAAACAGGCAACTCCCTAACCTGTCTAAAAGCAGTGGGTGCCTTAGGAGCATTCAGGGTCTGGGGATGACCCTGAATACCCTTAAGGGCACGAACACACTCATGCCGAGTGATCTTGGCACGTTTGAAGCAAAAGTCAGAAATGTGTCCATCTTTCTTACAGAAGGTGCAAGTATACTTCGCCTTGGGGGCTGATGTAGCAGAGAGACACCCTTCTCATCGGAGATCCTGTGGACCATACCTGCTGACCTAAACATGGTGGTGCTCGTCTGTGGAGCAACCACAATCTCTCCACTCTTGAAAGCGCGTACAACTGTAGGTGGATGCGCCCGTGCATGCTCCAAGTAATCAAACCCTAGACTTTGACCGAATCTACTAATTTTGGATTGTTCTAAGATAAGATTGAGCTTCTTCTTGCCTCCAATAAATTTCTCGAGGGTACTCATAAGATACTGACACTCTCAGAAAAGTGAGGCGCATGAAGATCAAGGGGAAGAAGTAGAAGAAGAAGAGCCAGACGGAGGAAAACGAATAGTGCGTGCAAATCTCTAACTATAAAAGTGGCCTCAATCTTGAAGGACTCGCAAGAAACAAAGGGAGCATCTCTAATTCTACCAACCTGGGCCTTTAGCTTCTTCCTAAGCTCTACGTGTGTCGGTGTTTCGTGCACCGGCAATACGATTTTTTCTAGTCTAGGGGTCGTGCGCTCCCTCTCCTCGAATGGTTAGACTCAAGGGGTCCAAGATGTATACTGGTTCGGGTTGAACGTCCCTATTCCAGTTCATGCGGTGGATCTGTATTGCTTTCGGGGGCAGATGACTGTGTGGTGTTGAGCGCCCCGTAGGTGTGGGAGTGTCGATGCTTGTCTACTCTAGCCAGGAAGAAGTCCCAGCCCCCCTTATATGGACTGAGGGGTCAGGTTACACGGGAGTCCTTTGAAAGAAAAAGATGGGGTGTCCTATGCCTTGGAGTCTTGGTCTCCGCCCCGAGCATCCGTGCAGCGTCTGTACATCCCATGCCGAGTTGGTAGACTCATCGAGTGGCATGGATCTCTACCTTCGCCGGGAAGCAGCGCACCTAACCTCTGCGCGTTGGCCAGGTGCTGACGTAGTAGCGTGCGGGTTTGGTGTTGCCTCGGGAGGGAGCGCTTCCTCCCACTGTGCACGATCGGGGCGACAAGATTAGTGATTGACCTTGGCAACCTTCCTGCCGCCTTGGGAAGGAGCCACCTACCCTGGTGAGGTTGCTTCGTGCTGTCATGTCCGTAGGGCAGGTGGCCAACTATTGGCGAGGGTCCAATGTCTTGGTCTTCGGTGGGAGCCGCCTTGGTCGGGTCGGAGCTCCGTGGGACGTCCGACCCACGAGGGTCGGACCGCCCCCCGGCCAATTTGGTCGGGGATGAGCCGTCCTTGGTGGCCCAGCGAGGCCTCCGGCTGAAGCTGGGCTTGGGGCGGCCCACTCGTTTTCTCTGGCCGCTGGGGGTACCCATGGTATGGGTACTCGTCAACGTGGGTTCAGTTCACATACTCCCCTACCCCAACACACAGCATGCAACCATTTAGTGACTTAGCTAGTAGATCCTTAGCGAATTTAGAATTCTCAAGCACCAAATCATCATAGTCATTTTTTTAGTTGCATACAACCCTCACATGAGCTGACTGGGTCCTTAGAAGCATGCAATTCAAGTTCATCATTTCTAGCAGAAAGCTTCCTAAGGTGTTTGCTCATGGCATCAATTTTAGCTATCAACTTAATTAGGGCAATTTTCACATGAAACAGTAGTATGAGTATGAAGAAAACTAGCATCAACAGGAATGACATCAGAAGGAACAATACTAGTATTCTTCGACCTAAGACTCTCAAGCTCAGAAAGCACACTATCATGCATGGTTATTAGGTTCTCAAGCTCCACAAGCAAAGCATCGCACAAGGAGCAATCAGCATCACGGGAGGAGGATCTAGGCTAAGCTAACCCCCGTGACATACTTTCTACCTCCTTCTTTAACTCAGAACACCTCGATCTAGCCTTAGCATGAAACTTGCCAAATTTACAAAAGGCATCATTTAGCTCATCATAGGTGGGTACCTCATTGGCGTCACTGAGAAGGTCGTCATCACTGATGTTGTTGGCATCCGCCATGAAGCACATGCCAGAGAGGTCCTTGCCACCCTTTGTCTTCTCTCGTGGTTCATCCTCGCCCTCGTCGCTCCATATCTCCATGTCGGAGAGGTTGGAGAGGTCGATGTTGTCGAGTGCGGTGAGGACGTGGTGGAAGAGCTTCTTGTTCTTGGCGAAGTTGCGGTACTTCTTATCTCGCGCCGGTTTGCGAGCTGTAGAATTCTTGTTGCAGTTCTTGTCGGTGTAGTCATTTTGCTCGAATCGCCTTGTACATTCTTACCCTTCTCCAGCTTGGGGCAGTTTGATCGATTCTGGTTGGGGCCACCACACTCAAAGTAGGTGATCGTGCCACCTCTCTTCCTCTTTCTCACCCTCTTGTAGATGTTTGAAAATTTGCGAGCGACAAGTGCAAGCTCATTTTCTAAAAATCATTCCAGAACTTCATCGCTTATGTCGCAAAGAGCAGAGAGAGAGAGAGAGAGAGACCCGAAGAAAAGTCGAGAGAGGGTCCAGAAGAAGAAGACCCAGTGGGATCAGTGACTAAGGCCATCGATTGAGATTTCGTCCTATGAGAGACGATGTCAAGCTCATGAGTCTTAAGACGGAAATACAACCCATCAAGAGTCAAGGTTGACAGATCAATAAAGTCTATGATGGTGGTCACCTTCATCTCCCAAACTCTCAAATCAAGCGCTGTCAAAAAATGCCTAGCATTCTCCGAGTTAGGGTATGTGCAACCAACAGATCGGAGATTGCTTAGGATCTTGGCAAAACGAGCAAAGCACTCATCGAGACTCTCACCAGCGTGCTGTTCAAACTTGTTGTGGTCACGCTTGAACTGATCCTGCCTCACCGTTTTGATCTGAATAGTTCCCTCATGATAAGCATTGAGGGTCACCCAAATCTGATGAGCGGATCGTAGGTGAGATACCCGGTCATACTCACTGCGGCTAAGTCCCTATATGAGGAGGTTCCTAGCCTTAGCGTTTGTCTCAATGCCAGTCATGTTCGTGGCATTGACGTTCTCATCGACATGAACCTCATACGGGGGTTTCACCTTCTGCCATATCAGGAAAGCCCTGGGTAGTGATGTATGACTCCATCTGTATCTTCCAAAACGGATAATCAACTCCAGCAAAAATTGAAGGCTTCATTGAGTGTTTGTCCGTTGCCATGGCTCTTGAGACCGGTTAAGATCTATGAAAGAGTAGAACCGGCTCTGATACCAATTGAAAGACCAGAATGGCGATCAGAGGGGGGTGAATGATCCCAAAATAAAATTTTCCCCACATACTGGAGAAATATCATCCAAATGAAACCTCTATTGTAAAGTATAAAAGATCCTAGAGCAAGAACAGGGCACAAGAACAGTCCGAACACAAAACCAAAATGATAAATCTTTTGATCCACTGATCCAAAGTTCATGAAACTTGGTAGATAACCTCTTTAGGATTTCAGGAACTTGTTCCAACAATCAATCACAATGATTGACGTTAAAGTTTTGACCTTTAACCATTTGAAGAGGAAATGTGCCAAGAACACGAAAAAGGGGAAATCTATGATCTAGGCTTGCTCGTGGGATTTTGAAGATCAAGATGGACTTGGATACCTTCCCACAAGCCAAAGAAAGCTGGAGGTCACAAAGAAACTCATCAAAATACGACCAATCAAGAATTTATCAATGGATGCATAAAAGATCGGTTTCTCGCAAAACTCTAAACAAAGATTGCCTAGATGATTGTGATATGATCTAAGTGAAGACTAATCTAATCAATCTCTCATCCTTGGCAATAAAACCTAGTAGCAAGTAGGAGGGGAGGCAAATCCAACTTGCGGAATTTAATGCGAGAATGTAAATACTGAATTTAAATTGCGTAAAGTAAAGACATAATGTAAATGTGGAATTTAAATTCAGAATTAAGAGAATGGATTTTTGTATTTTCTTTGAAAGATTTTACAAAGCCTCACTTCATGTGAGCAAAGCTCAAAGGAGCCACTTCAATCTTCTCAGGAACTTCCATCAAAACCTTGATGGGAAGACTACCCCTACCCCTCTATTTATAGTGTTCTAGGATCAATTCCCATCCTTGGATGTGTTGCCTAAACCCTAAGCTAACATCAAGAGCTAGGATTTTATCCCACAATTTTACTCTCAACCTCTCTTGGGCTAACCCGAAATCCACTAACATAACGGATTTTGCACACATTTCAAAGCAAGCTATACTTATCCACTACTCTATCTTCTAGAACTGCAACCCAACAGCTCTCCTTTGATCCAAGTAGTGATAAGCTAGCTTATCCTTTGATTTCTTGCTCCTTTGTACTGCACCAACTTCATCTCCGACCATCCTTCGGCGAACTTCCGGCCAACTTGAACCTCCAGCCATCCCATGTCTAGTTCCAGCCATCCTCTGCCTCACCATGACCACCAAATGAAGCCCTCCATCCACAAATACAAGAAAACCCTTCTTGGTTCCACGAACCCATCGCATCAAACCAATCATGAATCGGGATTAGAACGGCCCGGAACAGACCAAAACACTTTAACCGAGTGCAAACGTTCTGTTTCCAATACAGCAGAAATCTTCTCGATTTTCTATGATTTTTTCTGTTGCTCAAATGAAAAACTTGTCAACATGAAAAAGATGCGTCTCGAAATTCTCTACAACTTTTATTGCAAACACATAATTTTTCGAGTAAGGAAAGACCTCCAAAACTATGAATTAGTGCACGCTATCAAGGTTGGTCCGCTGTAGACGTGAAACTCTCTGTTTCTTGGTCCGTCGCGAACATGAACGCTTCCCGATTTTCTATGATTTTTTTGTTGCTCAAATGAAAAACTTGTCAACATAAAAAAGATGTGTCTTGAAATTCTCTACAACTTTCATGTAGACCAAAAAAAAGTTGAGCACAGGAAGACCTCCAAAAATACAAATTACTGCAAGCCATCAAAGTTGATCCACCATAAACATGAAGGCACTGTTCACGGTCTGGCGCAAACGTGAAACTCTCTGTTTGCAACACCCCTTGGTCCGGCGCTAAAGGAAAACACTCTGTCCCAAAATTCCCTGGATCCAAACCGGTTCGAGGCAAACACAAAAACCAATTACACTCGGTCCAGTGCAAATCAAAATGCTTTCAATTTGAAATCCATTTCAAATCCAAATCAAATCAAACTCAAACCTGAGCAACCCAAGCTCGAATCAAGTCAAATACTCATCACAAACAATGATGGATTTACACATGGTCCTTCACATAGCAGAAATGCAGAATCTGGATTGGAGTTGGTGAGAATTGGATCTTGAGGTAAATTCTGCATTTTGTGTTTGTTGGTTCCTTTAGCGCATGTACAATAAGACCACCTCAACTGCCTCTTAGCTTATATATATTAGCTTTGGTCTATATGAAAGAGTGAGAAAAGATGAGAGAGAAGAGAGCTAGCTCTTAAATAAGAGCCAGCTTTACACGAGCATATGTAGATTATTTATGTACAAGAGAGGAGAGATAGTTATTGCACAACATCTAGAGATAACTTTTAGAGACAGTTATTGTATAAGCTAACTTTTAGCTTACTCTAGATGATATGAATGAGAGTTAGAGTATGTAGTGGACTTTACTATTGTATTTGCTCTTACTGACTGGGACGACGACGATGATGATAGGGGATGTTTGATTCCTGCTTTAAATAACGGATAGAGGCAGTAGACCACCTACAGGTGTAGTAGCGATGCACCGTAACTGCACCCAACCCAAGGTGCACATGTATTGGCACAACGTTTTATATGGTACTCTCTCCGTTGATAAATATAAGGCATATAGTTTGAATGATCTATTTAGGAATATAAGGCGTACATGTAGATTTAATGAGTCTTTCCTACTATACACTTATTTATTCTCTCTTAACTATATGTATTTATTCATTACCACCCACGCAAAGTATTACCTCTCATCTTCCAAGATAATTAAGAGGGGTATGTAAGTCATTTTCTCTCACGTCTTTTCTAATTTCACCACAACCTTAATCCTTATGTAAAGTCGAAATATATCTTATATTTATGAATCATTAGAGTATACAGTAACGTATACGTTACTCCATCTATAGTTACACTACAGTAGACTGTTCTACACTTGTACTACTATTAACATCACTAGGAGAATACATTAGTTTTTTTTTTTTTGTTCTTTAAGGAAGGAAGAATACAACACTAGTTAACACTGGGTTGTCAGTGTGGCACTGGAATACAGTAGAGTTTGGGCGATAGATAGGCTTCGTGTCCGGCAGATCAAGATGTATGGATAACATCCAAGTGAGAAGAGAACAAAAGGGAGATAGGAGCGGTTTGGATTCGTATGGCAGTTGGACTGGATGTGTCTTAGCCTCAGGCCTCCAATAGCAGCGGCAGAGAATACTTCAGTCATATTCCGTTGGCATCAAAGTTTGGGATGCTTCTGCCCCTCCTGCAACGCCAGCCTCAAGCTCATCATCGGCACACCGAAAACCGCCGAGAAGAAAACCTCTTCTCCCCTTGCCATTTTCTTTCAACTGTTATTACTCGCTTTTCCGGAAAATGGTAGGCAAGAGTGAGAGCCTCTAGCAAGCTCCTCCTTAATAACTTTTTCCTGTTATTAGGTTCCAAACTGGTACCGAAAATTAAAGTACACAGAGTTTTTTTATACGAGATCTTAAAAAATAAATTCCGATAAAATCTCAGAATGTGTCCACTCGAACCGGACGATGCGAATCCCAAGGTGATGCGAGGATGCAATGATCCATCATGCCTTGGTGTACTTGGTTGGTTGGTGGCAGACCGTACGGTTGAGTCCTGATGCAGAAAGCTAACCGCCGAGAGCGACGTCACTGCGCGGTATACGTGGCCCAGCCCAAATAAACCGCTTTCGTAAGGCCCAAGCCCAACCAAACTGCCCGAATCTCCTACGTCGGGCGGATCCGCCGCCGCGACGCCTTGTTCCGGTAACCGCAGACCCTGAGCGCCGCCAACTTCGGGGATGCGGGCCACATGATCAGACACGGCCGCTTCCACGGCCACCATCTTCTTCTCCGGTGGGTTCTGAATTCTGAGTCGCTTGCTAAGTTACTAGTTCGTGTTGACAGGCTGCGTAGGTTTCCCTCCTCACTTACAGACGAATGATCCAGTGTAGATGCCGCGAGATCTGCGCGAAAGATGCGATCTTCGAATGTTTTTTCCTGCTTTAGCAGCGAAATTTCCCTGAAAATTGAGCTACCCACTGAGGAACCTGACTTGCGGCGCGTGGTTGGATGCTAGATCCTATCTATGGTTTTTTTATCTAGGAACCGCATGGATCTACTGATGATATCATACTTTGAGGTGATCAGTGGTGATCGATGTGCACATTGTCTTCTAAGCACAATTTTGATTACTGAACATAATTTGAGTCCTGGATTTTTATGGTGGAGAGCTCCCTTCTGGATTTGCTGTATCTTGCACATATACCACAGTATAAACTGTGGAGTAAAAAAGGGTGCAAGTGTAGTAGCCAGTCAAGGCACAAGGTCCTATTTCAGTTTCGTTAATGAAATTGGGGGGCAAGCCTCCTGTGTTGAAAAAACAACCAAGGCACAAGATCCTCTGATTGGTTCCATTTTATTGAGAAATAAGTGCACACACTAGAAAATATTTTAGAGCTGCCCACACCATATATTGGATTCAGTAGATATACTAAGAAGGATCATCGGTCTTATAATTTAAGTTGCTAAAATAGCTCTAGGCAATGAAATGAAAGCTGAAACAACTCTAGAAACTGAGGTACTAAACAATTGTAGACACGGAGATGGAAACTAATTAAATCTCCGGCTACGACGCTTCTTCTTCTTCTTCTTCTTGAGATAGACTTCAACTCTTACTTTTATTCTGCTCACACCTGATCCTGAAAGGAGATTGATGAAATCATGTGGATAAAAAAGCACTGTACTTAGGGAATATAATTGCTCAACGATCATCTCACAAATTCAGCTGTGTATCTTGAGTTTAGAAGATCCATTTTTAAAGGTTGAGAATTCACATTACAATGATTGAATTTCAAAGATATGATGCATAATATGAAAAGTTTTATATTGGTATTCTATTCTACCACATAAGCCTAACAGAAAGCTTACAAGAGCCCTGATCACAAGCTTACGACAGGTGCTGAATACTGGTAAGGTGGTGGAGAGTTGTAGTAGTAAGGGGACGTTGGTGACGGTGGTAGAAGTGGTGACTTGTAGTTGTACGCAGGTGGGGAATGCTGCAGGTAAGGTTGTAGTGGAGATACGTAGTTGATTTGAGGTGGTGAATACTGGTATTGTGGTGGCTGGGAGTTGTAGTAGTATGGAGGTGGTAAATACTCCCTCCAAGCTAAAAAAATGAGTTTTAAACATAGTGATGATCAATCTTTCGAAACTTTGACTATTGATATACTTTTTGTAGTAGTATGGAGGTGGTAAATACTCCCTCCAAGCTAAAAAAAAAAATGAGTTTTGAACATAGTGATAATCAAACTTTCGAAACTTTGACTATTGATATACTTTTAAATATTTAAATTGAATACATAAAAATTATATATGTAGATTTATCTCGGGAAGAACATTCACAATATTATAATTTTATTGAGTTTTATAAATATATCATAGTAAAAATTAGTTATCAAAATTGTGTTTTAAATGCCGTATCAATGTTCAAAACATCATCTTTTCGTAGGGACGACGTCCGAATGACCCAGACTTGGGAATTGGGATCCAGTGGCGCTCTCCGCTCTCAACACACATCATTCATCCCTCTGACCAAATCCTGCTTTTCTCCCTTAGGATAACTAGGGAGATTTCACGCGCTACGCTGCGTGCGGCTAGTTTTGATACACTGAAGTATTTGAAAAGTAAAATACATTATCGCTTATACAATATGAAAATATCCATAAACAAAAAAGAAAATAACAAATAAAGTTATAATGTTATATTGCTACTATAGTAAACGGGATTGGGTAAATCTAGATAGCGAAACTGAATGAAAAAGGGGAATCAGTAAAACGCAGGAGTTGGCCAGATGAATAACATATAAATAGATGATTCAGTACAAACAAACAAACAGGTCTGAACAAAATGTATATATATAGCACATCAGTACAAACAAAATGTTCCAGTACAAACAAACAAATAACATATAAATAGATGAATAATGCTACATGGTTTTTCAGGAAGCTTAAAGATGGTACTTAGAAGCAGAACAGAGAGAGGTGGATAACTTATACCTAGCAAAAGATGTGAAGTAGCAGTGCACAAGATCAAAAATATCCTAATGGATATTGCTGTGAGCACAGCATATATATAGCACTATCCTATGGTAGTACTGAAAGCATATGAAGCAGTGCGGCAATGCAAAAGTCAAGTATACTATTCTGTAACTGGTAGCACATAAAGCAGGTTTTGGTTCAAAAGTCAGGGCACCAATTTGGGTGATCACGGCATGTATGCTGCGATTAGGTTGGAGTTGAGCTGCATACAATAAGATGGAAAACAAGTTACTTATATGGAATTCAGTTGGATGATTTGCGTGGAAAAACAGAGTGGCAAATGCAAGGCACCTTTTCATTGTTTATTTGTTCGTCTTACCGTCGGAAAGCGTTCTGCCAACCGAAGATTTTCCTAGTTGTTCTGCGGTGTCAGCCGTGCTGGAACGGAAATCGAAAATTCCTTGCTAGCTGCTCAACCTCCTTTGGCCAGCTAGCATTCTCATAAAGTATTTGGCGACCTGGACAAATCTGAAATGGTAGATAATCTTTTGACATCATGTAAAACAATATTTACTTTCAGCGAAAGCAATAGCAAACATAGAGGGAACTTAAAAGATCAGAGCATATATCTGCATGTGAATTAATTGGGGAAAGATTATTGAATGAGACAATTTATGTAGTAGGTATACCTGAGAAATAAGCTTCTTAATTTAAGTAGTAGGTATACCTGATTAATCTAACCAATGCCACCTTCATGATTATATCCACCTGGAAGAAATAATATACCCACACAAACAGCAGGCAATCACACCATTTTTCAGTATAGAGCAGCAACCAAAGAAAGACATATAAATAGATGAATAATGCTACATGGTTTTTCAGGAAGCTTAAAGATGGTACTTAGAAGCAGAACAGAGAGAGGTGGATAACTTATACCTAGCAAAAGATGTGGAGTAGCAGTGCACAAGATCAAAAATATCCTAATGGATATTGCTGTGAGCAAAGCATATATATAGCGCTATCCTATGGTTGTCTTGCCAGCTCAATCTACTTCATTGCTGCCATATTTAAATAATCACAGCATTTCATAAATTACCTCAATATTAACTATCATACGGGAATGATGTAGCACGTAGCTTTATTGTACTAAGTATAGAAGCAAGAACACATTGAGAAAGTATAAGGTGGTATGTTTAGGTGAACACATTGAACCTAACTGGAGCACTAAAAATAAACTGAATAAATGTAGCGGCATTGTTTACCTGCCAGATGAGCCCATAGGGGCACATCATCTGCAGAGTCCACCTCTTTCACCTGAAAATTCAAGAAGGTATAAAAGAATAGAAACTTAGAGGAAGGAACCATTGTTACTCGTATTTTTACAAAGAGGTATTGTTAGTTTGACATGTACCTGTTCCTCACACTCGTCAACAATTAAATCAAAAATCTTAGGAGCAGGCTAAATCTAAAACATGGCAACGTTTCTCACATCGAGGTTATATCAACTCTAAAGCACGCTACTTGCACAAAATAACAACAGCAGGAAGCAAATTCAACAGCACAGAGAGACAGTTTAACAAAAAAAAAATACAACAAAGGAAAGCATTAGAACCAGAAAGGTTATTACGGTGCTAATGTGTGTTGCTTTGTAGCCTATATGCATAACAGTAAAGATAACATCCGACAAACATATGGCATATTGACAAAGCAAACAGAGTAATGAAAGTTTTACTTTCATGGCATATGAAAATTAGCCTACAATAGCACCAATATCATTTAATGCAATGCTTAGTCGTAGAGCAAATAGATCTGAGGTCCAACTACATCGTTAGCTGCATTATAGATTTCAACATGTTATACTAAGCTCGTAGCAATGGCAGGACATAAAGTCCTTCACTTGAGTTATGATACTAAATTAATCAATACCTAGCACATAGGAAAAGCAAAAAAAAAAATTAATAATGAACATAATAATCTGTGCTGACTCATGAGAGAAGAAAACATTTTACGTACCCTCTTCTCTCTGGCCAAGTAGACATGACAAAACTTGCCCCTCCCAAGCGGATTCCGAATGTCAAAATCAGACAGCACTCACTGTTTCTCCTCCTGCGAACGCGCCAAATCCTAGAGCAAGGCAAAAAAAATGACATCATGATCATTCCATTACATTACAATAGCCTCAAGATGTCATCTTTAATCACCAGATCCAGAGGAAAATGAAACACTGAATAGCGAATACAAATCAGATTGTTCTGGTGAGCTCTAGATCTATGCCATAACTGATGGGTTTATTCACTTCATTGAACACCAAGATGTAATCTTCGAACACACAGCAAAAAAGAGCACGGATTACTGCAACAGCTCAGGTAAATGCGCAAAGCGTAACCATTGGGCCACCAAGAACCTTTCTATAGAATCGATTGTACAAACGAAACCCTAGGAACGCGGCTAAGATGGAGCAAAGCAGAAGCATTTTGTCGACTACGCCGCATCCACAAGCTACAGACCCATGAAGAGGGGGGAAAGTAGAGGGAAAGGCCCCAGTTAGCCAAATGGGACCGAATCGCCACCAATTCGAGCGAGAAACCAGTAAATAGTCATCCCAAGAATAACACCGCGCCGATCGTAGTGCACCAAGAATCTGTCCCTAAATCGCAGCTGTTCAACAAAGCACACAAAAAGTCAAAAACCAGCACAAATCACCCCCAAAGGCACCGAAAGATCAGGAAAAATAGTAAAAGAGAGGAAGGGGAAGGGCAATTTTACTTGAGAAATGCGAATCCCCCTCTAGTTAATTGGTCGGCCTCCTTTAGGTGCTTTCGAGGTCGAAGCTGTGGGAGACGACGCTGACCAACACAGAGAGCTCCAAGAAGAAGACCAGGGGGCGCTAACGGTGTAGAGGAAGGGCGGACCTCGCAAGGCGAGTGATTGGGATGAGCATTGGAGACGGCGACAACACGGCCATCAAGCTGGATCTTGCAGGCTCCGACGGAGAAGAAGGGGAGCGGCAGGGGACCACGTAGGGAGCGAAGAAGGTGGAAACGACGAAGGAGTTTGGAGGAAGGGGGCTGCGGACGGGCGTAGAGCACAAGCGGCGACAACCGGTGAGGCGAGGTTGAGCGCGGCGATTCAGCGGGGCGGGCGCGGCGATTCCCGCAAGAGGAATGGGCAGACGGCACCGCCGAGAACGAGGGAAAAGGGTGCTGGTCCTCGAGGGCTCCGCGGACGGCGTTTTCATGGCGATGCATCAGCCAACGCTCGGGGACGCGTGGATGGCGAGATCGGCACCAGCAGGAGAGATCGACGATAGCGACAACGGGGACCCGTACGTGAATATAGGAAAACGACGGAGTTCTCTGCGCCGAAAACGCCGACGTGGCTACCGTGAGGGCTCGGCAATTCCTCCCCCCATAATAGATGGTATCAGCCAACGCTCGGGGACGCGTGGATGGCGAGATCGGCACCAGCAGGAGAGATCGACGATAGCGGCAACGGGGACCCGTACGTGAATATAGGAAAACGACGGGGTTCTCTGCGCCGAAAACGCCGACGTGGCTACCGTGAGGGCTCGGCAATTCCTCCCCCATAATAGATGGTATATTGAAGCCAACACTTCAACTAGAATTGTTACTAAATTAACTGTTCCTTTCGATTCCGCTGCTTTGAACATGAAGTAGACAAGAATCAGCTAGTTTCGATGTCGTGAAGATCGGCACATCGTCACTCATGCATGCCATCCACACAAATCATTCCCAATTTACAAGCAGGCAGGCTATAGCTCCATTTCTACCCATCTAGTAATTAATTAACTAGTTAGGGCCTGCTTGGGAGTTTTGAAAAAAAAAATCCCTTGTAAAGAAAAACCACCCGTAACTTTTCATACACAAATTACCACTGAAATCAAAACCATAGAGGTCAGCCTGATTGGGAGGAGGACAGAGTGCTACCTCTATGATTTGAGATCAACATAACAGTGAGTGCTACCGAACGAAATCAAATTGGTTACGGAAAAGATCAACAGAACACTGAGTGCTACCGAACGTACGGGAAGATAACCCGGCCTAGCTAGCTAACCTAACCTAAGTATCGTTACAGACGCTGAAGAGCTGCGCGCTATGGCAAACCCCGGCCGTGTCGCTGCTGCTCGTCACGGCGGCCACCGGCGGCGCCGAGGCCGGCGTCCAAAGAGACATCCTCCCAGCGCCATCGTATGCCTCTGCGCTGACTAGGAAGTTCTGTAACCGATCTGCCCGTTGTCGTGATCCCTCAGGCTAATAATCACAATACCCCGAAGGGTCAATTTGAGACCATGACTTGCGGAGTCAAAGACCATCATAAGGGAGTCACTAGAGTTCTATATTTGGATAAGTGGGCGGTGCAGTCTATACCCCTAAATAACTAAGTTTTAATTGCTTTATTTGGATAAGTGAGCGGTGCAGTTCTATATTTGGATAAGTGGCCGGTGCGGTCTACTTAGGGCAGGTCAAGGTTAAATCCTTTTTCTCTTTCTTTTTCTCTTAATAATTAAGTTTTAATTGCTTTAAGTACTTATTGCATTTATACCCCTAAATGACTTGTGGAGTCAAAGACCATCAGGAGAGAGTCACTAGAGTTCTATATTTGGATAAGTGGGCGGTGCAGTATACACTGTATTCCGATCTAAGGAAGCGCTATTTGTACTCTATGAATAAGGTAATGTATATTAAACAATGAAAGATTCTATTGGTGCATGCCACTGTTTTCCTTAGCTCATTCTGGCCTAACTCTGTTATGTGATGGACTCTGCCATGTCTGGTCGATCAGGCAAAGCGGAGGCGTCACACAAGATAATCTCTTTGATTACTTAAATTTGTTTATTGAATTGGTTCTGATTTTAGTGGTTTAAGAATTTTAAGACCTTAAAACTATTTGTATTGTACTTTTAGTAAATTTTAAATATATGTGTTAGATTTATGATGTTACGAAATCATTGTACAAGGCTATAGAGTTGTACTTGTGAAGTATGCACCCAACAAAAATGTGTTTACCTTAAGCCGGGCTACCATTAACTGGCCAGAGGATGTTTTATATGGTACTATCCTACGTGAGGATACACACTGATCACTCAAAGTTTATGACGAGGATATCGTGTAACCAGTAGCGATGCTAGGACAAAAATAGGGGTATGGCTTAAAAAGACTAAGCTAAAAAAAATACCAAAAGCCGAAGAAATTGAGTAAAATTGCGACAAGCATAATCTTGTGCAATCCGAATTCATAATAAATATAGTTTTATGCAATCCAAATTTATACATAAATTAAAGATAAACAAAAAAATATAATAAAGACACCTCACGCATGGTTGAATCATTTAGGCCCTTAATTTTATTTGGTTTTTGGTAATTAATGACAATCAAGATTGAAAGGACTAACATATTTGTGACACCACGGAGTGTCGTAACTTTATTTAACGTGCTTGATATGGTCAAAAACAGTATGAGATGTGGAAATATGGTTAAAACCATAGGATTTGGAGGTTAATAACGTTTCCGGTGTTTTGGGCCTTCCCGGGGGGATTTTGGGCCTTAAGGGGGGGTTGTGGGCTTTGGTGGGATGGATTATGAGTCCATGTAGGACTAGGATTCAGAGTAGGGGCTGGTAAAAGGCCTCCCCCTGCCCTTGGGGCGCCCACCCCTCAATTGGTGCGCCCCCCCCTGTCGGGACCCCGAATTTGCAAATCCGGACCCTCTGTGTATTCAGCACTAGTCCAGGAACGCGCTAGTGCACACAGTCTTAACATCGGTATATATCACAATCATACCAAACGATACTATCAAAGTACTTTATTTAAATAATCAAAGGGTTACTCGACCTTATTGCAAATTTACAAATATATGCCTTGCAAGGCGTAACTTATTAAAAGAGAAATAATAGCAAATGAAAATCAAATAAACTTGCGTGGCGCCATCCAAGATACCACGTGCAACCGATCGGGCTCGCATCCCTAAGTAGACGGGTCCTCTTGGAGTTCCTCCTCCGAAATCGCGTAGTCTCCTCTTCAACTGTATTGTGTTGAGGCAAGGGTGAGTACTTGGTACTCGACAAGTCATGCACAGAATGCAAGCTAATATACTATATGCATGGCTTGGTACAAAGGAATAGCTTAAGGTATATTTATGTAAACATTTGACAAGTAATATAAGTAGATTCAAAGCGGTAAAAATAAGTAAAGCATAAATAACTTTTCAAGAAAGTTTAAATAACATTTTTCCCCATCCTAAACCATATTTCCATCATCTTCTTTGTTAAACCATCCCAACTTCTCAAATCCAAGTTATTTTCAGAAAATCTAACCCTTGACTGTAATTCCCGAGCATTGTCCAATCACTGTGGACTCGGCTATTCAAATAGATTCTACACTCTGCAGAGGTTATGCACTTTACCCACAAGATACAATCCACTCACCACGTCGGTACCGTGAATCGCCATACAAGAGTATGCGAATGAGCGATCATAACAAAGCCTTTCGGAAGCCTCAAACAACACAGGTGGTCCTCTCCGGTTCGTGCTCTACACCATCCCTTCCCTTAGCCAAGGCGAAGTATGGGACCAACACACCGTTAGATGGGTACCTGGCCACAGCCACGATACGCTCCCCGTGCACAATCACACAAAGCGGTGTAATTGACACCCTGAGGCTCCACAAGTGAGTCCTTAGCGACTTAGTCAACTAGGGCCGTCCCATTCCAGCCATGTGGTTGCAAGTATGACCCAGTTCAAAGGCTTGCAAGGTTAAGTCCTTAGAGTGACCAGGGCAAGACTACCCGAAAAACCAAATCAACACTCCCAATGCCACACTGGCCCACCTGATTACTCTTGCCACATGCCCCGGTCAAAAACTGTTTATCAAACCCCAGTTGATTACCATGCACCACGTGCCATCAACATCACATGATACTTTTCCAAAACAGGTTCAATATATCATTAAGTCAATATTAACATTCAATTATCCAAAATCATGTCATGAGCACGTAGGTGTCTAAGCAAAGATACTACAACGATCTAAACCCATGTTGGCAATTTAATAATGTCCAACTAGTAAACCACAACTAGGGTGACAAAGGGTCATGGCACATACTTAAGTAATCAAGGTGTCATATATCAAATTGGTATTTATCTAACCCCCAGGTTTAAACAAAGTATCTTTCTAATTGAACTAGCATGCAATAGTTTAAATCAAAATAGATTTCGAAATAGGATCAATATGGTCAAAGCACAACTTGCCTTCAAAAGCACTTGCTCTTGGTCTTGAGTTGGATCCTGAGTCAATACTTCTCCTTCGAATCCCTCCCACTTCAACGCCTACTCGTAAGCGTGCAAATAGCAAATACACAAATAAACACTATGCAAAAGATCCCAAAACTCCAAATAAAATCCATAAACAGAGAGAACATAATTTTCTGGATTTTTAGAAAGCTGGAATCGTCAAATTTGGAGTTAAAGCATAAAAGTTATGATTATTTAAAGTTTAAATAATCAATTAAATAATATTACAGAGAAAAACTTTAGTCCAAAAATTAAATAAAATTCATATTTAGGTAGATCTTAATTTTATACAAATTTAGAAATTTGAATCGCTCAAATCGGAGTTGAAACGCAAAAGTTATAAGCGTTTGAAGTTTGAATCTAAATTTGAAATCATTATTCGAATTAATAAATCATTTTCTTTTCGGAAATTAATTATTGCGTCGGCATGGACACGTGGCAGCTCTGATTGGCTGCGGCGTCGGCCGTCCATGGGCTCGGTCCATGCTCGGCTTCGGAGTCCACGGTGGACTCGGTCCACGGCTCACGTGGATCGACATGTGGGCCCACTCGGGTGACGCGTCATCGGCCGACGTCGGCGGGGCTCGACCAGCGGCGGCAGTGGGACCCACTGTGATGTCATGGGTGGCGTCGGCGCTTGGCTGGGTTAGCCATCGACATGCGCCCTCGACACGCGGGCCGCGTGTCGGGCCACGCGCCGCTGCAGCGTGGGCCGGCCGCTGCGTCGGTCCAACTTCCCGACACGTGGCGCAATCTCGTCCGTGGGTTTGAAAATCAACGGCGCGGATTAGATCCAGGGTTAACACGTTGAAACTACTCGATGCTCGTGGGCCGTTCGATCTAGATCGGACGGTCCAGATCTAATCCTCTAATCGCATCGCTACAAAGACGTGGCGATTGTGAACCGTTGGATCTTGATCCAACGGTCCCGCATCTAATCGGGTTTCTAGGGTTTGGGAAACACGTGAACTCACCGCTGCCGCCCGATCTGGATCCACCCGGTGCACGGCTTCGTGGACGGTGATGGCACGCGGCGGCGCTGGCTTGACCGGAGACGGGGACGACGACCTTGCCGTCGGCGTTTCTGGCGCGCTCCGGCGAAGTGAGGGGTACTCCCGAACGCGTCTCGTCTTGGGGAATCCGGATCTGGGCTTGATGACGGCGGAGGACGACGGACGGCGGCAATATCGGCGTTAATCGCGGCGGAATGCATTTCCAACTCCGGCGAGCAATAACGGCGAGACGGTGGGATCCTAGCGGCGCGAGCTAGGTTTCGGAACCGCGTGGGATGGCGATCTCGGTATGCCCGGGCATTAAATAGCCTCGTCTGCGGAAAACGGAGACCTAGCTCTCCACGGCGGACATGCGGCGAGTCAGCTTCGGACTCGGCGGAGACGATGAAATCGTGGCCGTCCACGTGGCACAACCAACGCCACGATCGCTGGCGCGCCGGTCCGGTCCGACACGGCTTCAGTGCAGGTCGGACGGATCTCGGCCGTTGGATCTTGATCCAACGGTTGGGATTGATTAGTGGTTAGGAGTGGGTTGGCCGAGTCAATCGGCTCGGTCGGACTCGAGTCCGACTTCGGTCGGATGAACAAGACTTGACCCGAGTTGGATTTTCCAGCGAATTAATATTTAAAATAATTCCCGATAATTCATTTAATTCATTAAAAATAGCAAATGACTCTAAAAATTCCAGAAAAATTCTCGAAAATATTTTGGATCATTTTGGACTCAAATAAAATATTTCCAACAAAAATTTATTTGCACATTTAAATTCTTTAATTATTGCAAAAGGGAATAAATTCAAATAAATTCCACATAAAGCAACATAAAGTCCAGAAAATTCCAACAACTAACCATAGTGACAAATCAAACATGAATTTAAGAAAAGCAAAATTTTGGGGTGTTACAAACCTCCCCTTAATAGAATCTCGTCCCCGAGATTCGTGGCTTACTAAAGGAATAGGTTTGGAAATTCTTTCTTCAAATCCTCTTCAAGGCTCCCAAGTCGCTTCACTTTCTTCATGGTTGCTCCACCGAACTCTACAGAATCGGGTTGACTTGTTTCTAGTTTCTCGATCCATTGTGTCTAGAATCCTCACTGATGCTCCTTATAAGTCAAATCTTCTTGCAACTCAATTGACTCTAGCGGTGTCTGCTCCTCAGAACTCTGAGACACTTCTTTAATCGGGACACATGGAATACGTCATGCACTCCTCGCCAACGATCGCGTGGCAACTCCGGTGGTAGGCAACTTCACCTCTGCGACTCAAAATCTTAAATGGTCCAACATAACGGGTGCGAGTTTCCCTTTGGCATGGAACCTCTTAACTCCCCGAGAGGCGTAACTCGAGGTATACAAAGTCTTACGGTTCAAAACTCAAATCTCGGCGACGATTGTCGGCATAACTCTTCTGTCGAGATTGGGCTATCTTCAACCTTTCCTAATCATAGCAATCGCTTCTTGACCTCTTGAAGAATATCAGGCCCAAAGACACTGGCCACGGCCTCATTCCAATTCAATGGTGTCCGACAGGTCGACCATACAAGGCCTCAAAAGGTGACATCTCAGAACTAGCCTGATAACTATTGTTGTAACTAAACTCGGCATACGGCAAACTTTTATCCCAAGAGGTAGCATAAGCCAATGCACAAGCTCTTAACATATCCTCCAGAATCTGGTTGACTCTTTTCGGTCGCCCATCCGTCTGTGGATGATAAGTCAGATCTTGAAGTTCAAACGGGTCCCCATGGCTTCATGCAACTTATTCCGTAACCTTGAGGTAAATTGGGTACCTCTGTCCGATACAATCCTCCTTGGCACTCCGCAAACAAACAATCTGATCATGTACAACTCGCTAATTTATCTCCGAGTAAGTGGTCTTTACGGGGGATAAAATGGGCTACTTTAGTCAAGCGATCCACTATAACCCATATGGAGTCATAACCTCCTTGAGTCTTTGGCAAACCGGTAATGAAATCCATTCCGATTTCCTCCCACTTCCACTCGGGTATTTTTAGCGGTACCAGAGCAATCCTGGCGGTTTCGATGCATTGCCTTGACTCTCTGGCATACGTCGCACAATGCAACATGGTCGGCAACTTCACGCTTCATACTCGGCCACCGTAATCTCTCCTTCAGATCCTCGATACATCTTGGCGCTTCGGGATGAATCGAGTACTTAGAGTCATGGGC
The DNA here is from genome assembly GCA_036346355.1 of Rhipidocladum racemiflorum. Taxonomy (NCBI): domain Eukaryota; kingdom Viridiplantae; phylum Streptophyta; class Magnoliopsida; order Poales; family Poaceae; genus Rhipidocladum; species Rhipidocladum racemiflorum. The sequence continues at coordinate 17,887,901 of CM070570.1, read as the reverse complement.
TTCTTCCAAAATCGCTTGCTTTAACTCCTTTTTGTTAGGCACACAAATGCGATCCTTCATCCACAACGTGCCTTGTTCATCCAATTTGAAGTCCTCGCCTCGCCTTCCTCCTTGATGGACTTAACTCCTGCGGATCCCGTCATCATCCTTCCGTCCTTCTCGGATCTGATCCTCTAGGGTAGGCTTTACTTCCAATGCGGCCAAGAATCCGCTAGGTACAACCTCAATCTTCATCTTTCAAAATCCTCACATAACTCATCCTCGACTTGTGGCTAGCAACGCACTCACGGTATGGCTTTTCCGACTCGAGCATCGGCTACCACGTTGGCCTTCCCGGATGGTAATGGATTCCAACATTATAGTCCTTGATCAACTCTAGCCATCTCCTTTGCCTCATATTCAGATCCGATCGGGTGAATATGTACTTAAGGCTCTTATGATCCGTATACACCTCACATCTGTTTCCAATCGATAGTGACGCCATATTTTCAAAGCATGCACTACTGGCCTAACTCTAGGTCATGTGTCGGATAATTTTCCTCATGCGGCCTCAAGCGCCTTGATGCATAAGCGGCGACCTTTCCATTCTCGTGACAAGACACATCCAAGTCCTTGGCGCGATGCGTCACAATAAATATCGAAGCTTTGAGCAACATCCAGAACTAACACCGGTCTTGATGTCAATCGCTTCTTCACTCTGAAATCCTTCCTCACATTCTCAAGCGTCCATGCAAACTTCTTTTCCTTCTTCAAAGAATTGCGTAAGAGGTTTCGCAATTGTCGAAAAGCCTTCGATGAAACGGCGGTAATATCCTCGCCATTCCAAGGAAACTCGAATCTGGGTCACGCCTTGGTGCTCCCAATGTAACACAGCCTTCTACTTTGCTTGGATCTACTGGCGACTCCTTCATGCGGTCATTACATGTCCAAGAAACTCCACCTTGTCCTTCCAAAAATCACACTTGTCGAACTTGGCGAAAAGTTGTCGTTCCTCGGCTTTTCCAAAACTCGCCTTAAGTGTTCGGCATGTTCATCCTCTGTCTTGGAGTAGACTAGGATATCGTCTATGAACACGACGACAAACTTGTCCAAATATTCCATGAACACCTTATTCATCATATTCATGAAATAAGTGGCGCGATTCGTCGACCCAAAGGACATAATCAGAACTCGTAATGTCCATATCTTGACGAAAATGCGCCTTGAATATCTTCGATCGGATCTTCAATCGATGGTATCCCGATCTCGAGATCAATCTTGGAGAAAACTCCGGCTCCTCTTAATCGATCAAACAAATCATCAATCCTGGGTAGCGGATACTTATTCTTTACGGTGACTTCATTGAGTGCACGGTAGTCAATGCACATCCTGAAACTCCCGCCCTTCTTCTTGACAAACAAACTGGTGCTCCCACTACGACGAACTCGGCCTCGATAAATCCTTTCTCCATTAACTCTTCTAGCTGTTTCTTCATCTCTACCAACTCCTCGGTAGACATCCGATAGGGTCTCTTTGCTATCGGTCTTTGTACTGTACAAGCTCTATCACAAACTCTATGTCCCCTGTCTGGCGGCATACTGTAGATCCTCGGGAAAAACATCGGGTACTCATTCACTAATGGAACATCCTCTATGCTGATTGCCTTGGTATCATTAACCATCAATCGTCCATCTCTAACTGCAGTGGCTTGAAATTCCACTTTCTTCCCACACGGGCTCTCAATCGAGATAGTTCTTCGTCCACAATCCAATACGACCTTGTGTTTGGATAACCAATCCATTCCCAATATAACATCTAAGGTCCGGGTCTCCAAAATTATAAGGTTTGCTAGGAACTCTATTCCATCTATTAGTATTCTCACCTCGAACATCCTACTTCCGTTCGGAGTTCGGAACCAGGGGTTTGAACTAACAAAGATGCACTTAAGTCTTGCCATTCTCAAGTCATTTCTAGTAGCAAAGCCTTGCGAAACAAACGAATGCTAAGCTCGAGTCAAACAAAACTGCAGTGTAATCGAAAGTTAACAAGTAACTTACCCAAGACGACGTCAGAGCATTTTGCGCGTGCATCTGCGGTGACATGGTTGACTCGGCCTCTCACCACGCCTGGGTGTGGCTCCTGGTTTGGCGTCCTAGCTGGGTGGTTCCTAGATTGAAGCGAACTGGGTCGCTCTGGCATCTTCTTTGGACAATCGTTGGCAAAGTGTCCTGGCTCGTTGCGATTGTAGCGGCGTCTCACTGTTCCTTCTTTGCCGCCTGGGGTAGCGTTTCTAGCGGGGCTGGGTGCAGTAGTTTTGATTGGCGTGTCTTGGTGCGGGGATGGTGTCCTTGTTGCATTCTCGTGGTTGGAATCAAGAATTGATTTGGTGCAACTCTCAGCGCCGCTATGCGTTCCTCGACGTGATCCTTCTTTGTTGCATCCTGCGCTTCTGTTCTCATCCAGTTCCTTGCGCTTTGTCCTCAAGAATAAGCGCCTTATTCACCAACTCTTGGAAATCTGGAAAGGTGTGGGTGATCAATCCTACTTGCAATCCCGGAAGTTAAGTCCCTTCATGAAACGAGACTGCCTCGATTTATCTGTCGCTACATCCTCAAAGCGTAGCGTGCTAGCTGTGTGAACTTGTTCGTAGTCGGCCACTGGCCGATTACCTTGCTTCAGGCTCAACTCCTCCTTCTTAAGGTCCATAATTCCTTCAGCACGTGATATCGCTTAATGCAAATTTGAACTCCTCCCAAGTGATATCTTGAGGGTTCTCTCGCGGGCACGTGGTTCTCCCACCCCTTCGGCCAATCGTTCCTTCCAAATCGATGAGAAGCGTAAAGTACCTTCTCATTCCCTATGCATTGAGCTATGTGTAGCTTCCTCTCAATTGATCTTAACCAATCGCCGGCCTCCAACGGATTGGCATTCCCAGAGAAAGTGGGTGGGTGAGTCCTCATGAACTCGACACCTTGTATTCTCAAGCGTGGTCCCCGATTAACTTGATTAGCAAAGTGGCCTGAGCAAAGGACGTGCTGCATTTGTTGCATCATAGCATGCATCAACTGGTCTGAGCAGCAAGAAATGCTCCAAAATTCTGCACATCCAGGGCGGTGGCCGGTGCTCCATCATTGGGGTTTTCTGTTGGCGAGATCCACTCCCATTGCTTCCAAAGTTCCCACGGGTGTTCACCATCTCATTGATTGCTCTAGGTTTAGAGATGAGAGGGAAACAAGAATAGACAAGTAATATGGAACTTATGCGGGGCGAAAGGGGTAACTTTAAGGTCAATCTTTATTATTAATAACTTGGTATGGTCGCTTACAATGCCTAAGGGCCTTGCAACACATAATGCACACTCAAAGAAACAAAGCAAATCCAAATCGAACTAACTCGAGTCTAACGCCTAAAGGGTGACTCTTTATTTTATGACGCGACTCGGCGAAGGAGTCTCACTATAGAACCTAAGCTCACTCATCGAGAAAACCTCCACGGCACGGTGCGGGTCTTTGCGGCATAGGCGCGAAACGATCGCCATGTCCAGCGACTATGTCATCTGTGGTAGTCGGCGAAGAAGCGTTGTCCTCATCGAGATCGACTCCTCTGGATCTCGCTCGTGTAGCTCGAGCATCGCTCTGGTCCGTCCGTACAAAGTCATCTCCAACTCGTCAATCCTTCGTAGAAGGTGTGCCACATACTCTTGAGCTTCCCGCCATCTCGTTCTTCTCTGTCGTGATCTCCTTGCGGGCCTTCGTAGCTCCTTGCTTGTATTATCTAGTACATCTTCCTGGCGACGACGAATCGTGCCAACCGTGTAACCGTGGCATTCTCATCCTGAATCGCCTTGGTCAAGAAGGTTATCGCTCGCGGATGATAACGGAACACCGCGGCTTTCCAACTCTCTGGCGTGGATACCGTAATGTGCCGCATTGCTCGTCGTGAAACTTCTTGGATACCCATCTCGCATTGTAGATCTTCTAGCAAAGGTCAAAGTTGTATCGAGCGATTGCCTGGGCCCCTCTTCCGACAGTACCTCAATCCTCACGTCACAAGCCTTGATCAATCCGCTTGTCCGATCACTTCCACTTGGTATTGGGGCTTCTCAAAATCTCCGAGAGTTTGTAGCATGTGCCAAAGTTCCGCGGCGTGACCAACTCCTAGATCAACGTAGTTGAACTCTTCCTCCATCTGTCACAAGAGTGCTTTTCGTAAGAACTCGGACTTTGTTGATCGTGACGAGGTAAGGGAGAATTTCAGCAAGAGGCAAGAAAAGAGAAGGGGATAAGTCGAGAGGTCATTTCTTGTCTTCACAAATTTTTAGCTTTAGAAAATAGGTTTTATCCTCACTACGACCATTCTAGCTTAGGGTTGAGCCTACAATCAAGTATGGCTCGATACCACCTCTGTCGGGACCCGAATTTGCAAATCCGACCCTCTGTGTATTCAGACTAGTCCAGAACGCGCTTAGTGCACACAGTCTTAACATCGGTATATATCACAATCATACCAAACGATACTATCAAAGTACTTTATTTAAATAATCAAAGGGTTACTCGACCTTATGGCCAAGTTACAAATATATGCCTTGCAAGGCAGAACTTATTAAAAGAGAAATAATAGCAGCGGAAAATCAAATAAACTTCGTGGCGCCATCCAAAGATACCACAGCAACCGATCGGGCTCGCCTCCCTAAGTAGACGGGTCCTCTTGGAGTTCCTCCTCCGAAACGGGCGTAGTCTCCTCTTCAACTGGTATTGTGTTGAGGCAAGGGTGAGTACTTGGTACTCAGCAAGTCATGCACAGAATGCAAGCTAATATACTATATGCATGGCTTGGTACAAAGGAATAGCTTAAGGTATATTTATGTAAACAAGATTTGACAAGTAATATAAGTAGATTCGAAAGCAGTAAAAACAAGTAAAGCATAAATAACTTTTCAAAAAGTTTAAATAACATTTTTCCCCATCCTAAACCATATTTCCATCATCTTCTTTGTTAAACCATCCCAACTTCTCAAATCCAAGTTATTTTCAGAAAATCTAACCCTTGATCAATTCCGAGCATTGTCCAAAGATCGTGGACTCGGCTATTCAAATAGATTCTACACTCTGCAGAGGTTATGCACTTTACCCACAAGATACAATCCACTCACCACGTCGGTATGAATCGCCATACAAGAGTATGCGAATGAGCGATCATAACAAAGCCTTTCTAAGCCTCAAACAACACAGTGGTCCTCTCCGGTTAGGTGCTCTACACCATCCCTTCCCTTAGCCAAGGCGAAGTATGGGACCAACACACCGTTAGATGGGTACCTGGCCACAGCCACGATACGCTCCCCGCATAATCACACAAACGGTGTAATCGACACCCTGAGGCTCCACAAGTGAGTCCTTAGCGACTTAGTCAACTAGGGCCGTCCCATTCCGACCATGTGGTTGCAAGTATGACCCAGTTCAAAGGCTTGCAAGGTTAAGTCCTTAGAGTGACCAGGGCAAGACTACCCGAAAAACCAAATCAACACTCCCAATGCCACACTGCCCACCTGATTACTCTTGCCACATGCCCCTGGCCAAAATCGTTTATCAAACCCCGCTTGATTACCATGCACCACGTGCCATCAACATCACATGATACTTTTCCAAAACAGGTTCAATATATCATTAAGTCAATATTAACATTCAATTATCCAAAATCATGTCATGAGCACGTGAGCGTGTCTAAGCAAAGATACTACAACGATCTAAACCCATGTTGGCAATTTAATAATGTCCAACTAGTAAACCACAACTAGGGTGACAAAGGGTCATGGCACATACTTAAGTAATCAAGGTGTCATATATCAAATTGGTATTTATCTAACCCCTGTGTTTAAACAAAGTATCTTTCTAATTGAACTAGCATGCAATAGTTTAAATCAAAATAGATTTCAAATAGGATCAATATGGTCAAAGCACAACTTGCCTTCAAAAAGCACTTGCTCTTGGTCTTGAGTTGGATCCTGAGTCAATACTTCTCCTTGAATCCCTCCCACTTCAACGCCTACTCGTAAAGCGTGCAAATAGCAAATACACAAATAAACACTATGCAAAAGATCCCAAAACTCCAAATAAAATCCATAAACAGAGAGAACATAATTTTCTGGATTTTTAGAAACTGGAATCACAAATTTGGAGTTAAAAGCATAAAAGTTATGATTATTTAAAGTTTAAATAATCAATTAAATAATATTACAGAGAAAAACTTTAGTCCAAAATTAAATAAAATTCATATTTAGGTAGATCTTAATTTTATACAAATTTAGAAATTTGAATCGCTCAAATCGGAGTTGAAACGCAAAAGTTATAAGCGTTTGAAGTTTGAATCTAAATTTGAAATCATTATTCGAATTAATAAATCATTTTCTTTTCGAAATTAATTATTGCGTCAGCATGGACACGTGGCAGCTCCTGATTGGCCTGGCCGACGTCGGCCGGCCCATGGGCTCGGTCCATGCTCACCGGGTCCACGGTGGACTCGGTCCACGGCTCACGTGGATCGACATGTGGGCCACTCGGGTGACGTCATCGCCGACGTCGGCCGGGCTCACCACGGCTACCGACAGTGGGACCCACTGTGATGTCATGGGTGACGTCGGCGCTTGGTCAAGTTAGCCATCGACATGCGCCCTCGACACGCGGGCCTCGTGTCGGCGTACACGCGACGCGCTGCGGATGCGCCGACCGCGTCGGTCCAACTTCCCGACACGTGGCGCAATCTCGTCCGTTGGTTTGAAAATCACCCGCGCGGATTAGATCCAGGGTTAACACGCTGAAACTACTCGATGCTCGTGGCCGCTCGATCTAGATCGGACGGTCGTATCTAATCCTCTAATCGCCTTTGCTACAAAGACGTGGCGATTGTGAACCGCTGGATCTTGATCCAACGGTCGAATCTAATCGGGTTTCTAGGGTTTGGGAAACACGTGAACTCACCGCTGCCGGTCCGATCCGATCCAACGGCACGGCTCGTGGATTCGCGATGGTACGCGCGGCTACCGGGCTTGACCGAGACGGACGACGCACCTTGCCGCTTGCCAAGCTTCGGGCGCGCCCGGCCGGCGAGGGGTACTCGAACGCTGCGTCTCGCCTTGGGGAATCCGGATCTGGCTTGATGACGGCGGAGGACGGCCAGACGGCAGCAATATCGGCGTTTAATCGCGGCGGAACAGACTTCCAACTCCGGCGAGCAATAACGGCGAGACGGTGGGGATCCTAGCGGCGCGAGCTAGGGTTTCGGAATCGGCGTGGGATGGCGATCCTCGGGGTATGCCCCGGGCATTAAATAGCCTCGGCGTCCGTAAAACGGAGACCTAGCTCTCGCGGCGGCGACACGGCGGAGTCAGCTTCGGACTCGGCGGACGATGAAATCGTGGCCGTCCCACGTGGCACAACCAACGGCCACGATCGCAGCGCGACCGGTCCGGTCCGGACACGGCTTCAGTGCAGGTCGGACGGATCTCGGTAGTTGGATCTTGATCCAACGGTTGGGATTGATTAGGAGTTAGGAGTGGGTTCGGCCGAGTCAATCGCTCGGTCGGACTCGAGTCCGACTTCGGTCGGATGAACAGTACTTGACCGAGTTGGATTTTCCAGCGAATTAATATTTAAAATAATTCCCGATAATTCATTTAATTCATTAAAAATAGCAAATGACTCGAAAAATTCCGAAAAATTCTGGAAAATATTTTGGATCATTTTGGACTCAAATAAAATATTTCCAACAAAAATTTATTTGCAAATTTAAATTCTTTAATTATTTCAAAATGGAATAAATTCAAATAAATTCCAAATAAATCCAAATAAATTCAGAAAATTCCAAAAATTCACCAAAGTGCCAAATCACACATGAATTTAAGAAAAGCAAAATTTTGGGGTGTTACAAACCTCCCTTAATAGAATCTCGTCCCGAGATTCAGTGGCTTACTAAAGGAATAGGTTTGGAAATTCTTTCTTCAAATCCTCTTCGCTCCCAAGTCGCTTCACTTTCTTCATGGTTGCTCCACCGAACTCTACAGAATCGGGTTGACTTGTTTCTAGTTTCTCGATCCATTGTGTCTAGAATCCTCACGGGATGCTCCTTATAAGTCAAATCTTCTTGCAACTCAATTGACTCTAGCGGTGTCTGCTCCTCAGAACTCGGAGACACTTCTTTAATCGGGACACATGGAATACGTCATGCACTCCTCGCCAACGATCGTGGCAACTCCGGTGGTAGGCAACTTCACCTCTGCGACTCAAAATCTTAAATGGTCCAACATAGCAGGTGCGAGTTTCCCTTTGGCATGGAACCTCTTAACTCCCCCGAGAGGCGTAACTCGAGGTATACAAAGTCTTCTCGGTTCAAAACTCAAATCTCGGCGACGATTGTCAAGATAACTCTTCTGCCGAGATTGGGCTATCTTCAACCTTTCCCTAATCATAGCAATCTGCTTCTTCACCTCTTGAAGAATATCAGGCCCAAAGACACGGCGCTCGCCAGTCTCATTCCAATTCAATGGTGTCCGACAGCGAGTCGACCATACAAAGGCCTCAAAAGGTGACATCGTAAACTAGCCTCGATAACTATTGTTGTAACTAAACTCGGCATACGGCAAACTTTTATCCCAAGAGGTAGCATAAGCCAATGCACAAGCTCTTAACATATCCTCCGAATCTGGTTGACTCTTTCTGCCCGCCCATCCGTCTGTGGATGATAAGTCAGATCTTGAAGTTCAAACGGTCCCCATGGCTTCATGCAACTTATTCCGTAACCTTGAGGTAAATTGGGTACCTCTGTCCGATACAATCCTCCTTGGCACTCCGTGCAAACAAACAATCCTCGATCATGTACAACTCGCTAATTTATCTCCGAGTAAGTGGTCTTTACGGATAAAATGGGCTACTTTAGTCAAGCGATCCACTATAACCCATATGGAGTCATAACCTCCTTGAGTCTTTGGCAAACCGGTAATGAAATCCATTCCGATTTCCTCCCACTTCCACTCGTATTTTTAGCTACCGTAGCAATCCTGCTGGTTTCGATGCATTGCCTTGACTCTCTGGCATACGCCGCACAATGCAACATGGTCGGCAACTTCACGTTTCATACTCGGCCACCGTAATCTCTCCTTGAGATCCCGATACATCTTGGCGCTTCGAGGATGAATCGAGTACTTAGAGTCATGGGCTTCTTCCAAAATCAGTTGCTTTAACTCCTTTTGTTAGGCACACAAATGCGATCCTTCATCCACAACGTGCCTTGTTCATCCAATTTGAAGTCCTCTGCCCTGCCTTCCTCCTTGATGGACTTAATCCTGCGGATCCTGTCATCATCCTTCTGTCCTTCTCGGATCTGATCCTCTAGGGTAGGCTTTACTTCCAATGCGGCCAAGAATCCGCTAGGTACAACCTCAATCTTCATCTTTCGAAAATCCTCACATAACTCATCCTGACTTTGTGGCTAGCAACGCACTCACGGTATGGCTTTTCCGACTCAGAGCATCGGCTACCACGTTGGCCTTCCCGGGATGGTAATGGATTCCAACATTATAGTCCTTGATCAACTCTAGCCATCTCCTTTGCCTCATATTCAGATCCGACTGGGTGAATATGTACTTAAGGCTCTTATGATCCGTATACACCTCACATCTGTTTCCAATCAGATAGTGACGCCATATTTTCAAAGCATGCACTACGGCAATAACTCTAGGTCATGTGTCGGATAATTTTCCTCATGCGGCCTCAATCGCCTTGATGCATAAGCGGCGACCTTTCCATTCTCGTGACAAAGACACATCCAAGTCCTTGGCGCGATCGTCACAATAAATATCGAAGCTTTGAGCAACATCGGTAGAACTAACACCGGTCTTGATGTCAATCGCTTCTTCAGCTCCTGAAATCCTTCCTCACATTCTCAAGCGTCCATGCAAACTTCTTTTCCTTCTTCAAAGAATTGCGTAAGAGGTTTCGCAATTGTCGAAAAGCCTTCGATGAAACGGCGGTAATATCCTCGCCATTCCAAGGAAACTCCGAATCTGGGTCACGATCTTGGTGCTCCCAATGTAACACAGCTTCTACTTTGCTTGGATCTACGGCGACTCCTTCATGCGGTCATTACATGTCCAAGAAACTCCACCTTGTCCTTCCAAAAATCACACTTGTTGAACTTGGCGAAAAGTTCTTTGTTCCTCGGCTTTTCCAAAACTCGCCTTAAGTGTTCGGCATGTTCATCCTCCTGTCTTGGAGTAGACTAGGATATCGTCTATGAACACGACGACAAACTTGTCCAAATATTCCATGAACACCTTATTCATCATATTCATGAAATAAATTTGGCGCATTAAATCGGCCCAAAGGACATAATCAGAACTCGTAATGTCCATATCTTGACGAAAATGCGATCTTGAATATCTTACGATCGGATCTTCAAGCGATGGTATCCCGATCTCGAGATCAATCTTGGAGAAAACTCGGCTCCTCTTAACCGATCAAACAAATCATCAATCCACAGGTAGCGGATACTTATTCTTTACGGTGACTTCATTGAGTGCACGGTAGTCAATGCACATCCTGAAACTCCCGTCCTTCTTCTTGACAAACAAAGCTGGTGCTCCCCACGGCGAACTCGATGGCCTCGATAAATCCTTTCTCCATTAACTCTTCTAGCTGTTTCTTCATCTCTACCAACTCCTCGGTAGACATCCGATAGGGTCTCTTTGCTATCGGTCTTTGTGCAGTACAAGCTCTATCACAAACTCTATGTCCTCGTCAAGCGGCATACCTGTAGATCCTCGGGAAAAACATCTGGTACTCATTCACTACCGGAACATCCTCTATGCCGATTGCCTTGGTACCGTTAACCATCAATCTGTCCATCTCTAATCGCAGTGGCTTGAAATTCCACTTTCTTCCCACACGGGCTCTCAAGCGAGATAGTTCTTCGCCCACAATCCAATACAACCTTGTGTTTGGATAACCAATCCATTCCCAATATAACATCTAAGGTCCGGGTCTCCAAAATTATAAGGTTTGCTAGGAACTCTATTCCATCTATTAGTATTCTCACCCGGAACATCCTACTTCCGTTCGGAGTTCTGGAACCAGGGTTTGAACTAACGACATGCACTTAAGTCTTGCCATTCTCAAGTCATTTCTAGTAGCAAAGCCTTGCGAAACAAGCGAATGCGAAGCTCGAGTCAAACAAAGCATTGCAGTGCTTGAGTTAACAAGTAACTTACCCGATCTGACGTCAGAGCATTTTGCAAAGTGCATCTGCGGTGACATGGTTGACTCGGCCTCTCACCACGATGCAGGGTGTGGCTCCTGATCTTTGGCGTCCTAGCTGGGTGGTTCCTAGATTGAAGCGAATCGGGTCGCCTCCTGCTGTCTTCTTTGGACAACTGTTGGCAAAGTGTCCTGGCTCGTTGCGATTGTAGCGGCGTCTCACTGTTCCTTCTTGGCTGCCTGGGGTAGCGTTTCTAGCGAAGTGGGTGCAGTAGTTTTGATTGGCAGGTCTTGGTGCTGGGGATGGTGTCCTTGTTGCATTCTCGTGGTTGGAATCAAGAATTGATTTGGTGCAACTCTCGGTATTGCGTTCCACGACGTGATCCTTCTTTGTTGCATCCTGCGCTTCTGTTCTCATCCAGTTCCTTGCGCTTGTCCTCAAGAATAAGCGCCTTATTCACCAACTCTTGGAAATCTGGAAAGGTGTGGGTGATCAATCCTACTTGCAATCCTGAGTTAAGTCCCTTCATGAAACGAGGTATGCGGATTTATCTGTCGCTACATCCTCAGTGCGTAGCGTGCTAGCCGTGTGAACTTGTTCAGTAGTCGACCTTGGTGATTACCTTGCTTGATGCTCAACTCCTCCTTCTTAAGGTCCATAATTCCTTCAGCACGTGATATCGCTTTAATGCACCGTGAACTCCTCCCAAGTGATATCTTGAGGGTTCTCTGCGTGGCACGTGGTTCTCCCACCCTTCTGGCAATGTTCCTTCCAACCGATGAGAAGCGTAAAGTACCTTCTCATTCCCTATGCATTGAGCTATGTGTAGCTTCCTCTCAATTGATCTTAACCAATCGTCGGCCTCCAACGGATTGGCATTCCCGAAGAAAGTGGGTGGGTGAGTCCTCATGAACTCGACACCTTGTATTCGGGCGTGGTCCCCGATTAACTTGATTAGCGAGTGGCCTGAGCAAAGGACGTGCTGCATTTGTTGCATCATAGCATGCATCAACTGGTCTGAAAGCAAAGAAGAAATGCTCCAAAATTCTGCACATCCAAGCGGTGCCGGGTGCTCCATCATTGGGGTTTTACGTTGGCGAGATCCACTCCCATTGCTTCCAAAGTTACCACGTTTGATCACCATCTGTTGATTTCTATATGTTTAGATATGATAGGTAAACAAGAATAGACAAGTAATATGTAACTTATGCGGTGCGAAAGGTGTAACTTTAAGGTCAATCTTTATTATTAATAACTTGGTATGGCTGCTTACAATGCCTAAGGGCCTTGCAACACATACTGCACACTCGAGAAACAAAGCAAATCCAAATCGAACTAACTCGAGTCTAACGCCTAAAGGGTGACTCTTTATTTTATGACGCGACTCGGCGAAGGAGTCTCACTATAGAACCTAAGCTCACTCATCGAGAAAACCTCCACGGCACGGTGCACGGTCTTTGCGGCATAAGGCGCCAAACGATCGCCATGTCCAAATGACTATGTCATCTGTGGTAGTCGAAGAAGCGAGGTCCTCATCGAGATCCGACTCCTCCTGGATCTCGCTCGTGTAGCTCAATCTTGGCTCTGAGTCTGGTCCGCATAAAGTCATCTCCAACTCGTCAATCCTTCGTGAAGGTGTGCCACATACTCTTGAGCTTCCGCCATCTGTTTCTTCTCTGCCGTGATCTCCTTGCGGGCCTTCGTAGCTCCTTGCTTGTATTATCTAGTACATCTTCCTGGCGACGACGAATCGTGCCAATCGTGTAACGTGGCATTCTCATCCTGAATCGCCTTCGGTCAAGAAGGTTATCGCTGCGCGGATGATAACGGAACACCGTGCTTTCCAACTCTCTGGCGTGGATATCGTAATGTGCCGCATTGCTCGTCGTGAAACTTCTTGGATACCCATCTCGCATTGTAGATCTTCTAGCGGTCACGGTGTATCGAGCGATTGCCTGGCCCCTCTTCCCGACAGTACCTCAATCCTCACGTCACAAGCCTTGATCAATCACAGCTTGTCCGATCACTTCCACTTGGTATTGGGGCTTCTCAAAATCTCCGAGAGTTTGTAGCATGTGCCAAAGTTCCGCTGGCGTGACCAACTCCTAGATCAACGTAGTTGAACTCTTCCTCCATCCATCTGTCACAAGAGTGCTTTTCGTAAGAACTCGGAATTTTTCGATCGTGACGAGGTAAGGGAGAATTTCAGCAAGAGGCAAGAAAAGAGAGAAGGGATAAGTCGAGAGGTCATTTCTTGTCTTCACAAATTTTTAGCTTTAGAAAATAGGTTTTATCCTCACTACGACCATTCTAGCTTAGGGTTGAGCCTACAAATAAGTATGGCTCGATACCACCTCTGTCGGGACCCGAATTTGCAAATCCGACCCTCTGTGTATTCAGACTAGTCCAGAACGCGCTTAGTGCACACAGTCTTAACATCGGTATATATCACAATCATACCAAACGATACTATCAAAGTACTTTATTTAAATAATCAAAGGGTTACTCGACCTTATGGCCAAGTTACAAATATATGCCTTGCAAGGCGTAACTTATTAAAAGAGAAATAATAGCAGCGGAAAATCAAATAAACTTCGTGGCGCCATCCAAGATACCACAGCAACCGATCGGGCTCGCATCCCTAAGTAGACGGGTCCTCTTGGAGTTCCTCCTCCGAAGCTGGCGTAGTCTCCTCTTCAACTGGTATTGTGTTGAGGCAAGGGTGAGTACTTGGTACTCGACCAAGTCATGCATGAGAATGCAAGCTAATATACTATATGCATGGCTTGGTACAAAGGAATAGCTTAAGGTATATTTATGTAAACAAAGATTTGACAAGTAATATAAGTAGATTCAAAGCAAGTAAAAACAAGTAAAGCATAAATAACTTTTCAAAAAGTTTAAATAACATTTTTCCCCATCCTAAACCATATTTCCATCATCTTCTTAGTTAAACCATCCCAACTTCTAAAATCCAAGTTATTTTCGAAAATCTAACCCTTGATCGTAATTCCGAGCATTGTCCAAAGACTGTGGACTCGGCTATTCAAATAGATTCTACACTCTGCAGAGGTTATGCACTTTACCCACAAGATACAATCCACTCACCACGTCGGTGTGAATCGCCATACAAGAGTATGCGAATGAGCGATCATAACAAAGCCTTTGGAAGCCTCAAACAACACAGGTGGTCCTCTCAGGTTCGTGCTCTACACCATCCCTTCCCTTAGCCAAGGCGAAGTATGGGACCAACACACCGTTAGATGGGTACCTGGCCACGACCACGATACGCTCCCCGCATAATCACACAAACGGTGTAATCGACACCACGAGACTCCACAAGTGAGTCCTTAGCGACTTAGTCAACTAGGGCCGTCCCATTCCGACCATGTGGTTGCAAGTATGACCCAGTTCAAAGGCTTGCAAGGTTAAGTCCTTAGAGTGACCAGGGCAAGACTACCCGAAAAACCAAATCAACACTCCCAATGCCACACCGCCCACCTGATTACTCTTGCCACATGCCCTGGTCAAAAAGCGTTTATCAAACCCAGCTTGATTACCATGCACCACGTGCCATCAACATCACATGATACTTTTCCAAAACAGGTTCAATATATCATTAAGTCAATATTAACATTCAATTATCCAAAATCATGTCATGAGCACGTAGCGTGTCTAAGCGATACTACAACGATCTAAACCCATGTTGGCAATTTAATAATGTCCAACTAGTAAACCACAACTAGGGTGACAAAGGGTCATGGCACATACTTAAGTAATCAAGGTGTCATATATCAAATTGGTATTTATCTAACCCCGTGTTTAAACAAAGTATCTTTCTAATTGAACTAGCATGCAATAGTTTAAATCAAAATAGATTTGAAATAGGATCAATATGGTCAAAGCACAACTTGCCTTCAAAAGCACTTGCTCTTGGTCTTGAGTTGGATCCTGAGTCAATACTTCTCCTTCGAATCCCTCGAAGACTTCAACGTCTACTCGTAAAGCGTGCAAATAGCAAATACACAAATAAACACTATGCAAAAGATCCCAAAACTCCAAATAAAATCCATAAACAGAGAGAACATAATTTTCTGGATTTTTAGAAACTGGAATCGTCAAATTTGGAGTTAAAGCATAAAAGTTATGATTATTTAAAGTTTAAATAATCAATTAAATAATATTACAGAGAAAAACTTTAGTCCAAAAATTAAATAAAATTCATATTTAGGTAGATCTTAATTTTATACAAATTTAGAAATTTGAATCGCTCAAATCGGAGTTGAAGCATAAAAGTTATAAGCGTTTGAAGTTTGAATCTAAATTTGAAATCATTATTCGAATTAATAAATCATTTTCTTTTTCGGAAATTAATTATTGCGTCGGCATGGACACGTGGCAGCTCCTGATTGGCCTTGGCGTCGGCCGTCCATGGGCTCGGTCCATGCTCGGCTCGGGTCCACGGTGGACTCGGTCCCACGGCCACGCGTGGATCGGACATGTGGGCCCCTTTCGGGTGACGCTATCGCCGACGTCGGCGGGCTCGACGCTACGGCGGCAGTGGGACCCATCGTGACGCCATGGGTGACGCTCGGCCGCTTGGTCAAGTTAGCATCGACATGCGGCCCCTCGACACGCGGGCCGCGTGTCGGCGTCTACACGCGACGCGTGGGCCAGCGGCCCGACCGGGTCGGTCCAACTTACAGACACGTGGCGCAATCTCGTCCTTTGTTTTGAAAATAAACGGCTCGGATTAGATACATGGTTAAATAGTTGAAACTACTCGATGCTCGTGGGACGTTCGATCTAGATCGGACGGTCGGATCTAATCCTCTAATCGCCTTTGCATAAAGACGCGTGGCGATTGTGAACCGCTGATCTTGATCCAACGGTCGAATCTAATCGGGTTTCTAGGGTTTGGGAAACACGTGAACTCACCGCTGCCGCCTGGATTCGATCCAACGGCACGGCTCGTGGATTCGCGATGGCACGCGGCGGCTACGCTTGACCGGAGACGGATCGACGACCTTGCCGTCGGCGTTTCGGGCGCGCCCGGCGGCGAGGGTACTCGAACGCTGCCTCGCCTTGGGAATCCGGATCTGGCTTGATGACGGCGGAGGGCGACGGACGGCGGCAATATCGGCGTTTGTCGCGGCGAACAGACTTCCAACTCCGGCGAGCAATAACGGCGAGACGGTGGGGATCCTAGCGGCGCGAGCTAGGTTTCCGGGCCGGCGTGGGATGGCGATCCTCGGTATGCCGGGCATTAAATAGCCTCGTCTGCGGCGTAAAACGGAGACCTAGCTCTCCACGCGGCGGCGAGTCCGGCTCGGACTTCGGCGGAGACGATGAAATCGTGGCCGTCCACGTGGCACAACCAACGGCCACGATCGCGCGGCGACGGCCGGTCCGTCGGACACGGCTTCAGTGCTGGTCGACGGATCTCGGCCGTTGGATCTTGATCCAACGGTTGGGATTGATTAGGGTTAGGAGTGGGTTCGGTCGAGTCAATCGGCTCTGTCGGACTCGAGTCCGACTTCGGTCGGATGAACAAGATTTGACCCGAGTTGGATTTTCAGTAATTAATATTTAAAATAATTCCCAGTAATTCATTTAATTCATTAAAAATAGCAAATGACTCAGAAAAATTCCAGAAAAATTCTGGAAAATATTTTGGATCATTTTGGACTCAAATAAAATATTTCCAACAAAAATTTATTTGCAAATTTAAATTCTTTAATTATTTCAAAATGGAATAAATTCAAATAAATTCCAAATAAATCCAAATAAATTCCAGAAAATTCCAAAAATTCACCAAAGTGCCAAATCACACATGAATTTAAGAAAAGCAAAATTTTGGGGTGTTACACCCCCCACCAACCCTCCTTGCCCTAGCCGCCCTCCACCCCTTGTTGGCCGTGCGCCCCCTTGCTCTCTCCTCTCCACCTCTCCACCTCCCCACCTATCCTCCACCCCCCTTGCTGCCCTAGGGTGGCCTCCCCACCCCTGCATCCTCGTGGATCCATCCGAGGAGCGAGGAGATCCATTGGAGCTTTCGTGCGTCGGGCAAAGGTATGATCATGGGGTTCCCTGGGTTTGATCTAGGTACTGTTCTTAAGGTGTTTATCAAGTTTTTAGATCAATTGGTGGTGCTGGATTAGAGTAATTTGGGTTAGATCTAGACGTTGCCACGTTTCTGTTTTGGGACAGCAAGAGCAGTCGACCTAGGGTTCCTGTTTTCGCCAATTTAGAGTTCGAATCTAACCGTACGGACTTTGAAGAAGTTGTAGATAATTTCATTATATTTCCGTGCATATAAAGAAAGTTAAATTCCGCCCAGCCGTTTGAAAGTTATGGCTGTTTTACCGAGCGAGTTAAAATCTGTGACGTAATTGGAACAGATCACGGTAATCTGTAGATTAGACGACTTTAGAGTCCGAATCAGTCTTTCCATATACCTAGAGAAAGTTGGAAAATTTCCTAAGCTACGCGAGGATGTACTCGTTTAATTGATTCGGAGTCCCAGAACCCAAGTTATGCCTTTTGCAAGGCTGCTGTCTTGCCGGGACAGAACCTCTGTTTTTAGGTTTTGCGAGTAGATGGCAATGTCGGGGTAGATGAGGGTTTGCGTACTGTTTTGTGGTTGTGTTTGTGAGCGTGTGTTACCTATGTGCAGGTGGTGCGACCCCGGGAGTGCCCTCTACTTCCCGCCAATCCGTTGCCCGTGGTTGAGGCAAGTGTGTTGTGATGGATAGCAATTTGTAGGTTGCTTGTTGAGTATAGATGGAATTGACTACATAATATTTGATCACTTGCCATGCTTTAATGATTTCCAATGATATGATGAGCATGTTTAGTATGTTATGATGCCATGTGTTAATATGTGAGATAAATATGATGTTGGCATAATTGCATACATGACATGTTACATGGCCCGGGCGGTGAGAAAGTCATAACTAATCCGGGAAGGCCGGTGAGAAAGATATGACTAATCCGGAGAGCCATCTAGTAAGTCCTACATCGTGATTCCATCCATGTGGTGTTTGGAAGCGAGGAGTAGGCACCCTCCATCTTCGGGATGGAAGGGGGGAAGAGGGTGCACACCGACGGGTGTGTACTCAACCATACCGGTATGAGTTTCTAAGGAGACATGAGCATTGCATTACATTGCATACATAATGATGATGATATTGTTAAATGTTCATGAATGAGATGATATACATGATAGGAGATGTTATTGCCATGATATTGTTATTGTTGTCCATTGCAATATGCTTGCTGAGTTTCAAACTCACGCTTGTGTTTTCTTGTTGTTTTAGGTACCATGAGAACGGCATGCGGGAAAGGGGAATAGTCACACGCCCACACGTAGCTTCACCATATTGATTCCCCAAGTCACTCTCTTAGTTTGATAATAAATTGCGTGTGATGATCATTGATTTAAGGCTTAGCTTTGTTTACGAGAGTTTATTGTTCGTTTGACACTTGGAGACTTTAAGTGCTTGATGATAGTCTTATATTGTCGTTAAAACTCTATTTATTGCTGTTTTAGATGTCTCTCATATTGCCTTATAATGCTATACTGTTGTTACTCCTTAAATTCATGTTAAAACAAAGGTGGTGCTGCCGAAATCTCGGTTTTTAGCCTATGCGCCTTTGCTGGAATTTTATGTTAAATGTGGTATTTAGATGTTGTTTAGCTTATGTTTGGTAGCATTCAGGCATATTAAATGCCGGGGTGTTACAATATTCTTCTAAGTGCATGAAAAAATATTGGTCCTTGCCATTGGACATGGAAAAGGTGGAAGCATGAACAAAGAGTCTATCATGGATTCAAGCGCAAAGCCAAGGTATAAAAGTTTAACGACCTTTCCATAGCTTTTGCCAATCTTAGAATTTGGAGAACAGGTTGATTGATAGAATAGACGACATACTATTAAGAGATTTTGATGTCTAGTAGTTTGAAATGCTTAAATGTCACTTGGCTCATGGTCTCATTCAAATTGACAAATATTTGCATATATAAAAGATTTTCTAAAAAAGTCAGTGATTGTTCTGCCTTGTTGGCACTACCAGTGTGTTAAGTTCGGCACTACCACAAGTCGGTAGTACCGCCCCTTGGCACGGTAGTCTTTTTCCAGAGAAGGTATTTTTGTGTGAACATTCTTTTTCTCTTTGGGCTGGCACTACCGCTATGAAATTTGCTGTACTACCGCAAGTCAGTAGCACCGACATGTGAGTGATGGTTATATTGCAGAATGTGATTTTTGTAGTTTTTCTCTAAAAATTCTTGTGTCGGCATTACTGTGGTTCTAAAGCCGGTGCTGCCGTTGATCAGTAGCACCGCATTTCTTGTGACGATACTTATTTTACAAAGGAGTGCATTTTGGGTCTTTGCCGAGATCAAATGTCGGCACTACCACATTTTCATGTTGATAATACCGAGGGGTACTGTAGCAACGGCTTGCACCCCTGCATTTAATGCTTCAAAATCAACCGTTACAGGGAGGTCAACACTACCACACTTTGCACGCCGGTAGTGCCGATTTTGCTGAATTTTTTAGTATTTCGTCCCAACGGCTAGTTTATTGGTTGGAGGCTATAAATACCCCCTCTCCTGCAGTAAGGACAACTCTTGGACATTCATTACATACTTGTTGAGCCTTAGCAAGTCTCTCTTCACCATTTGAGCATTTAATTCACATTTTGAAGGTATTGTGAACATTTAAGTGTATTCATTGATTTAGAGCCATTTGTGATTTTGATCATCTTCAAGCAAGCGTCATCGATTCGTTTCACTTGGAGCTTGCCGACTCCTAGACATCTTAGAGGAGAAATCGGTGATCTCTTTTAAAGGTGTCGGTGTTTCGTGCACCGACAATACGAATTTATGGTCGGATAGGGTCGCACGCTCCCTCTCCCCGAATGGTCGACTCAAGGAGTCAGATGATGTATACTGGTTCGGGCTGAATGTCCCTACTCCAGTTCGTTCGGTGTGGATGTATTGATCTTTGGGCGATGAACAAGGGGTGTACAAGCGGCGAAGTCGGGTCCGATCCCTTCGTGCTTTGGCTGAGAGTCGTGGCTTCTGGAGGGCCTTTTTCTCTGTCCCCTTTTCCTCTCGGGCCGCCTCTCCTTATATAGACGGAGGAGGCGGGTTACACTGTGTTTAGGAAATCCACTAGAAAGGGGCGTGCGTGTCTCGAGTCGCTCTGTCTTGTCCGACCGTCCTCGCTCGTCCCGAGGCGGGGTTGGTGGCTCTGCGATGTGCGGTCTTGCGTGATGATGCCGGATGACGCCTTGCGTGGTGCTCTGCTCGCCTCGGCGGCTTTAATGGCGCTGACTTTGCCTTGGCCTCGGAGTGGGCGCACTCCTCTGCGGTGTGCCAGCGATGGGGCGAGGCTTGACTCGCCGGTGGCTCTTCTCGACGATCTTGGGAAGGGGCCGCCTACCCCCGTCTGGACGCCAGGGCAGCTGCGCACAAGGCGGCCGTCGGCTGGCGTGGGCCATCTTGGCCCGTCTTGCAGGTGGAGCTTGAGCTCCAATATTAGGCGGCCGGAGCATGCCGACCGCCCGGAACCGGAGTCCGCCGACCGTTCGGGGTCGGCCCTGCACAGGTCGGGGCTCGCTCCCCGCGGCCCAAGTACCTTTCGGTGGTGCTGGGCCTTCGCCGTGATTGGTCAGCCCGTTCGTGCTTCCGGGCTGATGGGGGTACCCATGGCATGGGTACTCGTCAAAAGGATATTGTGAAGAGACCCGGTATTAATGTAAAGGTTGGAGCTCACCTACCCAAAGCAGGGAAGAGCTACTCCTAGTGATCGAAGAAGGCTCAATTGTGCAAGGAGCCGACTTGATTTGTTCAAGCTACATCAACGTGGATTAGGGGAGATCGGTGAGTCTCCGAGACCACAAAAAAAATTCATCGTGTTCATCTTGTGGTTTGCCATCTAGCTATTAAATTTGTGCAATTTACATTTCTAGTGATACTAGTTACATGCCCGTGCGTTGCTACGAAAAACAAAATTGATAACGAAAAATAAAGATTAAAAAATAAAAAAAAATATTTCACAAGATCAAACATCTATCTTTAACGCTTCGTTTCTTGCGAAAGCTGGCTAATTAAAGCAACGCGCGGATTGGAACGCTTTGGAGGAGGAGATGGAGAGGGTCCACGCCGACCTCACTCGCCAGATTGGCGCGCGTCGAGCGAGAAGTCCATTGCTCAGAGTCCCGCTTGGTCGATCGGTGAGTCTGACGGGGTTTTGTCTTTTCGCATCTTTTGACCGGAACGGAGATCGACCGGGCAGAATTTGCAGCGCTTGACATCCGGGCGGTAGACAAGTCGATGTTCCTCGGCGTTTACCTGGGGAGTGCTATAGGGGAGAGGCTGCTCGGCGCGAGGGCGCTTGTTGCCGAGCAAGGGAGGGCCGCGCGGTGGGGAAGTCACCGAAGCCTTGCGGGAGGCTCGGCGACTTGCGGAGTCCACGACCGCCGAGGAGAGCGGGCCAGGTCGTCCCTGGCGAATGCTGAAGCGGCCAAGGCTTCTGCAGTCCGCGCAGACCGGGCCGCTCGGGCGGAGGCCACCCGCCTCCGAGAGGAAAACGAGGCGGCCCGCAGGGAGGCCGACCGGCCAAGGGCGGCGGGATCTTGCTCGGGGAGCTCGCGACGGCGAGGAGCTTACGCCGCGCCGCTTCCGATCGAGGCGCTTGCCAAGGTCGATGAGGAACCGTGCCAAAGAAGCCTCCGTGGGTGGTGAGTTGTTCAATCCCTTGGGAGCCATCGCGACGGGCGTCTTCGACATCGCTTTTGTTCCCGCAGCCTGCAAAAAGCCTTAGCGACGCTACCGAGTCGCGAAGGGTGGCGGTGGAGAAGCAGATGCGGCGGTCGAGTCACGTGACTCGGCCTTGTGGACAAGCGGGTGGCGGAGAGGACGCGGCCAAACGACGGCCGAGCCGACGGCCCTCCGCGTGGGCATCCAGGTCGCTGCGACCGGTGTTCGGACTTACTCCAGGCCCAGCGCCATCCCCACCATACTCGGATGGGTCCTCGAGCGCGTTGAGGCGTCGGTGCGGAAGCGGCGGTGCTTGGCGCTTCCTCGGCCCTGGTCAACACCGTCTCTTATTATGACGGCGTCGACCTTGAGGCGGTCGGGAGCGGTGTTGTCTTGGCCAAAGTGATGAGGAGATCGACGCATTCATGGCCCGGGTCGACCCGTGCGCCCAAGAGATTGCCCGCCGGATCTCGCCGCGAGAAATCCTCCGTCGGACGGAGGGAGATGATTAGTTTCCTTCTCTTCTTTTTCTTTGTAGTGCATGTAATGAACGTGATCGCCCCAATCGGGCCCGACGTGTCGGGCTGCTTTTGCCCGTCTACCTCGTGCTTCCTCTGTGGTTTGGGCAATCTTACGACCATAGCTATAGGGCCGCAGGGTGCCACGAGGCGTGGCGTTGCCCCAACTTCGATCTGAAGAAATCACGGGATAGGACAAGCTACCTAGAACGCTCGCTTCGCGGAGGAGAGGTGCCTAGGTCGGACCGTCTCCTTTGCGAAGGCTCCGCTTGGTCGGCTAGAACGTTGCCCTGAGTGGGGGTGCTTCGACCGTCCCTAGCGTCTCTTGCTCGGAGGGCTTGTTTTCCCCCTACAGAGTGCCACTTCGAAGCCGTAGCCGCGGGGGCGTAGGCCGTAGTACCTTGGTCCGGGGGAAATAGCCGCGAGGTGGATAGCTTGGTCGGTTGGGGTACGGCTCAGGGTAACAACTTGTGCGCTTTTAACGACGGCGGTCGGTCTATCTTGGCCGATCAAGTTGCCTTCCGCTTGGGCAACCTCCTTTGCGTGAAATGCTACTCGGGAGCCGTGGCGTGGGGCTTAAGCTGTAGCATTTGGTTCGAGGAGGTTGCCTCGAGGGAGTTTGTTTGATCAGTCGGCTCGCCGACCTAAATCGAGAAAGGCTCCATCCGACCGGCGCTTGGCCCTTCGCTCAAGTAGCCTCCCTTTTTGCGCAAAGTGCTACTTCGAAACCGTAGCCGCGGGGGCGTGGGCTGTAGCATTTTGGTTTTGAAGAGGTTACTATGAGAGAGGGGGGGTGCAGCTCGGTCGGAGCGGTTACCGAACATCGATCTAGGTCGCCGACCCACTGAGGTCGTAAGGCGACCAGAGTGGTGCGTGGGGACCGAGGGGTGCAATGCCGCCACGCACCGCTTGAGTTTGCACAGGTTTTTTGAAAGAGATTTATGTTTTTCCTTAGAGATAAGGGCGGATTAACTCGCCTTGGAGGTCGCGTTGTCTTTGGAACTGGGACGCTTCGGCTTCCGCTCCACTGCGCGCTCTTGAGGCGCTTCGTCTTCCGTGCCTCCCACACTGTAGGTTATAAATGGAGAGAACGCTGGTGCGTTCGTTATTCTGCCAAAGCTTCCACAACACTTCCTTCGCGCGCCATGGCGGACCGTTATGCTTTCGGCTCCACGAGGAAGTAGGCGCTCATCGTGCTTGGCTGCGGGAGGTGGCGGAGGTCGAGGCCGAGGCTGTTCGCGAGGACATACGGCGAGTTAGCGTCCTTGTCGTGGCGTTCTCGGCCGCGGAAGTGAGGGCGCCACGGTGCAAAGGGCTGGTTGAGAGGCGCCGTGCGCTGTCCGGCTGGCGGGGCGCACACCAAGACAACGGCAGGCGGTTTGTTCTTGGTTGGGGTGATGCGCCTCCGTGAATGAATAAAGTGTTTCTTTTGCCCTCTGCTCCCTTCTCTTTTTTTTTCCTCGAGGATTTTCCACTTTTGCGATCGCCCACATCCGTAGTCTTTTGGGACCGCAACGGGTCCGGCGCAGGCTGTGCTTGTCACCGGAATGGGTTGGTCCGACCAACCGTAGGTCGGTTATTCGTGGTCTTTGACATGGGTAGAGTACTATTTTGGGACCTCTGCTTTCGGGGCGGAGGTCATAGTACTTGTGGTAGATCAAGGGTGAGAGAGAGAGAGAGAGCACTCGGTCGATCTTTCGACAGTTGTGACTTCTTTTGTTTGGAAACTTATCGCGCGGTACAGAGAAGGGGCAGGCTGATTAGGGATAGAACCTTCTCAACTTCTCTATATTCCACGCGTTTGTAAGGAGATTTCCTTCGGTGTCCTTGAGACGGAAGGTGCGGGCGGAGGACTTCCGCGACGGTGAAAGGGCCCTCCCAAGGCGGGGAGAGCTTGTGCCTGTCCTTCGCGGATTGGACTTGACGTAGTACCAAGTCGCCGACTTCGAATGAGCGACCGCGAACTCGTCGGTTGTGGTAGCGGCGCAGCGCCTGCTGGTATTTTGCCGACCGTAAGACCGCGACGTCTCGAGCTTCGTCGAGTCGGTCGAGGTCATCTTCTTTGTTCCTCGATTGCCGTCTGCGGCGTTGTAGTTCTGTACCCTTGGCGCGCCGTACTCAAGGTCGGTCGGGAGGACACCTCTGCTCCAAACACCAAGAAGAAAGGAGTGAACCCGGCCGACCGGTCGGCGTGGTTTGCAGACTCCAAAGCACGGTGGTAGCTCACGGCCACCGTCCGCCGAATTTCTTCGCCGATCAAGATTCGCGGCTTGAGTCCTTGGAGGATCATGCCGTTGGCTCGCTTCGGCCTGGCCGTTGGCTCGAGGGTGTGCCCGCTGCCGCTTGATCGACTCGGATATTGAAGTTGTCGCAGAACTCGAGGAACTCCTTTCCGTGAATCTGCGTCCGTTGTCGGTGATGATGGAGTTGGGCACCCGAACCGGTGAACAATATCGCGGAAGAAGCCTGCTGCCTGGCCGACGTGATCTTCGTCAGCGGCTTGGCCTTCGATCCACTTTGTGAACTTGTCCACGGCGACAAGCAAGTGAGTGAAGCCCGGCGCCTTTTGATGGGTCCGACCAGGTCGAGCCCCAAACGCGAAGGGCCACGTGATGGGGATCGTCTGCAGAGCTTGCGAGGAAGATGCGTTTGTCCGCGAAGAATTGGCATCCTTCGCAGTGCGGACGATTTGGGTTGCATCTGCTACGGCTGGGCCAGTAGAAACCTTGTCGGAAGGCCTTTCCTACCAGGGACCGCGGCGCGGCATGGTGTCCACACACCCCGCCGTGGATGTCCAGCAGAAGGTGCTTCCCTTGGTCGGTCGGAACGCACTTCTGAAGGATTCCGGACGGGCTCCTCTTGTAGAGGGCACCTTCGACCAGGACGAAAGACTTAGCCCGCCGGGCGAGGCGCCGAGCCTCGGTGGTATCGGCGGGGAGCGACCCGTTTGTCAATCGATCGACAAACGGTTGCCTCCAGTCGGTTTCGACGGTCAGGACGCCCAAATCCGACCCAGACGGCTGAGCATCTGGCCGAAGATCGTGAGGCGCCCGCCTTTGAAGTCGGTGGCGCCTCGGCGCAGGTCCAAGCGGATTGATGGGCTGAGGTCGGAAACGAAGATCCCCAGAGGAACCGGCCCTTTCCTGAGGCGAGGTTGGCGAGGAGTCGGCCGCCCGTTGTAGCGTTGGTAGCTGTGATGGAGCTCGAAACCCTTGAACTTCTCCTCGAGCTTGCGGACCTCCAGGCAGTAGGCGGCCATCCGAGCTTCACGGGGCTCGGTGGCTTTCATCACTTGGTCGACAACCAGCTTGGAGTCGCCGTGAACGTAGAGCCGTCGTGCACCTAGGTCGGCGGCGATTCGAAGGCCGTTGAAGAGGGCTTCGTACTCGGCGACATTGTTGGTAGCGTCAAAGAGTAGACGGATAGCATACCGGAGCTTGTTGCCGAGTGGGGAGATGATGACGATCCCCGCGCCGGCCCCATTCTTGGTGTAAGACCCATCAAAGTACATCGTCGATTACTCGGGTCTTCGACCACTGCAGGGACTTGCGCTTCGGTCCACTCGGCGACGAAGTCCGCCAAGACTTGGGACTTGATCGCCGTCCTGGGGACGTACGATATGTCGAGGCCACTGAGTTCAAGAGCCCACTTGGCGATTCTTCCAGTGGCGTCGCGGTTGCGGATGACTTCTCCGAGCGGCGTGGAGGTTACCACGGAGATGGGGTGTCGATCGAAGTAATGGGCAAGCTTCCTCTTGGTGATGAGTACCGAGTAGAGTAGCTTCAGATCGAGGATATCGGACCTTTGTTTGGAGAGCACCTCGCCGACAAAGTAGACCGGTCTCTGCACCTTGAAAACGCTGCCTTCCTCTGCTCGCTCCACAACAAGTGCCGCTACCGACGACCGAGTCGTGGCGGCGATGTAGAGGAGTAAGGGTTCCTGTGGCTCGGCGACGACCAGACCGGAGGTGAGGTCGAAAGGCCTTTAGTCGACTAAAGGCTTCCCGAGCTTCGTGGAGTCGAGAAAAGTGGTCGGACTTCTTCATCGGTTTGTAGAGTGGCATCCCGCGCTCACCGAGGCGGGATCTGGCGACTTAGCGCCCGCGATGCACCCCATCGACCTTTGAACTCCCTTGAGATCATTGATTGGCCCCATCCTCGCGATAAGCGAGATCTTGTCGTGGTTGGCTTCGATGCCGGCGCTCGGAGACAATGAATCCCGACAACTTGCCCTTGGGGACCCGAAGACGCATTTCTCGGGGTTGAGCTTTATGCGAAACCGTCGGAGGTTCGCAAAGTCTCCTCCAGTCGGTGATGAGGTCGTCGGCCTTCCTGGTTTTGACAACGATGTTCGCCGTGAAGGCTTCGATGTTACGGCCAATTTGGTCCGAAAAACACGCCCGCATACATCGGTGCGTGGCGCTGCATTTTTCGGACCAAAGGCATCGTGGCGTAACGATCTGGCCGTGCGGGGTGATGAAGGAAGTCGCAAGTCGATCGGATTCCTTCATCGCTATCTGGTGGTAGCCTGAGTAGGCATCCAAAAGAAAGGGACTCGCACCGGCGGTGGAGTCTACGACCTGGTCGATGCGAGGTAATGGGAATGGATCTTTCGGACAGGCCTTGTTGAGGCTCGTGTAGTCAACACACA
Organism: Rhipidocladum racemiflorum; assembly: GCA_036346355.1. Classification (NCBI taxonomy): domain Eukaryota; kingdom Viridiplantae; phylum Streptophyta; class Magnoliopsida; order Poales; family Poaceae; genus Rhipidocladum; species Rhipidocladum racemiflorum. Next base: position 17,860,739 of record CM070570.1, on the reverse strand, counting down.
TTCTCCATTGCCCCGACTTTTTCTTTACAAGGACGGATTGGCGAGCCACTCGGGGTGACGCACCTCCCTTACAAAGCCGTGACCAAAAGTTTGGCGATTTCTTCCCCAATGGCCCGACGCTTTTCTTCGTCGAAGCAGCGCGTTAGGCGGCCGGTCTAGATCCCGGTCGAATGCTCGAGGAGTGCTCGGCGACCTCCTTCGACTCTGGCATGTCCGAGGTCTCCAAGCGAAGACGTCTCGGTTTGCTTGGAGGAAGTCGACGAGCCGCCTTCCTATTTGGTAGTGAGGCGGCCCCGATCCGCACGGTCTTGGCGGGATCTTCGGGATCAACAATGACCTCCTTCGTGTCCTCCGCGGACTTGAAAGAGCTAGGCCCGACTTGCTGGAGTCGGGCGGATCCGAGACCTTCTCCTGGTGGCGAGCTTGGCGGAAGCGGCAGCCGCCGAGGCCAATTCACACCGCTTTGCTCATGATTGTAAGCGGTGGAAGGATGCGACCACGGTGATGACACCTTGTGGCCCGGCATCTTCGGCTTGAGATAGGTGTAGTTGGGGACTGCCATGAACTTCGCGTAGCAAGGCCGTCCAGGATGGCATGGTAGGAGCCGGGAAAGTCCACAACCTCGAAAGTGAGGTTCTCGGTGCGAAGTTGTCCTGCTCCGAAGGTGACGGACAGCCGACTGCCCGAGGGGATGGGCTGTTGGCACAGTGCACGCCGTGGAAGGGCGCCTGCTCGGCCGGAGGCGGAGCGGGGACCCAGGGCATCGAGGGTCTCAACATACATGATGTTGAGGTTCTTTGCCGCCGCCCATGAGCACCTTGGTCAGCGCCGTCCCCACGATGGGGTCGACGACGGAGTAGCGTCCGGTGCGGGATGTGGTCGGGGTGGTCGGTCCGATCGAAGCGATCGGGCATTCCGACCACTTCAGGTAGGAAAACGGCCGGGGGCCGTGTGTACCTCTCGGTGGGCGAAGTTTGGTAAGCCGCTTGTCGGCGTAGCACTCCGTCCCTCCGAAGATCATGAGGCGACCGTCGGTGTGGGAACTTCGTCGGTGGCTCATCGCCCTTTGCCCCGTCCGGGTGTCGGGTCGCGCTTCTTCCCTTGCCCCGTGATGTCGTGGGGTTTCGGAGAGGAACCGCCAGGACTTCGCGATCCGATACTTGTGTTTGACGGGATAGTCGTGGTTCGCACGGACTATCCATCAACTTCGAATCGGTCGGGCGTCTGGCCGAGCCTCTTTGTTTGGCGGTCGGTCGGCGGCGGCGACCATTCGCTCATGCGTTGCTTCCCCTTCCGCTTCCTTTTGTCGGGCGGTCGGAGGGGGCGCCGCTCCGAGGTCGGGCCGTCTTGTGGGCCGTCTTCCTTTCGAAGATGGCCCCACGGCCTCCTCGCCGAGGCGTGGTTGGTGGCGATGTCGAGGAGCTCCTTGGTGGTCGGGGTTTCGCATGACCCAACTTGTGGACCAGGGCCTCGCCGCGTGGTGCCGTAGATGAACGCCGACGGCGTCGGCGTCGCGGATGTCGAGGAGCTCGTTGCACTTCTTTGGGAGAAGCGGCGGATGTAGTCTCGGAGGGTTTCCCATTGCTTGCGACTCTTCAAGTCGAGGAGTTGCCGAGGCGTTTATGCGTGCCACTGGAAATTCCCGACGAAGAAGGTTCGTCAGTCGGCCCAGTGCCGATGGTGTCCATGGCGGTACTCGAGCCAGGCTCGAGCTGAGTCCGCAAGGTAGATGGGGAGGTACTGGATGATGAAGGAGTCGTCCGTCGCTCCCCCCGCTCGGCAGGCGAGCCGGTAGTCTTCTAGCCAAACACTGGGGTTGGTAGCCCCTGTGTACTTGGCTATGTTGGTCGGAGCCCGAAATCTGGTCGGGAAATCGGCGTTGCGGATGCGTCGGGTGAGCAGCGCCCAGACCGTCGAATCTGGGTCGGGATGGTTGCGTCGCCGCTATCGGCGACTTGCGGCGCTTTGCATCGGTAGCTCTCTTCGCGCCTCGAGGTGGTGCGAAGATCATACTTATCCCCAGGCGATGGCGCACGGGGTGTATGATGCCTGGGGAGCTCGTGGAAGCGGGGCCGTCTTAGGCTGGGCTCCGATTGATCATGCGAGAGTGGCCCAGCGGCCCGAGGTGGCGCCCGTCCGTCGGGAGCGAGAACCTTGGGCGTCTTCGAGCGACAAGACGCGTTCTACCGGCCGGAGGTTCGATAGGTGGCCTTGGCCACGGCTCCGTTGGCTCAGGCGACCCTCGGGCGGCATTGCCGCGCGGCAATGTTACGTTAGCGTGAGGAAGAACGGAAGGCCGTTCGTCTCCTCACCAATCGCTGGCGATGCACTGACGCAGCGCGCGCGCGCCGAGACGGGTGGTGGGTTAGGTGACGGCGCTCGATTCGGCCTGGAGCTTATCGAGCTCGGCCTTCGAGCTTCTAACTCCTCGCCATCGCCGAAGGTCAGCGGCGTTATAGGTGCTATCGTCGTCTTCCGCCGGGATTCCTCCGCCGCGCTTCGTCAGCGAGGAGGAGTCCCGAGGGTACCGGGGGTGGAGGATGGCTCCGCCGCACCCGTCATGTTGCACTCGCGAGAGTAGGCCCTACGAGGGGGACACTCCTTGTCGGAGCTAGAGCCATGGCTGGAGGAATCCGCCAGTAGGTCGTGGAGGGAAGCCGGCGCGTAGCCGGCCATGGCCACGCAGCCGCGAGCTTCGTGGCGGCTCGCCGCCGCCGCGATCCGTAAGCGATGTCGCCGGCGCAGCGGCCAGCGACGAAGCCCGCCCGCGGCCGTCTGAGGCCGAGGTTCTTGAGGGCGTCGGCAATCGTATCGAGCTAGCGAGGGCGCCCGGTCCCGGCAGCGGCGAGAATGAGAATAAGCTCTCCGCGGCGGTGGCAGCGAAATCGAGGGCGCCAAAGCGGATCCGGCCCTCGACATCGGCGAATCGTGGTGGGAGGAGGCCATCGAGGAGGAGAAATGGGAACCGAGGATGAGGATGTCGGTGAAGACGCGCGAGCTCCCCTACCTGGCGCGCCAACTGTCGGTGTTTCGTGCACCGGCAATACGAATTTATGGTCGGATGGGGTCGCGCTCCCTCTCCCGAATGGTCGACTCAAGGAGTCGATGATGTATCTTGGTTGGTGAATGTCCCTACTCGATTCGTTCGGTGTGGATGTATTGATCTTTGGGCGATGAACAAGGGGTGTACAAGCGAGGCGGGGAGTCGGCTGTCCGATCCCCTTCGTGCTTTGGCTAGGGAGTCGTGGCTTCTTGGAGGGCCTTTTTCTCTGTCCCCCCTTTTCCCTCTCGGGCCCCGCCTCTCCTTATATAGACGGAGGAGGCGGGTTACACGGGTGTTTAGGAAATCCACTAGAAAGGGGGCGCGCGTGTCTCGAGTCGGCTCTGTCTTGTCGGCCGTCCTGCCGTCCGGCGAGGTTGGTGGCTCTGCGATGTGCGGTCTTGCGTGATGATGCCGGATGACGCCTTGCGTGGTGCTCCTGTCGCCTCGCGGCTTTAATGGCGCTTGACTTTGCCTTGGCCTCGGGAGTGGCGCGCTCCTGCGGTGTGCGAGCGATGGGGCGGGGCTTGACTCAGCCGGTGGCTCTTCGGCAGTCTTGGGAAGGGCCGCCTACCCGTCTGAGACGCCGAGGCAGCTGCGCACAAAGCGGCCGTCGGCTGGCGTGGGCCATCTTGGCCGTCTTGCAGTGGAGCTTGAGCTCCAATATTAAGCGGCCGAGCATGCCGACCGCCCGAATCGAGTCCGCCGACTGCTCGGTCGGCCACCTGCAGTCGGGGCTCGCTCATGACCCAAGTACCTTTCGGTGGTCTTTGGGCCTTAGTGATTAGTCGGCCGTTATTCGTGCCGGTGATGGGGTACCATGGCATGGGTACTCATCAAAAGGATATTGTGAAGAGACCCGGTATTAATGTAAAGGTTGGAGCTCACCTACCCAAAGCAGGGAAGAGCTACTCCTAGTGATCGAAGAAGGCTCAATTGTGCAAGGAGCCGACTTGATTTGTTCAAGCTACATCAACGTGGATTAGGGGAGATCGGTGAGTCTCCGAGACCATAAAAAAAATTCATCGTGTTCATCTTGTGGTTTGCCATCTAGCTATTAAATTTGTGCAATTTACATTTCTAGTGATACTAGTTACATGCCCGTGCGTTGCTACGAAAAACAAAATTGATAACGAAAAATAAAGATTAAAAAATAAAAAAAATATTTCACAAGATCAAACATCTATCTTTAATGCTTCGTTTCTTGCGAAAGCTGGCTAATTAAAGCAACGCTTCGTTTTTTGCGTAGGGCAATTAAGCAGGGTAATTAAGTAGGGCAATTAAGCAGGGCAATTAATGACGTGGGTAGAACTCACCACTGCCACCAACTGCTGCTTTATAATAGTAGAGATAGAGATTATTGCTTAGACTTAGGGGGTGTTTGGATGAGGGGTATTTCTTTGGAAGGTTTTGGGATTTAGTTCAAATTTGAACTAAATCCTAAAACATTCCAATGGAATACCTCTAATCCAAACAGGGCCTTAGTTTGTCGATGCCTTTAGTGAAGTATAGACAATTTAGGTTTTGATTGGTGAAAAGTGTAATTCTTGTTACTCGTGCCATATTATTGAGTTGTGGCCGAAATTTTTTAAAAACCTCCTATTTCTGTCTTCTAGTTGGTCATCATTGATTTTATATGGGTTATCGACGTTGACGGATACAATACGGTTAGCCAGGGCATGTAAGTGTGTAACCGACTTTTCTTTATATCGGTTGGGCTCAAGTCCAATAGTCCATAGCCTACAGCATACAGTAGTTCGCCACGTGGGAGTGGAGCCGATGCATTGACCTTCTCTGCCCTCAAAGGCAAAGCGAGCGTACGAACGCGATAAAGCAAGAACACCTCGTTCTAGAACACACGCCATTAATCACCCGCTCGAGCGTTCCAACCACTAACTCCCACCATCTTCTCGCCTGTCCCCACATCATTGTAACCCATCTCTATACAACAATGACATGTGGGACCCAGAAATAACCAGCCCTCCTTGACCCACATTGTCACGCGGAATTGCGGTGAACTTTCTTCTAACTCTAGCGCTGCTGCTACGCGTGCGAGTTAAAGCCATTAGGAAACTTTACGTACGGTTGCTGGCTGGTGGGCCATACGAACAGGTTGGACTTTTCCAGGCCCACTACCAGTCGTGATTATGTACCGTAAGGAGTAACTTAAATAAGTTTATTTCGTACGCAGAGCCTTCCGTACGAGAGCTCGCAGGCAGCAAAGGGGAGCAGCTCGATTGCCAAGTGCCAACCAGATGCTTACAGAAAACAAAGCGCTCACTGACGCAGGGACCCACCTCTCGTCTGTTAGTATAACAAACAGCAGCAATGGCAATATGGCATCTTGCGCCAAACTAGTGCTCCTCTCGTGCGTCCCCACCTCGTCGTCTCCGCCTGGCCTCGGGGCGCGTGGCCAAGCCCCATGGCCGTCGGCGTGCTGGCCACCGTACGCTGGGCCACCGTCTGCTCGACGCTGCTCAACGCCGCCGCCGCCGCCGCCGGTGCCGCCGTCGCGGCCTCCACCCTCCGCGGCCGCTGCGGCGCGCTCGGCCCCGCCACGGCCGCAGCATCCGCCGCCTCGGCGGCGAGGCTCCTGGCCTCCGCCGCGGCAGGGTTCGCGCAGGGCGCCGCGGCGGCCGCGATTGCCGCCGGCGCCATCGGGGCACACGTCGACAGCGAGCGCGACCTCCGCCACCTCTCGCGGGTAAGCTCCAAAGAGCAATGCAATCTCGCGTTCAAGCTTAGCTACCACTCCTCTGCTAAGCTATTTTGTAGCTCGGGGGGTAACACCGTAACAGTAATAACGTCATCCATGGCCAAATTGGAGCGCAACCGTGCTCAAAAGAACAATTTCGTTTCGCCAATTGGGCTTCCAAGCGGGGTAGGGAAGTGGTGAAGTGATCATGTGGGATTCAGGGCCGTTGGTGGTTCCGGACTTTGGGTCCCTGCGCTGGGCTTCCGTGGCGCTGGGAGCTTGCAATGCCGTGTAGGTTCTATGGGGGCCGTCGTGGCTTCGGCCCCTGAGGATTGCCATGGGCGCAAGAAGATGGCGGTGGTGGCCGAGTCTCTTGCTTTCTGCTTTATGATATACTCCCTGTTGAGAGAAGGGTATTCTGAATTAATTGAACGATTCTATTGTCGTACAAAGCATGGCTGTGAGTTTGTCTCGGTAATTTTACCTTTTATCAGTATTCGTGTCAATGACACCACTTCTTCAAGTGAGAGCTTTATTACTGGTAGTTTGCATAGCACGTTGCAGTGTTTAACACAATTCATATCTGACTTGGATTTCAGATGCTTGTAGTAATATCTGAAACTGATTTTTGGTGGACAGCTGCGATACAAAAGATGGCTTTGGTGGACAAGGTTTGGAATGGTCATCACAGTGTTGCAATTTGTGTTGGCGCTTTATTTGATGTGTATTATTATGAAGGATTTCTCAGCTGGAGGGTCTTCAAAACAGTGCTTTTCAGGTACATGCACAATGTTATAGACGGACTATGTTGTTTGAAATAGGATAATAAGATGTTTTGTTGAGATTTTTATATATGCTCGTAGGCCGTGGAAATTATTTGACACCATATCTATGACTTGAAGGCTGGCTTCAGTGCAACAGTGCATTTTACTGCACTAATTTTGCATATTTGAAAAGAAACTGATCCTAAATTTGCATAAAGTACAAAGAACTTAGTTCTTTATTTACTCTATCATGTCCTTTGTCCTTAAATTATCTGAATTTTCAAAGAGCGAAGCTGATATATAACTTACGAGAGGTGCTTCTATGCTCTTCTTTTCTAAAGTTACACAAATATTAAAGCATGAATGAAGGGTAGATGAGGATTACTTACCCCTTCGTTTGCTTCAAGATTTGTGCAACTTGTATTAGGAGGGAATGTAGGATCGATATATACTAAGATAGCAATCAGAGGGGGGTGAATGATTGAGCGGAAGCAAAAATCAAATTTTATTGATTATCAAAACACCCCTAAACAAAATATAAAATACTGCTTCGGTTTAATGCAAAAACAGATTGAAAGGCGTCCACTAAATCGCAAAAACCAAAAGATCCAACCATCTGATTGACGTGAAATTTTAACTGTAGAAACTAGATTCAATTTAAAAACTAACGCAACAAGAATCAGCTCAATCGGATCTACGGATCAAAAGTTATAAGCTTTGCAAGTTGACTGTTTCGAAATCGACTAGTTCGGACCAGTCCGATCGTGAGCGTCAAGTTCGGACCGCTCCGATCGTGTATCGTCAAGTTCGGACCAGTCCGATCGGGAGTCGTCAAGTTCGGACCAGTCCGAACTTGATGATATCAGTTTTTTAGATGTGTTCGGTAAAATGCAAATTCCCGGAGATCCAGCCGTCGGATTGACCTGAAATTTTAACACAAGAAACTAGATTCCAATACGAAACTAATGAAAGAAGAGTCAACTCGATCGGACTTACGGATCAAAAGTTATAAACCTCGCAAGCTTGCTGTGACAGAATATGACAGGAATCGATATACGCTCGTGATAAACAAAGTCTATAAAAGAGAATCCAACAAAAACTTTGAGGAATATTAAATTAGAGTCTTAGGAAAGTTTTGGAAGGATCATATCAAGAACAAACTCGAGGAAACAAGATGAACAAGGAATCAATCTAGAACCAAAACAGATGTGCAAGAGAACATCAAAAACTACGATCACAGTAGCGACACGAGCACTGTAGCTTCGAGATTACTGTATCCTCGTCTATTGTGCTTAAATTGTCTATATTATCTAGGAGTGAAGCTGATGTATATAGCAAAAGGCTATTTTAATTATTCAGTTTGTTAGATGCAGGTTTTTTGGGAATTCCTATATTATAATGCTAATCACTGAGTCATGTATGTGGATTTTATCAGGACAGGAACAGGACAACAGTGACTGGAAGCACGTCTTATTAATAATTTTTCTCGTCATCATGTGGGTGGCAACTATAGTTCAGTGCACTACAGGTTCTGATGTATTAAGATGGAGGTCATTTTATGCATCCCATGATATTGCGTGGAGGGCTCACTACAGGGAGGTGTTTGATCACGGCATCCGTGAGATTTTATGTTGTCTAGGGCGGGTTAAGTATTCGTATGTTTCTGTCTGGTGCTGAGTGGTATACCCTAGCTGCATTGACATTTGAACAGCCTCAGCAACTTTGTTCTTCACCTTTCTTTAGGAGTGTATTGGAAGATGACGATATATGTGTTGTGGCAAAATTATTGGGTGATCTTATGGCTTATCGTGCATCTGGAACTGGTCATCTTGAGCTCATAGCAGGTTGGTTTTCTATTTACCTTGTGATTCAAAGCTCAGTTCTGTTCAATCTTGATGATTATTTGTGAATTTATCTTGGAATCCTAATCGGTAAAAGCACATAATATCCATTTGATCAAGGTAGCAGCTACTTATATGGTAGTCAGCTCAAAATGTCAACAAGTTAGTTGTCCTGATTGTGGTTGGTCTGCTCTACTATATCGTGAAATGGTAGTCAGCTCAAAATGTCAACAAGTTAGTTTTCCTGATTGTGGTTGGTCTCCTCTGCTATATCGTGAACTTTGAGCAATATTTGTATGAACTTCATTGAAACTTTGATTATTTGATCTGATTACTGAGAGAGAGAGAGAGAGAGAGGTTTGATGATGTGCCTTCATGGTATTATTATTCAGTACTAATATTGGTGTCTCAAATGATTTTTTCAGGACTTTCATTATTGCAGAAATCTAAGTTGTCCACAGTCATTTCAAAAGAACAGGCGGAGGCTCCTCAGGATCTCATCGAAGAGGCTATTCTCTTCCATCCGTTTGCTGAAGCTACCTATACAGTTATCCTATCCATCCTTCACTCGATCCCATTTCAGTTGTTTCCAGTACATTTTTGACATGTTCTCCTTGCAGGGCCCGCTGCTTGATTTTGGAAGGAATCCTCTTATGTTTCCCTGTGTTTGGATCAATAGGCAAGGTATTTTGACTCCATGGACTCGTGGCAGGTAAATTTTGTGAACCTTCTTAAAAGACTTTTACATCAACGATTAGATCATGTTGTGTAGCAATGACTTAGGGATTGGGATGGTTATTTCATATTGCCTGCCGTTTTCTGTAACATTTAGATAATTCATACTTGCTGAATCTGGTGCCTGTTAATTATTTGAGGCAAACAATAAGAACATCGAGTTGTGTTGTTTGGTGGTGAGGCATATACATGGCTCATATGAGTTGTTGCATTTGAACCCACTATGAATCGGTTTCTTTCTTCTTTTGGGAAATGGTTGCTCTGAATTTGAAGCTACTAACCACGAAATCCCTTCAAATCCTTTGAATCATTTAAGATGATCAATTTTTCTTCTCCAAGAACAATCTCTTAAATATGAGGTGTCGCAGTTTCTCCTTTCAAAACTAAAATAGAAGACTAAAAATAAGAACGAGAGAAGAATAGGGATGCAAATGGGCCGACCCTAGGGTCTTCTTTGGCCCACTTTAGTTTATTTGTTTGCACTAAAAACTTAATTTTTACTCCACCTTTTAAGTTTTAGTGCAAATAAATGAACTAGAGTGGGTCAAAGATGACCCTAGGGCCGGCCCATTTGCATCCCTAGAGAAGAAGTGCATTTGCATCCGAACCAATAAGTTGAGACACCGAAACATGTTTAGTTTTATGAGATGTCTGTTCTTTCTTTGTTGCGTGGCACATAATCATGATTATAAAACTTTACTCCCATAGGCGACCAATCCTTGAAGGTGATAATTGGTGGAGAGGGCATGCAGCTGCTTTCCTAAAATATGTCAATGTGGCCCCGGAAGTCCTTCTAAAAGGTCGTGTTAGCCAGGTAAATCAGCACATCCAGTACATCAACTTCTACTTACAAATTTCTTGTGACCAATTTAAGGTCTCTTCTTTCTGTTTGCAGAAAAAACGTGAGGCGGCCTATTTTGTTGTCGTCCTACATGATTTGAAAACAGTAGTCATTGCCATACGTGGAACTGAGACTCCAGAAGATGTTATAACTGATGGATTGTGTAGGGAATGCTCTTTTACCATGGATGACTTGGATGGGCTGATCAAGTAACTCTCTCTACCTTAGCCTTATTTCTTATAATGAAATTTATCATGAGTGCATTGTAGATTTCTTTTGGAAAATAAGGCATATATATGAATTACCTTTATGATTAATGTTCTCAGCAGCTACTTATGAATTATTTGGAACTTCCCACTACTACTCTACTAGTATGCTGCGATGATTGAACCTGGAAAATGTTCTCATTCACTATATTATTGATGGTCACTCTGAACTCAACTATGAATTTGAACTCTTCATTTGCCTGATAAAATGATTTGTTCTATTTCAGTTCTGATCAGTTGTCCCCTCAAGTGAAGGAATCTGTCCTCTCGTCTTTTCCACACCATGGACATGCAGGAATTGTTGAATCAGCTCGAGAATTGTATGCAAAGCTTGAAGGGCAGCCCATTCATCAAGGTTAACATGACACGAAATGCAAATGTATTTATTTTTAATATGTACATCATGTTTTATTTATTTATTTATGATTTCAATTATTGTTTCTTCCCCTTTTTTCGTATAAAACTACTACAGTACAGTAGACAAAAAACCTAGTATACTAACTACAAACAAGAACACTTAAATTTCTGCAATAAATGATTTCTTGATTTTTATTTATAATCTTTATTACTATAGCGCCTTATTCTTTGACGAATTACTCGAGATGGCCATGCTATTAACTGCTGCCATCAAACTGGCTGCAGATAAATCAGAAGCAGTGACAGCTGGATTCTTATCTTCTCTGCTTGGGGCTGGATGTGAGTGCCATGGATACAATATTAAAATTGTTGGGCATTCTTTAGGAGGTGCTGTAGCTGCACTTCTTGGTATTAGGGTAAGTTTGTTTATTTTCAATGTACAGGGAAATTTATTTCATGTCATTTGATAATGCTGAATTGTCAATTTCGATTAGAAGCTTGACTGAATTATTTTGGGTGTTTCACTTTTCGCAAATGTGGACACGTGTCCATGGGTCTCCAAAATATTTCTGTATTATTTAATACTCTTATGTTCTTACATTTGTTAACGGTTGAGTTCACCTTGAAGCTATTTGGTTGCTGGGACCAGCCTACCGTTGGTAGGATGCTTTAGGTTTCAGTGTTTGGAACTTGGGATGTGGTGACCAAAGTCACTGAATGCAGGGGACCTGGATGTGGTGAGGCACCAACAGGAGAAGTTTGAAGGGGTCGTTCATGGTGTTGTCCATCCAAATTTTTGAGGGTTGCACCGTGCAAGATGTGCTCATTAGATAAATCGGCAAACAACCCTTTCTAATTATCGGATTTAAACAACCCCTTAGTTTGCATCATGGAGTAAAGAATATGCGGAAAGCTTTGCACTTGAACACGAAATGGAAAATTGAAATGCTAAAGGTGTTCAGGAATGCATGGCTTGGTTGGAGTGGTGATGGTATTTATTTTGGTGTTGTTAGAAATTATCTGTCCTAGCAAGTCGTTATGCTGGTTTATGATTAACCCTTATTAACAACTTATCTATTACAAATTTACAATGATACGGGAGTTGGGACATACTTCATAAGTGTCATCTATGATGCAAGTTTACATGCTCCCTTAGACTAAATTATGTCAAATCTTCAAGTTCATAGGGAAGTTACATGTTGTAAGTGTTCCATGTAATCGTTGTTTTCATGCAAACATATTCACTTTTTACAGTCAACTTGTATTTTATAATATGCAGCTATATGGACGCTTTCCAAAATTACATGTGTATGCATATGGAGCCGCACCATGTGTGGATTATGTGATAGCAGATGCATGCTCACAGTTTGTTACCAGGTGAAATTCAAATCGAGATACTAGTGAGCTTACTGTACAGTTATTTATCTGCTAATAATGGTAACAGCATATGATTTTCTTATTAATTGTCCATTACTTACAGCATTGTCCACAACGATGAATTTTCCGCGCGATTGTCCATGAATTCGGTAATTAGATTACGTGGTGCTGCTCTAAGAGCTCTCTCAAAGGATACTTCGCCAAGTTCTGCTAAAGTTAGCAAACTAGCTGGTGGAATCACGAGCATCAAAAGATATGATGAAAATGTTGTGGATCATTGTGCTTCTGCTTCTACTGGTGCTCTTCAGACAGTTAGTGAGGCAAAGCTAAGTAATGATCAAATCCATGGAAAGAATCTGATGCATACCATTAGAGGTGGCGTATTTCTCTTTGGCCAAGCTATATCTTGCTTGATAAATACTCCAAAACATCGAATTAGCTCCACTGCGGCAAGCAACTATGAGTTGGGAAGATCTAGAATGACTGACATCGGTAATGGAGGGAAATGCATGGTTGCTTCTTGCAGTGTTCTGGATGTTTCGCACTCTGGAGAACCTAGTAATGCATACAGAGATGACAATTTTCCAGACGATGACTTGAATGAATGCGGTAGGGGATACAGGTCACCTCGTTCAAATAATGGTACTGAACTCTCATCCGCTCCTAACAATCCCATGTGTGCAATAAGTTTGTCTGACGGGCAATCACCAGAGGTGTATCTTCCTGGCCTCATTATTTATATTGTTCCAGTAAAGAATGGTATTTCTCCGTCGCAGAAGACACTTGTGACTCGTCACAAGAACAAGAGTTACAAAGCATTTATAGCTAATCGGCAAGATTTTATGGACCTTGTTGTGACACCTCGCATGTTCCTTGATCATCTCCCTTGGAGGTATATCCTCAAAACTATACTCGTCTGGAAAGTTCATTAGATCAAAACTCTAATCATTTGGAAAGTTCATTAGATTTAAGGGCTAAATTTCTGTGCTATTCCAAATGAAGATTGAGTATGAATGTTAAACCATTCTAGAATTAGCTGGATTGAAATTACACAGATTTGTTAGCCCTTGTTTCAGTGTAAGTATAAGTCTGTAACTACAAATCCGTGCTTGTTTTGCTTGGGTACCACAGATATGATGCTTCTGTAGTTATGGAATTTCTTTGACAAAGATTACTACAACATTGTTCACTGGTGTATTTTCTGAACTAATAGAACTGATCTTATGCTTTGTAGGTGTCACTATGCCATGCAAAAGGTTATAGAAACACGGAAACGGAACCAGCTCATTCATGATTCGTTTGCTAGAGAGGATGCCGTGTAAATCAATTATGCAGCTTGCCTTCTTTTTTGTACATAAGTTAGGAACTTAGGATCATCTGCTCTTTACGAGAGGTTGGTGAGGTTGATAGCATACAGATTGTTGACTGTAAGTAGAAGAATCGAGTGTTGCAGCAGACCTTCGGCCCATCCATTTGTTGTATTCAGCTTTTGATAGGCTTGCTATAAGATCAGCGGAGACTGCCTTTATTGTTTATGAAAAATTTGTAGTAAATTAAACCTCTAGCATCAACTTTTGCTTCGATCAGTGTTGTAACTTTGATATTTGTACAGTGCATGTAAATATCCACTGTAAATCTGAACTGCAATGAATTACGTGCTCATTGAACACCGCTCAAACTAATTTCCGTAGAGAAGAAGGAAATTCCTTCATGATATACTGCATTTACTTTCTGTTGGTCTGAACTATGAAAGCATTACGACCTTCTTGTACCCATCAAGTCCAGTTAGCACAGCATTTATTTACGGTTCTTGCCACAGAGATGACTGCTGAACCAGGTGTACATGATTGAAGGTGAAGGCTTTTGCAGACAAATATGTGAAATTGTGGATGATTCAGTAAAAAAAAAAAAAAAAAAAAAAAAGCTTGCTTACAAGACTTTCCCTCTTTCAATTGTATGGCATATATAGTTTCAAAGCTTTCCCATCATCCCATGTAGACCTGCATTCTAATTTTTTTTTTTTGCTCTCTGTCAGAAAAGAACAGATCAAGTGCTAGTAGTGTGTGACAACCAGAAGGTGATGAGGATACAGCCACATGAGCTGAATAGACAAAGATTTAGATCGAGCACCTCAACGACCTCATCCTACCATAATAAAAACACAAAAACAAATGCCGGCCCCAGCAAGCAAGCAGGAAAAGTTGTCATGGACCTTTTTAAGGGCCCAATCTATCATCATCATCGTCTCCTGGAGAAAGTAAAACCCAGAAATAAGTGCCGTCAGATTGGAAAGAACCAAGGAAATCGTGATGACGCGAAGCAAGTATCCAAACAAACAGTTTTCTACTCAACCTGCTGCTTGACATGCCGGAATATCGAATTGATCGTGACAAACCAATCCAAAGCAGCGGATATATTCGATGTGGTCCTCGTTGTTCACCCTCGTCTCGTTCCTTGTTCGGGGCAAGATCGAGCTAGACTAGTCCATCTTTGTTCCAATCTGACGTGGCAAACCGAAGCAAGTTGCCAGTTGAGGGGGGAAAAAATTTCAGGCCCACCCCCTTTTCCTGCACCGGTCAGGCGCCAAGAAGCTTCACGAATTACCTCTCCATATCGAACACCACATCTCCCAAACTGGAAAAGCCATCACTTTCCAGTTGAAAAAACGCCCAAAAACTTCCACCGTCCGATATCAATTTCCCTCCTCTTGTCGCTCGGCAAGGCGGGGGCGACGGTGGTTTCGCCGGCACTCTCTCTCTCTCGATCTCGATCAAGAGAGAGAGAGAGAGAGAGAGGAAGGAGGAGGGGAAAAACAAAACTTCTCCCAGTATACGCGTCAAGTTTTCCCGTGACTTTCAGCAATGTGTTGGGAGTTTGAGTAACCAACGGAAATAAGGAAGGGAACTTAGGCAGGCTTGTAGGTTTTAACAAAAAAGTAAAACCAAGACGTAGGTTTGCTTGTCTTCCTCGGCCAACCGACGACGCCGGAAATTCTACACAAAGTGGACGGTGTTCGCAGTCTACAAGCGACGGCCCTAGCTTTTGCATGGCCGCTAGACTCGCCAAGGCACCAAGCAATGATACGCAGGCAAAGTCACACTTCAGTACTGGCCGGATGATATGGGGGGGTACAGGTGTCAAAAGCGCACGCAAAGATCTTGTGGAACCGGGGGGGGCACCACCCATGCATCCTCAGGGGAGCACGTCACCTGCGTACCCACCCCGCCCCTCAGGCTTGCTTCGGCCACGCATTGTCAAGACGGATCGGCGACATGTATCCAGCAACATAAATGTGCATGTGCTCGAGCTCCGTGTCTCCGTTGTTCGATCAACTTAGGGAGTAGCCCTTTTGCCTTCAACATCGAAAGGATCTGGGCCGACTCACCGAAGCGTGAAAATGTAACGTGGTACAAGTAGATGGCGCTAATTCTGGGACAGATCTAAGCGTGCTGGGTATGTTTGTTGGCACCCGCAAAAAATTTGAAAAACGATATAAGATTACTTCTTTAATAGGCTAAACTTATTGATTGAATTGATTCCGATTTTGGTGGCTTGAAGCTTTTAAGCTAGATCTTTGAACTATTTGTATCGTACTTTTAGCAAATTATATATATATGCTGAATTTATGATGTTTACGAAATTATTGTATGAAAGTATATATTTATATATGCGAAATGTGCACGGAAAAGTTTTCAAGTTAATTGATGTACATTGTTATTCCCACGCTGACTGAGCACATCATGTGCCTCTGGTATTACCGTAACAGGTAGTTCCATAGCAGTACTGGTGTAGTGCACCAACGAGAGAGTACTCAAGGTTTTAAATTTTGTTTTTGGTTCATATCTCGTCACCCTCTGAAATTTCGGCAAAATCTCATTATTTTGAATGAAATTCAAATGAAATCCAAAATTTTTTAAACCGGGAAAACCAAGATTTACCGAGATCTCACCAAGATTGACCGAAATTTTGTTACTTTTGAACTGCTGTGAAATGTTCCACCAAGGCTAGAAAATTTTTAAATCTTCTTCTATACAGGAAACTCAAACGGGCCAGTTGGTCTACGGCGCTAGTAGAGCCGAAACAACGTGGGTTCGATTCCCAGCCTCGAACCCAAGACCTTTCAACAACCAACCGAGCTACACTTCTCTATTGTGTTGTTATGCATAAAAACCTTATGAGCTATACCTCCTAACCAATATAAAAAAGCAATAATTGGATATATGCCACTGCAGGAACCGCTTATTCAAGATTTGCCATCGTTCCTTTGCTTTTTCGAACGATGCCATTATGAAACCGTGCTTATTCGAAATATGCCACCGCTCGCATCCGGTCACGACACGTGTCCCGTCCGCGATAGCAAATCTCGAATAAGCGGTTCCTACAGTGGCATATATCCAATTAATACGGGACACGTGTCGTGATCGGACGCGAGCGGTGGCATATTTCGAAGAAGCACGGTTTCATAATGGCATCGTTCGAAAAAGCAAATGAACGATGGCAAATCTCGAATAAGCGGTTCCTGCAGTGGCATATATCCAATTATCCCAAAAAAGTGGAACCCAAGACCTCTTCGCAGCAGCCAAACTAATGCTCTACCAACCGGGCTACACTCTGGATCAAATCTAGTCTTTAAAATCATTGAGTTTGTATCAATTCCAGCCAAAATATCCAAGATTCTGGTAGGATTTACTAAAGTACTGTTGTAATTTGATTTTTTTTTAATTATGTCGAGACTATAAATATCGAGGGGGAAGGCAAAATCTGAGATTTCGGCAAATAAATCTCATTGGGATTTAGAACCTCGAGAGTACTGGTGGTGGTGTGCTGTGCAATAAGAAGGCTGAGACGCAAGCTCTGCTCCAAGGGCGCCGACTAGACGAAAGTCTGGTTCCCCCAAGTCGTCGTGAGTTTTCACCGACTTCCAATGCATCCAAAAGACGTGCCCACTCCCTTTTTTTTAATATATACCATTCTAGTGTTTTAAATTTTATTTTTAAATACATGCTATACTACAAATTCAAATGAACTTTTTATCATTTTCTTCATTCCTATCTCTGTGCACGCAATATTTAAAGATACAATGTTGTGTGTGTTTTAAAAAAACTATATAAACATTAAAGTATGAATGAAAGGTAGATAGTGATTACTCACCCCTTCATTTATCTCGACACAAACAAAGAGTAAGTAGTCATCACTATCTACTCTTTATTTATGCTTTAATATTTGCACAATTTCAAAAAAGAAAAGTACATAAACACCTCGCAAACATAGAAACACTTCTCAATAAATACACCTAGGTAAAAGAAATATATAAAAAAAAGATCGAAATAACAACTTTTTGGAAAGGGTGGGAGCAGAGCAGGCAGGGAACGCAAACATCCTCTTCAACAACCCGCATGCGTGGCGGTGGCGCCTTTGAGGCGCGCTTTTGAGGCGCAGCAGACGGACCGGCCGATGGATCGCTCGGCGCATCCATCGAATTTAATGCACGCACACACTGCGTGGTCAAAGGAGGCCATTAATACACTACACCGCACACGCTTAGACAGTGCTCAACGAAGACATTAGCCTCAATCAATGCTCCTCCGAGTCCTCTCACGGCAAAAAAGCCTCGACGTCGTCGCGGCCATCTGTGTGGCCAAAATGCGATCTACGATCCCCAGATAGAAACCCCAGAAAGCTGGGAGAGGCCGCTGGTCCGCCTCTCGCCGACCTCGCGAGCCTGGACCCATGTATCCGTGACCTCATGGATGTCACCTGCTCAGACCCACGTGTCAGCGACCGACTTAAGTACGAAGCACGTTTACGCTAGCGTATGTGATCGAACCATACCAGATTTGCACGTACGTGCTTACGTTACGTGTGTAGGCTCACAAAACTGGTAAGTATACGGCTGGCTAGTAGGAGTACTAACCGAACGAAATACTCCACGTACGTATCGGTAGTTACGTACGAACGTATGGAAAAGGCTAATGTGTTTTGAGTAGTAGTCCACGTTTCCGGGAAGCGGCTATGCGCGGTCGTTGATTGGTTGGAGCCGAACCCAAATATTCGCAGGCTGCGGTGAGGCGAGTCCAAAAGGCTTCGTTGAGTTAATCCCCCTCTCACACATGCCTCCGCCCGGATGCAATGCACCCAAATCCCAGTCCCAGTTCCAATCCATCGCGGATTAAGCGAACCTAACGTCTAAGCGTGATGGAATCCGCAATTGGAAAAAAAGAAATAGAAAAGTGTGTTGCTAATTTGAGAGTGGTGTTGCCACCTAGTGTCTCTTCCTTCACTCTCCTTAATTTCTCTTCTTCTTTTCCACCCCTTCGTTCTCCTCTGACATAACAAAAAAAATTCGGTTCAAAACTTTCGGTTAAGAATTTTTTGGTTCAAAAATCATCGATTAAAAAACTTCGCATTCAACTAAAAAACTCCGGCTCAAAAACTTTCGATTAAAAGATTTTCGGTTCAAACTTTAAATTTAACAAATTTTGGTTTGAAAACTTTTGATTAAAAAAACTCTTGTTCAAACTTCCAATTTGAAAATTTTCGGTTCAAAAAACTCTCGAAATGCTTAAAAACCATCCATTCAACCGTGGATGCGTTGAGCCTAACTTCCACCGGGAGACAGACGACGCGCGTCAACGAGACGGCGGCGGCGACGACTCGCTGATCCCCTTTCGGCCGGTCGGTCAATTCCACCCCGATTATTAACTGACCAGGCCAGTGAACACACACGCGCGCTATATCGTCGACGTCGATCGCCGGCTCGCGTCGGCGAGGCTGTAGAAACGGGGTTCCGATCGACCGGAGATCATTTTCTGTGTTGGGGCCGGACGAAGGGGTTAATGGCGATGGGTCGAGCGATCTCTTTCCCGGGGAATTAAGAACAAGGTTAGGGCCTGGCGGGCTTGGTTGGCTGGTAATCCGCCATGTCGACGCTGTCAGCTAGTCTCGCTCCCTCCTCCCCTATCAGCTGTAGCTAGGTTGAGTAGGACATCTCCTTGCCATCCTCATTAACTCCAACTCGAGCCTTCACATATCACGTACGCAATGCGAGCCCTGAAATCTCATCGATTGCGCCGTGCGGCCACATGTCAGGCGAGATCTCGTCAGACAAAATTGGTGACGCGGCTACAGATTTGGGTCGATGTGGATTGTTAGTTCACATAGGACACATCATTAGGCTGTCACCGAAGCTTTTTACAGCGTGGTTAAGGTTTTAATTTTCTACAAAGATGATACCCTTGTTGGTTGATCGCAGGCGATTGCATGGTATTGCCACCCTTATTTCTATACATACAGTCACCTACCTAATAAAACTTTCCTAACCAATCTTTCCTTAATCCCGCGTTATGATCGGAGGCGCTTTCCATACATGGGACACGCCCCCGACCTCCTCAGCGCTATATTTACAGGAAGAGATGAGCTCGTTCGTGCAGTGACGATCACACGCACGATCCGATTCTTCCAAAACCCTAACACTCTACCGATCCTCACCGGCGCTGGAGGAGCATCGAAGGGCAGTTCTTGGGCAGTGTCGGTGGCATCCAGAAGGCCGGCGACATCCGCAGAGTAAAGCCGGCGTCCACCTCTCTGTGTCTCCTTGTCCACCAACGACCGAACAAATGGCATCATCTACCTCACCAGGTTAGTACCTAATGCTTATTTCCGCACACTTGTGATCATGACCTAGGCTAGATTAAAGATAAAGACTTAGCCCTTAGATGTTTTACTAACGACGCTAGAGCACTTTTTATACACGGAGTTTTCGCTAATCTACTGTTTTGGCGGGAAATATTTCTCCACAATTAAGAAGCTTACAAGCCTAAAATTATCGCCCACTTCATAGATATATATATCCGTTGGAAGGATCTGATCAGATCATTTTCAGTAATACAGGGGCTTGATCGAACAAAATCAAATAGCGGAATGGTCTCAAGTCAACAAAATCAGACCTAATGGGCTTGAATGATTACACCAAAGTGAAATAGTTTAGGATCTCAAACCAGCAAGGTTGGACTTTGGGGAGTTGATTGCACAAATTGAAATAATCTAGTACAAATTTTGCCGGATCTCCCCCTTGTAAAATGCAGTATTTTTTTCGAAGATGCTGTAAAATGTAATCTAATGATAAATATGTAGTGAAGGAAAGATATTTCAACGTGCCGCCGCTGTTTCTTGCTAGCTTGTGACTCTGTTTTGTTTGGTTAACTTTGCTGGTTCGGCGAATGATGGGACAAGGGAGAATCGAGACACTCAAAGAAGAAACTAAAAGAGGAACAGCTGAACAAGCAGAGGTGGTAATGAGCAAGCAAGCATAAAAAAAAATAGAGAGAGAGAGAGAGAGAGAGAGATAAATGCTTAATTAATTATCAGTGCTCCCATACCGACGAATGCAGTACCTGCCTACATGGGAGAGGTTAATTGGAGTCCAGAGAGAGAGAGAGAGAGGCCACGTACTGCAACATTGGTTGGTTACTTGGGGTCACGCTCTTGTGTTAGTAGCAATGCATGCCTAGCTTGGCCTTATTTAATTGGCAAGGGGTTACCTTTCAATGATCAGTGCATCGAATGTTCACTCAAGACCGTACAGAGAGAGAGAAGAAGATGTCAACGACGTGATGACCGATGCCTACACCACAACAACTACGATATCTCCAACTACACGGATGCCTACACTATGGCAGCGTTCAGCACGAAGTCAACACTCGAGCTACATGCCTGCATTTTTTTAAATCCCTTCTGTTCCTCTCTTAAATCCTGTCAACCCTCGCAATAGCGTTGCGGCTAATCAACTCTCCGATCGCGCGGGCTAATACATGCCCGACGGTGCGACGCAGGACACAGTTCCAGTTTACGCTGATAGATAGTATTTGTGTCTGAACACGTCGAGCAGTTATCTTGATCCAATATGTCAAAACCTAGCACGACCGTCACAGCAACGCGGGCTCGGTATAAGCTTCAGCCAAGCTCGAATGAGTTTAAACTAGAGTCTGAGCTTGAATCTAGATTTGAGCGAAGCTCTGTTCAAATTTAAATAGGTTTGAGTAAACTCGATAAAAACTAGTAGTTTAATACACACTAAGATTTTAACAGTAAGAAAAGCTTGAGCTCGATTTAAATGAGCTCGGTAAAAAATAATATACAGTAATATTTTAACAAATAATTTTTTTAAATTATATGTGTGTATCCCTACCCGCGCACCCACCCAAAATCCGCCCTAGAGAAGCCTGATTCGTTGGATCCGGGCATCGCCCAGTTTAATGGCCGAAAAAAGCAGGGACGGGGACACGTCGACGCATGGTTGACCCCAACCAAAACGGCAGCATCACGGGCGCTAAACGTCCCGCCCCCGAGCCCTGACGTTGTCATTGTCGCTAACGATGTCCCCCGCGAGGCGAGCCTTTTCCCGGCGGCGAGCTAAGCACGTCATCAACTAACCGCTAATTAGTCTAGTCCCCAACAAAGCCGCGCGGCGGGGGTGGCCACGTAGCTCCGTGACGGGCCGCGGCGGCGTGGCCTCCGTTCGCCCACGTAGGCGCTCGAACGGTGCAAGGGCAAGGCCGCGGGAGGGCACGGCCTAACTGCCTTCCAAGTTCCAACCAGCTCCTTAATTGCCCATTAACCAGGCCAGATTTCGCCACTTTTTGGCATAAATATTCTTGGAGTACGTCTTCACCAATGTAGCATTCACAATGTGTACTCGTACAGGTACCGGTCCATTAAATTTTAGTAAAAGCAGAAAATGGAGTGCTGCACAGGACCCTGCTTTTGCCGGATTATGACCCAGGAACACGAGTCATCGGCATCGCTATAAGCATTTACTACCTAGTACATTTCTTATGAGTACTGTTTCTATGCTAGTATCCTTTTCAATACAAATTGTATAAATCTTGAAGCAAGCGAACAGGGTAAGTGATCATCATCTAATCTTCATTCATGTTTTTAATAGTTATACAATTTTTAAAAAGAAAAACATAGAAACACCTCTCATTTCTTACTTATACTGGGTCTTAAATACATGTATAATAAACACACGAGCTCTTTTCGGATGGGCAGCAAGTAATGGCCCTTCTATTGTGAATCCACCCTGACAGCTTGGCTAGAGTGTTTGAAGTTTGAACGAATGTTGAATTGAGTTTTTCTGTGCTGAAAATGTCAACCCGACTTGTAGTTGACTAGTCGCCATAGACAGGTCGTCTGCTACTGTCATTTTTCAGAAAACTGACAGATTACTGTTAGTAACCGATCGATTTGTCTGTCTGCCAGCCTTCAACTGCACGGCTGCAACCAACCAATTTTGCAATGACTTACTAGTAATCTGGAATGTCGCGTCCATGTAAACTTAAATGTACTGGAGATGAAACACAGTTTCTGAATCTGGATGTTCCTACCATCACCACTTCAATCAGGGAGCTATATACTGCTCTGCTTCCACTGAGGTAGCATCCATTTCCCTGCAACATTTCCCATGCCTTTTCCCCCCCTCATCCTCCCGATCTTCAGAAACCCAGGATCTAACCAATCTGAGATGATATCCCATTCCTCCCGGTCTTGAGTCTTGAATTATCATTACGAGTTTACGACCATCCTCGGGAATCTCAGCTCATCAACCAACCCCAACCAAAACAGAAAAACAAAGAAACAAAACTGAAAATAAAACCACTTTAATCCACATTTATGCAGCCAGAGTCAAGAGTCAGAGTCAGAGCCAGAGCAACAGCAGGTACTTTTCTCTCCCTTTTCATCTCAGATGAAAACAGCATCACTCTCCATCCAATTCCCAAACCATTTTTCCGCAGCAGTCAAAAACCACGAGAATTAGTGAGTTATTGCTCCACTGATCTGCGCGATTACAAGTAGTCCTCTTCTTTTTTTTAAAAAAAAAAAAAATCAAACCAGGCAACTATACTATACGAGGGGAGTATAAATGTACGAGTAGTATTTCTATACATCATCTGTCAATACGGGTCACACAAATTTAATTTTGAAATAAGCGAAAATTTAAGTAATCAATGTCTACTTTTTGTTCACCTTTTAATACTTGTATAACTTTTAAAAATTGTTGTAGAGAAGCACCTCTCTTTTTTGATGTATTATTGCGAAAAGCGGCGGCAGCTGCAGTGGCAAGGCAGCTTCGCGCCCCAAAATCAAATCCTAACTCGATTCGACTCACCCAACAACTGCAGGTTCGCTTCTTACAAGATTGAGGGGGACATGCGTGCAAGCCATCCCAAGCCAAGTCATTTCTCACTCCCGCCCTTTATATGCCCTCCCCTGCGCGCCCATGCATCATCATCCCACTCCTCCTCCCCCGCCTCTCCCTCTCCATCTATGGTCCTCGCGTTCCCACCGCAGCTAGCTCATGGCCTTCGCAGCCGCAACGGCGGCAATGACGCTCCAACCGCAATGCCGCGCCACGCTCCCGACCACCAGCTGCTCTACCAAGCCCTGCGATGCGCGCGGCAGAGCCGTCGCGGCAGGAGGCGCCACGGCGGCGATGGCGACGGCGGCGTGCGTGCCAGTGCCGGCGGTGGATGCGGCGAGGCGTGCTGCGCGGTGGGCGGCAGCGTCGCCCGTGGCCGGCATGTGGAGGCAGCTGCAGGGATGTGCTGATTGGGAGGGGCTGCTCGAGCCGGCGCTGCACCCGGTGCTGAGGAGCGAGGTGGCGCGGTACGGCGAGCTGGTCGACGCCTGCTACAAGGCGTTCGACCTCGACCCGTCGTCGCGGCGATACCTCAACTGCAAGTACGGCAGGGAGCGGATGCTGGAGGAGGTGGGCATGGCCGGCACGGGGTACGAGGTCACCAGGTACATCTACGCGGCGGCGGACGTCACCGTGCCCACCATGGAGGCGTCCACAAGCGGCCGCGGCCGGTGGATCGGGTACATCGCGGTGTCCACCGACGAGATGACCCGGCGGCTCGGGAGGCGGGACGTGCTCGTCTCGTTCCGCGGCACCGTCACGCCCGCCGAGTGGATGGCCAACCTCATGAGCTCGCTCGAGCCGGCGCGCCTCGACCCCTGCGATCCGCGCCCGGACGTCAAGGTCGAGTCCGGTTTCCTCAGCCTCTACACCTCGGCTGACAAGACGTGCCGCTTCGGCGGCGCCGGGAGCTGCCGGGAGCAGCTCCTCCGCGAGGTGTCCCGCCTCATCCACTCGTGCTCCAAGAACCACCCCGGCGAGGACATGAGCGTCACGCTCGCCGGCCACAGCATGGGCAGCGCCCTCGCGCTGCTCTTCGCGTACGACCTCGCCGAGCTCGGCCTCAACCGCGACGCCTCCGGCCGCGCCGCCCCCGTCACCGTCTTCTCCTTCGGCGGGCCGAGGGTCGGCAACGCGGCCTTCAAGGCGCGCTGCGACGAGCTCGGCGTCAAGGCGCTCCGCGTCGCCAACGTCCACGACCCGATCACCAAGCTCCCGGGCATCTTCCTCAACGAGGGCACCACGGGGGTGCTCCGCCCGTGGCGCGGCTCCTGCTACACGCACGTCGGCGTGGAGCTCCCCATACACTTCTTCAAGGTCGGCGACCTGGCGGCCGTGCACGACCTCGGCACGTACATCGCATTGCTCAGAACCGACAAGAAGCCGCAGGCGGCCAAAGCAGGGGACCGAGACGGCGGCGTGCTCGCAAAGGTGTTGGAGTTCGTGGGCCGGCAGCGCGCCGGCGCATTGCCGTGGCAGGACGCGGCTCTGCAGATGGGCGGCTTGGTGCAGACTCTCGGGCTAATCTGAGCCTGAGGGGCTAACCAGTAACCAAGCCGGCTGTGATTAGAATTAACTGGCCACTAATCCTCTTCGATAATTTTTTCGAGGGTTTAAGGTCGTTCTTTTGTTGGTTTCTGTATAGATTAATCATTATCATAGAGATCACAAACAAACATTTCCTCTCTCTCTCTCTCTCTCTGCACACAATGTACAGTGATCATGCAAGGAAAGGAAGCCTCGAAACACGGCATACAAACTCACACACACACAGGAAAAACTGATCTGATTTGTTCGATTCCATGGGCAACGCTCAAGTTCTACCCTCTGCACCCCTTTGTTGGACACGTATATTATACGAGTTTTTGTTACACGTGTCAATCGCCGGTGCTGATGTGTCGGCATGGCTCGAGTCGGGCGGGCCTCGAGCCTTACCACAAACGCGAAGGATATACGCGAGGGGTTTACTAAATCTTGAACCCCATCCGAGCGTCGGATCCGAAACGGACGGCTAGGACCAGACTTTCACCAAAGCAGATTGCTAATTCGCTACGGGTTCGGTTGCATTGCCAAAAATAGGACACGGCATTGGCGGCATACTGCGAGAACGTCACCGTATATTTGTTGCCTGGAAACATAAGGCGAGAGAGAGAGAGAGAGAGAGAGAGAGAGAGAGAGAGAGAGAGAGGCATATGCAAGGATGCCCATAGATCTTTATCTCAGTTTTCTTTTTAGGGAAAATGACGTCCGTGGAATATCAAGTACATTATCAGATGATAATAATCTCATGGCTAATATAACCGGCCCACGGGAAGCTGTACTTTCCAGGATTCGAACTTACTTAGCAGCAATCTCGACTGGAGATATGAATGCCTATCCTTCTAGTCTTATAGTAGCACTGGTTTAAGGTACTTGTTCCTCTCTAAGTTGCGTCATCGATGATCAGAGATTCCTGCCGATCCAATCCCGGAGTTCCGAGCTGCTGTCCACTGGGATTTTATTCGCCCTAGTCTTACAAGCTGCCTTTGTTTTTAGCATTTTTTGTTCGCTTTTGATCCTTTATCTGGTTATATTTGCTAGCGATGAAATCACGGGCTGCCTTAAGAAATTGTTGCAGCTCATCAACCGTCCTGACCAGATCAAACTGCAAAAACTAATTGAAATTGGGATCCCGCAGCTTTGGTCAATCACCCGGTCCTCCCCTCGCCAACCATGCAGCCGATTTTTTCTTCCCTTTTCCTACCTCATAGCCTCATAGGAATATATCTCTGCCCCATATTCTTTAGTATCAAGTCCAAACCAATGCTACTTTTTTAAAAATAGATATGGCAATTATGTATTTGTGTTTACAGAAAAACTAAAAAACGGTATACCGTTGCAACGGTATACCTCTGAAACTCATGAAACTTATGATTTTTTGCACTGAAACTCATGAAACTTAGCACTAAAAACTGATAAAACATGAAACTGATGAAACTAAACACTGAAACTCATGAAACCAGCACTGAAACTGATAAGTTTCATAAGTTTCATGGCTATACCGTTGCAACGGTATACCGTTCCGTAGTTTACCTCTTGTGTTTATCACAAATGGCTGCTACGAGAGGTTATGACTACTGCATTCGCTATAATTTCAAGACACGGATTTAGGATATAGAGATTTTCTGTCTCAGAAAATGTTGTAGCCACGGAATATTTTGTTTTCCAGCGATCATATATGGTATCAGCGGAAGTAGCTCATCAAGATAATTGTCGAGTGGCTATCTAGGTTCATGCATGTCCTCTAGCTGCCGTAAAGCAGGATAAATCGTGGCTTTCCTTTCCTAGGCTCTAACAAACTGATAAAAGTTGTCGGATATAGAATAAAACCAGCGACAATAGGAGGGAGCTTGATACAATCAGGATTCTGCAAAGTCCTGTTACATGACTATCTATACAACCTACTTGACGTACAGGTTATTTCAACGACCCTCCTCAATCTCAACTTGTCAATTGAACCAGATTGAGATATATACTGACTGGTATCATTACAGTATTGATAACTATGGTTTATGTGCCACCCTTTCTCTGACAAAATAAAAATCGACCTCAATGTGTTTCGTTCTAACATAAAACACTTAATTTGCAGAGAGATAAGCCGTGCCAAGATTGTCACACCACAAGCTTGGTAGCCAGGACTGAAACACTCCATGTTCCCGAAGAAGAGATTGCACCCAAACTAATTCAGCCCTCGTGTTTGCCAATGACCTGTACTCTGCTTCTGTACTCGACCGAGACACAGTAGCTCGTTTTCTTGAACACCATGAGATTAAGTTGGAGCGAAAAAACGCAGCATACCCTACCCGCACAGTCTGCATTTGAAAATGCACTAAGCAAATTGGATTGCGATCTATGTATCTTGAGTTGCTTCAATCGTAAGCAATACCTTCATAAGCTAGGATTGACTCAACCACCAGGAACAATCTCTTCCCTTGGATGACTTTCTTGACCCTCAAGAAACCTCATCAAGGGTTGAGATCACTCACTCATAAATGGGTTAACCCGAAACTCACTAACAAACGGGATTTATCCACTAAGCTAACTTGACCGCTACTTCATACTCTAAACCGTGATCCAATGGCTCTCCTTGATCCAAGTAGCTCCAAGTTACATATCAGTTGTTCCCTTGTCTACTCGGCATGCAACGACTCCGTCTACAGTCATCCTCCGATGATCCCCGGCCGTCTGGACCTCCGGCGCACTATGCCTAGTCCAGTTATCCTCCGCCTCACCGTGACCTAGCATCGTCATTCTGCAACCGTCAAAAACAAGTAAACACATCACATAGCAATGTCCAAAATAATATGCAATAATCATCCCAAAAACTTAATATTCAAATTTAATTCAAATCAAACCCAAAGCTGAGCACCACATACTCAAACATAGTCAATTACTCATCACCAACAAGAATATACCCCATATGGTCTTTCAGTTTTTTTTTTTTTTTTTGAATGGAGAGACATTGGTTTTTGATGGAGCAAATCCTAACTTGTGAAACTTTGAGCTAAATCGAGCGTACCATGCACGTGGTGCTTGTTTAAGCCCATAGAGTGCTTTGTCTAGCTAGCAAATGACCTCTGGTTTACCTAGAATTTTCATAACCTCGAACCTGTCTCATGTATACTTCCTCCTCCAAGCGTCCATGCAAAGATGCATTTTGTACATCTACTTGCCAAAGTTGCCAACCTCGTGACACTGCAATGGATAATACAAGTTGAATGGTGGCAGGTTTAACGACATGATTGAAAATGTTTTCATAATCTAGCCCATACCTTTGGTTATACTCTTTTGCAACCAGGAGTGCTTTGTACGTAGCAATCAACTGCTCCATTAGCTCTCCTCTTCACCTTATATACCCACTTGCAATGAATGAGATTTACTCCTTTCGGTGGTGTAACTAGCTGCCAGATTTGAATTTTGGCAAGTGTGTGGAACTCATCGCCCAATATTTCCTATTTCCATTGAGCATGACCAACAAGATCATGAAAATCTATAGGTTTCTTCGGTGGTGCTGCACTCCCAACTAGCGCCTGCTTACTGGTAGGATAGGGCACTGTCCCATTGGTGTGTGCCGGTTTGAGCAGCAACACTAAAGCTTGAGAAACATGAAGAATATTCCTAAGTTATAAGGGAAATTTTATGTGTTAAGAATTTGGAGTGACCAACATGTGCAATAGTTTGTGGCGTGGTGAAGGATCAAAATGGCGATCAGAGGGGGTGAATAATTCCAAATTAAAATTTCCTCCTTCAAAAAGAATCCAACCAAAGACCTCACTTCAAGCAATGAAGCATAGAAGAGCAAAAACCGAAGAGTCTGTTTTGGCCGGTGCTACGGTACTACCGACTAATTCTGGGCAGTAGTACCGGTTTCAAGAACAGAAGGTGGAAACAGAACGATCACATAGGTAAAACTAAAGAATCTTTTAATCGGTTGATCCAAAATCCATGAAACTTGAAATACACCTTCTTATGAATGTCAAAAACCTATTCCAACCTTCAATCATAAGGATTGAAGCCAAAGTCTTGATCTTTAACTAATTAAAGGAAGGGTGCACCAAGAATCAAAATCTTGGTCTAGGACTTGATCGTGGGGTTTTAATGATTAAAATGATCTTGGGTCACCTCCCACATGTCAAAGCAAGCAATAACTCAAGAGAAGACCTCCAAAAATACAATCGACAAAGATTTCTCTAAGATTTAGCAAAAAGATCGGTTCTAGAGAGAAACAAGAGAGGCGGTGCCTAGGTGATTAGGATATGATATAAGGAAGATTCATCCTTCAATCACTCATCATTGGCACAAAATCCACAATCATTTAGGAGGGGAAGCAAATCCAATTGTGCGGAATTTAAATTGCAGGAAAGTAAATACTGAATTTAAATTACAGAATGTAAAGTAAGCGTGGAATTTAAATTCAAAATTAAAAGAAAAGAAAATTTTAATTTTTCTGGTTAAAGGTTTACAAAACCTCACAACAAGGTGGGCAAACCTCAAAGGAGCATAAAAACCTTCAAGTGGAGAGACACTCCCCTCCTCCTCTATTTATAGCACAAGGGAGTTAATCTCCACCCCTCATGACCTTTTTGGCCTTCAAGAAACCTCATCAAGAGTTGAGATGCACTCACTATCTCATGCATGGGCTAACCCATAACCCAATAGCATAACGGGTCTTGCACACTTCTCAAAGTGAGCTAACTTGGCCACTACTCCGTCTTCTAAACCACAATCCAACGGCTCTCCTTGATCCGAACAGCTCCAAGATACCATCCCAGCCATTCCTTTACCTACATGGCTTGCAGCGACTCCGTTTTCGGTCATCCTCCGGCGATCCCCGACCGTCTAGACCACTGGCGCACCTCACCTAGTCCCAGTCATCCTCCGCCTCACCATGACTTCGTGCCGTCGTCCTGCAACCATCAAAAAAACAAGTAAATCCATCACATAGTATTGTCCAATAATTTATGCACATTAATCAATCATATGAAGAATATTGCATTTATTTCAAATCATATCTCGCAGTAAAAGTCAACACTACCACCCATCTGGGACCGGTAGTACCGCTCGGCCGACACTACCTCTCCCCAGAGTCCGTTAGTGTCGCTCACGCTAAAGTCCGTGCGAGAACACCTTTCTGGAAAATAACTACCGCTGTTCTACGGCCGGTAGCTCCGATAGGCCAGCACTGCCACCATCCCAAGCCGGTAGTGCCACCCTACACTGACTACACCTCAAATTGCTTCCTTTTCAAAATATAATTTAAATCCAAACTGATCTCATGAAAAAAGGTATCAGAAGTGTATTTAACAGTGGTCTTAAAACTGATCTCATGATCCCGCTATTGTCAGCACATGAACGATCATGCCTCCTGCATGCCCTGGCAACCTTGAGGACAATTATCCTTGGCTCCTTGGTTACGTAATTAGGCATGGCATTGCTGCTACTATAAAATCTGCTTGTGAATCATATCGGACGCGCGGTTCACACGTACGTAACGCGCTAAACGTTAACACGCCAACTGCACAATCCTTGTCCTGCTGTTTCTGGAATACATAAAAAACAGAACCATATCTTGCGATTAGTTTAGAGCACAGCAGTGTCCTTCTCGGGATCTTGGTGACATCTGACACGCTCCTCGCATTGCATGCCCCGATCCTGCCCAGAACGAACAAAATCTTGCAAGCTCAACGACGTCGTGAGGAAACATAAAGAATTCTTCTGTCTTCTGCTCCTGATTATAATGATCATATGGAGTTCAGTAATTGAGCAAGTTCCATCCAGCACCCCCAAAAGAAGTAATATTGGCAATGGCACCTCAGTGGCGGAGGGTGTCCACTATGTTCCATGAGGCGGTGAATTTTCTTTAGCCTTTGCAATACTAGACTAGGTGAGTGCTAAGGATGCAATCGCATATATATGTGCAGAATTTTTTTTTTTAAAATAATAATATTTTAATCAATATTTACAGAAATAATATGCCGAAAATAAAAATAGCAAAACTACCCTCCTGTCGCCATTTGAATTGGCGACAGGGCTCCTATGTCCATTTCAAATGACGACAGAGGGACATCCCACTGCTGCCTGTGTAGGACTCCTATTTCGATTTTACCCCCTGTCGCCATTTGAAATGGACATAGGAGCCCTGTCGCCAATTCAAATGGCGACAGGACCCTGTCGCCAATTCAAATGGCGACAGGAGGGTAGTTTTGCTATTTTTATTTTCGGCATATTATTTTTGTAAATATTGATTAAAATATTATTATTTTTAAAAAAAATTCTATATGTGCACCAGGTGGTACTTTGGCATCTACCGCCTAGTTAAGTTTTACACATCGATATAGCCTCTAAAATACTACTGTTTTGAATATTAATTTTAACTCCCTTCGTTCATGAATACATACCATTATAACTTTCAAATTTTATTCCCAAATACATGTTATTTTATAATTTTGATGTGACTTTTTACTATTTTTTTTCTTCTATACCATTTCTCTTTAGCTATTTCAAATGTCATTTAGTATCATGTACTAGAGTAAGACACGTCGTCCAAAGATATAATTCATTTTTTTTTATATGTGGCTTGGTGGAGTGTGGCCTAAAATAACATCCATTCATGCATTACATACAAACTGTCAATTCTTTCTCGAAATCCTAATTGGACTGGTTTGGATAGCACAACCTCATCATTCATGCATTATTTTCTTGACCTTAATTAACTCAGCCGGTACAGGGTGAATTGCTGCACCAATTAATAACGAGAATGCAGGTGAATTTGCCGAGCCTATCTATTGGGCAAAGAAAAAAAAATCCCCCCAGATTCAGGATTGACTAGATAATTTATTTTAATATCTTAATCTCGTACATCCATTCTTCTTTTTCTTGTACACTGACTTTGTTATTATTGTAAACATATGCAGCCGGACCATTTTGATCTTACTGCTTATCCTCGAGAAAAACGAGACTGCAGCAGACCCAGGAGCAGTCCATCCCGTCGTGCTGAAAGTCATCGCTCCGTCATCTTTTCTTAAATTCTTCAGACAAAAGAAGGTCATATGACAGCACGTCTTCGCCGACTCCCGATGCATTTCTAATAAGAACAGCTAGGATTGCATGGATCGCTTTATTTTTTTGGCGCGCTTGTCATCTTGGAATCGAGCAGCAGGACACTTACATGGAGTCCAGTGTATGGACAACTAGTACCAGTTAAGCTGTTCCTGCAGTCAGAGCCTCAGAGGTGGCCTTTAGAATTCAGCGTTTTCAGACGCGCTTAGGTAGTTGGATTTAACTTACATGACGCAGGCGACTTAGACTATCTCCAGCAATTTCCCTTTATTTCATTCCATTTCCTTTTCTCTTTCCATATTCATTCCCTTTATTTTCTACCATCTCCAACAGCATCTCTTCGAAGGATTTTGTGAAGGGATTGGAGAGAGAATCCCTTCACAAAGAGGTTGTCTCTCCGAATCCCGTTTGAAGTGAATCGTAAAGGGAATCCGTTGGAGCACTTGAGATCTTTTCGCGAAGGGATTTGGAGGCTGAAGGGAATCCGCTGAAGATAGTCTAAGTCGCCTGCCCAGCTCTCCATATGCAACGACGAAGGGATTTGAGATCTCTAGCTTCGTTCTCTTCTATGGGCCTGTTTGGATCCATGCAGCTAATAGTTAGCTGCTAAAAATTAGCTGAAGGGGATCCAAACACCCCCAGCTAATATATCAGCTAACTATTAGCTGGGCCTCCAGCTAATGGTTATCTCATTAGCTAGCTAAACCCAACTAATAGCAGCTAATAGGTGGCATTTAACCAAAATACCCTTTGCGTCTACCACCAATAGCATTTAATAGCATGGGTATTCTGGACAATAGCATCTATTAGCCACATATTAGCTGGTGGATCCAAACACCCTTCAACTAATAGTTAGCTAACTAATAATTAGCTAGCTAATATTAACTAGGAACTATTAGCTAGCTAACTGCTTGCTCCCCCAATTCCGCGCTCTCAGTCTGAATACATGTCACCAGATACTAATCAAGAGGAAAATCGCGCAGATTGTAAAGCACGTACTCCTAGCTACAAGCTAGAGACGTGTGCATGGATCACTGGCTTGCTAACCCAAGTTAATTGGTGGTGCTTTTCTTCTGGCCGGTCGGTTTCGCCCCGGCTGATCCATATGATTGTACGTCGATCGATCCAATCAGCTGGCCTATGAACGAGAGAAACGGACGGGTGCAGCCGTGCAGGAGAGGACCCCTGGGATCGTTTCTGTTGGCGTTGCTAGCTAGTTAATGGAGGGCTTGGGCATCCTTTTCAGGCTCCTCATGGGGAGGACAGGCAGGCCCTGGGTGATTTGGATGGCCGATAATAGGCCATGTCGCCCTGCTGTTCCGAGTATCTGTCTAGCTCAGCCGACTTCGCTCCAGCTAGCTAGCCACTCTGCGCTACTGTTCACTATCACTATCGCAGCCCCTCGCCAGCAACTGGCCATTACAGCGAGAGATGGAGCTAGCTGCTGAGGAGGACCTGCCCTTCCAGACCATAAATGGGAATTCACCTAGCTCAACTTCTCCCCCACCATTAATTGTGGATGTGTATGTCCAGTGTGGGGCTGTGTCGTTCCTCCTATTAAATCGACGCCTAGTTCCTCTCTATTATCCATCAGTATTCAGTAGTGTTGTGTTGCGAGACATCAACACTGCCGTGTTGCGGGACGGTAGTTCAAGACTAATCGTACGCACTGTATAGTAGTAGCTTTTTAGGGTGCGTTTGCTATGTATAATTTCACATTTCCGTGTTGTTGGACCCAATAAAAATACCTCCGAAATCCTCTGTGTATTCTATACTAGTCTAGGAAAAACTAGTACACATAGTAAAATGATAACACAACATATCCAAAAGAAAGTTTTATTTATTTAATTATCAGAGTTTACAGCATAAATGACGTGCAAGGCAACATAAAATAACACAGTGGAAGTAAAATAAAACCGTAGTAGAACCCAGCAAATTTGCCACAGGCAATCGACTAGGGTAGCGACCTAATCATCGAGATCCCCACTGACGTAAAACTCATCCTCTAATGAGGACATCACTACCATGGATAAGGCCATGCCTACATACCCAATTGAAACCAACATTGTAATACAAAGGTCAATTACTCGAGCTCGCGCACGTCAATTCAATTGCCAGGTGAATACGTTCCTCGGGTTGCATACAAATAATTTAATGAATAGAATGCTATTTAATCCTTGTGATGGTTTTATTGTCCTTAGGAACCAAGGAGAAGGACTCCCAAACGTCAAGCATGAATCCAATTCTTCCGATGCACAAGTTCAACTCGGATTCGGCTTCCGGGACAGCTCAAACTTAAAATGACCAAAAATTTCGATCCATAAGGGTGTTTAGGGTCTATGAGTACTGGTTTGAAAGGTTTCGTCGTCCTCTTTCCAACGGATCCGGCCTCATGTCCAAATTCCTTACGAGTCAACGGGAATATGCAAAACAAGTTTGGTCATCTTTCCAAATCCGAGTCAAACTAGTAATAGGAGTCCTACTCGGCCATGGATGTGTTTTGGACGCCCCTAGCATGGTTTTGGCCTTCTATTTCTCCTATATATAGCTAGGAAGTCCCCCAAAATAACTTGAATTTTGGTTATTTGATAGTTTAGCCTTTTGCTACTATTTGAGTCTTTTAGACGTGCTCAACGGCCGCCTAACAAGCTCCTTGTATCGGAACCCCAACTTTTTGTATACTTCATCTATATTTGCAATTTTAGATTGCTTTTGCCTTGTTCTTGCTTGTTCTTCAATTGCTTGCAGGAATTGATCTTCGTGATCAGGTTGATCGTGCCCACGGCAAGGTCAATAACCCTCTGGAGTTGGTTTAGCGATTGCTAAGGCGCATCGTCGTTGTACGTTGTAGTCGGATCGTCAAAGTCGTCTCCACCCAAATCGAAGGTTATCATTCTCATCGAAAGATCGGGACACCCAGTGTTACATCAGTTGGTATCAGAGATAGGCCCCGAAACAAGAGGATGAGAATGATAGTACCACCTTGCTTGTGGAGGGGAGAGAATACCACCTTAAAAGGGAGAGCAACCCTCCCCCATCAGGCTAATCTTTACGGGGCCACATGGGACTCTTATGGCCTAGTTATGGCAGCCAAGGTGTGCATTTCTATCGTGGTCCAAGGCCCACACCCCTGGGCTAGTTGGGTAGTTCGCTCGCCGGGCGAGGCACTGAAAAGGTTAGAAGATTGCCTAGAGGGGGGGGTGAATAGGCTAATTTAAAATTAAAACAAATTAATGCAGCGGAAACAGGTCGGATATTCCGAATTAATATCGGAACTTCCGAAAACTTCGGAACTTCCGTAATTACTTCGGACTATCCGATTAGTACTCAACTGAGAGAGTCAAGTAGAAAGAGTAGTTCGACAACTAGCACTAGATGTTAAGAAGGTGCCGAAGAGAATCAACAAGATTAAGCAGGCAGCTAGAGGCGAGAGAGAACACAATAGTTTGATTCCCGGAGTTCGGATCCTTGAGGGGATCGTACGTCTCCGTTGAGGAGGTTCCAAAGAACCCGGGTCTTTTCCAACCCTTTCCTCCCAAACCTCGGTCGCACTTGAGGCTTGGTTCCACTATTTGGTTCCTTCCCTTTCGGAGGCGGAGCCGGCCTTCACAAACTTCTCACGGCTTCCCACAATCGTTGGGGGCTCGTGAGCGACGCCTAGCCGTCTAGGAGTCCTTCAACCTCCAAGAGAAATGAATACACTTGAATCTCGATCTTGGAGAGGTTCTCTACTTTCTCAAGATGAATGACAACTTAGCTCTTAACTCACAACCATACTTAACACAACCCTCACTCACTAAATGATCCCTAAGATCAAGGAGGAGAGAGTGCTCAAAAGAGTGCTCTAGAAAGTGCTCAAGAAGCTCAAGTAAACAGCCCAAGCAAGTGAGTAACAAGCAAAAGGAGTGGGAGAGGGGTATTTATAGTTTTGGATCAAAACTAGCCGTTACCCTCGCACTCAGCCTCACATCGGAATGTCCGATACAAACTTCGGAACATCCGATGTGTGCAAATTCCCAGGCTTGGAAAACTTCCAACGGTCGAAAACAACACGCATCGGAAAGTCCGATAACAACATCGGAACATCCGATGACTCTCGAAGAGGGAACCCAACAAAACAAGCTAAGTCCACATCTAACGTCCGAAAAAGACATCGGAACATCCAAGAAAACAAGGGCTCCCAAACAGGAAAACAACCACTTCGGAACTTCCGAAGACGCAACTTCGGACAATCCGAACTAGACAGAGAGCACCTTTACTCAAGAAGGCACACATCGGACCTTCCGATACTCAATATCGGAACATCCGAACCAAACAGAGAGCTCCCTATCTAAAACACAACAGGTATCGGAACATCCGAAATAGAACATCGGAATGTCCGACCCAAACAGAACACACCGGAACTTCTGAAACATCGGAACGTCCGATACAAGTTCGGAACATCCGACCTGAACTTAAAACAAACTACATTCCGAAGCGAGAAAGAACACTTCTAGCCCTTGAGAGACTCGTCTAAGTTCATCTTGAGTGAGGAGAACATCTCCAAGTCAATTTCAATGCATCCCTCTTAATAGTACGGCATTCCTATGACTCAATAGATTAAAATTACAAGCTTAAATACCGTTTTTCTTACTCCGCGCTACTAAGGGACACTTCACGTGCATAGACGATCTCTTCTTGAAGCCTTTGCCTGTTCATAAACTAGTTGAACACATTAGTTTCTTTAATCATTTGTCATTAATCACCCAAAACAAATTTAGGGGGCCTAGATGCACTTTCAGGCACGTGCGCCATACAGCTGGGCCGCGAAGGGCACGATGCGCACCCTGGAGGGATGCATCAGTTGGTATTAGAGCAAACCAGGTTGCTTGGTGAGAAATTTTTTTACCCTAGTTTAGTAGATTGATTTAATCCCTATAGTCAAGAAAATTTGCCACAAAAAGATTTGTTCCTCCTATCTAAACCAACTTTGCGCCTTTTCGATCTATTAATTTCGGTTTGCTAAATTGAATTTGTGTTCGTTTTAGCATTGTCTAGTTGCTTATCATAGTCCCCACATAAAAAATATCCATTACCGATCAGTACACCTACCTTTGGGAACCAATACATCCTTTGTGAACACTTTGAATCTAATCGAGACTAGCTATTTGATATTGCTATAGGGCTACTCATGTTACATTTTATTGCATATTTTGGATTGCACTTGTATTACACCTAGTCATATATATTGTGCTACTCTCATATTTGTTTGGCCACAAAAAAAGAAAGAAAACTGCCACACATCAAAAAAAGAAAAAGAAAAGAAAAGTGCGGGCAAAAGCAAAGAGCGCAAAAAAAAGAAGTGGAATCTGATTGAGAGTACATCCTAGCATTTGTGCATTTTTCCTATTATGCTAGTTGTGATTTTGAGCAATCTTTTGCCCATGTTCTTTGTTTGAGCAATTAGCTAGCGTCTCTCCATAACTTATGCAATACGAGCTTTTTGATGCCTCACTTATATTTTTTTAGCTCGTTCCTTTGATTGTATCAAATTCCAACATCTTTGCGTGTGTGTTTCCCGTGTATTAGCCTTAGCCTTTTATCCATCCTTGGTTGATCAGCATCTTAGGCTAAATGCTAATTATGAACTATAATTCAATTCTATGCAATTTCTGAGATTAATTGATTGATTCTCCTTGCTACTAAATTAAGCATGTCCAAGCTGCACTCTCTACCCGTACAAGCGTTCGATCACTTGGCAATCGCTCTACACAAACTTCGGAGAACCTTTGACAACGCCAACGGCCGACAACACATTGCGCATGCTGATGACATCGGCGATTTTTGAATTTATTTTTCAAAAGAAAACTCTAATATAACGCAGTGTTGACGCCATAAATGATTTTTCGTGGATTATTTTAAAACAGGAAAAACCTGAGTGACTTACGGTTGGGGGCCCACGTGGACCGGGTCCACGATGCTGCCTGGGTGCACCGTGCACCCAGTGCACGCGCGTGGGTGTGGATGGGCGCAGCGTGGGCGTGCGTGCAGCGAGCCAAGGCGGGGGAGGGCAAGCGGTGGCGCGTGGGGTCGGAGTCGGCGGCGAGGTCAGTGGGGCTGGAGAGGCGCGGGAGGCGACGGAGGAGGTCGGCGACAGGCCGGCGTCAGGGAAGAAGGTGGCGGCCAGGGAGGGAGAGGAGAGCGGGTGAGAGAGAGAGGGGAGAGTGCGGGAGAGGGGGGCATCCGCGGGGGTTTTTGTAGGGGGTGGCACTCGGGCGGCGCAATGGCCTCGAAAAAGAAGGCGGCAGTTGCGGGAATCGGGCGCGCAATGGCTGGCGGTGGCAGCGGGATAAGGGCGCGGGGGCGACGACAGCGGTTGGGGCTCGCATCCGCACGAGCAGGGTAGGAGCGGCGCGAGGATGAGGGAGGAGGGAGGCGGTGGCACTGGCTAGGCGTGGGGAAGAGAGAGGGGGGGCGAGAGGAGAGGGAAGGGGAAGGGGGCCCAGCCGGGCCGGGCGAGCTTGGCTCGGCCCAGGAGGGAATTTTTTTTTTATCCACGGGCGTGACACGTATATTTCTCTCGATACGATCACCTGTAAACACATTACCAATAACCTAAAGTTCCAACGCATGGTTGGTTTGATGTAAGCCATAAAATGGTCTTTATAATGTTTCAAACATTTCATAACTGTAAACAACAAGTCCATAAATTTAAATTATAGGATTTGAAATTTCAAACTTGAAGGGTAACATTTATAAATGTTAAATGCACCCCGATTCTTGTACCTCCAATAGCAGTACAATGGCTGCGATCATGTTAATCTCATACATATCGCGCAAATATGAGCTTAATTTGTTTGGTCGTTTTGATGCTGGGGCCGGCCGGGCAAGCAAGGAATCAACCGGAGAAATTAAGAGCGGCCCATAGTGGCTAGTACTAGAAGCAGTGGAAGGTGAGGAAGAAGAGATCGGTCAGAGACGGGCAACGGGTGCATCCACACCAGCAAGTGCGGAGATGGAGGAGGGCAGGAGGCCACGTAGTGGCGGCAACACCGTTTGGTTCTGATGCATCATCTCTCTCGGCGCACCTCGCCTGCCTATATGAGTATTATTATTATTATTTCTCTCTTCATCTGCCACGCCGTACATACAAGCTTAGCTGGAGCTGCAATATGTCAATGGCGGGGCCACCCTACGATGCGCATGCTGCAACGACGTTACCTATCTATCTCACAATGGAGAGTTTTATTACACGGTTTTTAATAGTGCCACCTCATATTTAGATGTTTGAGTTGAGGAATGAAACAATCTCTCTCAATGCACAGTTTCATTTTGCAATTTCATAGGCATGACATAACATTTAATTGTTGGATGGTGTTGTGATCAAATGTGCCATATAAATTGTGTAGCCACTTGCAATTATATCTAGCACACTACAATATGGCCACACAAGATCCAGAAAAGGTGTAGAAATGAAACAAATCACTCTCAGTGAGGTTTCATCACAGTTTCAAAGTACTTGGTAAGCGTGTACACCATGTTTCATTCCTATGAAACCCAACTCTCTTCTCTCCTAATAAATTTGTTGCCATGTCACCATTTTTTGTCTATGTGGCATCTCATTTAATGAGAATGAAACTCCCATTGTGAATGGCCTAACCCCTGAGGCCCTGATCCCCAACTCGATCGGTGCCTGCACAGTAACGACGACCCAAGCAAATTATGCCAAGCGCCGATCTATGCCAACTTTAAAGGCATGTATAATAAAATCACCATAAATAATCTATCTATGCCTCCGTGTAAAACTGGCTACTACCCAAAGCTGATGAACACAGACTGAGAGCCAGCTGAGGTGATCTTATTGTACATGTTCTTAGTCTGTAGTACTCTAACTAGCTCTGCAGTATAATTTAATAACTTAAGGGGGAAGATTTATCTAAGCCGCTTAATCAATATGGCTTTTATAACAAAAGTAGCATGGACCGTCAAGCGAGTTGGTTGGTCTGGTTCCACGCCGAGCGAACAGATGTGCGTGATTACAAGTCCGCATTGTCCAATGAAAAGATATGCACCTTAAATTCGATGAACATCGATGGTCTGCAAATGGGATCATATCATAAATGGTTTGGGTCATTTTCCCTTGGCATTTCAGAGGGCAAAGCTTCTTCTCTCACATCGCCAACCAACCCTAATTAAACCTGAAAACCGAGCGAGGGAGGAGGCCACGTAAGGCCCTTACGGTAAGGGCAAGGGGGAAACATCATACGGCGCTAAATGCTGCGGATCTACTACAGTATAGCTACAGTGCTACATCATTTCCATTTTCCAGCGGCTGCTTTTCCTACAGTACAAAAATATACAGTGCTTTAGAAAATTTTCCATACAGTGCCAAATCTACAGTCTAAAGTAGCTTTTAATTAGATTTTTATTTTCAAAAAAAAAAAATAAAAGGATATTTTTTAAAAAAATTTTACAGAATTTTTTTTAAAAAAAACAGCACTTTTTGTTCTTTTTAAAGTTTTACGAAAAAAATTTTATCTCTCTGTTAGAGTCTCTAACTACCTGTCTTAGTACTTTCTTCCGCTCGCAGCAACGTGCGAGTAGCAGTGCACCTAGTATTACCTTAGGGGGTATGGCCTTTATTCGTGCAGGTAGGAGGCATTCTCTTTTGTCCAAGTCTAGTAGTACTCCGTTGGCTTGTTGCATTATACTCTCTTGAGTCATAAATAGTTTTTGCTTTAGACATAGATACTGTTAAACTTTTAAAACTTCAACTATCAATATTTTTTAAAATATTTATATTGGATACGTGTAAGTCAAATATGTAAATCTGTCTTGATAAGTACTTTCATAATAATAGTTTTATTAGATTTTATAAATATATTATAATAGAAATTAATAATTAAAGCTATGTTTTGAAGACCATATTCAAAACAATAACTAGTTGTGACCAATGGAAGTATTAATTAATTATTTGATGATCATTTTGGTGGTTTTAGTACCCACCAACTAATTCCATAGTCCTCAAACTTTTTAAATCGTGAGCAGGCTCATAAGGCCCTAGCTAGGATCTCGTACAAAAGAAGCCTTTTTGTGTGACTTGTGAATGAAAGCCCTTCTTTTTACACAAATAATCCAAAGCAAAGATTTCTTTTCCTTAAAAGAAAATCTGTGGTGCAAATAATTGATAAGTAGGACTTTACAAAAAAAAAAAGTCTGAGAGTTGAGCTCATTTTAACTTTGAGTAGAGGATTTCGGTATGTATCTGATGTTTCATGCAAAATTTTTATTCTCTCTATGTATAACAGTATATGTGCCGTTTCGCTACTTGATTTATGTGCAAATAGCAGTGCTCCTAAACTCAGGCATGTGTGTTCGCAAGTTCATTGGTCGACATCACGGAACATTCGCGGCACGACGGCCACGACAGCTGGTGTGCGCCTCCATGTTCGACATGCATGGCATCGTAGTTCGGTGGTCTGATCGATGGATGGAGCGTTACGTAATGGTTCATCCGTACCGATTAACACTACGTTTATATAATACAGCGGTAAAGTTCTCTCTTTTTTTATTAAATCAATTTTTCTGTACAAGACAATACTCAATATATAGTAGAAAACCCTGAAGATAAATTCGAATTTGTCTACCAATAGATAGAGTACTCCTTCTATACTGAAACAGGGACTTTATCTATTTCACAACACTCCCTCTTGGGCGAATACCGCGTAATACATATGTCTCATTAAAAACTCCTCCTAAAACCCACTGGAAAAAGGGGATAGATAAAATAGTACATCGCACTCACACTTCGTGTTACACTCGTTGCCTCATTA
This sequence comes from Rhipidocladum racemiflorum, assembly GCA_036346355.1. Classification (NCBI taxonomy): domain Eukaryota; kingdom Viridiplantae; phylum Streptophyta; class Magnoliopsida; order Poales; family Poaceae; genus Rhipidocladum; species Rhipidocladum racemiflorum. The sequence continues at coordinate 17,819,216 of CM070570.1, read as the reverse complement.
AAAACCTTCACGTAGGAAATTTCAGTAAAACTCACTAAGAGAAAAAGAGCACAACTCATAATCTTTGGATATAAAATATGATCTTGAAGATCATGCAAAAGAAGTTATGATTCAAGGACTCTGCAAATTTCTAAATCGCGTCATTCCAATGCCATTAGCGCACATTTAAAAAGTGGATTTTGGTAAGATTTTATGAATAAATCTGCTAGCTTTTTATATGACTTAGTTTGTATTATTTTGACTTCACCATTCTTCTAGAGTTCGTGAGGATAGAAAAATTTAGGAGTTATATGCTTCGTGATATTGTTCTTTACATAACCCATTTGCATTTGTGTAACACAAACAACATTATCCTCATAGATAATGGTGAGGGTATCGACAGTATTAAAATCACATGACTTTTGAATATAGTTAACTACACGTCTCAGCCAAACACACTCACTTGAGGTTTCATATAAAGATATAATCCCTGAGTGGTTGGTAGAAGCAGCTACCATGATCTGCTTAAAAGACCATCAAAAAATGGCTAAACCACCGCAGAGAAACACGAAACCAGTTTGAGATTTGGCCTTATGGGGATCAGACAGATAGCTAGCATCCGTATATCATACCAATGTTAATTCTTGGTTCTTCCGGTAAAACAAACCAAGATCTTGGGTACCTTGGATGTATATGAGTAAAGTCTTAACATCGGCCCAATGTCTTCTGGTTGGGGCTGCACTATATCTTGCTATCAAATTTACTACGAATGCAATATTAGACCTTGTGCAATTCACAAGATACGTAAGTACGCCAGTAGCACTTAAATATGTGCCTTTAGGTACTAAGACTTCATCCTTGGTTTAAATGGGACAAAAATTTATCCATATTAAATCTTACAACCATGGGGTTTTTTAAAGGATACGATTTATTCATATTAAATCTTTCCAATACCTTCTTGGTATAGGCAGGCTGGTGTACAAAAAAAATTCTGGGGAATGCTCAATTTGGTTTTACCCAAATCTTTCATCTCAAACTCCGTCGTGAGGTAAGCACTAGCTTCTTTTATCTCCTCAGTGGTTTTGATGATATTCAGATCATCAACATATACCAAGATAGTGCATAATTCATTCTGGGATTTCTTTATGAACACACAAGGACAATCATCATTATTTGAATATCCCTTCTTTGGGAGGAATCCACTAAGTCGATTATATCATATTCTCCCCGACTGTTTTAATCCGTATAGCGATCTCTGCAGTTTGATGATATACATGTTGTGATTATTTGGATCCGAAACTTCAACTCCTTCAGGGCCTCTCATATAAATATACATATCCAATGACCCATATAAATATGTGGTCACTATATCCATCAACTGCATTGTTAAATTTAAGCTTGCTGCTATTGATATTAAATATCAGAACATTATTCCACTCATTGCAGGATAATATATTTCATCGTAATCGATGCTGGGTCTCTCCGTGAACCCTTGTGCTAAAAGACTCGCTTTATGTCTCACCACCGGGTTATTTTCATTTCTCTTCCGGAGGAAAACCCATTTTAATCCTACAGGGAACACTTTAGAAGATGTTCAGTCAACAGGACCAAAAACTTTTCTTTTATTATGTGAGCGCAATTCTGCCTTAGTTGTTTCTTTCCATTTGACTCAATACGAGCGCTTCTGGCATTCTACCATGGAATTTGGTTCTGGATCCAGTTCAAAAGTTTTAGCAATTTTAGAGGCAAAATAAATATCGATAATTGCAATCTTTCTCCTATGCAAATACCTAGCTGTCGACGATTGGGAAACGGGTCCCCGTCGAGCTTACTTGTTAAATAAGGGATTAACACGGGGCCCTTTTCCTGGCGAAGGGTTTGCGTCTAAAGAATGCTCGTGAGGGATTAACAAGAGTTTATACTGGTTCGGGTCTCTCACGATGGAGACAATAGCCCTACTCCAGTGGTTTTTGCTATTGCTATTGAACTCCTTACAGGAAGGTTCGTGTATGTGTGCGTTATTTTCTCGCGCGCTCGAATGTGTTCACCCGCGACCGACCCCCTTATCCATTTATCTGGGGGGTACTTATAGCTTACAAAATATCTATCTTAACTGCAACCGAATAATGCGCACTTTACTGCATTAAACCGTGGCTGCAATTGAAGCCTTGATTCTCACCATGTTCCCGTCGTGGGAGTAACGGCCCCAGATCGTGGTGTAATTATCGCTATTTAAGCGTTATGGGGTCGAACATGACCTTCCGACCATGGTCGAGCAGTTCCCCAGCTCTGCCCGATGTTTCGAATCTCACGTGTTTACGGGCGAGCCTAGACCGAGCATGATTGTTCGTGGCCGAGCATGGATGCTCGTGGCTAGTCCGATCAGGCGGACCAGTCGGCAATACTATTCGAGGGTCCTCCTTGGGGACATCATCCAAGGGCATGTATGGTCGATCAAAACTCGCTGTCGGGGTATAACAGTCCATACGGAGATTACCCAGTCCCCGACACTAGCTTTTCTCCTTTTTGTAACACATGCAAATCCATAGCTCAATGCAAAAACCACATAAACCAGATTGCATGAGCTATCCCCTTTTTACAACACATGCAAATCTATAGCTCCTTGCAAAATCCAAATCAATTAAGAAGTAATAACAAGCAAACATGAGCTCCCTTATTTGCAACATATGCAAATACCTAGCTCATGCAAAATTAACAAATAGAGTGAGCTAGAGTGAACCAGATTGAGTTCCATAAACACATGATGAAGCTCAAACTAAATGACTCAACCCTTCTTAACAGTACATCACCTAAATAGAAACCCGGCCTCCCAACCAAACACTGAGATCAGTAAAAGACTGAAAAACATCCTTTTACTATCTAGTTATACATTTGTTGTTGCTCAACCACTTGAAGGTTTTATGATTTACAATTCTTTTCTCTTCAAGTCGGCGTCCTTTCTTGTTGCTCATCAACACAAGATGACCTTCTTTATCTCTTCTTTTCTTCGCTTCGGGATCTCCTCTTGATGCCCATCAACACATGTGGCATCCTTGTCCCATGCCTTGACTTGATAGCTATCAACACATGATACCATCCAAGTCTTCATCATCCGTTAAACTAATTCTATATTCACAACTCATTGAAAATAGTTAGTCCAAAAAATATTGTAGTCTCAATCACCAATTTCACTCCATTAACACATAATGGATGCCTCAAGATCGATTGAGCACAACCCAAATCAATTTGAATGATTAATTGGGTCTTGAGTAATTTGATGCAACTGATGCTTCAGTGTACTAAAATTTTTTCCGTTTGTCCTTGATCAACAGAGAATAACATCAACACATGATAAAGTGTTCTTTAATTGATTGAAAGACGACCGAACTTAATTTAAATTTCATTTAATGGTTACCAAGTACTGATCCAAATTATGTTAAAGTGGTAGAAAGGGATAAATACTCTTAATACCATCAACAATAGAATAAACACCATAAAACGTGTGGATATAAATAATTTGCCTAGAATCAATATGCACAATTTCTATTTGAGAATGCATTGGGGTTTGTCCCAAGATACCATGAGTATACTATATAGGCAAGTTAATTTATGCTCAAAGTTTTGTTTCAAAGTCAAGATCCTTTATATTATTTTGGCAAGAAGATATGGATCAATACTGTTGAAACTTCAAGTTAAATCACGAACTCTCTCTAGATGTGTGCATCCATGTAATATATGGATTTGAAAACAAAATGCACATCTTTAAGTTGAACCTATGGTGAAGTTCACCCTTTGTCTTGAATCCAAAGCATGCATTTAGAAATAATAAGATAGAATTGGTTGCATACATTTGATATTTCTGTTTTTCATTGAAATGAAACTAATAATAATTAAGCTCAACAAGATAGTTAATCGCACACATATATACATTTGTCATTTATTAATCAAAATATGCAACTATATATAAGAACTTTGCATTAAAAGCATACCTGTAAGATTTTTTTATTTTTTATCCAATTTAAACCGAATAAAAACATAGTTAATAAAAATATTAGTCTCTCAATTAAATTTATCATTAATTAATAATCAAGCATTAATCACCAAAACTCGGAACTTACAGCCCTCCCCGCGGTCCAGATTCGCCTACCACCCTATCGGACAGATCTAGCGTGGTGGTCGACGGCGAGAAAGGCTGCCTGACCAGGCGGAACCAATGGACACAACGCTGGCTTGGTACAGGCGGAGGCGGCCAAGCGCGCCGGAGAAGCACAGCAACAACCATGTTCGATGGTCCGAGGCGGTCAACCGCGGCGGTAGCGGCGGACAAGCGCGGCACCAGTTATGGTCACGATATGCTTCTTGGCCCGGCTCTAGTATAAGACTATCTTCAGCGGGTTCCCGTCCCCTCCAAATCCCTTCACGAACAGATCCCAAGTGCTCCAGCGGATTCCCTTCAGAAGGGATTTGTACCGTGAATCCCTATAGAAAGGGATTCTCTCTCCAATCCCAGAGAGAAATCCCTTCGAAGGGATGCTGTTGGAGATGATAGGAAATAAAGGGAATGAAAGTGGGGAAGGGAATAGAGAAGGGAATAGAATGAAGGGAAATTGCTGGAGATAGTCTAAGCGCCGTGCGTCGTGCCCATGCCAGCACGACCAGACGGCGGCCCGGCTTGCTATCACGTCACGCTGGGCCTCGCATACGGGTGCACGTTCCGTTGCGGCCGGAGGCCCTTTGTGCGCGTGGCAGCCCGGCCCAACTTCCATTTGATTGTCGTCAGGTTAACTCCGACGCGCAATGCGTTCCAAGATTTCAAGTCTCGAAAGAAGACCATGGAGTAATCTCAAACGAAGAGTTGGAGGAAGAGTACTGTTGCTACATTTGGTCCAAAGAAAACTCAGCAACTCCTAAATCGATCCAAGTCGGTGGAGATCAAGCTCATCAGCCACTATAATAACTCCACTACAGAACCGGCGCGATTTCATTTCCGGCGGAGTACGGAAGCATTTCGCACTGAACAAGATCATTCGTGACGTTCGGGGCTTCCATGGCGTCATGCAGTGGCGGAGGACCCAATATGGCAAGGTATGGCTCCCGCCATACCTAGTCTATATATATCGGGTATCCCTGCATATATACAGTATATACTAGTGCGTAGTGCGTTCGCGTTCTCGTTCCGTAGCTTTCACCTGCGTAGAATCATTTTTAAAAGCTGAAAACTCGCCAAATTCAGCTGCCAAGGTCTCTTAGACGCAATTAATAATTTATTGGTACACAATTTATCTTCTTTCTTATCCATTATGCTTTGTAATATGGTTTTCATTCCATCAAGTGTCATACACTCATATTATAATATGCTTTATAATATTAGCGTATGGATAACTTTAATTTTCTGTACCACTAATACTATATATGCTATAAAGTTTGCCATATCAAAATTTTAGTTCGTCCTCCGCCACTGGCGTCATGGATGTACGAGTCAGCTTACTAGCTAACTGAACGGGCTAACTGGGGTTGGCTGCTTTCGCCAAACCGCGTAATACATTTTTGGTTTGCTACAATATGTGACATCCTTACTTGGCAGTCTTTGCATGGCTGCCTAGCTTGCTGAACGAGTTAACATGGCTGACTGTTCAGACTGCAGAGTACATGCACCAACGTCACCTCGTCATGTACACTCGTAATAACTCATGAAATGGATTGATGCTCATATTCGTTCTCCTTTTCGTTTTTGTTTTTTATGCTGGAGGTTAGACTCTTAATCCAACAGAAACTTCACCGGCCGTTTTCGGATATGTCATCAGAATAAAGAGAGTTATTCTGATGAGTTCCCACGACTATTCAGAGCCTCGAACATGTTCAATGTTCAGTACTATTATATCCCCTTGTCTACAGGTTTCAAAAACGGGTGAAAACAACTCAAAAACCGCAAAAACTGTCCATACCACTCCGATTTAAAAAGCAAAACCGCTCGGTTTATCAGTCAAATTAAAAAAAAAAAAAAAATTTGAAAAAACTTATCCAAAAATCACCTAAAATTAGTATTGATAGTTTTATGATCTCTGGTATGAATATTTTTTGAAAAAAAAAGTTTAGAGATGGTTTTGAGCCATTTAATTATATTTAGTACCAATATTTGTTGAAGTATATTTAGTTGCAATATTTGTTGAAGTATATTTAGTAGCAATGGACGATACTCGAAAATGGCACTATTTGTTCAAGCAGTGATATTTGTATGCACAAAATTATTTTGCTATGATATATTTTAATATGTTAATGTTATCCAACATTTAAAAGTTTGAGCAGTACTTCTATGCTTTTCCTCGTAATACAAATTGCACGAATCTTAAAGCAAACGAAGAGGTAAGTAATCACCATCTACCCTTCATTTATGCTTTAATATTTGCGCAACTTTAAAAAGGAAGAGCATAGAAACACCTCTCTAAAAGTTTACTTCTCGTTGTATGCATGCATGAATTGCTAAAACTTTAGTATGAAAGTTATACTCTGTACCACTAGTTTTATTATGTACTTATTTTATTGTACAATGTGCAATTGAAATGTAAATGGTGTTCATATGTGAATGGTATTAGCATGTCATTATGTGAATGCCTATTTTTGCACTTGTTGTATTGATATGTGAGTAGTATTGAAATAAAAGATTATTTGTTGACATATTATTGCTAAATGACTAATTTACAACTTCCAATCGTCTAAAATATAGAAAAGGTTATGTAGAAATTTTCTCAAATTTAGAAAAGACCGCGCCAGAATTTTTACGTGTTTCTCTATATTTTATATATATATTTCTTACATTTCCTATTTTTAACCTTTAATAGTTTTTTTACAAGTTTGCCGGTTTTTGGCTGAAATTTCAAAAAAATTTGCCGGTTTTTTATTTTTTTTTGGGCGGATATGATTGGATTTAGGTTGAAGACCATTCACAAAAAAATAGATTTTTTTGACGTGTTTTGACATTTTTTGGTCGGTTCAAAATAAACCAAAATCACGGAAATTTCAGCTGAAATCATCTCGGTGATTTCGGTCGACATTTAGAATTTCTCGGTAGAAAAAAAACGGATTTGAAATTTGAAATTTATATTTCTACTGGATTTTACTTGAATTTTCAAAATCTTGTCGAGACTTCGGATTTCGGGCATCTCCGAGATTTAGTTTAAAACGAGATTTGTATCCTTGGGTAGAGCACTACATAGTTGGCTACATAATCGTGGCTCCTGGGTCTTGAGTGTGATGCATATAGATGGTAAGAGGGATTTGAAATCCGAAATTTATTGGATATTTACTCTATAAAAACTGAGTATGAACTATTTTTCATACCAGCGAGTTTATTAACGGGCAAAAGTTACTGCCCATAGGGTAGAACGGGTACGGATCCGTTCTATTATTATCCGTACCCGTCCACATGTGGATATGATCCACTAACAATCTGACCCAACTACCCAAGACCCACCTATGCAGTTCAGTCGATCAGTCCATGAAAATTTCTAAACCCTAACCGCCTTATAAGATATGTTGTCCAAGGCTTAACTGTGCACTTTAGTATAATGATTAATTTTTAATACGGATATCCATTGCATTTCATTGAATTGCCTTATAAGTTATGCTGCTGCTGCCTGCAGGGGCGCCTGTCCATATTACGGGTGCAGGTGCGGGTTACCTGCCGGTTCACCGTTACCGGCATAAGTACGCGTAAATTTTGTACCCGCGTAAGGGTATATGTATTGTAGTGGATAAATTTTACTGACACGGATACAAATACGGAATACACCGCCAATTGATGCATGGCTTGAAAACATGGAGTGTGTATGTCTTGTTTCGAGAGTCATTTTCGATGGTCAAAATACTCGCAGAAGAAAGAGACGAAAGGAGGAGATTAGAAAGTGTACAGTTACATGGCGCCGAACATGAGCCCTAAACTGAGAAGAAGAAACGGACACGAGATTGAGAACGTCTTTCCTAGCTGTGTTTATTCCTGGATACCTGAATCCTGCGGTCTGTTCTTAGTGAAGCAAACATTTCTTTAGCATTGTTGATGTTGAAGCAAGGGAATCCAGCTCCAGGGCATGCAGAAACAATGCGTCTGTGCGGTACCAAAGCTTCGCGTGCTCAATCCTGCCAGAAGGAATGCAATCCCTAGTCTGGTCAAGTATCCAGCATTGCCGACAATAATAAACCCGACGGTCACACAAGATACGTACCGGTCTGTACATGACACACCGTGTCGATCATAAGGACTGAACCTAAAATCCTCGGCAGATGTGAAGGAACACCCTCTCACTCAGGAGACCCTTTACTCGGCAGGACGGTTCCATTCCACGGCGTGCTCAGGTTTGCAGAGCCGAGACGCGTCGGCGTTCGGAATTTATTTTTATTTAATATGACGTTCCATATTGGGGCGACGGGTGCCTACTTTCGTAAAAAATTTATTCTGTTGATTATTTTTGAAAATAAATTTAAAATAAATATTAAATAAAAAAATTCTCGGCGTTTGCGGCATCACGATTCACAGGCGCCCTCGTGGGGAATCTAGGGATGTGGAGGTGTGGACTACTGGGCCCTTCGGCCCGAGCGGTCGGGGGGTGCGCGCGCGGATTCCGTGGGCCAAGTGGAGAGGGAGGCCGACGTAACAGTGGTTCGGCCTACCACTCGAGCAGTGCGGTGCAGACTGAGCAAGGGGGCATATTGAGCAGGCAGGGTTTTTCAACGGATTGGTAACAAGATGGGTGTTAGTGCATGTAAAATAAGATCATCTTAGTTGGTTTTGAGTTTGTATACATTAGATTAGGTCCATATGAAAGAGTGAAAAAAAATAGAGGAGAGCTGGCTCTTATTTAGTAGACAACTTTGCACAGAAATATAGATAGATTAGGTTTTTTTTTTACACATATAGATAGATTAGTTATATACAAGATAGAAGATGTAGTTATTGCACGGCAGAGAAAATATAGCTATTGTACAAACTGATTTTAGTACTTACTATGGATAATATGAATGAAGAATAAAGCAAGCAGTGAGCTTTATTATTGTACTAGCTCTTAGAGCAAGTACAATAACAAAGGTCACTATTTACTCCATCTTCCATTTATGTTATGTAGAGTAAGTTAAAAGCCAACTTATACAATAACTATCTCTAAATGTTGTTTCTTGATGTTGTGCAATAATTATTTCTAGTCTCTTGTACATAAATAATCTACCTATGTTTCTATGCAAAGCTAGCTACTAAGGAATAGTAAAACCCACTACAGGTTAATAATAAGCTAAAAAGCCAGATTGTATAATAATTATCTCTAAAAGTTGTCTCTAGATGTTGTACAATAACTATATTTTCTCTCTTGTACATAAATAATCTATCGCCGTACAAAGCTGGCTACATAGTAAGAGCAATATCTCTTTTCTTTCTCTTTTCTCACTCTTCTGCAAAGCTGGAGTGTTCTTATTGTATATGCCCTAATAACTCTTCTCTCTTATCTGTTCTCACTCTTTCATGTAAAACGAAATTAATATGTACAAATTAATAATAAACTAAAATGGTATTATTGCGCTTGAGCTTAGCCCCGGTTAGCAGGTCAGGGCTCAGGCGCTGGGGCTGTAGTCGCTGGACGCGGTTCGGCTAGTGCGTGACTCGTGGTTCCGTGCGTGCGCATCCTGACACAACACAATGGGCCGTGAGAGAGTTCGGTTTAAGTTTAAGCAAGTGCGGATGAAGGCTGCGCCGTGGAGGCTGGCTGGCGCAAGCGGCGTGGGCCTGTGAAGCCGAGCGGGCCAATAGCACAATGATATTGATTGGGCACTTTGAACCTGTGTTACTTGTGGGCTCTTGCTTGTAACGGCGCTGTCGCCCAATCCGCGGAAAGCAACGCGATCCAAGTCGGCACGGAAGAAACAACAAACAAGCAGCTGCCTTTCAACAAAAGCCACTCGTCACGTTAGGAGGAGCCGACCACTGCGACCAGGCTGTTACGACCCCCAAAATGACTCGCGCCACCATTGGTAAAAGCCTTTGACCCAGTGTCTGACTTCGTCAAGCTATATCACTATCCCGACCTGGGCATGGTGTCGGGCCAGAAGACAAGGCACGACACGATAGACTGTAAATCTAGACCGCACCAAATGGCCACGTCTCACGGTCTCAGTGAGTTCGTGGTGCTATGTCGGTCCACTCATCTCCGACGAGTTTAAACACGATCTATTGACATGTCGCACCGTTTTCATATATTACCGGCGGCTTAGACTCAGTCTATTTGAACTATTGAAAGGAGAGAAAATGAGCCGAAGACGCATAGGACCAATGCAGAGGACACATATATTAGGAGAAAATAAACTAAATTTTATTTATTCTCCGCAAAAAAGCCCGTCGAGATAGTTGTTGATCTCTACTCGTATATTTTATTGCGACCTACTTAGCGCTTTAGAAGATGAATGAGACGTCTTTCCTTTTAGCTTTTTTTACATGCTTAAAACGCTTAAACTGCCTTATGCTTGTTGCATTGTTGAGACAATTCTCTGTGCTTCACTTCTGCTATCAAACTTTTCATAATATTTATTTAAGATTAAAAACCATGCCAGTCATATCATGCTGGGTGCGTTTGGTTCATGGGATAAGGTTGAATGGGATGAGATGGTCATGTACCATTTGGTTCTATTATTTTGGGTGAATGAGATGTTCAGCATCTAGAGGGAATATTCCTCAAATTTATATCACTTGATCCAGGATAGGATGATTCCATTCAAGCAACCAAACACATGGATGACTTTTTTCTTGAACCATCTTATACATATACCACTTGGTACAAACAATCAAACGCATCAGCCTATTGGTCCTATAGCATACCGTATCGGTCCAAATATAATCCTTTTGAGACGTGGGGTAATGTGTTGCCCATCTTACCTAGCCGTCAGGCCCTACACGATTCTAAAAATTATGCCGTACAGATCTGACCCACGCACATACCTTGCATTGCCGTGAGCCCGTGAGTGCTATGCCACGGGCCGGCCCGATTGGGAAGAAAGCTACGGATCAGCCGAAACATTATGCTTTGCACTTGACAAAATTATTCCGATTCCGATCATCCATCTAATCTCGCCGCATTTTCCTGACCTTGACCCACCACGACAAAGAAACGACGACCTCCATGGCTCGATCTCTGTAAGCATTGCATCACCACCAAAAGGAACTAGTGCTTAAGGTGTAACCTCTCGACAAGATTTTGTTGTAATTTTAGATTTTAGTCCTCTCTAAAATTCATAATTTTAGTGAAATAAAAAATTAAAAAAAATAAATTGCTAAAGTAACTTGAAAATCTTACTAAGATTTCGATTAATCTCGGCGAGATTTGTGTATTTGTGCCGGATTTAGAACAAATTTTTTTTGTAGAGAATTAGAATGCCATTTAAGATTTTGATTTTTTTTGTGTGTGCATGTGATGTGATGCATCTTTTGTCCTCGGGTGGATCAAAGAAGGGCTTAGGGTGCACTGAATACCCTCTCAAGTTTTCATTTTCCTGTATGTACTGTTTATAGGTCTCTTTAGGTGACACCCTCAGCCCATTTATTGTGACACCCTAATCCAGCCAGTCGGCCTAGCCCACAGCATAGCAGCCCCAACCCAGTTAAACTGTCCAAGATCGAGGTACGCAGCAGTCTGATATGTATATATGTGGACACCCTGCTATTTTTGTTCTGGGTCTGCCACTGCTTTTGTTCATGAAGAGTAAGTGCATGCTGTGTTTCAACTAAAAAAAATGAGAATTCTATGATTATGTTATCAAGCTATTATTTCATGATTTTTTGATATTTGTTCCCATTTTTTCTAGTCGCAGGAGACTATTTTATAGTATTTTGCACTTTTATAATTTTTGAAAATTTCTCAAGCTTGATCATCATCTGAAAATTTTATGAAATCTTGAGTGATGCATCAAAACATTCACAAAAAAATTCAAAATTTTCTAACTTGGTTTGAACCATTTTTCATTCGGATTAAATTTGCAGGTGACCCTTCAGTACCACTTTCCTATTTTTTTAAAAAAATTTATGAAAATATTATGGATATGTCATGACCATCCACAAAATTTTTAAAAGTTTCTAAAAATGGTTTGCACCATTTTTCATTCGGTTGAAATTTGTTAGTCAGCCTTTATCAGGACAGTAGCACTGCCAGAATTTTTAAAAATTCCTCAGGCTTAATCATCATGTGAAATTTTTATGGGAATATTAAGGATGTGTTAGGGCCATCCAAAAAAATTTCAAAATTTTTTAACGTCGTTTGAACAATTTTTTGTTCGGTCTAAATTTTCCGAGATTTCGGCAATTCCGGATGAAATTTTGGATGTTTGAATGAAATTTCATAAATCCCAGTCTAACAAATTCTATATTTAGTTTTTTTTTTCTTTTGAATTTTGTCCGAAATAATGAGATTTCATTAAATTTTGGATTTCAGAGAGCGATGAAATGAGAACCGAAAACAAAATTTAGAACCTTGCTAATGCTACTGAAAGCACTAATAATGCCACTTGCTGATGCGGCAATCAAGGTGCAAATGCAGATGTGCAGCGCAACCTCAAGCAGCGCCTACGGATGCGAATCCGCCACATGCGCGGCGACGGCAAGTTGCGCTATACAAAGCCGCGAGAACAGTGCGTTACCTCGTTGGATTGAGCGAGCTGCACTTGTCTAATCCTTTTGCGTAGATCTGACAAGTTATAGTTACGGCAGGCATGAGCATCACGATCGATCAAAGCGTAATTTGTTGTTTTTAAGTCTTTCTTGTTCTTTGGTGCTCGCAAACCGCAAAAGGACGCGAGCCGCCAGTTGGCCTGGAGGTTCCCTGCCTAAGAATTTGGACTCTGGAGAAGATAAAGATTACGCAAGCAGTCCCAAGTTTAGTTTCTTAATTTGCAGCTTAATTAGACAAACAAACAAAAAAACCCGCGTAGTTTCTGGCATATGATTAAGCCCAATTCTGTTTTATCTCTTTCCATACTCTTGAAAAAACTTAATCACGTACGGATGCAAGAATTTCAGGAGACTTGAGATGCTCTCGTAATCGCAACCGTTAATCCGATCGTGAACGGCCCATAGCGCTAAAGATATTCCTGGGAATCTCGATCCGTGGCAGCTGCAAAAGGATCCAGATCCACCAGTACGATCGTTCGATCTCCCATAGAAAACTGCCGACCATGCATGCATGCCACCCAGCAGTACTGTACTTGTTTGCCATCCAGGGCACCTCAACCCCCATGTTATGGCTCCCGTCCCGTTATCCTGCAGTAATCTATGGGTAGATTGAGCCCGTTTAGTTCAGCCGGCAACTGCAGGGTGCAGAGGCAGGCAAGGACCTGTAAAATAGTCGCTGCTTCCTCCGGGACAGCACTTCTGCGCGCTGCCCTCACATGGGAATATGGGAATCATGGGATGGGAGACGGACGGACCGAGAGAACGGCAAGGCTTCGTGCGTCCATGCGCGGGACGACGCTTTTCTCGCGCGGAAAGAACCGACGCTCTTGGATCAGTCAGAGGGGTGCTGCGCTCGTTAATTTCGCTAGAATCTGTGGTGTTCTACGGATCGGAGCTGCGTTTTTCCTGGGAAATTTGTTTGTTGAGAGGAATTATACATCCTCGGAGCAATTAAAAAAAGAAGGGATGCTTTCTTCTGCAAAAGCTATCAGCCTATCGTCAGGTTTCAACTAGCCAGGGGAAGACTGCTAATTTTGTTGTTCACCGCCAATTGGCTGCATCATCTTCTTTTCTGCCTGAAGAAACGTCGGTAGAATAATTTGTGGAAGAAGCATGAATGTGGTTGACATCGATTAGTCACGACTTATCTTATTGGATAACATTATTAACATCAAGATTTCCAGGCATACACCGCCGGATAACAACCGATCCCCAGGAGAGGAGCCTGCAGAGGCGGGCGCGCGGCAAGGAAATCAACGAAGTCGACGCGAGGAGACCAATCGATCGACTCATTCGCATCATCAGTGCAGAGTTAGACCGATTTAGGCAATAGAAAAGATGGAGCCGCCGTCCAGTAGCTTATCGCGTTGTAGGGGGTGGCAAACAATATTGCACAGTTGCCAGCCTGAAAGATACAGCTAGCCAGCACTCGGAAGCAACAGACGAACCAATTGTTGAGATACAATAGAGCTCTTGATTTTGATGGGTGAATTCCGAGATTACTTTTAAAGGATTTTAGTATAAATATAGTATCTAAAAATTAATCTACAATATATCAATAAAGAGAAAAAAAAAGAGAGTTGATATCCACTATCTCCTAGTTCATCTATTACGATTATTCTTGGGTATTCTTGATTAGCATTAGGATTAATCAACAACGATCAATTTATTATTCAACACCAGTAATCCGTGCTTGTGTGAAATGTTCACAAGTGCCGTAACCTTAGGCGCAATTCCAGACGCAAAGCAACGCTATCTGATCCGATCAATATTAATGATGATGATGATGCGCCGCCTGTGCATGTCATCGCTGTGGAATGGATTGCTTAATATGAAAATCTAGGCTCTGAATCTGAATATATGATGATGTGTGGTATCTCTGATAGTTTGATTTCATCTGACCAGCTAGCTAGGAAATCAAGAACACTGTGCTTATCTCCTCGCGCGGTTTATTTTTAGCAAATCTAATCCTCCTATAAATGCATTTGCGAAAATGATTCCCTCTATAACACCCGTAATTAAAAAAAGTTTCCCTTCCCACCCTTGAACCGGTCGAACCGGCCCAGCCACACGCCCCTCCCCCTTCTTGCTCCTCCCGCCGCATCTCCTCCTCCATAGCCACGCCGTCGAGCTCCCACCTCCCCTCCTCCCCCTAAAATTTCCGTTGTGCCGGGTCCCCTATTCTTCGCACGGATGAGTGCGCCAACCGCCAACGTGTCTTATTCCCTCTTCCCCCGAACCTTACCCCCGTGCCACCAGATCCCGCACCCGCCGTTACAGTTCTTGCCCTGCCGCCGCCCCTACCCCGCTATAAATACCCCAGCCCCCCTCTCCTTCCTCACCCCTTCCCCATCTTCCCCCTCCTTCCCTGTGCACTACTCCCTCTCCAGCCGCCCCCGCCGCCTCTATCTCCCTCCTCCGGCGCCGCCATTCGCCACTGGTTCTCCGCCGCCTCCGCGCCCCTCCAGCCCCACCGACCCTGTTGTTGGTTCCGCCTCCACGTGCCGCCGTTTCCCCTCCACCGCCTCAGCTGCCGGCCAGCCTCGCCACAACCAAGCCCGTGCCCGCTCCGCCGTGCAGCACCTGGCCCGCCCGTGGACTCCGACCATGGGGCAGGCCCACCCATCAGCCAAATGCATGTTTTCTCTCTTTTTTAATTATTTTCATGAAAATTCATTTATGACGTCATGCTGATGTCATAATTGGGTTTTCTTTTGAAAAATAATTTCAAAAAATACCGCTAACACTAGCATGTGCAAAATTTCGAATTTTCTTTAGAAAAATAATTTTATAAAAATTCATTTTCTTTATTTTATTTGTTTTTAATATTCCGGGAGCCTGTTTTCATCCGTTAGAACTATGTTTGGCTCTGTTTTTGTTTCTAAATTCATTTAAAATCCTACAATTAAGTTTTATGCTAGTTTGGTATTTTATTTGAATTTATTTGGATTTTATTTGAATTTGATTGTTTTTTATGTATAGATTTCGGAGAGTCTGAGGAGTACGCGAGCGACGACTTTGAGAAGCTACCTGTCGAAACAAGCAAGTCACACCTCCTTGATCATATTGATCCCAATTTTTAAATTTATATTTTGAATTTAAATTATTGTATGCTTAATTGTTATGAATGTAATTTATATTCCAGTTTTAAATTTGTAGTTATACCCAGAATTGTTAGGCCACCTTTGAATATTGAATTCTTATACCATTGTAATCTTAAGAAAATACTAATTATTATATGTTGGTACTTAGAAATTGTTTAGACATGCTTAGAACTAAATTCAAGAATTTTTGAGAAAGCTGTGCCAAAATAATGTTTTATTAAAATGAGAGTCATGATTTTAGTATTATTTGGAAATGGTATGGTTAAAATAAAAATATGATTTAGACCGGACGAGAAATGGTTGGGTGGTGGTGTGGTTATGGTTCTGGGTTGGTGAAAAGTCTGGCATAGTCAATTTAGGACTGATCTGAGTTTCGCTGAATGTAAAGGCTAACCGTACTACCACAAGTCTGGAATGGGTTAGATCTGGCTAGTCATATTAAAATATACCATGGACAATCACACCATTAGGTGGTACTTGTGTGTTGAAAGCGTGATGCTACCACTCTGGCGCAAAAAGGGGATTCTGACTAGAGGGATTCTTTCAACGGTGAAACCTTAGCGAGTATGACTATATGGATCAGTTTTTATAGGGACCTTATTATGATTTTCCATGCCACACACTAAAAGGAGTATGTTGGCGCAAAGAGATGATCATGCTTTGTGGGTAAAGTTGTACAACCTCTGTAGAATATAAAACTAATTGATTAGTCGTGCCCGCGGGCATGCTGAGCAAGCCATCCACTTATTGGAATTTGATAATTTTTTAAAAAAATTTGAGTTTAGCAAAATGATGTTCGAATGGAGTGGGTATATCATGGAAAAATTTGGATAGATTCAGGAGGGATTATCCTCCCTTGGTCCTCGGGCACGATAGGAGATGGGTACTGCTAGCCGCGCTTTCTATAGTGGGAGAAGGCTATTTTTACAAATACATTTTTAGAATTAGATTTAGAAAACAAAATAAAAAGAGATGTGCGTGCTTATATGCTTTTCTTTTTTAAGGTTGCACAAATATTAAAGCATGGAGAAATAATAGTCAGTGATTACTTACCTTTCCTATACTTCAAAATTTATACAATTTATATTAAAAAAAACATAAAAACACTGATGAAATACAAAACCTAGATAAGCACTTCGGAAAATCAACCCAACCCGAAGCCGATGGCAGTAGAAGGATGTGTCGTCGTTGTAAACACGCGCGCACATGGGGCCATGACTTGGCGCGTCCCGGGTGAGTCTCCTCCCCGGTGGGGCCCGCCACAGCGCGTCCATCCCCCCTGGCTGCTCGGAGTCGGAGGGCTAAAAGCAGCAGAGGGGGGGAGGGAACGCACGGCGCGACGCAGCATCCTCGCCGCTTGCTCTGCTCGCACCAGCGATTATCGATACAACAATACGCTCCTCAACACCACCGCTCGATCGATCGCTGGTAGGTACTAACTAGGCAGCCATGAACCGCCCGACGCCGCGGCACCACGGGGCGATGCCGCCGCCGCCGCCGGGGGAGGGGCTGGCGCGCTACGGCTCCGCGCCGGGCTCGCTCCTCGCGGCCATCGCCGACTCCGTCACCCGCGGCGGCGAGGCGGCGGCGCTGGAGCCGCCGGGGACCGTGAGCCGGTTCTTCTCCGGGGAGTCGTCCGGGCTCACCTCCTGCGAGTCCAGCTGCCGGACGGACGGCCGCCCCGGCCTCGAGCGGGCCTACGGCGGCTCCGGTGAGATCCACGGCCCGCCGCCGACGAACCCCGCGCAGGTGGGGCCCGGCGGCGACGGCCTCGGGGTCCCGCTCTTCAGGCACAGCAGCTCCCCTGCCGGGCTGCTCTCCCGCCTCATGGCCGACCCGCACGGTACGTTCCGCCTTTGCTCACCTCGCCGTCGCTTGACTTGTCTGCTCCGCTCCGTTCCGCTCGTGCTCGTGTACAGGCTTTGCGTGTATCCGCGAGCCCCCAGCCACGGTTGCGTGCACGTGTCGCGCTCTCTATAGCCCGCTGCGTCTTTGCTTGCTTAATTACTACTTTCGTCGCTTGTTAATATGTTATCACTCGCCTCTGCTAGCGTAATTACCACCCTGTTTGTTGGTTACTCGACTTCTGCGCTTCGTCTCCACAAAGAAAAAATAAAATAAAATAAAAACAAGAGTTAATTACTTCTCCGCTGGTTTTGACTCTAATACCAGCATTAATTGCTAGACCTAACAGAGGTACGTACTCTAGATAGTCTTAGTACTGCAGTTGGGTTGTACACAAATCCTTTTCTCGATAGATATCCTTCAGTTTTTTTACATTTCCACGAATGTAATGTATCTTAGATCGTCTTATTCTAGTCCATAGTAGTAAATAAAATTAAAAATAACTAGAGGAGAGGGTGTAGACAAAAAATGGTAAAAAATCATCTTGATATTTTTAGAATTATATGTATTTAGAAATAAAATTTGAAAATTAGAATGACATGTATTCAAGAACAGAGAAAATTCTAGATAATAACGTTTAGTGAGTGAGTACTTATGAAAATAATGGTCAAAGTATGGTTTTATATTACTGTACAGTGCTTGTAATTTGGGTGGTTGGCATGTGCCCGGGAGGCTGTAGAATAATAATTGCATTATTCAAACAACGGATAAAAAGTACTCGATACGGTCTCTAAAACTCAACTTTGATCACTAATTTCTATTATAATATTTTTAAAAATATTCAATTAAATTATATGAAAAGGCGTTTCGAGACGAATCTGTACATATAATTTTTATGCATTTAATTTAAATATTTAAAAAGATATTAATAGTTAAAATTTTAAAAATTTGATTACAGGTATTTTGTGAATCGGAGGGAATACTCTAGTTAGTTAGAGCACCTCATAGTACTCCAGTCTGTTAAGCACCTCACAGTCTCGTATGTAGTACTATCATTGACTCATTATTTTATAAAAGTAGGCTTCATGTACACATGCATGTATACAAGTACTGAAGTACCCATGCGCTGAATCTGCCTTTCGATTTTGATTCAGAAAGGCCGTCTTTACCTTGTAGTAGGTTTGTTTGGCTGCCTTAATTAAGCCTAGCACATTGTAATATTGTATGTTGCCGACGTGACGTGACCGTTACTTTCTGGCGATCGAGCATCTGGCTGCTACAGCGAACCTGGACACATGTCTTGTCTCAGCATTTACAATGTTTGTGGACATTCCCCCACTGTCGCTGATAAAAGACCTTTAGGCTCGATTGGAATGCAAAAGTAGTTTAATTTTTATGTAACCTGAGAAAAATTTCTGAGCTTCAAATAAGCCTTAGTTATTAGCTGTTAGGATGTATTACCTATTCGTTAAAGAACAAGATATGTGATGTGTAGATCAGAAGCCACAGATCGACAGGGGGCGGGATTTAGACTTTTAATTAAGGTCATCGTCCCTAATTATTTCTCTAACCTGTGTCGGTAATTATCATGTGAGTCGTGTCCACGTCTGATGTGACACGCAAGAAGAATGAATCAATGGTGGCCTGAACGTAGTATACATGTCTAAATTCTTACGTAATTTCAATTGGTATACGGGCAAAAATTATAATGGTTAGTTTTATTTACTGGTGCTATCTGTCGACTATGATCCAATCATATTGCTCATGTCATCAAAATTACACTGTTTTTTTTTTGGGGTGTTCTACGGTCGTTCTTTAAAAAGAATACTGTACATATAGCAATGTCTTTGGTTGTTGAGTTTGAAAAGTCAAGTCATTTGCAGAACGTTATGTGGAATATGTCAGCATAAAGCGAGTGACAACAACGACGAGCATATATCGTCTCACACTAGATTACAAAACAGGCACTATGGTGCTAAAGGAGATTCGCAACGAGCCTTATCCGCACGGCAAAAAGTTGTAAACGATGTACAAATACACTGGAATTATCTGTTTATTACCTAAGATGTCCTTTTAGATACAGTGGTATCGAGAACATGACAGGCTCGTGTAGGTTGTATATTAGTGTCATACTTAGGCCCCGTTTGGCAACTTGGAACCGAGTTGTTTCTACTAGAATCTGGGAGAAACTCAGCCAAACGGGTTAAAACTTGGAACGATTCTCCTCGGAACGTTTCTCCTTTTTCCACACCGTGGTTGAATCACCCTCAACCCCGTTTCACTAGTTTCTACTAGAATCTGGAACCGTACCAAACGGTTTGCAGAAAGTGATTCTGATTCTACCTGAAACGTTTCTACCAAGAATCTGGAACCGTTTCCGTTTCTACTAGAATCTGGAACCGTACCAAACGGGGCCTTAGTAATTATATGTTGCGAGCATCAAACTTTATTTTAAATGTTGCGTCCAAATCCAACTAATGGGATGTGATGAGACTTTAATACTCCGGCCCAATAATGTGAAGTTCCATATGGAGCGATGCTCATGTGGTCTTTGTGGAGTGATGGTGGGATTAGTCTCATATTGCTTGCATGAGTGAACTGTAGTAATATATAATGCCGTTGAGTCCAAACATATCACATTCGGGTTAACCTTTTTATACAAAGTGGGGTTAAAAGTGTAAACTGGGTGCTATACATACGTAGAACCGCCTTATGATGAGCCGGACTTTGAGCAAAATTTAGACTAGAATGTTACAGATGGTATCATAGTATCGATCTTCGCTCCACCGGCGCATGTGGGACAGGGGTGGAGGCATATGACGCATGGCGTAGCCTTTAGATTTTTATCAGGGGGTAGGATAGTGGGTGCCCTTAGCAGTAGCGCCAGGAGGAGGCAGTGCTCTGATGTCACAAGCCCCCACCAATTGTGGGCGTCCGAGTTGCGCGTGCAAATTCTTAGGTCCACCCGGCTGTCGGCTCTGCCGGTTTGGCACACACTGTCAGACTGGTGGGGCCAGAGCTTTTTAAAATTTAGTTGCACTACCTAATGTGTTCGACCCTTCAAAGGAACAGAAGTGCTTGATGATCGGCTTAACAATGGCTTAAAAAAATGTTACGTACAGTCACTAACACGTGGGCATGGGGCGAGTTACACCTGTCTGACATGCTAGCCATCTGGACCAATTGTTGCAAAATTGATGTGTTCTGTGATGCGTGCATCCATGCATGGCAGGCATGGCTGGCACGAGCGGCATCGCAAGCTACTCGCAAGCAGGCACCGATGCCGCCGGCGTGATGGCACACAGGAGGCTGAGCTCGCAGTGGAGCTTCTCGAGGCAAGACCTGCCGCAGATATCGGAGATGGGGATCATACCCGACATCGGGGAGAGCATCGCCGGCTGCAACAGCTCGTGCGACCGCGCGGGGCACGGCGCGCAGTCCTCCTACCTCTCCAGAAACTTCTCCATGAGCTCGTGGGACGACACCAACTCCATCATGTTCTCCTCGCCGAACAAGAAGACCAAAGTGGACGCCGGTGACGACATGGTCACTAGCTTCAGCAACATCGACTCAGAGGTACACGCCTCCTTGCTGGAAATTAGGCCACCCTTTTGTGCTAAAGCATTGCATCCTTGATAGGCGGTGACGACCTTGTGTTAATGGCAAGTTTTTCTTTGTTGCAATTCAGTTTGGTTTGTCGAAGTCGTCTTTAGAGATGTCCGGCATGGATGATTATCTGCAGCTGCAGCAAGACTCCATCACTTGCAGAGCCCGTGCAAAGCGTGGATGCGCGACTCACCCGCGAAGCATCGCTGAGAGGGTTAGTTACTACCTCACTCTTTTAACTTAGAGAAATTTTACGGTGCATTATACTAGTAATATATAATGTTTAGTAGAAATCACATCTAACTATTGATTTGTTAAGTGTGTTTATACTATCTTACTACCAGATAAATTATAAGTAAGCTCTAGTAAATCTGATCCTTTGGATCGAAAAGAATGAATGGTTCATATTTAATTTAGTGTATCGTAAAAGAGCTCTTAACTTAACATGGGAATTCCTTTTTTTCCCCTTTATGTATGCATGCACCATCTTGGTGTTGGATGTTAATGTGGAATCGTTTTTCTTTGTGCTGTTTAGGAAAGAAGAACAAGGATTAGCAAGAGGCTGAAGAAGCTGCAAGATCTCGTTCCTAACATGGACAAGGTAACTTAATGGCATTGGGATAAGTAATGACCACTGCCATTTCATTTAGCAGATGTGGATACAATTTTCACCAAGAACTACAGAAGTTCCTATCACTACGCAACTGAACCTGACAATTCTAATCCAGATTGGAAGTATTCCTCAATCAGAACTCAGAAACCCAAAACCTTAGTTACTATAAATGACTCGGAACTAAATTAGTTCGAACTCCACTTTATGGCAATTCACTTGATCAGTAAGCATTGATCCTTTTCAACACACTGTACTGCTATACATTTTTGAAATTGTCCAATCCTGTTATTTTGAATTGCATTTATACAGTTGCTATTCAATAAAAGTGATGTGATATGCTTACTAGTTTCCTATTGAACATGCAGCAAACAAATACGTCAGACATGTTGGATCTTGCTGTGCACTACATCAGAGAGCTGCAGGGCCAAGTTGAGGTATGCTCCACTCACTATACACTTCAGAAGTCCTTGTTTAAAAATGTCATATTCCCACATGTACACCAACAGGTTTCATTTATTTTTGCCACAAGTGTAGGCTTACTTAGTAACTGAAGTACTTATTTCCAATATGGAAAGGACAGATATTTCTGGGCATTTAAAGAGCATTATTCTTGAGTATCAACATACGTCCAAAATATAGCCCTTACTATGTTAACATGGATTTATGCAGAAGCTAAAATGCAACCAAGCAAACTGCACTTGCTCAGGAACTCAGAACTGCTGAGGCTGGACAACCAGATCTCCAATGTTATGTTGCACCGATGTGATCGGCGAACCCAAGTTTTTCTTCAGGAGATTAGGTTGTGAAAGTGCTTCGCATGTCAAGTGGCCTCCATGCCTCAGCTTCCCCTTTCTTGGTTGTATTACGGATTAGCGTCAATGGCTTGAAGACTAGGAGATGACAAGTGATCGATTGTTGTAACTTGTAATTTTATTACCGCAAGGCAGTGGCTTGTGTGTAAAATCTTCCATTCCAACGCGAATAGATTGCTGCTTACCATCATTGCCCCTATAAAATTATTGTAGGAATACCTTGTGCTCTTCTTGACACCAAGTTCATTTTTGCGGAGTACTAGACTTGGACAGATCTCTTACTTAGCACCGGGATTGATTAGTACTAGTTATGCATATATTCATATAGCAGTCCAAGGAGAATCCAAATATGATAATTGTGCATTCATCTTCTTATTCTGTAGCCCTCCTAGAGGAAAATTGATGTTGAACCTCACAAGGAAGATTGTATTCACTTTCACTGATATAATGTACTTTCTTTGAAGCAATAGTCGTCGAGATGTATGTTTCAGCAACAGGATGTATGATGTAAAATGATACAGGAACTTCACGAATTTCATTGTACGCTGGACTCAGTGTCAGATTATACAATTAATTTTATAATCGGATCAAGAGTCACACATCTGAATTTTATTTATACATCAGCCTTGGAGAAGGGCACAGGATATGGACCAGTAAAGCCAGGCTGAATTTGATAAATCGAGTCGTAGCAGATGTCGGCACTTATGCAGCTGCCCTAGAGAAGAAGCTTAGACAATGCGTTCTCCGGCTATCTACGTTCCTCTCCTGCAAATTTACAGGGAGATTGATTGGCTCCCGAATCCTCAAAGAGAAGACTGAAGTTGTCAGATTTTGTACCATACTGCACTTACAGTCTTGGTTGTGTTCTTACAAGAGGTGACTGCAGCGCATCGTAGTGTCCATAACCGTCGTAGAGAACGCTGACTGGATTGTCCTTTCCATACTCCTGACCATATTCTGCTATGATCCTGGGGCTATCAGAGCCCTTGGTATACATGTAAACAGTGATGGGCATCCTGCAATATGACATGTCTCACTAACAATTATGCATTAGAAGGTATACCTAGCCCAAGAAAGATGCCTACCTAAGAACGTGGGAGCACATGAACAGTTCAGGTTCTCCTCCCCAAACATGAGGCTTCCTCATCTGACTCACATAGCTCTCAAAATCTCCTTCGAGGAACCTATCCATTGAGGTGAAGATTGACAGAGGAAAAGATCATGCGACTGAGGTCGTTTTTTCTTCTTCTTTATGTTCAAAGCAGCTATAGCAAATAGCAACGAAATCCAAACGGGAAGCATGTAGAGCTAAAGTTGGTGTACGAGAATGATGTGTATATAGATATTGGCAAAAGCGATTAGCCTGTCCATTTTAAGCATATTTCTTATTCCTTACTTCTACTTGTGCAAAAAGTATGTTTAGGGAAAACAAATGATTCTGACAGAAAATGGGAAGTAGAAGAAACCATTCAGTATCTCCTCTTCTCTTGACAAACTCATCTGCTACCTGAAAAATACCAACATTAGGTCAACAGACACGCAGATGGAACTACAAGAAGTGTGCATTAGCAGTTCAAAATTTTGCTAAATACATAGAGCAGTGATATTCTCAGTAAACAGAATCATCAAGTGATGAACAGTCACTTTTGCTCGAAGTTCATCAGCAAGTTCTTTCTGGTCGCTCTCGCTCGGCGACTGCTTTCCTCTCCTTAAGCAGGCGCCGTAAGCAACAGACCTAAACAGGCATCTCCCGTCCCCTGTAATTCCTGAAATGTGAAGGCAGCGTCATGCTAGTTCCTATGATCAGCAATCCAGAGCATCAACTGAGGCTCAAAACTTCATCAGAATTAACCAATTGGAGAGTTGCACAGAAGCAATTAGTATTCGTTTATACTGATGATGCACAGTAGTAGCACATATAAAAAAGAAAATTAATTCTTTTAAAAAGGAAATCAATCCCCCTTCTACATATGTCAAAGGGGATACCCACTTCTCTGAAGCTGCATGCAACCTTAAAAATCATATATTACGTGCACAAAAGGGTAATAGAATGGAAGAATAGAAGTGGGAAAGCATCTAACTGGTCGATTTGTTTATTACCACTTCAAATCAACATCGATCATTCTCTCTCTCTCTCTCTCTCTCTCTCTCTCTCTCTCGCCCAAGCTCAAGATCTCTCTGATCGCAAATCACGACCAAAAGAAGTAAAGAACCCTCTTTTGATCACCGATCGCCACCAAAAGAACCATCCTTTCTCATATACAGGTAACCTCCCAAAGCCGGCGACAGCTTCAAACAGTCTAGAACTCGCTAACTTCCTCTCCACCGTGCAAACCAACAACCCCTAACATATATTGCAAAGAATGGAAGGAACAAGGATCGTAGAAGGATTAATGAACGGAAAGCGGCGTATTAATTGTATTTACATACGGATCGACCGCAGCGGGCGGAGCTCCCGATCCGACATACGCCGTGCCTGCGGCGGCGATCCTCCTCCTCCCGGGCACGAAGGAGAAGCGGATGGAATACCGAGCAAGCAGGCAGAGACGGGGCCCGGCTCATGGACGCATGAGAGGGAACAGAACAAAGCGGGCGGGGGAGGGAGGAGGATGGCTGGATGGGGATGGAATTGGATTCCTGCACAGAGTTGCGCACCACCTTTTGTCACTGTTTCTGCTGCCTTTTCTTCCCGCTGGGTTCTGCGGTGGCGTACCCGGCCGTTGCGTCGCCGCCTCCTCTGCTCTGCTCTGACGCCTCCTCGCTTCATTTCTCGCCACAGAAAAATGGAGAGCCCTGACTTTTAAATCTTGATCGCGATGTAGCGTGTGTGCGTGCATGTTCATCGCTAGGGCAACACATCGCCTCGTGAGGGATAATTATGTGCACATGTTTTCCTAACTCCACCTATTAAGGATGTATTTGGTTGACAAAATGAGTTTGAGTAGGATAAGATGATTTTGTACCATTTGGTTATATTATTTTAAACAGGGGCAGAGCCAGGGCCGGTAAAAGTCTACTATGTAGTTGCACTGCTCTATAGTGGGCCACGGCTCCTAGGCCTCGGGCCCAGGCTTCGATGGACCGAGGTCTGGCTCCGCTCCAGATTTTAGGGGTGTGTTTGGTTGATGGGATAAGATTAAGGCCCTGTTTGGCAACTTGAAACTGAGCTATTTCTACTAGAATCTGGGAGAAACCCAGCCAAATAGACTAAAACTTAGAACGATTCTCCTTGGAACGTTTCTTCTTTTTCCACGCCGTGGCTGAATCACCCTCAACCCCGTTTCTACTAGAATCTGGAACCGTACCAAACGGTTTGCAGAAAGTGATTCTGATTCTACATGAAACGTTTCTACCAAGAATCTGGAACCGTTTTCGTTTCTACTAGAATTTGAAACCGTACCAAACGGGGCTTAAATGTGATGAGATTAAATGGGATGGGATGGTCCTGTACCATTTGATTCCATTATTTTAGGTGAATGAAATGATTCATCATTTATATGGAATATTCCTCAACTTTATATCACTTGATCCAAGATGTGATAGTTTCATTCAAGCAACCAAACACATAAATGACTTTTTTTGAACCATCTTATACATGCACCATTTGGTACAGGCAAACAACACACCTTACGTGATACAAATTTAAGAAATATTATCTATAAATGCTGAACCATTCCATTCAAACAACCAAGCATATGAATTACTTTTTTCTTAAACTATTTAATACATGTACCACTTGGTACAAGCAACCAAACACACCATAAACTGCACGGCGCAATTGTGCGGCGTGGTCTACTATGCTATTGTTACTAGTTGCTCTGCTAGGTCCGCACATTGGGTACTCTGCTGAACCCGCACGTTGCTGCGGACACAAGGAAGCGCCGAGATATACAAAAATTTTAACATAGAAAGAAAATCTTTTTCGAAAAAAACCCAAAAAGAAAAAAAGAAAGCAAAAGGTACTATATTTCTTTAAGACAAACTACAGTGTCAGAGGACACGTGGCGGGACGGCCAGCCCAGCCTACATCGCCAACAATACACACACACACACACCTGGTTGGCCAACAGATAAGCGAGTAAGGTAAGGCAATGAGGGTTGGTTTGATTTATGTACTGATATGGCTGAGGTTCCTATAGTTTTTTTAAACTCTTCTAAGGTTAAGTCATTAAAATTAAAACTATACTTTATCAAGCAAAAGAGAATGTTGCAATGCTTTTTTTACTCACTGCCATGTAAGACCTAGTTAGCAAAAAAGGAATCTTGCCACAAATGTAGATGCAATCGAAATGGACGTATAACTCGGTCAAATTTAAGTGGATTGAAGTGTGGCAAAGTATAATAAAGTTTGTGAAGAATCATGTGGAGATCCATCCATATTTGTGATGAGTATTTGACTTTCTTTGAGAAAGGTGTGTTCAGGCTTGAGTTTGATTTGATTTTGATTTTCAAAATGAAATAATTTGAGGTGTTTTCAGTTTGAGACGACACTACTGGCCTTGTATTAGCGGTACTGTCGGCCGAGCGGCACTACCGGCCCATATGAGTGGTAGTGCCGACCTGTAGGAATGACTGGCCGAAGAGTGGCGGTAGTTATTTTCCAGTGAGGGGTTCTCGCATGAGTTTTAGCGCGAGCAGCACTACCGACCTCTGGGGAGCGGTAGTGCCGGCCGAGCGGTACTACCGGTCCCCAGAGGGCGGTAGTACCAACTTATACTGCGAAGAACACTTTGATTGTTGTTCTTGAATAATTATTGCATATAATTCTTGAACAATGCTATGTGAGGTGTTTCCTAGTCTTAGACGGTTGCAGGACGTCGATCAGAGGTCATGGCGAGGCGAAGGATGGCTAGGACGAGGCAAGGGATGCCGGAGGTCCGGATGGCTGGGGATTGCCGGAAGATGGTCGAAGATGGAGTCGGTGCAAGCCAAGAAGGCAAGGGAACCATTGGATACTAGCTTGAAGCTACCCGGATCAAGGAGAATCACTGGATTATGGTTTTAGAGGATAAAGTAGTGGTCAAATTAGTTTATTGGATAAAATCCGTTTGTTAGTGGGCTTTGGGTTAGCCCAATGGCTAAGTGTTTGAGATCAAATCCTGGCCTTTGGAGGCAGTGGCGGATCTAGGATTTTAAGTTAGGGTATGCCGAACTAATACTATAATATACAATTCGATAAAATCCAATGAACAATTCGGTAAACAACTACAAATGTTGTCGAGAAATTCGATATACGAGTATAAAATAAATAACTAGAAAAATGATCATACAAGCATAAATTATAATATAAATAATTCGAACATTTTAAGTATGAAATATGCATAAAAGAAGCCTACGCACCTACAATAGTTCAAATAATACAATATTTCTTCTTGTCCTTCTTGTTAGCCTCCACCTTCTAATAGCCATAAAACTCTTTCAAAAGACTATCACCCATCTTATTTTTGAACTTACTTTTGACTGAACTCATTGCAGAAAATACCCTCTCAACACTTGTCGTCGCCACCGGTAGAAGCAATACCAATTTCAGAAGCAAGTAAAGCAAATCATAAGCTATATACCTCTTTGTTTCAACAAGCTTAACTGAGAGATCAACAAGATTCTCTGGACCTTTGAATCTATCATCTAGTCTTACATCGTCAATATAGTTATCAAGTTGCAACTCAAGCTTTATCAAATCGGTACTTGAGATGATGTCATTAGGGTAGAACTCAGCAAGTCTACGCACCTTCTGTGCATCAAAAGAAGCAAACGAGTCGGTAGGATTGAAGGCCAACATACAAGAAAGCAACTCCATATTAATCTCATCAAACGGATTATCAAGCTCATGACTAATTTGATCAATGACCCCGATATATACTTCTCTTCTGAAATGATCATCATTTGTTTGGTTTCGGGAAAACCGTGTTGATCTTCCATAAGGCACATAATTACCCTCCATATCAGGAACTTGGACACCATATTTATTGCAAAACAAAGTGACCCTTTGAAGGGACTGATTCCAGCCATCAAACCTCAATTGTTGCATTCTACTCTTTGCCACGGTAACAAGTGAGATTGCATTAAGAATATCTTGCTCTCTTCTTTGCAAACACTCGGATAAATCATTTGTGTATCCAAGAATAACAAGTATTAAGTGTGCATTGAAAATAAAGTTAAATGACTCAAATACTCCAACCATAGTATGTATTTTTGGCCAATCCCCCCTTTGTGAAGCATCATTACCAAAAGTGACGAGTACATCGCGGATTGTGGGATACATAGCAATAATGTTGCTAACAGTTTTATAATGAGAGCCCCACCTACTCTCACCGGGTCTAGGCAAACCCATCTCTTGATTCAATCCACTCCCAGTTTTAAGTTCATCATAATCAAGTGCTTTCATGATATTATCTAGTTTAGCATTTCGAAGCATGCCATGACGCTTATAAGAAACTCCAACAATATTCAACAAGAGTGATACTTGATCAAAAAATCACACGCAATCATTATTTCCCTTGGCAACAGCAACAAGAACTAATTGAAGTTGATGTGCAAAACAATGGATATAATAAGCAGAAGGTGACTCTTGCACTCAAATCACATGTAGAATCGATATACACTAATATAGCAATCAGAGAGGGGGTGAATGATTGTGCATAAATATAGGGGGTAGGAGTAGCCTCACATTTTGAAGATTTTGTGTGCTCCTTTGAGCTTTGACCACTTGTTGTGATGCTTTGTAAGATCTTCCAAAGAAAAGAAAGAAAATTTTCCATCTCATACTTCTGAGTTTAAATTCTGCATTTACATTATGTCTTTACTTTACGCAATTTAAATTCAATATTTACTTTCAAGCATTTAAATTTCGCACATTTGGATTTGCCTCCCCTCCTTTTAAATACTTGTGATTTTTGAGCCGAGAATGAATGATTGATGAATGAATATTCTTTAGATTATATCCCAATCATCTAGGCTTCACTTCTCCCTATTTTTCTCTCTAATCGTCTTTTGCTCAATCTTTGGAGTTTGAGTTATTGTATTCTTTTTTTGATTTCTTGCTTGCTTTGACGTGCGGGAGAATATACAAGATAAACTTGATCATCCAAACCAACAAGCAAGTCCAAGATCAATATTCTTGGTTTTTGATCAACCTTGGTGCACTATACTTTTGAATGGTTAAAGGTCGAAACTTTGTGTCAATCCAACAGATTGATTGTGGAAATAAGTTCTTGACATCCTCGAGAAGGTGCTTACCACGTTTCACGGGTTTTGAACCAATAGATTAGAAGATCCAATGTTTTTGGTTCAGAACTCGTGCTATTTTTCTACCCTATTCTTGAAGCCGGCACTACCGCCTCATACGAGCGGTAGTACCGACCTCCGATACTACCGCCCCTAGTACCGGCTTGAGCAGATTTTAGTTGTTTTGGGTTGTTTGAGCTTAATTGCTTGTAGTGAGGTTTTGGTTGGTCTTGTCTTGTCTAGTAGGTGGAAGAAAATTTTTAATTTGGGATCATTCACCCCCTTTAATCGCCATCTCGATCTTTCAATTGGTATCAGAGCCAATTTTGCTCTTTCATAGATCTTGATCGGTCTCAAAAGCCATAGCGATGGATAAATACTCCACAAAACATTTAATCTTTTCTGGAATCAACTATCCCTTTTGGAAGTCGAGAATGGAATTATACATCACTACTGAGGGCTTCCTGATATGGTAGAAGGTGAAACTCCCGTATGAGGTTCCTGTCGATAAGAACATCAATGCCGTGAATATAGCTGATGTTGAAGCAAATGCCAAGGTAGGGAACATCCTTATACAGGGACTCAACCTCAGTGATATGACCGGATTTCTCACCTACGATCTGCTCATCAGATTTGGGTGACCCTTGATGCTTACTATGAGGGCACCACTCAGATCAAAACGGTGAGACAAGATTAGTATAAGCGTGACTACAACAAGTTTGAGCAGCACGCTAGTGAGAGACTCGATGAGTGTTTTGGTCGTTCCACTAAGATCCTTAGCGATCTCCGATCAGTTGGTTGCATATACTCCGACTCGAAGAACGCTAGGCATTTTCTAATAGCACTCGACCTTAGAGTTTGGGAGATGAAGGTGACCACCATCAAGGACACCACAGACTTATCGACTCTGACACTTGACGGGTTTTATTCCCGACTTAAGACTCATGAGATCGACGTTGTCTCTAGTAAGACAAAGTCTCAGTTGATAGTTTTGGTCACCGATCCCACTGGTTGTTCTTCTGATGCTTCTTTTGGTTTCTCCCTTTCTGCCCTTTGAGAGCTAAGCGATGATCAACTGAATAAGTTTTCAGAAAATGAGCTTGCACTTTTATCTCGCAAGTTTTCCCACGCATACAAGACGGTGAGGGAGAGGAAGAGAGGTGTCACAATCACTTGCTTCGAGTGTGGTGGCCCCAACCACATTCGAGTGAACTGCTCCAAGCTAGAGAAGGGCAAACACAAGTAAGACAAGTACCGCAACAAGAAGCCTCCAGTCCGCGAGACGGCGCTTGAAGAAGTACCGCAACTTCTCCAAGAACAAGAAGCTCTTCCACCGCGTCCTCGCTGCACTCGACGACATCGACCTCTCCGATATGGATACATGGAGCGACGAGGGCGAGGATGATCTGCGAGAGAAGACCAAGGGCGACGATAACTTCTTCGGCATGTGCTTCATGGCTGACACCAACAGAACAACGACTCCGAGCTGTACAGCGACACAGACGAGGTATCTTTCTACGACCAACTCAATGAAGCTTTTTGCAAGCTAAAAAATTTTCATGCTAAAGGTAGATGTATAGAGCTTGCGAAGGAAGTAGATACCTTGTCTCGGGAACTAGCTTCACTTAAATCATGTTCCTCCAGAGACTCTGATGCTTGTTTGCTTTGTGATGCTTTACTTGTAGAGCTGGAGAACCTAAGGACTAAGCATGGTAGTGTGGTTTCTGATCTTGAGAATTAGACCAAAGAATACTAGCACTTGTTCTGATGATCCTATTCCTATAGATGCTAGTTTTCTTCATGCTCACACAACTGCTTCATGTGAAAATTGCTCTAAACTCCTTGCTGAAATTGATGCCATGAGCTCACACATTAGGAAGCTTTATGTTAGAAACGACGAACTTGAATCACATGCTTCTAAGGTCCCAGTCAGCTCATGTGGGGGTTGTATGCAATTAAAATTTGACAATGATATTTTAAAACTCAAGTATGCTGAACTTGCTAAAGACTTACTAGCTAAGTCACAAAATAGTTGCTTACTGTGTGCTGGGATTGAGGGGGACTTGGACAAAATCCATGCTGAGCTTAGGAAGAAACTAGAGGCCCAGATAGTTAGGATTAGAAATGCCCCATGCCTTTCCTGTGAGGCCCTCAATATTGAGACAGCCGTGCATAAAAAGAGATATATACGTGTTGTTCATTCTTCTTCTTCTGGCTCTTTGTCTACTCTTTCCCTCTATTCTTCATGTGCCTTGCTTTTTCGAGAGTGTGAATACCTTATGAGCACTCTCGAGAAATTTGTTAGAGGCAAGGAGAAGCTCGATCTTATCCTAGACCAATCTAAAATCAGTAGGTTTAATCAGGGTCTAGAATTTGATTACTTAAAGCATGCACATGCGCATCCGCCTACAATGGTGTATGCCTCCAAGAGTGGAGAGATCGTGGTGGCTCCACAGGCGAGCACCACAGTGTTTAGGTCAGCTCGGATTGTCTACGGGATTTCTGACGAGAAGGATGTTTCTCCTGTTACTTTGTTACTTCAACCTGTATGGTAAAGTATACTTGCACCTTTTGTCAGAAGGATGGACATATTGCTGATTTCTATTTCAGACGCGCCAAGATCACACTATGTGAGCGTGCTCTTAGGGGTATTCAGGGTCATCCTCAGACTCTGAGTGCTCCTAAGGCACTCACAGCAGCTAGACAGGTTAGAGAGTCTACAGCTTTTGAACAGCGTCTGGGACTTGGTTTTCAGGCTTCTACTTCTGATTTTCGTCCCAAAGCTGTCCGTAGTCAGTCTTTCCATCGTCCTCTTGATATTCCTCGTTTTGTCCATCGAGGTAGATATTAGCGGCAAGAGTTTGCTTCCTCCAGTGGGAGGTTTGGGCAGCGGCACTGGGATGGTCCGGCCTTTGCATGTCGGCGACCAACCCAGCACCGGCTCCCAGACGTCCTACAGGAGCTGTTTCTGAGTTAGTGATAGTAGAGTCACGGAGAGGCGCTAGTTTTCTGTCTTTTGCTCATGTGACTGCTTCTTCTGCTCGGGTGACTCAGTATTGGGTTCACAGATCTGCACTGATTTGTCCCAGTACTGAGTAATATACTTTTCGCTCTCTTTGATTAGGTTCGTAGGATGGGGAAGGGAGAGGTTTGGATCGTAGACCCTGAATGTTCTCAACACATGACAGGAGACTCATGTTGGTTCTCTTTCCTACTCCGAGCTCCCGGTGATGAGGTGATTACCTTTGGGGACGATTCTTTAGGTAGAGTCATCGCTAAAGGTATTATCTGTATTAATGATCATTTTATTTTTAAGGACATTGGTTTAGTTAATAAGCTGCAATACAATTTGCTTTTTGTTTCTCAGCTTATCGATGACGATTTCGAGGTAAGTTTTAAGAGTAACGCCTGTAGAATTCTCGATTCTTCTGGAGGACTAGTTTGCAGAATTTCTAGATTTGAAAGAGTCTTTCGTGTTGATTTTTCTTCTTCTGAAGATTCTCTCTATTGCTTGATTACTTCAGAGTCTCGTGATCTCTCCTTCTGGCATAGGAGATCTGGTCACATAGATTTTGATCATTTGACTCGAGTTAGCAGCCATGATCTCATTCGTGTTCTGCTCAAGCTTAAGATGGTCAAAGATTTGGTGTGTTCTCTTTGTCGACATGGCAAAATGGTTTTTGGTTCAGAACTCACGCTGTTTTTCTACCTTATTCTTGAAGCCGGCACTACCGCCTCATACGAGCGGTAGTACCGACCTCCGCTACTACCGCCCCCTAAATTGTGGTAGTATCGGCCTGAGTAGATTTTTGCTGTTTTGGGTTGTTTGAGCTTCATTGCTTGTAGTGAGGTTTTGGTTGGTCTTGTCTTGTCTAGTAGGTGAAGGAAATTTTTTAATTTGGGATTATTCACCCCCCTCTTATCGCTATCTCGACCTTTTAACATTCTGTGTCTTGGTCCCGAAATAAAAGCACAGCACAGGGCTCATGTGAGAGACGGGATGTGATGTCCCGTATGTCAAACGTGAAAACCCAATTCATGAGTTTCATACCCCTCCATTCATGTCGGCCCTTATGTCGCTGTCTGGTAATATTTCTTTTCGCCATTATCTTCAGTAAGATCATGTCCCCTCAATCTCAACCCTATATCATCCAGTCCTTTTCGAACACCACCCGTCGGTAATCTCTACCATGTACTGGTAAATCTTAACAGCAGCAGCATTACCGTAGACAAGTTTGTTTGTTCGAGCCTTCTGAAGAAACGAACCATTCTTTACTACGATTTTTCTATTGTCAGTGAACAACGAATCATCCTGTAGACCGAGAATAAAGACAGGTGCCTGGAATAAACGGAGAGAAGCATCTGATAAAAAGAGGCAGACTAGCAGAGAATCAGAGTACAGTGAAGATGAGCTATACACATATCTTGAGAAGGCAAAATGGGAAAATGCCCTACATCACTCCACCGAGGAGGGAGGGGGATGGGGGGGGGGGGGGGGACCTTTACCCAAGGAAACAGCAGCAAAGAAAAAGGCAAAGAAAGAAAGAAAGAAAGGAAGATGGAGAAAACAAGAAAGATGAGATGTACATATCCACCGATCAACTCAACCCAAACTCCGCTAGCAATGGTACAGCGAGAAGCTCCGGTTCTTCCACAGGGAGCTCAGCGTCCTCCCCAGCTTCCTCGATTTCGATTTGCACAGTGGCTTCGACTCCCGGTGACAGACCATGACACCGTTCCCAGCCTCCGCCAGCAGCTGCTGTTGCTGCTGCTGCTGTGGTTGCCGCCCCCCGTCCCGCTGCCTTTGCTCCCGGAACAGCCTGAGCAGCTTCTGGGCCTTGTCCTTTCCCCTCCCTGTGCCGGTCGCCGAGATGGAAACCAGGGAAGGCACCACTCCCTCCTGCAGCACCGGTGCGATGCACTTGTCGTCGGCCGTGCAAATCACGAGGAGGCAGGACACCGCTTGCTCCTGCTCCGTCGGCTCGCCGGTGTCCAGAAGCGTTGCCAACGTGCTGACCAAGCCTGCGCTGGACAGGATCTCTTTCCTTCCAGCCTGGGTCGCTGCAAGGCTGATGAGCACTGCAAGGGCCTTCTCAGTCCAACCAAGGCCCTCGGATGCCGAAGGCTCGGCAAGGAGAGAGTGGAGAGCGTCCACAATGCCCGCTGACAAAAGCGATGGGATGCTGGCCTGGTGGTTGGAGAGATTGTACAGAGTGTACAGGGCATCATGCTTGCAGGAGCTGCCCGTAGTGTCGCGGGCCTCATGACTGTGCAGACGGTCTACTAGGAACGACACGGCCTGGCTCGAACCAATGATGCTCTTTGCATCAGGGAGGCAGGAAAGGTTAAGGTAGAGTGCCGTGGCTGGAGCAGATAGGCCTGGATTTGATACCATCTGCTCCAGTAGGTCGATAACTCCGGCAGACAATAGAAATCCCTTGTTTCTGAAAGAAACAGAGAAGAAGGTTTGGTAAGAAAGACTCCAGAGAAAAGAGCACATTACCAGTTTAAGGTCAAAATGCTGTAGATGAAGTACTCAACTAGTTGTAATTGACAAGCACCAAGATAACTGAAAAATAAACTTCATGCCTGTTATTATTGACTGCAAGGTTGAAAAGAGCCATGGCACCAATTTCCTGTGCCTTGTCATTCCCATCTTGCACGGCATTCCTCAAGAACTGAACCAGCACCTCAGCAAGCCCATTTGAGCCCATCTGGACCCTTGCTTCCTCATCATCTTTCAGAAGATACCTTATCTGCTCCACCAACCTGCACTTGTTGCGTATGTTGTTTCTTTCATGAAGCATAAGCAGCAAGTTTCGGTAACCCTCATTCGTATCGAAATCATAACAAGAGCTGTCATCTAACGTTCCCGATTCGCTGTTTGCTGGCTCTTCTTTTTTCCCATTCTCCAAGGGAACCACCTTGACACCCTTCACATTACTGGAGCCAAAACTTTCAACAGACACACAGCCTGTTGCCTCAGAGTCAGAGAAAGCAAGCCTCCAGTTTACATCAAAGGAACCCGGTGGAGCATCAGGAACTGGAAAATCATTCTGCTCACACCAGCTGGCAATCAAGGCCTTAACACAATAGTTTGGAGTCAAAGACAGGTGAGCCAGTTGCTGCTGAGTCTTAGGGCATGTGCTGTGGCCATCATTAAACCATTTCTCAATGCAAACACGCTCATAAGTCTGCCCGGATGAAATGATAACTGGGTCATACATCAGCTGTAAGGAAATGGGACACCTGAGTTCCTCGGGAGGGATTGACATGTTTCCGGACCTTGGACCACTACGCCTACAATTGAATGATCCAAGCCTTGAATTGAAAGACCCAAACCTTGAATTGAATGATTGAATGCTTGAAAGCTGTCTACTGAACGCTCGGCCATTTCCGCAGGGTCCATACATATCATCCATGGCTAAAACTGTAGGTGAGCACGGAGATGATCCTTGAGAATCGGTATCATCACCAACCTCACTTCTGAAAAATTTTGAGTATTTCCTCATGAGATTGTACAAGTATGACACAACGAACTCCTTCCGCTTATCTTCATCAGAACGAGCCTTCTCAATTAGCTTCTTGAGGGCTCTTCTCTCAGTGAGTGCTGCCCTCGAAGATGTAATGCCCAGCTTCAGTGCAGCCATATGAAAGACCTCAAGCTCCCCACTATCACTGGAACTATTTAGTTTACTGTTTCTCTGGAGCAAATTGATCACCTCATCACCAGCTTCCTTCTCTGATTGATCCAGTGTAAATACAACTTCCTCCAACTCACCAACAATATCTACAATCTGTTGCGACAACAGGATTAGGATGTCGGGACATAGCTCGCATTGCACAAAATTGTAAAACCATAAAAAAATACTAAGGCAAGATGTCGGATTTGTGGTCCAAAAAATTGACTAGAAGTACAAGTTAGTTGCGGTAATAGATTTTTTTCACAACGTACCTTACAACCAATATCTTCTGTTACTATGCTTTCGACACGCCTAAGACTTTCTTGAAGCTGGCTTCTCGATTTCTCAAACTTCAAAAGCACAGTTTCTGCAGTGATGGCCTGGAAGTGAATAATATCAGTGTAAGAGTTCAGCATTTTAATGATTTCAATGCCAAGAATCTTCAAAAGCAATGGTGGCCATGCCCCATGGCAATTTTGCAACCTAATATTATCCAGAGTGATGTAGTGGAGAGGGGTACAACAACTTACCAAATAGAGCCTGCTGCAATCTGCACAATGCTGAAGAAGGCCTTTGGCTTTATCTAGAGCTACATGCAGTGAACACAGTGCCTGTATGCCAGACTTGCTTCTGGGTCTTGATGCTTCGATGAAAGGGAAAATTGCTGAAAGTTTAGAAACTGCAGGATGAAATGCTCTACACATTCCCGCGTGCAACTGCATAAACCACAATTCTTCAGATTATGTACCAATAAACAAATCCCAAAAAACAAAAGGCATAGGTTTCTGGTAATTTCTTAAATTATCTGCAATACACATTACAAAATAGACCTGATAAGTACTTCTTTTTTTTTTTAAAAAAAAAGAAGGAATCCTAGAAATCTGACAGCATTATGAATTTATGATTGTACCATTGAAACTATTGATAATACAAGAATGTACTTGAAAAAACAATTGCCATTTAAAATCTACTTGCAAATAGGAAGACTAATAACAGGAACAGTAGATATTCTGGCTGCCATCAAGATAAAACCACTGTTAAGATGATACCTTTGCATCATTAGCCAGAAAAGGACCCTCCTCGGTCTCCATTGCATCCATGGTTGACTACCACCTGAGCTCCAACATCTGATTGCAAGATTCAGAAGAAATAACATTTCAGATCAGCAGATCACTCTCAATATTACTCACATATCAGATAACTAGATATTTTTTCCCCTTGCGACTAATGAAAAGAACAGGCTTGAAGTTGGAGAATGGGACAAAGCAACCTTCCAGGCATTATTAATACGAAAGGAAAGATAAGAATGGTAAAGAAACTACCGGCTGCAAGCCTACAGCACAGTGTTCTCCAAGAAGCACATTTCGGAAAACTACTAACTAAACAGGATCATTAATTACTAATTTTGAGATTTACAGCTCCTGGAGCCCATGATTTTGACCAAGTTCATCTCTTTTTTTTACCAAATCCAAGGCACCCAAATGTGCCAATTATTGTGCATTTGACTCACCTCATGCCCCCAAAAAATAAAATAAAATTAAGCAGAGTCGGCAGTTTGCTTAAGCCTCCCCCAAACTAACTAGAATTTAAAGCAATTTCCTCCCAAGTGGGGAAGGGAACAAGATAAGGAGTTCTCCGCAACATCGTTTTCATCTCTCCAAATCTCCATTTGAATTTATTTTTTAAATGACATACCAAAAATCCAACAAAGGGAAACTCCTTTGCATAAACTTACAGCACACTGAATCCGAGAACTCGGCGAACTCCCAGAGATCCCAAATGCAGGAACTCGCTCAGAAAAGGAGCAGAGCAGAGAAGAACACCAAAAAGAAACAACCCCCGCGCAGACCACTCCAAGGTCCCATCCCACCAAAGCGAACCCCAAATCCTGATCTTTTCGACGGAACAGCGCGGAAAGGGAAGGAACGGTCCATGACGGCCAAGAGACAAGTCAAAACCGCACCATTTCGAGCGAGGAGAGGGAGGGGGAATGCCTCAAGAAGGGCGCGGCAGCGGGCAGATCTCGCCGGCGGGGTGTGCACGTGGCTCCGGCGGTGCCGGCGGAGACGGCAGGGGAGGAACGGGGGGCGGTGGGGGAGAGGTGAGAGAGGAAAAACGGAGTGTGGGGGAGCGTTGGATAGCGGTGGATTTTATTCAGATTTCAGGGCGGGCCTGCAATGGAAATAAAATGTCTTTTCTGTGGGGTTTTCTATTAACAAGCTACTACTTATTTAAGTAAAGGATCTTTTTAAAAAACAAATATGGCTGAAGCATTTTTAAAATTTTGTCTATTTTTCTCATGCTCTTGCTGGAGTTTGGATATGTTTTCCTTTCATGGAAATACTTTGTTAGTTGCGGAATGTGAGATGTGGACATCTACTAGTTGGTTAGTGTGCATGTTTGTCTTGTGCAATTTATAAATTTGATACTAAAACTTTAGAAGGTTGGGCTCTTTTTGTGTTGTGTGTTCTTTATTTAGATCGTGGGTTTTTTTTTTTTTTTGTCTCGAGTTCAATCATGTAGAAGTTGTAGTTAGTTATTCAGTACCAGAGGAAACATTACGGAATTGATATTGAGTAGACATAACTAACCTATACAAACATTTATCGTTGAAATTCTTCATATTACTAAATCATTCTAAAACAACTAAGATAAAAAAAATATATGTTATTTATTTTTGAAAAATCATCATATTATCAATAACTACTACCTTGAAAAGACTTACTTGGGTAGGATACTTACCTTTCTTTCTAGTAGAGATGGGAGAAATGTCATGATTCATGGAGGATTTATCCCAGATTTGACTTTCTTCTTAAACTTACGGTTACATCACTTACATCTAAAGAAATACATGTCAAATACATGTAATAGGAAATAATCTCAATCAAAACAAGATGATTTCAACGGCATCTAGGCATGATAGTGATGTTGAAACAACTTGGTCAAAACTTTTGTAATGTTTTTGTCTCCCTTTTACCTTGACAAAATACATGTATTGTCATCCTGACAGTGTATTTGAACTAGTGTACATATAAATAGAATCGTCAACATGAAGATAGAAAGAAGTGTATCTAACCACTTTTGCAACGAAGGTGATCTTCATGAAAATTTTTTTTTGAGGGGGATCTCCATGAAATTTTACTTGTTACTTAAGTGCCCTTTCTAGGCCAAACCAGTAATGAGATTCCTCACCACAAGTTGGACAAACAACACAAGTTTCTCTCACCCCCACAAAATAGGCCTACTTG
Source organism: Rhipidocladum racemiflorum (assembly GCA_036346355.1). NCBI lineage: Eukaryota > Viridiplantae > Streptophyta > Magnoliopsida > Poales > Poaceae > Rhipidocladum > Rhipidocladum racemiflorum. The sequence goes on along the minus strand of CM070570.1, from coordinate 17,779,408 downwards.
CCTGTATCCAACATTTCCACCTCCATGGTTCCTCTAAAGAATCCATTGATGAGCAGCAAATGGCAAATCTGATCCCAAATTTAACAACTCAAACCAAGATCAACATAGAGATCTAGCTAGTGCGAGCATAGTGACCTCCCCAAGTTGAAATTTTTTTATGCTTCTGCTGGGGATCTTTGATTCCATCAGATGCCAAAACCAAACATAACCCTAAGACAGGAAGAATAAAAAAACCTAATCTTGACATGCCAATCAATTTCTTAGGTACTAACCAACCAATTAATCCAAGGAAATTAAATTATGTGTGTGAAAGGCCCCTCCACTGGCTGATGATTCCATGCATTTCCCTTTAGAATTTTAAATCTGTCAGAGTTAGATCAAGCTTTGCTTTCTAGTGGGTCCTCACACAACTCAAATCATCAACCAGATTGATCTATTTTGTTTCTCAGAAAAAAGGGAGCATTTGCTAACTCAAAATACAGGTTTCTTAATTAATTAGGAGACGCCATGAGGCTTTAAGCGACAAGCACTTGGAGTCAAAGCCACAAAGGTGATGATAGGCTTGTACGTGTCAAGGAATTATTAGCATCTTCATCTTTACTAGCAGGGGATTAGGAAAAGATGTTACTGTTTGGGTGGACGAGTTTGGTCGATTCATGGATTGAAGAAAAGGCAGCTAGGAAGATAATTGACTAATAATTTGCATGATGTAATCGCTCACCCAGTAGTTATACTAGTGCTTTGTTAGCAGTCTACTCATCATCTAGTCTTAACTCTCTTTTTCTTTCTTTCTTTTCTTGTTTACTTTTGAGAGTGCTAGATGTTTCTGCACCAACAATATTGACACAGGAAAATTGTCACTAACCCTGTTTATAAGGGGAAGAGTTAGTACTTAGCACTCATCTTTAAAACACAAGTAAGCTGGCTAATCTAATACGATAAGGTAAATAACACACATGGCGTAGATAATGCATGCACGAAGTAGTACATTACAAGACCAAAACCTCCAAGACTCAAATCATTTGCGATGTGAAGGCAAGGGTAAATCAAGCATATATAATGCCAATATAACTCACTGATGCCAACTTGAAGGATGAAAATGAGAAACTTTGGTATATAATAGCGTTAATTAGTGTAGCAAATTAATTAGCATGCCTAACCCTGCATTAGATATACAAGATACATTTTGGCCAGCATTGCCCACCATGAAAGAAAGTAGGGGTGCTACTGCTCCTGCTAGTAAGAACTCGATAGCAATTTACCGTCCACAGTAACAGTTCGTGACATCTGAATTTACTAGTGGTGCTGTAAGTAGCACAGGCAGAGTGATTCATCCATCATTGTTGGCCACCCAAATGTCAAGCCGGGTTGGAGTCTGGAGTCTGGACTTGCAGATAATAGACCACGACTCTCCCTGATGCATCATGCATGCATACTTGTTGTTTTCACCTTGTACAGCAGCCCGATATCGCCATCAACAGCACGCTACGAGCATCACGCAGTCCTTTTCTGTTTGTACACGTTGTTTGTCGTTGCTGCAAACAGACAGACGGTGCACAAATTCAAGATACCTTGAAGCTCGGATTAATTCTAAGCTTCGAAATTTGCCTGCAGCTAGTAGTGTCGTCTTACTGTTGAGTCGCCGTGTTCCCCTGCTTTTTAGCCTCGGATTCAAAGTCCCGCGTGGGCGGCTAGGTATAGATCAATGCATTTCACTGGTTGCTTATTCTTTTAAAAAAGGGCTGGAGTACGATGTACGGACCACCGGTTGATTGGTGGCTGCTTGCATCTGGGTTGAGAGAGGAGTGATAGGCTTTTTCTCTACCGCGGAAGACGACATGTGTCACTTCCGGTGGTATGCTAACGCTGAAGCATCTTCGGCGCACGTGGAGCGTGAATTTTTTTTAAAAAAATCGCACAAATTTAATTATGATATGAAATTTTTATAGTAGGTTTTCAAAAAGTTTCAAACATCAAACATTAATCATTTAAATAGCAAATTGTTTTTTGTGAAATACTCTTGCGGGGAATCCAACTCAATACCTCTCGTACGTGAGGCAAGCGCTCTACCAAGTGAGCTACAGCCGACTATTAGTTTAACTACGGGTAACAAATATATGATTCTACACTTTCAGTGCTCCCCGTCTGCTGAATGGTTTCTTCTGTGCTCCACGTGCGCCGAAGGTTGCTCCGGCACTAGTATCGCCGGAGAAGACACGTGTCGCCTCCCCAGCTTTCTGTGGTGCAAAAGACTACTTTTTAAAAAATATATATAAGAGAGCTATTTTGTCAAAAAAATGCCCGAAGAGAACTACTACAGCGAGAGAGAGATGAGAAATATCTTGGAGTGATCCGAGCCAAGCCATGCATGAGACGAAGCAGCAATTGTCTCGGCCCTTTTTCTAGTGCTGACAAACTCTTTTTTTGTCTAAATATATCCTTATTACGAAAGTAATTATAATAGTCATATCTTTACCGCGGAAATTTGGACAAACGATACATATTAACTGTCTTATTTCTACATCATAGAAGGAGCTACTGAGCTATGGGATCTCGGTAGCTACGGTGACTTGTCGAGCTATGAAAGCTCGTAGCTTTTTCTGCGGCAGGTGATACATCTCATATGTCGATGCTTCCGTAGTTAAGGATAGGATTAATTTTGCAATTGCATTTAGAAGGGATTAGATTTTTTTTAAAAAAAAAAAAACTTTGCTATGGACTAAAAAAAGTGATGACTCACGATTGAATCGAGCGGAGTGGGAATGGGAGCAAATTTGTTAATACTATACCGGAGTTTATACTAAGTTGATTCTTGAAATAGTACGTTTCGGTACCGGTCCATACGGACACACCATTTCGAGTTTAGTATAATAATATATATTTATAAGTATACACATATTTAATTATATGTACACCAAAGTTCTATATATATACCTGGGAGTACATACTCTCACTCAATATACCTCTTAAACACTCTTAGGTCTTATTTGGCAGAGCTATAGATCTCAGCTCCACCTCATATCTGAAACTTGTAGGCTAAAATAAAGTAAATTAAGTTTATATTTTTATTCTAAATTGTAAACAAGATGACCCACTTAAATACTTTTAATATGCCAATAGTTTCATCTCCACGGATCTGGTAATACCCAGTTGCACCATATCCACAAATCTAATAGAGCTAGAGTTTATACCCATACCTTTAGCTCCACAGATTTGATAGAGTTAGAAATATCTAGCTCTACCAGATTCATAAATCTGATGAAGCTGGAGCTCTGCCAAACACCTCGTGTATTTGTCTTACGGCTTAACGCTAAGTTGCTGGCGTATAATGCTTGTCGATCTAAAACTATCATTTTCATAGACTTTTTTTGGTTGCAAAAACAAGGATAAAAAACTACAGTGCTACTGCTAAGTATGCGTGCCCATCTTAGGGCTAGTTTTTTTTGGGCGAAATTTAGGCCCAAAACTAGATTTTGAAACAAACTATCTAGCATGTGTAATACGAGTTGGGTATTAGTGCTAAAGTCAAGGGATCCGAGTTTTAAATCAGCTTTCGCCATTCGGATACATGCATGGCTCATCTATGTAGTACTGCCTCATCTCTTTGAGTGGTAACCAAAAGTTCGAAACCCGTTAGTTGAGTGCATCTTCCATCGGAATTTGAATTCGTGACTTACGGACCTTAACTGCCTTAGGTTGGCTGCACTAGTCCATAGTCCGACTCTTACGAAATATAGTAGGATGTACTATAGATACTATGCATTAAAATAGTTGTATCTAGAGTTATTTCTATACAATGTGATACATTTAGGTGCAACTTATAGACATTATGCACCGGAAATAACTGACAATCCTTTCTGTTGAGAAATTTGAGGTCACTAGCCTGTGTCTAGAAATTTGAGGTTCATTTGGAACATACGAATTTCGCGATAATTTCTACGCAAATCATGTGTTCAAAACAGGGCGATATCAGAACATCACGCGTACGAAAATTTTCTCCTTTTTTTTCTTTTTCTCAACATGCACGCCGTAAATTATACGCATCTTGCTCCCGAGAACGGGGAAAGGGGCGGTGGTGGATACGGATTTAGATCTTCTGTTTTTGTTAGTCAAAATGCACGGCGCATTTTGATCTGGCAGAGTAAAGAAATCTAAGAGGGGAAAAGTCAAATTGCTACAGTATTTTTGAAAATATATGCGGGATTTAATAAAATCTAGTTTAAAAATATGAATTTCAATCAAAATATCCAAAATTTCAATAAAATTTACCAAAATATCGAATGCTGTAGCAATTTGAATTTTTTCCTTAAATTTCTTTACTCTGTCAGATCAAAATACACCGTGCGTTTAGACTAACAAAACAGAGGATCTGAATCCGGTGGATACGCGCCCGCTGCGGCCGGGGCCCACGTCGACCACTAATTTAAGCTCCTCGGATCAGACGGCCGGTGCCGCGGCGTACACGTGGACGGACAGCATCGCCCCCTGCGCCCGATCGTACGAGCAATGATGGCGTCCGCTGACCCGGGCCCCGCTCTCGCCTGCGCGACGCTGGCACCACACCACCCTGCCGCTGCGTGCTGTGCTGGATGTGCCATCAATGCTACAGGTCAGCCATGTTGTACACGCGGCGGGCTCCGGGTGCCCCTCGTCCTTTGGAGCCTACGAAGGCTGTAGTAGCGTACTACTAGTACTGTTTGGTGATGAAAGTTAGAAACCGACGAATAAAAATGGATGGCCGTATATACTCCCTCTGTCCCACAAAGAGTGCATTTCTAGGATTTTTAAGACAGATTAGTGTGCAAGGTAAATGACTAATGTGCCCCTTATTACTCCATACACAAGCATGGTGGTGCTTCCACAAAGACTTAAATGAGCATGCATACACTTACAACTGGGCCCTACAGACTAAAGATGCATTCTTTGTGGGACAAAATTTGAACACTAGAAATGCACTCTTTGTGGGACAGAGGGAGTAGAACATAATGGCAGTCATGAATACAAATATCAACTCTATTATACGAGAAAGATTTGAAGAGAGTTTAAGCCATCCACCTCATCTCCATACTAATTTGCAAAAAAGTCTCTCCCTTTTCTTTGAATTACGGATAGATCTCTATAAATTACAAATAGGTCCTTTGCGATTTTTTGTGAGGGTAAGATAAATGTTTTCAAATTGCATTTAAGTCCCTGGTTCGTTACTTTACGAAAAACCTCCCGCTAAATACAAATATCGAACGAGCTCTTTTCTAATTTTTTATGATAACGATCAAGTCCAAAAATATAACAAACAGGTCTTTGACCCTTACGCCCAGGTCATTTCTCTGTTTTTTCCGGAAAAATAGTTTCGTCAACAGAAATATGTGTATAGCTTTATCTTTAGATTTTTTTTTCAACTCGATCTCTAATCTCTAGATTTTTTCCCCCAACTCGATCTCTAATATTTTTCAAAACGTGTATTATTACTCGATGAACGCATAGAGTGTTAAACTCGATAAAAGAAGGTTGACATCTCTAATATTTTTTGGAACATGCATTATTACCTGGTTAACACACAGAGTATTAAACTCGACAAAAGGAGGTTAGCCGGGTAATTATAAAATGTTAACCAAATTCGTCAAAAGAAATATGTGTACAGGTCCTTTCTCTGTTTTTTCCGAAAAAAATATTTTCATCAACAGATATATGTGTGCAACTCTATTATATGGGAAAGATTTGGAGAGAGCTCAAGCCATCCACCTCATCTCCATGCTAATTTGCAAAAAAGTCTCTCCCTTTTCTTTGAATTACGGATAGGTCCCCATAAATTACAAAGAGGTCCTTTGCGATTTTTTGTGAGGGTAAGAAAAATGTTTTCAAATTGCATTTAGGTCCCTGGTTCGTTACTTTACGGAAAACCCCCCGCTAAATACAAATATCGAACGAGCTCTTTTCTAATTTTTCATGATAGCGATTAAGTCCAAAAATATAACAAACAGGTCTCCGACCCTTATGTTCATGTCCTTTCTCCGTTTTTCCCGGAAAAAATAGTTTCGTCAACAGAAATATGTGTATAGATTTATCTCTAGATTTTTTTTTCAACTCGATCTCTAATCTCTAGATTTTTCCCCCCAACTCGATCTCTAATATTTTTCAAAATGTGTATTATTACTCGATGAACGCATAGAGTGTTAAACTCGATAAAAGAAGGTTGACATCTCTAATATTTTTTGGAACATGCATTATTACCTGGTTAACACACGGAGTATTAAACTCGACAAAAGGAGGTTAGCCGGGTAATAATAAAATGTTAACCAAATTCGTCAAAAGAAATATGTGTACAGGTCCTTTCTCCGTTTTTTCCGAAAAAAATATTTTCATCAACAGATATATGTGTGCAGCTCTATCTCTAGATTTTTTTTCCCAACTCGATCTTTAATCTCTAGACTTTTTTCCCAACTCGATCTCTAATATTTTTTTTCGAAATATGTATTATTACTTGGTGAACGCATAGATTGTTAAACTCGACAAAAGAAGGTTGGCATCTCTAATATTTTTCGAAACATGTATTATTATCCGGTTAACACATAGAGTGTTAAACTCGACAAAAAGGTTGACCATGTAATAATAAAGTGTTAACCAAATTCGTCAAAAGAAATATGTGTACAACTCTATCTCTCTATTTTTTGTAACTCGATTTCTAATATTTTCTGGAATAAGAAATATATGTATACAGCTATATCTCTATAGTTTTTTTTTTGCAACTCGATATATAATATTTTTCGGAAAATGTATTATTCACCGGTAAACGTATATAGTGTTAAGATCGCTCCGAAAAAAAATATGTTTATGTCCTCCTGCAGTCTTCTTTTAGGAAAAAAACGGGATACATTTTACACGGTGCGGCGTGCGCCGCACATTCTGCCTAGTAATGATAACAGGTGAGCAAATATCGGCAAAAATAGGGGGAAATGCGGGATTTTTAGATGGGTACGGTATCTAAAATTAGCCATTAAACTGATTAAATTCAAAAAATTAAATATCACAATAATTGATAAAAATCAAGAGAAAATCGCTCAAAAAATCTTCTTTAAGAAACATTCAACTGGCCAATCAAAATCGAGAGAAAATCGGGAGAAATTTGGTCAAAATCGAGAGAAAATTCATAGATTTTTTTCTTCTTCAAAAATTTGGATTTCAAAACCATGCAATTTCTAACGATTTTGTCTGGTAATAAAAAAACCGTGCGATATTTTCAAATCAGATAAGTTGAACCCTGGATTAAAGGACCAAAACTATTTTATCTTTAATATTGTAGATTGATTTTTTTATATAATAGTGTGCTATATTTATAGTTAAAATCACTCAATAGTAATTTCAAAATTCACCAACTAAACTCTAGAGTTTGGTTATATCTCAACACTCCCCCTTGAATGAATACCACGTTATCCATATACCTCATTAAAAACTCTTTCCAAAAACGTAGTGGGGAAAAAGGATGGATATTGTATTACGTCTGTATATTGTATTACACTTGTTGTCTTGTTAGAAACCTTCATGTGAGAAAACTTCAGAAAAACTCACTAAGAGAAAAATAGTGCAACATGTAATCTTCTGGACTAGCGTGGTATCTTCATGATCATACTAAGGGCTATGGTTCAAGGATTTACACCCCTAAACTATGCATCTCTCTAAGTCATCTCATTCTAATGACACGAACACATCTTTTGAAACTGGATGTCGGTAAAGAATTAGTGAATAAATCAACTAGATTTTCACATGACTTAGTTTCCATAATCTTTACCTCGTTATTCTTCTGGAGTTCATGAGGATAGAAAAGTTTAGAGGCAATATGCTTCACAATATTGCTCTTTACATAACCTATTTACATTTGTGCAACACAAGCAGCATTATCCTCATAAATAATTGTGAGGGTATCGACGGTATTAATTCCCTATGACTTCTGGATATGACTAATCACACGTCTTAGCCAAACACTTCTGGATCTCTATTTTGGATTTAGGGACTCCCCTTATTTTTTGGGCCCTGTTTTCAGAGCACAAGTTCAGCAACAGTCCCTAAATCTCAGCCCCTATTTTACTTTTTCTCCTATTTTTACATATCCGCTATGTATAATCTTCATTTGACACCACTAAAATTCAATCAAAAATGTTTGTAATACATAAAACATAAGCATATTAACATTTACAATTTAAAAACATGATATTTCAAATTTAAATTTAAAATTTTCAAAACATGATAAATAGATAAATAGAAACTCCGAACAATGAATCAAACTACGAAGCGTTGTGAATTGCCCACAAATGCTCAATAAGATCACATCGAAGCCTCTCATGTATTTCTCTGTTTTCAATAATAGATGATGTACTCGTGTCCCTGGGAATTGGGGCTGAGGAGGCAAATTTAGGGGCCTCCTAATTTTAAGGGCTTGAGTTGGAGCTCCCTGAGAAGGCAAATTTAGGGACCTCCTAATTTTAGGGACTTGAGTTGGGGCCCTGCTGGATCTGTTTTTTTTATACTACACTCCCTATTTTAAAATTTAGGGACTGATTTAGGGGCTCTGCTGGAGATGCTCTAACCGACCCATACAGCTGCACAACACTTGCCTTGCCATGTACTTATGTGTACTATATATTATTCCTTCTTCACGTCTCCTTCAGGCCGCCTGACACGGGTTGACACGGGTAGTTACAGATGTTCTGCATGTGCACATCGCTTAATCAAGAGGTTCTTCTGATCTTGCTATAGTATGATAGAATCTCAATTCAATTATGATAAAAATTCTATTTATCAGTGAACTAATTTGAATCTATCTACTTCAAACCTATTTTAGGCTGCCTGACATGGCTGGTTACGGATGCTCTACATGTGCACATCCCTTAATCAAGAGGTTCTTCCGACCTTGTTAAGGGGTCTATATATTTGTTTACGTAGGAATTTTGTGGGAAAAAGGAATATTGTCAGATGAATTTGGATGTGGAGTACCATTTACTCCAAATTAATATATATCTTCCCGGAAAGGGGCTAATGCTGCTGGAAAAATAAAACTCAGGTTATCTGAGAGAGCCTACTTGAAACAACCCAAAAATTCAAAATGAATTTAAATTGGAGTTTGTTCGAATTTCGAGTTCAAATCTTGAATTTGAAATTTGAATTCTGTTTTATTGGATTTTGTTTTGGTTTTTCGTTTTGGTGTTTGGGCCGAATTCTTGCGTTCTTGGGCCTTCGGCCCAGCTCCCCTCCGGCCTGTTGGCATCCGGCCCAGCCCAGTTGGCCCATCTCCTCCTCGCTGTTTGGCCCGGCATGGCAAGCCTCACGCCTTCTCCGGCCGGCGCGCCGCCGTCTTGCGCCCGCCTTCTGCCGCCTCCGTGTCCACTTCTGCCGCCTCCACGCCCGCCGCTTTATCGCCCGTGTGGACCCCAGCCGCCGCCCGGCCGCCGTGTCGCCCTGCCGCGCGCCGCGCGCTCCGCCGTTCAGCGCCTTGGCGCCACGCCGCCTCTCGCCCGCGTCTGCGCCCGCCGCCTGCGCCGCTTCGCTTTATCGCCTCCGCTTAGTCCCCGATCGCCGCGCCGCTCAGCGCCCCGCGTCGCCGCCCGCCTCGCGCGCCGCGCCGCGCCGCATCCGCCGCCGCCGCGCCAGTGTCGCCGTCGCCTTGCCTCTCTCTCGCCGCGCCTATAAAAGCAGCGACCCGCCCTCTTTTCCTCGCCCGCTCCCCTCCGCCCTCGCCGGTGAGCCCCTCCCTCCCGCTCGCGCGCCGCTCGCGACTCGGCCGCGCCAGCGCCGGTTCCTCGCTGCGCTGAGAAACCCTAGGGTTTCCACGCTTCTACCCTCGCGCGTGGGCCAAGCCAATGACCTCGCCCGCTCCATGGCGGGCCGTCTTGACCCGATCTTGTTCGGCCCACGGCCGTTTTCCCTTTTTCCTGATTTTTTGGATTTTTAAATCCTTTTATAAATCCGAAAAATCGTTTTAAGTCCAGAGAAATCCCCAGAAATTTCCGAAAAATTCCGTGAGCCCCAGAAACCCACCAAATACACTACCCGAACCGTTTCGATCCACTGAGTCCAAAAATGCCCTCCGTTCCTCAATCCGGAGTTCCCAAAATTCCGAATTGCCCAATTCGCCTTCGTTCTCTCTCTCGGCCCGGTTCCGTTTTCCGATTTCGTTTTCGTTTCCGGTTCTTTTCCGTTTTTCGTTTCTTTATTTGTCGTTCGTTCTTGTCGCGCTAGATCCAGACGTTGGACAATTCGGAAGCGATCCACTGGAGCCGAGGCTGTTCCAGGAAGCGACGTGGATCCGGAGAAGATCCGGCAGGCGTGGACCGACGGAAGCCCGAACGACTACGCCGACTACGATTCACCGATCCGATCGCCGAGCAAGGCAAGCCGTACACCCTTGATCATGTTGATCCCAATCATGCCATGCTATAGTATTAATTATTTTATATCGCATTATTTCACTGTATGTTGAACTATGGAAAGCAGTATTTTAGAATGACATGATACCTAGGTAATGCCAAATTGATCTTGAAACCTCCTTGAAATTATTGAACCAGATTAAATCCTTTGCAACCCTAGATGATTACTTTTACCCTATTAAGTTAGTTATTACTAATCTTTAGTTAAGCTCAAATGCTTTTTTTTGGAAATGGAAATAAAATGCTGCCGAATCTCTGATTCGGATGTTTGTGAAAGTGCTACAGTTTGGGGGACAGAATCGGATAAATCCCGGAGTGGATATAACTCCGATCCCCGGCTGATGATTAATGCCTTGGTTTGTATGGTGGCCGGTATTATGGGATACCGGATCGGGTTTATGATGAAGTCTTGATCTTTGGCAGTGTAAGGTTAACAACCCCCTTGAGCAAAGTAAACAACTTAAGTATCCGCTCAACCACAGGTCGGACTAGTCGACAGGCTAGTATCCGACATGGCTCGGTAAATTAATCATTCCTGAACCTAAAAACCGGATTCTTTTGGTGGCTACCATTCTCAGGAGAGAATGGGGACCGGGCCTTCCTGGCAGGAAGAGCACCTGAGGGGTGGAACAGGAATGGTCCTTCGCGACATTCTTAGTTCTCACAGCAGTGAGCGCTAATGGGGACCCTGAGTCCAAGGTAGCGGTACTATCGGTTAACAACTAAACCAACAGGAATGGTTAACGAATTGCTGTGATCATCTCGACCGACCGCATGTATTCTAGTTGCCTGTGAGTAACGGTCGTTGATATCTTGTGGGTAAAGCTGAGCACCTCTGCAGAGTTAATCATGATGGTATTCGAATACGCCGTACTTCCGGTTAATGAAGTTAAGTTTGAACTGGGGTGATACCCGTAACCAAGCTCAAGTTACTGTTTGGTGAATTTGGAAGAAGTTGGTTAAGTGTTGTAAACTTGTGAAACCCCCCCTAGCTATTATTTATGGTTTGTACTTCAAATGTAAAATGAATTGGAAAATAAAACTGCATCCAGATACTTAAACCCTAGTTCCTTCCTTTGGAATACCCCTGCATATAGTATTCAGAATTCTCCGTGCGACTTGTTGAGTACTCCCGTACTCACCCTTGCAACCCCGACCCTTTCAGAGTGAAGAAGCTGGAGCGTTCCCGGAGTTCGTAGTTGGCGATTTTGTCTGGTTTTGAGGTCTTGGTCTTTTGCTCAGGCCTGCCTGTGCGGTGTTTTGCTTGTAAGTTATTCGGGCCCTGCTGCGCCCTCTTTTGTAAAACCCTGGCCGTTAGGCCCTATATTGAATAAAAAGAGTTGAATTGGCTTTTGCCAGGTAACTATACTCTTGTTTTCCAACAGTTAGTCTTCCTGGGTAACTGTTGTGAGTTTTCGCACTGCCCCTAAAAAGGCGGTCCGTCACAAGTGGTATCAGAGCCTTGGTTTGACCATAGATTAAGACCTTAGGTTGGTAAAGGAAATTTTACAAAATTATTTCCAGCTTACAAACAAAATGAATTTCAAAAATATAAGTATTATTGCTTCTCGTCCTTCCCCTGCTACCTTATCTTCTTTAGAGTTTTTTTCCTCTCGGTTCTGTTTTAAAAAGTTTCGTCTGCCCGTCTAAATTTCAAAATCCTCGTCGATCTTCGCCAGCAGCTTGGAGGTGATGCCGTCGGCAGTAGTTAGATCGTTAGTCGTAGAAGTTGTGCCCTTTTCCTGTAGGTCTTTTGGTAGTGTAAAATAGGTTGTTTTGGATACCTTATGACGGTATTGTAAAACAGTCTATGTATAAAAGCTATGTTTCTATCTCTCTGCTAAATTGTTTGCATTAAGTATCCTTATACCTTCTGGCCAAAATTCCACTAATTCTTCTCCTTTCATCTTGCTTCTCACCTACTCAGTCTCTCCGCACCTCATGTTCTAAATCTTACTTACCTTCTGCTTTACCCCAAAACCCTGCTGCAGACCGAAAAGAGAAAATCAGATTGAGACCATGGCAGATTTTGAATCAGAGTTCCTGCATGACAGTTCGAGCAGAAATGAAGAGTCAGGAAACCACCCAGTCAACCTAGCACAAATACTGGCCATAATGGAAAGAAACAGACAACGAGCAGAAAGACACCACACGCAGTTATTAGAAGGGATTTTGGAACAATGAAGTTGACAGACCTCAAGGAGACGCCACAGGAAATCAGGACCGACAAAAGGAAAGTGCAGTAGTGGGATGTCTGCACGAATCCGACTACCTTGCCAGAGACATTTCCTTAGAGATGGACATTCAAGCTAAAGAGATGAGAGAATTCTTGGAAGGATTACAGAAAAGCTTGAAATTCCACACCTTAGCCATCAAGGACACATCAATTTGTAATGGATGATGGATAACAATCAAAGAAGCCCGGAGTGATTTGGAAAGAATGAAGAAGAAGAAGAGAAAACTTCAGCAGGCTTGGATACAGACCTCAGCTCTCACTCATGGATTCCCCAATAAGAGACAGGTAATAAAAGGAGAGCAGTCAACACCCGCAGCCACTCAGCCCAAAACAGTGAAGTGCTATAAATGCAATGGGAACCACTATGTCAGAGATTGTCCCCAAAAGATTTCAGGATGTTTCCGCTGTGGACAGCCCGGACACATCAGACAATACTGCCCACAGAAGGACCTACCAACGGTGGTAGCCAAATCACAGACGTCAGCCTCAGCCCCCACCAACGGACCGTCGGTGTCTCATCAACAGCAATCCCAAACCTGAGGATACCAAGAATTACCAGTTGAGTCAGAAGGAAACCCAAGCAGTCAAGGTCAGAACACTTCAGTACACGTCCAAGGGAGAGTCAATCAAGTCATCGCCAAGGAACAGCAACAATTTGCCCTGTACCCCGTCACCACTCCCTGGAGATTCCAAGCCACCGGGAGTAGACTAATAGCTAGACTTGAATGTAACAACTTGGATATGGAGATCCAAGGGATCAAGATTAGGAACAACTTGTACTATCCAGCATGTATGGTCTGAGCAATATATTGGAAATAAAGCAGTGTTTTGACACATGAACTGTGTGAATGGGGAACAAAAGACAGTGACTACTGAATTAAATCAGATTGCTTCTCTATAACACATCCCTAAAAAGATGGACTGGAATAGGATTCCAAGAAAGGGAAAACAGTCTTAAGATGGACCTAACATCAGTTACAGAAGCCGCAGAAGCTACAAGTGTCAGGATCAAGAGTCAGAATAATAGTTAAGATTCAGTACGACTTGGAGACGGAAATCCAAGGAAACTAAGTCCAAAGATGGATTGTTATGGACAAAGGGATAGTCTGAATATCATTCGGAAGAGGAATTGATGATTCGGACACAAGGCCAGAATGGATTGTACACAGAAAACAGTGACACCAAGGAGTACCACATACAGGAAATGATGGAACAAAATGATCAGAGGATTATAAAAGGAGTCAAGGTCACGTCAAACGCCTACCACACTCGGATTAGACAACACACCCATGATTCATGGACAAGTAAGTTGCCTCAGAGTAATGACCTGTTGACCAGTTAAAGGAAGCCAAAGGATCCTCCGAATTGGAATCAAGGACAAAATACCGTCAGTTGAAAGTCAAATAACCGGACAGTGAGAAGACCACAGTTGCTAAGCATTATGGACCACGAGAGTTGAAATGGTTCTGGTTGGACTCGCAGAATACCTGGCATATTTCGTGAACCCAATGAACCAAGTATATGGAGTATATGGACAGTTCATTGTAGTGTTTAGAAAAGTTAGAGAACACCGGCTTGCGCCAGATTCTCTAGATGAACTTTGGTTGGATAAAACCACTTTCCTAAGTAACAACCTCGCTAGAGGTGGAGTAAAGATGGATCCCAGTGACAGGACATTTATGGAATTAAATCAGCCCGTCAGTAACAGAGTCAGAAGTTTTCCTGAGAGTAGTGGAACAGAAGTTCAGTCAAAGGATTTCTTCAGAGATAACCAAACCTGAGACTCAGCCTCTCAAGTAGTACAGCCCTACAGATGGACATAGAAAAGTGAGGACAATTTCCAGGAATCAGAAAGCAGAATTCAATATCGGCACAGTCGCCATACCCCAAGACACAAACCAAGACTCTCGTACAGATTTCAGTACTAAGGAGAAAGGATCGACAAGTGTACTGATACAGGATAAAAGAATGATTGAGTATGTTTTGTGACAGCTCAAGCCGTACGAGGAAGATGACCCGACACATGATACAAAGTCAGCCCAGACCGTTCATGTTTTTGGAAAAAAAAACTAAGGGGATGAAAGAAAAATGGATGGAGTCAAGTAAAGAATTGCGACTCTAGAGTTCAGTGCCTTCCATGAGAAAGAACTAGTGTGATAGCTGACGCCTTAAGCAGAAGGGCATGCTGTCACTTAGCTCAAGGGAAGAGCATCCCCCACAGCTAGAGTCAGAGTTATGACAGTGGAACCAGTAGACAGTGTCAGAAGTGTCACGAGATTCACCGTGAGGTACAGCCGGTTTATGAAGTCAGATTCAGTCAGCACAGCAGACAGACAAGGAAACTCAGAGACACGGAAAGAGATACCTGGAACTAAGCAGTTAGAGCCTAATTTCACGAGTGTCCCGGATAATAAGGATATAAGAGGATTGATTTTGACAGAAGTTCACCTGTATAAATAATCGATACCCAACGGAGTGCGAGAATGCACCAAGAATTGAGAAGGGAATACCAGCAGGAAGTAATAAAGAAAGATGTGAACAAATACGTGGATGAATGCAACAGATGTCAGACAGATGAAGTGGACTACCAAAGCGACAGTCAGATAGCCACAGTCACTTACAATGCCCGTGTGGGAACGAAAGGAAAAAAAAAAAAAAAAAAACCTTGCCACTAGGTTACCTAAGAACTCAGCAAGGATTGACGCCAGATGGGACAGCACTTATGGAGTTGCCAGAGTAACTCACCTCTTACCTAACGAGCCGATCTTCAGAAAAGACAAGTTGGCAGATTAGATTCAACTCAGATCAACAGACCACAAGGAGCCCCACTAAGTCAGATTGATGAGCTAGTTTAGCTCAATGTTCAGGGAAAGTCTGCATAAGGCTACAAAGACAGATTTGAACTTCAACACCGTACACCACCCTCAGTCAGATAGGCAAGCAGAGAAGAAACAACCAGAGTCTGAAGGAAGTGTTGAGAGCCTGCGCTCTAACACATGGGACCAAGTTGAACCACTTATTGCCGTCCGCAGAATCTCAGTACAGCCTCAGTTGACAAGTCAGTCAGGATAGGGTACCCTTCGGAACCCCTTACGGAGGAAGGTGTCAACCCCTTTTAAATTGAATAAAGACTAAAGAGAAATAGCTTTGGACCCCAGCCTATTTCTGATACAGAAGTTCATATGAGAGTTGTCAGAAAGTTTTGATGACTAATGTGACACGACGAAAGAGTTATGCTGAAGAAGGGACATTAGCTATTAATCAGAGATTTCATTGTCTAGGAGTGATTCCATTGAAGTCAGCGCCGTTTGGACAAAGAACAGAAGCTAAGCCTAGCTAGACTGAACTGTACCAAGTTTCTGACAGAATCAGAGAAGTGGCGTACAAGTTACAGTCAATTCAGGATTTTTTCAAGAGTTCGCAGTATGATTCAGATTTCCCAACTGAAGAGACATTTCAGCCGGCAGTCAGATCAAGTGCCGTCAAAGAATCGAACTTGCCTTATGGTTCACCGATAAAGATCAGTCAAGATCATGGAAGTCAGGAAGAAAAAGACTGAGTTTGAGATTGTCAGATTTACCGAGTGCCGTGGAAGGATCACACACTCGAAGGACCCTTGGAAAAAGGAATCAGTTTGCAGCAGTAGTTTCCCAACCTTTCTCCCAGGAGGAATAAATCTCGGGGACGAGATTTGTTTTAAGTGGGGTAGGTTGAAACAACCCAAAAATTCAAAATGAATTTAAATTGGAGTTTGTTCGAATTTCGAGTTCAAATCTTGAATTTGAAATTTGAATTCTGTTTTATTGGATTTTGTTTTGGTTTTTCGTTTTGGTGTTTGGGCCGAATTCTTGCGTTCTTGGGCCTTCGGCCCAGCTCCCCTCCGGCCTGTTGGCATCCGGCCCAGCCCAATTGGCCCATCTCCTCCCTCTGGCCTGTTTGGCCCGGCCGGCCTCGCTTTTCTCGGCGTGGCTGCCGCCGTCTTGCGCCGCCGCCTCTGCCGCCTCGTGTCCACGGCCTGCCGCCTCCGCCGCCGCCTTTGTCGCCAGCGTGTGACCCAGCGCCGCCGCCCGCTTGCGCCGTGTCACGCCCGCTGCGCCAAGGCGCGCTCCGCCGTTCAGCGCCTTGGCCGGCCACGCCGCCTCCGCTTGTCTGCGCCCGCGCTGCGCTTCGCTTTGCCTCCGCTTGGTCCCCGATCGCCGACCGCGCTGCGCCGCTGCCGCTGCCTCGCCAAGCCGCGCCGCCTTGCGCCCGCCGCCCGCGCGCGCATCCGCCGCCAGCGCCGTGTCGCCGTCGCCTTGCCTCTCTCGCCGCGCCTATAAAAGCTGCGACCAGCCTCTTTTCCTCGCCCGCTCGCTCGCTCGCCGGTGAGCTCCTCCTCCTCGCTTCCGCCAGCGCCGCGAGCTCCACCGCCACGCCGCCTGTTCTCGCTGCTCTGGGAAACCCTAGGGTTTCTCGCTTGCCCTCGCTCGCGTGGGCCAAGCCAGCCTCGCTCGCCATGATCGGGCCGTCTTGACCCAAGATCTGTTCGCCCACGGCCGTTTCCCTTTTCCTGATTTTTCGGATTTTTAAATCCTTTTATAAATCCGAAAAATCGTTTTAAGTCCAGAGAAATCCCCAGAAATTTCCGAAAAATTCCGTGAGCCCCAGAAACCCACCAAATACACTACCCGAACCGTTTCGATCCACTGAGTCCAAAAATGCCCTCCGTTCCTCAATCCGGAGTTCCCAAAATTCCGAATTGCCCAATTCGCCTTCGTTCTCTCTCTCGGCCCGGTTCCGTTTTCCGATTTCGTTTTCGTTTCCGGTTCTTTTCCGTTTTTCGTTTCTTTATTTGTCGTTCGTTCTTGTCGCGCTAGATCCAGACGTTGGACAATTCCGGAAGCAGTCCCTGGAGCCAGAGCTGTTCCAGGAGCAGACGTGGATCCCGGAGAAGATCCCGAAGCAGACGTGGACCCGACGGAAGCCCGAACGACTACTTCGACTACAGTTCAGCCGATCCGATCGCCGAGCAAGGCAAGCCGTACACCCTTGATCATGTTGATCCCAATCATGCCATGCTATAGTATTAATTATTTTATATCGCATTATTTCACTGTATGTTGAACTATGGAAAGCAGTATTTTAGAATGACATGATACCTAGGTAATGCCAAATTGATCTTGAAACCTCCTTGAAATTATTGAACCAGATTAAATCCTTTGCAACCCTAGATGATTACTTTTACCCTATTAAGTTAGTTATTACTAATCTTTAGTTAAGCTCAAATGCTTTTTTTTGGAAATGGAAATAAAATGCTGCCGAATCTCTGATTCGGATGTTTGTGAAAGTGCTACAGTTTGGGGGACAGAATCGGATAAATCCCGGAGTGGATATAACTCCGATCCCCGGCTGATGATTAATGCCTTGGTTTGTATGGTGGCCGGTATTATGGGATACCGGATCGGGTTTGCGGATGAAGGCTTGATCTTTGGCAGTGTAAGGTTAACAACCCCCTTGAGCAAAGTAAACAACTTAAGTATCCGCTCAACCACAGGTCGGACTAGTCGACAGGCTAGTATCCGACATGGCTCGGTAAATTAATCATTCCTGAACCTAAAAACCGGATTCTTTTGGTGGCTACCATTCTCAGGAGAGAATGGGGACCGGGCCTTCCTGGCAGGGAAGAGCACCGGAGGGGTGGAACGGGAATGGTCCTTCGCGACATTCTTAGTTCTCACAACGGTAGACGCTAATGGGGACCCTGAGTCCAAGGTAGCGGTACTATCGGTTAACAACTAAACCAACAGGAATGGTTAACGAATTGCTGTGATCATCTCGACCGACCGCATGTATTCTAGTTGCCTGTGAGTAACGGTCGTTGATATCTTGTGGGTAAAGTGAGCACCTCTGCAGAGTTAATCATGATGGTATTCGAATACGCCGTACTTAGGTTAATGAAGTTAAGTTTGAATCGGGTGATACCCGTAACCAAGCTCAAGTTCTTGTTTGGTGAATTTGGAAGAAGTTGGTTAAGTGTTGTAAACTTGTGAAACCCCTAGCTATTATTTATGGTTTGTACTTCAAATGTAAAATGAATTGGAAAATAAAAGCGCATCCGAATACTTAAACCCTAGTTCCTTCCTTTGGAATACCCTGCATATAGTATTCAGAATTCTCAGTGCGACTTGTTGAGTACTCCCGTATTTCACCCTTGCAACCCCGACCCTTTCAGAGTGAAGAAGCCGGAGCGCTCCTGAGTTCGTAGTTGGCGATTTTGTCTGGTTTTGAGGTCTTGGTCTTTTGCTCAGGCCTGCCTGTGCGGTGTTTTGCTTGTAAGTTATTCGGGCCCTGCTGCGCCCTCTTTTGTAAAACCCTGGCCGTTAGGCCCTATATTGAATAAAAAGAGTTGAATTGGCTTTTGCCAGGTAACTATACTCTTGTTTTCCAACAGTTAGTCTTCCTGGGTAACTGTTGTGAGTTTTCGCACTGCCCCTAAAAAGGCGGTCCGTCACAAGCCTACTACAGTTATCTAAACATAAACAGGGCTATATAGATCGCCTTGGAATAAAAAGTTTGCTTTTGTCGCACTAAACCCTTTTAGCTTGTGACAACCATCACATGCGTCTGCGAGATCCTTGCTGTCTTGTGGTGGCTGGCCTCCTCGATCGATGGAGGAGTGGATGGACGACCACAAGCTAGCCTCGGATGTTAAGAGGAGGAGATTAAGGAAAGCGGTCACATAAATTAAGTAAACTAATTAAGCTAGGCAGGCGTCATCATATTTAGGAATCCTTCGGTATTAAACTTCGGAGAAAGGGCGTCCCGAGGAGTGCGCCACGTGTCCCTCTAGCCGTTTAGCTGTGAGAGAAATTCTGAAACTGCAAATTTACGAACAGGTCATTTGCAATTTTCTGTGAGAGAATTTTTTTTTTCCAGTTCGCGTTTAGATCCTTCGTTTGCCGTTTTACGGAAAGAGGCTCCCGTTAAATATGAATCGCGAACAAACTCTTTTCTAATTTTTCGGGATAGCGACCAGGTCCAAAAATATAACAAATAGGTCCCTGCTCTTTACGTTCAGGTCCTTTCTCCGTTTTCCCCGAAAAAATATTTCCGTCAACAGAAAAATGTCTACCTTTTCCCCGTCTCGATCTCTAAGGGTTCTCGAGCCTCCAAAAAAATTAAAAAATACGTCTATATCTATTTTTCTTCCGGAAACCAGGTCCTTTCTCTGTTTTTCCCGATAAAAATATTTTCATCAACAGAAAGATGTGTACTTTTTCCCCGGCTCGGTCTCTAAGGGTTCTCGAGCCTCGAGAAATTATTAAAATACGTCTAGATCAATTTTTCCTCCAGAAAAAAACAGGGAGACATTTTTCGTTCGCGCGCGTGGCGTCTATGTCTATTTTTCCTTCGGAAACCAGATCCTTGCTCCGTTTTCCCCGATAAAAATATTTTCGTCAATAGAAATATGTGTACTTTTTTCCCGACTCGGTCTCTAAGGATTCTCGAGCCTCAAGAAATTTTGAAAATAAGTTTAGGTCTATTTTTTCTTCAGAAAAAAACACGAGGTCATTTTTCATTCACGCGCACGGCATGCGCCGCGCTTACGGGCTAGTTAAGAGTAGAAGTAGTATCGATGATGAGGCATATATTGACGCCCGGCCACCGATAGCCATTAGTAGGGCCTGTACGGAAATAATGGCAGCGAGGAAGTAATTTTTTTTTTCATATATTTGAACCTAGAAAATTCATTACATATGATATAAGATTATATATCGGAGTTGCAGGTGCAACTTCTCAACAGTAGAAGAAAAGCGTGTCGGATCCCTTGAGTATCCACATGAACAGGAAGAAAACTATACGCGCCATTTTGCTAGAACCCTCGTAGCACAGCCCTCTTGGTTCATGTCAAAATGAGTATCCCGACTTTGGTTATTCCCTATGCAGCCTAGGTGAGTCTTTATTTATAACCGAGAAATCGGAATAAGATAATCTCGAAACATTTCTGTTTCGCAACTGAATATGATTCGAGATAACTTTTATCAATTCAAATCCTTATCCGAATTGACTCTCTATTTAATTTGTATTATATTAATATGAATCATATAGGCTTGCTGTTACGGATTCGAATAATCCAAATCAAACAAGGACTTAGTCAATATTTAATAATTTTAATATATTAATTATTCATATAATAATATACAAAATTTATTAACAAACTAGTACCTTCCTATTCTTGTGTTGTTTAATCCAATGCTAGACTAAATAGATCAAGCGATTGGCACCTTAACTTGCTCGGGCATGGACATACATATTTTTTAG
Organism: Rhipidocladum racemiflorum; assembly: GCA_036346355.1. Taxonomy (NCBI): domain Eukaryota; kingdom Viridiplantae; phylum Streptophyta; class Magnoliopsida; order Poales; family Poaceae; genus Rhipidocladum; species Rhipidocladum racemiflorum. Next base: position 17,758,456 of record CM070570.1, on the reverse strand, counting down.
TTTATTTTCTTCAAATGGTATTAAGTATCTTTGTCCTCATACAATGAGGAGGGAAAAATCCATCTTGACCATACACATCTCTTTACATGTGTCAATACATTTTCGAGTGTAACTAACATAATTATCCTATTATGGACAATGATTAGTAACATAAAAAGATACGAGCCTCATATTGGGATCCATGTATGTCTCAGATAAGAGGATCAATAATAAACATTGTATGAAACCAACCAATGACATGCATGTAACGCTCAATGCAGTGTTTCATAATGGGTCTATCCAATTACATGTTCACAAACACATTATCCATATATTTGTGTTTTTATGGCATATCCATAATCCGCAAAACATGATCATCACACGGTTATATTACAGTGTCTCACGACCAAGTCACATACTTGATCTATAACACGGTATTTATTCAAGGAACATAAAAATATAAACATCTATCAATCATCTCAATGATTGGCCACTAAGCATATTTCCAACAGGGCCTGAGGAATGGGAACAGGGCATCACAAAACTAGTTTTTATTATATGTTCTTGTATTTCCACCAAGGCACATCTACGAAAGGCTATATTACATATCTTCATTATATCATTGGATGGTTTGTCTTACTTAGTCCATGGTAGTAAATGACATTGAAAATAACTAAAGAGAAAGTGCATGAAAGAAAAAAAAAAGTAAAAAACCTTCTCAAAATTATAGAATAGCATATATTTAGAAACAAAATTTGAAAGCTAGAATGATATTACTCGCTTCTTACTTCTCTAACCCTGCCCTGCTCTTCCCTTTGGTCATTTGGTGGTGCTTGCTTGTTCTAAGGGCCGGTTTTTTTGGTGGGGGGGGGGGCACTGGGCTGAAAAGCTGCTTTTGGCTTCACTGTAGCGGGAGAAGGTGGGCTGACCGGGCTGCTGCTTGGAGATCAGGAGGTGGGCCGACTGATGATGAGGAGGGCAGCGGGGAGGAGGAGGGCAGCCTGGCAACGGGGAGGAGGAGGCCGACCGGGGAGGAGGAGGGCAGCCAGGCGGTGGGGAGGATGCGGGCCGACCGGTGACAAGGAGGGCGGTGGAGAGGAGGAGGGCAGTAGGGCAGAGAGGAGGAGGGCAGCCGACCAGGGAGGAGGAGGGCGGCGAGGAGGCGAGTGAGGAGGCAGGCAACAAGGATGGCGAGCGACGAGGTGGGTGAGGTGGGGCGACCGGGCGACGAGCGACGAGGCGGGCGGCAAGGAGGCGAGCAAGGAGTCAGCAGAGGCGGGGAGGGCATGGAGATAGCCGAAGCACAGCAGCAAAAGCACGTATTGGCCGGCTGTAGCTTTTGCTATGGCTTAACTTTGCAGTAGCTGTGCAGTTGGTCTGTATGGGGGGGCTATGCGCCTAAGACTCTTGAGCAATATGCATGGAATTAAAATGGATATTAAGATGCATAAATTCATCTTTAATTATTGCGTAGTATAATTCAGTTGAAGAACAGAATATAGATAATATATATTAAATGTTGTTTTATGTAATGTAGTGATTTTCGACATTATAATCAAGTCGAAGTTCTTAGAATAGAACACTATCTTAATCTTTCTAACCTTATTGCAATAAGCTGGTTCAAGACAGACTCGATCTTACGCGTAACAGGCCCTGGCCATTACGACCACAGCTTGACTTAAGTAACCTTGGTGTGCCAGGGAAAAAGGACGAGGCCAATGGTCGGCATGCCACATGAGAGAGGAGCTCAGACCTTCGACTCTCACTCTCTCTCTCTCTCTCTCTCTCTGCTTATATTAGTTTCTCTCTCCTTGCACATTCTGAGGTTTCTATGTTTTCAACAATGTGGTTGTTGAATTAACAAACCCCTTGATCGTATCAATCATTGGCCAGGGCAGGTGCCAGCATGCAAGTCCGCTGTATTATTTGCTCCTGTTATCCTCGACCTCGAGTTCGTTCTCCGAGTCGATCGGCAAAATATTGAAAGCGATTTTTTTTCTGCCCCTTACTTAAAAAAAAAAAACCTAAAAATGTTAAGCACTGTTACGTTGTACTCCATTATTGCTCATTCACTAGCGTAGCTTCAAGATCATCGTATCATGTGTGGCCCAAAAGCTTGGAGAAATGAGATGGATGCATGCAGAGGAAGGGCACATTACTATAAAAAGATTTATATTAAACGTTATTACAGACTGTTTTAAAAAATCGTTTGTATTGAAGAATATCACTGACGGATCTATATCGAAATTGTCTGTGAAATTATCACAGACAATTCTAACTACGAACCGTTTGTGATATATAGCAACATCACAAACGGTTTTAGTATAAAATCGCTTATGATAACTTCACAGACAGTTCTAAACTAAAACCATCTGTGATATCTACCTATCAGAGAGAATTCTATATACGAACCATCTGTAATATCAATTGAGACCATTATATAAACATACGATAGAGGTTTGTTGCGCAAACCTTGCCTCTCAGCATGTTTCGCCTCACTCAAACCCTAGCCCCCCTGGCAACCTCCTCCTAGATGAACTCCTACCCGATGACCTCCTCCCCGGCGAACTCCTCCCTGGTGACCTCCTCCCCTACGATCGCTTCACCTTCGCGACTTGAATCTGAGTAGATTGAAGGCGCCGTTGCCCTGCAACCGCTTTGCCTCCTCCCCTCGTATTAAGGCCCAATTTGGCAGAGCTCCAGATCCCAGCTCCACCTCATATCTGAAATTTGTAGGTTAAAATAAAGTGAATTAAGTTTATATTTTATTCTAAAATGTAAACAAGATGACTCATCTAAACACTCTTAATATACCCATAGCTCCAGCTCCACAGATTTGATGGAACTAGGAGTACGCAGCTCCACCAAACACCCCCTTAATCCTTCCCTGATATTTTAATTCGAATGCAGAGCTGCTATTTAATTTGAAGGCCAGAGAGGGGAGAGGAGTCGGCGGTGCTAGGATGGAGAGAGGGCGACGACTGGGATGGAGAGCGAGCGCATGAGTGGAGAGGAGGGTGTGAATGGAGAGGAGGGAGAGAGTGTGGTCGGGCCAGGAAGGTATCGGTCGACCGATGTTCATTCATTTTTTTGCACCGTGTGCCAGACTAACAGATAGAATGTGCCAAATTAGGTAATCTTATAAATCCCTCCCTTCTTGCCAATTCATTGTGTTAACTAACAGATAGAATCTGCCAGATTAGGCAATAGTAATGGGAATCACCTGTTGCTCTAGACTCTGCACAAGTTCATGTTCCAATGGTTCATGAATTGGTTCATCAATAATGAATCAATTAGGGATGGCAATCGGGTGGGTACCTCCGGGTACAACCACCTCAAACATGAACCCGAACTCGAACAGAGTGCTGCCCACCCGATCCCTCTAAGCTTCATGGGAACAGATATGTGCCCACGCCCGAACCCGATGGGTACATGATACCCAATGGGTACCCATGGTTAGTGGGCACATGGCTAGAGGGTCGAAGGAGGAAGGGGAAGGCAAGGCGTACCTGGTCGGAAGGGGAAGGGGAGGGTCGTTGCCGCGCCGCGCCCCGTAACTGTAGCCATCACCACACTCACTGTAGCCATAGCTGTCGCTTAGGGGAAGGCAAAGAGGCGAGGGCGCCACGGCTACTAGATGCTCCCGCGCCACACGCTCCCGCCCGCATGCCACGACAAAGACCGAGGGAAGTGGCCATCGTAGAGGAGCCCGAGGCCACCGTGGGGATGAGACCGAGGGAGGTGGCCATCGCGGAGGAGCCTGAGTCCATCGTAGGTATGAAACCGAAGGAGGATGGGGCCGAAGGGGGAGGCCGAGGCGATGGGGCCGAAGGGGGAGGCGGTAAGAAGGGAGCAGGCAAGGCTGAGCTGCCGAGGTGGGGGCGATGGGGGCTGAGGAGGCGAAGGGGTAGCCGGTGGGGCCGGAGGGGGAAGCAGAGACGATGGCATCATTTGAGGAGGCCGGAGCGCGCGTTGCCCGCCATTGATGGGGCTAGAGGGGGAGGTGGGGCGATGGCGATAAGGGAGACGGAGGCGGTAGCGACCTGTCGGCTGACGGGAGGCAGAGGGCGGCACGAGGGAGAGGGCGGGGTGCAGCCACGTGGGGGGAGGCGAGTAGATTGGGGGCATCGGGGGTTTGCGGCGGTGGAGGCTGGGAGGTAATTTGAGTTAGGGTTTTGATTTTCTAATATACATCTCATAAAAAGTGGGGCCCGCATGTCGTTGGATATCCATTAGGTACCCACGAGTACAAATTGATATACATGCCCATCCTATGACCATATCGGGTACCCAAACCCAACAATTTATGGGTCTGAAGTGCTACCCGTGCCCACCCTTATCGGGTCGGGTACCCGCGGGTACCCAAACCCATGGGTAAAATTGCCATCGCTAGAATCAATCTGATATGAGAAGGAGAATGTGAAATAAGGCTAAAAATGATCAATAAAATATAGTAAATTGAGTCATGGGGCAATCTGATATGAAAAGTGAGAATGTCATTCATGCATCGGCAAAACCAAGCACTTGATCCCAGAAGCATTGTAAAATTCATGCATGCTTTGTTGACTTTGTTTTTATATTCGAGTGGAAAAAAATAGTTGTCCCATACTGCATACTTTGTAAAGCAGAAATGAGACACTCACCTAAAAACAATGGACAACAATTCTTCAGCTTGCAACAATAGGCAAAAACAGAAATCAAATGCTAATACTGCAATTTTGTTAGTTCCTTCTTATAGTAGACCATATAAATATAATGTGGTTTTTCAAATACAATGGTCTACATGCTTTACAACAGTTGGCAAGAACACAAAGGTATTGCCAGGAAAGAGAAAGGTGCAAATAGAATTCTGCAGTAAACCTTCATGTTTGAGCAACAGATAGATGAATTATGTCCTAAAAAAGAAACAGATAGATGAATTATTTACAGTGGAGATGGTTGTCTTTTATTCTGGTTAAACTAGAACAAGTTTATAATTTTTTTTACAAATGCAGCATACACTGGCTGACAAAAGAGGCCTTTCTGTTTCAGAACTACTATAGAACCGGTTGACAAGATAACGTTATGCAATTGGTGAGACAAGATCCCCAAATATGCATTGCATAAACAAGATCATTAGGAAAACATGATGTTCCTCTGATCACATGCATAAGCATTGTGCACAACTGTAGTTCCAGAGGCAAGTTTGGACCTAAAAAGACATTCTAGTCATGTGTTGAAGCTTCAGTAAAATATGAGGTTAAACCGATGCCTACGTTTGGACCACTTCAATCTGGTTCTTTTCACAAAAATTTCCTTCCAACGTTCATTTACACACCAATTAATTTAATCAAGTGGCATCAGAACTTAAGCATGCATTGGTGAGCAATGACGTTGTAGAGTTAATTATAGAAGTATAGAAACCATCTTATGTGCAGATAAGCACACTCTATTTAATCTTGTCTCTGATGGACACAGAATGCTCTTGGCAAAAAAAAAAGATGAGATTTGGACCAGTACTATTTTTTCTGACTTTGGCTACAAAGAAACATAAATTAGCAATAAAAAAGATAGTAGGTATAAATTTATGAGTTCTATGACAAAATTTATACATGGTCCAGCACTACAAATGTTGGGTATAGGATAGTTCTCTACTTGATATAATTATCTAACAACTTCGCCACTGAAATTTCATAGAATCGTAGTTCAAAGTTGAAAGAAGCCAAAGCTGAGCTTATAAAGGTAATATAAAGCTAAAGCTAAGCTAGTATTTAATTCGATATGGTTATTGATAATATATCACATGATCACTTTTGTAGGAATTAAGAGATAATGGAGATCAATCGATTATTGGTGTCAAATAAATGGGCACTGAACTGGAGTTGTGGAACTTCAGAGAGAATCGAAAAGCCTTTGTTACGGAAGCTATGGCACATATGATGGCAGACATGAGAAAGCCCTAAGGTCTTCTTATCTTGAACTATGAAATAATATGGTATTGATGCAATCTCCGGCGGTGCACAATCGTACACCGCCCCTCCTCGCCGCCGCCCTTCAGCGCTTGCCTGTCTCGATGTGTACCTCGGCGCCAACTCCAGCTTGGGCCCGTGCCTCGGCCGGCCCCTGCCTTTGCGCTCTAGCGCGGTCCACTCTGCCAACGCATGGCCCCATCGTCTCGTCCACATTGGCCCCACGACCAGCGCCGTCACCGGCCACATCATCCTCCGGCTGGCCTGCGCTAGCCACACCCGCCCGTCGCTACAACCGCCCGCACCGGCTGGATCCAGCTTCCCGCCTCTGTCACCGCCTTCGACCATCTCAGCTCATCCTCTACGCACTTTCTTCAGCCGCCAGGCCGCTATTCCTCCGCTTCGGTCAGTGCACCGCTATCTACCCCGCATCATCTTTCGCAACATCGGTCAGCCCCACGCGGCTGACGCCTGCTCGCCGACCTCGGTCGTCGCATCCGAGATGTGGCCACCAGCTCCTCGGCACTCTGGTCATCATCAGTTTCCCACGATGCATGCCCGTGCCCCTCAGCCTTCCGTCGCTTCGGCAAACCTCACCGTCACCATGGCGGCCCACCATCTCCCATGCTGCTCCGGCGTGCCCTTCGCGCTTGGCTACCCAGCCTTCGACTATCGTGTAGGCCGTCTCCCACACCTCGACTCCGTCATCATTTGCCCTCCGGCTTCTACGGCCACCACGCCGCACCTCCGCACCGGCACACCCAGCCAGATGCGCTGCCTGTCGCCCAATCTCCCATCTTTCGGCCCATTGCAGCCGACCTCCGTTTGCACATTCGGCCGCAACCGCCCGCTGCCTCGACGCTAGCCCACCGGCCCTCTGCCTCACCAGTTGCCCTAGCCACTGGCGACCCGTCTCTCTCTGACCTCCCGTCAGCCGTCGGCCGCACGAGTCGTCCTTGCAACCGAGAGAAGCACCAGTTCCACACATGTTTTCTAGTCACCAGATTTCAAATAGATCAGAAAACTGAATTGAAATCCATGTTGGATTCTATTGGCGCTTGCTCCAAAGCACCTCCAACTTTTGTTCGGCTTTTGGCTCATTTTTCTCGGCTTTGGTTCAGGTTCGGCTTCTTGGATCAGCTACAGCTCTCCGATTCTGGCTTCGGCTTCTTGGATCAGCTATAGCTCTTGACTATTTTTCGGCGCAGCTTACTCAACTCCTTAATTAAGTGATTTTGCTACGGGCCCATGTTCATATTTCGATCGCTTTTAGGTTTTCATGCATATTATTGGTGGGATTTCATGCACAGTTCCAAGTTTTTATACCTATTGTTGTTGTTGTTGTTACTGTTATTGTTTGGCGAGATTTCATATGGATTTCATTGTTGCAAATTAAGACTTTCATTCTATTGTTTGCGGTATTCATGCACAATTTCTATTATTGGCAGATTTCATTGCAATTCAGGCGGGATTAACCTTTTGAGACTTATTTGACGTTTAATCATCGGTTTCTTGGACATTTCATCATATACTTTGGAGGAAAAAAATGTCAGTTGAGGAGACAACTGCATTTGATGTTTTATCACCGTTACTTTGGTGTTTCATCATCTTTAATTTGGTGTTTAATCACCGTTTGGATATGTTGACCATTATGGAGGTTTTAGCAACATTAATCCTCAAAAATTTAATGACATCTTGATGGTAGCATTATGCTCTTCGAAGTTTTACTAGTGAAGGTTTTGCTCCAATGTCAGTTTGAGATGAAGATTTGAAATGCAAGAAGGAGTTTGTTTCTACGTGGATACTACTACGTTTGTTGTCTTTGCTCGACATGAGGGGTCTATTACAATTTATACTCCATTGATGGCACGAGAATTCTTTCTTCATATTGATATTTTTTGAGCAGTTCCAACCATATTATGGAATTTTAGTATGCAGCTTGTCTTACGTGATGACTACACGTGCAAATTGATCTTTCGATGAGCATTGTTTGCCAAATTTATTGTTCTAAATAGAGCATATCAATTCCATTAGATAAGTTATTCACTATTTATCAAGCATCATAGGTGATGTGTTGTCTTATGCCGTTTTGAGCATTTATTCAGAAGGTCAGTTGCATAGACTCAGACATTTTTCTGGGGTTATGAATTGTTGAAGACCCAAGTTTCTTGTCTGCTTTGTTATAGCTGTGTTGGTTTGATTGTTACAGTCGTTCTTTCGACCTAATGGTGGTTTGCTCAAATTTTGCTTCGCAAGAAGTGTTTGGATTAACTGTTCTAGTCTTTCATATTCGCATTGTCCTTTGGATTTTCAGTGCTTAATTACCATTTGAGGTTTTCCATAGTCAATTTTATTATGAATTTTGAATTAAGGAGAGGTTTGTTAGAGATAACTCAAATATCTCAACTTACCATATCTTTTGGTACTTCAACTACTCGGACTCTATGGCTTTATAAACCAGCCCCTTGTACATATAATCTTTGAACCGATATAGTGAATTGTTTCCCGTGGGTTTTTTTTTCGCAAAGATTTTTTCACGTTAAACCTATATCTCTATTATTCGCCGTGCTCCTAACCCTAACAGAGTATTTTGTGATGTACAACTACGGTGGATATGATGTAATGAACATGGTCTCACTCTCTCCGATCTGCTTTCCCCTCTGTATATGCAATGCATTGTACGATGTAAAAAAACTTAAATCAAGTTTTCTACAGCAATCTTGATGCACACTGAGTGATGGTGATCGTGGGTGTAGCTTCGCTGAGCGTAGATCGCCATTTCTCGCATGCATGGACCCTAATTAAGTCCACGTACGTACGTGGATCAAACGAATCAATCAAACAAACGCATGTACCATCCATCCATGCATCTCTCGCGATCATCTGTTCTTATGCACACAGGTAGCTGCGTCTGCGTACACAGACACATATTAAGCTTTTCACCAGCTCGACATGGAGATTTGACCAAACCCGTCCCATCCCATCGTACCTTCTTAGTCACCATTAATCCAATCAAACTATGATCAAATTAGCTAGGTGGTCAACAGGGCCTAATTCCCGGGCTTAATTTCTCTGCCTTCTTAATTGGTCAAACTAATCGTACCCTCGGTGGGTTCAACACATTGATTTGGGGAGGAAAATGACCAATCACTAATACCTGGCCGTGCACGGCCATGGCATATATCTCGATGATGTGTCTCAAGATAACGCGTGTTCCTGGTTCGATTTTTATTTATTTATTTATTTAAAGTGGTACAAATAATCCACATTTATCGGATCAGCATTTTGGGATGATAACTTGCTGACTTAGGTGCGTTTAGTTGTTTGTACCAAATGGTATATATATGAGATAGTTTTTTTTTAAAAAAAAAAATCATCCATGTATTTGGTTGTTTGAATGGAACCATCACGCCCTAGATGTTGAGATACAAATTTGAGAACTATCTATTATAATATTAAAGTAGAGGCAAAAAAAGTCACCACGTTCGCTCTCAAAGCTAGAAATTCCCACATTAATCAGAGAAAAAAAGAAAGAAAGATCTACACCATTGATCGTGGTGGGTTCAGATTATATCAGTCTAGATTAAAAGAAAGAGTTTGTGTATTGCATAATACAGGATCTAGATTATAACGGTCTAGATTAAAAGAAAGAGTTTGTATCATTTACATTACACAAATAGCTAAAAAATTAGAAATTAGATTCCGTACGATAACGGTTTAGTTTTAAAAAAAGAGTCCAAAGATCTTCACCACTTATTTTGGTGGGACCAGATTATAACGGTGCATATTAATCTATATAGATATTAGAGTTATATAAAAATATACACAATTATAGAAAATATAGTTATATATTAAAGATAATCATATCATAATATCTAGCCGCGCAATTGCACTGGTAAATTTACTAGTTCTCTATAAATACTGAACAATAAAACCATCATATCCGATTCAATCATATCTCAGCAACCAAACACACTTTTCTCACGATCGAACGGAAGGTAACCCTCGCTCTCCATCTAAACTCAAATCCTCTCGTTTTGAGCGGATTTTTCTCTTGATGCATGCGTTCCCCACGCGTGCATACACATATGACATATCTAATGAAATAACCTCAAAATTCAAAACAATTTCAAATTTGAGTTTGGATTAGTCTCTAATTGCATTTTATGATTTTTTCTGATTTTTTCGGATTTTATTTGAATTTATTCGGTTAAATTACGAGCTCTTTCCATTTTCGGAAAGTTTCGCCGTAAGGGCGCTTTCCCTTCTCGGCGAATACGCCTTCCCCGCTACTTTGCGCCCCGCGTTGCGCTTCCGCTTTTCCGCCGCGCTCGCGAACTCGCTTTCGCCTCGCCGGCCGCTCTCATACGATGCAGCGTGCGTCTTGTATCTCTCCATGGCGTGCCCTCTGCCATGGCAGAGCACGCCCCGCCGCCCGTGACCCCGCCGTCCCATCGCCGCAGCCTAGCCCTTAGGGCACTCCGCCTCCCCGCCGCGCTAACTCCTGGCGCCGCCCCGAGCACCGCGCCTGCCCGTCCCGTCCCGTCGCCGCTGCGCCATTTTTCTTCCTCGCCGCCATGATGGCTTCGACGACCACCGCCGCCCTCCGCGGCTATATAAGCCTCACCCGGCCCCCATTAATGGCCCACCGAGCTCGTCGCCTCCTCCTCTTCCGTTTCCCCTCTCTCCCGTGCTCTTCCGTGCACTCTAGTGCCCGCCCCACGAGCCCCTTCTTCATCTCCGGCCGCTCTCCGCCGCTAGCCTTCCCCGCCGCCGCTTGGTCTCCTCCAGTCTGCGCCCTAGCCTCGCGGTGAGCCCCTCTCCCCTTTCCCCTTGGTCCTGTGCGCCCCGTGCCCTAGCTCGCGAGAACCCCATCTTCTTCCCCGACTCGGCACTCCTTGGCCTCGCCGCCTCGGCCCGGCCGCTCCTCGTGTCGGCCGACGCCGGCCCCACCCGCCACTCTCGCCACCTCCACCCCCCGCCCCAGCGCCCCCACCCGCCAGCCCCGCGCCCTCACTCTCTGCGATCCGCCCCACAAGCCGCCTCTCTCACTCACTGGCCGTGGCCCACTTGCTGGCCGCGACACTGCCCGGGCCTCGCCACCTCACCGCACTGGGCCGCCAGTTGGCCTCCCCACGCGCTTGGTCCCTGGGCCAAAATCCGGTTTGGCTCGGCCCAGTAAACAGAAAACCCCTTTTTCCATTTTCTTTTTCGAGTTTTAATTTCAAAAAAATCCATTTAAATATCCAAAAATGTCCCAAAATTATCCGAAAGTCCAAAAATGCCCAAAAATACATATTCCGAACCGTTTCGAGCCACTGAGTCCAAAAATGACCTCCGTTCCGCCAAACCAAGTTCCAAAAATTCCCAAAATGCCCTCCGACCCATTTCCGGCTATTTTCTCTCTCGGTTTTTCTCTTTTCTTTTCTCTTCTTTCTTTTTGTGTTATTTATTGTTTATTGTTTATCTTATGGTGTTTATTTACGCTAGAGCCGACGATCGAAAGCGATATCAACTCCTGAGCCGAAACAGGAGCAGGAGCGATTTGAATCGAGCCGGACGGCCAGGACGCCGAGTACGACTACGTCAACACTGAACTAGGGAACCCCTCCGCCCCGCAAGGCAAGCCATACTCCATTGATCATGTTGAACCTAAGATTCCCTTAAAATAGTTCATAATTATTTTTCTACCGCATTATTTCCGAACTATATGTTGAAATATCATAGCGTTGGTATGTTTGAATGACATGATAGCTAGTTAATGCCAAAAGGCTCATGGAACTTCCTTGACAAATATTAAATCCGAATAATCCTTTGTAACCCTAGAACATCACTATTGTCATTATTTGGCTAGGTATTCTATTACAGTTAATTAGACCATTTTAAAAGGAAACATAAAATGTCGATATTGTTGGAATGTTTATGAAATGTTGCGGTCAGAGGGGACGATTGGGCTAACTACCGGATGGGTGTTAGTCCGATCCCTACGAGGACTGATACCAAGGTATGGATGGATGATGGTACTGCGGATACCAGGGGATGTGGAATGTAATGGTTTGGTCTATGACAAGTAAGGACTTACAACCTTGGGCAAAAGTAAATAACTTAAGAAATCGTTCAACCACAGGTTGGGCCGGTCAACCGTTGGCTTGACTCAACGTAGCTCGGTATATTGTACTTTCCCTAATACCTATAGGGCGGGGTTACCTTCCGGTATGGGAGATGGTCCGCAGCTATGGGGTGGAACGAAAGTGTGCACGAGGAAAGCTGTGGCATTTCGGGTTCACAGCGGTAGATGTCCACGATAACGGATCGCGAACTTCACTCGGCGGTGGGGACCCGGGTTAATGTGGACCGAAACTCTACCTGATAGGGGCTAAAGGGGAAAGATTCAACGAAAGCTATGATAACATCGATCCTACGCATGCATGAAAGTTGCATGTTAATCGCGTGGCATAACGATCATGGAATCTTGTGGGTAAAGTGAACACCTCTGCAGAGTGTATTAAATGGTATTCGAATACGCCGTGCTTCCGGTAAATGAAGCCGAGTTAAAATGGGGTGAATCCGAACCTAAGCTCAAGTAGATCTTTGAATGAACAAGTGTGGAAGTATATAACTTTGGAAACCCCCTGTTTATTATTATGATTATGGTTTATGTTTCAAATGAAATGTCAAATCTTATGAAAACTTGCATACACAAATGAGACATATGGCTATCCTTGTTATCCGCTGCATATAATAATCGGGATTTCTTGTGTGGCTTGTTGAGTACGTTGTAGTACTCACCCTTGCTTAATTAACCCATTTTAGAGTATCAAGATGTTGGTGACTTCCAAGAGATCGTGACGGCGATTCTGTGGTTCTAGTCTCGATCTTATTTCGACTACTTTGTGGAGTTTCGCTTTTCTTATTGTTGTCTTTTGTGATGTAATATATACTTTGAAGCTCGCCGCTTCCTGAGAAAACTCTGGCCGATAGGCCTTATGTGATGTAAAAACAGTTGAATCATTCGTTTGCGGGCAATGAGCGACTTGGTTTCCGGTGACTAATCTTCCTGGGTAGTCATTCCGGGATTTAAACGCACCCCTGAAAAGGCGGTCCGTCACAAGTGGTATCAGAGCCTAAGTTGACCGTAGATTGAGACCTAGATTGGCTTAAGGATCTTTTACAGAAAATTAATTTATCGTATAAACAAAATGAGTTGTGAAAAATATAAGTATTATTGCTGTCCTCTTCTACCTCTTTCTATCTCAACCCTCTTAGTATTCTTAATTCCGGTTTTGTTTTAATATTTCTTAACTCACTCAAATTTCGCGTTGACCGCAGATGGTTCACCATGCTTATCCGGACCCGGCTATTTTCGGTAGTTGGGCGGAACTACTCTGGAGGATGATGCAGCAGGTCGGAGCAACAGATGAGCACCGCCCCGTGTTCCACACTCAAGAGATGCTTCGAGATGACCTACGTTGCCAGTGGATGGCGTGGGTCGAGCTGCCACCCCTACCACTCCGCCCAAGTGTTCCTCGACGATTCGAAGGAAAGCGACTCTACGAGTCCGCGGCAATCCAGGATGCCGCTCGCCAAGCTGTCCACTATCTCCGGAACCACTACGAGAGAGAATTGGATGACACCCAGTTCCAACTAGTTCCCCAGCTGTGTGACGGAAGCATTGGCATCTCCTTCCCTATGGATGAAGCAGACCCAAGGATTGAAGAGACCTCTGACTACATATTGCTGATGGAGCGCGAATACAACCGCGTCCTCCGGGAGAACAGAGTCCAGCACGATCACCTTCATCAAATGTGGGATCTGGTCGATCAACAGCACAACGATGTGGTCCAACTCCAGGGCCAAGTACAGCAGCTGATGAACCAGATAATGGAGATCGACCTTGTGCAGCAGCCAGTGGCGCCCCCAGAAGAAGAACCCTCGGTAGACGGACCATCGATGATTATCGACGAACCGCCGCCCCCAGACGTCGATATGGAGGAAGACCCCGAGGAACGCATCTTCTACGGCCCCAACGAAGGATGGACCCCATGAGCTGCCAAGATCGTTAGGAGTTGATGCCACCCCCTATTTATGTAATAGATCTAAGTGTTTTTGGTATTGTATTATTGGTGGTACCCTACCTTGAATGGTATGGTGTACGACCTTTGGCTTGTAACAAACTATGATCCCCCGTCGTACTTTAATTTTATTAATATATCGGGATTAGCCCTATCTTGTTCAAAATATTCTCCCGCCCTTTTCATCTAAGCCCTCATCTATTCGTTCTAGCCTTATCTAGAAATCTTAACTCCCACTTACCTTTCACTTTCGTTAAAACCCTGCTGCAGATCGAAAGGAAGTTGAATACAACCGAGTCAACCATGGTGAGACCCAATCTGAGAGGAAACAACAGCGAGGAGGGTAACTCCAACGCTGAACAGATCAGCTTGGCCCAAATAATGGCGATGATGGAACGGAACCGGTATGAAGCTGAAAGACATCAAACACAGCTCATGGAAAGAGTCCTAGAGCAGCTAACCGCAAGACCACAAGGGCCCCCTCAAGGAAACCACAACATGCAAGAAGCCCACATTGGAGGGACGAAATGGTCAGATTTCCAGAAGGCCCGACCTCCTATCTTCTCGACACCAACCGAACCATTAGCAGCCGATGACTGGCTCCGGGACATAAAGAGGAAGCTGGATACCATTCAATGCTCGGATAAGGAACAAGTGTTGTTTGCCTCGCACCAACTTCAAGGACAAGCCGCGTCTTGGTGGATGAACTATCAAGCCACCAAGAACGACCAAGAGATCCCATGGACCGAATTCGAAGAAGCATTCCGCAAGGCTCACATTCCTACCGGACTAATGGCCTCAAAAAGAAGAGAATTCCTAGCCCTCCGACAGGGAGGAAGAACTGTCATGGAATATCTCCAACATTTCAACCAACTATCCCGCTATGCACCAAATGAGGTAGACTCTGAAGCGAAGAAAATGGAAAGATTTTCGGAAGGATTACAAAAGAACTTGAAATTCCATATCGCTGCCCTAGAGTTCAGGGACTTGTCAACAATGGTCGACAAGATAATGATGATAGAGGAAGCCAGGGATGACTTAGAAGACACCCGAAAGAGAAGAGCCCAGCAAATGAGGTTTCCGACCACCAACCAACCCAGAGGAAGAGCCCCAGCGCCAATACCCGGATTTCCTGCTAAACGGCAAGCAGTAGGAGGATTCCGGCCAGTGCCTGCTCAAAGCCAGCCAGTAATAGTGAAATGCTTTAAGTGTGGAGGAAACCATTATTCCAACAACTGCACTAAGAAGACTACAGTCGTTACCATCGTAAGCGGGAAGGACACTTCAAACAAAAGCGCCTAAGGAAGAACCACCAACCAAGTGGCCAAATCCCAAGCGTCGGCCAGCCGTCAAATCGGTAGCCAGTCTACCGACCGCCACCACAACAACAAGGAATGTTACAAGGAAGGGCACCTCCGAGAGGCGAAGGAAGCTCCAACAACTCCCGCAATTTTCAAGGAAGGATCAACCATATGACCGCCGAGGACGCCGCAGCAGCTACCGACGTGATCATCGGTAAATTTGCAATTCAATCTCAGCCGGCTTTGGTTTTATTTGATCCTGGAGCAACTCACTCGTTCATTTCAATGACTTTCGTTTGCAAGAATGGTTTTTCTTATTCTCCGTTACCAAGCCCTTGCGCGTTTCAAACGCCGGGCAATAGATTAATGGCTCGATATAAGAGCCAGAAGTTAGAATTAGTGCTACAAGGAGTTAAGTTTACTATTGAGTAGCTTTCTCTCACCGAAATGAACGGATCGGACGTCATCCTAGGAATGGATTGGCTGTCCACACATACAGCAACCTTACACTGTGATAGGATGCTAGTAACAGTTGTCAACGATAAAGGACAACGAGTAACCGTAAGGACCGACCCTAAGCTAGTAAAAGACAACTAAGCGATCTCGGTACCATGACCCTAGCATTAGACCAAGTGCCCATAGTTCAGAATACCGGATGTTTTTCCGGAGGAATTACCAGGAAGGCCACCAGACAGAGACATAGAGCTGGAAATACAATTGATCCCCGGAACCGCACCATTAACCAAGCGCCAGTATCAAATGGCACCTGCGGAATTGAAAGAACTTAAGAAACAGTTGGACGAGTTATTAGAGAAGGAGTTTATCCGACCAAGTATCTCACCTTGGGCTTCGCCTGTTCTATTCGTAAGGAAAAAGGACGGAAGTGCAAGACTCTGCGTGGATTACAGGGCATTGAATGCCGTAACCATCAAGAACAAGTACCCGTTGCCGCGAATAGACGAACTATTTGATCAACTCAAGGGAGCTCAAGTTTTCTCCAAAATAGATCTCGAGAACGAGGATATCACCAATTGAAAGTGAGAAAACAAGATAGGGAAAAGACGGCATTTACAACCAGATATGGATTATATGAGTTTTCGGTAGTTCCGTTTGGGCTCACAAACGCCCTGCTTATTTTATGAACCTGATGAACAAAGTATGTATGGAATTTTTGGATCGATTCGTCGTAGTATTCATAGACGACATACTTGGTGTATTCAAAGGATGAACACGAGCACGCTAAGCATTTACACCAGCTATTACAAAAACTTAGGGAACATCGCTATACGCCAAGCTCTCTAAATGTGACTTTTGGAAGAATGAGATCGCATTTCGGGGCATATCGTCACCAAGGACGGAGTCAAAGTGGATCCGACAAAGGTAGAAGCGATCAAGGAATGGAAAGCTTGACGCCGGCGTCGTGAAGTCGAGTTTTCTCGGACTAGCGAGGATACTATAGGAGATTCATTGAAGGATTCTCAAAGATTGCAAAACCCCTGACACACCTACTCAAGAAGGATAGCCCGTACCAATGGACTGAGAAATGCGAGGCAAGTTTCCAGGAATTAAAGACAAGACTAACATCAGCCCCAGTACTCATATTACCCGACACCAGTAAGGACTTTCAGATATATTGTGACGCATCAAAACAAGGATTAGGTTGCGTATTGATGCAAGATGGAAGGGTAGTTGCGTATGCTTCTCGACAATTAAGACCACATGAGGAGAATTATCCAACTCATGACATGGAATTAGCTTCAGTAGTACATGCACTAAAGATCTGGAGACATTACCTATTGGGAAATCACTGTGATGTATTTACGGATCACAAGAGTTTGAAATATGTGTTCACTCAACCAAATCTGAATATCCGGCAAAGAAGATGGTTGGAAATGATCAATGATTACGACTTGGAGATACAATACCATCCTGGAAAGGCTAACGTGGTAGCAGACGCACTCAGTAGGAAATCTTGTCACCACATAGCCAAGACCACAGACATCTCACAGCAGTTGCAATTTGAAATGGAACGATCGAATCTTGAGATAGTTGAGAAAGGATATTTAGCCTCCATTACAATCGATCGGATCTGCTCAGTCAAATCAAAACAGCTCAAGAAGAGGACGAAGAAATCCAAATGATACCGTAAGGAAATGAATGAAAAAGGCCCGTCAGAATTCTCGGAAGATGGACAAGGCATAGTACGATTCCATAATCGTGTATGTGTTCCTAATAATAAAGATATAAGAGGATTGATTTTGACAGAGGCTCACTCATCCCAACTCACCATACACCCGGGCAGTACAAAGATGTACAATGATTTAAAAGGTGAATATTGGTGGAAAGGCATGAAGAAAGAGATAGCCGAGCACGTACTGTGTTGTGACGTGTGCCGTAAAGTTAAGATTGAGCATCAGAAGACCGCTGGAATGTTACAACCTCTACCGATCCCTGAATGGAAGTGGGATGAAATCGGAATGGATTTTATTACAGGACTACCCAAAGCACAACAAGGTTTTGATTCCATATGGGTAATAATTGACAGACTGACTAAAGTAGCACATTTCATACCAGTCCAAGCGGACCTATGGCAAGGATAAACTAGCGAGCTATACCTGACCCGTATAGTTAGATTACATGGGATTCCCAAAAAGATTGTGTCAGATCGAGGAGCCCAGTTCACATCAAAATTCTGGAAGAGTCTACATGAAGCCATGGGGACAGACCTGAATTTCAGTACAGCATATCACCCACAGACTGATGGACAGACAGAAAGAGTTAACCAGATATTGGAAGATATGTTAAGAGCTTGTGCGTTGACCTATGGAGCATCTTGGGTCACTTGTTTACCATTTGCAGAATTTTCTTACAATAATAGTTATCAGGCCAGTCTACAAATGGCACCGTTTGAAGCGCTTTACGGAAGAAAGTGCAGAACCCCTTTGAATTGGACTGAAGTGGGAGAAAATCAATTATTAGGGCCACAGATTGTGCAGGATGCAGAAGCTCATGTAAGGATCATCAGAGAAAATTTAAAGATAGCACAAGGACGACAAAAGAACTATGCTGACACAAGAAGAAAGGACATCAGTTACCAAGTCGGAGATTTTGTTTATTTGAAAGTAACCCCATTCAAGCCCGTGCATAGATTTCAGATCAAGGGAAAATTGGCACCAAGATATGTCGGACCATACAAGATCATAGGCCGAATTGGAGAAGTAGCCTACAAACTACAGTTGAGTCCTGAGTTGTCACGAGTACACAATGTATTCCACGTATCACAATTGAGAAAATGTCTTCGACAACCCACAGAGCAAATACCGTTAGAAGAAATCGACTTACAGAATGATCTGACCTATACAGAGGAACCAGTCCGGATTATTGAGACAGTTGAAAGGAAACTTCAAATAAAGATGTCGAGTATGCCGAAATCTTGTGGAAGAATCACACGCTCACGGAAACCACATGGGAAAAGGAGTCGGAATTGCAGCAGGATTTTCCCAACCTCTTTCCCAGGTAAGTAAATCTCGGGGACGAGATTTATTTTAAGGGGGGTAGGTTGAAATAACCTCAAAATTCAAAACAATTTCAAATTTGAGTTTGGATTAGTCTCTAATTGCATTTTATGATTTTTTCTGATTTTTTCGGATTTTATTTGAATTTATTCGGTTAAATTACGAGTTCTTTCCATTTTCGGAAAGTTTCGCCGTAAGGGCGCTTTCCCTTCTCGGCGAATACGCCTTCCCCGCTCGCCTGCGCCCCGCGCGCGTTGCCGCTTCCCGCTTTCGCCCACGCCCGCTCGCGAACTCGCCTCCGCCTCGCCGCTCTCATACGCCGATGCGGCGTGCGTCTTGTATCTCCCGCTGCGTGCCCTCTGCCATGGCGAGCACGCCCGCCGCCGTGACCCGCCGTCCCATCGCGCAGCCTAGCCCTTAGGGCACTCCGCCTCCCGCCGCTAACTCCTGGCGCCGCCCGAGCACCGCGCTGCCGATCGATCCGTCGCCGGCTGCCATTTTTCTTCCTCGCCGCCATGATGATGGCCGACGACCGCGCCGCCCTCCGCGGCTATATAAGCCTCACCCGGCCCCCATTAATGGCCCACCGAGCTCGTCGCCTCCTCCTCTTCCGTTTCCCCTCTCTCCCGTGCTCTTCCGTGCACTCTAGTGCCCGCCCCACGAGCCCCTTCTTCATCTCCGGCCGCTCTCCGCCGCTAGCCTTCCCCGCCGCCGCTTGGTCTCCTCCAGTCTGCGCCCTAGCCTCGCGGTGAGCCCCTCTCCCCTTTCCCCTTGGTCCTGTGCGCCCCGTGCCCTAGCTCGCGAGAACCCCATCTTCTTCCCCAGCTCCGGCGCACTCCTTGGCCTCGCGCCGCCCCGCTCCGGCCGCCCTCCCCCGTGTCGCTGACGCCTGGCCCCACCCGCCAGTCTCGCCACCTCCACCCACTGCCAAAGCGACCCCACCCGCCAGCCCCGCTCCCTCACTCTCTCTGCGATCTGGCCCCACAAGCCGCCCCCTCTCACGCCGTGGCCCACTTGTGCTCGCGCCACAGCCCGCCGCCACCTCATGATTGGTGGGCCGATGGCCTCCCCCCCGCGCGCTTGGTCCCTGGGCCAAAATCCGGTTTGGCTCGGCCCAGTAAACAGAAAACCCCTTTTTCCATTTTCTTTTTCGAGTTTTAATTTCAAAAAAATCCATTTAAATATCCAAAAATGTCCCAAAATTATCCGAAAGTCCAAAATGCCCAAAATACATATTCGAACCGTTTCGAGCCACTGAGTCCAAAAATGACCTCCGTTCCGCCAAACCAAGTTCCAAAAATTCCCAAAATGCCCTCCGACCCATTTCCGGCTATTTTCTCTCTCGGTTTTTCTCTTTTCTTTTCTCTTCTTTCTTTTTGTGTTATTTATTGTTTATTGTTTATCTTATGGTGTTTATTTACGCTAGAGCCGACGACCGAGCAGTATCAACTCCCGGAGCCGACACAGGAGCAGGAGCAGTACTTGGAATCGGGCCAGGACCGGCGTGGCCGAAATGCGACTACGTCAACACTGAACTAGGGAACCCCTCCGCCCCGCAAGGCAAGCCATACTCCATTGATCATGTTGAACCTAAGATTCCCTTAAAATAGTTCATAATTATTTTTCTACCGCATTATTTCCGAACTATATGTTGAAATATCGCAACGTTGGTATGTTTGAATGACATGATAGCTAGTTAATGCCAAAAGGCTCATGGAACTTCCTTGACAAATATTAAATCCGAATAATCCTTTGTAACCCTAGAACATCACTATTGTCATTATTTGGCTAGGTATTCTATTACAGTTAATTAGACCATTTTAAAAGGAAACATAAAATGTCGATATTGTTGGAATGTTTATGAAATGTTGCGGTCCGGGGGACAGTATTGGGCTAACTACCGGATGGGTGTTAGTCCGATCCCCTACGAGGACTCGATACCAAGGTATGGATGGATGATGGTGCTGCGGATACCAGGGGATGTGGAATGTAATGGTTTGGTCTATGACAAGTAAGGACTTACAACCTTGGGCAAAAGTAAATAACTTAAGAAATCGTTCAACCACAAGGTTGGGCGGTCAACTTCGTTGGCTTGACTCAACGTAGCTCGGTATATTGTACTTTCCCGGAATACCTATAGGCGAGGTTACCTTCCGGTATGGGAGATGGTCATGATTATGGGGTGGAACGAAAGTGTGCACGAGGAAAGCTGTGGCATTTCGGGTTCACAGCGGTAGATGTCCACGATGGCGGGATCGCGAACTTCACTGGCGGTGGGGACCCGGGTTAATGTGGACCGAAACTCTGGGATAGGGGCTAAAGGGGAAAGATTCAACAGCTATGATAACATCGATCCGCCGCATGCATGAAAGTTGCATGTTAATCGCGTGGCATAACGATCATGGAATCTTGTGGGTAAAGTGAACACCTCTGCAGAGTGTATTAAATGGTATTCGAATACGCCGTGCTTAGGTAAATGAAGCTGAGTTAAAATGGGGTGAATCCCGAACCTAAGCTCAAGTAGATCTTTGAATGAACAAGTGTGGAAGTATATAACTTTGGAAACCCCCTGTTTATTATTATGATTATGGTTTATGTTTCAAATGAAATGTCAAATCTTATGAAAACTTGCATACACAAATGAGACATATGGCTATCCTTGTTATCCGTTGCATATAATAATCAGGATTTACTGTGTGGCTTGTTGAGTACGTTGTAGTACTCACCCTTGCTTAATTAACCCATTTTAGAGTATCAAGATGTTGGTGACTTCCAAGAGATCGTAGACGGCGATTCAGTGTGGTTCTAGTCTCAGTCTTCGCTCGACTCGCCTGTGGAGTTTCGCTTTTGCGCTGTTGTCTTTTGTGATGTAATATATACTTTGAAGCTCGCCGCTTCCTGAGAAAACTCTGGCCGATAGGCCTTATGTGATGTAAAAACAGTTGAATCATTCGTTTGCGGGCAATGAACGACTTGGTTTCCGGTGACTAATCTTCCTGGGTAGTCATTCCGGGATTTAAACGCACCCCTGAAAAGGCGGTCCGTCACATCTAACTGAACGCAACCCCCCCCCCCACCCACACACCCCACCTACTAGCCCGTCAACTTTATGTCAACCTCGATCGTGTTGGATTATTTTCTCGGGTTAAGCCGTCCACGTCACACATGAAAACCATAGGCGTACGTCGCCACGAGATGGATCGGTCCATCATATTAGCTTCTCTCCCCTCTCCTCACATCACGTCTACTGATCAAAGAATGGACTCGTTGCAACTGTGCTAGCTGCAATGACCAGTGTCGGCTCGAGATTTACTCACCGTTCGTCGGCGAAGATTTGCGATAAAATATCAGCTCCTTATTTCGCAAAATACTTTATGCGGACGGATTTTATGTCCACGGTGCTGCCTCGCATGGCAGCAAACAGCTGGGCCGGAACAAGATTACAAGAACAATTCAACCCTCTTTCTGTTTAATCTCTCTCTCTCTCTCTCTCTCTCTCTCTCTCTCTCTCTCTCTCTCTCTCTCTCTCTCAGAGTGACAGTAGGCGCTTCGAAATGTTTCAGTTTCACCTTGCCGTGCTTTTGTTTACTGCCAGAACACATCGATGGTGATCGAGGTGAAGCAGATGTGTCTCCAAGCCTCACCGGAGAATGGCCAGATGGATGTCATTTATTTCTCTAAAAAATACAGTAACCTGTATTAGGCCCCCTACGTACACCAAACCAGAGTTGGGCATGACCAACAGAATTAGGGCAAGCCGGCAACGTGCATGCGAATAGAGGTTTGGCATCCACCTACATCCTACACACAAGATAGAAGCTACAGCTTCCCGTCCCCTCGACGCTCTGAATCTCGAGAGAAAAAGGACGAGGAAGCGACTAAAAATATTGGTGTGCTCCTAGGTCCTAACTAATTGTCTTGATGTCTGTTTGGGAGTATAAAACTAAAGATGATGATGCTACCATCATGTGGTTCCTCCCCTCTGGTCAAGAGAGCCAACACTCCTAAGATGCAGGCCTGCGCCTGCGTGCATGTGAGGCGCATATGGCAATGTTCCCTCTGGTTCCGGTTCTGCATAGGCTTCGGAGCCTCTTTTTTTTTTAATGGAGGTGAGGTGATGGGTGTGTCTGTGTGTGTGTGTGTCTGCCTCCAGGCAGGCTCGTCAGTCCAGGCGCATGCAGATGCAGCTCATGGGGAACAGCAGCCAGCCATTGTGCCGCACTGCCATGGACGCAGACGGGCATTTTGCATTGGTTAAGGTGGTTGCAAAGCACAAGGGCCTGTCTTAATTAGCACCCGGGATGGCAGCAGCTGTGGCAATTAATAATAGGCTACATGCCGGCTGCACGCCTCTGTGCTTGTTCAATGTTCATGCATCGAGATTGGAGAGCACCAGGCCAGGCTCACTGTGTGCTTGCTTCTGACCAGAATCGGATGCGTATAGAATTGCCAGCACCTGCGGGTTGTGCTTGGTTTGCGACTGCCAAGAACATTTCGTTGGTGGGAACGGTGAATTCAACCGACCATGATGAGCTAATAAGTTGTGTGTGTTTTCCCCCTTTCTCTTGCTGTTTTTGTTGTTCTAGAGGATTGCATAGATCCTTTGGTGAAATTACTATGAACTGTCGATTTTCATGCCGAGGAGTGCAGGTATGTATATGCCTTTATGGGTCGCTAGGTTTGCTACTACTACTACTAAGCATTAATTAAGGAAAGAGAACTCACCGAGAGAAATTTAGTTGAAGAACAGGTAACAGTACAAGTTGCTAAGACTAGTTGCCCGATTAGATAATGCACATGGCGCTCAACAGAAAGGATTGTCAGCTATTTTCGGTGCATAGTTTCTATAAGGTGCACCTAAATATACTACATCATATAGAAATATCGCTAGATAAAACCATACTAATATTGAGTTGCATGCACCAGCCAGTTCACCCAAAAACTTAAGCTGATAAGGAAAGACGGGCAATTCACTTATACTTCAACACCCCCCTCACTCAACAGAAAGGATTGTCAGCTATTTTCGGTGCATATTTTCTATAAGGTGCACCTCAATATACTGCATCATATAGAAATAACGCTAGATAAAACCATACTAATGCATAGTATCTAGCAAATACCACACTCGATTAATTTCTTCACTCCTACCTCACCTCCTCTCTCTCCCCTTCCTACCAATCCCCATTTCAACTTCCTTTGTTTTCTCAGTTAGGTTCTATCTTGCATGAGAAACAACTTTGCTCTCTTCTTTAACTCACCTTCCACACTAGAATTTATACTGCTTGGCATTCCATAGAAACTGCTTATATCATTGCATTAGAAGCGTCCTTATTGTAACCTAATTTTAATAAACGATGCTCTTATAACATTCATTATAGTTGTTGGCTTGCTAAAAGCCTAAAAGAATGGATAGCCAATGGCCGAAAGAGAGATGATCACTTGGAGGGAGGAGTACCGTGTCTTCTGGTCTTTGGATAAAAAGGCCATGAGGTACCTAAACCTTTTAACAACTGCAACGAACAAAAAGCATTTTAGTACTGGCAAGAAATCATTGGATGCATCAACGGCCACGTGGAAGGATGCAACTTTCTTTTTATTGGATAAATAAACAAGCCATGATTTCCTTTCGAGGAGAAGCCATGACATGGTACTCCTATATTTTCATGAGGGGGAAGATGTCTTTGTAAATAAATCTAGAAAAAAAAATGATTGGGCCTACAAATATAAACTGGCCATTGCCAGTCTGCCAGATCAAGAAACAATGGGCAGCCCAGATCAGATGATGCCCCAGTTTGGATGTTTGATCTAGAACTTGTACCATGGGCTCAGTATTCCTCCATCACCCAAATGAAAAAAACGCATTCAATACTCTTACTCAAAGCGTCATCGGGTAAGCACACGGAAGTGGAGCCGGAGAAATCAAATTACATAAGTAATTCAGTCAAGGATGTTGCTGAACCTACTTAGACGCGAGGGAGCTTTAAGATATGCAACATATACACATGACCACATGCTACTGAATCCTGATCCCTCCCAAATGCCTCAACCATGACATGGCCTCTGGGGCCTCCCACCTCACTCCCCAGCACAGTAATGACTGAAGGCTCTAAGCACACTAATGACTGAGGGCTGTTCAAATGTGATTGCCAAGGCATTACATGCCCGTCCCAAAATGACATGCCCTCAAGATCCAAAATATTGGTTCTGCGGGATAATTGCTCCTAGTTGAGTTATCATCACTGGTTAAGCCTATATTACAGCTGCCAGTTCCTCTTCTGAAGAAGTTTCAGATGTGACAATCTCTTCAGCCAAATCACCCAGGAAATTGCCTTCAGCCTCCTGCTTTCTAGGTGCCTCAGTTTCCATCAATTTCCTTAAATTCATGTCCAGTTCTTTGGCAACACTTTCATTTTCAGTAAGGTAAGATTTAAGAGCATCTTTACCATGAAACGTCTCGTCATTGAAATAATAATATGCACCCCCAGACTTTTTAACAAGCTTGTACTTTAATCCGAGTTCAAGAAGCTCTGAACTGCGGCATATCCCCTTTCCAAATTCTAGTTCAAATTGTGCAGTCTTGAACGGTGGGGCATGCTTGTTCTTCACAATCTTCACAGCAACCTGACTACCTATAGTCTGCAAACAGAAGTGATCATAGTCATTTCCAAAAATTTGCTCTATAAGCTACATCTATAATGTTTCACGGAGCATTACATGTTACATACTATATGTGGAAGCTAACCTGTAGGGTCAGTTATTTTGATTCACCAAGAGATCAAATCACATGGCTAAATATTTATTTATGTAGACAGCATATGCATGCACCTAAAAGTTACACGTGCCACGTCTAACAGTGGTTTAGTACAACAAGATACAATTCAAATAGAAATAGCTTCCATTATATCATGTGGATATGGCCTTTTCTGTTTCAAAGAAATCTTACTTTGAACATATATCCACATGTTAAGTATTGGTTAATTTTATAAATCAGTTAATATTAAGGATATGACTTAGTTAACTACCTCTTCACCTTTCTTCACCAAACCAATACGCTTGATGTTTAGGCGAACAGAAGCATAAAATTTTAGGGCATTTCCACCAGAAGTGACTTCCATTGGTCCTCCAAATCCTCCAAATGTGCTTACCTTTGACCTGATCTACAATGTGTTCAAGGATACAAATTATGCAAAACAAGAATAAGTGAAGATGATTAGACTAAGTTAGATGCAAAACATAAAAGTTTTATGGAGATAAGCAGGATATAATGTATAGATGGAAATATATTGCATGTTCAAATGCTCAGACTGCACGTGTGAACTGCTCATTCTCAAAGAACAAAAAGATTAAAGAAGATAAGTTACATCACTATATATATATAGTGGATTAAATTATAAATTCAGTTAAGGTTTTTTAATCTTCAGAAAATTCTATCCTTTTTATGGCTTTCGCAGCATGAATTCTGGAAGTTTTATAGTAAACACCATGGAATTATACACTGGACTAAAATTTGAATATAGGCACCATCATGAGGCCTGCTGTTTTGGTGCTTCACTTCACCAATGAGCCACTTAGGAAATCCGCACCAACATAAATCAATCCAACAAACTCTAAGAAAATGGCGCACGATTTATACCTGATTAATAAATAACAAAATTGTTTGGGAAAGTGAAAGAGAGTGGCTCAGCTTGCGAAGAGCTTGGCTCATCAATCTAGCCTGGAGAGCCACATGTGCATCACCCATCTCCCCATCAAGTTCACTCTTAGGGACAAGAGCTGCTACCTGCATCACAGATTCACAGAATAAGATAAGCTGTGTAGCTAACTTCTCAAATCAAGGAACTCTTAGTTATTAAGATTCAGCAGCATGTTTGAACTGCCAATAGGACAATGTTCATAAAAACTTGAGCGGAAGTGCACTAGTGATCAAACAGAAAGTAGTACTGCTTGATGGGGGACGAGGCTAGATGGTCAAGGTCTTACACTGTCTACAACAACAACATCAACAGAGCCACTTCGAATCAGCGTGTCTACAAGACTGAGTGCCTGCTCACCGCAGTCTGGTTGAGAGAGAAGTAAATTACTGGTGTTGACACCAATTGACTCGGCCAGAGATGGATCCAAAGCATGCTCTGCATCTACAAAG
Organism: Rhipidocladum racemiflorum; assembly: GCA_036346355.1. Taxonomy (NCBI): domain Eukaryota; kingdom Viridiplantae; phylum Streptophyta; class Magnoliopsida; order Poales; family Poaceae; genus Rhipidocladum; species Rhipidocladum racemiflorum. The sequence goes on along the minus strand of CM070570.1, from coordinate 17,731,498 downwards.
GCACAATAACCTAGAAAAATGGCAAAACCAAACCTCAGTGTAGAATATTTTCATTGAAGTTAAAAACTAAAAGACAGTAGGCCTAGAAACACTGGTGCACTTAAACTAAGATTTAAACTCCTTCAAAAGGGTTGCGCATGCTAAGCAAAAATTATGGTTCCTAGTGAAACAAAGTAGATTAAAATTAAGAAAGAGCTTCCATCCATGGCCAACTTTTCTTCATATTCCATACTCTAAAATGTAAACATAAAGCCAGCTTTTCTTCATATTCCATACTCTCACCATCAAGACACAGTGATAATATCACTTATAGATAGCAAGGCCCCCCAATAAAACACACTGTGGATTAATCCAAGCTAATACAAATAATTGTGGAGTTGACGTCAACAAATACTCAGTATTACAACTTTTAGCCCATCATTTGAACAGGTTTTTTTTCAATAGGCAGTTTATCAAACAGTTTCATTACCTTCAGAAATATGTTCACAGCATAATTATCAAGACCACCTAACAAGGTTTCACACTATCAAGCAGTTGTAAGTTAGCACAACCATAATTGGTGAATGCTACATAAAAGCAGCTGAACAAATAATGTCACCGCATCGTCAGAAGTCAGCACTATAGGTATATGCTACAAAATCCCACTTATTAATTATTATGGTTACCGTACTAGAATCTAGATTAAAAGAAAATACAGGAGAATGTCTACCTTTTCTCTATTTGTACCTAGGCAATTGCTAGAGCAAAGAAAAGCACATAATGCACATATACATTAGATTTAAATGTTGGAGTTTACCGCCATTCTTTTGTGCTTCTGCAATTACGTGGAGAGCAAGAGTAGTCTTGCCTGAAGCCTCTGGGCCATACACCTCTATAACACGTCCCTACAAAGAAATGGCATGCCACGTTTACAAAACAATATACATCATTGCAATAGAACACCAGAAACTGGACTACCGACTTGAGCTAAATGTGAACACACTTATTTTTTGGGAGTTATGTGTAAACACAGTATACATTATTGTGTTGATGTTTTGATGCGAACACATCAACACAGAAGAGCTTCGGCTTAGAACTCTGTCACTGTATAGGAAAGCATACCTTTGGAAGCCCACCGATTCCCAATGCAAAATCCAAAGAGAAAGACCCGGTAGAAACAACAGGTACTTCTCTATGGCCTTCAGAACGGCCAAGCCACATTATTGCCCCCTTCCCAAACGCAGATGTTATTTGATCGATGGCCTGGTGTAAAGCCAAGTCTTTCTTTGACAGATTATCCTCACCAGACTCAGTTCCACTTGACTTTGTCTTCTTTTTGGCTAAGTAGATAATAAGAGAAGAATCAGTAAATGATTCAGTAGGTAGTGGTAAATGGTAATGAACCATAATGGAAGCAAAAGATGAAACCATGCAGTGCAATTTCAAAATAATAAGACAGTATGGTGGTGCATGTAACAATAAGAACAACAAAATTAAGCATATTCCAATTGAACCGCATGTTGCAATATTCAGTATATATGGTAAAGATGTGCCGAAAACATAAGATGAAATAATATCTATAACCTTTAGATGAGAAATCTCTGCAATGAAAAGTGGAGCCACAGATCCCTTGCCTATAGCTCTGCATAAATACTAAAGCATTAGCAACAGCATATCAGAGTTTGTAGACCATTGATTAGCATGAATGATGAAACTGTTCAGGCCCAAATTAGCATCCTTTTCGAGATCACCAGGAAAATCGCCTTTTGAATTCTAGTGCATTTGCCACATTTCTTCCAGTACTTTTGTTAATCCTAGTGCGTGTATCACATTTCTTAAAGTAATTTTTTAAATTCTAGTGCATACCGGTATACAACTTGGCTGGTTAAAGACGGTGGAACTGTATTGTAACCTGAAGACAGACAGTGGAGACTAATATAGTAATCTAAAGCGTATAAGACTCATTTAGCATGCCATCAAAGGTTAATCTAAAGCAAAATATAAGGCGTATTTTGACTTTGCACAAGGTTTAAGGTTGCGGTGAAACTGAGAAAGACATGAGAAGAAATGACTTGCATGCCCCTCTTAATTATCTAGATGAGAGATAATACTTTGTGTGGGTGGTAATGAATAAATGCATATGGTTAAGTGAGAATAAATAGGGGTATAGTAAGGAAGGCTCACTAAATCTACATGCAATGCAAGGCTTGTATTTCGAAACAAGACCATTCAAACTATAGGCCTTATATTTATCAACGGAGGGAGTGTAACGCAGTACGAGCAAATTGCAGTTTCATAAAGACAAGTGGCTATACCAAGCAGGGGAGCGATACCTTAATCGATGGTTCTAAGGAAGTGACATCCGGTGGCATATAGCAGATTGACGCGGACTTGCGGGTTTGCAGACAGAAATTGAGATTAAAATGGAGAAACCAGCGCCCAAAAAGCCCAGGTTCGATAGGTTCTGACCCGCAATCGGCAGAGTCGGCGCACTGAGCTCAACTCGGGGACAACCCCCCCCCCCCCCCCCACCTCCAAAACACACACACACACACACACACACACACAGAGAGAGAGAGAGAGAGAGAGAGAGAGAGAGAGAGAGTGGAGAGAGGAGAGTTCGACCTCAGGGCGGGAGGAGGCGGCGGCTGCAATGGCGCGGCGCAGCAAGGCGCGCTTCAGGAGGGTCGCCATGGCGGCGGCGGCTTCGTCTCCGACCCCTGGAGCCGCGTGGAGAAGAGTGGGAAGCGACTCAGGGGAGGGAGTGGGGCTAGAGTTCTAGGGTTTTGGGGGCTCGGGGTTTTAGTCGCCTACTTTCTCGTTTTGTTTGCCTCCGGTCTCCCGTCTCCCCTTCCGGCCTTCCCACTCTCGGCTCGGGTGTCCCCACTGGCCGGCACAATGGAAGATTTTTTTTTAATAATACATTTTTTTATTTAAATTACAAAAATATACTTCGATTATTTTTTTTTCAAAAATATACCTTTGTCGCCCTACCATACAGCGACAATGAGTCAACCCACAGGAATAGATGACTCTGCGCTGATGTGGTCTCTCTATCACCAAATAATATGAAAATAGGTCTATGTCGCCTAATCATGTGGCAACAAAGATATGTCGCCAACTGAAATTGCGATATATCTCTGTCGCCAAATGGTAGGGCGACAGAGGCTTCAATAAAAATGATTAATTTTTTAAAACTTTTTTTAAATAATCCTTTTTTATTTATGAAATACAAAAATATACCGCGAATAATTTTTTTCAAAAATATATCTCTGTAGTCAAAGTTTCAATACTAGAAACGCCTAAGTCTTTTCGGCAGCCATAAAATATCATGTTTAAATGTAATTTTTAGGAAGAATGGACCATATTTGCTCTTTAATATGTGGACTATCATATTGTGGAAAAATATTTAATTTACTAATTGCTTTGCATCTAAATTTTACTAGTGCAATAATCCTAAGTATTATAGTCGACAACAACTCATGTTATGAATAGTTAAGCTCAGAAAAAATTTAGCTAAAGTGTTTAAGTTATAAATCGTTGTGAAACACACGTAGATGCAGCCCAATAACCTTAGTAAGCATACCCAACCTGTGTAAATCATTTCTTATGCAAATCGTACTAGGATAAGTACCATTCACGCAAACACCCTTACTAATGTTTTAATTGTATTAATCTAGATAATCTTAGCTTCTTGAATTCGAATATATGCAATGGAACGACTAAAATTATTTGTTGAACACATATCAGTGCACATACAACGAAAGTTCAGATGGTGAAATAAGCAAAAGATTATATTACAAGGATATTACAGTAATGAAGAAATTGCTAGATGAACTAACAAACGAAGGCATTGTTTTTCATGATGGAACAAGTGGCCGTTCCGCCTATCTAGGTAGAGTGGGAATGATGTCCCATATTTTCTGCACATTACTGTTCTCGTGTAAGTTTTGTGATTTGTTTTCGGACACCGCTCAATTCCTCTTATGAAAGAACTCCATGGGGATGCACAGTTCCTGCAGCTGTCGCCGATTGGGTGGCCTATGCCATACGTCTCAGGGGTATAAGACCGAACTTTTTGGACTTTATGTGGATTTCTGCCCTCCCATATGGGCATGTCATCCCGATTCCCGTCGTCCCCTATGTTAATACCACCTGGGTTCCCAGATGTTCTGCGTAACCCTTCAAGGATTTGTTGCGTAGTGCGGACCTCAGTCGGCTGCTTCTCCTTGTCCCTTGCTCTTCAAGAGGAGGTACTCTGTTGCACTTCTGGTGCGTTGGCCGTTGGCGGAGACTTGCCGAGACGCCTGCTCTGTTTCGGCTCGCACTCCATCGTATGATGCAGGAGGTGTGAGTTTGGCAAAACTAGGGCATCAACGCTACTGGCATCCAGGTATTTGGGGGGATAAGTTCTGCTTATTGAAGAGTCGACGGTAGAATGACATCGTCCCCTAATTTGTGTACATTAGGATGACATTTATTGCTGGTCTGGCGGTAGTGGATGTGTATACCACGGCCGATTTTATAGTGGTGGTGAGGGGCTTTTCCACAAAACTACAGCTCTTGTCGCTTTATGAAAACTACAATACATGGCCTGTCACCCCTTTGACAAAGCTGCATGATCTGTCACCCCTTTGGCAAAGCTGCATGGCCTGTCACGCTTTAATAAGCTCTGTGAAAGCTGCACGAATTATCGCTGTGTGAAAGCTGCACGAATTGTCACCCTTTGTCAAGTCTGGTCGTCCTGTCACTCTTTGTGAAATATGCACAACTTGTCATTATATATGAAAGTTGCACGACCTGTCACCCTCTGTGAAAAGCTACACGACTTGTCATCCATTATGAAAAGCTGATGGTATAGTGTTGTAACTTGTCACTGGAAAAGGTGATTGATGCTTTTTTTTTATGACAACTCATCTAACAATGGTGTTATCTGTGACTTGTGTAATCGTACTTACAAAGCTACACGTCTGTGCGTTATTTAATTGCACTGAAAAAGTTGCAGCGACCTGAGTTGTCTAATCGCCCTGTCAAAGCCGCTACGTGTGACTTGTGTACTCGCCGTTACAAAGATTCACGCCTGTGAGTTGTCCAATTGTAAATATTTTGTAGTCATCAGGAAGGGATGTTTTAAATAATAGTATTACATAACAAAATAGAATAGTCGTCGTACAAAATATCTGAAATGGAAAAACTAAATACATAAGATAAAAAGTAGTAACAATCCTAAACATAAAAAACTAGTGCCGGCCCCATTTCGGGGCGGCTCCGCGCGGCTGTGCAGGCCTCCTGTGAATATGCCCCCCCCCAAGTACGTCAACTGAGTCGGTGCGCGGTGGGGCCTCTATGCTCTAGTTGGAGGTGTAGCGTACCCCTACTGAGTAGGCTGCGTCGGTGGTGGTGCTCCGTGCAACTGCGATGGTCCAGGCTCATCTGCACCAATGAAGTACCTCGACACATCAGCATCGTCAAGGTCGTAGTTGGCATAGGCTGAATCATCAAGCTGGCCCTCGTAGTCGTCAGGTGCAGGTACCAGTGAGCCTGTAAAAATGAAAAATTGTAGAGTGAGTTCAAAAAATGACTGCAAAACATAGAAAGTGTGATTAAGTACTCACCTCCGATGTGACTGGCTAGACCAACATGTCCAGCACCTCAGGCCACCCAATCTGGAACCTCTCGTATGCCCAGAGCTGTACAAGCAGTGGACAGCCGGTGAAGGTCGAGCCGTTTGCGATGCGTCCACAACTGTCGCAGAGTGCACGATACGTTGCGCACAGCACAGCCGACCCCCATGAGTAATGTGTCACTGTGTCAAGGGGGGCGTCCGCAATCGCCCTCGCGAACTGGACGAGGTGCCTGTCCACGCTATCCCCATGGGAGCTAGTGAACATGCACCGGCCAAACAGCCATAGTAGGTACGTCTCCAGGTGGCGGCTCACCCCCACCTCGTCCGTAGGCTCCACGATCTGCTCCGCCTGTAAATTTAAGCTTACTTGTTAGTTTAACCAGTATATGCACAATTAAGCTTTAAAGGTTAGTTGCATACCACGAACTGTTGAAGCCACCTTAGTGTCGAACCATGCGTACTGGTGAAGGGCTGGTACACCGCAGCTGGTAGCACACCCTGGAATCGCACTTGTAGCTCCTGGCGCCACGTCGGGTCGACGTCCTGGGGGACCACATGTCCCCGGCAATCGAGAGTCTGAGGAGGTACGAGACATCGTCCAAAGTGATCGCCATCTCCTCGACAGGTAGGTGGAAGATGTGCGTCTCTGGCCTCCACCGATCCACTAGAGTGGTGAGCAGGGGTCTGTCAAGCGGGAACCGACGACCCACGTCTCACCCTGCACATCGTCGTGCGCCGCCTCCACCATCCGAGCGAGTGGCAGCAATCCTAATGCTCGAAGCCTATGAAATAAATATCTGCATCGCAACAATTAATAAAAATAAATTATGATTTCACAATAAACATATTTAGAAATTTAAAGAATAATATGTTACAGAGGATCCAACGAGATCGAGCGTCCAGAGCTTCTGCGGTGTCCTCGGTCGTAGACTCGTAGTACTCCGAGCTCCAAAGGATCCTGTCCCTCCTATGGTAAAGCAGTGGCGAAGTGGGCACGGTGACCACGATCGACGACCGGATCTAGCAACTCAAATGGCCAATCGTCATCTCCATCCTAGTGAGACATACCTGCAAATTAATATAATGAAAGTTATAATAAAAATGCATACAAAATCAAATGTGTACGAAAAACTATACAAGCATCATTAATGTTCCTGTGCCACAACACTGACAACTACATGCAACTTGCTTACAACTCGGTAAAAAACATAGTTCATACAACACACATTACATCAATAATAAATGAATTTCACATATAGCATATGATAATCCATATAGCTTCTCCGGTAGTTTGATGATGTCGTCCACCACGCCTTGTAGACGATGCTCTCTCCCCTGCCATTGGGTTGCCATCTCCTCCTTCACCTTCTTCAATTTATGGCTGACAGTTCTTGAACGTATGTCCTCTTCGGCCGCATAATGAACATTTCTTCACGCGCTTACCAGCTTCAGATTCATCCATGTCATTTCTGATACGTCTTATTTTTGACGTCCTGCTTTGCATCTTCTTGCATCAAAATCAGGAATCCACAACCTTTCATTGACACTAGGAGTTGTCGTGAAAAAACCGACAACATCATAACCATAAAGCTCCTTGCTCCAAGTTGCTATCACCTTTTCCTTCATAAAATATTCTGATAGCATGTACCTGGTCGCATTCCAAATAACGCACATGCGGCTATCACATGAGAACATGGCCTATGCAAAAGATGGGGTTTGTTACACGAGCATTTACAGTCAGCATCAAGATGCACTCTTGGGTGATGACTTTCTGGTTGGTTCCACGCCGTCCTTTATCCCTGCATATCACCTCGAAGCGCAGTGTTCGTGCACCTACTTTGATAGCTCTATGCTTGGCTGCCTTGTTACACTTGTCATCCATGTATTTAATTATCATGGTTGAGTACAATATATTCTCATCTCTCAGTACTACTTCAGCAGCTTGATGCCTATCCACGAAGTATTTGGTTGTGCCCCGCAGCACTCCCTCAACAATTTCTACCAATGGGAGACACCCCATCCATCTCATTACCCAGTTGTATACCTCCGCCAAGTTAGTTGTTATGACACCGTATCTGGCACCATGTGTGTCATGTAACAGTGACTACTTCTCTTTTGGCTCGTGCTTTATCCAGTCCGAGAAATATTTGAGTGGCCCTTGCCTTCTACAACTACTCGTCGCCTCATCTTCTGTTGGCAGAGGGAATAGAGGCTCCGCCTCATCCTGTGTCGCACTGCTACCATTATTGTTCGTTTGATCCTCTTTGTGTTTTCTTGTTAGGTCGTCAAGATTCTTCCATAGAGTACGGAACTTACTCGCTTGGTTCTGCTTACATAGTCTCTTAAACATATTCATCAGTTTCTTGTTCTTGAATTGCTTAAAGAAGTTCGCACCCAAAAGCCTCATGCACCATCGGCTCTGCAAGTCAGGCCGGGGAAATTGCTCACATTCCCTTGTTTGCAACTTAGCGCCAAGCAGACTAGCATGCCTGTCATGCAGAATACACACATCTTGACGAGTTTTCACCACCCCGATCTTCAAGTTCCATAGGAACCACAACCAACTCTCGTAGTTCTTGCTCTCTACAAAGGCGAAAGCAATATGCAGAATCTGGTTGTTTCCATCAACACCCACAGTTGTCATTATTTGCCCCTTGTATTTCCCAGTCAAGAATGTGACATCCGCGCATAACAATGGACGACAGTGATAGAACACCTTAATGCAAGCCCCGAACGCGAAGAAACTCTCTTCAGATGCTTCTTGTTTGACTACTTTCTCGACAAACAATCTTGATAATCATAATAAGTGCTAGGATTTTTTTCCTGAATGCAACTGAGCAGTGCAGACAGATTATGGTATGAGTCTTCAAATTTTTCAAATCTCATTTCTAAGGCCTTCTGCTTTGCCCTCCATGCCTTTTCATAGCTAATTATGTACTGATATCTGTTCTCGATTGCTCGGATAATAGCATGTGGCTCAAAATTAAGGTTCTTCACTATCTCTGGGTATATGATATTCGCAACAAACCGAGATGACAGGTTCCTGTGAGCCATCAGGGTTTCCTCAGTCATATAGTTATGATGCTCAACCTTCGAACATAGCCAGTGGGTGCCCCATTTGGGCTTGTACGCGTGCACTCTGCAGGGGGCACCCATAGATCTCGCACACCATGTCGTAGCAGGTTGGGGTGGATTTCTTAACCCTGAAAGTTCTTCTTACTGATAATGCCCAATCTTCCACTGCATCCTGCACTACCTCTTTGGTTGGTTACATACTGTTAGTCCTAACCTCATTCTCACTATACTGCCAAGGTGTATCGTTGCTTTCGTTCACAACCAGATTATTAAATTGAGGCATGCTCAAATCTTTTGGCACCAGTGGCTCCATACCTTCATCTTCCTCATCTGATTCATGGTCGACTTCCACTTCTTCTCTGGTGTATTATGGGTCTTCCTCTTCCATCCTTACTATTATTTCCTCAATTTCTTCACCCTCATCTACTTGTCTCCGCGCTTCTTGTTAATGTTGCCACCATCCTTCCCAACCTCAACTTGTTCACTACTCTGCCAAACGATGTCCTCATTGCATTCCTGAACTTGTTGCTCCTGGCTGCATTCCCTAATTTCGGTGTCAGCATAACTGAACTCATTTTGACATCCACTGCACTCACCGGCGTCCAAGTGCTACTACTGCGGGGCAACACCCCTTTCATATGCTTCTACTAAAAGCACCCGATGTCATCCACGTTGCTCCACCCCCCTCACATATGACCTTCACGATGCAGTTTCCTTCACCTCAACTAACTCCCCATAAACAGGATCATTCCGCATACGACAAAGGAAAAATAACTTCAACTGTCACTGATCTGATGCCATCCGAAAAGTATAATACAACTACTTCAACACAGAAGAATATGTAAGCTCTTCGACCCTACTCAAACTTCTATCCACATACTGTAAGTTATTCAGATCTGCACCCTCTAAACCATACACGACAACCCCTTCTCCATAATAGATTCTAAATGGAACTCGTTCTAACATATCTGCAAACCAATTCATTAACCCACGAATTAATTACTTTTCGAAAACAATACTGTGACACCTAACATATATATATCTATATGCTAAAAAAATGTAAATCTATCTGTACAAAAATAATCGCATTCCTAAAAATATAAATGTACCTACATACCAACTAAAATATTCCCCGAAACATCCACATACAAATATTTCTACAAACTAACTGAATTATTAAAACTATACAAAATCTATCCGTAACATCTAAATTAAACTAGATCTACGTACAAACCAACTAAATTATTCCTCCAAACATCTATGTATAAATCTACTAAATTACTAAAACTATATAAAATCTATCCGTAACATCTAAATTAAACTAGATCTACATACAAACCAACTAAATTACAAACCAAACATCTACGTATAAATCAACTAAATTACTAAAACTATACGAAGTCTATCTGTAACAACTAAATTAAATTAGATCTAAAGTTTTTTTTATCTATCATACCATGAATTTGTACTAAACAATATAACAAGACAAAAAAAATTACCTGTACAATGCTGTGAAATCTCCCTTTTCCTCTCCTCTCCCTCTCTTTTCCTTTTTTTTCTCCTCTCTCCCACACTTCTTTTTTTATGGAACCGATTGATCGACTGAGCGCATAGCGCTACAGTGCGCACCGCGTAATTTATAAAATGGCTTTGATTTTTAAATTTTGATTTTCGAGTGGTTTTTCGAAATCGATATTGTTAACCCTGACCCCAGCCCCCATTGTGCTCTCCATGCCAGCTTGTTGGCTTTCCCTAACACTGCAAGCTCCAGATCTGGTACCCCGTCGTCAACTTGAACAGCAGCAACTTCGTCTCCAGCTATGCTTATGGATGATTCTTGCTGCAATGGCGGCTTTGTTCGTGTCAAACATAGCAACCATGAGGTAATCCCTATGTTTATTCTGGGATTGCTACAATATCTCCATGGAATTCTTTTGCTCTAATCCTGTGAACCAAATAAGGTAAACAGTGACCATTCCGGAGAAATCAACAATCCTGCGTTTTCAGTTGAAAATCTTGTGAGCCAAACGGGGCAACCCATCGGTTACTGGTGGAAGTAGGAATTGTTAGTAGGTTGTCGTCTCTGAAGTAGTCGTGTTCTAACAGGGAAGAGATCCTTAGCACATACGCCATCTTTTAGCTTCCATCATGGGATTTTTTTTTAAATAATATATATTTTAAATAATTTTGTAAAATAATATGTCGAAAGAAAATTTTATAAAAATACACTTCTGTCGCAATTTAAATTAGTAACAGGGCCTATTTGTTTCAGTTGAGGATTGTAGAAAACAACTTTTAAAATCTGGATTGTTAAAAGCTGGAGGTTGAAAAGCTAATGGATGTTTGGTAACCCAAATTATAGTGTGTTTGGATTGCTGTTTCTACAATGGGGGGTGGCAATGGTGGGTAATTTCGACTGAAGTTCGATGAGTATTTTGGTCTTTTGCAAAAAAAAAAAAAAAAAAAAAAAAAAAAAAAACTAAGGAAAGCTCCTCTAGAGTGGATTGTGGGATTGCTACAATCTGCCCCACAAATTGTTACAATCCAGATTGAAAGTTGCCTGTTTGTTGACCTTCTAGATTTTAAAAACTGCTTTCTATAATCCACAGCTGAAACAAACAGGTCCTTAGTCACATGAGCCAGTAATGATGACGATGACCAATGTTTTGTTTCAGGTTGCAAATCAGGAGGCAGTATTTAGGATTGTTACTGCTACATTGATTTTTTTAAAATAATATTATTTTAATAAATATTTACAAAAATAATACCCGTTTAAAAAATATCAAAAATACCCTCCTGTCGCCATTTCAATTGGCGACAGACCCCTGTATCCATTTGAAATGGATATAGGAGCCTGTCACCATTCCAATTGGTGACAGAGAGCTAATTGATACAGGGGGCAAAATGTTATTTTTACCCTCTGTATCCATTTCAAATGGATATAGGAGTCATGTCGTCATTTGGAATGGCGACAGGGGGTATTTGTAGCCTCAAACTACATTGCAGCAAAGGAAGATACAAGGGGTATTCCTATGTTGCCATTTGTCGCCATTTCAAATGATGACAGAGAAGCGAAATTCCAGTTTTGCCCTCTGTATCCATGTCGTCATTTCAAATAGATACAGGAGCCTATCGTCAATTGGAATGGCGACAGGAGGATATTTTTGTTATTTTTTAAATGGTATATTATTTTTTAAATACTTATTAAAATAATATTATTTTAAAAAAAATCCTACTCCATCAATCATCGTGTGCGCGCAAAGCATGTTGAGGCCAATCTGCCAAACACAACGCATCCACGGAATAGTTAATTTCGGGTTCCTTGTAATCGATTAATAATACTTACTCCAATCGAGAGAGAACGGGTTGGAGATGCCGAGACGGCAAGGCGCTGCTGCTGTGCGCCATCGTACGCACGGGGGATGAACAGACGCCTCGCATGGGTGCCGCCTGCCCTCCCGTGCGTGTGTAGGTCTTTAAATGGCTACTAGAACTACGTAAATGGGCTGCAAATCTGGGCTGTTGAGATGGCAGGCTTCAAAATAAGGGGTCATAGGCTGCAAAGTATCGAAGAGGTATCGAAGTGTATCGAAGAAGTATCGGAATTAATTATATTTATTTTTTTACCTGTATTTTCCGATACTTGGCCGATACGGTATCGGAGGCGTATCGGCGTATCGGATACGTATCCCGATACTGGTACGGCATCTAGTTCGGCTGCCATTGATGCGGCTGTTCGTTTTATTGAAATCTAAATCTTGCAGGCATCAAATGCACGGTTATAGAGAAAAGTATGGGGTTCACTCGGCACCCATGAGCGCATTTCATCAACAACCGCACTATGGAGGTGTGTTTAATGTTAAGTGCATCCCGAGTTTCCGGCATTGCCATTTTCAGCTGAAGCGTTTTGTACTTTGGACGGTGGTTTAATAGGAGAGGTGGTATTAGCAGATCTTCAGCAAATTGGACGGCCTGGCCGGGGACATCGAAAGGTCTCAGCCACCAGTGGATTTGTGGAGGAAGTTCGTGTATTGTACTTCACTCTCTGGTCCCATTCTCGGTTCGGTTGATCACATGAAGCAGGAAGGTCGGTTTACTTCTTTTCATGTCAAGATAGGTTTAATACTTGTTGGTGATGCTGCTCACTGTTTTCCTCCTGCCGGTGGTCTTTTTTTTTTCTTTTTTCTTTTTTTTTGAAAAGAGGTAGGAGCTCTGCCAATTCATTAAGCAGGAAAGAAAAGGAGTTTCGAATTTAGGTTACAGAACACCCTTCACGAGGGCGTCGAGAAAGCCGATGAGCAAAACACAAGACCGACAAGGATGACACGCTCGAGAAAGCCGACGAGCAGAAAGCCTGCCGGTGGTTTTGGTTAGTGGTTTATTTTCAATGTTGATAGTGAAGTAAATATTGAGTTTCTTTATTATGCATCTGAAGTTCAAAGGTATAAAGAAATGTGCACTTGATGTTTCTTTTTGCAGGAATGAACACTGGTGTTCAAGATGCACATAATTTGGCATGGAAATTGTGTTTACTGATGAATGGAATTGCTGCACCATCAATAATACAAACTTATGAATCAGAGCGCCGACCTGTTAGATTCTTCTTGCAGGCTTTCTGTCCATTCAATTTTAAGATCTCCTTTACAAAGTCAACGAAAACATGCATGCTTGCTCATTATTGCAGGTGGCCATTTTTAATACATAACTTAGTGTGGAAAACTTCAAAGCAGCAATGTCTATTCCTGCTACCCTTGGTCTTGATCCAACTGTTGCAAACTCAGGTAAATGTCCTGCTCCTGCAAGAGGGCTGTAAACTCTTCTGTTCTTTTCTTTTTCAAAAGAAATATTGGCAACATGTACAACTGTGCTTATTGCTTAAGCCACTGTTGAATGTGAAGTACATTGTAACTTGGCCCTTGTCATTATCTCATTGTATGTACCCTTTGCATGTATTTTTCAGTGCATCAAGTAATCAACAGCAGCCTAGGATCAGTCATTCCAAGAAATTTACAGAAGGCAGTTTTGGAAGGATTGTTTTCCATTGGTCGGGCACAAGTCTCGGACTACATTTTGAATGAGATAAACCCCTTTGGATCCTTGAGACTAGCAAGATTGAGAAATATTCTTGATGAAGGGAAAAGTCTACAGCTGCAGTTCCCTGCAGAGGATCTTGGTTTCTGGTTAGCCTTGTTACAGCGAATCATTCTTCAAAAGAACTCAAGTTTTTCTCTTCTTTTTTGAGCTTAGTTGATGGGACAACATGAGTAGATCGCATACCTCTGGCAATAATGCTACATTCTCAATAAGTATAATCAAATAAATAAAGTTTCTTACATAGATCTATTTTGTCCACTTTCAGCTATGAAAAAGGAGCCCTAGTTGCTGAAGATTGTGCTGAAACCACTCATCAAGGAGAAAAACCAAATAATTCTAAGAGGTCATCAAGAGACTACATCCCATCTGCTTAGTTTGGTTCACGGCTACCACACATGCTAGTGAGAGCACTGTCGCTTCGAGTGAGGTTTACCCCCTTTGACACCTAATTGATATACGCATTTTTTAGCCCTTTCCTCTATTTTTGTGCAAATTGTGACAGCAATGATCTCTTACAGGGTGTGTACTCAACAATGGACCAAGTAAGCGGGGATAAACTTGAGTTTGTTGTCATTATCGCACCACTGAAAGAGTTTTATGAGCTTGCCCATGCTATGCTGAAGGTAGCAGATGAAATTAAGTTGTCAGCCAAAGTGTGTTATATGGCCACAAGGTTCAGTTGATGCAAAAGTGAAAGGGAGAAGATCTGAGTTGATACCCTTGAAAAACTATGTCAATGTTGAGGAAATACCTAGGGCATCTGCTACTTCATGGTGGGAGATGTGTCAAATAACTAGGAAAAGTGTAATTTTGGTTAGGCCTGATGAGCACATAGCATGGAGAACAGAATCTGACATGGTGAGACGCGGATTCAGAAGTTAGGAGAGTCTTTTATCATATTTTGTGTTTAAATAGGCAACAGGTGTAATAATGTGCAAATTTCCATTCAGTAACTAACTGGGTTTGAGTGTCAGTAACTAAGTATAGCTAGGAATATCAGCCGCACGATTTTACATTACAGAGCAACACAGAGTTGTGATGCATTTTGCAAAGAAGCACGTACATGACCGCCAAATTGTTTGTTGAATTTTTGTTACATATGTTGGTAACCTTGAAATACGTTTGACCTGAACTTCCAGAGATGTTACATCAATGTGAATAAAAAATTTTCTTCAATACATGATATATGTAGATAACCTGGCTGTCCAGCTTCTTGTTTGTTACTACTTCACAACATTTCTGTTTAGTCTGTTCAGCTCAGCTTTCACCTGGGCCAGGGCCTCAAAAGTGTTGTTGCAGTATTCCAACAGGAAGCTTATAGGCCTGAACCTAAGGTTCACAAGATAAATGATAGCATTTGGTTTTGGTTTGCCATTTTTACCTTTTATTGAAAGAAGGGAGTTTTGTTCACAATAGAGTTGCATTCGGAGTCAAATTAAAGTATATATGGAATTATGAAACAACAAAATTAGCCGTCACCAATCATCATTGAAACAACAACATTGTAGATTTCACCAGAAGAATTAAGTTATCGAACAAATATTATGTACATCAATCCTGAGAACATCACCCTGGGCATACAATCATGTGCTATGAAACTTCATCAATCTTCAACAGCACTACAGCACAGCATTACAAATCTTACAAATACCTAAGTGACAGAACACTAGAGAAGCTTCTTCTCAAGTCCCTGCAAATGCTAGCAATTCTCCTGCAACTTCAACAAAGCATCATACAACACTTGCCACTGCAACAAACAGTTGCCCTGCTGTTGCTATCATAAACCCGAGCAACGCACCAGCAACAACCTGGGAGCAATTTAACACCAAACAAGTGAGCAGCATGCAAAATGGTTGCTTATGATGAAAAGCCACAAGCAGATAGCAGTGTTGACGAAGCTGCATGATGTGATATGTGATAAGCATGTGGTGCTAAGTAAAAGGGGGTCTGATGACATCGGGAGAGCCAGGTTGAGGTTAGTTGGCATCCACGTAAGCACCATGCCAATAATATATGTCATCACTTTCTCTCTCTCTCTCTCTCTCTCTCTCTCTCTCTCTCTCTCTTTATGGATATATGCCGTCATTTTCAATCTGCCAAACTGCAATAAAATGAAAAATGAAAAGGACATTTGAGCAAACCTGGGTCGGAGTATGCCCTAAAAGTTCACGTAATGGACTTGTCTCGGACAAGGGATGTTCTGAAGGAAGTTCACAGACTATTTGGTTCAATACCTGAACACAGGAGGAAAAAGGGATAAGTTCAGAATAGCTGCATAAATAGTGGTTGAATCTAGTACTTGGTTATACAGTCAAATCTAGTACTTGGTTTTAAAGATATCCCCTAATGATATTTACAAGTCGTTGAATCCACAACAGAGATGACAGACACAAACAGTGCATACCTCTGCTTGCTTTCCAGCATGCAATCTGATACCAGAGGCATCGTACATAACCTGCCAATCAAGTCACAAAATGGATATTTCTGAGACCCCGCCATTTTGGATCAACGTAAAGGACACAAATATAAACTTGTGCACAATGCCTACACTCAACATCATAATGGCCAACTCAAGATAGAAAATTGCGTCCAAGCAACACCATTTAAATGCTCCTTCTCTTTAAGATCAGGAAGCAAGAACTTATTTGAAAGGAACATGGCATGATATGGTCACCTACCACACTTGCGAATATTGCTGCTGTCGCAAAGAGGGCGCTGCCAAAGCCATCTTGGAAGCCAATTGCTACCGCTAGTGCTGTAACCGTTGCAGAATGCGAAGATGGCATGCCACCGGAGCCGACTAGCTGCTTAGGATCCCATCTGTTCTCCTTGTACCTTCGGTTCAGAACCAATACACATTAAACTTGTTGCAACATTAGCATATGTAAAACACGTGTCAAGAATTGAATCACAAAATAAGGAAAAAACGATCCCCTCATGAAATAAAACTGCTGAAATGAAGCACATAACAGTAAGATATGCATGTCCAAGGTTCTAAGCAAAATGCATTTTGAGAGTTGCTTCTATGCTTTTCTTTTTTAAAGTTACACAAATATTAAAACATGAATGAATGGTAGATGGTAATTACTTACCCCTTCGTTTGCTCTAAGATTTGTGCAACTTGTATTGGAAGGGAAAGCATAGAAGCTCTCATGGATTTTTTTTTATGTGTAAACATAACAAGCACTGTGGGTTCATATCCTCTGCCATTGGCTCAAACGGCGAAATAGTACATAATATCATTCGAAGCCCCATAACCATCTATCTAATCGGAAATTGGATAATCAGAATAAAGGCGGATTGCAAATTCATATCCACAATATTTTGTGACAGAATTCGAGTTTCTCAAATTTCACACTCGTCTTTGTCCTGTACAATTTTCTGATTGAATGATCAAAGTCCTCCGAACGGAACATGCTGTTTGAAGTGAGCTATAGACATTGTGAATTCCAGAACCATAGGTTCACCTAGCACGAATCAGATGCATACCATGATCTGTGAATTCAATTGTAACCTAGCCAAGCATTGTAGCCCAACAAATCAAAAGGCCACCCCAGAACAACACACAGACATGGAGGACCAAAAAAGATTTCAATGGCATGCAGCTATTTATATGCCGTGATTAGAGATTTCTTCACCGAACATGGATGGAGATTTCAAACAAGAATTTGTGCACCTTGAGTGTTCTTTTTTCTTGTTGTTGCTTGTTGCAACCTTTATCTTGCTTCAGTTTCTTTAGTTTTGACAGCATTTCTTGATGTAACTTTGTAATAAATTTAAGGCTGTGTGCATCCCACTGGCCAGAAGGTTATTTCATTCTTCTATTATCTAAAAAAAGAACGACACACAGACCCCACCAATTCTCCCTTAATTTGAAGAGATCACAGCCAATTCCTTTCGTTTCCATATCAATTCCCAAAAAAACATTCAAGAAATCCACGGAATTCACCATACAAGAGGCCATTACATTCCCAATCTACTGTTCCTCTGAACAAAAGAAAAATAAAAGAAAATAGGAACCAATTCTTACGGTCAGATCTCCAAGAAACTAATGGGAATTTCACTAGACTTCAACAAATCCCCACGCGATGCGAGACAAACAATGTCGAGACGCAATTTTGACCCACGGAATCGCACGCCTGACGGCCGGATCTCAGGAGCCCACATCACGGCCGACCCCAATTCCGCAACCGAACACCACACCACAAGGCGAAGCGGGAACGTGAGGGAGGCGAGGAGAAGAAGAGGAATCAGTTACCATGTGACGAAGAACTTGATGGACTGGGCGACGGCGAAGCCGAGCACGGCGGCGGCGAGCGGGTAGTTGTGGAAGACGGCGAAGAAGTAGAAGCCCGCGGCCGGCGACGAGGAGGCGGCGGCGCCATCACCACCACCACCGTCCTCCATGGATTTCTTGGCTCCTGGACGGCCTAGAGCTAATCCTGGTATACGTCGCAGGTGTATATACTATATTTATAGCCCGCCTCCTATGCTAAAATTCTCCTCCCTCTCTGCGCTGCACTGCACCAATGGCGAATTCTGCTCTATTCTAGTATTCGATTGCAGGATTTTCTTTATTGCTCTCTGCTGCACCGGTCGCACGGAGACGAACACTCGTCTCTGAGCTATAAATTTTCTTTTCCCCTCAACGATGGAGAATGGAGGAGGGTTGCTGATTGGATGGGAGGTATCAAAGGGGAAGCCCTTGGGCGAATATGCCGAGCAAGTTGCGATTCAGCTGCTGTTCCCGCGAATTATTAGCGTGAATTTTGTCCTGTGCTCGGTGCTCCTCCCCCTGTGGTAGATCTGGGCTCAGTTTAGCGTCGCTTTGCGTGCGTGATTGGAAAAAACTCAAAAAAAAAAAAAAAAACACTAACACGAACGGTGACTCGAATTTTACGGTGCCAAGAAAAAGATAGAGATTAGAGAGTGATGCTCACAGAAAGGCAGCTAAATGGTGTGATTGGGTGAAATGTAAGGTGATGCTCCGGTAGAGTTTTTCCACCAGAGTAGACTTGGAATTTCTACTAAAAAAAACTTGCTACGATACTTTGGTTTTTCCACGGCCATCACCATCAAATGTGTCTCCGGATGGATGTGAACTTTTAAAATTCAAAATCTCTCTCGCATGAATCTTGAGTCCTCTTTTAGGGTTAAGATAGTATTGTACTTGTATCTTTGTGAGGTTTTGCATTTTTGGAATTTATGGGAGTCGCCGTCATCTGATTCCAGGACATTTCTTCGGACACCATTTTTTAAAAAATTTTGTAATGTTTTTTTTTCAACATCCGGAAAAATAACTCTCGATTACAAGTCATTCCGTTATTTCGTATGTACCTCATACTAGATTGCCGGGATGGTGTTTTGTACTTCTGCTCTCCACATGCCAAACAAAGTCACAGATGCACACTTTACATGCTGATGCTGGACATGTCAGCGTTCCTCTGTCACTAAAAAATGAATCATGCAACACATGGAAGAAGGGACACTAAACCGAACAGCAGGATAACGGTTAATCCAAGATGTAATTTAATAACTGAAAAATGGAACGAAGAAAAGGGACGTGGCACAAGCGGCCATTCTTGCACAAACATTTGCAGCCACGCAACGCCAAAGACTTACACAAAGCTTCACGCATAAAACAGCCAGATGATTATTATTATTATTATTATTATTATTATTATTATTATTATTATTAATAATAATAATAATAATAATAACCTGTAAACGTAGCTAACTCGTCTGGTGTTGATCAAGTCGATGAACCCCGGGGTCGCCCAATAAGGTCAACAAAGAGTACCAGATTTGGTATATGCTTTCTGTATTCCCCAGTGGTCGAAAGATCCAACCATTCTGTTAGACTGGTTCCATTCTGAAATAAGCCAAATTGGTTTGTTTTGACTTGGAATTGTATTTGTTGCCTCAAATCGTCTTTGCATTTGTACCAAATGTAACTTGCCATTCATCAGAAAACCATCGATGGCAAAATTGTCAAAATTACAGCTCTGAACAGGCACAAAGACAAAACTATCAAGACGATTGTGAGGATCGGTCATTATCTTGTGATAATAGAAGCACCTCTCAACTATGAAATATTCAGGCACAGCATGCTTTAGAAGCACCTCTCAACTATCAAATATTCACCTCTCTTGCACAGACAAACAACTAAATCTAAAGCATGCTGTGCCTAGCCTACCATCTTGTGATAATAGAACCGATTGTGAGGATCGGTCATTATCTTCAAGTCAAGGTTCATCCCGTCGCCGTACTCCTCCTCCTCCTCCTCCTGTGGCTCTGACGCCTTCTCCTGCCTTGCCTTGGCTTCAGCAGCTTCCAGCCTCACCTTCTTCCCGACATAATCGTCATACGATATCTCGCACCATTTCTTCGCATCCCTGTCCAGCTTGGTCTATTCGGTGTTCTTGGGCTCTCCCCAGTGGTCAGTCATAGTGGTGCATAGCCTTTGATGGGTCATACTCATAGTAGTCATCCATGAAGACCTCTGTCTCATCGCAATCATATTGCCCGGCCTCCTCAATAGGAAGACTAAGGGCTTTCAGGCTGCCAATCTAGGTGTTAGAGCCTATGCATTATGTGTGATCGAACTTGTAGCAGCAGTGAAATTAAGTGTGGTTACCAGCATATGTCTCTGATACGAGCTTCCCTTTCGTCAAAAGAGTGACGCCATTGCATAAGATCGTACTCATCCATTTCTTTGTTCCGTCTGAGCTTCCCAACTTTGTACTCCTCTCCTCTTTCCTCTGCTTCCTTCTTTAGCCTTTTCATCAGCTGCATTGATCAAATTTGAGCAGTGCTTCTATGCTTTCCCTTCTAGTATAAGTTGCACAAATCTTGAAGCAAGCGAAGGGGTAAGTAATCACCATCTACCCTTCATTTATGCTTTAATAGTTGTGCAATTTTTAAAAAGAAGAGCATAGAAGCACCTCTCAATTTGAGTATTACAAAAGGAATAGTGATTGGTTGAAGAAACATGACCAACATGAGGGGGAAAAAGGATACCTGACGCTCAACACGAGCAGCATCCAGATCAAGTTCCTTGAAGTCTACTATATTCTAACGGAAGAGTTCAGAACAAATATTGAAGACTCAGCATATCATTATGGAACCACCCTACGATGTTCAATGGATCATGCAAGGCTAGTAATCAGGAGCTATATGTGATTATGTACAGCAATTTCCTTTTTCAGCAATGTTTCGTTGAAACATCCTTCACTGTATTCAACTCTATTTTCTTCATTGAATGAGGATGTATCCACTGTGGACTCATATGTTGTATCCTTGAATTTATCCGCATTTTCCTCCTCATGGTCTAAAATCATCTGCTTTGCATTTCAAAGCTCTGCTACCATTTCAATTGGTGTCGGAAATCCTATGTGGATGCTAGATAGGCATTTTGCCATTTCAAATGGCAACATAGGCCTATTTTTGCAAAAAAAAATCAGTGTATTAATTATGTAAAATTAATTATTTAAAAAATTCCATGATAATACATACACTAAGACATACTAAAGTTAAAGAAACTTCCAGGACTCAGCAGCAAATAACAAACAGAGAGGTGCTTTTGTGCTCTTCTTTTTTAAAGTTGCACAAATATTAAAACATTAATGAAGGGTAGATGAGGATTACTTACGCCCTCGCTTGCTTCAAGATTTATGCAATTTGTATTAGGAGGAAAAGCATAGAAGCATTGCTCAAACAAATAAAAGAGGAGTCCATACCCGTCATGGACACAACCGACGTCCACAAGAGCTCCCTGGTGGAGGTGAACACATGCCACTTTACCGTAACATATCTGCGTGGAGTACATTCAACCATTTATCAAAAGGTTAGAATGAGCACAGTCAACAAGTTGCTGAAGAGGGAAGGCACAATCAAAAGTTTTAGTGGAACCTGTCCAGGATAGAAGAATGGAAGTTCAAGCTGCACAAAAACAATCAGTACATCAACAACTAACAGAATCAAGAGAAAAAACAAAAAAACAAAATAGACCAGGTAGTAAATATTCAGGACCCGAAATTAAATACCATATCCTCCCTGTAGTCCTCACCTCTTTTTCGTCTACCAGGGTAGTAATCCTGATGAAACTGCATGACGGAAATAGCCCAAGTAGAATATTACTGCTCCATCCTCGAATGAAGAGAAACACTACAAATACTCGAGGAGATGACAAGCAAGACTCAAAATTATTGTAATCCATGTATATAAAGAAGAGAAATTTTACGGTGAATTATACTTGTAGTATAAAATATGTAGTAGAAATCACATCTAACTGTTAATTTGTTAAGGGTATTTCTACTACTCTACTACCAGGTGTAGTATAAGTAAACTCTAGTTAAGCTAATCCATTGGATCAAAAAGAATGAACGGTTCATATTCAATTTAGTGTACCGTAAAAGAGCTCAAGAAGAAACCAACAT
This sequence comes from Rhipidocladum racemiflorum, assembly GCA_036346355.1. Taxonomy (NCBI): domain Eukaryota; kingdom Viridiplantae; phylum Streptophyta; class Magnoliopsida; order Poales; family Poaceae; genus Rhipidocladum; species Rhipidocladum racemiflorum. The sequence goes on along the minus strand of CM070570.1, from coordinate 17,709,286 downwards.
TAGCTTGCAGGGCCATCATCAAAAGGCTGTATCGCTTGACTGAAATAAAACCATTGTTGGCCTGTATTGTAAAAATGACAAAACACTATAAATAATAGAAAAAAAAGGAAGCGCGGCGCACGCCGCGCGCGTGAACGGAAAATATTTTTTGTTTTTTTTTCGGAGAAAAAACAGATCACGAAAATATTTTTTCCGGGAAAAAGGCCGCGCGCGTGAACGAAAAATATTCTTTGTTTTTTTTTCGGAGAAAAAACAGACCACGGAAACATTTTCCCCATGCTCCGGAGAGCAAACGGACAACGAAAATATTTTTTCCGGGAAAAACGCCGTGCGCGTGAACGGAAAATATTTTTTGTTTTTTTTTTCGGAGAAAAAAAAGACCTCCGGAGAGCAAACGGACCACGAACGTGAACGGAAAATATTTTTTGTTTTTTTTCGGAGAAAAAACATACCACAGAAACATAAAATGCAGGGACCTATTTGTTATAATTTTGGACCTGTTCGCTATTTTGAATAAGTAAGAAAGGACTCGCTCGCAATTCGTATTTAACGGGAGGTTCTTTGTGTAAAACGACGAACCGAGGACCTAAACGCGAACCGGAAAAAAATACTTTATACGCACAAGAAATTACAAAGGACCTATTCGTAAATAGAAAGGACCTATCCGTAATTGAAAAGAACCTGAGGTGTTGTTTGCAAGAAAGGGAGAGAGAGTGGGTGGGGTGACGTGGGGGGTTGAGGAGGCCGGAATCCTTCCAGGAATATGGAGGTTAGTACTAGCTGCACAGCTTACGGGAAGTCCAATTTGCTAAACCCACAATAGCATAACCCCTAAATCGACAAATAACGAGTTAACAACACTCGACTGCTAGGCTGATCACCGCAAAGCTTATTTACAGGAGGAAAAAAAAAACCAACTTTGCAGTTATCTAACCTATCTCACTCCAGAGCAAACACAAAACATATCACAATGCATCACTGCAATCGTCACCACATAGGTCTTTTTGAACAAACTAATCACCATCGAGCTAATACTACAGGTACTTTTTTGAACTAATCAATAGTTCATTACAAACGTATTTCTTTTTGAAAATATCAATACCTACTCACTATAAGGGTGCTAACATACTACTGGGCAACACATTCACTAGTAATATTGTCCACACGCGCACTCCTAAACTCTCACCAACCAAGTGCTTCGACAGTCCGTGAAGTGTGAAGACAATACCTATTATCCCTCTATTAAGTTCGGGAGGTTGGAGCTCACTGGGAGCTAGGGATGGCAACGGGTCGGATCAGGTGCGGGTTTTACAAAACCCGACCTGAATCCGAACCCGATTCCGAATACCCGACCCGAACCCGAATAACCTTTCGGGTAGAAACTTATACCCGAATCCGAACCCGGCAATTGAAACCGGTATTGCAGTCAGTACCAAAACATAGTACTATTGGCTTAAATTGCTCTCGGACGCCAACCTGCACAAATAAAAAAATTGATGTCCCAATACTCTCCTTGGATGAGATCATCGCCAACAATTGTTGGCAAGATTTTCTAGCAGTTGCTGTCAAATGTCTCCCAGGATGATGAACTGACAAATTCATGTCCTGAACCGAACACAAATGGTTGCTTGTTACTATCACATTTACCCAGCTGCGATCGCTGGATTCCTTTTCTACCTGAAACCGGAATATGGCAGTGGCAGAGGCTATGCCAGTGTAAATTGACATGAGCCTATTGCTGAACTCCGTCCTAACGAAGTGAGCAAGATACCGCTTCTGTTCTATACCATGCAAGATGCCGTGCAGGGAGCCCATGGGGGCGAACTCGTGGGCAACCAAGAGAAGGTTGTCGGGATTTTGGGAAACGGGAAACGGGAAACGGGATTTTGGGAGGCACCGCGCGACGTCCTAGCTCCTGGCTGGGTCCGTTGGGCGCCTGGGATGGGCGATCCGCAAGATGCCTGATCGCAACTTCACAAGGAACATCCACGGATCCACCCGGTGCTAGCTAATTTCGGATACCCGACGGTACCGTGGGTGATTTTCTAAACCCGAATCCGACCGAGCTCATCGCGGGTGCAGGCGAAAAACCCACGGGTAAAAAATAGGACCCGAATCCGAACCCGACGGGTGCAGAACCCGCGGGTACCCGAACCCGCGGGTATGATTGCCACCCCTACTGGGAGCATCCACCTGTCCCACCCTCTCTCTCCTCTTTTTACGAAAAAGCCCCTCCAGTTATTGAAATTACGGATAGGTCCTTTGCAATTTTTTGTGAGAGGGAAATTTTTTCCCCGGTTCGCATTTAAGTCCCTCGTCCGCCGTTTTACATAAAAAACCTCCCGTTAAATACGAATTGTAAACGAGCCCTTTTATAGTTTTTCAAAATAGCGAACAAGTCCAAAATTATAACAAATAGGTCCGTGCACTTTTCGTTCAGGTCCTTTCTCTATTTTGCTAAAAAAAAATGTTTTTGTGGTTCGTTTTTTCCTCCGGAGCATGAAAAAATATTTTCGTTTCTCCGTTTTGCCCGGAAAAAAGTTTTTGTGGTCCGTTTTTCCTCCGGAGCATGGAAAAAATATTTCCTTTTCTCTGTTTTGCCCGGAAAAAATGTTTTTGTGGTCCATTTCCCCCGGAGCATGGAAAAATGTTTTCGTTGGCCGTTTTTCCGAAAAAAAAATTTTGTGGTCCGTTTTTCCTCCGGAGCATGCAAAAAATGTTTCCGTTTTGCCCGAAAAAAATGTTTTGTGGTCCATTTTTCCTCCGGAGCATGGAAAAAATGTTTTCGTTTCTCCGTTTTCCCTAAAAAAAACCGAAAAATGTTTTGGGGGTCCGTTTTTCCTCCGAAGCATGAAAAAAAATGTTTTCGTTTCTCCGTTTTGCACGAAAAAATGGTTTTGTGGTCCGTTTTTCCTTTAGAGCATGGAAAAAATGTTTTAGAGTGTTTTCGTGGTCCGTTTTTTCTACGAAAACATTTTTTCGGTTTTTTTTCGTATTAACAATATATATTTTTTCGTTCACATGCGCGGCGTGCCGCCGCGCTCAATTTCCTAGTACAAACAATAGATGGAACACTTAAGATATGGTCAATGATTAATCAAAAGCCAAAAGGCATTATTGTCAACCCACTGCAAATAAATTACTGGAGATGATATGCATGCTTCGTTTTACCATTTTGTAGACTATCCACAGACAACACACAGAGGGCAACTTGTTTTAAGAATCTACAGTTATGAAGACAAGTTACTTATTTAATGAGGCATAATAAGTAATACCCCAGGTATCTCTAAATAACTAACATCAGTGAATAATTCAACAGCAGCTGCAGCCTATAGCACCACTCGCTATATTCAGAGAAGGGAAAATTAAGTAATTAAATGACTGCATAGTTGCGCGTCATTACCTGAAACAATCTTTGCTTTATGCTCATGTAATAACCTCTTCTTTATGAACGGTGGTTAGTGCTCTAGTGTTGGGACTTGGAATCTGCGATTTTGACCCCTATGTGTATATTGTACTGGTTCCATGTTCATGTTTAGTGGCTAGTTGTTTTGATGGAAAGGACGATGCCAATTGAATCGCGTGTTTGCACTGAACAGCAAATGCTCTCCTAATTTTAAGCATGCAATGGATCATCCATCAATTACATACTTACAACCATCTTACTTAATTACCCGATTCATTTTTTAAACATCTAATTCAGTATATTAGAAGGGAGTGTATAGATATCGTCCGGATGTTTTTGTCTTAGCTAATATCTAAATTTTGGACCGTTGGATACCTCATCCGGATATCACCGGGCCGTTAGATCAAATCATAGGATCGGATGTAATCGATACTTTCGAATCTCAACAACGATCCAATGATCCTAAATTTGGGTGATTTCAGCAAAAATGTTACTGCTTAAAAGACATTAGGCAAGACGCGAAAAATCTCCTCCCAATCCAACCGTCCAAGCGGAAGCCACCGGTCAGATCTCGCATATCTTTGTTACCTCCGCTCCCTCCCCCGCTGCCGCTGTTTGCTCGCGTCAGCCATTTCGCTACCAAAATCTCCCCCTCTCCTCTCCTCTTCGCCCGCCCGCCCGCCCCTTCTCCAGAACCTTCTAGAAGCCCCCCGAGGCTCCACCGATGGCGCCCCGGAGGCGGGAGCGCCGCTTCATTGCCGTGGCCGGCGCGGTGGCGCTTGTCGCCGTCGGCCTCAACCTCGCCTTCTCCGCCGTCGCCGCCCATCGCAGGCGGAAGCGGCGAGGTGAGCATCGCAAAACCCTCGCGTTTTGAATACAAGCCCGTATGATGCTTTAGGATTGCTCGACCTGCACAGGCCTGTGGTATTTTTGTTCAATTATACAGCAATGTAGCATACGTTGATGTTTTTTCTGCGTTAAGAGAGGAGATGACCCAATTATTTCGCCCTTTTATTGTGTAAATTGGGGCGTGGAACGTAGACATATGTGCTTTATTGTTCGAACTATTGTAGTTTATGCAAAATTTGTACTCTTAGTGTGTGGAGTTATGGAGATTTATTGATATGGTTTTTTGAGTGGTTAATTTAATGGTTGGTTGCAGAGCTTCCAGGGTTTAGTGCACAAGTCAACCTCAGTTTTGATGTGCAGGATATAGCCCAATTGTTTCGCCCTTTTGTTGTGTGAACTGGCGCATGAAACTTGGAAATTTCGGTCTGCTTGTGTTGTGACAGTTTATGCGGAATTTTTCTCTTAGGGTGCAGAGTTACGGAGAATTATTGATTTGGTTTTTGTGGTTAATGAATTAATGCCTTGGTTGGTTGCAGAGCTTCCAGGGTTTAGTGCGCAAGTCAACCTCTCAGCAGCTGAGATCAAGAGATTAGCTGACCGCATCATTGCTAACTCGAAGGAAATATATGATGCGGTGGCCGCAGTCCCCCTGGATAAAGTAAGTATGCAACACTGTGATAATGATTCCACTGCATTTTAATGACCAAATTGTTTTATGGAATGTAGCTTTTCTGTCAAAGCTTAGGTATGTCTTTGGATTTGATTTATAGTCTTCTATTCTGCAGAAACTATTGTAGTACGGAAGTAGAGATGCATACTTACAATACGATGTTACTCACAGTGTACAGTGAATACATGTGTGCATATGCAGATTTTAAAAAAAGACTCGATTCTAGCAGGATGCATGCATTGTATGCTATTTATGTGCTTGAATAACATCACATAATAGCACAGTTTTTCTATCTGGGTACATGGTGTATTTTTTGCAGGTCAGCTTTGTGAATGCCATTGCACCATTGGCTGAATTAGATGCTCAGCAGTTCCCTCTGGTTCAAGCCTGTGTGCTTCCAAGGATGGTGTCGCCATCTGATGATGTCCGCAGGGCTAGTGCTGAAGCAGAGAAGCGACTGGATTCCCACTTTCTGCTATGCAGGTGCAATGTTGTTACTTATTTCCTATTCTACCACTTGGATGTATCTGTGGGTACTTATACATTTCCCAGACAGACAGTTATGCAATTACTATTGAAAAATAGTGTGAAATGACTGAAATCATGCACATAGGTTGATAACTTGTTGTGTATGAATCTATGATACTCATATTATTTACCCAGTTCAGTGAGCATTTGTAACATATTAACATCATTACAGTGGCCCAGTATTTTCGCTTTTGTATGAATTTGTATGATTAATAAAAAAGCATTATTAAAAGAAGCTGCATTCCCTGTCATTGACATCTCTTATCCAATACATTATTGTTGAACCTGCAGTATAAGAATCTTGCTATTTCCTGCAAGGTGACCAGGCAGCGTGAGGATGTGTATCGTGTCATAAAGGCATTCACGGAGAAAGGCGAAAGAATAGGTCTTGAAGCAAGACGATTTGTCCAGTGCTTGGTACATAATTCATGTCACTGCATGTGAAACTAGCCTCGTACATAATCTGATCTTCTGACTGGCAACTGCATGTTCACATTTGTGGGGTCATCTCTGACTGAGTGCTGCATATCTTTTTGTTAGGATTACTTTGTTCATATTTGTCTCAGCATTGTTTGATAAACACAGAGCTTATAGCTTGACTGTTCTTGTGAGATATTCAATGCATCTTTTTTTCATCTGTTGCGTCTTTGCATATACTCATCTCTACCTTTTTTCATCAATTTGAATTTCTGCAATGATTTGTTGGCATAAAAGATTAATCTCCGTTCTTTGTAAATGTTAGATCAAAGCTGAATTGTAAAATGTAGAACCGGTTAATTATGAATTTATTGAAGGATATATTACTTGCATGAAGATGGTTTGGCAAATTGCTTGACCCAGTTAGTATCTGTTTGCTGATTTCTCTCATTATGTTTACAGGTGAGAGAGTTTGAACGCAATGGAGCTAAACTAACTCAAACCAAGAGAAAAGAAATGGATAAGTTGAAATCTCATATTGATGACTTAAATTTGAAGTACCTTCAGAACATGAATGACTTCACCAAATTTCTTCTATTAAGTGAGGAAGAGTTAGCTGGCATGCCTCTTGAGTTCTTAAAGGTAAGCTAGGGAATGCAGTAAGCAGACTCCGGAGTGTTCAAATCATCCCTCCCAAAATTATTCTTTAATGGCCTGTTACTTCAGGAAATACAACATGCAAACTTTGGACTGGTTAAATAATCTTCTATCATTTTCTGACTTTATGATTGAACTGAAGTGTGAAACAAAAACAGGGCGATGACGTTACTGTCTAATCATATTTTACTGTAACTGTTCAACTCAGGATCTGGAAAAAACAGATGGAAAGCGGAAGGTTCTGTTGACCAGTTACCATGTGACTCCAATTCTTGAGCATTGCAAGGTCAGTTCCCCTTTTTGTGATTCTTATCATGCACCTATATTTTTTTGTAGTGTTGTGGTGAACAGTTACTTGGTGACTTATGAAATTGATGTAACCTAAAAGGTTAGGTTACATTTGCATAAAAACTGGTAATATTATATGCTGTGTATTTACAATTAGGTATTTTTGCACTGGAGTTATGTATGTACTAACTGCTGAATATTTTTTTTTTCTGTATTATTTCCTAGGTTGGCTCTACCAGGAAGCTGATTGCTGTTGCTTATGGACAGAAAGGTGGAAAAGAGAATATAGCCATCCTAGAAAAATTGGTAACTCCAAGTGTCCAACAGCATCTGTGACTTCATAATGGAACTTATATATTTTGATTCCTGATCTCACTTTATCTCATAGTACATAGCATCATTCAATTCTATGTTGCATTTGGCTAGTTGTTTTGGCAAGATTTGCATCTTCTATCTTCTCGAAATAGGGATACTTTCAACCTGTGGAAATTGAACACTAGTATGCTTGATAGTGAGTTTCTTAAAAGTGCAGGGTGCTGATATCCAGGCTTTCGATAATTATTTGAAATAAGCATTGCAATGTTGTGACTTGTGAGAGGCATCTAAATTCTTAAATGGGAGCATAAATGCATGTTTTGCATGCGTAATTTCAGTGTAAGCTGGGGACCTGGAACTGACATGCTGTGGGTTTTTTATATATTCAGGTTCAGCTAAGACACCGGTTTGCTAGATTGCTGGGGTATCCCAATTATTCTGATTTTGCTATTGAACCCAGAATGCCAAGGACATCGAGGAAGGTTTGTGCTTTCCTGTTGTCAAATTGCTTGAGAGTGTTTTTTTTAGCTAACTCCTTGTGAATGCATTCTTCAATGTCAACTCTGAACTGGTCAGCTTGAGATGGTGTTTAACTGTTGCATATCCTCTCATGTTCACTTGCATTTGCATATGACACTAAGAAAACCACACATGACATGTCTAAAAGGCTTTCACCTACAGGTCTTAGAGTTTCTGGAGGAGATGTCAGAACAGTTAAGTGACCTAGCTAATAAAGAGCTCAGCATACTCAAAGATATGAAGGTTTGAACAAAGCTCTTTTTTGCCCTCTTATTTTTTTCATTAATCACATGCTTTAATTAATCAGTTAAATTGTTACTACCAATTTTCTAACTTCAGATGAAAGAGGAGGGAGATGCTCAATTTGGCATGGAAGATTTGTTATACTACATGAAAAGATCCAAAGAGCTTAAGATTGACCTTGACATTGGTGAAATTAAACAATATTTACCTGTTAACCTGGCAGTATCAGGAATGATGAAGATTCTTCAGGATCTATTTGGTAAAATTTTACCCATTAAACAATAGTACAATACACCGTAAATCTTCATTCATCATTAAGTATGAACATATATATATTTTGCTCTTGTTTATTTTATGGCAGCACTACGATTTGAAGAAATCAAGGATGCTGTGGTTTGGCATGATGCAGTTCGTCTCTTTTCTGTTTGGGATGCAAGTTCAAGTGATCTTTTGGGTTACTTTTTTCTTGATATCTTCTCCAGGTTTGTTTTTGATGCATGCTGGTGGAGTCTTAGTTTTCATAGCCTCGTGATGCCATTAAGATGTTTAATTAAAAATACTGAAAGTCGATCGGTTACTTCTCACATAAAAAACGCAGGCAAGTTGTTCTTATTTATTTTCTTTATCGCTTTGCTTATCATAACTGCCAAAGTGCAGCTAAGGGAAACCAATTGTCCTAGGCCTCAAACCTACATTTGCAAGACAAAATTTGTCCCAAAAAATGTAGATATGAAAGAAGTTAGAGGGAAAGATAACACAACACAAAAGTACAAAACTCAATGGCAGAAGCACATGTACTTGACCACCGAACAAGGTAATTTTAATGAGTTACTTTCCTTTTTTGCTTCACAGGGAAGGAAAATATGACCACACTTGTGTCGTGACACTTCAGAACGGATGCCCGTGTTCTAATGGTGTACGTAAGGTAACCCAAAGAATCTGTATATTTGCTAGTGCAATTAGAGCACGATTTTCTTGCTAGAATCACCATATTTCAAAAGGATTATTAGTCTCCCTTGCAATGTAAAAGGTATCGTACTAAAGCAAAGTTAATTGAAGACTTGGGACAATCAAATTAATACAGGATGGAAAGCAGTTCTGGATTGTTCACACAAAGTCACAATACCTATAAGCACTGGAAAGTACTTGTGGAGTCTACTTGAATGACAAATTATTTCTTGATGTTAATTCAGTAATAGTTGGTGACAGGTTCCGGTTGCAGTGCTATTATCTCAATGTCCAAAAGAGTTTGATGGGAATTCAGCATTGCTACGGTTCCCCGAAGTTGTTAAGCTATTCCATGAATTCAGCCACGTGGTATACTGACGAACTTTCTCTCACAAATTCTTTTTTAGTCAAGTTCTTAACAAGGATTATCCTTCCTGAAAAAAGGTTCTTAACAGAAATATGTTTCACTTTAAGTTAACTATATCATTAGGCACCATTGTTACTGCATGGAAAATACCATTTGGCCCTCATGACGGTAAAGGGTCTTCAGTTTTTGCTCTTGAGAGGAGAAATTGGATTCTGACCAATGCTAAATTGCCAATTATCTCCTCACCTGTTGAACATTAAATAAAAAATTGCACTAATTGTTCCAATATCCTGCAGGTCCATCATATATCCAACAGAGCCACCTTTTCTAGATTTTCCGGTCTTCGACTGGAGGGAGACTTCGCTGAAATTCCAAGTTTGTTACTTGAGAACTGGTAGGCATAGTTCTTTTTCCCCTTAGTAACATGCCAACACTTCTGTTTAATTCATTGGAAGCTGTCATTTCGGATAGGGCTGATATGTAATGCAACATTGTCAATTTGTTATCCCAGGTGCTATGAGAGCATTTCTCTGAAAATGATGTCCGGCTTCCATCAGGTGATGCAAGTTAGCATATGATGTTCATGTACTAAAAATATTTTGAAACCTTGTATATTGCCAGGAGCAAGAATAAAAGATGTAAGAAAACTGGTTCTATCATGTTGGACAGAGGAAACAATTAGATTATCAAGTTACATTAGGCAATGGAACAACCAAGTTCACGGATAAGAAACAACATTTCCTTATTTGCATGGCTGAAGAATCCTTGGTTGGACTAAGAAAAACAGTATTGGAGCCGGGACTAATTTTCCCTTTTGTTTTTGGTATAGAGTGAACTCTACGACGTACCAAAAACATGTTTTTGTTATAAAGTAGAGATCTTAAATCATCATTCAATATTTTGACAAGTTCTTGTTAACCTGGTGAAACTTGTTCCAAGTAGCACTCGAAAAATTTCTCTGTTATCATTGTAGGACATTACAAAGTCTATCATGAGCGAAGCTTGCCAATCACTGAAAAGAAGGCGTGATATGTTTGCTGGCCTGAAACTAAAACAAGAGATCCTTTTGTGTGAGTCATTTTGCTATTTTCCAAAGCATAGGGAATGGGAAGATCAGTTCTGAAAATATTATCTAGCTCTGATACTCCTACAAAATAGTGAAATACCGACACATTTTCTCTTACACATCCCTTGGACTTGTCTGGATTTTCATGTCCCCATCACTTCTTCTTTTTCTTGAATAACATTATGTCCTTATTTTAACTGAAGAGTAATAGTATGTCTTAACTTTCCTTGTTTTCCACCTATTCTGTGAATAATTAATAATGTTATCTTGTTAATTCAGCAGTCATTACCAACCTAGCAAATTTATAGACCACATGGTAGCCTTCTTGTTCATTAGTTTTAACTTATGCATGCTTTTCGCTTTTACCAGGCCTTGTTGATCAGATAATACATACAAACGAGAATGTGGATATTGATGACTTGGTCAGGGATCTTCATCCAAAGGTACATTATAAACGATGGAGTCACTATTTAGATTACTTATGATGACCACTGAAGGCGAAATGCTCCTTTCCAGGTAATGTTGGGTATTCCTTTGTTGGAAGGGACCAGCCCAGCTTCATGCTTTCCACGTATTGCGGTTGGCTATGATGCTGTGTGCTATAGTTACATATGGAGCGAGGTCTGAGCAAACACTACTCCAAAAGCATATTACTTCTCATATATTCTGAAATCATAGAAAAGGACATCTATTTGTACAATGCAGGTTTTTGCTGCTGATCTGTTTGCAACAAAATTTAAAGACAACTTACTAAATCAGCATGCAGGATTGCGGTTTAGAAATAAGGTAGTGACTAATGCACTTCTAGGTGTGCTGTTCTTATTTTATCACATATTCATGGCAATTGTTAAAAAATGCTTGCATCATTGCAGGTATTGGCTCCAGGAGGCTCAAAAGATCCTCTTGAGATCATAACTGACTACCTAGGAAGAGAACCATCACTGCAGCCTTTTATTCAGAGCAGAATAAGGAACAGTTTGTGAAAGATCATGTAGCCCATGAAGGTTTCATTCATGTTGACGAGAGAGAGAGAGGGAGGGTGCTTAATGTTGAGTTCTGATCATCATCGGTTTGTTCGACCTTTTAGCACAACGGGAATGTGTTTGTTGTGCTGAGATCTGTCAGAACAATCATTTCCTAGCATTAAACTATTCTCAGGCTATGTAGTATAATGCTTGTATCTGTCATTAGTTTTTTTTTTTAAATGTGTATCATTAGTTGGAAAGACGAGGAAGAGGGAAGCAAACTTCCTTTAGTGGCATTGCTGAAAGATGATACATTTGCCAAGAGAACATGAATGACGATTGAACAATAAGATGGACGAATTTGAAATCTGTTGGTGTAAGCATGAAGTATGTCTTTAATATATTTCGCTTGAAGCATTGCAAAATCAAAGTAGATACCTTGAAGGAAATGCGTAACAAGCACACATAGATAACTTCTATTTAAGCATCGTTCTGCAATTTGCACTGGAAAGCCTTCGAATAATATCAAAATTACAATGAAAGTGTTCTATTTGAAAAGTAAATCAGGTAGAAAATAGCGAAGACACTCCATATGAAGTTGCACGATATAAGGGATTCACATGAGATAGTACTACATCAATCCGTAGCAACTGGATAATGAAGAATGGTACTTTTTTAACCTAAAAAAAAGGTGATTTCATGCCCCGACAAATATTACACAAAGGGTACAAAAGGAATGAAAGAATTGAGCTCTACAGTGAGGGAGGGGGAGCAATGGAGCATCGTCTTTGCGTTAATTTGCACACTACATTCTTTCACAAAGATGATCAATAAAAGGAGAAAGGTATTCAGCACTCACATTACGCTAACCGATTCCTCGCCTTTGATTTGCAGCGCCACCCATAACCAGGTGAAAAAGAACGCATTGATGCTTTCCCGCAAGTATATTTCACAATGCTGATCTCTGCTACAGCTAATACGAGAACTCGTGCCCCCTGAGGGATATGTGTTTCTTCATCCATATGGCAATGTCCTCGGCACAGGCCTGGGCCTGTGGCGTCTTGAGGAACACATCGAGGGTTGCAAACTCATGAACTGTATCCTTGTAGTCGAGGACTGGGGCATCCACATTTACCTTGCGGAGTTCCTCCGAGTAAGCGATCGCTCGATCCCTCATCCAGTCATGTTCCGCGATGACTGTCAAGGTCGGGGGCATGCATTTCAGTGGTGGGCCGCCTCTGCCAGGCGCGAGGGGGTTGGCAGCAGGATGGTCCAGGCTGAACTCTTTCTCCGACAAAAATAATCTCCAAGCAAGTATACATGTGGACTTGTCGTAGAAGTACGAGTTTGCAAGCCTTATTTCCGAGTGCGTTGGAACACTCCCAATGAAGAAGGGGTACATCAGAACCTGTGCTACAACCTTAACTGGGTCAAAGAGCTTTCCATCTTCCACCGCCTTCCGAGTGACAAAATCAGCAATATTGGCACCGCAGCTTACACCAAGTAGGACACATCTGCTCCAGGGAAAAGACAGATGATCTGGTCAAACTCCAGAAATACCAATGTATAACGGTTAGCACAAGAGGAACTACAATAAATGACTAGATAAATTCCTATGTAGCAAGACAAGACTAATTGTTCATGATAGTGAAAATCTACTTAGTCTGTTTAAAGTTGAACTGAAGTGGGTACTGAATTTGTTGAGGGGTCTACAATCAGGTAGGTGCAGTATCAAGTAACAGAGGTTGAGATGAAGATGGCACATCAATATGCGCATGACATTTACGAGATGGCAAAGCCAAAAAGGGGGCAACAGGGCATACTCTAACGAAAGCATAGTTTTAATAAAGCTTCATTACAAATATTATGCAAACGGATACTAGAGTCTGCAATACCTAACCTATACGTTCAGTGGGCTACAATCACAGTGATAGGTTACGTCATTAAAGCATTAGCAGTTATCTATTCAATATGTACCTTCGAAATAGATATAACTTTACCAAAAATATGCGCACTAGACAATTTCACAAAGAAAAGTTCTATGCACATGCCAAACGTCAAAGGATCTTAAAATGGCATTGATGTCTTAAAAATGTCAATAGCATGCGGAGAGTGTGGTCCTGGTGAACTTATATATGGAAATTTTGAAGGAGTCTCTTTTCCATGTGGAACTTCACTCTTTGTGAGCCTGTGTACCCCATCAGACTCCACACAAACAGCTAAGGTGAATGTAGATGGTGCCATAGAACATAAAGTACATATCACATGTTGAGCAAGCCTAATTATCATCTACTAAACATTGAATCTTTCTCAATTGACATTCTCATGCATTTTAAACCTGCTACTACTGAGAAATGGCAAGTCATGCAGAAATTACCGTCTTCGTATTATTACCATCTGAACTAATAATGGATCAAATAAACTATCTCTTCATACCTTGCAACATGCTCACTAAACTAGGGCAATTTTCATATACAATTCCCCACAGAATGGTCACAAATGACAAATTACAACTTTCATTGAAGAAATGGAGTTTAAAAAAATCTTGTCATTGTCGCTAAATTCTTTGACTTGCCCGCTCGTTGGTAATTTGATATTGTAGTGTTATGTTCCTAGCCCATGTACTAAAGTTTAGCACCAAGTAATGCAACAGTAAACGAGAGGATCGAACTAATTTTACCTTGCCGGATCACCATGTGCGGCGATCCACGGCTCAACAGTGGACGCACCGAACGTGTCCACCCCGCCCCCGACCTTGCTCATCATGGCGAGATTCGCCTGCTTGGCGATCCACCTGAGCACCCTGACCCCGTCATCAAACGCTGCAGGGTACCGGCTCTCGGGCGCGAGCCTGTAGCCCACGGCGACGACGATGGCGTCGCAGAGCTTGGCCACCCTCCTGCAAAAGGCGTCGTTGGCCGCGGAACTGCTGCTCCCGGACACGAACCCCCCGCCGTGGAACTGCACAACGATGGGCAGCCTGCGCCTCGCGGAAGCAGCAGCGCGCGGGGACGAGACGGCGTGCGGGAGGTACCCCCGGTAGGGCGCTCCGGCGGCGCCGGAGGCGGGGTCGCTGGCGCGTCGCGGGTGAAGGAGGTGCGGGTGCGGAGGCGGTGTGGGGAGGAAGATGCGGACGGAGAGGGAGGAGTTGGGGTCGATGTGGAGGTCCTTGGAGGCAACGCCGTCGGCCGCGGAGAAGGCCGGGTTGGCCGGCGCCGTGGCCTCGTCAGAGCGGCAGGAGACCCCGAACGCGGCCGCGTCGCCGCCGCCCTCCCCGCTCGCGGCGGCGAGCGACTGAAGGCGGTGGCGGAGGAGGAGCTTGAAGAAGACGCTGTAGATCTTCACGCCGACGCCCGGCATGGCTCGCCACCCCCGCCCTCACCTGGATCCGCGCATCACACGACCGAATCCTTCCGATGCGTCCGGCACTTGGATCTGGAAATCCCAGCGCGGCCGCAGCCTCCCCCCCACAATCCCCGTGGATTTTGATTTGGCTTGGGGGATAAGGTTGGAAGCTCAAATTGGAGGCAAGAATGAGATTGGATTGGTAGGGTGGCTATCTGGATGCGACGATGATGGCGGCGGCGGCGGCAGCGTGGTGATGGCCCGTATGGGAGAAGGAAGGAAGAATCTGGATGGAGGGTGGGTGAGGGAGGAAAAGACGGGGAAGGAAGGAAGGAAGGGGTATTTTGGATGCAGGCGTCGCGTCGTCACTCCGCTTCCAGATGCGACGCTGTTACTGTATGTCTCAATTCAAACCCGCCCGCCCGCCCGCCTCGTTGATTTTACATTACAGCGCTCCTGCTTGATTTCTTCTTCGAGATTATTTTCTTTTGTTTTCCCTTTGCTTTAAGGTTGCATTGGATGGATTACGATCGGAATTTTGAATATGCTACCATCCGGCAAGCTAACTAGCTCTAACTTGGGGTGCAGCATTACGCGTAAATCCAGCGAGAATTGGATTGTTTCACGTGAAATTTTTATGTTCTAAACAGGTTTATTTTGTAGAGGTATTTTTTTTTGTGAAGCGGAAATGACCTTTGTAGGTGGGCTTGTGATCAAGACCTTCCTCTCCTGTGTCAGCTGGTCGGCGTGCTCTCCATTATTTCCCCCCGTCCTGAGTTTGCTGATCACATAGTTCATGTTGGTTCTGTTGGGATAGTTTCTGGAAGGCTTATAAATCCTCCAGCAAGGCAGCAGTCAGCGTCGGACACATCTGCGTGGGCATATATAAAGCGAAACCGAATCGAAACAGCCGGTTTTTTCAGTTTTTGGGTTGCGATTCGGTTTTTATTTTAAAACTGTTCGGTTTTTTGTTTTCGATTCAGTTTTTAACTCCATTAACCAAAAAACCGAACACCCATATACATTCAGTCCAAACTCCATACCAACTCCAAGTGACCAAGCGAAGTCCAAACACCGATATACATTCCACTGTCCAAACACCCAACTCTCCAAGCGACCAAGCGAAGTAGCAAACTCGCCAAACGAAATCGACAAATCCTCTCTTCCTTATCCTCCAGTCCGAACCCTTACGTCCCAAGCCGTCACAGCGTCACTCCCCAATCCGCAGTACATGGAGGCGTTTGTAACAGGCCGCCCTTTCAGGTGGCACGTTTAAATACCCCAACTGCTATCTAGGATGATTAGCTGTCCGGGAAATCAAGTGCACATTGCCAGACAAAGAACGAATTCAACTATTTTTATAGAATATAAAGCATATCGGCCAAATTTATTACAAAAGGAGGCGCAACTGGGCCCAATAGATTCAGGGCCGGCCCTGGGGTGGGGCTAGCGGGGCGGCCGCTCCGGACCCCCAAATTACCGGGGCCCCTCCGTGACTCCGTCCTAATGTGAAGACTACGCACCTACACGAGAGTCGAGAGCAATCGCTGTTGGTAAGCTGTCCAAAAACTAAATGCCAGTGATAAGTTTTCTGTTTCTTGTCTGAAAATGCTTCGACCGGACACGCTTCAGCTGAAACATTCGTGTGCAACTCTTGGCTAAAACTAACTAGCAAAAGCTTCAGACTTAAACGCTGTTTTCAGAGGGAAAAAAAACAATCGAACTAAAATTGCTCACGTCTTTTCTGATTTCATTGCAATATATAGACTCAATTACAAGAGTTGGGCTACTTCACATCAAAGCAGAAATCGAAACAAAACTAGACTGGACTTCTATTTTCCATCATGGGTACTATAGCACATCCGAGACAGAGACCGAACGCAACACGCAGTGTCTATCTAAAAACTGAAAAACTGTGCAGCTACTGTGGAATTGTTGTTTATCGGATCTTATTTACTATGCCGGTAACTATGGCATCAGCTGAAAGAAGCTTTTCAAAATTGAAATTATTGAAAAACTATTTAACGTCTACAATGTCTCAAGAAAGGTTAAATGGTCTGGCAACTTTATGTATTGAGAAGAAATTATTGGATGACATTAATGTTGAGGCCATAATTGATGATTTTGCATATAGAAATATTAGAAGATATTTCCTAAGATGATCTCTACAAAATATTTGAGGTAAATAACCTCACTTTTGTACTTCCATTTATTTATCGGTAACAAATTCTATAATACACTGAATATTATCTTTTCAATTGATACATGGTAATATAAAAATATTTCGATACTTATGTTATGGGGGGGCTCCATTTCTAATTTCGTCCTGAGCCCCTAAAAACTCAAGACCGGCCCTGAATAGATTACATCCCAAACACCGCACAGGCAGGCATGAACAAAATACTAAGACCTTAAAGCCAAAACAACTCGCCATCTACGAGTTCCTGGTAGACGCCAGCTTCTTGGAACTCTGAAAGTGTTGGGTTAAGCAAGGGTGAGTACACAACCGTAGTCAACAAGTCGCACGGGAAATCACTGAATACTACATGCAAGGGATTAACAAATGGTTGGCATCGGGTTTAAGTATTTATGGATGCAGTTTTATTTGTAATATCATTTTACATTTGAAATACAAACCATAATTAATAGTAAAAGGGGGGCTCCACAAGTTATCACAAATAAGCCACATTCTCGAAATTCACCAAAGTCTACTTGAGCTCGGTTACGGGAGTCACCCCAATTCAAACTTAGCTTTATTAACCAAAAGCACGGCGTATTCGAATACCATTTAATTATACTCTGCAGAGCTGTTCAGCTTTACCCACAAGATATCTACGGACGTTAATGCCATGCGCAACTTACATGCAACTTAAATGCATGCGGCCGGGCCAAGACCATCACAGCCTTTTGATTGAACATCCCCATGGTAGCTCCTACCCGATAGGTCCTTGAACCCACTGTTCTTAGGATTCTACTAGCCAACGCAGAAGCCGTGCTCCAATACTGAGTGGGTACCTATCGTTGTGAGAACCGGTAAGTGACGCGTCATTCCCGTCCCACCAAACCCATCGGTCATTCCCCTGCTGGAAATGACTGCTCCCCATTCTCCTTCTGAGAATGGTACCATCATGCTATGTAAGTATTCCCAGGGGATGGACAATGTACTGAGCTATGTCGGAAACGGTTCAACATACCGGTCCGACTTGTGGTTGAGCGGGATCTTAAGTCGTTTACTTTGCTCAAGGGGGGTTTAACCTTATGTTTGCAAAAACCAAGCCTTACAACATCCACAAACCCACCTGGTACCTGCTCGTACCAGCCGCCAAACCAACCATGGCTCACATCATCGGTCGGGGATCGGACTCACATCCACCTCGTGGTTAGTCCAATACCGTCCCTCTGACCGTAGCACATTTTTATATACTCCGAGCCAACTGCTCACCATAATTTCATTTCCCATATAAAGAATTTGAGTGATACTAATAAGACTAATTAATTAACTAGGGTGCTCATAATCGTTGACTAGGGTTATTCAAGGGTAATAGGGTTCATCAATATCAAGGAGGCTAATTGCGAAACTGGGTATAGCTAAGTTGCATGTCATTCTAAACTATCGATTTCAGTATTTCAACATACAATTAAAGTAACGTGATATAAAGTAATTACTGTAATATTAGAGACAATTGGGTTCAACATGATCAAGGGGTGTAGCTTGCCTTGCTAGACTGAGGGTTCGGCTAGGTCGAAGCGGCCGTAGTCATACTCGGCTCTTGTCTGGTCCGGCTCTGGCTCTTGGAACTGCTCGGGCTCTGAGTACTGAGTGAACGTTGGATCTAGCGCAAACGACGAAAAACGGTAAATAAATGAGAATAAAACGACGAACAAAAACAGAAAACGAAAAACGGAAATGAAAACGGAAAATGGCCGGAGGAGGTTGAAGGGCAACTCGAACATTTTGAGAATTTTGGGAGCTTCAAATGGTGGAGTGAAGGCCGTTTTCAGACTCAGTGGTGCGAAACGGTTAAGATGGTATATTTTGGACATTTTTGGGATTTTTAGACTTTTCTCTGAATTTTTGGATTATTCAAATCCAAAAAAGAAAAGAAAATGAAATTAAAAAGAAAAGAAAAGCAGAAGGTTCACGGGCCCAATGTGCCAGGCTGGCTCGGCCCACGCGGCCCATGAGCGTGATGCGCCTGCAGAGCGCACGATCCGACCCAAGCGTGCGACAAAAAAGGGGGGTAGGGTTTGGCTGGCCAAACCATAACGGGGGGGGGGGGGACGACGTGGAGTGAGTGGCAGCGCGGTAGAGCGGAGGTGACTAACACCGGAGAGGGAGAGCAAAGGAGTGAGGCGTGCGGGTGGGGGTGAGGGTAGGGTTAGGGGGGTTGGCGGCGGCGGCGTGCGAGGCGCGGCTGACGGCTGTAGCAGCGGCACGAGGGAGCGAGGTGAGGCACGGCAGCGGCTCGGGTTCGACCGGAGGGGAAGAAGAAAGGTAGGTGGTGGCAGAGAGAGGAAACAATGGTGGAGCTCACCGAGGAAGAAAACGAGCGGGGTGGGGGAGAGTGGAGCTCGGGCACGGCTATTTATAGCGGCGCGGCGAGGGAGGGGGCATGGGCGGCGACGCCGTGGGACGGGGGTGGCAGGGGATGGCCGTCACGGGAGACGTGGGCGAGTGAGCGGCGACGGGAGCAGGCGGTGGCAGGGAGTGGGGCAACGACCGGGGAGGGGACAGGTCGGGGCGGGATGGCGCGCGGGCGGCGATGGCAGCGATAAGCGGCCACGGACGGTTAGCGAGCGGCAGACGAAGCGCCGCAGCGGGACAGCGGAAGCGGACCGTCTGAGAGAAGACGACGGCCGGAGGCCCAAGAGCGGAGAGGCCCGGGTAAGACTCAAACCAAATCAACTCCAAATCCAAACAAATTCCGAATTCGGTTTTTAAATTTCATTTTGAAATTTTGGGGCATTTCAGCGCTCCGCGGCGGTGCAGAGGCGGCCATATCTGGAGGTGCTCGGCGGCGGCCTCAGCTGCCGCCATTGTCGTGCAGGGCTAAGGTGGGTTTCCTAGTCTCAATTTGCTACTTATGAGCCGATGCGGGTGCTATTGAGTTCTGTGCTAATAAAGAGAGGGCCATGTGTATTTTGACAGACCCATCTTGTGTTTCTTTAGGTTGTGCTAAGATGGGTTTCCTAGTCTCAATTTGCTACTTATCAATTTTGTGTCATAAAAATTATATGCTAATAGAGTAATTGTTGGTCAAAGTCTTGTCCTAACGAAACCAAATACGCCTTATAAAAAGAAACGGAGGGAGTACTAGAACTTTTATGGGATTTAATCAGTGTTAGATGGCCGGGTACATGGGGAAATTGTGGCTGTGATTTTTACGATGCCAGGATTGCTGATGAAAATAGAAACACGGATCAAATATCATTTTTATTTTCCCATGGATTGTCATGGTGTTTTGTTGTGTTTCACTAAAGAAAACAAGAAAGCCGAGTCTGCTCTCGGACTTTCTTTCATTTGTCCCGTGACCGCTTAAGCTTAGCTTGTAAGTAAGCATCACATTTCCGATGATACGGTTGACTCTGCAGCAATTTGGAGTGCAATGCATTGTGTTGCTTCAGTCTTTCAAATTTTGTGTGAAGTTATTTGGTTGTTTAGGAGCGAGACTTTTTGTTTGGTTAACCGAAAACCAAATTAACTGAACCGAATGTATTCGGTTAATTTGGTTCAACTCAGTTGTCAGTTTTTAAAAATCGAAAGAACCGACTACCCACAACTATATGCATAACACCGTGTTCACGGCTTCACGCTCGTCGCAAAGACTGCGCTCCGCTGGTTACCGAAACCGTGTGGGCGTGTGACGTTTCACAAACAACACGGCACATAACTAGGCTGGACATTCTGTTCGCTAGCGGATTAATTGGACGATTCAACGGTCCGTACGTATGGGCGCTAGCCACTAATCCAACTACTCTACTAATCAGTCAGCCGTAATTTCACCGCGCGCGCCGAGAGAGAGAGAGAGAGAGAGAGAGAGAGAGAGAGAGAGAGACGCACGCGGCACGCAGCAGAACGCAAGCCAAGTCGCAACCGCGTCAAACCATATGCTAATCCAAAGTTGACCTCGGTTTTGCAGAATTGCTAATTTGATCTTTGGTGAGGAGCCCTCTCGTTCTGATTAGTTTGTTCACCTCTCTTCTCTCTCGAAGGCTGTCCGACACTTCAACATCGAAAATACTATTTTATTTGGACTTCCTTATTGCTTATGCTGTTAAAGTGCCGATTAAACCCCTACTAGTTACATGCCCGTGCGTTGCTACGAAAAACAAAATTGATAACGAAAAATAAAGATTAAAAAATAAAAAAATTATTTCACAAGATCAAACATCTATCTTTAACGCTTCGTTTCTTGCGAAAGCTGGCTAATTAAAGCAACGCTTTGTTTCTTGCGTAGGGCAATTAAGCAGCAATTAATAACGTGGGAAGAATGGACCACTGCCACCAAGTGCTGCTTTAGAATAGTAGAGATATATGTGGTTACCAGATACCCATGGGTGCCAACCTCTTCCCCTCAAACTCAAAATAGCTATTATTTTTCAAAATTTTCTGCAAGTTTTTTTAATAAGTTGCATTTTTAACCACTTTTGAAAATTTTTAATCGAAACTTTTTAACTGAAATTTTTTTGAATCGAAACTTTTCAAACCATAATTTTTTGAATTTAAAGTTTTTGGAGTTGAAACTTTTCAATTTGAAAATTTGGGTTGGAACATTTTAATTTGAGAATTTTTTATTTAATTTTTTTTGAGTTGAAACTTCAATTCAAAAATGTTAGGTTGATTGCATTTGCATCCAACCACCCAGCCAAAGCGCAAACTCGCCCCGACCTCCATTGGCTAATTGGGTCGTTTCGGGAGAATTAATTATTTGCCCCATTTTGGTTGGGGCAATCAACCATTTGCCCCACATGTATCACCGACATGTGGCCTCAGGGTCCGCATGTCAATAAGATATCATGTGGCAAATGATCTATGGCACAAGTAAATGAGGGTAAATCATCAATTATTTCTTTTGTGTTAAACTTGTTACTGTTGAGATATAGTAGGATTATTAGTCCTGGTGTTCAAATGAGGGTAAATCATCGATTATTTCTTTGCCGTATCATCGTGATTTGAATGGTTGCTAGTAGTCACTAAAGCTGCATGCAACGGAGACAAAACAATGGCACGGAAAAGGCGACGCACTATTGATCTTGAGTGAACATATGAGTCACCGGCGGCCATTCCGGCGATCGATCCATAGCAGTGGTACTAAACCAACAAATCATATCCCATCGATCTCCCATGCATACCGTGACAGGACGCATG